>CM050165.1:226633311-228008311 GCA_027410445.1 Discoglossus pictus | reverse complement strand
CCGACTACAATACTGAAAGGTCAGAAATTCCTTTTGTTCTTTATTACCCCCAGGGAAGAGACTGTTGTGCTTCACAAGATTGTATCTTCTAGAGTATACTTGGTACAAGGGTCCCTGGGGGTGGGTACTCGGAGAGAAGGGTGGGCCGGTACCTTGGCCACAAGGTGGCACTATACCACATATCAAAGACTGTTGTATCCGATCCACAAGGTGGCGAAATTTCCATTACCAAATTCAGGAGATTGATGTGCTCGATCTCCAAAAATGACACAAGATTTTTGGGAAGAGGCAAACCCTGCTAACCTCCGCTGGAAGTAGCATGACAGGATTCATTTTTTTCTTTGTGAATCATATTTCTCCGGAGCAGAGAAGCTGCCCGGGTGTAGTCAGGGTGTTCCTAAATGTTTAGCAAGAACGTTTATGTAGATTTTTAGTTTCATTTTTTTCTTAAAGTTAATTACTACTTCTGGACCCTTGTTTATGAGCCCTAAAATAAACAAGTATCCTGCATCATAAATCTATTTGTTGCAGAACCTTTTGTTATAAAAATCCCTGTGGTAAACATCCATCTTTGTCACATATTTTTTGGGGCCGATTTGAGAACTTGAGAATGTTGTGCTATTAATTCTAAGACCTAACATCACTTTCCCTTAAAAGTACAGTAGTGTGCGTATATGTGCATTTAAAGTGCAACGGATTGGACTTTACCCCCGTTGCGAGTCTTTTCTATTAATCATTGGCCTTTGGGCTCCATTTGCGTGTTACAGGGTTGAAGGCAAGTGATATTGTTGCAATTTAATAGCAAATAACAAAGGATTTGCGGCCACGAAGTTCCACGTTCCACGTCCAGTAAGCTTTTTCGCCCCAAACCTGCAGAAAGGTAGCGGCTTGCTTTACTGAAATAATTTAATAGCAGTAAGTCTTATGGGCTACATTACGAGCTACGGTTTCCAACATTGGGGGAATTTAATAGGACTGTTAGTGCAGAATATTGGACAGTAATTACTACCACGCTGTATGCTGCAATGTTTAGTTACGCTCTTGTTATTATTTAATTTAACAGTAAACTCATGTATACGTGTATTTTACTTTTCCTGTAAAACAACTTACTAATAAACAAACACAAAAGAAAACACAATCAGAATAAACTAAAAGTTCTACTTTATAAGCTCTTACAAGTAGTATATTATGTATGTCCTTTACACATATTACTAATATAAATATTCACATTTAAGCTCTTATCATATCAAATTCTCTATTTGTTAAGTATTTTATAATGTATTACCCAAAGCCCAAGACATATCTATCTGCCTAGGCCATCGGGTAATCCAAAAGCTGAAAATTGAAAAAAAATTACATTGTAAGGCTATGTCCTCCTATGGCCATCATCCATGGGCCGAGCCAGTGTATAGGTGCAGAGATATATCATTAAGTGACAGAAAATAGGGTGCCCAATGTTAAGGCAGCAAGGGGTATGTGTGGAACTCATGTAGCCATAAAAGTGTGCCAGGGAGTATCTACCCTGTCTGAGATAGCCTATTGATTGACTTTAATTTTGACACAGACTGATTTTTACCTCTGTTTGCCTGTTGCCAACCCTAAATTGTGGCCTGGCTTTTGATTTTCTCCAGTTTCCAGGCCTGATTATGTCCAAATAACCACAGCCCTGACCACGGAATGGAATAGTATCATTCTATTGCTAATCATACTGTATATGGGCACTGCTGCTTCTCTCCCTGTCCCATATGTTCATTTCCATTTTAGAAACCACCTTTTACATGGAGAAAGAGAGAGAAAGAGAAGAAATCAGCAGAACAAGAGGGAGAGCAGAGAGAAAGAAATCAAATGCTGCGGAGTGTTTCACAACTATTCTTTACTCATAATATTAATGATAGGTAAATGTTGTAGCTTAAAATAATTTGCTAGGGCTACAGTGTAAGAAGCTTTAAAGTATTAACAATGGAATGGATAAAATGAAAATATATGAAATAAGTATGAAAATATAAGGGGCTTCGAATGTGGACATAAATACTATTCTGTTTAGTACTGAGGAAAAGAATACAAAATATAGTATATTTCTGAAAAGTTATGTAATAAGCATTTACTTCTGTCCCTCATGTTGTTTTGTTGACTCATCTCAGAAAGGTCATGAAAATGTAAAAGCACTTAAGCTGTCCGGATAATTGAGTTAATTCTGTAGGTTATTCAAATCAATCCTCCACTAATTAAAGGGTATGCAACTAATTCCTGCAGATATAAAAAGGATTTTTCATGAAGAATTTGCAAGTTGGTCTCCAGGGTAGCTTGGTGTCTAAAATGTCAGGTTCATTTGTCCGTTTATAGAAATAATATGTTTAAGGTATAAGTATGTTAGCTATTGTATGCAAGTTATACACTGCAGCACAATATAAAGATAGACTACAGTTGTGGAATTGTTGCTAATGCAAACAAATGTGGGAATTATTTTCAGATAACCATGTGTTTTGTGTGGTAAAGTAATCCATAATGTTGATTAAGTTACTCTCTCTTCCTACTACGTAATATTAGACAATAATTTTCAGTAATATGGGGTAGAGAATGTGCAGTCCATTGTTGTCATACATTGGCTGAACATGTACAGTGCCTTGCAAAAGTATTCACCTCCCTTGGCATTTTTCGTGTTTTGTTTACTCACAACCTGAAATTAACATGAATTGTTTGAGGATTTGCATGATTTAATTTACAGAACATGCCCACAACTTTGAAGATGCTTTTTTTTTTTATTGTGAAGCAATCAACAAATAGGACAAAATAACAGAAAAAGTCAATGTGCATAACTATTAACCCCCCTAAAGTCAATTCACCTTTTGCCGCAATCACTGCTCTAAGTAATTTTGGATAAGTCTCTATGAGCTTGCCACATCTTACCACTGGGATTTTTGCCCATTCCTCCTTGCAAAACTGCTCCAGCTCCTTCAAGTTGGATGGTTTGCACTCGTGAACAGCAATCTTTAAGTCTGACCACAGATTTTCGATTGGATTGAGGTCTGGGCTTTGACTAGGCCATTCCAACACATTTACATGTTTCCCATTAAACCACTCAAGTGTTGCTTTAGCAGTGTGTTTGGGGTCATTGTCCTGCTGGAAGGTGAACCTCCGTCCTAGCCTCAAATCGTGCACAGAGTGGTACAGGTTTTGCTCAAGAATATTCCTGTATTTAGCACCATCCATCTTTCCCTCAACTCTGACCAGTTTCCCAGTCCCGGGGTCTGAAAACATCCCCACAGCATGATGCCGCCACCACCATGTTTCACTGTTTGGATGGTGTTCTTTGGGTGATGTAATGTGTTGAGTTTGCTCCAGACATAGCGTTTTCTTTGATGGCCGAAAAGTAAAATTTTAGTCTCATCAGACCAGAGCACCTTCCTCCATACATTTTGGGAGTCTCCCACATTTAGTTTTTTTTGCTGAAAGTAATGGCTTTCTTCTGGCCACTCATAAAGCCCAACAATATGGAGCGTACAACTTATTGTTGTCCTATGTACAGATACTCCAGTCTATGCTGTGGAACTCTGCAGCTCCTCCCGGGTTAGCAGCTCCTCCCGGGTTAGCTCTCTGTGCTGCCTCTCTGATTAATGCCCTCCTTGGTGGGCGGTCGTCTCTTGGCAGGTTTGCTGTTGTGCCATGTTCTTTCCATTTGATTATGATAGATTTGATGGTGCTCCTGGGGATCATCAATATTTGGACATTTTTTATAACCTAACCCTGACTTGTACTTCACAACAGCATTGTCCCTTACTTGTTTACTCATCGCCGAAGGCGCTTATTGCGAGCCTCAGGACCTTCGGTGCTCATTGCGAGCCTCTCCTGTCGTGTACTTTTGGTCCTCTGAGAGAGATATATATTTCTATGTATATGTAGTTAAGTAATAATTAATGATTTATTCAATACATTTATTTTAATTATTTATAATTGATATATACAGCGAGCAATAGGCTGAAGAGCTAACAATCTGTTTGTATTTTGCATCTGCATAGAATATACATTTTGAGTGTTGGTGCCCTGCTTATAAAGTGTAATGAATGTTTGAAGTGTGCATTCTAAATAGGCTGTGTGCGCGAGGTAAAGCCGTTGGTTTATTGTGTAAAGCGGCATTGTATAGTCGTAATGTTATTAATGTGGTACGCGTCTCGTGAGCATTTTCCGGCTTTTGTAATAGTGTATCTTGTTGGTCGTAGTGTGATGTGTAAAGTGCTACGCATTTGGCAGTGTTTTGCACGGTCCGGGGTCGTGTAGCCCCATTTTCATTTTTTTGGGCGGGCAATTTTTTTTCTTGCTTAGGCGATTTTTGAGTTGCCAAAATCGTCTAAATCGAGTTAAATTCGCATTCCACCTCACTGACAGACATTCTGGCTGTTGCCCCATGCTATCTGTGATGTTTTTGTATTTTTTTTTTGGTGTATTTAGTGTGTTTTTCAGGGGGGGGTTTCGGCCGCTAATCTCGTAAATTTTTGCGTCTCGTATTTCTTTTTTCATGACTTATAACTTCAATAAACCTATGAAAATATATAAAAAAATTGGCCAGTGAAATATCTATGGTGACTGAAGTGGGCCAACAATTGCTCTTATAGCAAATCAATTTATTGCGCACATAGTATCAAACTTACTAGACCAAATAATTAAAATGAAACCCTATTCTTGTTTTGTTTTTCAAATTGGTCATATCATCACTAAATGCTACTTTATGATAATTATGTTAACCTATAAAGGCAGTTAATAGCACTCAAAAAATATAGATAAAATAACTTCAGATTATCTAACAAGGATTTTAAAACAATTTAATATTTAATCTATAATTTACATAGTTTAATTATGGCGCAATGTTTAGATAGATATATTCACAAAGCTTTTATAAATAACACAAGAGAAAATATATCATGATATTGCAGTGCACAAAACGTTTTGCATTAGGTGGACAAGCTGTCTGTCTCCCACTGGGTCTATTCTCTTGTTTCTGGCACTTTCAAAGGAACACAGTTACATTTAGGATGCTTTAAATGCTTTTTCAAATTTTACTGAATTAGAAGCAAGTTTCACAAGACATATACATCAAAATAAATTAAAGAAATACACAAGCCTAGTTTCCATTGAAGTACTACCTTTACTGTTATATCCCTCAGTAGCAGAGCTTGCATCCAGCTAAACTAGGATGGAGTAAAACAAAAACAAACGGTCCAATATTTTTGTATGTAAATACTGGCCTTTCACTTTTAAGTCCACGTTTCAACTCTGCTCATCAGCTCTCTCATCAGCTCCATGCCTCTGTATCTCTGTCTTTCTCCAGCTTCAGACACTAGTAGGGACATTCCTCTCTTGTGTTCCTCTTTACAGCACCAACCTCTCAAGGTTTCCCCTTTTAAAATCAAACTTTTACCCAAAGTCTCTTGCACATTATTTCCAAGGCTAAAGGCCAAAACAGAGCCTGCCTCAATTGGAACCTCTCACTGCCAGGCTGCAGTGCCTAAAACTGGCCACTCCATTTTCAGCTTCAATGTCTTCAAGTCTATACACAGCTGAGTTAATCAAACTCCTCCAGGAGTTAACTCCTTCACACCTTCTGGTGAAAAGGGAGCTCTGCAATATCTGTGTGCCATGCAAACCCCTGGTCTTATAATAATAAGAAATAATGAACTTATTATTATGAATGTTTAAGCAAGCATGCAAAATACCATTAGCTAGTTTCATCGTGATCACAAAATAGCAACTTGACAAGTGTGTGAGAAGGATGTGTATCCCTCTCTCTCAGAATACTTGGAGACAAGCTCTAACATATAAATACAACATACTTTTATACATACTGAAAATAATTATGGATATTGTTGATTTAAAAAAAATTAAAAAAAAATCATATTATGCATGATGGATGAGAGGTTACATTTATAATTTAACAGGTATTACAATGAATATTCTTATACTGTTGAATTTTATTGAAATTTGTGAAATGTATTACAGCATTTCTTATATTTACTCCATATTATACAGACTGAAGCTTAAAGCATTTAATATTAGAGATATATCAATAAAAACACATACAGTATATACATACAGGCATACCCCTTTTAACTCTGTAGATGTGTTCCTAGAAGACCAAGTCAAGGTCAATTTTAAAATAGCATAATTCAATTTTATGTGTGATCAGCTTGTTTCTAATTAATATGGAACTGGCCCTTGCTTATTAGAGGCAGTAAGCTTGAAACAGTGTTGTCTGTATGTAGGTTTCCTGGCATGTGCATAATCCATTCTGGGCTGTGCTTAAAGCTGTGTAATACAGCAGGCATGTGCTTAAAAAGAGCTATGTTTGAAATGGTATTTGGATTATGCCCAGGTTCCCAGAATGTTCCAGAATGTAGTGCAATAACAGTATTTCTCAAAATACTTAACTTTTTTTTTGACATTCAGGTGTGAACACAAATGTACTATTTATTTACTAAATAATATAACTTACATCATTTTTATTGAGCAGTTGCAGAGGTTAGAAAGTAAATGTGGAATTTCTGGCTGGTATTAGTGATTCTATATATCACATGTTAATTTAAAAGTTTGACATGTTCTTTTTGAGCATGTGTTGTCCTTCACATCCATCAAGCTATGATTTCTGTTGGTATATACTGACCATAGTTGTATTTCATTTCAGTGTGGAAGAGTTTCTTCTTCTTAGAAGAGATATAGGCCAAACTCAAAGTATATCTTCTTTACTTGGATTTCAAAAGCTCTGTGACTGTTCCGTAGCAATTCTATGAAGTCTTAAAGACAATTTGAATATACCAGTTATAGTTAGAGGGTATGAGTTCACTATGAATCTTATACCAATCACATATATAGTTGTGAGCGTACGGGTCGTTGCTCACGCTTGCGGGCTCGCGCAGCGAGCCGCGGCCCTCGCGTAGCGAGGTCACTGGGCAAGGGCCTCAGTTGCTGGCATGGAGCGCTGAAGGCGCTCCATGCCAGCAACTGAGGCCCCTC
The DNA here is from genome assembly GCA_027410445.1 of Discoglossus pictus. NCBI lineage: Eukaryota > Metazoa > Chordata > Amphibia > Anura > Alytidae > Discoglossus > Discoglossus pictus. The sequence continues at coordinate 228,001,309 of CM050165.1, read as the reverse complement.
GCGAAGCGAGGGCCTCAGTTGCTGGCGAGGTCACTGGGCACGGGCCTCAGTTGCTGGCATGGAGCGCCGAAGGCGCTCCATGCCAGCAACTGAGGCCCCTCGCGAAGCGAGGGCCTCAGTTGCTGGCGAGGTCACTGGGCACGGGCCTCAGTTGCTGGCATGGAGCGCCGAAGGCCGAAGGCGCTCCATGCCAGCAACTGAGGCCCCTCGCGAAGCGAGGGACTCAGTTGCTGGCGAGGTCACTGGGCAAGGGCCTCAAACCCTCGCAAACTTCACGTCGCTACTCAAAAAACACGACACACAAATTACGACACTCGCTAAATTTTACGAGGAACGCAAACAACGTACGAAACACGTTACCACACATTACGACCTCGCAAACATCGGACGCAACACGCCGACATACAAACATTTAAAACACAATACATACACACAGCACATACATAAAAACCTTACCTACACCAAGAGGGAGCACCCAGGACCTCAAAAATGCAACTTACACCTCGATTTTACTCGAAATAAAAGACTTTTGAGACTAAAAAAAAATCTAAGCGACAGAAAAAATGGCTGCCGAACAAAACGAAAACGAGGCTACAGCACTCTAAACTCGCAAAACACCACAAGAAACTCGCAAAACACCACAAGAAACTCGCAAAACGCCACAAACCACCTACGGATATTCATACCACACACTGCACACATTCAGCACGCTTACACAGCAGCTCCACACCACTAATGCTGCAGCAACATCAACACAGATTGCCAGCTCTTCATCACAATGCTTCAAAATAGGTACACTATATTCATTTAGTAATTTAGCTACCTTACAATTTCATTGCCGTCATTTTTTGACGGGCAATTCGCTAGTAGTTTATAAAGAGCTGTGTTTGTAGAGAAGAACACCAGAAGAAGAAAATTAGAGTCTAATATACAGGTGTCTCTTCAGTTTCCCAGTGTAATCATTTCCCCAGTGTAATCAGAGGCTACACTGGTCCCATTTGGTAGATATAACTGCTTCTTATGTGGAATTGTGTTTGTGGTAGGCCTGACATTGCAGTAGCATTGACAGCAGATACTGTCACAGGGCAAAAGTTATACTTAAAGGCAATCGAGGACTTCAAAAGGTGCTAAGCTTCTCTTAATTCACAAGTGATTCCTTGTCCTAGCTGGTGTCGTGTCTAACAGGAACAGCATCATTGCCTAAAAAAAGTTCAAAAGTGTTATTTCATAATTTTAAATATACCTTCCTTCCAGGGGCCCTCATTCAATTGCAATTTGGCCAATTGAATAGGGGTCTAAATAAGCACATAGCATATTTTTTTTAAAGAAGTTTTTAGTTAGTAAACATCTATCCAAAAGGAAGGTTTTCACTATCTAAAAACTTATTTAAAAAAAATATGTTATGTGCTTATTTAGAGCTCTATTCAATTGGCCAAATCGCAATTGAATGAGACCCAGAGTGTCTCTCTTCAGCAATCACCAATTTTTCTGAGTTTAACTTTTAGCAATTGGATGTGTGTCTCAGTTTTATGATGTCATTTCCAAAATAATGATAACAGCCTGGATCTATCCCTCTTTGCCTGCACATTTCTTCTGCAGCACTGACAGCTGCAGTTACAGGTGCCATCCGCCAGAGAGCGCTGTGAGTTTTTGGGCACCATCAAGTTCCAGGGAAGGCAAATAACTATTTACCCCTCCGAGGTGGAGCAACTTGACGGCACTGAATCGACAGCGAGGCCATCGCTATGTTCAGCGCGGGCACTCGGCCCCCTCAGGGCCTCCGGCGTGCCTCTCATAGCTCAAGGCTTTTTCTGTCGGCGCGCCTTATATGCTAAAATCGGCAGCGTCATCTGTCGGCCAGAGGCGGAATTGCAGTTGTCAGATTTTGCGATGGTGAAAATGGAAAGGACTAACAGCCTTCCTTACACAGACGACCCATTTCTTCACCATAACTAAATACAGATTACAAAATTTGAGGGAAAGTGTTTATAAAGGGAATCCTGGAATTTTCTAAAGGTCTTAGATAACAGCATAAAAGTGGGGACATAAACATATCTACAATCTTTAATAAAAATACAAGATGTATGTCAGATTTTTTTCACACACTTAGAATGAATCTGAATGTAAAAACTATAAGGTCAAATTACCCAACAGTATCTGGTGTATCCACAAAACTTCAATTGCATGCCAAAAACATGTCAGATATAATGCGTTCCTGAATTTCTATCTAGACCTGCCATTGCCTGGTTCCTGTGTCCTGGAGCAAGGTCTGTGCAGATTTCCACTGGGCATAGTGCCATTACAGTGGCTGGCTCTGCATTACGCATCCAAGCGATCATTAGGTAGGAAGCTGCTGGCAGGCATTTCAGCTCTTTGACGGATTAGTGCAACGTATCAAAACTGTACTTCTATTGTGAAATAAAACAAAAGTATTTTTCATGTTAAGGTCTGGGAATCTTTGGATTGGAGTAAATATCTAATCTACTCAATAAAAACATTTAAAGAAAACTAAATGTTCCTACAACAGAAATTATGAGAAATAATAATTCCAACTGATAATGACAGATTTAATGAATTAATCCATCAGATACCGGTCAGAAGATTCGTGAAATGCTCTGAAAATATTTCTGAGAGCGAGTTTCTAAAACTATTAGAATTTATTCTGATTAAAATTTTAAAATGTGGGTTTTTTGAAACCTGATTATATTTCTTCTTACTAAAAATGCAATATAAATATTAAAAGCAGACAATGCAAATGTTGTTTCATTGTTAAACACCTAGGACCTCAATCAGTTGTGATTTGGCCAATAGAATAGGGCTCTAAATAAGCACATAACATATTTTTTAAAGAAGTTTTTACTTAGTAAACATCTATCCAAAAGCAAGGTTTTCACTAACTAAAAACGTATTTAAAAAAAATATGTTATGTGCTTATTTAGAGCCCTATTCAATTGGCCAAATCGCAATTGAATGAGGGCCCTACAGACAAACATTACCCTGAAACTATTTTGAGAAGGATTTAATTAAAACTAGGATTAGAGCATTGTAGTGAAGTTATGGTAGAAGAAAGGGTAAGTTTAGAGTAGGAGTATGAACAAAGTTATGTTTAATAGCATTGACAGAGTAGGGGAAATTTTATAAAAAGTGCACCAATAGAAATGTGATGTTTTCAATAAAAGAACATGTAAATGTATTATTTCCCCTTCCAAAAAATTATCAAACAAGCCCATGAAAGTAGCATGATACATCATGGTATCACAATTCATGCATGGGTTATGTAGTAGAAGGACTAGAGATATCAGCGCTACGGAATATGTTGGCGCGTTATAAATAAACGATAATAATGGCAGGAATAGAACAGTGGTAGATTACATTTATGGTAGAATTTTGGAAGGATTATGTTAACGGTAGGGCTAGAGCAAAGGTCATTAATGAGAGTGTTGTTCAGGAAATGGTGTGATATAACAGGATTCAAAATGGGGCAAATAAATGCATATTGTAATAGAAGGTATAAGAGTAGGGTTTTGATTATTTGGTTATGATGGCAAATTAAGGGTAGTGTTATGATGGCGCTGATTTAAAAGATGGTGCTGTTGGTGTATTGGTAATAAAAATATATAGTAACCTTATGTCAATGAAAAAAACAACATAATAGAGCTGCTCAATCATGATTACCCACTCTGAGAGCAGCCTATGTTAGCTCACTTGTGCCCTTAACTGGGAGAAATAACCTGTAGTATATAAATCTGGTCTCACTCAATAGAGTAATCCAGCCCTGAAATACTAGGAAATACTAGACATATATTTTGGCCTTTATTGGGCCTTGTCAGTGGGGTGTAGCTGAACTTTATAAGGCACCTGTATTTTTGTTGTTGCTTATGCAAAGGACCCTTAGGGGCTCCAGTCATGGACTCTTTGCTAACTGTGCCTTATGGAGTTTGTTACACCCTACTGGCGAGGCCCAACTAAGGTTGAAACGTCTGTGGTTATCATGTCTATAGAACTAGCCTATTAAGGTAAAAAAAAAATCTCTGATTGAGCACCGCTCAATTACAGGGCCCTCCATTCTTCTTAAAGGATAATAATAATAATAATCTGTAGATTGACAGTTGAGATATGCTAATGGTAGGTTAGAGCAAAGCTATGGATAACAAATATACAATAAAACAATACTTCAGGAAATCAAGCCAAACTGCTCACAAGAAGGTTTGTTCATGGGGCTGAAGCTCAAACATTTTGACCATATCATGAGAAGACAGGATCCCCTGGAGAAGATTCTGATGCTGGGAAAGATTGAAAGCACACGAAGAAGGGACTGTATAGGTGGAGATAGATAGATAAGGTAATTGAAACGATGAACATGAGCTTGATGGAGCTCAGAGGGACAGTGGATGACAGATGTGCCTGGCATTATATGGTCCATATGGTCATGGAGAGTCGGACACTACTGAACGACTAAATAACAAATGGATATAAAAAGGTTTTAATGGTGTGGTGAGATCAGTTGATATGAGTAAAAAAAGACATATAATATCACTTGAGAAAATGATCAGTATCAGTATGGTAATTGGTAAAATATGCAACTGCAGGTTGAGTTGAAAAGTAAAGGGTATTTTATCAGCTCTAAAACTTTAGAAACCAGTAACAATGTGAAATCAGCACCATGTATCTTACACAATGCTTCATAATGTAATTAAAGATTCTCTTGCAAAAATCACTATAGATTGAGGATCCTGAACATGGAATTACAGTATTTCAGTATAAGACCTGGCTATCTTTCATTATTGCTTTTATACCATTGTACAATTTGTGGGTACAGTAGAAGAGATTTCATGTCATTTATTCCAGGAATGTAGAAGAGATTGGTGGAATATTCCATCCTATGAAGAAATATGTCTTTCACTCCATTTCTTAAAAGACCCTGTGAATATTTTGTAAGGAGTCAAAGATGCCCATTGAGTCTGCATGTTATATCTAACTGAAAGCTTGGGTTAATTAATCCTCAGGATGGCCTTATGTTTATCTCAAACATGCTTAAATTAATTGGTAAATCCACAATTATTTGTCCAGACGCAAACACATCTGCAAACTGTTAAGTTATTTTTTATTTTATTCCAATACTTTGCCATTTTTCCCAATATTAATCTATTCATATATAATGTAAATTGTTTTCCTGATTATAAAGGACATAATTGTGGCTACATATACGTGTCATTACTCCAAGTCGTGTAATACTAACCAATACATTTTATTTTTATCATATTTTCCTAAATCATTATTACAGCAAGTAGGAAGTGGGTTAGTATTGATTTAATGGAAAGACGACAGAAAAAAACATATTCTGACATGGTATTTTAATGGTTAGATGCCATGTTTAATATGGTAAGCCTCAATTTTGCCTTATTTCAACTAACACATTTTATCAAAATGGTTGATTTTGCTTAGCTGCACTGCAGTAAAACAGGATGGCATGTACCACAATGCAACTCACAACTGCAGAAAGACATATTATCATTACCAGGTAGGAAAAGGGAAAATATGTGGTGTTTATTGGCATATGTTTCTAATCACGCAGACCTATCTAGTTCCATATTTACAATACAACTTGTGAAAAACATTTGCTCAATTATAACTTGTAGTTAAAGAAAAAAAATACATAAATTCAGCCATCATTTTGTTTCTGTTTATGTGCTTCTGCAAATAAATAAATAAATAAAAATAAAAAATGAAGCCAGGGAATAGCATCTGAGTGCAGGTTACAGTTATTTTATTTGAAATGTGGAAAATGATATGTAAATCATATTAATTTGTTGAACATGTAGCTAAGCAAGCAATGAAATGGCTGCTCCTGTTACTGAATAATTTCATATAATGGTTTATAAAATAAAAGTTGTATTTTCCGTATATATATATTTTCACTTTGTAAAAACATATTGTTCTTTCTAACATTTAGAGCTTTCAAACAGCATATTGTGAATATAGGATTACATTATCCCTTTAATATATAAGACAAATAACCCATTTGCACAGCCCTAGCTCAAAATACTAAATGTACGGTGAGAACGAAGAGATAAAATGAAACACTCAAAGCAAATTCTTTCTGAGCTGATGTACAGATGATGTTTACAACCATTTTGTCATGCTATAGAGCTGCAATTCCCTATGAGACACATTAGATGGCAGTATGGGATACTACTTGAGGACATATTCCTATGGAGGCTGGTATGAAAACCAGCACACGGCATTCTGGGCAGTGCATGCAAATTCACCAGGTCACACAGGACACCAGGAGGGGGAGGGGGATGGGAGGAACATACTGTAAGCACATGCATTTTCTCACAAAGACTCATTCTGTCACAAAGGCAAAGATGACTGGGGAACGTAAAGCGACAACAAAATGAAATGCTTTCTCTCTGTAGTCTGCAAATCTACATTCACAACAATAGCCATGACGCAACACGCTGCCTGCAGAACAGATCTGTGTACCATTTAAACCATTATTAATATTTTACAGGTTGGAGCCGTCACACATAATAGATATTATTAGTCTGAATGTTCTTATTTTAATAAGGAATAATTAGTCTCTCAGATGTATTAAAGACATTAAGATTTTCTACTAATAAATAAATGTAGCTGCTTGAATCTTCATTATCTACCATTGCTACTGCTAGATAAAAAAAAACATGAATGCAGCTACACAAGACTGATAGAATTTATTTGTATTATCTCTCAATTCTTTATACTACAATAGTCACTTTTCTTGTTAGTTCTAATTATCACAATCAGATAAAAGTTGATATTAATAATAATAATAAAAAAAATAACAACAGACATAGAATTACATAAAGATTATTTCTGTTTTTGCTTGCTCTTTTGTGAAGTCCTGTTGGATCTGATTTACAGGGGTGAATCACTTGTATAGTGGAATATTACAATATATATATATATATATATATATATATATATATATATATATATATATATATATATATATATATATATATATATATCAAGCATTAAGTTCCAAGACAATTTTTTGAATATTGAAAATATTGAGTTAGGAGCAGGTTTAGAACCACTGTAAGAAATATTACATTTGTGTTAACTTCTGAATGATGTTGTGGTATATATATATATAAAAGGATCATTTTATTAATATTTTGAAGAAATACTCAGAATTAGGTTACATATTTTTAGAGTATCTAATGAATTACCTTTTATATGTAAATATGCCTAAGCAGGTTCTGCCCTTTTGGTTTCTGTTGATCATCTTTATAAGAAGTGAGTAGACTTTGAATGCAGAGTAAGCTATGTCTGCACAGTGGAAATGTGATAGCTTAAACTGCCAGGGCTTTCAATAGTGAAAAATGCATTAGTTTAAAAGACACATTATCCTGAGGAAATAGCAGACATATTCAGCTAAGAAAAGAAAATAGAACAACAAAGCAAGGAAATGGTTAAACATGTAAAGGTTATTTATTTATTATTTTGTATTCTGAAAATATTTTGACCATTATCAAGTTTATTCATTCTAAAGAGTGATGGAGCTACTACTGGAGCACCAGGTGCAATGCATTGGGCCCCACAGCAGGTTAGGGCTCTCTGATACCTGGACAGTTAATTATTTTTATTGAAAATTATCAGATTACTCTAGGAATGATTTGACTGCCCACATATATATTTTGCTTTTTTATTGACCTTTCAAAGCACCTACCTTGCATAGAGAAGTTGCAAGGGGGCCCCCTGTCATTAGCTCTACCACTGACTCTAATGATCATATAGATTAAAAAAGAAAATAGCCAAAGTGGTTCTTTGATATGGGGCACATATAAAATATAATAGATAATTTAGTGATACAGTGTATTATTATTACAGGACATTAAATAAACAAAATATTTTTACCTGTAGCAATATTGTAGAGCTAGTATTTCTGGGCTGCTCTTCGATCCCCTCACTGACCTTACAGACAGTGATATCACTGCTTATAGCCATTTCTGTGCATATACAAATATATTTCAATGTACTGCACTGCATCTTCATGCAGCCTGCTATTCCCTGATACTGTGCTGCCATAGACATGGCCGCTTGGGCCTAGGCAGAAACACATCCTTATTTAGATGATTGTGTCATGAGTGAAGCCACCTTAGACTGCTAAACAGTCTGTAACTTGAGGGTGTGGGTTATCCTTTGGAGCCTTATTCTGCCATTGACTACTATTGTCTTTTACATTTTTAACCATGTTCTATTTTCTTTTCTTAGCAGAATGTCTGTTCTTTTCTACTAATGTGTTTTTCACTAGTCTTATTTAAAGCATTGGCAGTTTTAGCTATCACATTCCCGCTTTGAAGATAAAAGCAACCTCTGCATTCGAAGTCGTCTGTCACCTTCCAAAGCTAATCAGCAAAAGCCCCAAATGGTTCCACTAAAACATAATTGCATATAAAAGGTAATAAATTAGAGGTTGTACTATTTTTTACATTCTACAACTATCTCCCCTATTTCCAATAGTAGTTCTTCAAAAGATTAGAATATAAATGCAGGATTCCAGTAATCCCTCATCTTCAACTGCAGTGGTCCTTTAAAAATTCCATAATGTTGCCCATTTGCTTTTTCTACCTTAAATTTCTTCAGGACTGTGCTGTCAGCAATTTTTAATGGAAAGTAAAATCCATACTTCGTACATCTATTTGCCCAATAAGACATTGTAAAACAAGAGTCCTGACATGCCTGGGACTTGCCTGGGACTTGCCTGGGGCATGTAGTGAAGTCTAAATGGCCTTTTCTTCCCATTCATTTGATTTGTAAGGTGTTTGATGTGTAAATACATTTTATGGAAATAAAACCATAATATTACCATTGCAGATAGCAAAACAATACACAACATTCACATAAATATCAGTTTATGTGAACCCTTTTTTGGCAATATTAACTAATATACCCTAAAAGGATTAAATAACCATCACTTTCTTTCTCACTGCCTCTAGTAAACCTATTGGACAGTCCCAAATCACACCAAGAATGTACTCCTATATATCAGCATTTTAGAGTACCAGGCACCATAATACATTCCTTGTTTAACGAAAAGAGACAGTGGATATGAATGTGTAACCTGTTAACAGCTCAAAGATAGCACATATTAAACCTCTTCACAACTTGCTTGTAAAACATATAAAGAAACAGAGGAGAGCCTATATATGCACATAAAACAATACACATACAATATACAGTATATAGGTAGAATAACAAGGTAATACAGAGTGGCTAAAACATATACCCCCTTTTCGATCACTTCTTTGTCGTGGTGAAAGGGGCTTGTATTTTTCAGTGAAGCTGTGAGCTATACCATGTTGGGTCACCCAAGATGGGTAGGTCATAGCAGATAGGTCAGACAAATTGCGGTTCACTAAAGAAGGAACTGTCAACCCACTCTAGTATCTTTGCCATAACCAGACGCAAATGTGCCTTGTAACAGCCGGACAGGACTGAAGGCCTGAACCACAACAACAAAGCATATATCTTATAGATTATAAGTTTGTGAGTTTTCAATCTTGTATCGATGCTTTGGAAACAAGTACTATGGCCCCTTTTCAATTGCAAGCCCGCAGATTACGTTATACAGGCCGTAATTGTGCAGGCTTGAAATTTGCTATAGTTACAGAGCGATTAAATTGAACAATTTACGTGTCGAAAGCCCAAACCATAAACCATGCATTTGTAAGTAGCATTTCAGAGCGTGATTATGATCAATTAAGCAAGGCCGTAACTACCAATTTAGAAACAGCCAATGGTAAATGATTACGTCAGTAAAACATAGAGGTTAAACTTTAATCAATTAGTGTTTAGAGGTCCGATATGCGATCAGACTCGCAATTCGGCAATGTACAAAATAATAAAAATGAATGAAAGAAATGGTATAGTCCATGTGGGTAGCCTGATATGTATTAACTCATTGATTCCTGAGATTGATATGACAGGGAAATTAAACATAAAAAAATTAAATTGATTGCAGATTTGCGAGCTTTGGACTGTTGTGCAATTAATTCTAATATCGTTCATCGCTTTCCTCGTGTTTTAAAGTGCACTACTGATTTTTTATTTGCATTTACAGTGCTACGAACAGGTGTTTAACCCCCTTGCGAGTCCTATCTGGTTCTCATCGGATTTTCTTCTACATTTGCCATTGAAAACATTTGCCGAAATTTAGGAATTATCATTTACATATGTTTTGAACAATGTGCACTAAAATTATTACATTGTATATACCTATATACAAAAAATTACTGGAAAGTGTATGAAAATTATAAAACGTGTGATCTTTAAAGTGCAGGGTTGTAAATGAGTTAGCGACATTTGTATGGTGTTAAAGTGGCATGTTATTACTAAAAGCTTTGCTTCAATATGAAAATTATTCACAGGCCCATATGTGATACTATAATAGCTAATTAACAGGCTTCTTGTTCACAAGATACAGTTGTGATACAAACACGTCTGATACATAGATGGAAGTATGCACTGTGTGAGATAAAGTGTGAGGTAAACTACCGTATTGGTCCGAATATAAGCCGCACCTTTTTTCCAATTTGCAAGCTTGCGAGTTACGGGTGTAGCTTATATTCGCGACCATAAAAATATCACTGCCGATTTGCTGGCTTTGCGAGTTACGCTTGCAGCTTATATTAGCGAACGTAAAACGAATGCCGATTTGCGAGTTAAGGGTGCAAATTATATGCGCCAACGTGAAATGACTCCCGATTTGCGTGCTTGAGACTGCGGTATTGTAGCAATTCAATAGCGATTTACGGTTTTAGTGATTCTAACATCCTGTAAGGCCTGTAACCTGCAAAAAAAGCTACAGCACTAATTTGAAAGCCTGTTTCTTGCAACAGCTGATCACTTGGAGAGAGTCTTTTTCTCTCCAATTTTAACGGTGCGGCTTATTTTCAAGTACTATCTTTTTTCTATTTTTTTTTTATTCAACAGGTGTGTCTTATATGAGGGTGCGGCTTATATTCGGGCCAATACTGTATGTGAATTTTGTAAAATGGTAGAGTCTGCTTTCATTTCTTTATCAGTGGTAATTCAAAGCTAACCTTATGGAAGTCCATTAACATATTTAGTATAACGCAAAATACTATAGCTATAATGTACTGTATGTCCATGCAAAAAAATTGGTGACTTAAAACTTTCTCTCCTAGTGTTGTACTTTTATACTGTATTAGGTATAGCTTATCTTCCTTACATTCAAGCCAATAGAGTTGAGTGTCATGTTGAGATTCTACAACACAGAAAAACGATGTAAAATTTTAACCAATACATGCTACATAGAATGCACACATAACAAGTTAAGCAGTGTAATTGGTATAGCTTGTACACAAAGCTACAATTATGAAGCTGCTATACAGCCATTAGGCCATTAGCAGGATATCAAAGTCAGTTCATGCCTTTTATTTAACTAGCATGGAAACATTGCATGTCATCACAGCATACAGTGCTGGATGGTGAATAAATAACCAAAGAAGATCAGCTGAGCCAAATATAATAGAATGCTCGAAATGCAAATATTGTCTTTAATTTGGGACTCTGTTCTAATAGAAATGATGTGGTGTATATAATAAAGCAAATACATTTATGGGTGGTTTGCATTACAATACATGGTAAATATACAGATCTACCAATTTCAATAAAATATAATATACATCCTGGATTCTCATATAAAATGACCCACTGCCACAATGTGATCACTTGCATGCGTCATCACAGGTGAGAAAGTCGACAAAGTGATAGAGAACACATTTTAAACCTCATTATAATATGGTAGTCTTAGTGAATATGATGAAGGCTGTTGTTAAGTGGCCCTGCACCAAGTAGGGTAGTAAACTAAACTCAGTAACTTAATGAGATCAGGAGTCACTTCTTGTAAGCTTTGTAAGAATATAGTAAACTGCATGATCTCACATTAAAAAATAAAATCTGTCTCCCTGAAGCAAAAAAAACCTCTATTTTTGTTGACAATGACTGTTGGTCATTCAGCTTTATTCACAAGCTGTGTGATTACTCCCATTTGAGATGTAAAGTCTCCAATTCCTATTCATGAAGGCTCTTTTTCAAACTGGAGACAATTTAGAAAGTACACTGTATGCTCCATAGAATATAACATGGATTAGAGAATCGTCTAACCTAGATGCATGTAGCCCATTGTGTTCAGCTCTGTGTACCCTTTCGGGTTAATAAGTAATCTTATAAGTGAACTGATATTAAGCCTATAAGAGGAATGAATCATGAGGCTGGCAAATTAAAACGTAGCATCAAAGGGCACTGCAGTCATAGATACACTTTGAAAAACAACAACTCAGCATAAGTCACCACTCTTTCCCATTTCTACCAAAACAATGTACAGAATAAACATCTGAGATAAAGTACAGGAGAAAAAAACTTAAATGCCTCATATTTAAAAAAAATGGGTAACACATGATTGTTTTAATAAGCAATGAATATGCCTGTGCAGAGGATACTACAGATTAACATTTTGTCTTCAGACTCATTTTTAAATGCATTTGGACCTTCAAGGTCTTGGTAAATTAAATTGCAAAATGTGTGGAAATGTGTAAAAATGATTCTAAACATGCTGTAAATATAAAAGTTGTCTACATTTTACCTTCAAACACAGAGTGCCAAAATGATTTATATTTATTAATAACAGTGTTTGGCAATGCCTTTCACTAGAAAGAGTCTAGGTGTAACATCACATCTCCAGATCAGTACAGTAATTATAGTTCATCTCTCCTTGGAGATCATTACACATGTCCCTAAACACTCACCTCTCAAAGATTCTCTTACTCATTTCTTCTGAACTAACTCCCAGCACACTAGCCTCCCAGGATCCTGTTCAGTCAACTAGAGATAATAAATAGTCTGTGTAAGTGTATAATATAGAATAAGTGAACTTCAATGATTATGTTGGAGTATTGTTTGTATTTCATATCATCTTTTTGTGTCTCGGTGCAAGTTACTTAATGAGCAATGTGCTAAGGCGATTAAGTACTAATAATAATATTGTGAAGGACTAAATGGAGTGAAACATAGTGAGCCTCAATCAATTTCAGGCTCGCAACTCGATCGCAGACAGACAAACCCGTTGGACTTTGAAATTCAACCTCTATTTTTCAAAGTCCTACGCCTTGGAGGTTGAAGCCCGTTGGACTTCATATTGATTGCTGCGATTAATATAACACGAAAATTGAACATGAAATAAAGTATTGGAGAATGTTGTGCTATGAATTCTAAGATCTAACATCTCTTTCATGCTTCATAAAAGTACAGTATTGCTTTCTTATTTACTTTTAAAGTGCTCCGATTTGTCATTAAGCACTTTGCGAGATCTCCTTAGTACTATTAACTTCTGGTTAGATATTTGCCATTTGAGGGCTCGACGGAGTGGTTAACGAGGGGGAATCGGAAGCAATTCGCGATTTTAGCCTTGAGACAGATCAAAGGCTTGGAGGGCATTAACTTGCAATTTTTTAAATCGCTATAAATCTCAGCTCAGAGCCCGCAAACTGACGCCAATTGAATAGCAAAATAACTTGCTGGCTCCACTTGCGAGCCCGGATCTCCAGAAAGCCTCAATTCAATGAGGCTCAGTATTACTAGTGTGTGAGTACCAGTTTAGGCACTTTACTGTGTAAAGTTGTTAACAGTAAACAACATTGGCGCCATTTTTATGCAGTTGCTCGTTAAGTAACTTGCACTGAGACACAAATAGACTACATGCTTTATCTTCATATGCAAGCAAGTTATACACCTAGGTTTGATATCAAATTAACTTATTAACAGGATTCTTTTGCATAAGATACATTACAGAATTGTGTTATAAACATGCCTGATAAACAAATAATAGTGTGCACTTTGTGAGAATAAGTAAATTGCAAAATAGTTTAAGGTAAATAATGTGCATGGAGAGTTGCCTTTAATAGTGGTACTGTTGTTCAAACCTGGATTATAGAAATTCACTAACAAGTTAACAAAGTAATGTATGCTTAGTGGCTTTTATAGAAAGAACATGCCATGTACCGATGGGGTAAAACTTACCTGACATGTTTTGTACTTTTCTGACTGGCAAACAAATTCTACTCAAGTCAAACGATTTACCTGTCACATTGCTATATCATAATGCAGAAAAACATGGACAGTAAGCATCAACCCATCTATACATACTTCATCAGCATGGTGTTATGCACATAACCTATTAAGTTATCAATGTCTGTTTGCAGTGTATGTGGTATACCGTGCCTACAAAGCTACACTATACAGCAAAGGCATTACTCAGTATCATAAAAATAAATATCTATAAACAAGCCTGGTAAAATATGCATGCATAATTATGGTACGGTCATCACAATTATGAAGCTGATATACTTCCATTAACCCGACATTAGTAGGGTATTAAAGTCAGTTCATGCCCTCTTTCATTTGAAAGGATTCCATTGAACTCATGTGGAAAACGCTGTGTGTCACCACAGCATCCAGCACTGAACAGTGAATAAATAGATCTTTACATTGTTGCAGGAAAAAGACTAAGCTGACACAATTTTGTGTGTCAGTTTGCTGCAAAATGAATAATCTTTAATTTGAACAGACACCTATAATTAAGAGAAGATTTGCTGCAGTGTGGCATTGAGAGGGACCAGAGATGTGAGATTCTTGTCTCTGGGGGGATTTAAGAGCGTGCGTGCTGTAGCAGTGTCTGTCTGTATCTCTTCACATAGCAAATGGCTGCCGTCCACATCTACAAGCAGACAGCCATCAGTGTTTACCACACGGAAGACGCCAAGCAATTAAAGCACTTTATTCATCTCATAAGTAGCAGAAACAAATGCCTCATAGATCTGGCATCTCTCTGCACACACAGCAGCGATTAGTATGTGACCCAAAGACACATTTCCATGTTAAAAAATTTCTGTACTGTATATGAAAGACTTTATCAGAGAACAGTTAACTCTTTATGTCTCAAGAGCGCTAGAGCCTTGTTGATAGATAATTTGCTAGAACCAGATATAATTGACAATGACAACATTGTTCTTGCAGTCCTTAGCCTCTCTCAACATTTTAAAGGCTCCAAATACTGTATCAGTATGCAGCAAAATCACTCATGACATGACTATAAATGCTGTGTGACCATTGAGCATGATTCTGCCTCTTCCTGTCTGTGTGCACTGGTGTAATGTCACTCAGTCTGTTGGAATACGAGATGCATTGATGGCTTCACTAAGTTTCAAATATGCTCATGTATTGTTAAAAATAATGCCAAGGGCCAGGGGGCAAATAGGTGTGAAAATGGCAACTTACTATTACCCACCCCTAATCTATTCTGTTAATGTCATCACTACATTGTGCTCATCCTTTACTAAAAACATTTTTTTGCACTGTAATCAGTTGTTACTGTGGTAACTGCTGTTATCTTAAAGAGTATGAGCCCAATTCAACTGAGCTCTCACTCCATCCGGTAGCCCGTAAGTGAGGTTGCAAGTTAATTTGCTATTCAATTGGTGTCTTTTTGTTTGCTCCAAACGCTTTCCGAGTTACAGCCTTGAAAATATTGTGATGGTTAAACCCCTAACTTACAGCCTCCCGAAGCCTTTGATCTTTCACTTTTGCAAGAGTTACAATGGCTAAAGTTGCAAATCACTATTCAATTGATTAATTTCCGCAAGCCCGCAAATGTTTTCACAACCGTAATGGGAAAATCCTATGAGTGCTAAAGAGGACCCGCAACAGGGTTAAACACCTATTCATAGCACTGTAAATGCTAATAAAAAAATCAATACTGCACTGTATATAACGGAGAAAGCGATGACAATAATTAATTGCACAACAGTCTCAAGCTTGCAAATTGCCAGGAAATGTAATTTATTTTTATGTTTCTTTTCGGGGTTAAATCATTCTCTGGTATAAACAAGTTATTACATATGAGGCCACCCATATGGACTAGAACAGTATTGGCATTCATTTTCAATATTCTTTATTTTGCGGGTTTGCGAGTCTGATCGCATATCGGGTCACACGTAACCTTCATATTTTACTGCCATAATAATGTCTCATTTTCTATTGGCTGATTCTAAATGGGGGGTTACGGGCTTGCTTAATTGATCATGTTCCCACCCTGAACTGCTACAAACCAGTGCATGGTTTACAGTTTTGGCTTTGGGACAGTAACTTGTGGGCTTGAGCAATTGAATAGCATCATAATCTGAGATGAACAGGAGCCCGCAACACACCCGCAGACATACGGATTACTACCATCGAGCTTCGTGCTTGTATTTGAATCCTATCACTATAATTGGTAACATGCAGGGCTGGATGGACATCTAAGGTGATTACTCAGTTGCCCCCCCCCCCTTTCCCAGACATATATATATATATCACAATATGTGTATATAGATAATAGCATGTATTCATAGATATATATGAGTATAATAACTACTATAGATACTACAGTATACTGCTATTTTTTTATGTTCCCATTTTAACCAATAATCGGAGGATCGCAATATATTCAAGATACAGCTGTTCTAAATTCTGGTAAACTGGTTCCCTGTAGTTCTTATTGTTGAATGAAGTTTATAGTCTTCCCACTGATGCAGGAACAAACGGCTCCTCACTGTCATGTTTCTATTAGAGTGCATCCTGCTGTTGCAGCCAGTGCACTGAGCGCTGCATTTACCACACTATATTCGAGTATCTACGGGTATACACAAATTGATATCTTATATTTTTAATGAAACTGCTGGAAATCAACTATATAATGTGAAATGTTTAAGTAGAGTTAATGGAGATTATCTATAATAAATCAATGTCTTGACAGTATTTTTGATTGAGACCAAATGTTAGGGTTGCACTTTTTTTGTTGTATAGTAAATTATGGAGACAAGAGGTCACAAGGGATCTAACAAAATAGTGCTGGAAATTAAAATCCACACTAAAAAAAGGTTTTTAATTAACTTTCGTTAATAGGTATTAGCTTGCAAATAACGCATATAGCCTGACAAGTTGTTTAGAAGAAAATTCAGTTATTGATTTAAACATTTTGTAATGCTAATATAAGAGATCATGAATATATTTATGTTAACATGGATAATAATTGATATAAACCATATTTAAATTAAATACATGTTTAAATTAATACAAATACAGTAATGTGAGCTCTGCAAATAAACTCATTTGTACAGTCTGAATATAATGAACATGATTCAGTGCTGTCCATTAAATCTAATATTCCCAGATGATGGGCAATAGAAGAATAGACAGCAGTAACATTTAATTTAAGAAAAAACATATTATTACTCCACTCTACAACATATATAAACTACAAGAGATGTTTGGTGTCCTTAAGGTAATCGATTGTTCGATTGAACAACTGTAACTTACAGTAGCCCGTAATGGAGGCCGTAAGTTATTTTGCTATTCAACTGGCGTCTTTTTGCCGGCTACAAACGGGTTACGGGTTACAGCCTTAAAATCCTTGTGGTTGTCAAAACCGGAACTTACAGCCCATCGAAGCCTTTGATCTTTCACGTCCGCAAGAGTTCCGAGCTCTAAAATCGCAAAACGCTGTTCAATTGCTACAATTCTTCAAGCCTGCAATGTTTTCACACTCGTAAATGGCAAATGTAGAGAAAAATCCTACGAGTACCAGATAAGACTGGGAAGGCGGTTTAACCCCTGTCCATAGCACTGTAAATGCAAATAAAAAATCAATACTGCATTGTAAATCACGGGGAAAGCGATGAAATAGATTCAAATTATTGCACAACAGTCTCAAGCTGGCAAATCGGCAATAACATTTTTTTATTTTATGTTTCATTTCGGGGTTATATCAATCTCGGGAATCAATGAGTTAATACATATCAGGCGACCCATATGGACTAGAACTGTATTGGCATTCATTTTTATTAACACTAATTGATTGACATGTAACGTCCATGTTTTACTGACCTAATGATGACAGTCTCATTTTCTTTTGGCTGTTTCTAAATGGGTAGTTACGGCCTTGCTTAACTGATCATGTTACAAACAAGTGCATGATTTACGGTTTTGGCCCATAACTTGTGGGCTTGTTCAATTGTATAGCACCGGAATTATAGAAGAGTTCAAGCCTGCAGCAAGCTGCCAGACCTATGTATCGCGAGATGCGGGCTTCAAATTAAATCGGGCTCTATAGGTCTACCATTCCATTTGTCAATCAATTTACATACTTTAGGAAGATGGTGGAAAATCGGGGTTACAAAATGATTACAAATGATTATCAAGAAGGTACAAACTGAAATATTTTAGGTGGAGGGAAGAAAAAAGAAAAATAATAATTTGGTTGCATAAGTCTGCACACCCTCTTATAACTGGGGATGTAGCTGTGTTCAGAATTAAGCAATCACATTCCAAATTGTGTTAAATAGGAGTCAGCATACACCTGCCATCATTTAAAGTGCCTCTGATTAACCCCAAATAAAGTTCAGCTGCTCTAGTTGGTCTTTCCTGAAATTTTCTTAGTCGCATCCCACAGCAAAAGCCATGGTCCACAGAAAGCTTCCAAAGCATCAGAGGGATCTCATTGTTAAAAGGTATCAGTCAGGAGAAGGGTACAAAAGATTTCCAAGGCATTAGATATACCATGGAACAGAGTGAAGACAGTCATCATCAAGTGGAGAAAATATGGCACAACAGTGACATTACCAAGAACTGGAGCTCCCTCCAAAATTGATGAAAAGACGAGAAGAAAACTGGTCTGGGAGGCTACCAAGAGGACTACAGCAACATTAAAGGAGCTGCAGGAATATCTGGCAAGTACTGGCTGTGTGGTACATGTGACAACAATCTCCCGTATTCTTCATATGTCTGGGCTATGGGGTAGAGTGGCAAGACAAAAGCCTTTTCTTACGAAGAAAAACATCCAAGCCAGGCTACATTTTGCAAAACACACATCTGAAGTCTCCCAAAAGCATGTGGGAAAAGGTGTTATGGTCTGATGAAACCAAGGTTGAACCTTTTGGCCATAATTCTAAAAGATATGTTTGGTGCAAAAACAACACTGCACATCACCAAAAGAACACCATACCCAGAGTGAAGCATGATGTCCCTAATAATCTCCACTACAAATGAGATATATAGGGCCACAGTGGTAAAGTTATCCATATGCATATTCTTGCATATAATTTCTCTGATTATATGAATATTAATGTACAACATTTGTCTCACTAATTAAATGCATATATATTTTATACTGATATAATTAATGTAGTAATATATCACAGATACCTATCTGCATTACTCATAATAGCATATTTATCTGTTATGAAACAATATATATTTTGAATAAGCATTTTCACAAGACATATCCCTCACGGTTTATTCTCACGAGTGATTTGAACATTATTGACGGTATAAGATTTATGCCATCATTTATGAGGTTCTAAACAAATGTACTAATAATTATTATCACACTATACTTATACTGTTGGATTTTTATTATATGTAAAATAAAAGTTATATTTTATATAATCATGTATTTGGGCATATTTTTCTAATAGTATACTTTGGTTGCTATATAGCGGAATGACCTCAGGTTGGATTTAAAGGTGTACTTTCCCCTTCCTTTTTTTGTTTCCATATAGAAGTAACAAAAATATGTGTTACAGAAACCAGTAATTGTAATAAATTGTTTGCAGGATTAAAACAGACAATCGATTGGATCTGGCTTAGTTTAAAAATTTTGAATATCAGATAGAGTGTTGCAAATTTTACATCATAAGTTAAATTTTTATGGAGAAGCCGAAAACTATGAAAATATGTACCTTCTTGGTGAATTAATTTAGAGGGAACCAGTTAAGTTCTGTGTAAGTATTTTTACTACCAATATAAGGTTTAAAAGAAAATGTTTTTCAATCTTCAGTTGCCATAGTTTCTTATTTTTTATCCAATTTAATAAAAAATTTAAATTTTCTTCTGGCTTTAAATTGACACTATTAGAATAAATAAGATGGAGGAGACAGTACATTTTTTTTTAATTGTGTTAAAGGAAATATTATATTGACAGATAATAAAAAAAATGTAATTTGTAAATGTGAAGACCCACTGCTTGCTTGCGCTCAGAAAGGTCCTAGATTAATCTTAAGTAGTGGGTTGTGGTGTTCTTTGAGAATCCCTGTAGCAGGACAGCATGTAATCACAGGAACCCAGGAAGCACGTTCAGCAATGGCTAGGAGCAGAATTGAAGGTAGTATCGGTAACAATTATATTCTAGAATTATTATTTTCCCTCCAAATAAACATATACTTTGATTATATATGTTTAAACTGACAACCAAGAACTTTTAATCAGGATAGCACCTGGTACAAGAAGTAATCCACACCTTTTGTTCGTGCATCAGACAGACTCAGTTTATTCCTCTTACACAGATATTTAATAATCCCCTCAAAAAAACATTCCCCCAGTCAAGCCCAACCCTCTTGTGCAAGAGAGGCTTGTTTGATCTCCTCCCACAATTTCCAGGTGTATAGGGCGGTATGGAAGATTCCCTTGTTTTGATTACACATTTTCTACACTCTTTATCTCTTATTCCTTGTCTGTTCATTATTGTTCCCTCCTGACAACTCCAGAGAGGGCAACAAACTATGCAGGGTCTGGGGTTTTATGTTTATGTTCAGGTTCAGTGATCTGCTCTGCTTAGGGCAGGGGGTGTTTGATGGTTAGTCATTCTAGTTAAGACACCTGGGAGTTTATGCAGCTCGGGGACAAGAAACAGTCGAGATGGTACCCGTTTAGGCAACTTGGCTGACCTCATACAAATGGGAAATTGATTAATCACAATTAGGGCCTAGCAGGTCCCTACGATGTTTTGACTGATAATAAGTCCCACTAGAACTGGTAACATAACTTAGAGCCTGTGAGCCACATTTTACTGTGTTGATTACATCAACCATATTGCCACTGTACATCAATAACAGCACATATATTTTAACCAAGAAACCATGATAGTCGCTATATACACATGATGTCCAGATGTCCATTCATTTATGACAGTAGATAATGGAAAATTTCATTGTTGAACATTTATAAAGAAGTTTATAAAACACCACTTTTATACATTACATTTTTTAATTCTACAATGTTTATTTTTAAATAAAAATCTAATAAATTTAATTTGTAAAGAACTAATATGTAGGGGATTTATTGGGATAGGAAGACATCTAAAATAATATAATATTTGAAGTAAAGCTGTCATCTTTAATGAATATGACACAACCAAGAAATATAGTATATGGACCAAGACTTTTAAAAAATGTTTTAATAATAATTGGGATATTATTAGATTTTGCATGATTTTTTTACCTAAATATTTTAATTTATCTTTTTTCCATTGATAATTAAAACTGAATAAAAATGTTTTTGTTCAGAGTGAGGGAGGAATGCAAATATTTGAAGTTTTAGACTTATTATTAATTAATAAACCAAAACATTTGCTTAATGTTAATAAGGTAGCATAATCCATTTGAAAGATCACATATATAGTTGTGGATCTTGCGATATTGGTGACGTTTGCGATTTTGGTAACGCAGAAAACGTAGCACTTTGTCGCTGACCGCGAGGAACGCAGTTTGCTAATTTGGCGGACAAACTTACTTCAGGCGCGTACCTCGATAAACAAGCAAAATAATTAAAAAACAAATTAAAACACACTCACACACAGCACAGGGGGAGAGCCAGGAAGCGTGAGTGAGATTTCAAGTGAATTTGAGCCATTTTTGATATTTTCCGTCAATCGAAAATCAGCTAAGCAAGGAAAAAAATGGTGGACGAAAAATGTAAAAAATCTGAAACAACATAACAAAGTCAGAGGTGCTCATCAGAGAACGAACTAACCTTAAGGTTAGTTCTATAGCCATGATAAGCTACTCTGAGAGCAACCTCTTTTAGCTCACCTGTGCCCTTCACAGGGAGAAATATCCTGTAGTATATCAGTCTGGTCCAACTCAAAAGAGTGAACCAGCCCTGAAATACCAGGCAATTCTACCCTGAACAGGAGAAACAGCAAACCTCAGACGCGTTTCGGCCTTTATGGGCCTCGTCAGTGAGGTGCAGCTGAACTCCCTAAGGCACAGTGAGCAAGGGGTCCACGTCTGGAGTCCCCTATTACCTTTAGGGAGACTAAACCCTAAAGGTAATTTGCATATACAACATAACAAAGTCAGAGGTGCTCATCAGAGAACGAACTAACCTTAAGGTTAGTTCTATAGCCATGATAAGCTACTCTGAGAGCAACCTCTTTTAGCTCACTTGTGCCCTTCACAGGGAGAAATATCCTGTAGTATATCAGTCTGGTCCAACTCAAAAGAGTGACCCAGCCCCGAAATACCAGGCAATTCTACCCTGAACAGGAGAAACAGCAAACCCCAGACGCGTTTCGGCCTTTATGGGCCTCGTCAGTGAGGTGCAGCTGAACTCCCTAAGGCACAGTGAGCAAGGGGTCCACGTCTGGAGTCCCCTATTACCCTTAGGGAGACTAAACCCTAAAGGTAATTTGCATATACAACATAACAAAGTCAGCACCTCTGACTTTGTTGTTTTCTATATGCAAATTACCTTTAGGGTTTAGTCTCCCTAAGGGTAATAGGGGACTCCAGACGTGGACCCCTTGCTCACTGTGCCTTAGGGAGTTCAGCTGCACCTCACTGACGAGGCCCATAAAGGCCGAAACGCGTCTGGGGTTTGCTGTTTCTCCTGTTCAGGGTAGAATTGCCTGGTATTTCGGGGCTGGGTCACTCTTTTGGGTGGGACCAGACTGATATACTACAGGAGATTTCTCCCTGTGAAGGGCACAAGTGAGCTAAAAGAGGTTGCTCTCAGAGTAGCTTATCATGGCTATAGAACCAACCTATTAAGGTTGGTTCGTTCTCTGATGAGCACCTCTGACTTTGTTGTTTTCTATATGCAAATTACCTTTAGGGTTTAGTCTCCCTAAGGGTAATAGGGGACTCCAGACGTGGACCCCTTGCTCACTGTGCCTTAGGGAGTTCAGCTGCACCTCACTGACGAGGCCCATAAAGGCCGAAACGCGTCTGGTGTTTGCTGTTTCTCCTGTTCAGGGTAGAATTGCCTGGTATTTTGGGGCTGGGTCACTCTTTTGAGTGGGACCAGACTGATATACTACAGGAGATTTCTCCCTGTGAAGGGCACAAGTGAGCTAAAAGAGGTTGCTCTCAGAGTAGCTTATCATGGCTATAGAACCAACCTATTAAGGTTGGTTCGTTCTCTGATGAGCACCTCTGACTTTGTTGTTTTCAAAAATCTGAAACAGGATGAAAATGAGGCTGAGCAAAGCCAGGCACACAGGACTTAGAAAATACACGACGGCAAAGACAGTAACACTTACACAAACAACGCCAGGAACGCAGGAAAAGAAAAAAATCGTCATTCAGCACGTAAAACGCAAACATTCAGCAGACACATAGAGGAGAAAGACACAGGGAAGAGACACAGGGGCAATGGTGGAAAGAGACACATGGCATTGCACAAAACTTGAAGGTTAATGAACCCTGCAATGAGCGGCCCGTACAGTAGATGGGAGGAAAGGCTCGCAAGGAGAACCAAAGTCGCTCATTGTGAGCTATGCAATAAGTGCTGAAGGCGCTCATCACGGTGCTCGCGATGAGCACGTGAGCGGAAGAGGCTTGCAATGAGTGCCGAAAGTGATCATTGCAAAGTAGCAAAGTTGAAGTACACGGGGGAGAGGCTTGCAATGAGCGCTGAAGGGCTGCAAAGCTGTTTGTGTGGCAAACAGCATTGTCAGCCTTATAATTTTATTCCCGACTCTCGAAAATCGCCTAAGCAAGGAAAAAAATGGCGGACGAAAAACGCAACATTTTGGAAACAGCATGAAAACAAGGCTCAGCAACAGCAGGCTTGCAAAATGTACAAAATACATGATGCTGAAGACACACACACACTGAGCAGAAAGACACAGGGAAGGGACAAGGGGGAGATGCTGGAAAGAGACACATGGCATTCCCAAGCACTAAACTTGCAGGTTAACGAACCCTGCAATGAGTGGCCCGTACAGTAAGCGAGAGAAATGGCTGGCAATGAGCGCCAAAGGTGATCAGTGCAAAGCAGGAAACTGGAAGTACACGGGGGCAGAGGCTCGCAATAAAGGCCGAAGGCGCTCATTGCAAGCCATGCGATGAGCGCCAAAGGCGCTCAGCACAGGGCTCGCAATCAGTGCCGAAGGTGCTCAGAGGACCAAAGGCCCCACATTGTGTGCCAAACAGCATTGCCAGCTTTACAATTTTAATCCTGTCATTTTTGAGGGGCAAGTTCCTAGTATGTAATAATATATAATAACAACAACTGAATTTAGGAATAGATTGTCACATAGGATATTCACATGTCCTGTCAAATCTGTCTTTGCAGCTTTTAACACACAGCATTGAACACTTGTTTTATGAATCCCCTTCCATAAAGGTACGTTTTACATGCAAATTGCATTGTGGATAGAATTAAAGAAGTAAAACTAGTGAAAACATTTATGTAATACAAAAATTCTGCCAGAATAGATCCATTATCAGTTAACTATATGTGACTGAAATATATATATACATATATGCAGTATATTCATATTGCTCGTCT
Organism: Discoglossus pictus; assembly: GCA_027410445.1. NCBI lineage: Eukaryota > Metazoa > Chordata > Amphibia > Anura > Alytidae > Discoglossus > Discoglossus pictus. The sequence goes on along the minus strand of CM050165.1, from coordinate 227,976,634 downwards.
TGTCAGTTATGAAATTATATCAAATTGCCTATGGATATGCCATTCAATGCTAAAGGAATTTAGTCAAGTATATTACATTTCCATTTAATGTTCTTTCCTTTCTTAAATTCATAATAGTGTTCTAATTAGTTATTAATATACCATTCAACTTTCTTCATTTTCCATGAGTGCCAACTTTATGCAAGAGATGCTAGACATTGGAAGTGCTAATTTTCTGGACTTATATACACCTGGAGTTGTGGGAGGAGCCTTCTTTCTTCCTTTAAAGCCCCATATCACACTCAGCTTATTCCACAACTTATATCTTATGTGGCGTTGTGCTCCTAGTGCTTATCATCCTCATTGTGCTCCTCATGCTTGTTGTGGCCTGTCACGTTCGTCCCTGTCGCTGCTCCTTTCTGCCTCTTTCATTCCTCCTGTTTTTTTACCCTGTCCTCCGTTTTCCCTTCTGCTTGTTTTTGTGACCCTCTTTTCATCTATCTCCCCCTCCGTGGTTGCTCCCTTGCAGCTTTTATCCCTTCTCTCCCGCACTCCTCTCTGCTACCACTTTGTCATGCCTTCTGCGCCTGATCGTTCAGCCCTTTCTCTCCTCTCCCATCTCTTTCTCCTTTGTTCTCCCTTCCCATGCGTCCTCCCTACTCTACTTTCTCTCTATCCTTCTTCTCAAGCTACTTGCCGTGCTTGCTGTCCTGCTCTGTCTCCCGAGGCTCTTGCCTCTCCTCCTTATGTGGAATAGCCTATCCTGCTACAGCCAATGAAGGCAGAACTCTACAGATTGCTCAACAGCATCAGAAAATTCAACTGATGATCAATGAACAGTTCACTGAGATGCAGAGGCTTATCTGAACATTGCTTCTTCCATGAACAAGCTGGAGAATTGCATGTCCCACTTGGAAAACCTGGCTAGCTCAGGACCCAACAACCCAACATGTCCCTACCTCCCAAGCAGTAAGCCAAGGTGAGCACCTGTCAGAACTTTTGTATGAATAAAGTTCTATCTTATATGGATATTATAGTATAATATGATGTTCCAATTATTAACAACTATTTTATATCCAATGTATTAACATTTTATATGTTTTATATATTTTTATATATATATATATATATATATATATATATATATATATATATATATACAAGCGATTCCACTATTTGAATATATCTATGTAAAATATATGTTTTCTCGGTTTCTCACCAGTGAGTTATCCATGGTTGAATGGTTCCTTGTTCTATAGAGATAAATAATTGAGTGAACTCCTAAACTAATGGATAAAGGTCTATAAAGGTTATGTTCCTTAGAAATAATGAAATCCTCCCCAAGATTTCACATGTGAAGAATTTGTTCATAGACACCAAGTCTCCTTCACAGAATAATAAATCTGTTTAGAGGTATCTAATTGATAACCATTCTTATGACACCATTTTGTTTATATGTTGTGGGTCAAAGTGGTCATTAGTTAATTAAAGGGAAGGAAATTCAAAGGTCCGAGGGCGCCATCTTATGGTTCAAGGAATAAATGTCTCTATAGAAAAATATATTCATTATAAAATTTAAATATGTGATGACATCATGAAAGATTCTATTGGTTACTAGATACTTTTAACGGATTTGGGATTCTGGCAAATAAGCAAGAGGTATAATTATGGATAGAGGCAGGATATGAAGGAGAGAAAGGGGAGACAAAAAGGGAAGGAAAGAGAAAAAGGAAGTAAGAGAGAAAAACTTTGATCGTGCGGAAAAGGCCAGACAATTTTGGAATTAACCAGTGGAATCTTGCCATAATTGGTAATGTATAAATTGAAATATTTTATTTTATGATATAATTGAAAACCATTAACATAATTTCTCTGTTTGGTTTATTTCTTATCAAAAAGTTATTTAGATTTCCTTTTGTCATTGAAATTTATAAATCCGGATATAAATTCTAATACAAAATTAGATATCTCATTTTTCTTTTTGACCAATACAGATAAATTAATTTTACTTAGCTAACTTATCAATTATATTATAAAATACTTTACCATAATTGTTTTATATTTAATACATTCCTGTATAGCTATATTATAATATCATTAGACATTATTAGTACATGTTAAAACGTTATTTTGGGTGAATTTTATTAATTGATTTATCTCATTTTGTTCTATGGGTTACTATTCCAGGTTTTATTGTACATGTGATTGAGATAAACTTTTATATTGAGATTTTAGGACTGTATAGAAGATATCATAAAATAATAAGTATTAAAATATGATGGATTATTTTTCTTTTAATATCTGGCTGGTTATATTTTGTTTTATTTGTATTTGATTTGATACATTACATTTTTATCATTAGACTAGTTGATTTTGTTATTTTCAATAAATGTTATTTTATAAAAATGAATATGTGTCTATAAATTGATTCTGAACTCCAAATTCATTATTCTATATTATTTAGAAAATAATATGTCGTATTAATCCCGACACACCCTAATACCCCCCACATAAGGCCGGCTCATTTTGTCCCAGCTGATATCAGAAGGGACATTGTGGAAGGGTAAGTCTCCATCCTGGAATCCCTTTCTTATACCCTCATTCGATTCAACTGCGCACAAAACAACGAAAGGAGACATCTCTCTGGTCATAAAGGCCAAAGACATGAGTTTGAACCAAAAGCTTACAGTGACACAGTTTGTGCTGGTATACAGCATATATAGGGACATACTATGCTCTGCATTTCCTGACAGGACACAAGATATGGATCATTTTCTCTACCTCATAGTAGACCTCTGTTACAAGTTTGGTGGCCTGTTCTACCATGACTATTACAGATCATTCAATGTGAAAGTAGCTGCAGCAGCCTTGTAATTTAATTACCACATAGATTGTTCCTTCCTGGACCAAGAACTCTTTTTGCCGCACGTCACTGGAATAAAAGCCACTATCTTTCACCTTTCCATTGCTCCAGCTTCTGTCCTAACCCTGTCACTGCTCAATCTGGTCATCATTCAATATCTCACTAACTACCCTTCACCAGCATTTATGGAATTTTTCACCGAACTTCCTATCACTGTCATTTGTGATTTGGCGCTTCAACCCCATAGGAGTTGCTACCAGGAAATATTAATTGACTTATCTTCTCTCTACCATTCTTCCACTCCCAGCATTAACTCATTGATACCACCCAGCGAATACTGACTTCAGTATTCCAAAGTAGACATTGCCATACTATACATATCAAGGCTCGGCCCCTGTTCATGGTTATCAAAATTGGGTATAAACGACGCTTTTAAGCTTTTACCAGTCCATCTGTCACTACGGCACTGACATGGCGTCAAATGGTCAGGAAAGTATTATTTTGCCAATCGTTTTGCTTTTGGCTCTGAGAGCAGTCCAAACATATTCAACCACTTTTTAGAAAGTTTATTTTGGATCTTGCTCAATGTGAAAAGGTGCCCTGCTGTCAGTCATTATTTGGATGACTTTCTCTATATCGAAAGTCCTCAAGAAACCCCTGTCAAGCCTACAAAAATCTATCTCTCTCTTTACAGAACTCGGAATTCCATTTGCTAATGATAAGGTGGAAGGCCATGCATACCAAGGCCCCTATTTAATTGAACAATTGTTAGCTACTGGAGCTCATAATGTAGCCTGTAAACTAATTTGCTATTCAATTGGCATCTTTTAGCTACCTGCAAATGATCTGCGGGTTACAGGCTGAAAATCCTTGCAGTTGTCAAAATCGTAACACCGACCCAGCTAAGCCAATGATCTTTCAAGCCCGTAAATGTTACAACTGCAAATTTCTATTCAATTACTACAATTCCTCAATCACGCAAATGTTTTAACACCTGTAAATGGCAAATGTAGAAGAAAATCCTATGAGTACCAGATAGGACTCGCAAGGGGGTTAAACACCTGTTCATAGCATTGTATATGCAAATATAAAATCAATACTGCACTTTAAAAGAAGGGAAAGCAATAAAAGACATTATAATTAATTGTACAACAGTCTCAAGCTCGCAAATCTGCAATCAAAATTATATTTGTTTAAGTTTAATTTCCATGTTATATCAATCTCAGGACTCAAGGGTTAATACATATCAGGCCACCCACATGTACTAGAAGTATTGTCATTCATTTTTATTATATTGTAAATTGCCGAATTGCGAGTCTATCTCATATGGGACTTCTATACGATAATTGATTGTGGTTTAAACTCCATGTTTTACTGACGTCATGATGATAGGCTGATTTACTATTGGCTGTTTCTAAATTGGTATTTACGGCCTTGCTTAATTGATCATGATCACGCTCTGAAATGCTACTTACGGGTGCATGGTTTACGGTTTATCTTTCGGCGCAGTTTACTTGATACAGGCCGTAAGTCTGCAGGCTTGAAACTTGCACCAGTTACAGAGCAATTCAGTTGATCAATAGAATAGGAACCCAAGTCTATTTCCTAGGGAAAACCCTTGATTGGAGTATATGGAGACAAGTCTTCAGAGTAACAAACACGCTAGATTAAAGAAAATGTTATCATTCCGAACATGCAGATGCTGCACAAAAAGGAATTAACATCATTACTGGGACATAACAATTCAAGGCCACCTATTCATCATTAGCTTACTCATTCACCTTACACATGTATCTGACCGCCATGCAACCCAATCATTAGGCGATCTAGCATGCTTAGATCTTAACCATTGGTCCAAATTTAAGTCCAACTTGAATGTCCACTCATTCTTCCTCTCTAGGCCTACTTTCAATGCATTATGTCTTATCATCTACCTGTTTACATCTCACTTCAAACTTATCTATGACTCCGAAATTGTTATGACTCTATGGCACATCTCCATGGCCTACCATAAACTGTTATACCTGCTCTAGACTTTTGCAATTACTTAGAGCCAGACACGGACATGCCATTGACTTTGTAGCCACTGATGAAGCCACTTGCTATACCTTAACATAAAGGAGATCCACTGACTTAACAACAATGTCCCTTCTAAAAAATCTTGTTTTATAATCTCTACGTCACCAGTTTCAAGATCAACCCCTCATTACATTTCCTTCTCTCCACAGGAAATTACATCTATTCCTCCATCTGCCAACCACTGCCTTTCATCCAGCATAACCTTTCTTCTCATATCTGCCCAAGCTACCAAATATGAAGGACTTGCTAATAAAACAAAGAAGATCTATGAGCCTGGCATTTCAAATGTTCAAATCCAACCACAAACTCACACCACCATTTACACTCATGACTATCTAAGCATTTGCCACTCACTGTGACACCAATCTCAAGCTTTGTCACCATACAACAAAAACCTACCTATCAAGCATCCAATTCTACATCAACCAAGAATATACCAATAACCAATCATTCCTAACTGTATAATCTATTAAGACTTTCCTGAGAGGACTAGCCCACAAATTGTCAGTGTGCAAAACCCCATGTCAACTAATTGACAGCCCATTTTTCACAAAATGAATCACCCCCTTAGCTTCAAACCCTTTTAGCCAAAATATATCATTATCCATGTCAGTAGCTATAATGATGATGTTCTATGACTTTCTACTATCTAGGGAACTAACCATATCACATTCCAACTGCCTAAAAAAAACTACCACACAGCCGGAAAAGATTATTACATATTGACACTTTGCAAAACTAAAAAAAGCAACCAACCACTCCTCATCAAATACTTTCCTACTCATAATGAATGGTGGTCTGTCACTAAGATCCATCACTTGCTCACCACTCTAGAACTGAAACCCAACCCCTACCTGATCCTTGCTATTTCAAGTCAATCTATATCCATCACAGCATTCACTCGCCCAACTCACCCTTATCAGGATAGGACCCAATTCCTTCTCATATTCTGGCCACAGATTTAGAATTGGAGCAGCTACATTCACCTCCCATAATAACATAATCTTTCACATAATCCAATCAATGGGTCGCTGGAAATCTTCATGTAGCCGATATATATTGAAACCTAGAGTTCAGGAAGGAATTCCATAACACAACCAAATAAACTCCCTACAGTTCACAATATTTGGCCTCTAAGCAGGCTAGGATATTGTAGCCAAAATTATGGCAACAGCTACCATCCCAAAGAAAGAAGGATCTGATCACACATAAACATGTTTTTACACATGGAGTTGCGGGAGGAGTCGTCTTTCTCCCTATAAAGTCACGCATCACACTCGCCTCATTGCACATCACATCTTTTACCCAGCCATCTCTCCCCAAATTAAGTCACTCTTAATCCCCCTAGCCCTCTAGGCATATGTTCATGAAGTTAGTGCAAACACTGTGAACCTCTTTCATGTATTGTTTTTATTTTACTATTGTGAAGCACACTGCAAGCCTGCCACTTCACTCTTCTCCTCTCCCACAAAAGAACATGCTTATGGCACCTGGCTAGAGATGGCAGGTACTATGTGTGAAGCATAGACAAACTGGAATTTAAATATATTTTATGCAGATGAGGCACTCCTCTCAGGGAGGCACCTTCTTCAGCTAGTTGTAAATCCAGCCATGCCTCTACTCCTTAACTAATCTACAACTGTACTGCAGAAGGTACTTTATCAAATGCACTAAAAATAGATGTTTATTTGATCTGATGCATTCAGCCCTCTAATTGACTACTCAACTGTTAGTAATGGAACAATGCCCCTGGTTAGAATCCAAATAGTGCAATTAAGCTTAAATCATACAGACCAAGCTCTCTTCTATTCACTAGTGACTTACAGTGGATATGCCCCTGGCATTGCCTAGAGACTTTTCTAAGGCAATATGAATGCCCAGTCCTGTGCATGTAGGTGATGTATTTCATTATAATACATCAGATAGACATTTGTGCCAAACTTAAAACACAATGTCTGATATGTGTTAACTTACAGACATACAAACTGGGAGGGTCATAGTAAATAATTTGACTATAAGATAAACTTGATAAGCAGATCAAGTTAAGTTCATATAGTTGTGATCTCTTGTTTAATTTTAGTTGTTTGGATACACATCAGCTACTACTTTGAAGAATGATTTCACCTTTGTTAGTCACATGCATTCTACCAGAATGCCATTTTATTAGTGAAAGCTCTATATTCAATCACTTTAAGTTCCATAATAATTCATAACAGGTCACACACATGTTTAAAGATGTTAGGCAAGTGCAAAGTAGATATAATATATAACTTGGATATAGTCAATTTTAGTTGTTGCTTGTGTAGCCTTTGCAGCCCTCCCATAGGAAACTGCATAACGTTTTTGTGTGGACGGTTCGCCACATGCCAATGAGCTGCTTCATGTGGCCAGCCCATCAAGTGAATGGAGCCTTGTTGAGACAGCTATTACAAGAGATAGGCTGCTGCAGTCTACCAGTCTACAAAACACCCTTGCTCCCTCAGGAGATTGGCATTCCCCAAAAATACATTGAGGTCCTGCTCCTCTGATACCTGGTTAGTAGGTAATACAATCAGTGCCTCTATGCATGCCTGTATCTTTTTAAATATGCACATATCCCCTTTTCCAGCCCAATGTTTTCTTATCAATCTAGGAAAATATACTTTACATTTACTTATGTACTAAAGTCTACTACACTAGTTTTCTAAAAATCAATACAAAATATTTTGTAGAAATAGACAATCCTCCATACATTAATTTTATTCGTGCATAAACAATCTCACATATACCGTTTTATGGGTGGAAACTGTGCTTTATGGTAATAAATTAATTATTTTTGTGTGTGTCTGTAAATGTAGTGATAAGTAGCCTAGACAGAAATAAAAGGTTCCTAACACACAATTTCCACTGTATAACAAACATGATGGTAGGAAAACAGTGATGCACATGTGCTTGTGCACGTAGGATCAGTTATGGAGTTTGTGCCGAGTGCAGGATATTTTTTAGATGATTTGAAATATTTATTGTCTTGTATTATAAATAAATCCTTCTGTATATCAACACATCAGATTGTGATTTTCAAAGTTTTGTATAAGAAAAAACATTACCAGCTGCATCAGTGGCTACATGCGTATGTGCATTTTTGATTTTTATATAATTACTGGGTGTCTACATTTTGGCAGATATGAATTTGTTTATGCATTATTCTTGGTTTAGTTTTTATCCTTATCTTTTTGTCTCATTATTAATATCCCTAAATTGCTCTCATGGATGTACTTTTAAACAGATTTACATATACAGTATACATTAAATATCTCACTTCTGTCCTGTAAGTTACCACTGACATGACTGATAAGTCTTACACATGTTGGTGGAGTTCTACAGCAAGGACATCCATCTCCAGTCCTCGAGACCTGGAAACAAACCATGCATAATAATATTTCTGTATGTGCACTTACGAAAAATATTCTTAAAGTCTAATACCATAAAAAGCCCTCTAAGAATGGAGTTTTTTTACACTTTAAATTAAAAAATGCAAGATTTTAACATTATACTTAGATGAGGAGTTTCTTTGGCTTAATCCTTTTTTAGCAATATATGAGCCTTGTTTCTTAAAGCTTAATCACATTGCCTTAACTACCATAATTAGAGTGTGGGGAAGGTTGTAAATAAGGATCTAATAGATCATGAAAAATGCTTCAGCCGTTTATATTTACTGTATGATAAACACCATCTGCTATGCTAAAATAAATACACTTAAAGGGCAATAACTCAATCTGTTGTATTGTTTACACTTCCAGCTCGAGGATATTGTTGAAGACATTTTGGAAGAAGGGATGAGAAAACTCTTCACAGTTGTAAATCAGAGCTTCCCATGCAGGCACCTCAGTGGTCGAATCCTGAACATTACTGCTTTGCTTTTCTTAAGGAAAAACAGACTCACATTTTGAATTTACATTTAATGCTAAGGTATTAAATGATGTCAGTTTAGCAAATGGTGACATCTTATAATATTTTCATAAATAAGATACATATAATAAAATGTCACAAAACTGTATGTACTCAGTTATGATATAAAATGCAAAGGTTTTTGATAAATTGCCGCAATAAAGTTAGAATTGTTAAATTGCATCAGTTTTTCACGCCAAATATGGTGCAGTGTTCTCTGTGTGTGAATGACAGTTCATGCTTGAGAGAGAGAGAGTAAATATTCATAAGTGTGTGTGAATGCAAGTGAGAGATTATTTAAGTGAGTTTGTGAAAGAGCTTTTATATGTGAACAAACGTGAGAGATTATTTCCATGTGTACGAGTGTGTGTGCAAGTGTTTGTGTGTATAAGAGAGTGTACTTGTGTGAGGTGTAGTTTGTGTTGATTGGTAGAGCTTCAGTGCATAGAATTAGAAACTATTAATCAATATGCCTATAGTTGTGTTTATGACTGGATGATGAATATTTATCTGTTCCTTCATTTATGGAGGTGGCTGCTGCATTCATAGCTCTAAGAATGTGGAACAAAATACCCTGGGTATAGTTACATTCAATACAATATGGATTATCCAATATACTGTTTTTTGTTATATACTTGTACTTTGTATATCTGTTTTCATGTCTATGGATTTTATCATTGCTATTGGCTACATATTTATTTAGTTTATCATTTACTTTCTGTATCCTTAATAAGAAAACATTTTTCTAATTATTGATAGGTATCATCATTCTGACACAGGCTATGAAATTTGATATGCATAAATCCCAATATGTATAAATGCATGGTGCTCCTCTGTAAAATGAATGGTGTTTCTATGTCTGCAGATACTCTAATGATTCGATTTTTCAGTGATTGGTAGTTATTGGTAGTATCACAATAGAAATGCCTTTCTCTAATTGACAGAATTGTTCTTCCCACCTATGCATGTCCTGCTTGCATGGGATCCCCTATACAGTGCTATGGAATATGTTGGAGCCTTACAAATAAAGGATAACAATAAGAATAATTCTTGGAACTGTTGTCTCCAAGGAAAACAAGTAAGGATTCTGAGGCCAATTAATACAATTAATACTATGTTTTATGCTACCCCTTATAACGCTGATTCGCTGTAGCTCTCTTTTTGCTGCTTACCGCTAAACCCTGATATAGATCTGTTTTTTCCTCGCCAGACCGTTTTTAACACTGGACCCCACTATAATGGTGTTTTTTTGTTGCCAGAACCATCTTCCATTCAAAGTGTACTGTTTAGTCAACTGTTCCTGTTTCTTGAAATGTTATTTAAAAAAATGGTTCAGTTTGTGTTATTATATTTGCTTTTTCTTAAGCGTTCATATAAAACCAAATATTTTGAAATTTCAATTGCTTCTGTGTATTTTTTTCCATGTGTTCCTCTATCTCCATCTACTGTAGGTTAATAAGTCCCTGTTTAGAACTGTTTCGCTTAGCACTCCTATTGCCTGGAACTTATCTACAGTATTAAATGGGATATTTCTGTAGTCTTATGGAGAGGGTCATATAATTGAGTTGTTTCATATGAAGTTTTAATATATTTACTTACAAGGTATGCTAAAGAGGTATATACAGAATATGGATTGCCTCCTAATCACAACATAACAGTTCTCATCCCTCTAGTTTTGAAGAGCAGTAGACCCTTCTGGCATTTAAAAAGGGTAAATAGTAAATTATTAAATATTATTCAATATTGCAATTTATATTGATATAAATCAACATTAATATTGTTAACATTATACATTTATTACCACTTCCTATTTTGGAACCATACATTTACTGGATATACTGCTAAATAATTTGTGAGCATTTCTGTGCCCAAAACCAATTAAAATCTTCAGCTCAGCGTATATACTCACATTTCTCATAAGTTTTTGTGACTTAATTAATATAATACATGAATATTAAAATAAATATAATGTGCGCCTGAGGAGTATTTGCCTGATGTGCCAAAGATACAACAACTGCCTGGGAGCAGAAAAGAGTACCAAGGAACAATGATAAGGAGTGAGAGGCGACCTTCATAAAAGCAAACAAACAAAAACAGAGAAAGACGCTTCACCCCAATGCATTTGAGCAATGGTAATACTAGATAGGATTTTCTTCTTTCTTGGACTGAATGGATAAAGAGCACACATAACCTGAAAACATTTTCGCAGGGTTATTTTTTTTAGTTTTGTAGAGCATGTTCAGTTCAAGAGTTTAAGAAAACCTCTGCACAATTTTTTTTAGGTATTTAAAATATTGTAAGTAAATTCTTGTCAAAATGGTTTAAAATATTTTTTTTTAAATGTTTTGTACAATGTAGATAGCTAAATTATGTAGATTTTGTTGTATTCAGTATATTATAAAAGGACCTTGGTTCACCAAATATTGCAGTATATATATATATATATCACACTGAGGATCGGCAGTAACTGCCAAACAGTGCTGCATGGGGTTAAGTGACCTGGTTTGTGAATAATCCATCCGTTGCTATGCCTAAAACTGTGAAATACAGTAAGGATATGCTTAAAAAGAGTCATGTTTAAAATGGTTTGGATTGACAGAGTGAGGGTGCATTATGTGGTCTCATTTGCATGCCCCGCCCAGTTTTCCCAAAGTGCAGTGCATAAACTGTATTTCTGACAAGGGGGCTCACGATGAGAGGCTTGCAATAAGAGCTGAAGGTGCTCAATGCATTGCTCGCAATGAGCGCCGAAGGTGATCAGTGTAAAGCAGGAAAGTTAAAGTACACAGGGGAGAGGCTCGCAATGAGCGCCAAGGAGGAGCAAAAGCCTCACATTGTGTGGCAAACAGCATTGCCAGCCTTACAATCCACATACACATACATATATATATTTGAGTAGTATATACTGTATATTTATACTATTGTGGGACATATAAAATTTTAAATAGTCAGTTGCACACAGGTTTATACAATACACTATTTAAGGAGCAGGAATTCACTATAAATACATAAATGTTTTGTTTATTTTCACTTGTTATTAACATTCACATATGTATTAATTACTTATTGGGAATACATGTATTAAAGGGCCAGTTACCTCACCATAAGTTTTCTTCATCGTGTGAAAGAGCACAAGATTTTATGTTAAAATTATCTATTTTTTTCCTTTCATTATACTTATAACCGTAAAAAAAAAATAAAAATTTTTTAGGTCTGTTTACAAACACACTGACTATTCCATGATTAATGACATCTGCCAACAGTCGTAGCTCCAGTGCACAGAATAATTTATATGTCTTTCTTTGCAGCAGTTAACCCACAAGTACCTATTTCAAAGATTCTAACACTTCTTTTCTACGCACAGATTAATTTATATAGGGTCTACGGTGGTTTCTCCTTCTCTCTGCTCTGGAGCTTGCTGTCGGCCTGTCAGGCAGCTTGCCAGTGACACATGTAAACATACATTTAATCAATAAATATCTTAGTAAAAAAAAACAGATTTAAAAAATTCTAAAAGTTTTTAACCATGCTGTTAAGAGATCTTATTGGTGTGCTCCCCATTGTACCGAATTAAGTGGCCCTATAATTATATTAATTATTAGATATCTTCTATCCCACCAATTTGGAAATTCATTAGCTAGTTCTTCGTTAGGCAAGTTCTTTTGAAGACACATAAAACATAGTTAAAAAGTAACAGCAGCATTTATTTATTTAACATTTTGTAAAAACATTTTGCACATTATCAAGTCCTTCATAATATAATACTATAAATATGAAACGTCAGGGATCATTTAATATATGACTTCCATTACTAATTTATGCCCTTCAATGCAAATATAGAAAGTTCCCAATTCTATATAAAGTTGTGGATCACACATTGTACCTTAGTTCTACAAAACTAAATACATAATTTCTGTAGGGACAGAATATGGAGACAGTTTTGAAAATAAAGTGACATGGTCCAAGCTTTTTTTTTGTTATTTTTAAAGTATAGCAAAAGCATTACTTTGCCACAGTTACTGCACAGTTTTTGTTGCCAGATTGATATAATAGTTCTTTCAGCTGTAAATTTGGAAGCAAATCAAAGTTCACTAGGTGACAAATCTAGATTATTTTATTTTTTATAGATTTAACAAGGCTTCTGAACACAGCTGCACACAGCTTGATCTACGAGAAACTCGCAATTAGATGAGTTGATGAAGTGTAAATGTAACTTGTGTCTTTGGGGGCAATTCTTTTTCTATTTGTGTATGTGTATGTTGATTTACATTGTCATAGAAGTAGCACACTGCAATAAAAGTATTTATATTATTTCTTATTGATACCTATGTCTTTCTTTAATAACTTAAAGTGGGAAAACAAAAAAACACCAAATCAAATGATGTCAAAACTAAATAACCATATAACTTGTAGTAGCAATACACTGTAAGCAATGAACAAACATTTTGTAAAAATATTTATATAACACAGCTATAAACCTATTTGGATACCAGGGTTCAGCAGATTCTACCTCATTTAGAAAGATGATTGAGATTAAGCCGTGTAGGAGTTGGTGAAGAACATTACTTAATCATTGAATGTGTTTATCTTGGATAGTTCATATATGTTGTGATAGTATTTACTTTTATCAAAAGATAAAAAAGTCTCCTAACATATTCCAGAAACACAGCTAGGCAGAGAAATAGCTTGTATTGGTTGTTAGTTATTGGCAAAATATGTATCTTAGGAGGTAATACGTTATTGATTCCTACATGGCCTTTCACAGAGCATCTCCCTAATGAATCTAGGTAAGTATACAGTAGGTGTATAAACAAATCAATTAAAGATAATTATATCAAACATTGAGAGGCAGATATGGGAAAATGCTGGGATGAGGAAAATTGGAGGGTCTCGTGAAGGGATATCTATAGAGGCTCTCTAAATCATAGCATACTGGAAACCGCAATTAAGTATTACAGCGCACCTATCTTACCCCTGAAAGAAAAATTAAATGGAGGCGCTCTTTTGACCCAAATTGTTTCAGGGGTTGTAAGGCCATTGGCTCATTCATCCATAATAAAACTCTTGTCGCCTCCTCTCACTCCTGCCTCCAGGACTTTTCTTGTGCTGCCCCTAGTCTCTGGAACTCCTTGCCTCGCTCCACCAGATTATACTCTTGCCTCAAAACATTTAAAACCTCACTTAAAACGCATCTCTTTAAAGAAGCGTATCACCTTCTACCCTAACAAACTTATCACCTCTCTCGCCCCTCTTTTACCACTCACTGTACCATAGATTGTAAGTCTGCGAGGTCCTATCCTATCCTAAGTACTTTGGGAATTCACTTTGGACATTGGATTCCTAGCTCAAAGACAGGGCCCTCCTTCCTTTGCTAAATGTTAATCTGTATTTATCTTTATCTGACCCTAATTTATGTACAGTGCTACGGAATATGTTGGCGCGTTATAAATAAACTATAATAATGTCCTAGGGTTAGACAGATCTGGACAGGGATCTCTCAAGTGGCTTCTGAGCTGTTCAAGGTTCCAATACAGGAAACTATAGAAACATGTTTGCTGGGGATAATGGCGACGTCACTCTCTCAAGCACAAAATTTACTCCTTCAATTTTTAAATTTAGCTTCTAAATCTCATATAGCTAAACAGTGGAAACAGATGGATCTGCATTTTCAATCCATCATGGATAAATTGGATTATATTGCTACAAGTTAACGAATTTCCCACTCTTTGGAAGATACAATTAATACATTTAATGAAGTGTGGGGTGTGTGGTTGAAATTTAGGGAACGACTAACTAGATAGATACTGGTGTTATACCCCAAGATGGTGTAGAGGAGAAAGGGGGCACCGGCTACTTCAGAAAGAGCTGTAATTCGGTAAAGGAGACAGGATCAGCAGGAATGTCTAATCTTGTAAAGTAGGAAACTATGGTGACCAATTTTATTTTGAGTTATATGTTTGAATTGTTGGAAGATGAGAAAATAAAATATGTAACTTTATGGGATTTCCATCTAATAAAAATTAAATGAATAAACAAATAAATTAAATAAATAAAAACAACTAAAAGTCCTGTTTATCTTTAGGTTTGGTTAAATTCCTTCCTTTTTCTTTGGTCTTCTGTTATCAATCAATCTTTTAAAAGATGAATAATCAGGAAATATATAGTAAAAATGACACCCAAAAAATAAATCATAAAACAGGTAGGAGTTACTATTGGTGCTTGTAAACAGGTCTTTTATTTGGATAACCTAGTGGGATTATTGTTCAGGTCAAGTGTCATTGAGGAGGTGAAGGAGCCGGCATTTTCTTTCTTAATTACAGACCACAGGATCTTTTTTGTGTACACATAAAATGTACATATAAAAGCCCTACTAAATGTGAGTTGGATGTGTATTTGTTTTTAATACATATATATTTTTTATAATACTGTACTTAAGATTTTTGTATCATGTTTACTCTATATTTCATGGTCACACATATGCTGAAAGACTGATTGATAAGAGAATTCTAAAAAAAGAGCAGAAATTCAAAGAAACAAAGAAAAAACTGACTTTTAATTCATTTTTTTAAAATTGAATTTAAATAAATGTATTTATTTACATTTATTTATTTATGTATTGAATTTGTGTGCTGCTGATCAAATATTGGGAAAGCAATTGTAATGTTTCTGTGACACAGTGGCAGGTTTTTTATAAATATATTGGGCACTATAGTTTATAATAAGCATGAGTACATTGATGCTTTACCTTCCATCAATGCTCTCATTCTTCCTTGATGCATACTTTTCTCTTGAGTAATTACATACCATATCTGATGTGGTAGGTGACCACCATCTTTTGTGACTCTGCCTGTAGTTGGCTAACCTAATAGTAAGTAGGTTATATGACCTGGTATTTTTCCTAGTGGGTAACACTAATATTTGTATATAAGGGTATAATTTAATCAGGGAATGGCAATAATAAAACCTGAAAAAATGCCGTAGTGTATAATAATGGATAAATCAAGCTGCCTTCCTAGTCTACACGGTTGGAATAAATAAATAAGAAAAATCAACACCTGAATGTATACAAATGGAGGTGGACACAATATGGTATAGACAATATTCTTGTAATCCTCATATGTCAGTAGAAACTGTTAATCACTGGATCACTCCAAAATTACTATAAAGTAGTACTAGGATTAAGGAGCTAAAAATATATATGAGGAGTCACACTAAATGGATTAAAAACAAAAACGAGAGGAGGATGATGTGCAGACATAATAAATATCCTGGCACTATAATTAGTTATGTGTGGCACAAAAAAGGGATTAATAATAGGAAAAATGGGCTAGTGAATGTAATTGTATAACATGCATCACCTATATAGAATCCATCAACCTGTAATTGCGGTTTTGCTGAACAACAAGGTGCACATATCTACATATATAGAAAAAAAAACACTTAATGCCCAATACTTGCAATTTCTGGCCACAACACCAGGCAAATTAGATCCTCCATATAATGAGATCTCCACATCACCCTCTCTTAGTCCCGACGGTCCGTTTCGCTCTCTATGAGGGCCTCCTCTGGGGTAAATTTAGTAAGAGCTTGGGCCTATTTATGGACCAAGTTACTTCCGCGTTTCGTCAAGAAAGATGGGCGTGTCATGTCACATGACGCTTACGTGATGACGTCATTGCGTTAACACTGAATTACATAGGGCATGAAGAGCAACAATAGAATGCTGAAACTTTATACATACATTTTGTAATGGTACCCTGCATATAATGCGTCGGCCATCTTTGGTTGAATACTGGAACTTTATCAGTTCTAGATAGTGAACAAAAAATTACAAATGGAGAATGGTGTACAGAGAAATTAATTAAATATGAATTGAATACAACTAATGGATCTCATTAAATAGAGCATGTAATGAGAAATGCACAGATTGCCCAAATGATTAATTAATAGGTTTACATGAATTGGATAACCAGCCAAGTGGATAATATAACTATAAACAAAAAATATAATGTAATATAATTGTAATATAACTGAAGGAAAGGGAAGGGCGGAGGGGGTAGGGGAAGGGTGGAAAGAAATGTGAGGGGGGTTTGGTAAAGTAGAGGAAAGGAAATAAAATAAGTAAAGAAATGTGAAATGTATACATCAAAAAATGTATATATCAAAAGTTAAATGAAGTAAGAAACTTGAGCCTGACAGAGATTGGCTTGTTAGTGTGTGAAATAGGATTTGTCCAATGGGAACTGCATAATCTTAAATAAATATTATAGTGAGTGACAATAAAAATGAAAAACTCCTCTGTTTAGGTATAAGGGAAATATATACATATGTATATACATAAATCTATGTGAAAAAAGGAGGGGCATGAAAATGCGTGTCGTGATGTATATATTTTTGTGAATAACTGTGATATGAATGGAGTGTGTGAGGAAATTAATCCTGTGAATTTATATTGAAAAACTACTGGTTGAGTGCATGTTTAAATGTCAAGGGAAAGGATGGGAAAGGAAAAAGGGGGGCTGTGTTTGGTGGTAGAGAAGGGGAACAAATATACATGGGACAGAAAGGAGGAAAAGGAAGTGGGTAAGACTGATATACTAGAATATAATAAACTATTCTAAGTATAACTAGGCCCTGGAGATTTTTTATAAGAAGGCTGAATATGAAAATACTTCATTGATTCCATGCAGATGTTGGGAGTTTAGGGTAAATATCCATTTACTTTCAAGTTGTAATAATTGTCTATTCATATCTCCCCCACGTGGTTTCCTACGTAGGTGATCCACGACAAAAAAATTCATGGAATCAAGTCTGTTAGCATGGTATGTTGAAATATGACATGAAACTGGTGTATCCATTTCGTTTGTTACAGTGTAGGTATGCTCTAGTACCCTGCTGCGGAGTTGCCGTATTGTTTTGCCGACATATATCATAGGGCAAGGGCATATCAAAACGTAAATAACATGCATTGTTTTACAATTTATAAATCTTTTAAGGGGATATTTCTTCAGAGTGGTTGGATGAATGAATTCATGACTAGGCTGTATGTAGGGACAAGCCCTGCAGTGTCTACATCTAAAAAGTCCTTTAGTAGGAGTAAGCCAACTTGTCTTTTCTTCATCTTTGGGTCTAAAAAAGCTTTGTACAATATTTTCACCAATGCTTTTATCCTTTCGAAATGTGATGAAAGGTGCAGTGGTTAAATTAGTTTTACACAGTAGGATTGTTCAAAGTATGTGCCAATGTGCATTTAGAAAGTTTTTAATTGGTTTCCAATCACAACCGTATGTCATGATGCAGCATAGTGGGTCATTTTGACCTTCAGTTTGTTTATCTTTTTTGCTATTTTTTCCAAATAGCAATTCTGTTCTATCTGATTTAAGAGCTCGTTGATAGGCGGTTTTTAATACACTATTCGGGTAACCACATTCTTTGAATCTGTGTCTAAGTTCTTTTGCTTGTCTTTCAAACATCAATAATGTGTCACGATTTCTCCTCAGGCACAGATATTGGCTAAAGGGAATACTTGACTTTAAGGCTTGACCAATTGAGTAACACATTTGAGGCCGTAGGTTTTCTATATACGGACGTGTTGATTATTCCATTTTCATCTATGGTTAGATGTAGATCTAGAAATTCAATTTGGTCCCTGTCAATATTGGAGGTGAAACTGAGGCTTAAGTTGTTAACATTAAGATCTCTAATGAATTGTTTGAATTATTGGTTTGTACCTCCCCAGATGACAATTACGTCATCTATATATCTTTTCCAGAATATAATTTTTTCGGAAAGCGGGGGCATGATGTCAGAAAAAACTATGTTTTTTTCCCAATAGCCAAGATATAAGTTGGGATAACTGGGGGCACAAGCAGTGCCCATAGCTGTTCCTCGAATCTGGTGATAATATGTCTTATTGAATAGAAAGACATTTTTGGTTAGTATAAATCTCAAAAGCTTCAAAATGAAACCATTAAACGCTGTGTGGTTGTTACTTTTCTCTGCAAGAAAATATGTAACTGCTGATAAACCACAATCATGTGGAATGCTTGAGTAGAGTTGCTCTACATCAGTCGTTGCAAATAGAGCCTTGTGAGGGACATGCATCCCATCAACCGGTTTTAGAACGTCTGATGTATCTTTGAGATACGTCGGTAAAGACTCTACAACTTCTTTAAGATAATTATCCACAAATGTACTTATTTTTTCAGTGTGGTTATTATTTCCCGATACTATAGGACATCCTGGTATAGGTTGTACATTTTTATGTACCTTTGGTAAGGCATAGAAAGTTGCTATAGTTGGGCATTTTATAAACAGGTAATCGTAGGTATCTGGATCGATTAGTTTGTTATCTCTTGCTTCCCTCAATATCTCTCTCAATTCTATATCAAAGACAGAAGATGGATTATTACTTAATCTAGTGTAGGTGTTTTTGTCAGATAAGATCTTTTCACACATTTTTATATAATCTTGTTCGTTTTGCAAGACAACATTGCCTCCTTTGTCAGCCGGTTTAACAACGATATTACTTTTTCTAAACTTGTCTTTCAGATTTGCTCAAATTTTGTTTAGTTGGTACAGTGTCCAATATAGCATGATCATGATGTTGTTTTAAATCCCTTTCCACCAGATCTAAGAAGACTTTGATGTTTGCATATTGATTAAGGTCTGGCGTAAATTTACTAGGATTTCTTCTTTTCATAATTTCAGATGTAGTTAATTCGTGTGTCTTTTGCTCATCCAAAAGAGACATGAGGTCATTGAAAATACTTTCATCTTCTTGTTGTAGACCTAGATACAAAAGTCTTCTTTCAGATCTTGCAGAGAAATATTTCTTTAATGCCAACTTGCGAGCGAACAAATTAATGTCCTTAATATTTGTAAACAAATTAGACCAAACATTTATTATTTCTACACATCATCCTCCTCACAAAGGGGGGAAGTAGGTGAGGAAGAGACACAGGGGAGGGAGGGGGGAGGTGAAAGAGACACAGTGGAGGGAGGGAGGAGGGGAAAGAGACACAGTAGAGAGAGGGAGGAGGGGAAAGAGACCTAGTAGAGGGAGGGAGGAGGAGGAGAAAGAGCCACAGGGGAGGGTGAAGTGGGGGGAAAGAGACACAGTGGAGGGAGAGAGGAGGGGAAAGAGACACAAAGGAGGGAGAGGGAGGGAAAGAGACACAGGGGAGGGAGGTGGGAAAGAGACACAGAGGAGGGAGAGTGGGGAAGAGATACAGGGGAGGGAGAGGGGGAGAGACACAGGGGTGGAAGTAGGTGGGGAAGAGACACAGGGGAGGGAGAGGTGGATAGACAGAGGGGAGAGAGAGGAGGGGGGGCAGAGGGAAGACAGAGTGGGGACACAGGGTCTCTACCAGAGGACTGGAGAAAAGCTGATATGATACCTATATTTAAAAAGGGAGCAAGAGCAAATCCGGGGAATTATAGACAAGTGAGCCCAACTTCTGTAGTGGGGAAGCATTTATAAGGGTTAATAAGGGATAATATACAAGAATATGTCTATTTGAACAGGATTATTAGTAGGAGTCAACATGGATTTATGAGGGATAGGTCATGTCAAACAAATCTCATTAGTTTCTATGAGGAGGTTAGTAGGAACCTGGATCAAGGCAACTCAGTGGATGTAGTCTTTTTGGATTTTGCAAAGGCTTTTGATACAGTACCACATGGGAGACTATTGGGCAAACTAAGGGATACAGGAATTGCAGTAAATATCTGCTCATGGATTGAGAGCTGGCTAAAAGACAGGAAGCAAAGGATTGTTGTAAATGGAAACTACTCCGATTGGACTAATGTGGTAAGTGGGGTTCCTCAGGGTTCAGTATTAGGTCCTCTCCTTTTTAACATATTTATTAATGACTTAGAGGTAGGATTGGAGTGTGGGGTCTCCATTTTCACTGATGACACAAAGTTGTGCAAGGTAATTACATCAGATAATGATGTGCTTTCTCTCCAAGGGGATTTACATAAAATTGAGGAATGGGCATCTAAATGGCAGATGAGATTTAATACGAATAAATGTAAGGTTATGCATCTGGGAAGGAAAAATAGCCATGCAATTTATAATCTTAATGGAGCAAATCTAGGTGTATCAGATATTGAAAGGGATTTGGGAGTGCTTGTGGACAACCACCTAGGCAACAGTGCTCAAAGCCAAGCAGCAGCTGCAAAGGCAAATAAAATATTAGCATGTATTAAGAAGGGTATAGAAGCCAGGGAAGCAAATATAATTCTGCCACTATACAAATCTCTAGTACGCCCTCATTTGGAATATGGAGTACAATTTTGGGCACCACTTCATAAAAAGGACATTTTAGAGCTGGAAAAGGTACAGAGAGGGGCAACAAAACTAATAAGGGGAATGGAGGGGCTAAGTATGATTACCTTATAGAAATACATCCAGGGTCAGTATAAAGATTTGTCAGGGGAGCTTTTTGTGCCAAGGGGTTTTCAACTGACAAGAGGACATCCCTTGAGGTTAGAAGTAAAAAGATTCCACCTCAAAGAAAGAAAAGGGTTCTTTACAGTAAGGGTGGTTAATCTGTGGAATTCTCTACCAGAAAAGGTAGTGACAGCGGATTCGATAGATAACTTTAAAAGGGGACTAGATTTATTTCTAATTAAAAAGGGAATTCAGGGTTATCATGGATAATTAGAGAGACAGTATTGATCCAAATTCTTTACATTTCCCTTTGAGACAATTGGCTAAGTCTCGCTAGTGTTTTTTTTTTTTTTCTATTTGCCTTCCTCTGGACTAATTAATAATAAAAAAAAACTAAAAAAAGCCATTAAATAATTGATTAATAATTAATTAACAACTAATGAATTAATAGTTAATCCGCATATTGCAGATCAGAGGAGATCTTAAAAGGTTGAACTTGATGGACTGAAAGTCTATTTTCAACCTTAAATACTATGTTACTATGTTACTATGTTACTATGTATATTTATAGTATGCACATTTGGAAAAACTTGACATAATGGGAAATGTGTTTAATAAGTAAAGACATAGAAGAATTTATTTATCTAGTTTGTTAATTAGAAATGTGATCCTATTGTAAATGGCAAGCATGTATAGATTCATTTTTTCATATTATAAACTTTGGAAACAGGTAAGAAATGAGGTCAGGAAAAAACAATACCCACCACTACTACAGGACAGCTGTAATTTGTTATACTTTCTTAAAACAGTTGGCATTTTTTATAATAAAATGCTTTGCAGAGAAGTAGCTTTTTTGTTTGGTTGAAGTCATCCCATGTTATGCATAATAATTCAACAATTCAACAAGCCTGCAATTGCCTTCCAAACCGTAAATGGCAAATGTAGCAAAAACTTTTACAAGTATTAGATTTGCATACTCTTAGGACTCGCATACTGTTCGTAGCACTGTAAAAGCAAATATAAACACACTACTGTACCTAAAAATACTGGGAAAGGAATGAAAGAAATGGAATGGAATTAATTGTACAACAGTCTCAAGCTCGCATATCTGCAACATAAATTTTTTTTTACACGTTTTATTTCCGTGTTATATTGATTCCATACATATCAGACCACCCAAATGGACTAGAACAGTTTCTTCATTCAGTTTGATTGATTTCTTCATTGCTGGATTGTGAGTACGATTACATATCGGACGTCTAAACACTAATTGATTGAAGTTTAAACTCCACATTTTACTGATGTCATGATAGTCTCATTTACTATTGGCTCTTTATAAATTGTAACTTACGGGCTTGCTTAATTGATCATGATCATGTCCTGAATTGCTAGGTATGGGTTTAATTAAATACATCTGTAACTGTGCAACTTTCTAACCCGCAGACATATGGCCTGTATGAAGGTAATTACGGGCTTGGAATTAAATAGGGGCCTATGAGTATGAAACACAGCAGTTTCCTTAGCAATGCTACCCACTAACTAACTTGAACATACTATGCACTAGCACCAACTTTCTCCTACCAACCCCTCTCTGTCCCCCCCATGGCAGAGAAAGGGTTAATCTATAATAACATAAATAAAGGGGGCTTTCTGACCCCCATCTTTGCTTCTCTCGTTCTCCCTGTTCACTCCCTCTCTGTGGGCCTCATTCTAATCGGAGCTGCAAAACGTCCCCGACTCTGTGATTCCTTGTGATGGGCTTGCGGCCCCACGTATCGAAACGTCTATGTTGGTATTCACATGTACGCCGCCTCAAGGTGGCCCCTCTACGGCCGATCGCAAAATATGCAATTAGCCGCAAGCATTTATAGGGACCCTTTCCAGTCAGGTATGTAACTATGAATCCATTCCAATTGCAACTGCTACAAACACTACTGTATACTATAAGGAGTTAATTGTTAGGTGCCACTGAGGTTAGTAGCCACAGAGGTCCTCAAGTGGTTATAGTTTTCATGTGGATTAGTAAAGGAGGGAATTCTGTTTTTTTCCCTCTGATCTGGGAGGAGGTAATCCCTGGGGTTCCCTTCAGTATGTGGGGGGGTGGGTACTTGGAGGAATTCATGAGAACCCTCAAGTATTGGAGAAGTTTCTTGTGTTAGGGTGCACACAGTTAACCCCTTAATTGTGTTGGACATCAAGCCTAATATCTGACACATTTTAGGTGTTTTACCGTTTTTAGCGTTATATCAGATGCTTGAATCATTTTCAGAGGCATTTTGCTGCCTCTATGGCTGGTGCTCAATATGTGTAGGCTTGAGGAAGAAAAAAGAGTTTATGCACAGTGTGTAACTTGTGTGGAGCACCATTAAAAGCAATTGGATGGCATGGAGATGAATTTGAATGTGACAGGCCACCGAAACTCGCTAATGCAGCTCATTTTATCCTATTCAGCAGTGCATTCTAGCAGTGCTGATTGTTATAGGGTCTGGAATAGATAGGTTACTAAATTACTGTACAACTTGCATAGTAAGTGCAATGGGGCCCATAGTCTTTGCTTTGCTGTTCCTCAAAAAAAAAATATATGAATAAATTATTTTTGTACAAGCATATCATTTGATTATGTTTAATCTTACAACAGCTGTTTCAAGTAACAATAAGCAGAGCAACAAATAATCAGATTATAAGATAATGCCATCAGCTAATTTAGTCCACAATTAATAATGGCTGGGATCTTTTTTGTTTTCAAGTATAAGTTTCCTTTCTCTCCCTTTTTGAAAAGAAGATCAAACTGCCATATATTTCTACAGTCCTAATCTGCTTTAATTGACTTTGATCCAAATCAAACATATATTCTTTTCTAAACTTTATGCAAAAATGAACTAGTAGACTATAAATTCCTAATGATATTGCCCAGTATATGATATAATAATCACATCAGATTATTATTTATTGTAGTTGCTACACCTACTTGGGTGTCCTCATAGTAAATGGCTCAATAGAGGAATGAACACAGAGGAGAAAGTATCAGCAGTCCCATATTATAATTGTCAAACTGCGATTCGGCGTCACACTTGCAAACCTCGCATAGCGAGGCTAGCCTTTGAAGCACAGACGTCTTCCGATTTTGGAGCACCTTTTGGAGCACCTTCAGCGTAGCGAGGCGAGCAGTTGAGGCAGTGAAACTGGGAGCACTTAGGTGATGAGCGCCGAAGGCACTCATCGCCTTCGAGCCTCGTGAAGCGAAGTGAGCAGTTGAGGCATTGAAACATGCAGGACTTAGGCAGAAATGAGCGCTGAAGGTGCTCCTGCGAGGTGAGCCGTAGAGGCATTGAAAGACGAGGGACTTAGGCAGTTATGCGAGCGAGCAGTTCAGGCATTGAAGTATGCAGCACTTAGCCTCCAAGCAGTTAGGAAATGCAAGATTGCATTAGGCTGCAAGCAGTTGAGCCACTTACAAAAATAAATTACGAGGTTGGAAAAATAAGAAGTTAACAGCCGATTTGCGCAAACCTAAAAACACAAAAAAAAAAACACACACACAGCACAGGAGGACATCTGGGAGTGAGGTTGCATGCAAATTTAAGCCGAATTTGCTGAGTTTTGAGGCTACATGACCCCAAGCCGCACAAAACTCCGCCAGCCGTGTAACACTTTTACCCAGGAACGTACGAGGTACAAAATACACTATTAGAAAGAACGGAAAATGCTTGCGCGCTGCATAACATATAGACAATTAACTTGCAACTAATAACATGACGAATCTAAAACAGCGCTTTACCCGACTAAACAAACGGTTTGGCCTCGCGCACGCAGCCTATTTCCACTGCACAATTGGCACATTGCTTACACTTTCTCCTCAGGCCAGCAACAGTCCAACTGTACATTGTATGCTTCAAGAAAATAAAAAGAAATTGTTAGCTCTTCAGGATATTGATTGCTGAATTTATTACTTAGAAATAGGTAAATTAATTCATTAAGTAATTAATTAATAATTAATTAATTATTATTAAAAAATATATATTGTATATACTCGAGTATAAGCCGAGTTTTTCAGCCCTTTTTTTAAGGCTGAAAAGGGCCCCCTCGGTTTACACTCGAGTCACCCTGTGTCTCTTTCCCCCCCGTGTCTCTCCACCCCCGTGTATCTTCCCCCCTCTCCCTCTCCTGTGTCGCTTTCTCCCCTCTCCCTCGTGTCGCTTTCCCTCCCCCTCCCTTATCATCCTCCTCATCCTCCCTCCTCCACCCCCTCCTCATCCTCAACCCCCCTCCTAATCTCCAACCCACCTCCTCAACCCCCCTCCTCATCCTCAACCTCCCTCCTCATCCTCAACCCCCCTCTTCATCCCCCAACCTCAACATTCCTCTTCATCCTCCCTCCGCAACCCCCCTCCTACCCCTTTCTAATTACCTCCCCCTCTCCCTTTCCACTCACTTACCTTCCATCAGCAGCTGTTCCTCCGCACGTCTTCTGGCTGCGTCGGGACCCGGCATATGCTAATGACGTGACATCACATGCGCGTTACGTCAATAGCATTGGCTGGGTCCCGACGCAGCCGGAAGACACTCGGAGGAGCGGTGGAGCAGCTGCTGATGAAAGGTAAGTGAGGGGAAAGGGAGAGGGGGAGGTAATTAGAGAGGGGTAAAGTGAGGAGGGGGGTTGAGGAGGGGGTTGAGGTTGAGGAGGGGGGTTGAGGTTGAGGAGGGGGGTTGAGAAGGGGGGTTGATGATGAGGAGGAGGGTTGAGAAGGATGATTGAGGATGAGGAGGTTGGTTGAGGAGGTTGGTTGAGAGGGGGGTTGAGGAGGGGGGTTGAGGATGAGGAGGGGGGTTGAGGATGAGGAGGGGGGTTGAGGATGAGGAAGGGGGTCGAGGTTGAGAAGGGGGGTTGAGGATGAGGAGGGGGGTTGAGGATGCGGAGGGGGGTTGAGCATGAGCAGTGGGGTTGAGGAGGGGGGATTGAGGAGGGGGGTTGAGGTTGAGGAGGCGTGTTGAGTTTGAGGAGGGGAGTTGAGGAGGGAGGAAGGGGGTTGAGGTTCAGAAAGATGGTTGAGGATGAGGAGGGGGGTTGAGTTTGAGGAGGGGGATTGAGGTTGAGAAGGGGGGTTGAGGAGGGGGGTTGAGGATGAGGAGGGGGGATGACACAGGGGGTTGAGGAGAGGGGTTGAGGAATGGGGGTGAGGAGGGGGGTTGAGGATGAGGAGGGGGTTGAGGAGGGGGGTTGAGGTTGAGAAGGGGGGTTGAGGATGAGGAGGGGGGTGGAGGAGAGAGGCTGAAGAAGAGGGATTGAGGAGGGGGGTAAGGAGAGAGGTAGAGGAGGTGGGTTGAGGATGAGGAGAGGGTTGAGGATGAGGAGGGGGGTTGAGAAGGGGGTTTGAGGATGAGGAGGGGGGTTGAGGTTGAGGAGGGGGGTTGAGGATGAGCAGGGGGTTGAGGATGAGCAGGGCGGTTGAGGAGGGGGGTTGAGGAGAGAGGTTGAAGAGGGGGGATTGAGGAGGGGGGGTTGAGGAGAGAGGTAGAGGAGGTGGGTTGAGGACGAGGAGGGGGGTTGAGGATGAGGAGGGGGGATGAGGAGGAGGGTTGAGGAGAGGGGTTACGGAGGGGGGGGTGAGGAGGGGGGTTGAGGATGAGGAGTGGGGTTGAGGAGGAGGGTTGAGGTTGAGAAGGGGGGTTGAGGATGAGGAGGGTGTTGAGGAGGGGGGTTGAGGAGAGAGGTTGAAGAGGGGGGATTGAGGAGGGGGGTTAAGGAGAGAGGTAGAGGATGTGGGTTGAGGATAAGGAGGGGGGTTGAGAAGGGGGGTTGAGGATGAAGAGGGAGGTTGAGGTTGAGGAGGGGGGTTGAGGTTGAGAAGGGGGGTTGAAGTTGAGGAGGGGGGTTGAGGATGAGCAGGGGGTTGAGGATGAGCAGGGGGGTTAAGGAGGGGGTTGAGGAGAGAGGTAGAGGAGGTGGGTTGAGGACGAGGAGGGGGGTTGAGGTTGAGGAGGGGGGATGATGAGGGGGGTTGAGAAGAGGGGTTGAGGAGGGGGGGTGAGGAGGGGGATTGAGGATGAGGAGGGGGGTTGAGGAGGGGGGTTGAGGTTGAGGAGGGTGGTTGATGGTGGTTGAGGAGGGGGGTTGAGGAGGGGGGATTGAAGTTGAGGAGAGAGGTTGAGGGGGGTTGAGGAGGGGGGTTGAGGATGAGGAGGGGGGTTGAGGAGAGAGGCTGAAGGGGGGTTGAGGAGGGGGATTGAGGATGAGGAGGGGGGTTGAGGAGAGAGGTTGAGGAGGGGGGTTGAGGAGAGAGGTTGAGGAGGGAGGATGAGGAGGGTGTTGAGGAGAGAGGATGAGGTGGGAGGATGAGGAGGGGGTTGAGGATGAGAAGGGAGGATGAGGAGGCCTGTTGAGGAGGGGGGTTGAGGAGGGGTGATTGAAGTTGAGGAGAGAGGTTGAGGGGGGTTGAGGAGGGGGGTTGAGGATGTGGAGGGGGTTGAGGAGAGAGGTTGAAGTGGGGTTGAGGAGGGGGATTGAGGATGAGGAGGGGGGTTGAGGAGAGAGGTTGAGGAGGGGGTTTGAGGAGAGAGGTTGAGGAGGGAGGATGAGGAGGGTGTTGAGGAGAGAGGATGAGGTGGGAGGACGAGGAGGGGGTTGAGGATGAGAAGGGAGGATGAGGAGGCCTGTTGAGGAGGGGGGTTGAGGAGGGTGATAAGGGAGGGGGAGGGAAAGAGACACGAGGGAGAGGGGGGAAAGAGACACAGGGAAGGGAGAGGGGGGAAGAGACACAGGGGAGGGAGAGGGAAGAGACACAGGAGAGGGAGAGGAGGGGAAGAGACACAGGGGAGGGAGAGGAGGGGAAGAGACACATGGGAGGGAGAGGAGGAGAAGAGACACAGGGGAGGGAGAGGATGAGAGACACAGGGGAGGGAGAGGGTGGAAGAGACACAGGGGGGAGAGAGGGGGGACACAAGAAAGGGGCACAGAGGGCACACAAGAGGGGGACACAGAGGGCACAAGAGAGACACAGGGGGCAGCACATTTCCCACCCTCGGCTTATACTCAAGTCACTAAGTTTTCCCAGTATTTTGTGGTAAAATAGGTGCCTTGGCTTATACTCGGGTAGGCTTATAAAACTCTAAATAGTATTTTTTACACTGCCGTTTGAAGGACACGAGAGGAGAGGATGCAATAAGCACCAAAGGTGCTCAGTGGAGCAAAAATACAGAAGGGGAGAGGCTCGCAATGAGTGCAAAAAGGTGCTCATAGGAGCAAAAGTACTCGAGAGGAAAGTTATGTTAATAGCACAACATTCTCAAGCCTGCAAATGGACACAGAAAAATACTTTATTTCATGTTTATATTTTGTGTTATATTGATCCCTGCAATCAATGTGTTAAGACATATGCTGTAACACGCATGTACCGTATTTTTCGGACCATAAGGCGCACTTAAAATCCTTTCACTTTCCCAAAAATCGACAGTGCGCCTTATAATGCGGTGCGCCTAATGTATGGTTGTGCTTTCTGTCCTAGAACTGATTTTATGTGGTACACGGCGCTCAAAAATCTATCAAGATGTTTTAGCATGGCCTTGGTAAGCTACAAAGCTGCACTGCTTGGATTGAGCATTACGGCCATCGTATTTAAGAGGTGTGTGCATTAATTTATTAATTTTCCATACCCGCTGCCCCATAAAGGGCTCCTGTTAAGAGACATGCTTATGAAGCGGATTTCAAACTCAACGCTATCAGTCACGCAGTACAACATGGAAATAGAGCAGCTGCGAGAGAATTCAACATTAATGAATCAATAGTACGGAAATGGAGGAAGCAAGAAGATTCCCTGCGCCAGGTAAAGAAGACCAAACTGAGTTTCCGAGGAAACAAAGCATGATAGCCACAGTTGGAGGACAACATTGAACAGTGGGTTATTGAACAGAGAACCGCAGGTAGAAGCGTCTCTACGGTCTCTATTCGACTCAAAGCAACAGCAATAGCACGCGACATGGAGATCAACGACTTTCGAGGTGGTCCCTCTTGGTGCTTCCGTTTTATGAAAAGGCGTAATCTCTCCATCCGCACAAGAACTACTATGTCACAGCAACTGCCAAAAGCTGGCCATTTTCCGCACCTACTGCAAGAACAAGATCAATGAAAAGAAGATCCTGCCAGAACACATCACCAACATGGACGAGGTCCCCCTCACCTTTGATATCCCCGTAAACCGTACTGTTGAGAAAACAGGAACCAGTACAGTA
The DNA here is from genome assembly GCA_027410445.1 of Discoglossus pictus. Taxonomy (NCBI): domain Eukaryota; kingdom Metazoa; phylum Chordata; class Amphibia; order Anura; family Alytidae; genus Discoglossus; species Discoglossus pictus. The sequence continues at coordinate 227,947,163 of CM050165.1, read as the reverse complement.
TCTATACGCACTACAGGAAACAAGAAGTCTTACTTCACTGTAGTTCTTGGTTGCCTGGCGAATGGCCAAAAACTACCACCCATGGTAATTTTCAAGAGGAAGACTTTGCCAAAAGAAAACTTTCCGGTTGGCATCATTTTAAAGGCTAACCCAAAGGGCTGGATGGACGAGGAGAAGATGAGTGAGTGGCTGAGAGAGGTTTACGTCAGGAGACTGAATGGCTTTTTCTACAAATCTCCGTCCCTATTGATCTGTGACTCCATGCGCGCCCATCTGACCGATACTGTCAAAGCCCAAGTGAAGAAAACTAATTCGGTGCTTGCCATCATTCCGGGTGGATTAACCAAAGAACTCCAGCCGCTAGATATTGGTGAAAATAGGTAGTTTAAAGTTAAATTGCGAGCTGCGTGGGAGCATTGGATGACAGAAGGTGAACACACATTCACCAAGACAGGAAGGCAACGCCGGGCAAGTTACGCCACTATCTGCCAGTGGATCGTGGATGCCTGGACGCAGGTATCAGTCTCCAGTGTCATCCAAGCTTTCAGGAAGGCCGTAATCATCACTGAACAGCTAAGTAACAGCAACGAGGCTGACTCTGATAATGATGATAATGATGAGAGGGATCCGGGCATGTTTGATGCCGAAATCGCCCAACTGTTAAACTCAGACACTGAAGATAAAGAATTTGATGGATTTGTGGTAGAGGAATAAACTTAAAAAAGACAGTGTATTGTTTTGTATTTTATGTGTGTAACACTGAACAATATTGAGAGTTATTGTGAAAGAGTTGAATAGAGTTGAATAATATTTGACTTATCAGAGTTTGGTTTCATTTAATGCGTGCGCCTTATAACCCGGTGCGCCTTATGTATGAAAATAAACCCGTTAGCAGTCGATCAATGATATTGCGCCATATAATCCGGTGCGCCTTTTGGTCCGAAAAATACGGATATAGAATATCATATTTACGTCTTTAATATTATTACTAGCGACTGGCACGTCAAAAAACTGACGGCAATAAAAATGTAACGCTGGGTATGCTATTTGGCACACAATGTAAGGTATTTGGTCGTTTGAGCACCTTTGGCGCTCATTGCAAGCCCTGCGCTGAGCGCCTTCGGTGCTCATCGGGAGGTTCACAATGAGCGCCTTGGCGCTCATTGCGAACCTCTCCCCTGGTGTACTTTTGCTCCTGTGAGCACCCTCTGCGCTCATTGTGAGCCCCGCCCTGAGCACCTTCGGCGCTCATTGTGAGCCTCTCTGCTTGTGTAATTTTAGGGGTGTGAGCACCTCTGCAAAGGCCACGCTTATCGACGTTGGCGCTCATTGCGAGCCTCTCCTCTTGTGTACTTTTGCTCCTCTGAGCACTCTCAGAGCTCATTGTGAGCCCCGTGCTGAACGCCTTTGGCGCTATTTCGATCCTCTCCTCTGCTCTACTTTTGGTTCTCTGAGCACCCTGTGAGCTCATTGTGAGCCCTGCGCTGAGCACCTTTGGTGCTCATTGCGAGGCTCTCCGCTTGTGTAGTTTTGGTGGTCTGAGCACCTTTGTCAGTCATTGCAAGGGGCGCGCTGATTGGCTTTGGCGCTCATTTCAAGCCTCTTCCCTCTTATACTTTTGCTCCTCTGAGCACCCTCAGTGCTCATTGTGAGCCCCATGCTGAATGACTTTGTGGCTCATTGCAATCCTCTCCCCTGGTCCTTTTTTTTCTATATATATATATTTTATGCTAATGAATGAATTAATTAAATAATACATTAATATACTTTACCTATTTGTAATTAATATATCCAGCAATCAATATCCTGAAGAGCTAACAATCTGTTTTGATTTTCCTGCAGCATACAATGTACATTTGCACTCTTGCTGACCTGAGGTGTAATTGTCAGCAATGTGTGAAGAGTGTAGTGTAAATAGGCTGCGTGCGCAAGGGTAAACCATTTATTTAGCTGTGTAATTGGGCATTTTGTAATGGTAATGTTATTAGTTGTAAGTTAGTGTTGTAAAATGGCGGCAATTGTGTATGCGTTACGCGGGTGTGGAGCATTTTCTGTTGTCCCTAATAGTGTATTTTATAACTCGTACGTGCCTGTGTAAAAGTCTTATGTGCTTGGCGGTGTTTAGAGGTCATCTTTTTTTTCTCGCTTAGGCGATTTTCGTGTTGAAACTCAGCAAATTGTGGTTAAATTGTCGTGCAACCTTACTCCCAGACATCGTGTCTGTCCCCCGTGCTGTGAGTGGTGTTTTTTTGTATTTTTGTTAATTTTGGTAATATTATTGCTGATTTTGTATGTGCGCGGTTCGGCCATTAACTTCTACTTATGGGGTTAACTTAACTACTTATGGGGTCGTAGGGATGAGCACCTATGGCGCTCATCTACACCAGCGAAAGGAGCACCTTTGGCGCTTCTTGCCAACAACTGAGGCCCTCGCTTTGCGAGGGCCGCAGTTGCAGCGGGCTCGCTTCGTGTGCCCACAAGCTTTAGCAACAAACTATATATGTGATTGCATTATATCTGGAATGTGGGTCTGATCGCAAACTGTAATTGAAGCATGTAGGACTTTGAAATCTACCCTCCCCTTTTTCAGTGACGTAATGCTAACAATCTCAAGGTGATTGCTTAATTGTTTGCGTTCGAGCATGCAACCCCGACGGCCGAGAACTGGTTTATGAAATAGCTTCTCTCGCTCGTAGCTGCAGCACTTTCTAATTTAATAGCGATGTAAAAGAACCAAATTTCAAGCACACAACCATTACATGCTACATGTTGGACTACGAGGTTAGAATTTAATGAGGCCCTAAATTAGTCCAACCTTTAGGCCACTATCTATCCTAATGTATCATTAGTTGCTATAATCCCCAAATAATGTGATAGGAAGCTGCTTAAATGAAAGCAATTTTGTAGAACTGCTTGCATTTCCATGGTATAGTTAGTACACAATTCATTTCTTTGATATCTGTAGCACAGATGTGGCCTTTGCCATTAACATTTGGGAAGTGCTTCAACAGATTATTTCCCTAAGGAATGGAGTAAATGACAAAGAGGCAGATGTATCAAACTATAGTAAGCACATTGCAGCCCACTTCACGAGATGGATGGATGCATGGATTTTATGTTTGATCCATAAAGTCCCAAAAATCACATTACCGTTTTTGATGTAAGAAGTGTTTCATTTTCAGACTTACATTGCCAGATCACACCCTGCATGTATTATTTTATGAGCTTACATTGAGATTAGTGAATTCTTTTTATGTTATTCAGATATATTTTATCATTGGTTCAAGGAATTTTGGATAGTAAAACATAAAAGCAGAGGCTGTACCCAACAAAATAGTGCTTCATTACTATTTTAAAAAGTAATTAATCTTAAATGCCTCTACTAGGTTCATTTAGCTAACAATACATATTAGAATGTTTAAAGATGTATTAAAGAGATACCAAATATAATTCATCTGACCATCATTTGTCTCCTTTCCATGAGCAGTTTTACAGAGTTCACTGAAATTACAACTTAAATTTACAAACATAATATGTATAATATCATACATTATAGTGAAAGATAGTTTAATCCAGATAGCTTTGTTTCTCTTGAAAGATGAAATGATAAAAAAATATACTCTGCTTGTGACGCATGGACTCTTGGACTATGACAGCCATATTGTTTTACTGTTAACCATGTCATGGATTTAGGATGTGTTATTGAGTTCTTGTATATAATTGATGATGTATGGATGGTACCCGGTCATGTTTAGTCTTAAAATGTTGCATTTTCCCCAGAAAAAGTATACTATTAAGGACCCCTGGGAAAATGGGGTCACAAATTACAATGTATTCGGATTGAGAAGTCCAGCAAGACTAGAGGAGGGACTGGCAGGATGTGGGCTGAATTGGATTGGTGAAAGGAATGTTTACTAAGGGATGGAGACTAAATGTGACTGGGTGATGTTATGAATAAATGTGCTGTATCATCATCAATAGATCAGTTGCCAGTTTAAACTTACCTAATTTATGTGTTTGCTTCATTCTGTGTTAAGAATTATCCTTGCCATCAGGGTTATTATTACTGAACCTGATTGCATCCAAGTTACAGTCGGTAACTCTGCCATCTTGCCTCTACTGGTTCCTGTGGTCAACTGGGTGCTTCTGGTGGTCATATGCTGATCTGATCTATTCCAGCTAACAGGGTTATCCAAAGAAGCCCACAATCTTACTGGGCAGGTTCTTATAAAGCCCATTGAAGCAGTAGATTGTGACACTATCTATAACAGTGTAACATTCAAGAGTTTTGTGCTGTATAATTTCCTTTATAGGTGTAAATGTGATGTTTGTTTTCCTGTTATAGATTAATCAGTGAAATGTTAATGCTTTTATCCTATAACAGTGAGCCAACCTTCACTGTAAACTGGTCTGAACTACAAATCATGTCAGATAGGCAACAGATGTCTCTTTTAGCCTTCTCTCAGACAGGTTACTTAGTTATTGTACAATACATTTGTAGATCAAAAAAATAACTTTACAAGCTGACATAACTATTGTTTCTTTTGTTGATTGTATTCATTTGACTTTCTGCAGACTTGAAGTTTCTATTAGACCAATAAATACATTTGCTTATAAATTAGTTTGTATTTATAACCCATCAGCACATATTAAACTGTAGAACCAATGGTCTGTAATATAGTGATTTTACTTAAATGTTTCTAAAGTACATTTTTTTATTATACAGAATTACTGTCTTGACTCTGGTAGGGACAGGTGTGTATATCAATTATTGGTGGAATTTCATGTGATCATGCAATTACTCAGGATAAGGCTATCACTCTAATCATGGTTGCAAATACACATTTTGTGTGCACCATGCTCAGCTTCCATTAGTTACTCTGCCACTGATGTTAGGTCACAAATAATATCTAGAGCAGGTATAGGCAATGTTGATCACAGAGTGCCGAGCAAAGTCCTGGGTCTCTGGGTTTCTTTGCTGTGCACAAGTGAGTCAATCATTATGTATGAAGCAGTGAGTTCCTGCACCTGTACAAAACATGGAAATACTGAAATCCAGTAATGTTTTGGTACTACATGGTCTACAGCAAAAGAATGTAGAAGGGCTGTAGAAGAGACTGGAATATTGCTTGACATAGATAATGTCTAAGGCCCTCATTCTATTATCGGCCGTAAATCGGCCGTAAGGCTGCGATTCCTTGCGAGGGTTCAGTTAACTCGCGATTCTATTATACGGCCCCGCAAGGATCTCCTTTTACGGCCGGCCGCATATCTTGGAACCGGCCGTAATCTGTGAAATATAAAAACTGAAAAATAAATTCAAGCCTGCACTGTACAGCTCTGTAAATGCTAGGGATCATATTGGGGGACATGAGGATTAAAAGGAACCCACTCTCAAGCTTGCACATCTGCCCAAACCCGAGTTCAAATTAACTGTTTATTTTCCGGCTGCGGCGTGGGTGTGTCTGAAGTGCTCCAAGCACTCTGGACTTTTTACATGGATATTTTACGGATATTAAAAAACAAATATTTTACGGATTTGAGTATAGGGTAATTATGTGCTATTTTTTCTAACACCTAAAATCCCTTTATAGTCTTCTCAAAGTGCAGGATGGCTTTATTTGAGCTATTTTATGTGCTTAATTGGTGCTAGCGAGACCTTTTTCCTGCAAGTAACTGCGGCTCGCTTTTAGCCTTGCAGAGAGGTTTCCCGGAGCAATTGAATTGCAAATCTCTTGCGGCCGTTTAAGATCAAAGGCTTTCCTCCGGCGCGAGCGGCCGCAAGAGATAGCAAGGCACCGGCCGCAAGCCTGCTGGAATCCCCGGCCGTAAGGGAATAGAATACCCGAATAGCTTGCGGCCGGTCCTTGCGGCCCCGCAACGGCTGCGGCCGATAATAGAATGAACCACCAGTGGTCTGCAAGCTCCAATGAACGAGTCCATGATACAAGTGGGATTATATCATTAAGAAATGTAATATTTGATAGAAAACAACATTTACACAATTGTAGTTGTTTTGGCCACGGCATGCAATTTCTAAGTTAACAGTGCTCCCATTTCTACTAAGTAAATGCAAATTAGGCTAAAAATGTACCACTTTTTACCTCTCTTCCAATTAGCATGGGATTGTTTCAGGTATATGTGCATTGTTCTCAAACAGCATTTGGAACATAGCCTTGGTTTAGGGGACAGCGCCAGAAACCCACTTGTATATATTGAGCCTCATTTGCATGCCACTTCCCAAACTCTTTAGCAGCAGTGGTATCTGGTCGTTGAGAAAATTCTGTGGCATGGGAAAACAGGTCTTGTGGACTGCCTAAGACAGTGTACTCAGAAGGTTTTTGTCTTTCTTAGGTATGCTCAAAATGTTTTTGTCTTTTAGTCTTTCTTTGATATACATATACTGAGAGACCACACACAGACAGAGGGAAACAGAAACAATGGGAAACCAAAACAGACAGACTGAGAATCAAAGAAAGAGAGAGAGAGAGAGAGAGAGAGAGAGAGAGAGAGAGAGAGAGAGAGAGAGAGAGAGAGAGAGAGAGAGAGAGAGAGAGAGAGAGAGAGAGAGAGAGAGAGAGAGAGAGAGAGAGAGAGAGAGAGAGAGAGAGAGAGAGAGAGAGAGAGAGAGAGAGAGAGAGAGAGAGAGAGAAGGACAGACAAATCATAGAGACATGCACAGATATATATACAGAGAAAAACCCACAAACCCACACAGTTATAATGAGACAGGTAGAGAGATGGAATGAGATATAGAGAGAGACCTTGGAAACAGATAGGGGGAGTCAGAGACAAACATATGGTGGTCAATATAGTAGACACTGTTATACAATGGTTTGGTGACACTTAATCCTGCAACACTTAATCCCGCGACAGATAATCCCATTGACATTTAAGCGGAGAAGATTAATACTATTCCAAGTGAGTTAGGCAAGAAAATACCCTCTTTCATGTGCAACAAATAAAAAATGATTGCAATGTCTGGTTTTCTTAATTTCAGCCAATCTGGTCCACGTTATTTCTTCAACGATCAGAATTATTCATGCGATCAACGATCAGAATTATTCATGCGATCATACTATTGTATAAATTTATTATTTATTTGATGGATTACTGTTGGTGAAATTGTTTGCGATATTAGCCTATCTGTGAGTATATAATGTGTCAGCGGGATGAAGTATCAGGGGATTAAGTGTCAATGGGATTAACTGTCGCGGCATTAACTGTCGCGGGATTAAATGTCGCTGGATTAAATGTCGCAGGATTATGTGTCGCGGGATTAAGTGTCTTTACACCTATACAATATTGGATAACAAATCTTTAGGAAATTTAGACATACTATTTAGGAGTTTATGGTTTTTGCTTTAGTAATATATTATAGGAGTTACCAATTACTGAGGATTGTATTATTACCACATTGATGCAAGAAAATGATAGACCACCTAAATTTGTAACATTTGCAGGGATAATGTAATATTTTGAAATCAACTCTGATTAGTCACTTTAACATAAGTCTATCTTCCTGTACTTACTTGTAATTGTCTGGTTTTACAATTAAGTACATTTCTTAATTTAATATAAATAAAAGTTATATTTTAACTAAATCCAAAACATTTATTTTTTTATATTATTTGATTACTAAGGCCCCCGATTCAATTGCAAGCCCGTAATTACCTTCAAACAGAACTTTTGGCTGTGGGTTACACATTTTTTACATATATAGATGTATTCAATTGACTCAAGTCCATAATTACATGCTCACAGACTCCACACACAAACCATGAACCCATAAATAACATTTCAGGGCATGATCGTGATTAATTAAGCAAGGCCGTAAGTTACATTTTAGAGCCAATAGTAAATGAGACCGTCATCATGACGTCAGTAAAACATGGAGTTTAAACTACAATCAATTAGTGTTTAGAAGCCTGATTTGCAATCGGACTCACAATCCAGAAATGTAGAAATAAAAAATAAAATATCAATAAAGCAACTGTTCTAGTTCATGCAGGTTCTATGATATGTATTAAATCATTGATTCCCTAGATTGATATAACACAGAAATAAAACATAAGAGAAATTATTTTTTATTGCAGATTTGCGAGCTTGAGACTGTTGTACAATTAGTTCTTATGCCTTTCATTGCTTTCTCAGTATTTTAAAGTACAGTAGTGTGGGTTTATTTGCTTTTGCAGTGTTACAAACAGGTAATTGCAAGCTTGTTGAATTGTCGTAATTGAATATGGATTTTGCATTTTTAGCTAAAAGTAGCCAATTGAATATCAGCAAACATTTACAGATCTATTATGGGCTCATGTAATTGCGATTTAATCAATTGAATAGGGGACTTAGATTGGTTACTATTCAATGTGCTAGTTTATCAATATGCTCTTCTTCCTTCTATATTAATCCTTGTTTTAACATTTATGTCAGGGTTTCAGGTTCTCTTAATCTCATAATAAAAAGCCACTGCTTTTTATATATTTTATATAATTTCATCATTATTTGCCGTGTAAAACAATACACAATTCTAATTCATTCACAATTATTTGCATATGGTTAAATATTCTGTATGTTCACATACTTTCACTGAAGCCATTTCTTGTATTTATTAGTGCCCTTTCTTTTTTTTTTATGTGGTTTAGCAATCTATTTATTACACTTCAGGAGACAACATGTGAGGAGAAGAGGTCATGTTTGGAATCCAAAATGCTTCTGGTTAATTAGAAATGTGAGAAAAGACTACCCTGCAGAAAGAGAAGTAGATTGCACAGGCAACAAAACATTTTTAGCACATTTTTTTTTAAAATGAAGTGCTGAAGTATTCTGTGTAGTTTATTTTCAAATAGACAATGTAGTCAGATATTTACAGTTTGCTCTTCTGTTATTGACTTGTTTGCTAAGAAGCATTCTCAATATTAATAAGACTTTTGCATTGAAGAAATGTCTTTTTGTCTTACTGAAAACACGGTCAGTAATTAATGATACATAGAGCCCTATATTATTGCCCAATTTGTAAATTTAATTTATACACACTTAAAATCACTCTTAATATTGCCACATATTCTATTATCTACTCACATTTCGATTACGAGTTGCCCGCCCACAATCACAACGTGCCAGCCAAGATTACACAGAATCAATATTCTATTAGACCCAGAATGCTAGCTCGCAAATAAAGTCTAACCCACAACTGAAAAAAAAGTATCACGTTTCTATCAAAAATATTATGACTACTAAATAGGACTTGTAAGGCTATACAGCAACTAATAATAGTAGAAAAAAATATATATAGGAACTATAGGGTTTGGAATGGATGATTCCTCTAGATGAGCTACTAGCTGGTATATTCTTGAGTACATACAGTCTTCCCTCATATGGCAAAATAAATTTGCTAATCCTTGGGAGGACAGAAGTATGTAAATATAAAAATATAGTGTTTAGCTAAAAAAAGTGTGGTTAAAACCAATATGGAAAAAAGCGCATGGAAGTACTTTGCTGGTTATGAGAAAAGGTAGAAGGGGGTTTATAAAAAATATGTACAAATGATGTGTTATAGCATACAATAGTGATGCAACTCCTGTTTGCCTGAGACTACTATATGTCATTAATGCTGACTGGCAATTCACAGTAGTCACGAGGAGTAAAGTAACACAAGCATAAAAAGCTCAAACATATATAAACCTCTCTTTTGTTATCAATAAACCAATAACCAGAGTATCTAAGCGCTTAGATACTCTGGTTATTGGTTTATTGATAACAAAAGAGAGGTTTATATATGTTTGAGCTATTTTTGCTTGTGTTACTTTACTCCTCGTGACTACTGTGAATTGCCAGTCAGCATTAATGACATATAGTAGTCTCAGGCAAACAGGAGTTGCATCACTATTGTATGCTATAACACATCATTTGTACATATTTTTTATAAACCCCCTTCTACCTTTTCTCATAACCAGCAAAGTACTTCCATGCGCTTTTTTCCATATTGGTTTTAACCACACTTTTTTTAGCTAAACACTATATTTTTATATTTACATACTTCTGTCCTCCCAAGGATTAGCAAATTTATTTTGCCATATGAGGGAAGACTGTATGTACTCAAGAATATACCAGCTAGTAGCTCATCTAGAGGAATCATCCATTCCAAACCCTATAGTTCCTCTATATATATTTTTCTACTATTATTACCATTGTTGAGGTGTTAGGCACCAAAGAACTTTTTCACAGTGATATACTTAATTATATACAGCAACTAAACACACAATACTGTACTTTAAAAGCATGGGAAGGCATGGAAATACATCAGAATTAATTGCATACAAATATGCAATTAAAGAATATTTTTAAATGTTATTTCTGAGTAATATTGATCCCAGGACTCAAGGGGTGATTTCATATCATGAAACTCACATGGACAAAACAGTGTGCTAGATTGCTTGATTGCGAGCCAGACTGGCAAACATTACTTATTGGAACTAATCAATTCTTAGCCTCCGATTGCAGATTACGTCTAACCTCCATGTTTTACTGACGTCATGATGACATTCTCATTTACTATTGGCTGTGTCTAAGAAGTAAATTACGGGCTTGCTTAAATATTGTCAGATCATATGATCATGCCCCCTGAAATCCTACTTAAAAAGGCAGGGTTTACGAATTTAGGCTTAAGGAGGTACATTGTGAGCTTGAGTCAATAGAATACATCTAAACATTTAGCATAAAACCTAAAAAATATGGGTTAGAGGCTCATAGCCTATCTATCTATCTATCTATCTATCTATCTATCTATCTATCTATCTATCTATCTATCTATCTGTTATAAATATGTAGCTGTGCTATAGTAGTCCAATACAAAGGTATGATTATGTTTATTTTTTATAAAAAAGTCCATATGCTGTATCTTATCTTACTATTGGACAACTGATATAAATTCCAAATTCCATTCACTATTTTATGGTCAAAGATTTAAGAAGTCGAGTAACTTACATTAGAGATTTCCAGATGTGTGCAAGTTCTCTGAATGTCAGCTGAATTTTACATTCTAGCTCTGTGCAGTTAAATGGAACATTTTTACATGAGATATAAACTTACCCTGAAATGAAAAAGGAAAATAACTTTCACTTTAATTCTATTAAAAGCATATTTAGGTTTCATGGATTGTGAGTGCATCTGATATGAAAACATTTTTGAATGAAAAAAATCTCAAAATAAACATTAATAAACTTACCCTGACGTTTGCAAATTCCTTCCATTCTTTTTTTGAGAAAAACCCTGAAAATCCAAGCTAAATTAGCATAAAATTCATAATTAATTTTGGCCAATCACAGGCAGCTATACTATTGCTGTAATATCTGGGAAGTCAGTCTCTGCAAAGCATCACGGGGTGTGTATTTTTCCCCACCACAAGGAAGCAAGGAGGTGCTCAATCATTGCTATGTCGATTTCTGCATTGTTCTACTGATGGCTTGAAGGCTAGTATAAGGTTAAAAAATGTACCTAAATGCAGTGTTTGTATTGGTTAGTATGAGGTGCCTATGTAGGCACTTCTGGGGGTGAGGAAATCATATTTTTAATAAAATAAATCTGTAAGTGTAGAATGATGGAATGTAATGTTTATTTCTGATCTAAGCAGTATGTGTTAGATTAGAGAAAAAGGCAAACTTCCATATACCTTTAAGACAACTAAGAGCGCACCACCAGTTTTTAATAATGCAATGGTCTTCACTTACATAAGAACAGTTAAAGACCTACTGAACTACAAAGCTTTCTATGATGCATTGAAAAGAACAAGGGCCTCATTCAATTCTGAAATTTTAGCTTACAGGAACTCATAATGTAGCCCGTAAATGAATTTGATATTCAATTGGAGTCTTTTTGCAAGCCGCAAAATTCCTGAAAATCCCTGTGGTTGTTACAACTGTAACTTACAACCCATCTAAGCCTTTGATCTTTCAAGCCCTCAAGATTTGCAATTGCAAATTGCTATTCAATTGCTACAATTCCTCAAGCCCGCCAATATTTTCAAACCAGGAAATGTTAGAAAATCCTATGAGTACCAGATAGGACTTGCAAGGGTGTTTAACCCTTGCAAGTCCTATCTGGTACTCGTAGGATTTTCTTCTACATTTGTAGAAGGAAATCCTACGAGTACCAGATTGGATTTTCTTCTATATGGATTAATACATTTCTGCACTCCTTAGGCAAAAAGCAGCCAATAAGTATGCAGCACATCTCATAAAACATTTTATTTTTAGTAATATCTAAAAATCTTTCTAATGATTATGTTGACACCTCCAGGAGGTAACCCACTATTTACTACTGTTGCTTGCTCAGCCAATCTCCCTGCAGCCTTCTGTCTGTATGTCAGCAATACATAACACATATCAGGGATACACTTTGCAGCACAACCAGGAACCCCAGAGTTAATTCAAAAGTCTCAGCTAACCTGATCGGCCAAAACAAATAATTTAAAATGTGATGCCTATTTAGCCTGGGTTTGGAGGGTGTTAACCCTAATGTTCAACTTTCAGAAATTACAAGACATTTTTCTGACTTCAAGGTAAGTGTTTAAATGTTTATTTTGGGATTTTCAAAAAATGTTTGTATACACTACTAATTCTCCACTATCAGATGCATTCATAAACCAGCAAACTGACATATCCCTTTAATAGATTACTAAAGTAGAACACTATGTAGCACGCATCAACAAAGACTTAAACTACAACATGGGCCTTATTAAAATGTCAAAATTGCAATTACTGAAGCCCGTAATGTAGCCTGCAAAAGTTACTACTATTTAATTAGCCACTTCTAGCTACCCGCAATCGATTTGCAGACTACAGCCTGAAAATTCCTACGTTTGTCAAAATCGTATTTCTGACCCATCTAAGCCTTTGATCTTTCAAGTCTGGAAATGTGACAATTGCGAAAATCCCAAATCGCTATTAAATTGCTTCAATTCCCCAAGGAAGCAATTGCAGTCAAACCTGCAAATGTAGCCCAATATATTACGGGTTTCAAATAGGACTCGCAAATGGTTTACAGACTAGTTCTGAACACTGGCAAATTATAACACACTATTACACTTTAAATTTGGGGAAAGCAATGATAGGCATTAGAATTCATTGCACAACAAACCCCAGGGAACAAATAGGTCTTAAAAAATATTATTTTCTAATATGTTGGAGTGGTCATGCATATACCAATATGAAAAGTGTTGCTTTAAAGCAATTAAAGACACACTACTTGATTACATTGCAACACAAAAACATGAAACTATCTGGCATATTATCCCCTTCTCACTCACAGAGGCTCAAATGTGGACCCTAACCATAAAAATATATTTGTATATTCATCTCACTCATCAGATCTAGTACCAGTTACACTAATCTACTCCAACCCATCAGGAAGGGCTGCAAATACACATGGAGGCTGTGCAGAGGCACATGGAGCAACAGTTAACTCACCTCCATCAGGGACAATCTGGAAAGTCTCACACCATTGCTGGTGGCCATGTGCCAAGATGTATACCCATTATCATTTAGTGACATCCATTTAAGTGTTTTAGTTTTAATTCATTCACATTATCACCGGTCATATTTTTATCAGCCCTTCCGGGGAATGTTGATACTCCACAGTATCACAAATTAGACCTCTCATGTGTATTAACCCTATATTTCGATATTATTATTATATGTACTGATCTATTGCACAGTAACTAGGGTTTACTGATATCCTAGAAGGCAGCAGCAAGTGCAGTGGCGGTCCTGGTAGCAGAGGCATGGGGAAGAAGAAGAGCTGCAGGTGCACAGGGGACGTCTCCGGGGTGGAGGAGGCGGGACTGGGGACCAGAGTGTGCCTCATTGCATCTACATTGACTTGTATTGTGCTGTGGCTCGCACCCATTCTGAGCAGTCCGACAAGGTAGGAATCAGTCATGAGGTGGTGCCTCCTCTCCTCCCTATTGTGCCTGGCCAGGCTGCTCATAATCTCTCGGTGATTGGAGTAGATACCGTCCTGGATCCCTTGCAGACACTCCAGGATCTGTAAGATTCAGTCATTAGGTGGTGTGACCTCTCCTCCCTATTTCAGCTGGCCAGGCAGCTCATGACCTCTGAATGATTGGCGGAGATGCCGTCCTGGTTCCCTCGGCTCCTACTGGGTGGGCTCTTGGTCCCCGATGTCCTGCTCCGATAGAGCCGACGCCCCCGCCTCTTGCTCACCACTGGACACAGAGATATGTGTTAAATTTGTTGAATAAAACATTGATTTGTGTTCATTTCTAACTATCTGACATTTAGGCTTGAACCTGGATGATTCACTTAATTGCAACTATAAGTAGCTATCATGTGCTAGATGTTTCTTGATCTTGATTGTTCTTGGCTCCTAACGCTATCTTGATTCTGGCTGCTGTCTCTAACATCATACGCTGCAATGAGCAGGAGGAGTGATCCTGTGCCCTGTCCTTTGCAGTGAAGCGTCAGCACAGTGCGCAGGGGAGGGTAGTTCATATTAAGTTTTGGCATATAATGCAGGCAAGCACACTACAGCTGCACTCGAGAGGAGAGAAAGAGAGGTCTGATATGGGGGTCTGGTATGAAGGGGTAGAAACATGGGAGTCTTATCTGAAGGGTTATATTGGGGTCTGATATGAATTGGGGAAGGGATCTTATATGAGGGGCACGAGGGGCTCTGATATAAAGCAGAAAGCACAAGGGTCTTATCTGGAGGGGCACATCATGCTCTGATATCAAGGCGAAAAAAACAGGGGTCTTATCTGGTGGCATATGGGGCTCTGATAATAAGGGGAGATACACAGAGGTCTTATCTGGGGGCACATGGGGATCTGATCTGAGGTGTATACTGTGGGTCTGACCTGAGTGGGCATATGGTGAGTCTGAGGGGACTAGGAAGGAGCTGGGCGGACATAGCCTGGGGTGTGGGACCCTACACTATGGGAAAAAAAACGAATTATGTATATACAGTATTTATTATATATACACTGTACTTTCTTGTGGAAGGCAATAAAGCTTAAAGCTACAGTTTGTTTTGGGAAGACTGGGATTGTGGTTCCATGTAAGGACGGGAAGATGAACGTAAAAAATAGTTAATCTAGCAGGCTGCGCAGAGGTACATCAAAGCCAGAGAAAATGTAAGATATTTAATATCTTTGGATTTAGGATTATGGTATTCTGAACAGTTTGCTTCTAGGAGGGAATTGTAATATGTGGCAGGGCAATTTGGCTATCAAATGATTAACAGTGATATTGTAAGGAAAAAAATAATTATCCATCACATGCAAATACACTCTGTGATATATACATATATATTTTTACATTTAGTACCAACATTTTACTCAAACTTTAATTGTTTTGTACTTGTGCGGTCATGTGTAGACTCTCTGTGACCTTATGGCCTGCAGCATGCCAGAAAGTTCTGTCAGCCACTGCCTCTCTGAGCCCCCTCAAGCTCATATTCATTGCTTCTGTGACCTCATCTATCCATCTCCACCCCTGTGTCCCCATCTTCTTAAATCTCTCCCAGCATCAGACTCTTTTCTAGAGAATCCTGCTGTCTTATGATATGGCCAAAATATTTTAGCTTCAGCCTCATGATCATACCTTCTTGTGAACAGTTTGTCTTGACTTCCTGTAGTACTGACTTATTGGATCTTCTTGCAGTCCAGGGGACTCTAAGTACATTTCTCAAACCCCACAATCCAAAGGCGTCAATCCTATGGCTATGTCGGCCTTCTTTATGGTCCAGCTCTCACATCTGTATGTCACTACTGGAATACCATAGTGGTGGACTTTTGTTACATAGTTATATAGTAATTGAGGTTGAAAAATACTTTCAGTACATCAAATTCAACCATTTAAGATGTCCTCTGATCTGCAATATGCAGATTAGTTGTTAATTAATTGATCCAGAGGAAGGCAAACAGAAAAAAAAAACAAGTGAAACTTTGCAATTGTCGCAAAGGAGAAACAAATAATTCCTTCCTGACCCAGATACTGGCAATCGGATTCCTCCCTGGATCAATACTCCCTTTCTAATTATCCACGATAACCCTGAATGCCCTTTTTGATTAGAAATAAATCCAGTCCCCTTTTAAAGTTATCTAATGAATCTGCTGTCACCACCTCCTTTGGTAGAGAATTCCACAGATTACCCACCCTTACTGTGAAGAACCCTTTTCTTTCTTTAAGGCGGAAACTTGTTACTTCTAACCTCAAAGGATGTCCTCTTGTCAGTTGAAAACCGTCAATTCTTTATACAAACCCTGGATGTATTAATATAATATTTCTCTTAGACACCTTTTTTCTAGAGAAAATAAGCTTAATTTGGTTAGTCTTTCTTCATAATTTAGCCCCTCCATTCCCCTTATTAGTTTTGTAGCCCTTCTCTGTACCTTTTCCAGCTCTAAAATGTATTTTTTATGAAGTGGTGCCCAAAACTGTACTCCATATTCCAAATGAGGGCGTTCTAGGGATTTGAATAGTGGCAGAATTATATTTGCTTCCCTGGCTTTTATACCCTTCTTACTACATGCTAATATTTTATTTGCCTTTGCAGCTGCTGTGTGGCATTGAGCACTGTTACCTACAGTGCCTTGCAAAAGTATTCATCCCCCTTGGCATTTTTCGTGATTTGTTGCCTTACAACCTGGAATTAACATGGATTGTTTGAGGATTTGCATCATTTAATTTACAGAACATGCCCACAACTTTGAAGATGTTTTTTTATTTTATTACAGATTTTCTATTGGATTGAGGTCTGGGCTTTGACTAGGCCATTCCAACACATTTAAATGTTTCCCCTTAAACCACTCAAGTGTTGCTTTAGCAGTGGGTTTGGGGTCATTGTCCTGCTGGAAGGTGAAACTCCGTCCTAGCCTCAAATCACGCACAAAAAGGGGCAGGTTTTGCTCAAGAATATCCCTGTATTTAGCACCATCCATCTTTCCCTCAACTCTGACCAGTTTCCCAGTCCCGGCTGCTGAAAAACATCCCCACAGCATGATGCTGCCACCACTATGTTTCACTGTGGGGACGGTGTTCTTTGGGTGATGGGATGTGTTGGGTTTTCCCCATACATAGTGTTTTCTTTGATGGTTGAAAAGTTCAATTTTAGTCTCATCTATGGAACGTACAGCTTATTGTCATCCTATGTACAGATACTCCAGTCTCTGCTGTGGAACGCTGCAGCTCTTCCAGGGTTACCTTAGGTGTCTGTGCTGCCTCTCTGATTAATGCACTCCTTGCCCGGTACGTGAATTTTGGTGGGCGGCCGTCTCTTGGTAGGTTTGCTGTTGTGCCATGGTTTTTCCATTTGGTTATGATAGATTTGATGGTGCTCTTGGGGATCATCAAAGATTTGGATATTTTTGTATAACCTAACCCTGACTTGTACTTCTCAACAACATTGTCCCTTACTTGTTTGGAGAGTTCATTGGTCTTCATGGCAGTGTTTGGTTAGTGGTGCCTCTTGCTTAGGTGTTGCAGCCTCTGGGGCCTTTAAAAAAAGGGGTGTATATGTAATGACAGATCAGGTGACACTTAGATTGCACAAAGGTGTACATCATTTCACTAATTATGTGACTTCTGAAGGTAATTGGTTGCACCAGAGCTTTTTATGGGCTTCATAACAAAGGGGGTGAATACATACGCACATGCCAATTTTCTGTTTTCTATTTCTAAAAAATAGTTTTATGTATATATTTTTCTCATTTCACTTCACCAACTTAGACTATTGTGTTCTGATCCATCAAATAATATTCTGTTAAAAAAACATTGAACTTAAGGCTGTAATGTAACAAAATAGGTAAACAAGGGGTGAATACTTTTGCAAGGCACTGTGTATGTATATATATATATATATATATATATATATATATATATATATATATACACTCACACACACCGGGGGGCAACTGCGAACTTGGAATTTAATGAGGCCCCATGGGTTAAAAAAGTTAAATAAAATGCTGTTATAATGTTTAGAAAAGTAGGATCTTGCTATCTAGTCTTTTTCTTCATATAAATTAACTAATATATTCTGGTGTTGGGAAAATCTTTGGATTTTAATATTGCAGCTATTATTTGTCTGATGCCTTTGACCAGATGACAACCAGCAGCAAAGTCTAATTGTTGTTGTTGGAACATTTGTGATGGGATGATGTTGTTAGCTAAAACCTCATTAAGCAGTCTGAAGTTTATATTAATTAAGGGCTCTCTATCGTGTTTTTCTAATAAACTCATTCTTGTTAGGTTAAAGTGTTCTGGGAGAAAGCTGTTGTGTCAGAGAAAATGTAAACATTTTGTATTAAACATTTAACTAAGGTGCAGTTTGTGTGTGTTATATTTTGTAAAAGGGAGGCTGTTTGGGACAAGGCCTTTTGGAGTGATGCAATAGTGACTGACAATTATTTTTTTTAAAGGTTTTAATCAGTGCATCTATTTTTGTTTCTAAATACAGTTGGCAAATTTGCATCCTTTAGAGTTTCAAGAGTCCAGATCAATTGTATCTACCATGTATAATGAATGAGTGGTGGAAATGTTTAAATGTATGGCTGATTCCCACTTGGTTGTGTAGCATTTGATTTGGGAATGTCTGTATGGTGGTAGTTGGTTTGGCAGAACCCAAAAGGTGTTCCAAGAGGTGACCTGTTTTTTTTTGCATTGTTGATGTTGATGTTCTGCAGCAAGATGTGTCTCCTGCCAGAGTCAGCAACATACATTTGATTGTAGATAGGAATAAATAGGTCTAGCTAGTCTGTAATATTATAAAAAGCTCAATAGAGCCTTATACATCTTTCCACTTGATGTTAAGTAAACTTCAAATTGCATATTGTTTCAGGAAAATACACTGTAGAAAAGTAAAGACAACATTGTCTATATTTTTCACATATACTTAAATGCCTACATGCCTAAAATCACATATACGCTTAGGCAGACCCTCGTTAAAGCACTCACATCATTACTGCAACCCGTTGGGAAGACAGAAGTTTATTTTGCATGCAATTTTGCGTCCCATGTAAGCAAATCATCAAAAACCAAAATGGTAGATTCAACTGCAGTATAATTGTATTCAAATATATGTTAAATATAGGACTGCAGTGGGCCTTTAATAGTCTCATATACATTTAATACATTTAATTAATGAGCAAGGTGTTAAACCTAACACAAAAAGATAAGCATTGTTGCGAACATACATCCTACATTAACAGTCTGACCTGGAACTAGGCAAAGAAATATAACATGTCACAGTAATAAGTTTCTTATAATGTATCCTATGTTTGTATGTGTAGTGTTGTGCATTGTAAGCACAAATCTAAAACACAGAAGTCTAGAAGTATGGTGATATCACAGAGTTCATTATATAGTTGTTGATTTTTTTAAGAGTATAGGCCAGTGCACACAATAATGCAGTCATTCTCAGTCATTGAAATTGAAACCCCTGTACTTGATAATAAACTGTTGCACATCTAATAGGGCACAGGTTAGCTCAGTTAAAGGAAATATATTTATTAAATGATGCATACAGAGCAAGTCTACTGCTGCAAAACAAATATTTCTATTATAGCTACGTAAAAACCCAGTGATCTGTCTACATGCTGTTAGTAGTAGTGACTGGTTGTCATACAATATAAATTTGGCTCTTTATCAGGTTTTATCAGGTTTTTGGGGCTTACATTTGTCAGCAGCAGGATCTTATATTTCGATCAGTTCAAATAAGATTTTATTTTATAGTTTTGCAGGAATCATGTATGATAGTCATAAAACACTATTCCAGTAAGTAGAGACCTGATTTAGACTCATAACATTCCTTTGCCAGATGTTAAACAGTCAAATATTTGGTACTGCAGATGGCTGGGAAAAATGTAGGAACAGCTATGGGAATAATCGGTATCAATGAAATATTTGTTTTCAGCTTTCACGTGGGAGAATAACTCAAGAATGTAAAGTATTTAATGCTTCTTGCCCCTAATTTACCTTATCAAATCTTAGCAGCCATAGCAAATGCAATTTAGGAATATGTGGGCAGGATTCTTGGTAGAAATGTAGGGCAGAAGAAGCATCACAAAAAGTCTAGTTCCATCTATAGTATGATATTTAACTTATCAACTGGCTAGGTCTTTTTGTACTATGTAGCTGTACAAACGGTAGTGAAATCCTAACCTTGTTTTGTCTGGTGTACAGTTGTTACAGGCTAATTGATTCAAAAAGAGTAATTAAATACATATTTGTGAGTACATATGAATAAAACAGCTGTCCTTGAGTTGTAATATTGTAAACTATGCACTGTTGTACTAACTGAGTTATGATGGAAATCTCAGATGTTGCACATTCAAGCTGCCCCGTTTCATATCACTATGAAAATATGTCAGTATAAATGGATCTGAGAACCTAAAGAATAAGAATTATCTTTAGCGTAATATATCTTAAAGGACTAAATATAACTTAATCATTTTTTATTTTATTTAGCTAAGAGTGACAAATTATTTGCTTTTTATTACATCTTAAATGTTTTGCAGATACTTCTGTGAACAGAAAGGTAAAATAAAGATAAAATAACCTAGATGACAGGAAACAATGAAATACAAGGAAAGATACACATTTCTTGACACATAACATACAGAGACATTCAACTTTCCAAATAGCCCTATTAAATTCTCCTAAAGTGTAAAACCGTAGCCGGTTACATAGCCCCAAGACTTGCGGCTATTAAATTGGCCCTGTAAAGCAAGCCACTCACGACTTGAGGCCGAAAAAAGCCTACGGAACATAGAACTTCGCGCCCTCAAATCCTTTGTTCTCTCAAGCCCGCAACTGCTACATTCCAATTCCACTATTAAATTGCAACACATTTCCAAAGACGCCATGTTGTTCAAGCTCGTAACCCACAAATGGAAGCAAAAACATTACTGTCTCCAAACAGGACTCGCAAAGGGTTTACAGACAACTGTAAAGGACTATATAAATACATCAGTGCACTATAAAACATAGGAAAAGCATGGAAAGGCATTACAATTACTTGCACAATAATGTTGGATTGGTCATGCACATGCTAAAATGAAAATCCATGCTGCAACATGCACAAACCAATTAAAGACATACTACCAGATTAAATAGCAACACAAAAACATGAAACTGATGCCATATTAACCCTTTCACACTCACAGAGGATCTATTGTGGACCCTAAAATATAAATATAAATATAATTGCATATACTTCTCGCTCATCACATCTACAGTTGGGAACACAAATAGTGGCAATATTTCACTGCCACATCACATATATCAAGTACCTGGTGAACATTTTATTTGTTGTTCAGTCCTTCAATCGTGTCGACTCTCTCGTCTTTGCCTGTGCTGTTCTACAGGGTTTGCATGCCAAAGATACTGGAGTGGGTTGCCAGTTCCTCCTCTAGTAGATTCTGATTTGTCTGACCTCTCTGCTATCACCTGCCCATCTACAGTGGTCCTACATAGTATAGCTCACAGCTTCATTCAGGTACACAAGCCCCTTCATAACCACCACTTAGCAATCCACACTAATGTAAATTGATGAATAGCAGAACATAATGGGAGGTCACAAAATGGGAATGGCTATACATCTTGGCACATGGCTACCAGTAATGGCATGGGACTTATCCCTGATGGAGGTGAGTTGGCTGTTGATCCACGTGCCTCTGCAAACACTCCATGTGTTTTTGCGGCCCCTCATGATGGGTTACAGTAGATTAGTGTGGTGTATGTTCCCCTGGTCCCCTTCAGCATTGCTAAGTTGTGGTGGTGAAGGTGCTTGTGTACTGCAATGAAGCTGTGAGCTAACCCATGTAGGGTAACTCTCGGTGGGCACGTCATAGCAGAGAGGTCAGACAAATCACAGTCCAATAGAGAAGGAACTGGCAACCCACTCCAGTGTCACCTGTCATATTCATTTAGGGGAATGTTCATATTCCACAGTATCACTAAGGGGACTTGGCCTGTGTATTAACCCTCTGTTATTATTATATTTGATATTTAGTATTATATGATATCTAATGCTATTATGACTATTATTCATTTTATATGTAATTATATATATTGCATGTTTACTAGGGCTCATTAGTTTACATCTATATGTATGTGACACTACTGTGATGCATGTGGATTCCCATAACCCCATACATTGAAAACACACTGACACGGTTAGAACGGTATAACAAAGCTCTATTTTATACACAGACCACAATCAGAACTTGTCAAGACTGTGCATTAATATCATGGGAGTGGTGTGGATCCAGAGAGAGCAAGAGGCTATTATTGGGAAAAAGGGGATACCTGCAGGGGGTAATGTCATAGTCTAGAATAAGAATGATGCATAGCACCTACCAGGGTCATATGTGGTCAATACACTACTGCAACCAGAATCTGATGAGAAAAAGGATCATCAGAAATCACTCCATTTAATTGAAGAAACCAATTAAATGTTCAATGAAACAGATGATTCAACCTTTGTGGTGACAAAAAAAAGTGGTCAACTAGAAAAAAGTCAGAAAAGGATAAAAAAACTAATCAACATGCATGTACAGTACAGTGCAAAATACTGTAACAATATACCAACTCACCTGATTCTCATCTGCAAGCATTACTAACTATTAGCTAGGTCTCTGGATAATCAAAAATATAGGGCAAATGCCCATTAATACGGAGAGGACACAAAGGTCAGCAGCCAGATTCAATGTTACTTCTATCAGACCCAAGGATATGTTCTCAGACAGATATAGAGGTCAGGATCACATGGTTCATTAGATCATATATTAATGCTGCCTGTCATTAACATGCCATTGTGAGACTTTGCAAGTCCACCACCATAGCGGTATTAGTCTACATTTAAGCTAACAACAATCATGTGTGAGATATCTGGCTACAGTGCCTATCAAAATGATTCACCCTTCTTGGCATTTTAATGTTTTATTGCCTCACAACCTGGCATCATTTAATTTACAAAACATGCCCACAACTTTGAAGATGTTTTTTTTTTTTGTTCTTGTGAAGCAGAAAACACATAGGACAAAATAACAGAAAAAGTAAATGTGCATAACTATTCACCCCCCTGAAATCAATACTTTGTAGAGCCACCTTTTGCGTCAATCACAGCTCCAAGTTGCTTTGGATAAATCTCTATAAGCTTGCCACATATTACCACCGGGATATTTGCCCATTCCTACTTGCAATACTGCTCCAGCTCCTTCAAGTTGGATGGTTTGCGCTTGTGAACAGCAATCTTTAAATCTGACCACAGATTTTCTAATGGATTGAGGTCTGGGCTTTGACTAGGACATTCCAACACATTTACATGTTTCCCCTTAAAATACTCAAGTGTTGCTTTAGCAGTGTGTTTGGGGTCATTGTCCTGCTGGAAGGTGAACCTCCGTCCTAGCCTCAAGTGGTACAGGTTTTGCTCAAGAATATCCCTGTATTTAGCACCATCCATCTTTCCCTCAACTCTGACCAGTTTCCCAGTCCCGGCTGTTGAAAAACATCCCCACAACAAGATGCTGCCATCACCATGTTTCACTGTGAGGATGGTGTTCTTTGGGTGATGTGATTTGTTGGGTTTGCGCCAGACATAGAATTTTCTTTGATGGACGAAAAGAGGCCACTTTGTTTTTTGCTGAAAGTGATGGCTTTCTTCTGGCCACTCTGCCATAAAGCCCAACTCTATGGAGCCTATGGCTTATTGTGGTCCTTTGTACAGATACTCCAGTCTCTGCTGCAGCTCCTCCAGGGTCACCTTAGGTCTCTGTGCTGCGTCTCTGATTAATGCCCTCCTTGCCCGGTCCGTGAGTTTTGGTGGGCCGCCGTCTCTTGGCAGGTTTGCTGCTGTGCCATGTTCTTTCCATTTGGTTATTATAGATTTGATGGTGCTCCTGGGGATCATAAAAGATTTGGATATTTTTGTATAACCTAACCCTGACTTGTACTTCTCAACAACATTGCCCCTTCCTTGTTTGGAGAGTTCCTTGGTCTTTAGTTAGTGGTGCCTATTGCTTAGGTGTTGCAGCATCTGAGGCCTTTCAAAAAAGGTGTGTATATGTAATGACAGATCATGTTACACGTAGATTGCACACAGGTGGACATCATTTCACTAATTATGTGACTTCTGAAGGTAATTGTTTGCACCAGAGCTTTTTATGGGCTTCATAAAAAAGAAGGTGAATACATACGCCCATGCCAATTTTCTGTTTTCTATTTCTAAAAAATAGTTTTAGGTATATATTTTTCTCATTTCACTTCACCAACTTAGACTATTGTGTTCTGATCCATCACATAAAATTCAGATTAACAAAACATTGAACTTAGGGCTGTAATGTAACAAAATAGGTAAAAGGGGGTGAATACTTTTGCAGGGCACTGTATGTATGTCTATCTGGACATAATAACCCTAACTGGACCAAGTTAACTCTAACTGGGCCTATTTAACCCCAAATGTACCCAGTAAACCCCTATCATAATAACCTCCTCCTACCCTACCCTATTAACCCCTACACTACCTACCTAACTCCTACCCTAACCTTTTTTCTCCCCCCCCCTAACACCAGTGGTGGCTGGTGAACTTTCAAGTTCGAGGGGCGCCAGAGCAAGACTTGGCTCCTTCCCTCACACAGACCCCATCCATTTTAAACTCCTCCCCTGATGTCATGTTGATCGTTATATGCCCCGCCCAATGACCTTATACTTGTCCCGCCCATTGAAATAGACTCCATCTACTGATTTTTCAATACTGTACACAAATTCTAGAATCTTGGGATTCAGGCAAATAATAACATTTCTCTTCTGCATGAATGCAATTACACTCACCAACAGTTGACTCTCCTTCTCAGGGTGTCTTCAAGTGTAGTAGTCAAAATTAGTCTGCAGCAGCAGAGTGTTTGGACCTGGGGGTGATAAAACAAGAAAACAAATCAGAGAGTGCAAGACCCCAACCATACTTAAAACAAAACATTGAACTTAAGGCTGTAATGTAACAAAATAGGTAAAAATTCAAGGGGGGCGAATACTTTTGCAAGGCACTGTATATGATAGCTTTAAGCTTATGGAAGCTGTCATTGATGGAATGTCTACCGGAGAGGCGCTGGGGAAACCTTACACCTCATACATTTCCTCAACAATGCTTGCAGATGCAGAAGATGCAAAAAAAAAATATTTCTGTATATGTCTGTTAAGAAAAAAATATGTGTATGCTATGTGTTATTGAAAACTGTTCTAGGAGTGTGTGTGGTGTGACCTAACTATATATGTCTCTATGTGTGTTCTTTTACAAACTTCTGCTGCAACTAAAATGAATCCCTGAGCAATGGTAGTCCTCAAAAAGCCACGGTGGCACCTATCATTAACCCCATATCATAAGAAACCTCAAATGATACTATTAACTAACTATAGCCATGGGGTCCCCATGGATCCCCATGGTACCTAATGCTAACCCTATGCCATGGGGGATCTCAAAGACCCTCACAGCACAGTTCCTGCCACCACAAAGATCCTTAAATAGGAATTGTAATGGTTCTGATTGGCTGAAATATGTGTCAATCATATTTCAGCCAATCTGAATAGAGTATTCGATGTAACCTTGCTCAACATGTGTTCAATTGTCTAACAAAATTCACAGACTGTCAATAGTTCAGTGCTCTTACGTAGCCTTAAATGAACATGAAGGGTTCCCTATTTCTAATATTAAAATAAACTACTTTAATGTGTTTTTGCATATTTAAAGTAACTTAACTCCCTAACTACCATGGGGGTCTATAAAGATCCCAATGGTATACTAGAGTACTCATTATGTGCCATGGGGGTCCTCAAGGACCCCATGGTAACCTAAGTTAAAAAAAAAAAGCACCCTCACTCCACTTATTGGGAATCGGTTGAGCGGGGAAGGGAATCCCTGGGGTTTCTCTGGCCTTGTAGAATTGATCAGCAGTGGAGTCTTAAATCCCCTTATAATAACACCTTTCCTGCCATATGAAGGTTTTTGTGTGAATGGATGGATGTTTTTTTTTTTTTAAAAGCAGCACTACTGTGGAGACTACTGAGCTGTGAACTCAGTGTCTCCTGCAGCAGGCTGTCTTGGATCCAAGCCTTATATGACCTTATAACACCTAAATTGAGGTATTTTACTGTTTTTAGAGCCAGATCTGATGCTGAAATCATTTTCATAGCCATTATTCTGCCTCTACGGGTGGTCTAGGGTATATGTAAGTTTAAGGAGGGAAAAAGGGCTTACGCATAGTATGTTAATTGTGTGCATCATCATTAAAAGCGATTGCAATGGCTTGGAGGGAAATTGACAGCGACAGGTCACTGTAACTAAAATCAACAATTTTTTTTTCTATGCAGTGCTTTTGCGCACAACTGAAATTTAGAGGGATTGTGATTGATATGTTACTAAATTATGGTGCAACTTGCACCGTTACTGCCTGTGCAAAAGCTTGGTATGAGACCCTAAGTTCCTGATTTGTTTTTATTTTTCCACAGAAATTAGCATCATAGCCTCATAAAACTCCTTTTGTAGCCTTGTAGAACCATGCCAAACATTATGCTTTATGACTTGATTAATTTGGACTTATTTCTGATCGACAAAAATAATTTTGTTCTTCTTGTTTTTCCATTTTTTTTCCCTTTCCTCTCTTTCTGTTTATTGTTTTTAGTTCATCTTTGTATCAGTTTTGCTTTTTGACTTGATAAAGAGAGGATCTTCTCTCAAAGATCGTCGCTATATTATGAATACGTTTGTCCAATAAAAAAAGTGACATGTGGCATGTCTAATTGAAAAGGCACAAACTAGTATTTTGTAAGATATTTGCCAAAAAAAAGTATTTTCTATATAGCTTGTTTACTGGCAAAGCATCACCAATGTATATAATTATTAGCTTTCAGATCCTTCCTAAGTATGGACTAATTCATGTACATTTACGTACAAATGCGCACATTTCCTGTGATAATGATCATTACTAGTCTTGGGAGTAAATTGAGCAATAATCTAGTCTGAACAGATGTACTTATATGAATACATCCTGCCCCCATAAGCATATCACTGACGTGGATGGTTTTGGTAATTATTTCCTTAACATTACATTATGTAAATTGAGAATAAAGTGCAAATAACGCATGAAACAGAGAATCAGGCTTAGATTCAGAAAATATAAATGTGCTATGAGAAATAGTTTAATGTACAATCTAATGAAGACTGTATAAAAAAAAATAATGGAACATAAAAACTAGTGAAGACCACCACTACACATCTGGAGATAAACATACAGGTAATACATGTTTGTAAAGACATTGGAGCTATTGCCCTTATTGAATTTAAAATGTTACATTCCAGAGAGAAAATTAAACCACCATTTGTGTACGTGCACTTTAGACTGTGTGATCAGAAAGATAGCTTTCTCAACCGATAAAAATCTTCAAAGAATGTTTACTGAGTGACTGCAAAATTAGTGTGGGAGAAGATAAAGTAAGTAAACACAGGATAATATATTTTGAAAATGGCATACAATATAGCCCTCAAAAATGATGGCATGATAGGTTTTTATAAATTGTGTCTCTCTCTGCCCTCCTCTCCGTCCCCTGTGTTTCCCACCCCTTCCTCTGTGTCTCTTCTCTCTCTCTCTCTCTCTCTCTCTCTCTCATGCCTCTCTCTCTCTCATGCCTTCTCTCTCATGCCTCTCTTTCTCTCATGCCCCTCTCTCTCATGCCCCTCTCTCTCTCATGCCTCTCTCTCCCATGCCTCTCTCTCTCTCTCTCTGTCTCTCTCGCTGTCTCTCGCCCATGCCTCTCTCTCTTATATGCCTCTCTCATGCCCCTCTCTCTCATGCCTCTCTCTCTGTCATGACTCTCTCTCTCTCTCTATCTCTCTCCCTCCCATGACTCTCCCTCTCTTTCTCTCATGACTCTCTCTCTCGTGACTCTCTCTCTCACCCATGCCTCTC
The DNA here is from genome assembly GCA_027410445.1 of Discoglossus pictus. Taxonomy (NCBI): domain Eukaryota; kingdom Metazoa; phylum Chordata; class Amphibia; order Anura; family Alytidae; genus Discoglossus; species Discoglossus pictus. The sequence goes on along the minus strand of CM050165.1, from coordinate 227,919,184 downwards.
TCTCTCTCTCGTGACTCTCTCTCACCCATGCCTCTCTCTCTCTCTCATGCCTCTCTCTCTCTCATGCCCCTCTCTCTCATGCCTCTCTATCTCATGTCTCTCTCTCTCATGCCTCTCTCTCTCATGCCTCTCTCTCTCATGCCTCTCTCTCATGCCCCTCTCTCTCATGCCTCTCTCTCTCTCTCATGCCTCTCTCTCTCTCTCATGCCTCTCTTTGTCTGTCATGACTCTCTCTCTCTCATGACTCTCTCTCTCTGTCTCTCTCGCTGTCTCTTGCCCATGCCTCTCTCTCTCATATGCCTCTCTCATGCCCCTCTCTCTCATGCCTCTCTCTCTGTCATGACTCTCTCTCTATATCTCTCTCTCTCCCATGACTCTCCCTCTCTCTCTCCCATGACTCTCTCTCTCTCTCTCTCTCTCTCTCTCTCTCTCATGACTCTCTCTCACCCATGCCCCTCTCTCTCTCATGACTCTCTCTCTCGGGACTCTCTCTCTGTCTCTCATGACTCTCTCTCTCTCATGACTCTCTCTCTCATGACTCTCTCTCATGACTCTCTCTCTGTCTCTCATGACTCTCTCTCCCATGACTTTCTCTCTTCCATGACTCTGACCGACAAATCGGATTGAGGGCAACTATATATCTGATTATTGCAATACAAGTATAAATAGGCATGTTTATACTGTTAGGTTCTGTGAAAAGTTCAATAAATAATCAGTCCTTCAGCCTTGTAATATTAACTTTCTCAATTTCAAAAATAAGTCAAAACACTGTCCATATGTACATCAACCTGTCAATGAAGCAGCCAGCATATAGTGTTGTGCTCAAAAGTGTGCATACCATGGCAGAAATTGTGAAATGTTGGCATTTATTTTGAAAATATGGCTGATCATGAAAAATAGTTGTATTTTATTGAAGGACAGTGATCATATGAAGCTATTTATTATCACATAGTTGTTTGGCTCCTTTTTAAATCATAATGATAACAGAAATCACCCAAATGGTTGTGATCAAAAGATTACATACCCTTGAATGTTAGATACTGAGCCATGAGGAGCAGAAAAGGACTGTTAAAAGACCTGCGTAACAAGGTAATGAAACTTCATAAAGATGGGAAAGGATGGAAAATGCCAGTCAGTACTGTTCAATAATTTATTAAGAAGTGAAGAACTTGGTGATCTCTTGATACCAAGCCATGGTCAGGTAGACCAATAAAGATTTCAGCCACAACTGCCTGAAGAATTGTTTGGAATACAATGAAAAACCCACAGGTAACCTCAGGAGCTGCTCTGGAAAAAGATGGTGTGGGTGTTTGCCAAGATGTATGGGCAGCTATACCACCTGCAAGAATTGGGGGCCTCATAGACAACTATTACAAAAGACTGTACGCTGTCATTGATGCTAAAGGGGGCAATACACAGTATTAAGAACTAAGGGTGGCAAACCTTTGAAAAGGGTCATTTCATTTTTTTCTTTGTTGCCTTGTTTTGTTTTATGATTGTGCCATTCACTTGTAACCTACAGTTGAATATGAATCCCATAAGAAATAAAAGAAAAATGTTAAGCCTGCTCACCAATTCGCCAAGGGTATGCAAACTGCAAACTTTAGAGCACAACTGTATAATAAGCTGAAATCAAAGTGCGGTACATAACATTTTGGGGCAGAAACCTTTGTCCTTGCTCGCAAGAACAGTCTATCTATCTGCTGTATCTTAATGATCTGACAACTTATATCTATAATATGCACTGCTGAATGCTTAAGAGTATAAAGAATTTAAACAAATAAATGAAATAAGTTTTGGCACACTAGAAATGCATTAGAAAGTATGGAACTGCTGTTTTCTAATACACGTCATATCTGTATGTGAAGTACAATTATAAAAGCAACCGAATAAAGGAAAAATAAGTGGTTAAAATGTTCTTTTAGAAACATTTATTGAATTGGACATTGAATAGGAACTTTAATATCATTTTAAATTGTTATTTTCAACCATAATAGAGCTCTAGAGCACCATAGATGAAGTATAAAACCATTTCAACTTCACATTGGACAATTAATTAAGCTGGTATAGTTGCCGGATACTCAGACCCAAATTAAGGAACTGGTTTGTTTTATTTTTTTCATATAAATGCACATAAGCAATTGATAAAAGATTTCTGGAAAACAATATTAGCCAGATGGAAAATCATAATTGAAAATGAAATAATGAAATGAAGAAACCTAAACAGAGGAGAGAAATGTAGCTTTTAGGGCAAAATGGATTGGCATATAAATAAAATGCTGACACAGCATTGAGTTTCCTTATAAAAGTCTAATTTTATATTTAATATTAAAGATTTTTCTCAAGTTGAATATTTCCATAATTGTGTTCCCTATGTCTAATTTATTTTTTAAGCATCAATCTATTCACTTTGCTTTGTTTCTCATCCTATGTTTCATAACTCATCTTTTACATTTTTGGCCTATGACCAACTTGTTTCCAGACTGAACATGCCACAACGCAGCACAATCTGCCTTTTGTTGCTGCTCTATATTTATCAATGTCTCAATCTCCTTTCATAGCTCACTGCTTGTTCACAAGTCTTTAAAGGAATCTAAGTCTCATTCAAAACACAAATACTGAGCAGAGACATAAAGGATTTCTTGTGTTCTTTTTATTCAGAGCAACAAATAATTCTAATTAAGCAATCCTCTTGGTTAAGTGAGGGTACACATAAAACTTGTTTTGACGGTGATATAAACAATGGCCAATAACCTAATTTGGGTAGCATTGATGCACTACATTTTATTAATAGTGAAGTGTATGGAATTTGTTTCCTATTAAAATACAGCTGTGTCTGGATAAAATTGGACTTTTTATTTTATCATTATGTGATTACCATGCATTCCCCTAATCACAGCAGAGGTCTTCCTAGTTCAAACTATGCGTCTACAGTTACTAAACATATTATGATGAATATAATTAAAATTTTATATACAATCTATTAAAATTACATAGTTTCTGTAGGCTGTACTTTTGGACTTTTGTTTGTCTATCAGCCCCATTCAAAGCCTGTAGCGGCATCGGCACACCCGCAAAGGCTGCAGGCTTGAAACTTGACTGTGTTACAGGGCTATGAAATTGAACCATGCTGCGAGTTACGGGCCATAGACGCAATCCCCTAAACTGTATCCGCAAATGTTAATGGGCTGTTAAGATCGGCCATCACTATCCAATTGTGGTATAACGTAGTGCGTCACAGGCCTCTCAGCCAATAGAAAGCGGGTTAGACGAAGATGATTGACAGAGGGAGATTATACATTTGCGTTACACCCGCCCATGCGCTGACTGATTGTATTTTCTTTTGAAGTAGCACACAGGTCCCAAAGTTGGTGGTTTTGGACAGTCAGAGAAAGAGCAGTAGTTATTTCAGAGCAGTAATTTGTGGTTTTGATCTTTTGTATTCTACTATTTAATATTTTACACTTAATCCTTGATTACACATGTCTTGCCCAGGGCCTGACTGAACTGTTTTTGTTTTCTTTATTATATTTTTATTGTATTTGACAACATATACAATTTCACAAAACAATACCAAAAAAAACAACAACAAAAAAAACAATACCGACATTACAAATTCTTTGGCAATGATTCTACATTATCTTGTAAGTTTGCAAATTGGCAATTAAACTTCTAATTAATCCCTCTTTACTCAATCGGTAACAAACAAACATAGAAAGCATTACATTGCCTGAAAAAACACATACCAATTAATTTTAAGAACTACCAATATATTGACATATAGACACAAGCAGTCTTATTTAATTGCGATTTGGCCAAATGAATAGGGCTCTATTTAAGCACACAGCATATTTTTTTTACAGACGTTTTTAGATAGTGAAGACCTTGCTTTTGGATAGAAGTTCACTAACTAAAAACTTCTGTAAAAAAAATATGCTATGTGCTTATACAGAGCCTTTGTTCAATTGGCCGAATCGCAATTTAATAAGGCTGAAGGTGAGGGTGCAAGGCGCCGGAGCTGGATTTAACATCTAATGAGCAGGGTGAGAGCTGACCAAAAAAAATATAGTAGGAAGGCACATCCCTTAATACTACGGCCCTTTCTCAGCATTTACAGATTTGTGCTACAAATCTCACTTATTCAGTGGGAAACCTTCAAACTCCAAATCAGAGAAATATTTTTCTAAAGCTAAATTCCTATTCATAGTTGATGTAATTTCAATCCATCAACTATGAATAGGACTTTAGCTCCCTTTTTTTCTTGATATTGTCTGTTGACACTACCAGTAGATTCCACATGAATGCAGATGATTATTTATTTTTCCCTTGTGGGACGTTTTTTTGTATTTTATTATTTTTAACATTTATGTATTAGTAATCTTTTATATGTGTTGTAAATTATGTGATAGAGGTCAAGTTTTATTCTTTTTCTTGATTCACATATGCCCAAATATATTCATATAATTGCTGGGTTCATAAGTATCGTTTTCTTTCCTTCTCCTTTTGGTATAATCATGTGTTTAACATATATTACCAGCAATCAAGAGGGTATACTCTTTACATATACGAAGAAAGAGTGTGCCCCCTTTTTTATTTTAAACAGTCAGGCCATATTGTATAAACATATCTGATTGGACAGCAAAGACCAAGATAAGCACCTCCATAACTTCAGGAGATACCTTATCAGTCAGGGGTACAGTGCCACCAATATCCCAGAACAATTCTTCTGAATATAAACAGCCAAAAAACAGGAATGGGTTCCTCTTGTAATGGTATATAATACTGAACTTGAGGCTTTGTGCAGGATATAAAAAAAAACTTCAAAACATACTACATACAGATGAGACACTTAAATTAGTTTTTCCATAGTCTCCTCTACCATCCAACATAAAACCCCAAACAGCTGATAGTTAGGACTACCTTCACCACCATAATAACAGGGAGTGCCTCTACATGCCTACAAACGAGATGTGCTCTGTGCGAATACATAAATGCCAAAGATAAGGTACTATGACCATACTGTAAACAATATTATAAAATGTGTAGTACATTTTCCTGCAGATCATCTAATGTGGTATATTTCATCATGTGTGTCCAAACACAGGACTTTATGTAGGTGAAAAAGAACAATCACTATGTAATAGGATGAACAAAAATTCCAGGGGGACCCAATTTCTGTCAAAATGGACATAGATATGGGAGCCACAATATTGATGGGAAACTTTCAGACTCCAAAAGACAAAGATTTGGAATGTTACATTTATGAGGAAAATGAGCTCTTTTACTCATGGATTATATCATGACAAGGAATTCATGTCACATTATTCCATATCATTTTATAATGACTTCAATGGGTATTAAAAAATTACAGCCTGTCGATGGTCCCACCAAATAAGTCTTAAAACATTTGTTTCAACCCATAATGAGCAAAGGAGCTGTGTTGTTCATTAGATGTAATAGTGTGAATCTTCACACCATGCTGGTTATCCTATTTGCTTGTGTAATGTAATACCAGATCCTGATGTATATAGGTTAAGAGGTTTTTCTGTCTTTATTTCCTAATTGTTGTACGAATGAATGAAAAGATCCCTCTTAGTTAGCCATTAAAGGTATCGCATTCAGCTACAATTTATTTTCAGTAATATTTGGGGCAGCAACTTTTTACTCTCTCACACAATCACAACATATTAAAGGGACATGGAACCCAATTATTTTTTCTTGCATATAAAGGAACACAATTTAAACATTACCAAATTTGTGAAGAAGTGCACAGAGCATACATACATCTACATATTTCATTTGCAGACAGATATATCTCATACAGCAAATTTGCTGATCATTGACTGACAGGGGTAAGCCTCTCAAATAAATTAAACATTTAAATATTTGTTCATGTTTTGAGGGCTTCATTTAAAAAAAAAAAAGAAAACCCACTGTGGTACATTATGAAATACCTTCTTACAAATGAAAGTACATAAAAGGCTTTCTGTGTCCCTTTAAGAAAGAGTAATGAGATCATATCTAGACATCAGTAGTCTGTCCTGCACAGCTTAACTTTTGTGAATAATTTACTACTGTTAGTTGATTTTATCTTTACCATAAAAGCTGAAATTCCAAATATATAATGCAATGTAAAAAAAACACAAAATAGAAATGGTTCCAACTGTTCCAGTACTATAACTTTTAAGTATAAATAAGGACTACTTGGAGCCTGTGTGGAAGGTTAATCTTATCAAGGTTAAAGGTGAATTTGTTAAATATGTGGATATTTTAAGAATTTGACACCTACTCTATTTCCTACTCAGAAGCAAGCAGCTTGCAACAATAATCATGAGTAATTGCAAATACCTCTAGTGTCCAGTAGAGGCATCATGTTTTTTCTCTTTGAAAAGTATCTTTATGACTTTTACAACTATTGATGAGCCGACGGCTGCATGTCTGTGGGTGAGTTGTGGGCTCTCGTTCCTTTCCGTTTCCGACTCTATTTAATGACGTAGGTTTCTTCAGTAAGCATAGCAGCGCTTGCGAATGCAAGCCTGTATCTACTGCTTATTGTCAGCCAATAGCAATTGAGACTGTCATCATGACAGCAATGAAACCTGCAAGTGCTTCCGTAGGCTCCCTATATGAAATCCTGCTGCAGTGGTACCCTGCAGGGTCTACACATTGACCCCCAATGATGCAGTGGTCCCAATTGGGTCCCCCACAATGTCCCCACACTAACCCATAATGATCGGGACCCCAGCAGGGTCTCCACATTAATCCCTTGCAGCTTGGGTCCCGATCGGGACCCCTGCAGTGTCCCCACCTAACCCCCATGATGCAGGGGCATTAAACCCCACAGCATTAAATAATATTGGGCGACCCCCAGCATTGGGGGGTTAATGTTAGGTGTCGAGGGGGTACTTACAGTATGCCACCGGCACACGAATAGTCAAGCGTGGCCGCAGGCATACTGTAAGTACCCCCTTGACACCTAACACTAACCCCCCCCAATGCTGGGGGTCCCCCCACATTGACATCTTGCTACGGGGGTCCAGATTGGGACCCCCGCAGCATCCAAAAATATTAAATTCCTCACCGCTGGTCCTTAAAGGGCCCGTGGCACACAAATAGTCATGCCTGTTCTGTAAGTACCCCCGTGGCACCTAACTTTAACCCCTGAATGCTGGGGGTCCCCATCGGGACCCCTGCAGGGTCTACACATTAACCCCCAATGATGCAGTGGTCCCAACTGGGACCCCCACAATGTCCCCACATTAACCCCTAATGATGCAGGGGTCCTGATCGGGACCCCAGCAGGGTCTCCACATTAATCCCTTGCAGCTTGGGTCCCGATCTCGACCCCTGCAGTGTCCCCACATAACCTCCATGATGCAGGGTCTTCACATTAACCCCTTGCTGAGTGGGTCCCGATTGGGACCCCCGCTGCATTTTAAATTCAAATTTCCCACCGCCAGTCCTTAAAGGACTTTAAAGGTTCTTAAAGGACCTGCACTACAATTACAGTTAACCCCATCACTCATGGGGCACTATACAGAGCCCCATGAACCTCTATTTAACTCCATCACTCATGGGGCTCTATACAGAGCACCATTAGCCCCTAATTGACCCCATCAGTCCCATAAAGGTCTATATAGACCCTTATGGGACAATAATTAACCCTCACAATAACACTATAAGGGCCATGAGGGTCCTCCAGGACCCTCATGACACTAAGTCTAAGCACTACCCTACACTACACTATTAGCCACCCTAATAAACTAATAAATCTAAATTAACCCTATCTAACTAATAAACTCCTCCTCCAAGAAATAAAAAACCCTCTACCTAATTAACCACCTCTAAGTAATAAACCCCCCTCTAAGTAATAAACTGCCTTCTAAGTAATAAACCCCCCTAATTAAAACCCTGTTAATTAATAAACCCCCCTCTAACTAATTAACCGCCTCTATGTAATAAACCCCGCTAAGTAATAAACCCCCCTCTAACTAACATCTTGCTAAGTAATAAACCCCCCTCTAACTAATTAACCCCCTCTATATAATAAACCCACCTCTAAGTAATAAACCCCCCTTTAACTAACGCCTTGCTAAGTAATAAACTCCCTTCTAACTAATTAACCCCATCTAAGTAATAATCCCTCCTCTAACTAATTAACCCCCTCTAAGTAATTAACCCTATTTAACCCTCACCATATCTAATCACTAACCACGTAACACTATCACTAACCACGTAATCCTATCTAGTCCTATTTAACTCTATCTGGACCCAATAACTCTTTCTAGTCTTATTTAACCCTATCTGGACCTAATAACCCAAACTGGCCCTTTTTAACCCGAATTAGGCATATTTAACCCCAAATGTACACAGTAAACCCCTATCACATAAACCCCCTGCTACCCTACCCTCTTAACCCCTACACTACCTACCTAACACCCTAATAAAATCCCTATTACCCCACTAATTACACAAAAAGTTTTTTTTACATTACTAAAAATAAAAAAGAACACTACAGAAAATAAAAAAGAACACTACAGAAAATAAAAAAAGAACAGTACGTAAAATAAAAAACCCCACATTACATAAAATAAAAAAACCTAAATTACACAAAATAACAAAAACTAAATTACACTTTAAAAAAAAGCCTACTTTACAGTAAATAAAAAAAATAGAATTACAGAAAATAAAAAAGACTATATTACACCAAATTAAAACAATATGATTGACAATGGGATACAGCCCCTAAGCGGCTAAAGGCAATAGCGCCTTCTGATTGGTTTACAAATGACTGACAGGTCCATCAGCCAATCAGAATGGGATATAGTGGTGTATCCCATTCTGATTTGCTCACACTTTTGCGCCTTCTGATTGGCTGCAATATGATTGACAGCGTTTTCAGCCAATCAGAAGGCGACATTTCAAAAAATTTACCGGAGCATGAGCAAGAACCCTCATTTGCGCCTGGGAGCTCCTACAGGGAGGAGCACCGTTAGATTTTTACATTTTAGCCTGTTGGTTCTTTTTGGAGGGGCCCTGCCGCTGAAGACTTCTAGGAGGATCGGGGCATGGCGGAAAGGTAACTGTTATATTTAGAATGTATTGTATTATATGTTGTGTTTATTTTTGTATTAATTGTAATGTTTCTTTTTTTGTAGGGGTGCTGGACCTGTGAACATTTTTGGATTGGGCCTTTGGCTAGGGATGAAGCAAAAAAAACATCTTGGTTGGGCAAGGTAAGTGGTCTTATTTACCCTATTGTAGGTTAAGTAAGGGGTTTACATTTAGCGTTTTCAATTGTATGTATTTAGGGGTCTGATTTTATATATTTAGGGGTTTTAATGGTATGTGTTTAGGATTCTTATTGTATATATTTAGGGGGTTTTATTGTATGTATTTAGGGGTCTTGTATATATTTAGGTTTTTTATTGTATCTTATTTATGTTTTGATTTGGTGTAATATAGTCTTTTTTTATTTTCTGTAATTCTAGGTTTTTATTTTACGTAGTGTTCTTTTTTTATTTTCTGTAGTGTTCTTTTTTATTTTATGTAGTGTTCTTTTTTATTTTTAGTAATGTCGTTTTTTTGTGTAATTAGTGGGGTAATAGGGATTTTATTTGGGGCGGCTGGTGCATAGGGGCAAAGGGTCAGACACCCCCCCAAAAATGATCAATCACTTTAACATTGTATTTTAAATTTATATAGATAATACAATTTAATTATATCTGTGTATCAGCTTTCATGTCTTCTTTCATATGATTTTGTTAAAAATATGTATATATCACTATAAATTAACCCTTGGTGTGCCTTCCCTTTGCCTGGTGTCTCTCTCCCTAGTGCTGCTTTATTACAGTGTGTGTGAGTGTGAGTGCTGAGCTCTAACGCTCAACTTCAGTGTCTACAAATTCAATGTTCAATTAAATGTAACAATTTTCCTGACTGGCAGCTTACAGCTTCAACCAATCAGTGCTGTAGGGTGCCTGGTTGCTAAGAACATCCCCTATGACTGTTATCTCTGAGCGCCCACAAGCCTATAGAGCTCAATGTTATGATATGACATCAGGAAGGCTATAAAAGCCCCATGATTACAAACCCTTCCCACACTGTTCCCGCTTTTTTGCCTGACTGATCCTCCCTGACTGATCCTCCTTGGCTGGACCATGATCTACCCACCCTCAAAGTAAGTTTGCCCAACACTACACTACCCAAGCCCCCTAGTCTTAATAAACTCAGCCCCCCCCCCACTACTGCCCCCATCTACCCCCTCCCGCCCTACACTGCTCCCATCTAGGCCCCGCTACCCCCTCCTGCGTTACACTGCCCCAATCTAGGCCCTGCTATCCCTTCCTGCCCTACACTGCCCCCATCTAGGCCCCACTACCCCCTCCTGCCCTCTGATGCCCCGATCTAGGCCCCACTACCCCCTCCTGCCCTGCACTGCCCCCATCTAGGTCCTGATGTCCCCTCCTGCCCTACACTGCCCCCATCTATGCCTCGATGCCCCATCCTGCCCTATGCTGCCCCATCTAGGCCCTGCTACCCCTCTTGCCCTACACTGCCCCCATCGAGACCCTGCTACCCCCTCCTGCCCTACACTGCCCTTATCTTGGTCCTGCTACCCACTCCTGCCCTACACTGCCCCCATCTAGGCCCTGATGTTGCCTCCTTCCCTACACTGGCCCCATCTAGGCCCCGCTACCCCCTCTGCCCTCTGTTGCTCCCATCTAGGCCCTGCTACCCCTCCTGCCCTACACTGCCCCCATCTAGACCCCGCTACTCGCTCTACTACCCTCTATTCCCCATCTACTCTTCCCCCCTTCTTCCTCCCTTTCTCCCCTTATCTTCATCCTACTCCATTTCCCCTTATCCTCATCCTCTCTTTGCCCCTCTCCAATGACCCCCCTTTCCCCTCTCTTAGCTTGATCAGCTAGGCTCCTGGTGCTCGCTCTCTTCCCGGAATCGTGTCTTCTGGGTGTGTCTGGAACCAGCATATGCTAATCACGTGACGTCACATGCACATCACGTCATTAGCATATCCCGGTTCCGGACAGGGGAGAGCAGCAGGATCCCATTGGATCAAGGTAAGAGAGGGGATGGGGGTAATGGGATAGGAGAAAAGGAATGAGGAGGATAAGGGGGAAAGGGAGGAAGAGGAGGATAAGGGGGAAAGGGAGGAAGAGGAGGATAAGGGGTAGAGAATTGGGGAAGAGACACAGGGGAGGGAGAGAGGGGAAGAGTAGATGTGGGAAGACTAGATAGGGACAGTGTAGGGCATAGAGGGTTAGGGTTAGCGGGGTTAGGGTTAAGGGTTTAGGGTTAGAGGGTTAGAGTTTGAGGGTTAGGGCGTAGAGGGTTAGGGCATAGAGGGTTAGAGGGTTAGGGGGTTTGGGTTAGGGTTAATGGGTAAGGGTTAGAGGGCTAGGATTAGAGGGTTAGGGTTAAGGGGTTAGGGTTAGATGGTTAGGGTTAGAGTTAGAGGGTTAGGCGGTTAAGGTTAGAGGGTTAGGGTTAGAGGGTTAGGGCATAGAGGTTAGGGTTAGAGTTAGAGGGTTAGGGTTAGAGAGTTAGAGCATAGAGGGTTAGGGTTAGAGGGTTATGTTATGTATATATATATATATATACACCCACGGCATGGTTGCGGCCTATATTGTCCCGCTTGACATAATAGTTTTTTTTGTTTTGTTATATAATATGCGTTTTTTAGGTATAGTTGGGGCCTAGTCTTGCTTGGTTTCATAAGTGTTTTTAAGTACGGTTGGGGTCTTGCACTCTCTGATTTGTTTGCTTGTTTTATATCACCCCCAGGTCCAAACACTCTGCGGTTGCAGACTATTTTGGACTACTACACTTGAAGACACCCTGAGAAGGAGAGTCAACTGTTGGTGAGTGTAATTGCATTCATGCAGAAGAGAAATGTTATTATTTATTTCACTTTTTAGTTCTCTGTTTAACAGAAACGTGATACTTTTTTCAGTTGCAGGTTAGACTTTCCTTGCAAGCTAGAGCTCCGGGTCTAATAGAATATTGATTTTGTGCAACTTTCATTATTTAGAGCTTGTAATATTCAAGCTGTACTAAGACCAATGGAGTACTAAGGCCGGTTTGCGGGTTTAGTTGGCCTGTAATGATTGTGGGCGGAAGCTCGTAATCTGAATGTGAGTAGCTAATAGAATATGTGGCAAATTTAAGTGTGTATAATTTTTAGAATTGGCCAAAAGGACATGGCCCAAAGTTTGCTCTTGGAAACTCTTTTGTAGTAATGTAACATTTTAGTTTCTGCTCATGGATGTATGCTAAAAATATTTCCATGCATCTCTGAACTTTGCTATATTGCACTCCATGATTTAAAGCTTCTGACAGTAAATCCATTCCAATAAATGCTGAATACATTAGTTTGTCGCTGAACTTAAACTCATCATTCCCCTTTAGTGTTTGCTCTCCTCACTGCTGTTTCCATGGCAATCTGAGCCAGGATTGCTTTGCTTTATTACTAGTTAGGAGATAAGAGACCAGTTATTTAATGTCATCATTTACAGAAACAGTCATTACAGTATAAGATCATTTTCAGAAGCAAAACATTATCTGATTGTTTATCTACAATATTATTTATTTTGTGAAAAAAATTTCAGATTTTAACTTTTTTAAATGTTTTCGTATAAACTAAGAGGGATTTGCCTATTCACCCCAATTACTCACCACTCCAAATGTGCTGTCATAAAATTTGCCCTGAACTTAAACTTCCTTTATGACTATTCCCTTTGCCTATGATGTAGTTCAGCTTATATTTTGTAGACACTGAAGTTTCCCAGTATGGTAAATACTCAGATGCAAGTCCCATGCTAGGTCTGCTTTACAATTAAGCAAAGTTCCTCTAAAATATTGAAAAGATCTAAATATTAAATCTAAGACTTTTCTCTGCTAGTACATAACGTGACTCTCTTTTCTGATTTATAATGAACATATAATACATTAAAGCCATCCAACTCTTTTAGATTGCCAATAATGTATATTGTATGTGAAGTGATTCAGCAAAAAATCAATCAAAAATAACTTTTACAAAAATAATCTCAAACTATTTATGAAATCAATAGTTCATTACTTACATTGGTTTAATGGATCAGCTTTAATGACTTTTAAATATTTAAGTTTAGTATATAACATTTATTTTTTTGTATTTCAAAGATGAGCTATTGCGAGAAAACTTACCGTATATACTCGAGTATAAGCCGAGTTTTTCAGCCCTTTTTTAAGGCTGAAAAGGGCCCCCTCGGCTTATACTCAAGTCACTCCCCTGTGTCTCTCTTTCCCCTGTGTCTCTCTTTCCCCCTGTGTCTCTCTTTAACCCCTTTGTCTCTCTTTAACCCCTGTGTCTCTCTTTAACAACCATGTCTCTCTTTAAGCCTTCGTGGCTCTCTTTAACCCCCGTGGCTCTCTCTAACCCCCCATGGCTCTTTCCCTCCCACCCCCATTCTCATCCTCAACCCCCCCATCCTCAATCACCCCCCATCCTCAACCCCCCAAGAGGAGGGAGGAGGAAGGTGTAGGAGGGAGGATGAGGATGAGGAGGGGGGTTGAGGATGGGGGGGTGAGGATGGGGGGGTTGAGGATGGGGAGGGGGTTGAGGATGGGGAGGGGGTTGAGGATGGGGGCATTGAGGATGAGGATGGGGGGTTGAGGTTGAGGAGGGGGGTTGAGGAGGGGGGTTGAGGAGGGGGGTTGAGGGTGAGGTGGGGGGTTGAGGATGAGGATAGGGGTTGAGGATGAGGATAGGGGTTGAGGATAGGGGTTGAGGATAAGGATGGGGGGTTGAGGAGGGAGGTTGAGGTTGAGGAGGGGTGTTGAGGAGGGGATTGGGCAGGGGCGTTGAGGAGGGAGTTTTGAGGAGGGAGGTTGAGGAAGGAGGAGGAGGGTTGAGGAGGGAGGTTGAGGATGAGGAGGGGGGTTGAGGAGGGGGGTTGAAGAGGGTGATAAGGGAGGGGGAGGGAAAGAGACACAGGGAAGGGAGGGGGAGGGAAAGAGACACAGGGAATGGAGAGGGGGAAGAGACACAGGGAAGGGAGAAGAGACATAGGGGAGGGAGAGGGGGGGAAGAGACACAGGGGAGGGAGAGGAGGGGAAGAGACACAAGGGAGGGAGAGGAGGGGAAGAGACACAAGGGAGAGAGAGGGGGGAGAGACATGGGAGGGAGAGGGGGAAGAGACACAGGGGAGAGAGGGGGGGGACACAAGAAAGGGGCACAGAGGGCACACAAGAGGGGGACACAGAGGGCACAAGAAGGACACAGGGGGCAGCACATTTTCCACCCTCAGCTTATACTCGAGTCACTAATTTTTCCCAGTATTTTGTGATAAAAAAGGCTGCCTCGGCTTATACTCGGGTCGGCTTATACTGAAGTATATGCGGTACATTGACAATAAATATAATTGAACTAGGGACTTACCTGTCAAAAAATTACGGTCAATAAAATTTTAAACCTGGGAATGCTGTTTGACGCAATGTGATTCTCTGACACTCTTAAACTGTTTGTGATGTACATTTTTCATTTTTTAAACAGTCAACTTGTATTTTAACAACTGGTAAATGATAATTTTTTAACCATATTAAACTTTTTAATTGTCATGTATGCAGAAATAATGTAACAATGGATGTAGTTTGTATGAATAAATTGTTGTAAACGATTACATAATGCTTTGCAACATGCAACTTATATTTGAAACATTATTGAAGCATTTTTATTAGCAATACTAACATTTTTAAATCTGAGGTATGGCTGAGTAATATAACATTAGGTCAACTTTATATCGATGAGTATATTAAACCATTACCTAATGTTTTGCAACATGCTTTGTAACTTTAATTTAAAGTACTGTTAAACCACATAGGTATTGAATCCAGATGAAGGCAAACAGTAAAGAAAACATTAAAACTTAGCCAATTGTATCAAAGAAGGAAAAAATTAATTCCTTCCTGACCCCATTAACTGGCAATCGTATTACTCCCTGTGTTTTGGGAGAACAAAAGTATTCCTCAGAGATCTCTGCCCCTGGCCAAATTACCAATATACATATAGTGTGCACACCTTAGAGAAATAATACACCAACACAGAGTTCTGGTATAAAGCTTTCTCTCGCCTAATTTTATTACGTCAGTCATCATTTATATAGTTTTTAATTATCAGATAAAAGTTACAACTAAGCAAAATATCAGGTTTAATTAAGCACTTCATTGGTTCTAAGGTGTCCGCTTTTACGGGATCTTGGACATGTATTGGGTCAGAAGTTTAGGGAGTCTTCAGGTATCATCCCACAAGGGATGAGTCTATCTTCCCATTGCTTCAGAAGTTGAGACAAAGGAAAGATTGCGCTCTCCTTCTAGTGTCCAAGGAGTGGTAGCTGTCGTCATCCTTGCTAGACCGGAAGTTGTGCTGCCGGCATCTTGTATGCGGAAGTAATGAATCCTCCATCTTAGAGTTCCCAATGATTCAACATTATTAATAAAACTTTGGTTATACGATAATACTGCAAAGATAAGATATATAAGTAGGTGCACGAATACAGTTATGCATTTTGTATGGATCCCAATCCATAACACCTGGATCAATACTCTGTATTGAATTATACATTTAATTTTTACAACAAATGATCATCCTCCTACTAACATGAACCCTTAATTACATACAAGGAAACAACTTGTGTGACCTTTGAAAAAACTATTTTAACATTACAAACATGAATTAAATATATTAAAATTGAAAAAGTATCAGTGTTAAAATGCAAAGTAACTGTTTTGTGGGGCCAATCCTGGCAAAAGGCCACTTCCAAAACATTCCAATACTTTTTGTTTTTGCATGTCCAAGTGGTTCCCTTAAAAAGAGCCCAGCAGACTTTTAATTTTGTCTATGAGATATAACCATTGTTTATTGTTGTTGTTTTATTTTTTCCTTTTTTGTTGTTGTTACTGTTGTAGTTTTGTAAAATTGTACATAGAGTTTCATATGTAAAAATAGTTGTCCTTTTAAAAGAGCTCAAGTGACATTACATTTCGTCCTGGAAATGAAAGCACTATTCTCTATGTTTACAAAGCCTCATAGTACACAATGTTTTTTGCATAAATGCGTCCATCGTGTAATAGATCACCGTGACTTGGATTGTCTTCAATTGAAACTTTGATATCATCTGAATTTCTGCACCTTGAAAAAGCAACATAGATTTTTCCGTGTGCAAAAACAGGTTCCTGTAAAAAAATACCCACAGACTTAAAAGTTTGTCCTTGGGATTTATTTATGGTCATGGCAAATGCCATGATAACTGTATATTGTCTCCTTTTGAAGGACAAAAGGCAAACCACTCTCACTTGGAGCCAAATCAATTCTTGGGACAAAAACTTATTCACCTTTATGGGTACCAGTCATAATTTCTGCATGTATGAAATGATCTTTTAAATTGTGCACAATTAATCTGGTCCCATTACAAACCATTTGTGATGGAATTTCAATGGTATCATTGGGTAAATCATGTATTTGTGGATGTTTTCCTTCTCCAATTTGAATGAGACAATCATTGAAATTGTGCACCAGGAACATGTAAAAGAACTAATCTTAAACTGAAACGTTCAATGTCTCTTGGACTGACGGTATAAATTTGTGGTATAATTTTATGAGTATCTCTTTTTCATTGTCGCCATTGTCCATTTACAAATACATAGTGATATGGAATATCAATGTATAAAAATTGTCTGGCCTCAGTATCCTGGCCGTTTAATTAAAACCATGCAGAAAGTGTTATTTCTCGATGTTCACTTTGTGCTAAGGCAGTTCTTTCATTGCCTGCAGTAAAGCAAACAAACTGACTGTGTGGCAGATAATCGATACACAGCATGTGACTGATCATGCATCTAAAATTTCAGAAGCCGCCACATTGCTTCCCGGAGCACTGGCACAGCGAGCATCTAAATAACATGAAAGTTCGTCATGTAAAATTGGATTCTTAAAGTTGCTGCATCATATTCTTTGTATACATATTTATAAACAAATGTAATGGCTTTAATGCAAGCTTCCACTTTTATGTGTGCATTGTACTTCATCAGCAAATGTGGATTGTATGGAACTACATATCTATTATCTACCTTTTGGCCACGAATAATAGCTGTTTGTCTTTCTCTTCTTTTAGACAAAGGGTATCCATCACAATTAGCATAAGTTTGCATTTAAAATTGTTTTGGGAACTCTTTTGTACAATTTTTATTTTCCATACATGGTGAATTTGGATTGATATCTCCACATGGCCCATGAATCATTCTGTGTGTTACAATCTCATAAAGTTTTGAATATTTTTCTGGATGTGGCCATTCAGCAATCCACTCTCTCTGCAGTATTCAGTTTATCTTTTTCCTGCAGGATTAAAAGTATGTGTGCACGTGGCAGGCCTCTTTTTTTAAATTCAATGGTATAAACAAAAGCCACACATTTTCCATATAACTATGCTTTAGTTATATCATGTATTCATGAATTGAGTTTTATTTTGATTACTCTTGCCACTAAATCTGGTCAGTCCAAATTTTGTGACAATAGCCATGGCATCATTATATCTTTCTTGTATATTGCGAGGAGATCCTTGGAAAGTGGATGACAAAATGATTGCTCTTCCAGCTGGAATGTCTCTGTTGGTAGCCAATTCAGTGACATAATCCATCAATCCACAATATTGTTCTATTCAAAGCTTGTTTTGTTGAAATGTTATAAAATTTAGATTATTTGCTTCTACTTGTAGATAGGAATCAATAATCCATTGTTGTGTGAGTTTGCCTCCACATAAAATAGGATTAAAATGATCCCAAATAGCAGTTTGTGCCACTTTAAATTCCAGCATAGAAATATTGCTTCTCACACAAACTTTACTATTTGGATAACTTTGCAATTGTAATTTTGGTTCCCATCCTGGCTCACCATTTGGAAAGAAAATAGGATATGTCATAGGATCCAAATTACAACTTAATATATTTATGTTTATAAAAGGTTGCTCTTCATTGCGTGGATATATTCTAATATCTCACTGAAAAGGTGGTTCACCATCCTCATTTTTAAAGACCATAGCAACCTCATTTACTGTTGGTAAATTATACCATCTTTGATCAGTATTGCAATCTCTTTTTAAAACCATATTTACTCTTTGCATTGCCAATTGATGTATTTGAGCATGTTGCTGTTGTTCTTTTTCAACCTGTGCTATTTGTTTGTATGCTTGACTATATGGATTGTTGGCCATCATTTTATCCAGGTGTTCAAAGACAATGCGCAAACACTGTTTGTTTTCAGCTTCCATTGTATCTAATCTAACGGTGCAAATTTCCTTTGCTCTCCTTCTTGTGGGTGTAAATGTGAAGTGCGGTAGTAAATTTGTCCTTGAACTCTAAAACAATATGGATCATGTCCTGGGACATTTTCTGCTAATGTAGCACCCATAGAAGCAAATAAATTTGCACTGTTATAAGACCTGATGTTTTTTTTTAATTGGTATAATTTGGAAATGTTGGATCGCTCATGGTACTTTGTAAGTCCTTCCTATTAGTATTTTTCTACCTCGTACATTGCTGGCTGTGTTTTGCGCGATTCAGGGTCGTGTAGCCTTGTTTTCGGATTTTTCAGCCGCCAGTTTTTTTCTTGCTTAGCCGATTTTCAAGTGCCGAAACAGCTTAAATTCAACTTTGCGTCCCACCTCACTTCCAGACGTCTTTGCTGTTCTCCTGTGCTGTGTGTGATGTTTTTGTTGTATTTTTTGTGTTTTTCTTGTTTTTTGCTTTGCGCGGTCCGCCTGTAATTTCATATTTTTCCTATGTCATATTTTTTTTCTAAGTGCCGCTTCTCGTAATTTCTTTTTCTAAGTCCAGCATTTGCCTAAGGCGATCCTGCATTTTGTAAGTGTTTGGAGGCTAAGTCCCCCATATTTCATTACATCTAATGCTTGCCTCGCTTTGCGAGGCTCACAGCAATGAGCGCCTTTGGCGCTCATCGCCTGGGCTGCGCGTTTTAGTGGTTTAACGTCTCGCCTCACAAGGCTCGCAGGCAATAAGCACCTTTGGGGCTCATCGCCTAAGTGGTGCGCGTTTTAGTGGTTTAACGGCTCGCCTCACTTTGCGCCGATGAGCTTATCGCTAAGTCTTACACACCACGCAAAGCGTGACGATGTCTCGTAGTTCGTCAATTATAATATGTGATTGAACTGTTTGATAATATTACAACATCAATGATGAAAGTCAGTCTCACACCTATATGGTTTTCATTTGTACCCATACACCTGTCTCTCATACAAAGAAAGTTTCAGTTAGGTGCAGCTCTCATTGATAGATTCAAGCCCTACTCTCCAGAAATCTTCACTAAATCTTCTCCTTCCAGAATCCAGCAGACACATCCATATTTGAATGATGTAATTTAATGTCATAGATGTCGTAAATTATGTCATTAGAAAATAAGCTTTTGCAGAGTGAAGAGAAATTATTGTTGAATGCATCATTAACTTACCAATTTCCAGTGTTCTTCTCAATTTAATTATAAAAAAAATAGTTTAATTAACAAATGTATTCTCTTTATTGAAAAAAAACAACAACATATATTGTTTATTAATGTACTAGCGACATGCCCGTCAAAAATGAAGGCAATACAATTTTAAGGCTGGCAATGCTGTTTGCCACACAATGCAAGGCTCTCCCCCCTCTAAATTGTGAGGCCTCGCAATGAGCACCTTCGAGCCTCTCCCACCGTCTACTTTACGGTCCTTGTGATGAGTGCCTTTTGCGTTCATCACGAGCTACATAATGAGCGGCTTTGCCGCTCTTTGGAGGCCTCTGCCAACCCGCCACTTCCAAGCCTCCCCCCGCCTGCATGCGCAAGCCCGGAACTTTTAACATTGCGTGACCAACATTCGTAACTTACCATACTTATATGTGATTATAAGCATACATGCTTACACATATAAGGCACTGCCTTTAAGGTCCTTTAAGGTCCTTCACAACAACAGAGACTGTGTTTGCCCATTTTATAACAAAATCCAAAGTTATTTAAGCACTTTAACATCTCTAAAAGCTAACACAGAAATTCATTTTTATGATTTAAAACTTGAGGGGAAAAAAGATAAGTTTTTACAAGATCTTATTTTTTACGTGATCAATGTTCTGTACCCCCTGTTTTTATTTTGGTCTTAAAATGTGAGACTTTATGTCTGTTAAAAGTTGACTTTTTCAAAACTACTGTTTGCACACAGGTAGATAGTGGTTTTCCATAAACAGGTATCTTTTGAAGATCTAAACAGAGCATATATGTCACCGGGGGCATGAGGGGGGTTGGGTGGTTGTAACAACAAAAGAAAATGTATGCCATTTAGGTCTGCCACTCATTGTTGGGGAACATATCTGCAGCTAAAATGTACTATATTCAAATCAGTGCAAAACAAGATGAAAATGTAATGTCATATGTAGCATGACTCAATGTCAAAGTGTTCTAGATCTTAATTCAAAGCATGTCTGAATTAATTAGAGCTAGTTACAAAAATATTGTCCTCTGTATCAAACCACTGTGTTTTGTTGTGATTACTCTGTAGATAAAATGAACAGTTTTCTTCATATTATCTGTGTATTTTCTTGGTGAAATAAATCCAGATAGCTTAATTGATGTAGTGCTAAATTTAATTTTCTCTATGGATTTAAGCAAATATCTCTGAACCATGCATTATTAATGAGATAGGGCAGTAAGTAGAGCACTTTGTGTTGTTTTGTAGCGCTTTGAAATATGTTTTTATGTTAAACCTGATATCTCTTTAGGGAATAAAAACCTATTATGTACAGGTCATAGAAAACATGTGTTAGCTGAAGAATTGATATCAGACATCAATAATTTGAAAGCACACACTGTTGGTTGGAAAATTATGAAAACGGCAGTACCAATGCATAAAATGTAAGCACTAATAAAAAATGAAATTAACAAAGTTAATCACCTACTGCTTTCTTTGCCTTCCACAGATCATTCCCCATGAAATATAAAAAAACAAAACTCAGATACAAAATAAACAATGATCGATGAAATTCATAGTCCCTTCAGTTGGATCTCAGCTACTGGAGTCTACTTGACATCATGCATTTTCATTACAAGAGGATACTACTTTGCTAAAGCATCACCAACATTCAGAAAAAGAATGAGGCTTCACCACTACACAACAAAAAAAAAAAAGAGGGACAACTCAAGGAAATAAAATCTTCTGAAGAGTCAGAGGCACTAAACTTGAGAAAGAGCCAGTGGCGGCTGGTGACTTTTCAAGTTGGAGGGGCGACAGGGCGAAACATAGCCACTCCCCCTTTTTCAAACCACACCCATTTTATAACTCCTCCCCCTGGCGTCATAATGACCTTTATAAGCCCCGCCCAATGACCTTATACTTGTAAAGCCCATTGAAATACATGATCAGCAATGCAGAAATGTCAAGAAGTAAAGTAACAATGTGTTAAATTCATTGGTATACAATATAGATTGAAAAAACTCATGTGACAAGACTACAGCAATATCATAATTGCACCTATACGTATTAACAGAAAAATTAAAGGAGTGACACCTACCATTAGTCGGGTCTTCTTCTCAGGGTATTCACGTTCATTAAGTTGACCAACGAGTAGAAACAAATCTGCAGCCACATAGGGTTTGCACCTGGGGTTGAAAGAAAACAAGCAAATCAATCTGACCATTCAAGAACAAAACCATACTTAAAAAACATTAAACGACCAAGTGGAACCATATAGGCCCCAAACATACCTTAGAAGACCAAGTGGAACCATATAGGCCTCAAACATACCTTAGAAGACCAAGTGTGACCATATAGGCCTCAAACATACCTTAGAAGACCAAGTGTGACCATAGGCCCCAAACATACCTTAGAAGACCAAGTGGAACTATATAGGCCCCAAACATACCTTAGAAGACCAAGTGGAACCATATAGGCCTCAAACATACCTTAGAAGATCAAGTGTGACCATATAGGCCTCAAACATACCTTAGAAGACCAAGTGTGACCATAGGCCCCAAACATAGCTTAGAAGACCAAGTGGAACTATATAGGCCCCAAACATACCTTAGAAGACCAAGTGGAACTATATAGGCCCCAAACATACCTTAGAAGACCAAGTGTGACCATATAGGCCTCAAACATACCTTAGAAGACCAAGTGTGACCATAGGCCCCAAACATACCTTAGAAGACCAAGTGGAACTATATAGGCCCCAAACATACCTTAGAAGACCAAGTGTGACCATATAGGCCGCAAACATACATTAGAAGACAAAGTGTGACCATAGGCCCCAAACATACCTTAGAAGACCAAGTGGAACTATATAGGCCCCAAACATACCTTAGAAGACCAAGTGGAACCATATAGGCCTCAAACATACCTTAGAAGACCAAGTGTGACCATAGGCCCCAAACATACCTTAGAAGACCAAGTGGAACTATATAGGCCCCAAACATACCTTAGAAGACCAAGTGGGACCATATAGGCCTCAAACATACCTTAGAAGACCAATCAGCACTGCATAGGCCGAAACCAGTGGATCTTGGGATTCAAGAAAACAACAACATTTAACTTCTGTTTAGACAACACAATAATCAATGTCAAACAAACACGTTGAATTAGCATATGGATAACCATATGAGCAGTAACGCCACGCCAAGGCTTCAACAATTGTTACTGACCATTCACACACCTTTCATAGCTCCTTCAATATGCACACCCACACACCATTCATACTTTACTTACCACTAGTTATTTTTGGTAGTGAGGTGGTGCCATTTCTGAGAACTTTACGTACCCTTGAAGGTGCCTCCAATTCCTTCAAACCAATGCATTCAACCGCTACAGGGCCATGGTGCTTTTTAATTACTTTTTTGATCCTCTTCAATGTGGAGAAGCATCTTTCTGGTTCTTTAGTAGTCTTCGTTGTTGTAAGCAGGATTCCTTATAGCTTCACTCACTCTGTTAAATTATGTAGATTAAATTGATGCTAAAGTTGCTGCAGAGCAACAGCACTTGTACAGACATGGAATTCTTGCTCCCCGTAAACAAGTGAAAGCTACCCTTGGAAGTGCCTCCAATTCCTTCAAACCACGCCAAGGCTTGTTACTGACCATGCACACACCTTTCATAGCTCCTTCCATATGCACACCCACACACCGTTCATACTTTACTTACCACTAGTTATGTTTGGTAGTGTGAGGTGGTGCTGCTTAACGCAGTTTATCTTTGCACACCCTGGGGGTATGCATTCTTCTTTGCTTCAATCACTTGTATTTAAATTTTGCACGGCGATCTTTCAAAGAACAAAACTTCTCAATGGTCTTTTCATTGAAGTCTGGGATCTCGGAAATCAGTTGCTTTTCCATTGAGAGCATCGCCAATGCATTCAACCGCTCCAGGGACATGGTGCTTCTTAAAAAGGTTTTGATCCTCTTCAATGTGGAGAAGCATCTTTCTGATTCTGCAGTGGTCATTGGTGTTGTAATCAGGATTCTTAATAATTTCACTGTCTCTGTGAAATCATTCTGCAGGTTAAATTGATGTAAAAGTTTGTGCAGAGCAACAGCACTTGTACAAGCATGAAAATCTGTCTTCCCATACAGAAGTGACAGCTCAGTGCGTAATTGTTCCTTCTTCAGTATTGGATATGCTTGCACGGTGTCTTCCAGAGCTTGGGTTGGAAAGCAAGTGTCATGGGTTTTATACAAGTCACTTTGAACAAGTTTGGCACTGACTAGGTGATTTGAAAATGAAAAACGTTCTTTTGCATGAACCACCACTATGTCACATACCTCTCTTGAAAGTTGTCTCAAGATTGAGATCTCCGCACTCCGTCTGTTGACTGTTACATCGCTCGGCAAACTTGCTTCTATCTCTTCAACAGAATTACGGATTTTCTGGATGCTGGCGACAAAGTCTTCTGTGACTTTTTTTATATAAACAGTATCCGTGTCTCGCTTCTGAAGCTGACTATAGAGGATGTCAACATGTGGCATTATTAAATGAAATAATTTAAGGAAGTAAAGGAACTCCCTGTCTTCCAGCATTCCAATGAAACCTGCGGCTTCACGTATAGATGTTGGATCAAAGTTTAGACATGCTTCAATTGTCTGGAAACACTCAAGTAGCGCATCTCTGTTCTCGTAGATGACGTTCACGGTCCTAACATTGAAGTTCCATCGTGTTGGTGCACCTCTTGGAAGTCTTCTACCAACTACCTCATCCAGAACTCCAGTCCTTTTTGGAGAGCGTGAAAAAAAAGATGGTATGCCGACTATGTTGGAAAAAAAAACTCGAACTCTTCCAATCCTTGAAACTGCTTTCTCCATTATTAGGTTCAGTTGGTGAGCATAGCAATGGACGTAGTGTCCGTTCGGGTACACGTCTTTTATTTTTCTTTGAACTCCTCCTTGATCTCCACGCATCACACTGGCACCATCGTAGCTTTGAGCTATGAGTTTCTTCTTGTCTTCTGGCTCTGGGAGAACAGTATTCAGTGTTTCCAGCACAACAGCAGCAATCGAGTCTGCATCCGTTGATTTCATTTCCGTGAAGCCATCAAATCTTTCCACCACTTGATGCTTCTTGTCAATGTAGCGATAGACTACAACGCACTGTGTCCTAGCGGAAATATTGGTTGTTTCATCTGCTTGGATTGCCACAAACTGGGCTTCCTTAAGCTCTTGGTGAATCACTTCCTTAATAACTTCATGCATGCAGTCCAGTAGCTCATTCTGCACGGTTTTGGACGTGCCCTTAAACACAGTTGCAGTCTTCAAATGCTGTTCCATTGCACTATCGATACTGCCAACCAAATCCACCAGGCCTCGAAACACTCCTGGATTTAGCGATGTTTCACTCTCGTCGTGTCCTCTTAATGCCAGTTCAAAAGCGCCACAAAAGCGAACACAATCAATTATCTTGGAAAGGATGTACCGGTTCTTAGCCACTTCTTCGTTGTGTTTTTGAATGCTGACTTGGTATCCTTGGTCCAGTTGAACAGCAATGTTCGCCTGTCCAAGCATCTCAAACTTGATCCTGTTATCCAAGTGAGCTTTAGAACTTTTGTGTTTCGCCAATTTATCAGCTAGATGTTTGACTTCAGTCACTCCAGTTTTGGTCCAAGCAGCGTCACCACCAAATAGGATGCATGGGAAACAATATAAGGACTTTCTAGAAACGCTTCCAGAAAGCCAGTCGTTCTTCTTGTACCATTCAGTATTGAAAGTACGGATATATTGCTTCCCTCTATCTCTTGCGATTTGCTGCAGTTTTATCTCTGGTTGGTCAGCTCCTAACCGTTTTACTTCCACCTTCTCCTCATAGGTTAGGGTGCCGAAAGGCTTCACAAGTAGAGAGTCAATAGTATTAATTTCTGATACCAATAGAAGAAAGAGATCATGGTATATTAATTTATATTATGTCACAAAATTACTTTAAAATAACAGTGTGTTGATTTCATTGGTATACATTACAGATTGCAAACCCTCATGTGACAAGACTACATCAACATCAAATTTGCACCTATACGCATGGACAGAAAATTAAAGGCAATGATACTCACCTACAGTTGACTCTCCTTCTCGTGGTATTCACGTCCAGTAAGTCAACCAACGAGTCCAAACAAATCTGCTTCCACAGATAGTTTGTACCTGGGGGGTGATAGAAAATAACAAAAAAAACATTAGAGCGTTTAAGACCCAAACCTTAACTTTTAAAACCTTAAAAGAGCAAGTGTGACCATATAGGCCCCAAACGCACCTTAAAAACCTTTAAATTCCAAGTGTGACCATATACTCACCTACAATTGACTCTCCTTCTCGGGGTATTCACGTCCAGTAAGTCAACCAACGAGTCCAAACAAATCTGCTTCCACAGATAGTTTGTACCTGGGAAGTGATAGAAAACAACAAAAAAAACATTAGAACGTTCAAGACCCAAACCTTAACTTTTAAAACCTTGAAAGACCAAGTGTGACCATATAGGCCCCAACCGCACCTTAAAAACCTTAAATAACAAATTGGAACCATATAGGCCCCAACCGCACCTTAAAAACCCTAAATAACAAAGTGGGACCATATAGGCCCCAACCGCACCTTAAAAACCCTAAATAACAAAGTGGGACCATATAGGCCCCAACCGCACCTTAAAAACCCTAAATAACAAATTGGAACCATATAGGCCCCAACCGCACCTTAAAAACCCTAAATAACAAAGTGGGACCATATAGGCCCCAACCGCACCTTAAAAACCCTAAATAACAAAGTGGGACCATATAGGCCCCAACCGCACCTTAAAAACCCTAAATAACAAATTGGGACCATATAGGCCCCAACCGCACCTTAAAAACCCTAAATAACAAAGTGGGACCATATAGGCCCCAACCGCACCTTAAAAACCTTAAATAACAAATTGGAACCATATAGGCCCCAACCGCACCTTAAAACCCCTAAATAACAAATTGGGACCATATAGGCCCCAACCGCACCTTAAAAACCCTAAATAACAAAGTGGGACCATATAGGCCCCAACAGCACCTTAAAAACCCTAAATAACAAATTGGGACCATATAGGCCCCAACCGCACCTTAAAAACCCTAAATAACAAATTGGGACCATATAGGCCCCAACCGCACCTTAAAAACCCTAAATAACAAAGTGGGACCATATAGGCCCCAACCGCACCTTAAAAACCCTAAATAACACATTGGGACCATATAGGCCCAAATTGTAAAATATATATATATATATATATATCAATTGATATCAATATATCACAATAAATAAATATATATATATATATATCAATCAATATATCTATCAATCAATATATATATATATATATATATATATATATATATATATATATATATCAATCAATATATCTATCAATCAATATATATATATATATATATATATATATATATATATATATATATATATATATATATATTATATATATATATATATATATATATATATATATATAAATATATACAAATATATATATACGCACAAAAAATACACATAAATATACATAAACATATACATAAAACAATATATATTAATTGATATTTATTATTTGATTAATTGATGTACTTTATTACTTATTATATTATATTGTTCATGCATTTCTATTACACATTATTTTTTATACATATTACAGTGCTATTTTTTGGCTATACATGTTACAGGATATTATCCTGTAACATGTATATCACATAAAATAGCCCTGTAATATGTATAATACATACAGGGTCAAACAAGTTCACACTAACCTTTTTTACCCTTACAGGCTTCCATACCTGCTTGCTGATTTGCTAATTTTTTAAAGACTCTCATTGGTTGAAATCGATGTCAATCAAAAATTTCAGCCAATCAGAGTCCTTCAAAAATTAGTATATAAAGCAGACCGTGGGAAAAAATCAATTAATTGCGGGAGGGGCTCCTTGTAGGAGGAGCTCTGTTAGTTTGTTGTTTTGTTTTTTTAGAGCGTCGGGTTTTTTTTGGTGGAGGCCTCTTTCAATGGGCCAGAATGGATGGATGGACAATGGCTTCAATCAAGATTGGATTATTTGACCAGTGGCTTCAATCAACATTGGATTATTTGACCAGTGGCTTCAATCAACATTGGATTATTTATTTGACCAGTGGCTTCAATCAACATTGGATTATTTGACATGGGCTTCAATCAACATTGGATTATTTGACATGGGCTTCAATCAACATTGGATTATTTTCATGACTATATCCAGAGGACAGAAGGCCAACGCTGGAGGGATCAATTTGACAGGTAAGTATGTGCTGTTGTTTATTTTATTTTTATTAATGTTTGTTTAAAGCTGTTTACTTGTAATAATAATGTGTTTACTGTATTGTTTTTCCCTTACCTTATTTTTATTTTATCTTTAAAAGTGACAGGCACATGTACATGCCTGTTACTTCTAAAAATGGAATAAAAATAGGGGGGGGGGGGGTGCTAGGTAGTTGGATCAGGGTGGGGTCGGTCACGCTCAGGCCAGGCGCCCATCGGTCGGTCGGTGACCTCATAGGCCACGATCAGGGGTGGCACAGGCCTCATGGGGGTGAACATCCACCCCCATGTGGCCTGTGCAACCCCGCTCACCGCCCGAATACCCCGATCACCGTGATCGGGGTAATCGGGCGGTGTCATAGCATAGGCCGCATCGGGGTGGTGGTGATCGGGCCTCGGGGGTGGCATAGGGCGGCGACATGGGGGTGATCAGGGGTGGCACAGGCCTCATCAAGGGGGTGATCCGATCAACCCCATGTGGGCCTGTGCCACCCCGCTCACCACCCGACTACCCCGATCCCTTGATCGGGGTAATCGGGCGGTGGCATGATGGCATCGCATAGGGCAGGCCTGATCGGGGGTGGCACAGGCCACATGGGGGTGATGGCTGGTGGTGGCACCAGGCATTGCAGGCCTAGGGTTGTCGGTGGTAGTTGGTGGGTGGCTGGGTAGGTGGCAGGCCAGGCAGGCATAGTGGGGTAACTGGTCACCCCTAACTTTTATTAGGGGCTACTAGGGGTTTGGTTTGGCCAGGGGCAGGGCAGGTGCCAGGTAGACTTACTGTGTTAGGCAGGCAGCAGAGCAGATGTGAATAGATTCAGCCAGGGAGGTCTCTCAGTCTCAGCGTGACCAGGGTCAGGAAACAGAAAGGGGGAAGGGACAGGCAACTGGTGGTTTTATTCACTGTATCAGTCAATCAAAAAGTAAACTCGAGGCCCTATTAGCTGGCGGGCGCTCAGGGCTAACGGTCTGGGTGGTTTTAGATTGTTCTCTTAGCAACTGTACAACCTTCCATCATTATTGGTCAATGATGGAAGACTGTCAGTCATTAATTGATACATTTATGACCGCCCATGCATATCGTCACTGTGATGGTGGGCGGCATGCATTAACGGTCAGGGGGCCAGGCCAGGACTCATTGAAGAGAAGAGAAGAGTCTAAAGGTTAGTGTACTAGTGTAATATGATCACACAGGGTGCAGGGGGCTACAATAGATACACAGCAGCATTAGTTAATGTAGCGCAAGGGTTATCTTAAAGTGACAGTGTCCCTGGGAATATTTTACTAACTTTACTTCATTTTATTACTGTATTAAGACTTGAATGATGATGTACACCTTATATTTAATTGTTTTTGGGTTATTACTAATACATTGTTGTGTTTTTTTATTGCAGGGTGACGAAAATATTTGGGGGGGCGTTTGCCCTGACGCCCCAATGGACGGGCCGCCCCTGGAAAGAGCAACACCTACGTCTTTCTAAAAAGCCCTTTTCAGACTGTCAACCTCTGCTATACATAGTCTAATATGAGCACTTAAATCTCACATATTAACATGCTCTTTTGAAAAACTAAACTTAATAAAGGACAAAATGTATTTAGACAGCTTTCAGTTTGTCATCTATAAGAACCAATTATGCAGAGTTGTTTTTGTTTTCATTAAGTCAATGGGGGGAATTGACTAAGCATCTCAAGTTCATCTCACATTATCTCTTGATTTACTATGCGGGGAAAAAACTTCTCAGATGAGAAAATTGTTACTAAAAGTCTCCCTGGGAGGTAATTTAGATACAGAAAAGTTTCTACTCAGTTCTATTGAAAATGCTTGCACTAACATATGTAAACTTACAAAATAGGTTAGACTAAATGATGATCCTTGATCCAAGATCCCAGTGGCGGCTCGTCCATAGGGGCATAGGGGCAAGCGCCCCCCCAAATATTTTTATTGCAGGTCACTGTTGTCAGTGCTGTGTGTGCAATGCTACACTATCTCTATTCTAGTGTTGTGTAGCTTAAAGCTTTCCCCTGCAGGCCTGCAGCGCTTACACTGTAACCTTTAGACTCTATGAATGAGTCACTCATGACCGTTAATGGATTCCGCCCACAACCAGGGAAAAGCTATGCATGGGCAGTGATAATGTATCCATTTCAATGACTGACAGTCTTCCATCATTGACCAATCAATGATGGAAGGCTGTACAGTTGTCAGAAGAACCACCTAAACCCACCCAGACTGTTAGCCCAGGGCGCCCACCAGCTAATAGATCCTCGAGTTTAATTTTGATTGACAGCTCCCTGTTAATAAAACCACCATAAGCCAGTCCCAGCCCTCTTTTCGTTTCCTGCTCCCGCTGAGACTGAGACCTCCCTGGCTGAAACTACTCACTCAGACTGACCCAACCTACAACAAGTAAGTCCTAACTGCCCTGGCCAAACCCCTAGTCCCCCTAATAAATCGAAGGGTCCCCCAGTTACCCCACTATGCCTGCCTGCCACCCACACACACCCACCCACCAACTTACCTACCTAGGCCCGCAATGCCTGGGCAACCCCCAATCACCCCCGCAGTAGGCCCAAAAGACCTGTGTCACCCCCGATCACCCCCATGAGGCCTGTGCCACCCCATGATCACCCTGATCACCACCCTTAGGGGCCTATGCCACCGCCCGATTACCCCGATAACCCCCATGGGACCTGTCCACCCCTGATCACCCCCATGGGGCCTATGCCAACCCCCGATCACCCTCATGGGACCTATGCCAACCCATGATCACCCCGATCACCCCCATGGGGCCTATGCCACCGCCCGATTACCCCGATCACCCCCATGGGGCCTATGCCAACCCCCGATCACCCCCATGGGGCCTATGCCAACCCCCGATCACCCCCCCTGTAGGCCCATCGGGGCCTGGCCAACCCCCACCCCAACCTACCTAACTATCAACCCACCTACCTAACTACCACCCTGACCCAACTACCAACCCAGTGACCACACCCCACCCTGACCCAACTATCAACCCACCTACCTACCCTTCTGACCCAGTGACCACACCCCACCCTGACCCAACTACCAACCCACCTACCTACCACCCTGACCCAACTACCAACCCAGTGACCACATCCCACCCTGACCCAACTACCAACCCACCTACCTACCCCCCTGACCCAACTACCAACCCAGTGACCACACCCCACCCTGACCTAACTACCAACCCACCTGCCTATGCTACCAGTTAAACACACAACACAACCCACCCCAATATTTTTATTCCATTTTTCAAAGTGACAGGCAATCGATCTTTAACATTGCAGTTAAAATAAAAAGGATACTTTGCCTGACACTTTCAAAGATGGAAGAAAAATATGGGAAGGGCAAAAAAACAATAAGTAAACATAACAGCACATACCTTCCAAATTGACCCCTCCAGCGGCGGCCTACTGCCCTGGATAGTCGGGCATTCCAATCAATTTTGATTGAAGCCCATGTCCTTCAATCTTGATAGAAGCCCTTGTCCTCATCTCGATTGAAGCCATTGTCCATCCATTCTGGCCCATTGCAAGAGTCCTCCACCTAAAAAACCCGAAGCTCTAAAAAAAAAAAAAACAACAATCTAATGGAGCTCCTCCTATAAGAAGCTCCCCCCGGTGACTAATTGATTTTTTCCCACACTCCGCCTTTTATACTATTTTTGAAGGACTCTGATTGGCTGAAATTTTTTGATTGATATTGATTTCAACCAATCAGAGTCTTTAAAAAATTAGCAAAGCAGGTATGGAAGCCTGTAAGGGCAAAAAAGGTTAGTGTGAACTTGTATGTATTATACATATTACAGGGCTATTTATGTGATATACATGTTACAGGATAATATCCTGTAACATGTATAGCAAATAAATAGCACTGTAATATGTATAATAAATAATGTCTAATACAAATACATGAGCAATAATCAAATAATTAATAAAGTACATCAATTAATCAATTAATAAATATCAATTAATATGTTTTTTTGTTTTATGTATATTGCTTTATGTGTGTGTGTGTGTATATATATATATATATATATATATATATATATATATATATATATATATAATCAATATATATATATATATATATATAATCAATATATATATATATATATATTTTTTTTTTTTATTTCATTTTTTTTTTTTTTTTTTATGAGAGAATACATTTAATGAGTTTTGAAGTAGTTTCCTAGAGAGAAAATATTTTTCCTTCAGTGAAAATTAGGGCATTAAATAGTCATTTATCGGCCTAGTATGAAGTGTTGCAATATTTTTTTTCCTCATAGATATGGCTCATCTGTACATAGCTCCATTTTGGGCGGAGGAGGTCCAGGAATCCCCTGCTTCTTTAAGGCTGCCACAACTGCAGCTGAAGTTAGAGCCTTTTGGGGGGACATTATAATAGTGGGGGTACATTTCCTCTGCGCCCATCTCGTGTGCAGTAATAGTTGTCTGCAAACTTGTGACTGGGACCAACAGGTAAATTTGGGGGTGGCTGAGTTCTCTTTGAGATCTCAGTATAACAAAGCTGTAATTTTGCCTGAAG
Organism: Discoglossus pictus; assembly: GCA_027410445.1. Lineage (NCBI taxonomy): Eukaryota > Metazoa > Chordata > Amphibia > Anura > Alytidae > Discoglossus > Discoglossus pictus. The sequence goes on along the minus strand of CM050165.1, from coordinate 227,886,754 downwards.
ATCTCGCCCTGCTGCCCAGTTCCTCAACCTCTGGATGAATTTAATAGCAGACGCCATGTTTGTTGTCCTTATTTCATTTTTTTAATGTACAGTTTGGGCCTATATGGTTTTGATTGGTTATTTAAGGTTTTTAAGGTGTGGTTGGGGCCTATATGGTCACACTTGGTCTTTTAAGGTTTTTAAGGTGCGGTTGGGGCCTATATGGTCACACTTGGTCTTTTAAGGTTTTTATGGTGCGGTTGGGGCCTATATGGTCACACTTGGTCTTTTAAAGTTTTTAAGGTGCGGTTGGGGCCCATATGGTCACACTTGGTCTTTTAAGGTTTTTAAGGTGCGATTGGGGCTTATATGGTCACACTTGGTCTTTTAAGGTTTTAAGGTGCGGTTGGGGCCTATATGGTCACACTTGGTCTTTTAAGGTTTTTAAGGTGCGGTTGGGGCCTATATGGTCACACTTGGTCTTTTAAGGTTTTTAAGGTGCGGTTGGGGCCTATATGGTCACACTTGGTCATTTAAGGTTTTTAAGGTGCGGTTGGGGCCTATATGGTCACACTTGATCTTTTAAGGTTTTTAAGGTGCGGTTGGGGCCTATATGATCACACTTGGTCTTTTAAGGTTTTTAAGGTGCGGTTGGGGCCTATATGGTCACACTTGGTCATTTAAGGTTTTACGGGGGGGGGGGGCCTATATGGTCACACTTGGTCTTTTAAGGTTTTTAAGGTGCGGTTGGGGCCTATATGGTCACACTTGGTCTTTTAAGGTTTTTAAGGTGCGGTTGGGGCCTATATGGTCACACTTGGTCTTTTAAGGTTTTTAAGATGCGGTTGGGGCCTATATGGTCACACTTGGTCTTTTAAGGTTTTTAAGGTGTGGTTGGGGCCTATATGGTCACACTTGGTCTTTTAAGGTTTTTAAGGTGCGGTTGGGGCCTATATGGTCACACTTGGTCTTTTAAGGTTTTTAAGGTGCGGTTGGGGCCTATATGGTCACACTTGGTCTTTTAAGGTTTTTAAGGTGCGATTGGGGCTTATATGGTCACAGTCTTTTAAGGTTTTAAGGTGCGGTTGGGGCCTATATGGTCACACTTGGTCTTTTAAGGTTTTTAAGGTGCGGTTGGGGCCTATATGGTCACACTTGGTCTTTTAAGGTTTTTAAGGTGCGGTTGGGGCCTATATGGTCACACTTGGTCATTTAAGGTATTTAAGGTGCGGTTGGGGCCTATATGGTCACACTTGATCTTTTAAGGTTTTTAAGGTGCGGTTGGGGCCTATATGATCACACTTGGTCTTTTAAGGTTTTTAAGGTGCGGTTGGGGCCTATATGGTCACACTTGGTCATTTAAGGTTTTACGGGGGGGGGGGGGCCTATATGGTCACACTTGGTCTTTTAAGGTTTTTAAGGTGCGGTTGGGGCCTATATGGTCACACTTGGTCTTTTAAGGTTTTTAAGGTGCGGTTGGGGCCTATATGGTCACACTTGGTCTTTTAAGGTTTTTAAGATGCGGTTGGGGCCTATATGGTCACACTTGGTCTTTTAAGGTTTTTAAGGTGTGGTTGGGGCCTATATGGTCACACTTGGTCTTTTAAGGTTTTTAAGGTGCGGTTGGGGCCTATATGGTCACACTTGGTCTTTTAAGGTTTTTAAGGTGCGGTTGGGGCCTATATGGTCACACTTGGTTATTTAAGGTTTTTAACTCTTTCTTTTGTATTTTTCCCCAATTTGTCACTGAAACAGTATATGTAAATGTGGTTTGCCATTCAAGCATTTCTATAAACTTTGTATAATGAAGGGGAAATAGTGCCATGAAAACTTGCATTATCTTTCTTCTTAATTAGGCATAAAAGCAACCCATTGTGTTATTTTTTATAACAAGAGTGTATTTCCTGGGCCAGGTAATTTGAGTCTAATATCACTGTTGTGATATTTTAAGAAGTATATTGTATATTTACTACTGATTCAGTGTGTTGTAAATGCACAAACCTATTATTGATAACCCATCAAATCAAAGGGCAGTGTAAAAAATGGATAGGGTGGCTCTTTGGAGTTAAGTAGTGATAAAACATATATTATCTCCACTTCAAATGTGTTATCAAGGGATTTTGTAGTGTAATGAGGGTAGTAAGTACTAGAGAAGAAACATTACAAAATGTGGTCTTTGTAAAACGTGGAGAATTTGAGCAACTGAAGACTTTCCTAGGTAGGGAAATATTAAAGTGTCTTGGCATTGGTTGCATTTCCTTACAGGTTTTGTAGTGTAGGTACTTGATAAGGGAGGGGCTTAAACAGTCAGGCTGTTTTGTGGTTAAACCTTGCAAATACAAATTGCACTCAAATCTATCACATGTTTCTATAAAATGTAAGATGAAAGCATTCTTTCTTATTTACTTAGACCATTTTCTTTGACTAGCTTTTGAGTATCAATAGGTTACAATGTATAGATTGAACCCATTCTAATTTATTGTTCATAAAATACATGAAGCTTACATTTATTTATGAAATATACCCTCAATCGTCAGTGAAAGTTTACCTCAGCATTCACTGTTCTCGAGTCTTCTTCAATTCTAATGAATCAGGATGTTTTCATGTTCAGCTTTATTCTTTACAAAACCAACCACCAAACAAGAATTGTGTCCTTCGTGAGTTCAAGAGTGCTTGAATATAATATATTAAATATTGCTTTGATACAGATAAAATGCTCTCAATGTACATTTCCAGAGACAATAACATCTGTAGAAAATGGGGAAATAAATCAAAGATAAAAACCTATCACATTTGTATATTTTCCATAATAAATAAGCTTGGGCAGTGAAATATGGATGCACAGCTGTGTGGACACTTGAAGTTCAATAAGTCACAAACTGGTTTTCTTCCTAGAATAATATGCTTGTTTATTTTATTTTTGTATTACAAATTAAGATGGGGTGTTATTAATTTGATAGCAAATGATTTATAGAGCGTGATCTCTTCTGCTTTCTTTGAAAAATGCCCTTATGACACCAAATCTGAAACACATCTCTGTGGACGGTGAAGCAGCACTATAACATATCCACATCACAAGAAATATTCTGCTACTAAATATATTGCAGTACAAAACTAATAACCTCATTTTTGTGCTTATATCGCTAAGCAAAAGACATCAGTGAATAGCAGTAGCGGTCAAATATGAAAATTATCACATAGCAGTAACCATTATCAGCCTTATTAAATAGCGATTCGGCCAATTGAATAGGGCTCTATATAAGCACATAGCATATTGTTTTACAGAAGTTTTTAGTTAGTGAAGATCTTGCTTTTGGAAAGAAGATCACTAACTAAAAACTTCTGTAAAAAAATATGCTCTGTGCTTAAATAGAGCCCTATTCAATTGTCCGAATCGCAATTTAATAAGGCTGCAAATATCTCTATATCAGATAGTGAATGCAGGTTTATAAATAATAAAATGTAAAATAAAACCTTATAATGCACTGTACATTGTAACACCATTTATAATGTGATAAATGTCAAACATAAATGTTGGAAACAGATAAGTATTTAAGCATATCTTGACTTTTTTGAACCACATTTAAAATAAAACAGTTGTTACTTGTTTGAATCTCTCAAGGACTATAGATCAATATGTTTGCCCTTCATGGAAGTTAGATGGAGAATTATATAATTCTTTTGTACTCTATGACACCACTATCTGACAATTAGCCTGCTACCCATGCTAAAATAGCAGTATTATTCCTGATGATGTTATTCTCCCACACACTGCTGGACAGGTCATCTTGTCCTAAATCTACATCTGCAATAGCATGAGTATCACATCTACAGTCAATTAAAAGAACAAAGAAATATGTTTAACAATTCAATGTTGGTAAAAAATAATTGTGACAGAGACCCTTCAGATGGGTGTATTTATCACAGGGCTAACCAAAAAGCAATTTACAATTAATTTCAGCTCTTAAAAGATCACCTACATCCCAAACTGTATAATGCAATGCTACCACAAATGAAACAGTTTAAGACATGATCCGTTATGGGAGCCATAGGTTGCTCTTATACAATATAAAACACCTATAAAAAAAAAAAATATGAAAATAAAATATGGATAAAAATATAGGAAGTCCTACACGTGAGTTATAGTTAACATTTTGTGGAATAGATGGATTTTCAGTCTCCTATCTTGCAGCTGATCCCTAAAGTAAAACAGCTGTCTTTTAAAAACTAATGGTATAATATTTCACTTCCTCTTTCCTAACACCGCCTTCTTTTTAATGGTTGCTAGCACACCGATAGGACAATAGAGGATTGATTCCAACATGTCTGCATATTTTTGAGTAATATATATACACATATACACACACATATTTTTTTTCCTGTAATATGGCAGTCTCCCAGGCCCCCTCAGCAGCACCAGTCCCCCTACCTGAGTGTGGGCCTCTTAGGGGAATACAGATGGAATTCTTCTGTCCAGGGAGGGGAATCCCTGAATGTGTGTGTGATGCCATTTAAGGTTCCCTCCCCTAAGAAGCCCTGACAGGACGAATAGCAGGACTGCTGAACCACCAATAAATTGCACCTGCATCCACATAAAGGTAAAGGGGGCTGATGAAGCAGAGGTGGCTGTGGATGGGGAAAGCGGACACTATTGACAGTGGGCCTCATTCAATTGCGATTTGGCCAATTAAATGGGGCTCTATATAAGCACACAGCTAATTTTTTTTACAGAAATTTTTAGTTAGTGAAGACTTCACTAACTAAAAACTTCTGTAAAAAAAAATTGCTGTGTGCTTATATATAGCCCTATTCAATTGGCCAAATCGCAATTAAATGAGGCCCATTGTCTGCTGTGTTACACCTCAGGTTTCTATAGAAGACTACTATTTGTGATACTTTCCATTATGGATATTTAATTCTTGCACAGACAAAGCAGTTTTTCTCAGTGAACACATTATTATAATCATCTGAAGGATATGTCAAATTATGTTGGAGATAAAATACTAAGTAGTTGAATCTACTGAGTGATAAAACTCTCGTTAATAGTCTGAGCATAGATACACTGTAGATGGTGTCAAACACATTTGCCTTCGTTCCATGATTTCTGTAATAATTTCGGTACGGCTGACTCACGATGGGAGTTTTGAAAAGCTAATTTGTGGAGCTATTCTATCGCTCCCGCAAGAAATATTCTTGTAAAACGTACTGACTCTCAATCAGGGGGGTTTGTTCAGATCTCTCTTGCTCTAGAGTGTGTGCTGAAAGCCTGCCTACAGTAGACTCTCAGTAGTCTCCATAGCAAAGCTAAGGAATGGTACCCACTAACGAGAACACAATACACTAGCCTAACATCCTCTTTCATCCATATCTAACTATATAAACACCTTCCAATGGCAGGAAGAGTTTAAATATTAATACAAATGAATTCAGAGGGTTTATGACACTTCTGCCCATGACCCCTACCCCCTGTGAGCTGGGTATCTCCCGGGATTACTCCTTAATATCCGTTACCACATATGAGCCCTGATATCCCCCAGGATTCCCCCTTACTATTTGCTACATCTATGAGCATAGGTACCCCAGTTTCCCCCCAACCTAATGGACCCCCAAAGCACAAAATATGAACTCATTACCAAGGGGGGTTCCTAAGGATTAGTGGGGTAGCAGGTATTGAAGGGGATCCTGGAGATAACTGGGCTTATAGGGAGTAGATGGTATTGAGGGGGTCTCAGGAATCCCCTAGCTCATAGGAGGCAGCACTATTAACTCCTTCATTGTGTCAGATTTAAGCAATCAAGGCTCAAATCAGACACAAATAAGATGGTAGCTTTTGAATAGAGAACCGTTTTGAAGAATCCAGACTTCTTTTCTTTTAACATAGTAACATAGTAACATAGTAATTGAGGTTGAAAAAAGACTTTCAGTTCATCAAGTTCAACCTTTTAGGATCTCATCTGATCTGCAATATGCGGATTAGTTATTAATTAATTAGTTGTTAATTAATTATTAATAGTATAGTATTTGAGGATGAATAAAGAGTTAGTCCATCAAGTTCAACCTTTTTAGATATCTCTTGATCTTTTTAATATGTAGACTATTTGTTATTACTTGTCAATTGATCCAGAGGAAGGCAAACAGAAAAAAAAACATTGAAACCTTGCCAATTGTCTCATAAGGGGAAAAAAAACAAAATTCCTTCCTGATCCCAGAAAATGGCGATCAAATTTCTCCCTGGATCAATATTCCTTCGCTAGTTATCTAGGATATCCTTGAAGGCCCTCTTTATTCAAAAATATATCTAACCCCTCTTTGAAGTCATCTATCGAATTCGCTGTCACCACCTCCTTTGGTAGAGAATTCCACAGTTTAACCACCCTAACTGTGAAGAACCCTTTTCTTTGTTTAAGGTGAAATCTTTTTCCCTCTAACCTTAAAGGATGTCCTCTTGTCAGTTGAAAATCGCTTGCTACAAAAAGTTCACTTGACAAAGCCTTATATTGACCCCGGATGTATTTAAATAACGTAATCATATCCCCTCGTAGACGCCTTTTTTTCTAGCGAAAATAAGTTTAATTCGGTTAGTCTTTCTTCATAACATAGTCCCTCCATTCCCCTTATTAGTTTTGTTGCCCTTCTCTGTACTTTTTCCAGCTCTAAAATGTCCTTTTTATGAAGTGGTGCCCAAAATTGTACTCCATATTCCAAATGAGGACGTACTAGAGATTTGTATAGTGGCAGAATTATATTTGCTTCCCTGGCTTCTATACCCTTCTTAATACATGCTAATATTTTACTTGCCTTTGCAGCTGCTGCTTAGCATTGAGCACTGCTACCTAGGTGGTTGTCCACTAGTACTCCCAAATCCCTTTCAATATCTGATACCCCTATATTTGCTCCATTAAGATTATAAATTGCATGGCTATTTTTCCTTCCCAAATGCATAACCTTACATTTATTTGTATTAAATCTCATCTGCCATTTAGCCGCCCATTTCTAAAATTTTTGCAAATCCCTTTGTAGGGAAAGTACATCATTATCTGATTTAATTACCTTGCACAACTTAGTGTTATCAGCAAAAATGGAGACACTACTTTCGAGTCCTACTTCTACGTCATTAATAAATATGTTAAAAAGGAGAGGACCTAATACTGAACCTTGAGGAACCCCACTTACCAGATAAGTCCAATCGGAGTATGTTCCATTTACAACAACCCTTTGCTTTCTGTCTTTTAGCCAGCTCTCAATCCATGAGCAGATATTAATTGCAATTCCTGTATCCCTTAGTTTGCTCAAAAGTCTCCCATGAGACTACATCCACTGAGTTGCATTGATCCAAGTTCCTACTAACCTCCTCATAGAAATTCATTAGATTGGTCTGACATGACCTATCTTACATAAATCCGTGTTGACTGCTACCTAGGATCTTGTTCAAATAGACATATTCTTGTATTCTTTCCCTTATTAACCCTTCTAAAAGCTTCACAACTACAGATGTGAGGCTCACTGGTCTATAATTCCCCGGATTTGCTCTTCCTCCCTTCTTAAATATAGGTATCACCTCTGCTTTTCTCCAGTCATTTGGTAGAGACCCTGTAGTGAGTGAGTCTTGAAATATTTGATATAATGGTTTGGGTATTACAGAACCCAAGTCCCCCAGTACCCTTGGATGTATTCCATTAGGACCTGGGGCTTTATTAACATTTATTTTCTCCAATCTCTTTTGGATTTCTTCCTGCATTAACCAATTATTTAGTGATGGTAGTGTAGCCTCATTATGTTGCGGGGTCCCAACCACTGGTACCTCCTTTGTGTTTACTGACGAATAGAACCTATTTAGCTTATCTGCCTTTTCCTGGTCACTAATTATCAGACGGCCTGTGTCACATTGTAATATTCCTATAGCTTCCTTCCTCGCCTTCTTCCCATTAATATACTTAGAAAATATTTTAGGATTAGTCTTACTTTCCTCTGCAACTGACTTCTCATTTTCTATTTTAGCCAGTCTAATAGCCTTTTTGCAAGCCTTGTTGATTTCCTTACAGTCACATAAAGCTGCCTCTGTTCCCTCCTTCTTGTATATTCTAAATGCATGTTTATTTTTCCTCATCATGATCTTTAAGTCATTGTTAAGCCACATAGGATGTGATTTACTCCTATTCATTTTATTTCCACATGGTACATGCCGGGGAGTATTTTTATTTAGTAAGGATTTGAATGTTGCCCATTTATTTTCAGTATTTTTCCCTGTTAGTTCTTTGTCCCAGTCTATATGCAGTATTGCTGCCCTTAGCCCATTTAAGTTAGCCCTTTTAAAATGTAGAGTTTTTGTTGGCCCCTTACAACTCTGTTTTTTGTATTCAATCTCAAATGAGACTGTGTTGTGATCACTGTTCCCCAAGGGTTCTCCAATTTTAACATTTGATATTATATCAATATTACTTGTGATGACTAAATCCAAGATGGCCCCATTTCCAGTAGGTTCTTGTATTACTTGGGCCAGATAATGATCCCTGAGTGTAATCAAGAAATTGCTCCCCTTACCTGAGCTGCAGGCCGCATTTATTCAGTTTATTTCAGGGTAATTAAAGTCTCCCATTATTTGGACTTGCCCATGCTTAGCTGCATTTCCAATCTCTAACAATAATTGCATTTCCTCACTTTCAGCAATATTTGGGGGTTTATAGCATACTCCCACCAATATGCTTTTACAATTAGCTCCTCCACTATTTAGCTCAACCCACAAAGATTCAATGTTGCCGTTAGTTCCAGCATAAATATCTTCTCTGACTATAGGCTTAAATTCAGGCCTAACATACAGACAGATCCCGCCTCCTCTTTTACCATTTCCCCTATCTTTCCTAAATAGGTTATAACCATCCAGATTAACAGTCCAGTCCTTAGATTCATGCCACCATGTTTCAGTAATGCCTATTAAGCCCCATTTTTCTTGTACTGCTAATAATTCTAGGTCGCCCATTTTCCCAGGCAAACTTCTTGCATTAGCAAGCATACACTTTATGTTGCTATGTCTCTGCTGTTGTGAAGTGCTTGCCACTGTATTTGAGGCCCCTATTAATACCTCCCTACTGTCTATTGTAACCATCCCCCCTTCTCCTCCCCCATGGGTAACTAATTCATCCCTTTCCCTCTCTACCCTTTTTAACCCAATAGTTCTATATAGTCCCTCCCCCCCACCTACAAGTTTAAAAAACTCCCCAGCTGTTCTACCTGTCTGTTGCTCTGCCTATTCTGCCCTCCCACTCCTCCAGTAGAACTGTTCTCCCGGCTGTTATAGGGAACAGCTCTATCTCGCATTGCCATTCCTGAATGGACATCCCCACAGTTTCACTCAATCTGGCAAATCTGCTGGTGTTTGTCAACTCAGAACTGGCCTGCCTCCTTCTGTTCCCCCTGCTTTCCCTTGTAACTGTAACCCAGCTACCTCCCTGGACATCCTCACTAGCCCCAGCTCCGCCCTCCATGCTAGGCCCAGCTAAACTGTGCTCAGTGAGCACCAACCCCCTTTCCAGTGAAGCAATATCACTAAGTGCTGCATTTCTCCTCTCTTGGGACTTTTCTTTTAGGAGGCAGATCATATATCAACATTATAATTGTTCAAAAGTGTGTATTGTCTTGTCAAATTCAGTGTGTGGGTTAGGAGAAGAACAACTGATAATGCTGGGACAAACTAAATATTCAGGAACAACATGAGCAATGAGAAACAAAATACCATTCTGTTTTCTTATGAATACAGCTACAACTTGTAGTGGAGAGTAAACAGTCTAATGAGAGTACCAAAAAATGTTCTCTGGGTAGATTATTATGACTGATGCCACATATTTGCCCTTTTTGGTGATTCACACAGCACAAGCAGGGGTTAAAGAGACAACATGGTTTGCAGACTAATTTACAGATTCCACATGATCATGTGGTGTTGAATACAGCCTGGCATGGGCCAATCCTGAGTGGAGTTCAAGTGGCTTGGAGTCACGGCCATGCTTTTCATAGCATGAAAGGTAAATGATGTTAAATAATATAGCATAGCGGAGAAATATCTTATAATGCAAATGTTCCAAATGTAGATAATAGTTATACACAAAGGAAACTTCCTATCAACAGCCTCTGTTTCTGTGGCAAGAAAGAAAGGTAGACATAGCAAACACAAGCCTGATATTGAATAAGCTAAGCGTTAGTGCTGTTATAGAAACAAAATAGTGCAGATCATCATGTATCATCTGTAAATATGAAATTGATTGCATTCTCATATATGTTTCCCCTTTAGCTTACAGGTATTTGAAAGGAAGTGCCCAGCGTCTAGTAACACCATTGGCCATTTTGACTGCTACTCTATCCGGATGGATATCTTCTTGCAGCTGTCTCACAGCTGCTAGGATTTCACATTGTGGAACTGAGTTGGGCAGTTTTCAGTTTTAATTTGGTTGGCATGATTTAAAAGCATTTTTAGTTTAATTAACATCATTTTACTAAAGACAATTACAATTAATTAATATAAATAATTTTATCTGGGGAAATATTTAGCATCCCTTTGGTTCAATTTGGATAGTGGAAAAACCACACACAATTGCTTGTGTGTAGGGCATAGAACTACTCCTCTACAGGAATGTCATTAAGCTGGCTTGTGTACATATCCAGGCAAACTTATTAGGGCATACACAAGAGTCAGCTCAAGTGCCAATCTTTACTGAGCCATAGAAACTGACATCTATATACTGTCTCATTCAATTATCCTTCTATGTAACATAGCACCTCAGACATCTTGTCATCACTAGATTTCAAAACTGGAGTTCAACTATTGAAGCTTGTCCCCTTATTCCCTTTATTATTATATCAGGACTCAAAAAAGAGAAAAGATCACATCATCTTGTCGTCAATGTCTACTGCTCTGTTAAGTAGTCATTTTTTGCATTCTGTGATTCTTTTCAATACTTCATATACAAGCTAGTTATGAATGGCATCCAGTGTAGTGAAAAGTCCTTAAGCATGTCCAACAACTCACACATTGGCATCCAATAATTACACTTTGTTCTTTTGAAGAACCACAGTTAATGTTTTCCAAAAGCAAATAAAAAATAAATATAATGTTTAATGTATTAACTATACTACAGGTAGTAATTCTGTAGAGAGATCTACCATTTCTTTCTATCTTACACCAATTGGAGGGTTACTTAAGTGCAAAAACCTATTCAGCTGTTTCAATATAAATCTGACATTTTTTTAATGCCAGTCTACAATGACCTGACCGTTTAAAGGCAGCTCAGAAAAGTTTGCTGTTGTGATCAGTTGCAATCAACAGCACCCACATCACCAATATTATCTTTGCCATTTGAAAGTGGTGATTAAAATTCAAGATGTATATATTCTCCTATGTTAGGTAAAAGCTTGAATAATGCATCTGAATCTCGTTGATTAATCTACTCTAAAAGCTCATTGTCCTTACTTGACATTTATAATTTTCGGCTTTTGAAAAGGATATGTAGTTGTCTTGTTATGTGCAGCTTATTCAGAAATTGTGTCAGTTAACAAGGTCAGCATGACCCTTTCTTGCAAATAAGTACAATCCTGTCTCATTTACAAAGAAGGAGAATGAAATGCCACAACTATATATTACTGCATAAATAATAGAAAGGACACAGCACTCCAAGGATGCTACCGAAAAAGCAAATATATTGAGATATACTGGTATATTTATCAGGTTTTGATAAAGATCAGGATAAGGTAGGAGTTAAACAGAGTTAAACATAAAATATATCCACTTCCTATATTTTCTGTTGCACATATATATCAAGTGGCTTTAATCTTTATCTCTGATAACTAGCAGCTATAGAAATCATTGGATATGGGGATATTTAACTCCACGTTTTATCCCCATTTGTATATCTGCTTTGATAAATATATGCCATAGAGAGCAAATGTAATTTCTGTATGAAAAACAAATCTGAGCAAACATGTTGTTTATAAATGTGATAAAGAGAAATGTAACTATAAATTGTACTAGACGCAAAATATGTTAATTTCATATTTACCTAATTACGTCAAAGTACATAAAAAAATGCACCCTCCATAGAACTTATAGCTAGTTCACAAATAATATTCAGATTTCCTTGGGAATCCATTCCATGAGACCTGTGACATAATTTATGACATAATGAGTGCAAAAGCATGCAAGCAAATAGAGGAAATGTGAGTATTAAACTGAACTCAACCCAGAAGGACACAGTTATAATGCTACATTTGTTTACTCCACAGTACATTGTCATGTAAACAGATATGTATCACCTATTGGAGTTTCTCCACAGCACTGGCGATATCACATATATAGTTGTGAGCGTACGAGTTGTTGCTAACGCTTGCGGGCTCGCGTAGCTCGCGAGTGAGGGCCTCAGTTGCTGGCATGGAGCGCCGAAGGCGCTCCTTGCCAGCAACTGCGACCCTCGCAAAAATTTACGTCGCAACGCAAACAACACGACACACCAACTACGACCCTTGCAAACTTTACCTCGCAACGCAAACAACATACGAGACACGTTCACACACATTACGGCCTCGCAACAATCGGACGCAACTCGCGAACATTACAAAATTCAAAACACAATAAATACACACAGCACATACATAAAAAGCTTACCTACAGCAAGAGGAAGCATCCAGGACCTCAAAAAAGCAACTTACACCTTCATTTAACTCAAAATAAAAGAGTCTCAACACTAAAAAATTTGCTAAGCGAGAGAAAAAATGGCCACCGAACAAAACGAAAACGAGGCTACAGCACTATAAACACGCAAAACACCACAAGAAACTCGCTAAATAACACAAACGACCTACGGATATTCCGCTAAGACGCATACCACACATTACCCGCCATTTTACGCCAATGCGGAAGTACACAACTACTCTAACGGTTTGGTCTCGCGCACGCACACTATTACACTGCACACATTCATCACGCTTACACAGCAGCTCCACACCACTAATGCTGCAGCAACATCAAAACAGATTGCCAGCTCTTCAACACAATGCTTCAAAATAGGTAAAGTATATTCATTTATTAATTGGATTATATATTTCAGTAGTACACACAAAACACCATTAGCTACCTTACAATTTGATTGCCGTCATTTTTTGACGGGCAATTCGCTAGTTATGAAATAATCTGTGCTAGCGATACACAGTACAAGTTATGTAAGGCATAACTGTTTTTACTGCATTGAGCAATGTGATATATCACTACAAAAGAAAACCAATGTATATCCAGTAGTTTTACTGGAGGTTTTGCAAATTGTAATCCTACTTATATATATACAAAATTCAGGAGAACAAATAATCTGATGGTTATGGATAAATTGGATGCAATTTTGTAAACTTTTACTTTGAAGGCAGTTATCAATATCTCAAATGACACACATGAGGCTAGTTACCATTGGAGTAGAATTACATAAATACAATTATCCCTAATTTTAACATACCATGATATACTTGGAAAAAATTATTTTACAAGCAGATAATAATACAGGATTCTTTAGTAGCAACATACCACTGAAAGTCTCTGCATATAAAACAATTTCATTGTAATTTTTTTTTTTAAGTTTGGAAATAAATAATATTGACATATATATGACATTAAATAAGGGATATATATGACCCTAAATGAGGCAAATTAATCAAACATTATAAAATGGCTAATATTTATTGATTATATGTTCTTTAGAAGGTTGAAGATGAAGTTCTTAAATAGGAACACTGTTTCTGAAAATAATTTACAAGGGACAATAGAGATATATTTTAAAATCTAGATACTATACATCTCTAAGATTCTTGGAACCAAAATCTTCTGCTACCTAAAGACAGAAGAACTTTAAAAAATGACTGTATGGGATCTACCTTCATGCATACTTTAACTGTCAGTATATCTTTGGTGTCTTGGGGATGCTACTCAGTATCCTAAGCAAGGAGAAAACAAACTGTAGCTGTTCTAATGTTCTATCTTAAAAGAATAGCATTTCAAAGATGGTCTAATTATTGATCTGAAATGACACAATATTGAACATGACTTGAGAAGACCCAACATTCTTCAGCATCCAGCCCATGACATTATTATGCAAAGAACTAACACGGCATGAATGTTATAGCTCTTTAGCTTTAATCATTAACCTGACACTACAGAGAACTTCCACCAGCTATAATGCACTTATAAATTGTCCCTAAGTGTCGATTCCATAATGTTGTTGGGTTGAATTTATGATTCTTCTACTTATGAAGAGGAACACCTTAACACAGCTTGGTTGCATGGCATTGTAGCACCAATTACAAAGTTGGCTTGCTTCAATGGAAGCAGGACCTAAAGTATTTCAAACCTCAGAACAATATTTGTTAATTTGGAGATCCATAGTTTTTCTCGGATTGATTTCTGAATTATATTGTACACCAGACTTTCCCACAGCACTTACTACTGATTGTTACACTGTCCCCTATGAATAGGATTCACTAACAAGATTCCAAACATGCTTCCATAAATCTTCTAAACTGAAGTGACAGATTACAATCCCCAATGTATATTGTGCAGTACTGATTCCACTGAGCCGGTGTAATATTAGACATAGGCAACAAATTGTCCCTTAGGTTCTAACTGCCTGTTTAATAGATTTGGAGTTTGAAATGTTATGGTACTAACGCTAAACCAAGATGAGCAAGGTAAAAAGATATATGAACAAAGACATGGAACGATAAAGAAAGAACAAAACTGAAAGATTTAAGAATCAATCTTTGGTGCACATTCTTGTACATCATAGGTGATTCTGCTAATGCTAATATAATGGGAAACACAGACATCCTAGCAAAGGGTGAAGGATGCAAATAAAAATAGCATATAATCAAATCAGTATTTATCTTACACCAGACAAATAATACACATTAAATGACACATTGCAGAAAATTATTGTTTTCAATTACTATACTACACTTAAATACTGGAAGTGAAATAAATATTTTATATGATGAAATGTATTTTAAATTAGCTTCCCTTCCTACGAGGAAGTTATTGAATGTGTCAGTTATGAAGGGCCCAGGGCCACAGCAGGGTAGAAGCCTTATGCTACCAGCAGCAATCTGAAGTAATGTTGGTCTTCTAATTTATTATAGAAGGGCAGATATGTATTTTTTATTGATAGGTAATATTTGTTAGCTTTTTATTGACACCTACAGTCACCTATATTGTATAGAAAAGTTGCAAGGGGACCACCAAGTTTTTTTGCATTGGGGCTCTCCATTCACTATCTCTGCCACTGGTCATATGTCTTATTTTCTGGGAAGCCTTTTGTAAAGATATCATGCAAGTGAAAGATTAGAAGTAATGATTTGGTGTATGTCTCCTGTTTATACTAAATATGTGTCTAAAAAAGACTGGTCAAACTGTGTCCAAGAATACAATCTCTAAAATACATTTGTTGTTCAAGAGGCCATTCAGTAGAAATGCCAAATAATTTGGACGTCTGCTTTGAGAGAGGAGCTGAATCACTCAACTGCCTACTCTACAGTCTATACTGCAGAGCAGCTTTATAGTAGAATATTAATATTGTCCCATTGAGTGCTTTGAGATAAGTGCCAACTGTTTTCCAATGGTCCAAGCAGATTTTTCCAGAGCATGTGGAATCAATCGGGAATCAACTGTAAATGTTTGTTTTGTTTATGATTTTTAGCTGTCTCTATGAACAACTCTAATAAATTATAATATGGTGTCCTAGGGTAACCCAAACAAGACATTGATATGTATGTACTTGTTGTAGAGTGTAGTGGAGAACTTTCTTGATTACAGGGCATAAAAATAAAATACATACACTCTGATATAAATTAATGTAGACAGATTACTGGATGAAGTCCCAACACAGATAGCACAGATGGAGAGGACATTGATAGAATACAGAAAACCAGATCTGAAACTAAAACAGATGTAATAAAACAGAATAAGGCCTGATTGTTTTAGATAAAATCCTAATGAAATTGTTCACATTTTTAGCAACAATCTATTGTATGCTATAAATAGCTGAAAAAGCAATCAAATATATGTGCTACAGCTATGGTGTCTGGTGAGACAATATCTTTAACAAATTAAACTTGTACGTTTTCTCGGAGAGCAGGCATAAATATATACATATTCAGCAGAAAAACACTGCATTAATGGCATTGCTTTAAAAAGTCATATTGAGATAAACTCAGTACACTTTCAATTAACGTGAACTTTTGCATCTCTATGGTAACCAAAGACTCCCCATAGCTTTTGTTTTCTATCTCATCCTTTATACAACAGAGGTGTGTATGAAAAGCTGAAACATATACAGGGTTTCTTATGTCTCATAAGGCTTGCAGGCAATGAGGGAGAGAAGGAGGGGAAGAGAGACACAGAGGAGGGAGAGGAGGAGGGGAAGAGAGACACAGGGTAAGAAGAGGAGATGGGGTAGAGAGACACAGGGGAGGGAGAGGAGGAGGTGAAGAGAGACAGGGGAGGGAGAGGAGGAGGGGAAGAGAGTTACAGGGTAAGGAGAGGAGGAGGT
The DNA here is from genome assembly GCA_027410445.1 of Discoglossus pictus. Taxonomy (NCBI): domain Eukaryota; kingdom Metazoa; phylum Chordata; class Amphibia; order Anura; family Alytidae; genus Discoglossus; species Discoglossus pictus. Next base: position 227,870,210 of record CM050165.1, on the reverse strand, counting down.
GAAGAGAGACACAGGGGAGGGAGAGGAGGAGGGGAAGAGAGACACAGGGTAAGAAGAGGAGGAGTAGTAGAGAGACACAGGGGAGGGAGAGGAGGAGGAGAAAAGAGACACAGGGGAGGGAGAGGAGGAGGGGAAGAGAGACACAGGAGAGGGAGAGGAGGAGGGGAAGAGAGACACAGGGTAAGAAGAGGAGGAGGGGTAAAGGGACACAGGGGAGGGAGAGGAGGAGGGGAAGAGAGTCACAGGGTAAGGAGTGGAGGAGTGGAAGAGAGACACAGGGGAGGGAGAGGAGGAGGGGAAGAGAGACACAGGAGAGGGAGAGGAGGAGGGGAAGGGAGACACAGGGTAAGGAGAGGAGGAGAGGGAAGAGACACAGGGGAGGGAGAGGATTATTCATTGCCTCCACGTGTTTTTCATTGCCTCCACTGCTCGCCTCGCATTGCGAGGTTCGCAGGCGATGATCAACTTTGGCGCTCATCACCTAAGTGCTGTGAGTTTTAGTGCCTCAACGGCTTGCCTCTCTACGGCTTGCCTCTTTTGCCTTCAGCGCTCATCGCCTAAGTCGTACGCACAACGCAAATCGTGACGACGTCTCATAGTTCAACAATTATAGTATGTGATTATCTGACACACCTGTTAAGGTCAGTAGTGCACATGCACATGATTGACTATAGAGTGGGCATTTTCACAGCACAGCTGCTCATGAGCAGATTGAAGCCAGAAAGGGGCATAACGCCACCATTACAGTACTAAGTGTGAGAGAGACAGGACAGAGAGACATAGCATAAAGATAGATCATAGAGAGACTGAGTAAAGAGAGAGACAGAGAGGAAAGAGAGAGACAATAAGTGCTATCACACGCCCCAAAACTCAGAAAGACAGACAGCACACAGAAAGACAGCACATAGAGAGAGACAGACAGCAAAGAGAGAGAAAGACAGCAAAAAGTGAGATGGAATGTGCCACACAACTCAGCAAGTGGCATAACAGTTGCCATTACACACCTCAGAGATAGAGAGACACAGGAGAGAGAAATAGCACAGAGAGAAACTGATAGTAAAAGAGAGAGACAGACAGCAAAGAGTGAGAGAGAGTGTGCCACACAACACAGCAAGGGGAATAACTTGCTCTTACACTCTTACACACCCCAGACAGAGAAAAAGCAAAGCACAAAAAGATACAGCACAGAGAGAGAGGGAGAGACAGGCAGCATAGAGTGAGAGAGAACTTGCCATAGAACACAGCAAGCCCTACCACTCGAGAGCAAGCAGAATAACAGCTGCCATTAGATACCTCAGAGGGAGAACAGCTCACAGAAAGCACAGAGATAAAAACAGGGTATGCACCACACAAAACAGCAAGCGCTGCTACACGCCACACTCCACAGCAAGGGGCATAACACACATAGCTCACACAGAGAGACAGCAAAAAGACACAGCACACAGACAGACAGCACACACGTCATTTATAAAAATTTATAAACCACACTTTCCCGTAGAGATGTTTCATGGTGCATAAGGGCTTAAGTTTTTCTTTATGTTTTTCACTTACAAGGCCCTCAACAACCGTGCACGGTCTTATATCCTGCACTTGTCTCCAAATATTCCCCCACCCGCCCACTTTGTTCTGCTAAAGACTTTCTTCTTTGCTCCTCTCTCATTACCTCCTCTCACCCCCTCCTTCAGACTTTTCTCTGCTGCCTCTTTGGACAAAAAAACTCCAAACCTTCAAACATCACTAAAAACAGACCTGTTTAAAGAAGCCTATCACTTTCCGCCTTAATATGCACATCGCTTTTATCACGTTCCTGTGCCATACACAAACCCTTTAGATTGTAAGTTTGCAAGTTTTCAATCTTGCAAGGTTCTCTAGGAAAGCACTATGCACAATAAATTCTGAGCTCAAAGACAGGGCCCTCCATTCTTTGCAATGTGTGAATATTGTTTTGCCTGGAACTTAAGTGCTATGGAATATGTTGGCGTGTAATAAATAAACAGTAATACTACTTGTAATTATATAACAAAATACAACTATACTCGGACATGGAAGAATTCTTCAGGAGATTGAGACTAGCAGAATTTTTCCACAACAAGGGACATACCACAACATCAACAACAAGAAAAAACACACACATTTCAACCCACCACCTGGTCGCAAAACCAAACTGGACAATGATATAGAAATCTTTCGCCTGATAACTGCATCTGTTATAACAACACAATGTAAAAGAAACTTACACAATCTTACTCCATCAGAAAGAACTGCCATAAAGAGTTTAAAAAACAACCCTGACATCACCATCATATCGGCAGATAAAGGAGGTGCAGTTGTTATTATGCATACTCAGGACTACATAAATGAAGCCAACAGACAACTATCAGAAAACACCTACTACAAGAAACTGAACCAGGACCCTACAGAAAAATATGCTCTTTAACTTAAGAAGCTCATCAAAACATCCCCTAACAATATACATCAAGAATTAGAACAACTCATCCCCGTCAATCCTACGACTGGGACTTTCTACCTACTGCCAAAAATCCCCACATTGACTGAACAGATATCTGGCTTTGTTGAAAACATCCTTAAACTATTAGTTATTAACACCAGTAGCTATATTCAACAAACTCAGTCATATTACAGACCCACCTCCATGGATGTAGAGTCTCTTTATTGCAACATACCACACAAAGATGGCACTGAGGCATGCTTTAAGTTTCTTTCAACACACACTCAAAATTATAAATATAACCCTGATGTTATTGCTAAACTAATAGAATACATCCTTACGCACTACTATGTCACTTTTAACACAGACATCTACCTACAAATGACGGGGACTGTGATGGGTACCAAATCTATTTATGGCCAATCTGGAAGAAACATTTGAATCTATATCCATTTACAAACCATACAGATACTACAGTTACATAGATGATCTGTTCATCATATGGACAGAAGGAGAAAGCAAACTCAAATAGTTTTAATGCTCATTCAACACTTTCCATCCATTTATAAAACTTAAAATGGATTTCTCTACAGAACAGGTAAACTTTTTAGACACTACCATATCCATCATCAATGGCACACTCTACTTATCTGTATATGGGAAACCCACACACACCCACAGATGTAGTTACCTACACAGCTCCAGTTTTAATCCCTCCCACACTAAACACGCCATCATCCATAGTCTAGCTGTTAGATACTATTGCATATGCTCAAACATTGGAGATTGTGACAAAAATGTAAAGAATAATAAAGCATTTACAGAGGCTGAATCTTACTCTCTATTTATAGGATCCAGGTGGAGATGGCCAGGTGTTACAATTGCACTCTAGCTCCTGGAAGGATAGATCTTAAAGGTGTAGACACAGCATACAGTATATCTGTCCCTTGTGGCAAATCAGGAAATAATTGTTTAAACAAAGCTCACAGTCCCAGGCTTGTATCTCACCTTGTCCTTGCTCTGCCATACTTTGCTGTCTGGAGATGTTCCTGTTAATTTGTTTTATAGTTAATGACTGTATGTGTTAATTACTACACTTAGGTATTAGAAGGTGTACAGGAAAATACAATGTTATGCTGTATTTGGGATACATATACATGGTATGTCTTTATTGATGAGTTTTTAAATGTGTTTCTCTGTACCTGGTAGCACTTTCCTAGTGAAGGGAACACCTGAACTCAAGTAGAAAAAGATTAGGATCAGTATCAGCGTGTGTTGATTCTAGCCCATCAGAAGATTATGGCAAATAGTACCATTATTTGCTTTCAAAGCAGCAAACCATATAGCAGATGTTAAGTGATTGTTATGGTAATTCCATATGATTCTGGGAGCCTGGACCATTTACATTGACATGTTAAGTGCATCAATACTGTGTGCAATTTGTAATTAACTTTTTAAGATACATGCATTGTATTTAAAAAATCAAGCCTAATACTACATTTGGTTCTCAATACACTTCTAGAGGATGATCAAGGCCCTGATATGCCGGCAGGATAAAACCCTGAAGACCAGCCACAAGAAGAAGATCTGTAATTAACAAGAGGAACAAACTTTTCTGGACAAACCAAAGTATTAGAAAGTCCTATATAGTTATCATATTTATGAAAGCTTTACATTTGTTTTGTTCCTTTCCCTTTCACCCTCATTCCACAGCCACTATCAGACCACTGTGCTCACAGTTATAGAACTTGCTATTGATTATTTAACTTCTGTCATCATACAGGACTCCCCCCCCCCCCCCCCAGAAGTGGAACTGCTGGGATTTTATTTCTATCAATTCCGACAACAATGGCAAATCACTCATTGACACATTGACATTAACACTACTGAGACTTATTTTTGTAACCCTCTAAGAATAATTAATTAACAGGCATAAAACTGATATATCGTTCATACAGAAGACTTAAATAACACAACAGGAACACTAAATATTGCAGACTGTCTAGGTAGGCCAATGTATTTCTTAATGATTCACGATTCTTTTAGAAAGCAGCTAAATTACAAAATTTTAAATACTAACCAAAGAACAGAAGGACATTTGATTGTGGTGTATGTACACTTGAACAGTTCTCAAATCAACGTTTATATGACCCTAATGTCCATCACAAACAGATTGTGCCGGGAAATAACGGTGGCCTCACAAAGTATTGACACTTTGGGCCCAATTTGGACATTTCCACTTAGGGGTGTACTCACTTTTATTGCCAACGGTTTAGACATTAATGGCTGTGTGTTGAGTTATTTTGAGGGGACAGCAAATTTACACTGTTATACAGGCTGTACACGTACTACTTTACATTGTAGCAGAGTGTCATTTATCCAGTGTTGTCATATGAAAAGATGTGAGGGGTATACTCATTATTGTGAGATACTGTATATATATATATATATATATATATATATATATATATACATACAGTTGTACAGTTTCCCTACACAGCCCCCAACACTGCAGATTTATAGAAAGTTCCCTCATTCCCAATATACATGAATACTATAGAGATAATCAGACCTTCTAATAAAAATATATACATACACAGTAACACACATAGAATTACATTACATGGCACGTGGATGATAATTTATTAAAAGGTCCAAGCTACCATAGCTCTCTCAGTCACTTCCGTTTCCTGTTGTAATTCAAGTTCCAGTCTGTAAACTGCAGTATTTCATTTTTTTAAGCCAAAAACTATTTTTTGTGTATTTTAAGCTATAAAAAGGGTGCCCTCACAGGGAGGCACCCCTTGGTGGCTGCCCAGTTGGCCTAATGGGTAATCAGACCATGAATGTATCTTACTTAAACACAGATGTAGAATATGTTTGTTGTGCATGCAGCAGTTTTTCAAATGCTTTATATTATTATACCTGCTATATACCCATTAATAAGATCAGTAATTAAACTACTATGCCTTCCATGTGGAAGAAACACCTTGGGGTGTAAGGAGGGAAATATTATTCTACTAAAGGTATAATAATGCCCAGCCTCTTGGCTTTCTTTCTTTATTCTAAAGGTATTTTCCTTTGGGTTGGTTATTTTGATATTTAAATTTTTCTATCCCTTAGCTCGTATATACTGGCCATTGATGCTTTTAGTTTAAGTGTATTGGTCATTATTTTAATTACTAGCGATTTGCCCGTCAAAAATTACTGGGCAATAAAATTTGAAGCCATGGGAATGCTGTTTGAAACATAATTGAAACCGTTTTGTACTGTGAGGATCCTTAAGAGCTCATTGCGAGCCTCAGGCCCTTTGGCGCTCATTGCGAGGCTTGCGCTGAGCGCCTTCAGTGTTCATCCAATGCTTGCAATGAGAGCCTTTGGCGCTCATTGCGAGCCTCTCCTGTCGTGTACTTTTTGTCCTCTGAGAGAGATATCTTTTTCTATGTATATGTAGTTAAGTACTAATTAATGATTTATTCACTAAATTAATATATTTTAATTATTTATAATTGATATATGCAGCGATCAATAGGCTGATGAGCTAACAATCTGTTTGTATTTTGCGTCTGCATAGAATATACATTGTGAGTGTTGGTGCCCTGCTTATAAACTGTAATGACTGTTTGAACTGTGCATTCTAAATAGGCTGCGTGCGCGAGGTAAAGCCGTTGGTTTATTGTGTAAAGTGGCATTGTATAGTTGTAATGTTAGTAATGTGGTACGCGTCTCAAACATTTTGCAGGTTTTGTAATAGATCGTAGTGTGATGTGTAAAGTGGTACGCAGTTTGCAGTGTTTTTCGCAGTCCGTGAGCATTTTCCAGCATTTGTAAGAGTGTATCTTGTAGGTGGTAGTGTGATGTGTAAAGTGGTACGCAGTTTGCAGTGTTTTTTGCAGTCTGTGAGCATTTTCCGGAATTTGTAAGAGTGTATCTTGTAGTTCGTAGTGTGATGTGTAAAGTGCTATGCGTTTTGTAGTGTTTTGCGCCCTTCAGGTTTTTTTTCCTCCCTTATGCGATTTTTGAGTGGCGAAAATCGTCTAAATCAAGTTAAATTCGCATTCCACCGCACTCACAGATGTCCTGGCTTTTGCCCCATTCTGTCTGTGATGTTTTTGTAATTTTTTGGGGTGTATTTAGTGTGTTATTGTGTTTTTTTGTTTGGCTGCTAAATCTCGTACATTTTTGCGTCTCGTATCTTTTTTTTCTAAGTCCCGCGTCTCATATCTTTTTTCTCTTAAGTCCCGCGTCGTGTGTTTTTTTTGCTCTAAGTTCCACGTCTCGTATTTTAGATGGCTCGCCTGGGCTAAGTACTACGGTTTATCGGCTCGCTTTGCGAGGCTCGCAGCGATGAGCGCCTTCAGTGCTCATCGGCTAAGTTACATGCGTTAAGGGCTCTCCTCTCTTTGCGAGGCTCGCAAGCGATGAGCACCTGCGTCGCTCATCGCCTAAGTCGTACGCACCTCGCAAAGCGTGACGACGTCTCGCAGTTTGACAACTATTATATGTGATGTTTATAAATGGAATTTCTTAAATAGATATTTTTTTGATTCCCCTTTTTGGAGTTTTAATTTGGTGTTATGAGCTCACAGCAGAAGTGGCCTCTGATTATACTTTTATAGAATTCAGGGGTGAACCCAGCATTTCACTCCCAAAGGTTCTATCAGTGGAGATACCATGGAAATCAGACAGCATTGTCACAATTGTTTGACCTTCCCTATATTGTTTACAAGTGGCTTTAACCTGAAACCAACTCTCTAGAGCAAATGGAGGAAATTCTACTAATCAATAATTATTGGAGAACACGTTCATGTTATATGAGAGAATGGATAGGTCAATGCGGATCTCAACTGGTCAATTGGATTGAATGCTATCAGGCTTTAAAATATTATAGGGAACCAGGGCATGGAAGAGAAAGATCAGAAAGAGTGTGGCCTACTGAAATGGTTACTGAAAATTCCTGGGGTGTACATCAGTATTATGATAGAATTCACAGAAGAGAGCCTAAAGGAAGAAAAATAGAAGAGTAGTCTTCTCTAAGCCCATGGGTAAAGAAAATAACCTTTAAAAATAATACTTAATGCTTTGAATATGGAGAACATGGACATATCATTGGCCAGTGTCCTAGCCAAGTAACTCATTTACCTCAATTTGACCAAGTGAATATAGTTGGCCTTGCATATCTAAAATATATGTTCACTATTGAGGTACTATCAAATGGCAAGAAAGTCACAGGATTGCTAGCATGAAGAGTAGTGGCTGTGTATAACTAGAAGCCAGAAAAATGGATGGGCATAGCTTGTATACATGGTGCAGTATTGATTTATCCTGCCAAGACTACCTGGATTGAGGTGCAGGGTGTGCAAGCCCAAATTACTGACCATGGGGTCCCTTAGCTACCATATGCAGTATTATTGGCCATGAATTTTCCACATTGTTAAATGCTTACACAAGAAAAAAGAAAGTAAACTCTTATGGGGGCATCAGATTGAACCCTCCTGTGGCATTAAAGGAACCCTTTTCTTTGATGCAGAGCTATTTTCCAATTGGGAGAAAGTAAAAAAATCAAGAAAGAGAAAAAAATAGGAACAGAACAGAAATCAATAATATACAGGACCAAGAGAGAGCAACAGCAGCATCCCAGAATAATTCAGGAGGCATGGCAGTGACCACAGAATCTTGTTCACAGGAGATGACAACCAATCTGAATAGTGAAGATATGGAAGCAGAAAATCAACCCTGTCTTGTGAATATGTAACATTTCGGAAGAGATCAAGTTGATGATCCTCTTCTACAGAATGTATGCAATTAAGTGGTGATGGTGAATGGAGTAGCTTAAACAGGGAAGAGAAAATCCTCAAGGCCCATATTTTGTGTTGAAAGGAGATCTCCTGTATCGGATTACCGAGACTGTCGATGAGGTGATAGAGCAATTGCTGGTACCTCAGGGATATGAAAATTGACGTCCCACAGCCATCTCTTTAGAGACAACTTGGAAATAGAAAAAAAAACTAAAAATAATTATATAAAGGTTCTATTGTCCTGGAATTTTATGCGGAAGAAAGCCGTTATTGTCTGTCCAGCCCAGAATGCCATCTTACAAGTCCTCTGCCCATTTGAGGGTTTCACGATCACTCTTCTGATCAGAGGAGCCTTTTGAAAGGATAGCAATGGATCTAGTAGGACCACATGAGAAGACAGCATGGAGGCAGTAGTACATATCCAAAATATTTTCCTTTGAGGACTGAAAGCTTTAACATGATGCCTAAAGAACTGGTTCTTATTTCTCTAGAGTGGGAATTGCAAGATAAATTCTTATGGACCAATGTGTTTCATTTGTGTCTATACTGATGACAGAGTCATCTGTGTAAAAAAATATGAATCAGTGCTTTGGGAACATCAGTATATCACGCCAAAACAGATGTTGTGGTGGAGCAATTCACGATAAAGGAAATTATCAGGAAAGCATGGACTATGATGGAAAAAACTGGGACCTGTTATTACCTTGTCTTCTATTTGCATTTTTAGAGGTACATCGGACTTTACCAGATTCTCATTAGTTAAACTCCTATATCAATGCCATCTGTGGGGAATACTGCATACTGTATGTGAAACATGGGTAGATCAAGCTGTGACAGGAGAAAATATTATAGAATACATTCAAAATCTGGAAGATAGAATTGAATAAACCTTCTTTCTAGTTAAAGAACATATGGAGTGCAGAAGCAACAGAAAACCTTTGTATAATGCTAAAGCTCAGGTCCAGAGATTTAAACCAGTGGACAAAGTAATGGTACTAGTTACTTCTGTGGAGAGTAAAATTCTGTAAAGATAACATGGACCTTAAAAAGTCATAAAAATTATCAAAGAAGTAGACTACAAGATCAAACAACCTGATCTCCACAAATCAGAGCAAATAAATAATATCAAATTGCTGAAAGCATGGCATTAGAGAAATGTTGATGTGGCTTTTATTTCCTCTATTGCCCAGTCAGAAGCACTGCCTCCTGGAGTACCAATATCTCCAAAGTAATCCTCATAGCAAAGAGAAGAAGAGATGTATTTTTAGTCTATCAAGGAAAGAACAATGATATCCACATGACATCATTACTAAGTCTGGAGTTACAGTAAGAGTCAAGCCCTACTAAATGCTGGAAGCAAAAAGAGATGAAGTAAGAGCCAAAGTAAAAAAAAAAATGCTTGAATCAGGAATAATTGAAGACTCCAACAGTGAATGGTGTAGTCCGATTGTACTGATTCCAAAGCCGGATGGTACAACATGCTTCTGTAGAGACTTCAGAAAGTTGAACGAGGTGTCTCAGTTTGACACATATCCTCTTCTCAGGATTGTCAAACTGATAGATCAGTTGGGAAAAGCCAGATTCCTGTTCAATTGGATCTGGCAGAGGGATAATGGCAGGTCCACATATTAAAGGAACTAAAGAAATACTGCTTTCTGCACATACGGCAAGCTTTTCCATTATAATGTCTTACCATTTGGACTACATGGATGACATAATAATATACCCCTTGGACTGGGATTCTTATTTGAACAAAGTAGAAAAAGTCTTAGAAACATTAAGCAAAGTGGGTCTGATGGGTTATACAGCCAAATGTAACCTGGGACATGCAGAATCAAAATATTAGAGATATGTTGTTGGACACGGCTTAGTCAAGTCACAGATAAATACAGTTTAAGTCTTTCAAGCTTAGCCATGACCCCTTAGGAGAAAAAACAAGTTGAGGAATACTGGGGATTTCTGGCTATTACCAGCATTTCATATACAATTTTGCCAGTATTGTAGCTCCCCTATCTGATTTGATGAAGGCAGTGGAACTCGGATGCACTCAAGGCTTTAGAAATGTTAAAGGTTGTGCTATGCCAAGAACCTATATTTTTGGCACTGGATTTCAAATTACTTTCATTCTCCAAACAGAGGCATCAGATGTCGGATTAGGAGCAGTCTTGTTATAAGTCATAGAGGGAGAAGAACTCTCCATTCCGTACCTGAGCAGGAAACTCCTTCAGAGAGAACTACAATAGAAATGCTAGAAAGGCAGTATCTGTTGATAAAATGGGCCATGGCTGCCCTAATGTATTACCTTCCTGTAGAACAGTTTAAACTTATCTCAGATCAACTCCATTTTACAACAATCTCCACTTCAGATCCACTTGTTCCTCAGGGAGCAGGGCCCCGGGGAGCAGGAGGAGCAAAGGTATGGTACAGGAGGGGCATCAGTGGTAGTTTTGTGCCTGATTACATGTCAGTGACAGCAGATAACTGCAGGAACTGAGCAGTATGCAGTGCCATATATTCTAAGAATAAAATATTTGAAAACTTTTGAAGGACATTTCCATTCCTCTATTATCTAATATGGTATGTGTACTAATATTTAACATGTCCAAAGGTTCTGCAAAAATGTACCAATTAGTAATATATAGCTTGTTTTTTTATTTATGGACAACTACATTGCACTAATATGTGGCTATAGGTCTGTTGGATTTGGGCCATGTCCTATCTTTTTAATCATCATATTTTCATTTATAAATGTTCATTTTAATGAATCTCAAATAAGGGTTATGTTTTGGTTTTTTTTGGTCTAGTTGACGATCATTACTTATGAATGGTAACTACTAGATTATTGGTGTATTCCTCATAATAACTAAAACTCCTGTTAAATAAAAAAAAAATTCTGGTGCTTAACTCCACTTTGAAATAGGAGAAATATATATAAAAAAATTAATTTATTAATAGTTTATTAAAAACATGAATAAACTGCGCCACTGTACAGAAATCACAAGTGGTATAAAAAGATTAACAAATTCAGGTGTGCCTTTTAATGGAGTTATACCTTGTAACTTAAACACTGTTGTAAGTGGTAAAAAACAATCTTTACAAAGTTTAAACAATATTTGGTAAGAATCAATCCCGCCGTGCTTAAACAGTAAGCATTTGGATAGGATCAAAATTGTTACAATGTGAGGCTCATTGCAAAAAAGAGCTTATATAACTTAAAAATAAGGGCAAAACATGATAATGTAACTAACCCCAATATATATTGTGGCAGTAAAATACATAATATAATAATTAATGTGGCCTAGATAGCTACCTATAATTGCAACCATATAGCTAATTCAGCCAAAGCTGCAACAATGTTTATAAAGCAGCTAGACTATTGTTGCAAAAAGTAGTAAGACTTTTAACAGTTAATGCAGCTTGATCTACAGTATAGTCACTTGATTCTTCAACAACTGTCAGTTATTCAAAAGATGTTTTAACAAATAAGGCACTTAGCCACTAGTTAGTCATATAATGTATTGTCATAATAACTGAATTAGTAGTGCACATCTCAATTGGTCCCAAAGCAAATAGTCCTAAATTCCAACCACTTATATAAATCACAAATCAATAAAAATACCCATTCACATTATTAAAAATTGACAATTAAAATCATCCATATCAATTACATCTAATTCTGGTGTCAGTGTCACCAACCCTATTTCTAATCCCCACACTCAGGGGGCCTCATTCAAATGCGATTTGGAAATTGCATAGGGCTCTATATACACAAGTTTTAGTTAGTGAACTTCTATCCAAAAGCAAGGTCTTCACTAACTAAAAACTTCTGTAAATATGCTATGTGGTTATATAGAGCCCTATTCAATTGGCCAAATCACATTTGAATGAGGCCCTGGGACCTTTAGAATTTCCTAATTCTAAACTTAATTTAGGGTATCTGGCAATCCCTAACACGGGAATCTCTTAAATCATGTGCAAATTGAGTTGTGCCCTTATTTTCAGCATGTGTAAGTTTTTTTTGCAAGGAATGAACCTCACATTGTAACAATTTATCTAAATGCTGTTTAAGCACTGGTTGGATTGATTCTTACCAAATATTGCTCAAACATTGGAAAGTTTAGTTTTTACTACTTACAGTGGTGTTTAAGTTATAGGGTATTAACCCATTAAAAGGCACACCTGAATTTGTTAGTTTCAACATTCTGCTATCAATGATTAATTTTAGGCATCGATCTTTACATTATATTACCGATATAGGGAATATACTGGTTTGTTCAGTGTGCTTTTCTCTCATATTAGTGTTTAAATATACACTACTAGTATATTACCTAATGGGTTTAAAACAATATCTTTGTTTAGTGACATTATGGGTTATACACTCTCTCTTTTTTCCTGGTACCTTGTATTCTAAAAAGTCTTAAAAAATATACAGTAACAATATGGGTGATAAAAGGAATACAGAGAAAATGCTAAAATGTAAACTGAGCCACATGCTCTATGCAAAAGAAGAGCATGATGAGCCACGGCAGTTTTACATTTTTGCTAAAAAATGTGCATTGAGAATTGGCGTGACACACAAACAAAACATATTTCTGTGGCACTCCAAAGAAGCAGAAGGAAATAGTTTTTCCTTCCTGGCTATCTGTTTTCCAGGAATAGGGGACTTCTAAGGTTAGAGGCAACAAACCTATAGAGGAAGTTAGCTTGATACCTTGAAAGTGCTCTACTTTTTCATTTTCACCATTTGACAGACAGACATAATGGAATACTCTATAGACAATTACGATGTTTCTCTAAAAAACTTTTTTTGCTCATTGCCTACACCTGCTAATGTTGCTGGTTTAAAACACATTTCATCACTATATTCGAACAGTTGCATGAGTATGGTTAACATCTTCACATCAGGCTGTAACACTTTTTTGTTCACTTTTACTGTGTTTCAATTCATTATTGTGGACTATTCTATCACTCATACATCACCATGAAAAAAAGATTTAATATGACGTGGTTGCCATAGAATTATTTTTAAATGTAATTATTAGATTACTGTGAGGGAGATTCTGGCAATACCATTGAGTCAGCAGGTCTAAATACACAAGGGAATCCTGACTAATATATTTCCAAATTAAAACATCTAGAGTTGTATGATTAATTTTAAGAACTGCAGTGCATTTTTAATGATATACTGACATTGAAACAAATCTCTTCTATAGTACCTAGATTACCTTCAGCAGATGTTAACATCATACAATGAGATTTTAAGTCTAAATGGATGCCTATAATTAACTGTAATTCGACTTTGTATATGCTATTTACACTTATTATAATTATTATTATTATATTTATTATTATATCAGTACTTATCACTATTACGTTATTATTACTAAACTTGCAGTTTCTTATTTACATATGTATTATTTATGTTTAAGACTATATTAAATCCCTGCCTATACATCTGGATGAAACCTGCACCATTTACTAATACTTCATAAATACATGTTCATATATTAGAGCTGAAATCCCCATATAAACATTACCAAATTACTTAAATAATCAAAGCAACTAAATTTGCACAGTTACATGTAAACTATACAGTAAATAGCCTTTTGTATATACCAGGGTTGGGCAAGTTTGGGGCTCACCAGGACCGGACTTGCAGCCTTATTAAATTGCGATTCGGCAAATTTAAGAGGGCTCTATTTAAACACATAACATATATTTTTACAGAAGTTTTTAGTTAGTAAACTTCTATCCAAAAGCAAGGTCTTCACTAACTAAAAACTTCTGTAAAAAAATATGCTATGTGCTTAAATTGAGCCTTTTTAAATTTGCTGAATCGCAATTTAATAAGGCTGTTGGATAGCCCTGGTATATACGACACAGTGAAACATAGACAAAAATAGTCTGTGAACTTTGTAAGTTTCAAGGGGTGTTAAATGAACACACTACCATAAAAATGAAACTGATTTAACTTCATCAGATTACAAATGGAGCAAATTGGACTTCCATGTTGCTATGGTGTAGCCTTTCAGACATGCTGTGTTATAAAAGTCAGAAAATGCCTGGGCTTAGTCCTAAACCCAGTAGGAGGCTGTAAGGGCAAAAAAAAACCTTTACATTTTGCAAACAAGTACAAAGAAAAAATAATGCTGTGTTAAGAAAGACCACCCAAACCATATTCACAAGGTATTTCTTGAACCTATCTAAAGTTAATTAAATATGTGGGACAATATTGTATGTGTTCATATATTGATGTTCATAATACTTTTTATGTACTTAATTTCTTTAAGAACATTTTTATTACTTAGGCAGTAGAAGTGTTTTATAAAAATATGTGTTGAACATTTTTATGAGAATGTTCCCCCTTTGTTGTTCCCACCCTAGGTGTACATTTGAATAACGGCACCCTATTTTTGCTTCTTGTAATCCAGGGTTGTTACAGTCCAGAGCCAGCCATGCAGTCACCATCACAAATTGATTTAACCATCAATTGCAGCAGTCATTAAAACTGCTAGAAGTCCCAGCCAAGCTGATGAATTGCAGCTGAATGTGAAATGAGACTCCAAGTCCCTTTCCCACCATCTGATATCAAAGGCTATTGTGTTCCTGAAAAGTAAAGGGTCGGAGGTTCAGCATGAAGTTCAACAATAGGCTCAGCCAAATGAGAGAGGCCTATTCACGCTAGCATTGGCAAGTGCAGTTGTCTGTACATGTACTCATACTACATGATGCATTTACATTCAACTAATTCCATACATCATTAAAAATATGCATATAGTACATTACTAGTGACATTTTGGAATTTGACTGGCACTGATTCCATGTTGCAGGTATTTTCATAGAGCAAATACATTATTTTAACCAACAGAAATTAATTATAATTTTAATGAAGATATATCTAAATAGAATAGACACTTGGAAATTATACACTTAAAGTAGCATGTCAACTACTGTATATCACATTATAAATAATAAAATATTACATCTTTTGAAAACACTATGAAGAAAGACCTAATGTTTGCTTTGTACGTTCTAACACTCCTTTGTTCCCCAAATCAAAACTGATAAATGTTCTTTCAGATAATAGGAAAATAATACTGCAGAGAAAGCGTTCTGCCAGAAGAATCAAATCTTGGCATTCCTAGTCTCATGCCTCAAGATGCATCTAAAGTGCTGTAATGCAGTGGTAAATAACAAAATGATGATAGTGTTTTTATTTATCTCAATGTAAAAAATAAAAATGGCAAAATGTATGAATTCCCTGGAGATTATACAGATGGAATGGGCATTAAGATAATATTTTTCAGAATTTTTAGACATCACTGCAGCATGTGTAATTATTGATGAGAATTGCTATAATTCTTCTAAGGAGCTTTGACACTGATAAAACTGATACTAGTTTAGATTCCTAGATCTGGCTAGAATTGAAAAAAAATATATCAGGCATTTCCATTGAATTGAGCTTTTAAACTTCAGTATAAAACATATGCATTATCCATAATGCTGACGCAACTTTCAAAATTTGCTCCTAAAATTAGAATACATTATTTGACATTGAGTTTAGTTTTGCTCAATATTAAAAAAAATGCATTTTTGTTTAAATCCTTTCACTGCCAGCAGTGCTATACATTTTCCTGACCTAGGAGGCCAGACATGTTTGCAACATGTTGCTATGTATCTGTTCCTATCCTCTTACGTGTATATTGATGTTGTTTAGTCGTTCAGTCATATCTGGCTCTCCGTGACCCTATGGAGTGGAGCACACCGGGCACATCTTCGGTCTGGTTGTGCTAATCTATAATGTTTTCATGGCAAAGATACTGGAGTGGGTTGCCAGTTCCATCTCCAGTTGACTGTGATTTGTCTCTGTTATGACCTGCCCATCTTGGGTGACCTTAAATGGAGTTCCCAAAGTGTTCCCAAATTATTCCATCATGAGGGAGACCAGCAGCATGCTGTGGGGCTGTGCAGGATGTGTGAGCAGTGTGCAGGGTGTGTGTGCAGTGTGCAGAGTGTGTGTGCAGGGTGTATGTGCAGTGTGCAAGGTGTGTGTAAAGTGGTGTCGAAAGGGGGTGTCAAAAATGCCCCCAACTGCCTTCTGCCCCCTGCTCTTTCCTTCCCCCAGGCCCCAGCTCGCTCCCTCAGAGTCCTTTGACCCGGGAGAGGAGGAGCCACCAGAGAGAGGACAATGGTTGAGGGAAAGAGAGAGGGAGAAATGTGCCCAGCCTGTGTCTCTACCAACCAATGTGCCCAGCCTGTGTATGTAAGTACCAATGTGTCCAGCCTGTGTCTGTAATAGCCAAAGTGTCTAGCCTCTGCCTGTAATAGCCAATGTGCCCCATCTGTGTCTGCAATAGCCGAAGTGTCAAGCCTGTAATTGCCAATGTGCCCAGTCTGTGCATGTAATAGCCAATGTACCCAGTCTGTGTCTGAAATAGCCAATGTGCCCAGCCTGTGCCTGCATTAGCCAATGTGCCCAGTATGTGTCTGTAATAGCCAATGTGCCTCGCCTGTAAAAGACAATATGCCCAGTCTGTGCCTGTAATAGCCAATGTTCCCAGCATGTGTCTAAGTGCTAATGTGGGAGAGGAGGTAGAGAGGGAGACAAAGTAGTTGGAGAGAGAGAAGAGGGGGAGAGGGAAGAGTGAAGGAGAAGGAGGGAGAGAGAAGGAAGAGAGAGGGAGAAGGGAGAAGCAGAGAGAGATGCAGGAGAAAAAGGTAGAAAGGAGAGGGAGAAGGAGCGATGTGAGAGAGCAGGGCGGTGAGAGAGAGAAGGGGATGTGAGAGAGAAAGGAGGGTGAGAGAGAGAAGGGAGGATGAGAGAGAGAAGGGGGGTGAGAGAGAAGAGGGATGAGAGAGAGAAGGGAGGGTAAGAGAGAGAAGGAAGGTGAGAGAGAGAAGGGGGGATGTGAGAGAGAAGGGAGGGTGAGAGAGAGAGATGGGGGGATGTGAGAGAGAAGGGGGGGGGGGTGAGAGAGAGAAGGGGGGATGTGAGAGAGAAGAGGGGACGTGAGAGAGAAGTTGGAGTGTGAGAGAGAGAAAAGAGAGAGAGAGAAAGAAGGGTGAGTGAGAGAAGGGGGAGTGAGAGAGAAGATTTTTGTAATAATCCAGATTTCTTTTTTTATAAGTAATCAGACCATATATATGTATATAGAACTATGGTCTGACTTGGGGAGCATTGCAAAAATCTTGAAATATTAAGAGCGCCTTGAACCGAAAAAGTTTGGGAACCACTGGTATAGCTCATAGCTTCTTTGAGGTACACAAGCCCTTTCATCACGGCAATGTAGCGATCCAAAAGGCGTTACTTGTATATACTTATGGAAAATGATATATTGTTTTATTAGTAGAAGTACAGACTTTTAGTGGCATATTTTTACTAAAACTAATACAATCAGTGAACATGTAACTAAAAATCAAAGCCTTGGATCTTCTGAGACACTGATCATAAATCTGTTTAACATAACATTACATTTATTTTAACTGACAACTGCACAGAAGGTTGTTCTTACCATAAGCACAATATGCATGCCCTTTGTCAATAGGTTACTCGATTCAAGTACATCAACATAATCCTGTAATATATATTACATATATATTGTCAAAACATGCAGACCTTAGATAATTCAGAAATACCCAACATGTGTCATTCCCTAAAACATCTATAGCAACTGTTACAAGCCAGCATTGTTATAATTGTATCAACAAAATACAGCAATTTCAAAGTTGCAGGAAAATATATGAAGCAAGCTCATAGTAAAATGTAAAAGCCCCATATCTAATGGGTAAATAGATAATAAATATGTATACATCTGTACATGTTTATATTTAACAAAGAAAGACCTAATAAAATTAAATTAAAATAATAAAGTTTACAATCTGCGCAGCCCTCCCTCTCCCACCTTATCCTCCTCTCTTCTGCTCACTCCCAGCTTTAGTTATCCCATTGTCCTCTTCCCCCTCATTCAACCTCCTCCCCTTTTTCTCTATCCCCTCATTCCCCCTCTTCTTAAGCTGGGAGAAATATCAATAACTTCAGATACTTGGATGAACCTACTCTAATGGCTGAAAGTGAGAAGGAAATTAAACCAAACTGTTCACTGGAATATATGATCATGAGGTGGAAGCTCAAATATTTGGACCATATTATGAGGGATCCCCAGAGAAGACTCTGATGGTAAAGATTTAAGGCAAACAATGGAGGGGGCTGCAGAGGTAGAGATTGATGATCATTGAGGTCATTGAAGCAAGGAATATGAGCTTGATGAAGTGGCTGACAGATGTGCCTGGTGTGCTGAGGTCCCCAGGGTCATATAGAGTTGGACATATCTGAATGACTGAACAACAACAATATTATTTTTGTTTGCTTTTGGTTGTGATATAATAACAGTGTTAAGACAAAGTGATGATTGTATCTGTTTAGTTGTTCTGGGGAATGCTTCCAGTGGAATGCGCACTGTTTTGGAGTGTGTTCACTCCAAAGGAATTTTTTGAAAATAAAAAATCAGGAGAGTGTGAAAAATACAGAGATGATGTGTGTGATGGAGGCTGATGTCTACCTAACATAGGTGTGTAGATGAAAGGATTAACTTCAAAATAGCTTATTCAAGCTAGCAATCACCTACAACACCTAATACTAATACCACTCAAGCCTAATCTAAAACTACAGCTACATTTTGCAACAATTTAATAAAACAACAAAGCAGAAATACAACAAACAATACTGAAAATAATGAAATAATTACAGGAAATAAAAATAACATTATAATAAAATAAAAAAATAATAACAGAAAAATAAAAAAATATTAAAAACAAAACAAAACATTATATAACACTAGCGAATTGCCCATCAAAAAATGACGGCAATGGAATTGTAAGGTAGCTAATGTTGTTTTGTGTGTACAACTGAAATATATAATACAAATTAATAAATGAATATACTTAACCTATTTTGAAGCATTGTTGAAGAGCTGCAATCTGTTTTGATGTTGCTGCAGCATTAGTGGTGTGGAGCTGCTGTGTAAGCATGGTGAATTTGTGTAGTGTAATAGTGTGCGTGCGCGAGACGAAACCGTTAGCGTGGTTGTGTAGTTCTGCATTGTTGTAAAATGGCGACTAATGTGTGGTATGCGTCTGTAGTGGAATATCCGTAGGTGTTTTGTGGTGTTTTGCGTGTTTCTTGTGGTGTTTTGCGTGTTTAGAGTGCTGTAGCCTCGTTTTCGTTTTGTTCGGCGGCCATTTTTTCTCTCGCTTAGCAAATTTGTGTCTAAACTCTTTTATTATGAGTTAAATGAAGGTGTAACTTCATTTTTTGAGGTTCTGGATGCTGCCTCTTGCTGTAGGTAAGCTTTATGTGTATGTGTTGTGTGTATTTATTGTGTTTTTTATTTTTTCATGTCCGCGGGTTGTGGGCGATTTTTGCGAGTCCGTAATGTGTGTTAACATGTCTCGTATGTTGTTTGCGTTGCGACGTAAGGTTGGCGAGGGTTGCATTTGCTTTGCGAGGGCCGCAGTTGATGCACACACAATATACACACACATTATATATACACAAACAATACATACACACAATATAGAATATATATAGAGCTGGAAAGCCAAGAGATTATTGGATATTTATTTTTGTAAATAAAAACCGCATATAAGAAAATACCAATGTAATGTATGACATTATGGCCCCAGTGATGGCTGGAGATGTGACATCTCAGGGCCCAGCCTGGCACGCCTCACCTGCTCCTGCAGTGCGAGGCCTTTTCCCCTGTGAGGTCCCCACAAACCAGGCCAGGACTCCCTTCTATCTCACAACCCTCCCCCAGCTCCACTCACCGCTTCAGCACCCCAGTTTTAATCTTGATGTGCCTGACGCGTGGGTCTGCCATGGTCCTGGAGCTTCACAATAGAGCGACGTCAGTGGCGGGAACAGATGCGCACTGACACAGACGCACCGGGGCTGCAGGCAAGGGCATTGCGAGGGCTGCGGGCAAGGGCAGCAGGCAAGGGCATTGCGAGGGCTGCGGGCAACTGCATTGCGAGGGTTGCGGGCAAGGGCTGCGGGCAAGGGCCTCAGTTGCTGGGATGGAGCGCCTTTGGCGCTCCATCCCAGCAACTGAGGCCCTTGCCCACAGCCCTCGCTATGCGAGGGCCGCGGGCTCGCTATGCGAGCCCGCAAGCGTGAACAATGGCCCGTACGCTCACAATTATATATGTGATGCTTAACCAATTAGAATAGAAAATTAAGCCTTCCATGATTCGTTACTGAGTATTCTTTTTATAATGTGATGCAATCTTTGTTCCTTTGAGTGGGCCTTTCTATGCCCCCAGTACTGGATCAATCAAACAGGAAGAAACCTTTTTATAGAAGACCACATAACTTAAACATGGATCTTTCTTGGAGTTCACTTATACACAAAATCATGAAACTGCCTGACAAATGATCCCTTACACTCACAGAGGCTGAAATGTCGACCCAAAAAATAATAATATATTCATTTATATATAACACTCATCATAACTATATTTAAAAAATAACCAGTGGAAAAATTACACTGCCACATGACATATATCAAATACTAGGGGAACATACACCACACTAATGTAGTAGGACAGCAAACATACATGGAGGCTGTGCAGAGGCACGTGGAGCAACCCATTTACCTCCATTAGCGCCAATCCCGGCTATGCCCATCTTGTAAAGTTCCACGTCATTGCAATGTGGCAAGATGTATACCCATTATTATTTTGTGAAATTATATCAATTAATTCATATTATCACCTGTCATTTTGTTATCAACCTTCAGGGGAATGTTGCTACTCAACAGTATCACAATTTATACTTCTTATATGTATTAACTCACAAATCTCACCAAGAATGTTCTGCAAGCATGATTTCCCACTGCTGAAAATAAAACCTAATGTAGTGATGACTAATACACATGACCAGTTTGAAACCACGTCACTTTATTGGGCTGGAATGTTCACATAACAATCTATTGGACAGTAACTAGGGCTCATTAGTTTACATATGTATAAAACTGACAGAAATGGGATGTATGTTGATGTCCCAAAACCACAACTATTGAAAACACACAGAACAGTGTAACAAAACTTTATTTGATACACAGAATACAATCAGAAATGTATACAAGTGTGCATTAATATCATGTCGTGTGGGCAAATCCCGGTAAGGGCAAGAAGCTTTTTGGGAAAATTGGGATACAAAAAGGGGAAAATGTAATACTGCATAATAATGGTGATGCATAGCATCTACTAGGGTCACATGTTGTCACTACACCACAGTAAACATAATCTGATGACAAAAGGGATCATCATAAATCACTCCATCTAATTGAAGTAACCAGTAATGTGCATAGCACTTACAACTGGTCTTCATCTGCTCAATTAAACAGATGCATAAACGTCTGGACTATGTAATCCAATCCAATTACACACATCCAGTTTTTTTTCCAAAACAAATATCTGAAAACTGGCAGAGGGGGATAAAAAACTAAAACAACCTGCATGTATAGTATAGTGCTAAATACTGTAACAATATACCAACTTACCTGATCTTTATCTGCAAGCATTACTGATCATTAGGTAGTTGCTATGATATATCACTAGCCATGACCATTAATAATGATGTGTCATCTCATCATAAAACTGCTTAACTGTAACCACAGTCAGTGATCCAGGTATGCTATTATCTTCTATTGAACAAAAGGTTTTAGTGCTATTTTTTAGGTAAGTGGTTCCATTGGTTATTTTATAAGTTATTGTTAAAGAGGCAATACGTTATGGGTTATCTCACATGCTAAATGCATGGGATCCTTGCCAAAAAAAGTGTAAATTACATTTAGAACATAAGCAAAAGAAAGAAACATACACTTATATGTTTTATGGAATTCTTACCATAGAGAACCCTTAATAAATTATTCACAGACTATCTCATTTAACTTTTATTATTCCATAATTAAA
Organism: Discoglossus pictus; assembly: GCA_027410445.1. Classification (NCBI taxonomy): domain Eukaryota; kingdom Metazoa; phylum Chordata; class Amphibia; order Anura; family Alytidae; genus Discoglossus; species Discoglossus pictus. The sequence goes on along the minus strand of CM050165.1, from coordinate 227,847,989 downwards.
ACATCATAGTAAAATAAAAATAGTTAAAACATAGTTAAACACAATACTCTATCCCAATATAATGATGCAAAAAATAATATGTCTGGATTTTCCAAGTTTAGGTTCCTTGAGGTATGAGTATATATAATATTAGGGTCTAAGGTATACTCACTACAGATGAATAATACACAATACTGTTATATTCAATAAATGCTAATCTAGTACTTGATAATCACCACAACCAACTAAAAACATAAATACACAAAGATCAAATGCTATACTCTGCGAATATTTCCAACAAATATTTAATAATATAAATCTAGTAATTTATAATCACAGCAAACTGTCTAAAAACATAAATACACAAAGTGCAAATGCTATTCTCTGTGAATATTTACAACAAATATCAAAAAGTCCTAGAAACATACTTTAATATTAAGTGTTTGTAGTGTTAAATTGGTGTTAATAACAAAATAAATCAGTGACTTGATTTCTTGTAATAAATTAGAAATGATATTTACAAGGTGCAAAAAATTATACAAGTATGTATACATATCTCTCTCTCTCTCTCTGTCTTGTCTCTCTCGCTCTGTCCTGTCTTTGTCTCTCTCTGTCTTTGTCTCTCCTACTCTCCTTTCTTACTCTCTGACCTGTCTCTCTCACTCCTGGTGCGCTCTCTCTCTCTCTCTCTCTGTGCTCTCTGTGAGGGGCGCCACTTTTAAAAAAAAGTGTTTGCTGGCTTAAAAATAAAACCTAAATGCTGCAGTTCATAGACTGGCTACTAGGGGTTAACCACCTAGAAAAAGACAGTTACAACAGGAAAGGGATCTTACATGCACAGAAAAGGCAAAAATGGGCCTGTGCATACCTTGTGTACTCACTCACAGGGGCTCTTCCACTTCACGGCCTAGGGGCTCCTAAAAAGTAGATCCGGCCCTGTCTGTACACTGTCTCTCTGTGTGCTTTCTCACTCTCTGTACGCTTTCTCTCTATGCTCTCTCTCTCTCTGTGCGCTCTCTCTCTCTGTGCGCTCTCTTTCTCTATGAGCTCTTTCTGTGCGCTGTTTGTGTGTGCTCTCTCTGTCTGTGTGCACTCTGTGCACTCTCTGCTCTCTCTGTCTGTGTGCTTTGTCTGTGCTCTCTCTGTGTGCTCACTGTCTGTGCATTCTCTGCAATCTCTGTCTATGCACTCTCTGTCTGCGCTCTCTGTCTGTGCACTCTGTGCGCTCTCTGTCTGTGCACTCTCTCTCTCACTCTGTGTGCTTTTTCTCTAGCTCTATGTGCCCTGTCTGTGTGTGCCTTCGCTGTCTGTGTGTACTCTTGCTCTGTAATTCTCTCTCTATATGTACCCCTCCCTCTATGTCTCTCTCTGTACCTGTCTCTCTCTCTCTGTACCTGTCTCTCCCTTTGTTCATCTCTCTCTCTCTACCTGTCTCTCCCACTCTGTACCGCTCTCTCACTCATTGTGCTGTCTGTCTCTGAAATGCAAATGGCTTCCGGCTTCTGTTAATATCACACTTTAGGCCCCGCACCGATTATGTTATAGTCATGCCTCCTTGATGACATCAGCGTTACACACATACGACAACGATATTAGTGATTTGATTAAATAATTGACAGTCTGTCAGATTGAAACATTATATATAGAGTGCTATACTAGATACAAACATCATATATGTAATAAAATATGATTACAACAAGTAGTAATGCCAATTATGTGATGCAATGGTGTTTGAGAGTCTATCACTTACTCCTTAAGGCACTGGTGATTCTACCCTGAGCTCCTAATTTAACAAAGGTCCTATATCTTGTTTAACCATACTCACTTCAATTGTCTAATGATTCTAGTCTCTTAGTATCAAAGGTAATACAACTGAAACCAGAAAAATAGTTTAAAATAGTTAGATTTCATTATTTTAACTATATATATATATACATTAGCTTCAATATATAACATAAACAACACTTTTCTGATTTTTAAACAGAAAATAAATGTTTTGGAATGAACCTTTCTCCTTCACTAACACACTGCAGCCTTACCTACTGTGCAATCTATTATATTGCTACATTTGTTAGAATATAATAATGTAGTTACAAATCACTTAGCCACTGTCTGGTTAAAAGCTTTTACATCTGATTTTAAATAATATTCATTACATCAGGGATGGATTGCACCTTAATGATGAGGAAGCTTTTGTGCTACGGGATAGGAGGGTAGAACAGCTGGAGGAGTTTTTAAACTAGTATGTGCGGGAGGGACTAGATATAAGTAATAGGGTAGAAAGTGTAGAGGGTATAAGGGATGAATTAACAACTCATAGGGGAGGAGATGGGGGAGGGTTAGTATAGTCAATAGAGAGGTATTCCTAAGTAACTCAAGTATAGTGGAAGGGTGCTTGCTAATGCCAGAAGCTTGCCAGGAAAAATGGGAGAGTTAGAATTATTAGCAATTAATGAAAAATGTGGTGAAACGAGGTGGGAGGAATCTCATGACTGGACTGTTAAGCTAGATGGTTATAAGCTATTTAGGAAAGATAGGGGCAATGGTAAAATAAGAGGAGCGATTTGTCTGTATCTTAAGCCTGTATTTAAGCCTATAGTCAGAGAAGATATTTATGGTGGAACTAGCGGTAATGTTGAATGTTTGTGGGTAGAGTTAAATAGCGGACCAGCAAATTCCAAAAGAATATTAGTTGGAGTATGCTATAAACCCCCAAATATAAGTTCTAATAATGGGAGATTTTAATTACCTTGAAATAAATTGGATGAGTGAAACCAGCAGTACGGATAAAGGGATCAAGTTTTTTGAGTCCACTCAGGGATCATTATCTGGCCCAGGTTATACAACAGCCTACAAGAAATGAAGCTATCTTGGATTTAATGATCACAAATAATATTGATATTGTATCAAATGCTGAATTAGGGCAACCTTTGGGAAACAGTGATCACAACACAGTCTCATTTGAAATTTTAAGGGGCCAACAAAACCTCTTAATATTAAAAGGACAGATTTTAACTGTCTAAGAGCAGCAATACAAAATATAGACTGGGATAGAGAACTGACAGGTAAAATACTGAACATAAATGCACAACATTTAAATCCTTACTAAATATACATACTTATTATCATATAACAATTGGGAATAAAAGTAAAAGGAGTAAATCAGATCCAATGTGGCTTAACAATGGTTTAAAGATCAATATACGGAGTAAAAAACAGGCATTTAAGTTATAGAAACAAGAGGGGACAGAGATAGCTTTACGGGAGTATAAGGAAATCAACAAGGCTTGCAAAAGGGCTATTAGACTGGCTAAAACAGAAAATGAAAACTTAGTTGCAAAAGAGAGTAAGACTAACCCTAAAATATTTTTTAAGTATATTAATGGGAAGAAGGCGAGGAAGGAAGCTATAGGAACCTTACAATGTAACACAGGCCTTCTGAAAATTAGTGACCAGGAAAAGACAGATGAGCTAAATAGGTTATTTTCTTCGGTATACACAAGGGAGGTGCCAGTGATTGGGGCTACACTACCTTCGCAGAATAATTGGTTAACGGCGGAAGTAATCCAAAAGAGGTTGGAAAAAATAAATGTTAATAAAGCCCTGGGCCGTGATGGTATACATCCAAGGCTACTGAGGGAACTGCGTTCTGTAATAGCCAAACCATTATATTAAAATTTTCAAGATTCACTCAACACAGTGTCTCTACCAGATGACTGGAGAAAAGCAGATATGATACCTATATTTAAGAAGGGAGCAAGAGCAAATCCGGGGGAATTATAGACCAGTGAGCTTCACTTCTGTAGTGGGGAAGCTTTTAGAAGGGTTAATAAGGGATAATATACACGAATATGTCTATTTGAACAGGATTATATGTAGGAATTAACATGGATTTATGAGGGATAGGTAATGTCAAACAAGTCTGATTCATTTCTATAAGTGAGGAGGTTCGTAGGAACCTGGATCAAGGCAACTCAGTGGATGTAGTCTTTTCGGATTTTGCAAAGGCTTTTGATACAGTGCCACATGGGAGACTATTGTGCAAACTAAGGGTTACAGGAATTGCAGTAAATATCTGCTTATGGATTGAGAGCTGGCTAAAATACAGGAAGCAAAGGTTTGTGGTAAATGGAACATACTCAGATTTGACTAATGTGGTAAGTGGGGTTCCTCAGGGTTCAGTATTAGGTCCTCACCTTTTTAACATATTTATTATATGTATTAATGACTTAGAGGTGGGACTGGTAAGTAGTGTTTACATTTCTGTTGACGACACGAAGTTGTGCAAGGTAATTAAATCAGATAAATATGTACTTTCTCTCCATAGGGATTTACATAAAATTGAGGAATGGGCATTTAAATGGTAGATTAGATTTAATACAAATAAATGTAAACCACTACATAAATCGGACATTTTAGTGCTGGAAAAGGTACAAAGAAAGGGCAACAAAACTAATAAGGGGAATGGAGGGGCTAAGTTATGAAGAAAGATTAACCAAATTAAGCTTATTTTCTCTGGAAAATAGGTGTCTAAGAGGAGATATGATTACCTTATATAAATACATCCATGGTCAGGATAAAGATTTGTCAAGGCAGCTTTTTGTGCCAAGAGGTTTTCAACTGACAAGAGGACATCCCTTGAGGTTAGATGTAAAAAGATTCCACCTTAAAGAAAGAAAAGGGTTCTTCACAGTAAGGGTGGTTAATCTGTTGAATTCTCTACCAGAGGAGGTGGTGACAGCAGATTCAATAGATAGCTTTAAAAGGGGAATGGATTTATTTCTCATTAAAAAGGGGATTCAGGGTTATCCTGGATAATTAGAGAGTATTGATCCAGGGAGGAATACGATTTCCAGTATCAGGGGTCAGGAAGGATTTTTTTTTTCCTTTGAGACGATTGGCTACATTTTACTTGTTTTTTTTCTGTTTGCCTTCTTCTGGACCAATTAATTATTAATTAAAAAAACAATATTTACTTATTGATTAATAATTAATTAACAATTAATTAACAACTAATTTATTAACAACTAATCCGCATATTGCAGATCAGAGGAGATCTTAAAAGGTTTAACTTGATGGACTGAAAGTCTTTTTTCAACCTCAATTAATATATAACTATGTAACTATGTAACTACTATCTTGTGCAGAACAGAGCACATTACTCATTCAAATAGAGCCAGCACACTGAAATAGCCTGACTTCTATTGATCATGACTCAGTTTTATAAAAAGAACACACTTTCCACAAGCTTTTCCATCCTCTATCTAATAGTGCAGAGCACATATGAGGACCTTTGTGGTCCTTCAATAAATTAAAATATTAATTATGAATAAGTACACAGTATATATGAACAACACAGTTATGAATGGGTATATAAAGTTGTTTAGTACAACTGATTATTATTTAAATAAAATACATGCAAAATCTTCTACTTCATATAATTACCCAGCTGTTTGATACTGCAGATTCACTAGATTTCAGGTAATGACTTTGGTCATGTATTCAGCACCAGACACTCTGTGTAACTTTGGTCTTTGGGTGCAGTCTTACATCTCCTGTTCGTTGTCATCAATGGTGCTGTTGGATAATTGTACATGAAGAAAGTCTAGATATCTAAATGTAACAATTGCTCTCTGACACTGTCCAACGTTCCTTCTTCACAAAGAACAAAAAGTTAAAAGGAATGTATAACACCTTTGCTACCCAGCTGCAAGTTTTTAACGTCTTCATGGATTTTTTTTAAATTGTAGTATGATGATCATTTATTAAAACTAAAATAACTTGTCCAGGTAATATGAAAAGACAACCACTGGGTTCACCCCAAATGAATCCCAAAACAATTTGGGTTGATTTGTACCATACAATTGAACAAAGATGTGTGTGACAATAATACTCAAATATTTAATATGATGTGATTTTCCTTTAAAAATATTTTTTTTATCAATGACGGATATATTATAATCGATTATGTTCAAAGTTAATCCAGGAGTTCAGATGCAGAACTCTATTTTAGGCAAAGGTTGATCAATCAGTTTGGTTTACTTACTTATGCTGAGACAAACACATTGTAAAAATGGGAAGTAAGGGCCCCCATTAAATTGAGGTTTCGGGAGATCCGGAAGCCCGTAAGTGAGGTTGCAAGCTACTTTCCTATTCAATTGGCGTCTTTTTGTGGACTCGGAACGGCTTCTGAGTTACAGGCTTGAAAAAATGGTGATGGTTAACCTTGTAACTTACAGCCTCCAGAAGCCTTTGATCTTTCACTTTTGCAAGGCTAAAATTGCAAATCGCTATTCAATTGCTCAATTTCCCCAAGCCTGCAAATGTTTTCACACCCGTAAATGGCAAATGAAGGAGAAAATCCGAATGCTAAAGAGGACAAGCAAGGGGGTTAAACACCTATTCATAGCACTGTAAATGCAAATAAAAAATCACTACTGCACTGTAAATAACAGGGAAAGTGATGTTAGACATTAAAATTAATTGCTCAACAGTCTCTAGCTCGCAAATCGTCAGGAAATACATTTTATTTTTATGTTTCATTTCGGGGCTAAACCGATCTCGGGTATCAATGAGTTAATACATATCAGGTCACCCATATGGACTAGGCCAGTATTGGCATTAATTTTTATTATTCTGTATTATTAGGGTTTGCGAGTCTGATCTCATATCCGACCCCTGAAGCTAATTGATTGACATGTAACCTCCATGTTTTCCTGGCGTAATAATGTCTCCTATTCTATTGACTGATTTCAAATGGGAGATTACGGGCTTGCTTGATTGATCATGTTCCCGCCCTGAACTGCTCCGACCCAGTGCATGGTTTACGGGTTTCAGCTTTGGGACAGTAACTTGCGGCCTTTAGGAATTGAAATTGAATAGCATCGCAATCAGAGACCAACAGGTCTCTGCGATCCTGTTGTGGGCTTTGAATTTGAATACTTTGTAGAGTCACCTTTTGCGGCAATCACAGCTCCAAGTCGCTTTGGATAAGTCTCTATAAGCTTGCCACATCTTACCACTGGGATTTTTGCCCATCCTTGCAAAACTGCTCCAGCTCCTTCAAGTTGGATGGTTTGCGCTTGTGAACAGCAATCTTTAAGTCTGACCACAGATTTTCTATTGGATTGAGGTCTGGGCTTTGACTAGGCCATTCCAACACATTTACATGTTTCCCCTTAAACCACTCAAGTGTTGCTTTAGCAGTGTGTTTGGGGTCATTGTCCTGCTGGAAGGTGAACCTCCGTCCTAACCTCAAATCATGCACAGAGTGGTACAGGCTTTGCTCAAGAATATCCCTGTATTTAGCACCATCCATATTTCCCTCAACTCTGACCAGTTTCCCAGTCCCGACTGCTGAAAACATTCCCACAGCATGATGCTGCCACCACCATGTTTCACTGTGGGGATTCTATTTTTTTTATAACCTAACCCTGACCTGTTTCAAAAAGGTGTGTATATGTAATGACAGATCATGTGACACTTAGAGTGCACACAGGTGGACATCATTTCACTAATTATGTGACTTCTTTTTATGGGCTTTTTATGGGCTTCATAATAAAGGGGGTGAATACATATGCACATGCCAATTTCCTGTTTATATATATATATATATATATATATATATATATATATATATATATATATATATATATATATATATATATATATGTATATATATATACATGTATATATTTTTCTCATTTCACTTTACCAATTGTGTTCTGATCCATCACAGAAAATTCAGATTAAAAAAACATTGAACTGAAGGCTGTAATGTAAGAAAATTGGTAAAAAGTCAAGGGGGGTGAATACTTTTGCAAGGCACTGTATAGCCTCAAATTATTGATATTCACAATTGCAAGTGAACTAACTGTTGCCATTACTTATTTAAAGATTCAAATTCTTGATATTAACAAAGCATTTTTGTACTTTTTAGCCATTGCTAATTTAGCAAATCTACCAGAAAGTACTAGGGGCCTCATTCTACTAGCGGCCGCAGCCGTTGTGGGGCCGCAAGGACAGGCCGCAAGCTATTCGGCTATTCTATTCCCCTCCGGCCGGGGATTCCGGCAGGCTTGCGGCTGGTGCCTTGCTATCTCTTGCGGCCGCTCGAGCCGGAGGAAATCCTTTGATCTTAAACGGCCGCAAGGAAATCGGCCGTAAGAAATTCATATTTGCAATTCAATTGCTCCGGGAACCCTCTCTGCAAGGCTAAAAGCGAGCGGCAGCTTACTTGCAGGAAAGAGGTCCCGCTAGCACCAATTAAGCACATAAAATAGCCCAAATAAAGCCATCCTGCATTTTGCAGAGTCTATAAAGTGATATTCGGTGTTAGCAAAAATAGCACATAATTACCCTATACTCAAATCCGTAAAATATATATTTTTTTATATATGTAAAATATCCATGTAAAAAGTCCAAAGGGCTTGGAGCACCTCAGACCCGCCCACGCCGCAGCCGGAAAATAAACAGTTAATTTGAACTCGGGTTTGGGCTGATGTGCAAGCTTGAGAGTGGGTTACTTTTAATCCCTTATGTCCCCCAATATGATCCCTAGCATTTACAGAGCTGTACAGCGCAGGCTTGAATTTAGTTTTGCGTTTTTAGATTTCTGAGCTTACGGCCGGTTCCACGATATGCGGCCGGCCGTAAGAGGAGATCCTTGCGGGGCCGTATAATAGAATCGCGAGTTAACAGAACCCCCGCAAGGAATCGCAGCCTTACGGCCGATTTACGGCCACTAATAGAATGAGGCCCTAGGAATGTACAAAAAAAATTAAATGGAGTATCATGGTATAAACACTCATTTAGTAATTATACACAACTAATCATCAGCAAACATACAACTTAGTTACATAGTAATTTAGGTTGAAAAAATACTTGTAGCCCATCAAGTTCAAACTTTTTAGTTCTCCTCTGATCTTCAAAATAAATCTGAACCTAACGATATATTGTACTAGCGACTTGCCCGTCAAAAAATTACGGCAATAAGAGTGTAAGGCAGCTAATGTTTGTGTGCAAAATTAATTTCGTTTGTGTTTTTCAGGATCCTTCGGCGCTCATTGCGAGCCTTGCGCTGAGCGCCTTCGACGCTTACTGCAAGGCTCTTGGTTGTTTGTGTGCTATGAGCTGTGTTGGTGTTTTTTTTTGTTATGGCAATGAGTAATTAATAAAATAAGAAATGTATATACTTTACCTATTGTGAAGTAATATATGCAGGAAGCATTGTGTTGAAGAGCTGGCAATCTGTTTTCATGTTGCTGCAGCATCAGTGCAGTGGAGCTGCTGTGTAAGTGTCATGAATGTGTGCAGTGTGTAGTGTAATAGTGTGCGTGCGCGAGGCAAATCCGTTAGGGTAGCTGTGTACTTCCGGATTGTATAAGTTATTGTTCTAAAATGGCGCCTAATGTGTGGTATGCGGCTGTGGCTGATTTTGCCTCCTTGTTTTCGGATGTCGTCCGACTTTCGGAAAATCCGTAGGTGTTTGGTGGTGTTTTGCGTGTTTAGGGTCCTTTAGCCTCGTTTTCGTTTTGTTCGGCGGCCATTTTTTCTCTTGCTTAGTGGATTTTCGGGTGTCTAAACTCTGTAATTTGGACTTAAATTGCGGTGTAACAACTTGCAGAGGTCCTGGGAGCCCCCCTTGCTGTGGGTAAGCTTTTTATGTGTTTGTTGTGTGTATTTATTGTGTTTGTAATGTTTTTCGGGTCGCTCGGGTTGCGTCCTTGTTTTCGGATCTCATACGTCTTTTTTGGAAAATCCGTAGGTTTTTCGGTGGTGTTCTACGTTTTTAGAGTCTTGTAGCCTCATTTTAATTTTTTTGGGGCGGCCATTTTTTCTCTCGCTTAGGGGATTTTCGGGTGTCTAAACTCTTTTATTTTATCAAGTTAAATTGAGGTGTAACTTCAGTTTTCGAGGTCCTGGTTGCCCCCCCTTGCTGTAGGTAAGCTTTTTATGTATTTGTTGTGTGTATTTATTGTGTTTTTCATGTTTTCATGTGCGCAGGTTTCGGGCGGTAAGGTTGTATTTTTGCGAGGTCGTAATGTGTCGTAACTAGTGATGCCGCGAACATCAAATTTTGGGTTTGCGAACAGCGGACGCGAACTTCATCAAATGTTTGCGAACGGGCGAATATCGTCGAACCGCCATAGACTTCAATGGGCAGACGAATTTCAAAACCCACAGGGACTCTTTCTGGCCACAATATTGATGGGAAAGTTGTTTCAAGGGGACTAACACCTGGACTGTGGCATGCCGGAGGGCGATCCATGGCAAAACTCCCACGGAAAATTACATAGTTGAGGCAGAGTCTGTTTTTAAGCCATAAAGGGCATAAATTACCTAACATTCCTAAATTGTTTGGAATAACATGCTTTAAAACATCAGGTATGATGTTGTATCGATCAGGTAGTGTAAGGGTTACACCCGCTTCACAGTAACAGACCAATCTCCCCGTTTAATGCACCGCAAACAACCGCAAACAGTCCCTTTGCACAACCGCAAACTCCCCATTTGCACAAGGTTGGATACCAAGCTAGCCATGTCCCGTTCCTTGTCCTCACTGATGTCATTGAAGGTCTCTTCCTCCACCCAGCCACCAAGGGTACCCGAAAGGTGACAACAATCCCTCTGGGACGCCTGCTGTGTTTGGTCTTCCACCTCCTCAAAGCTACCTTCCTCCTCTGACTCCTCTTCTTCAGACTCCCAGAGTCTGGGGGCTTCCACTGCCCAGCATGGAATATTACACACAGGTCAGAGTCTGGGGGTTTCCACTGCCCAGCATGGAATATTATACACAGGTCAGAGTCTGGGGGCTTCCAGTGCCCAGCATGGAAGATTATACACGGGTCAGAGTCTGGGGGCATCCACTGCACAGCATGGAAGATTATACACAGGTCAGAGTCTGGGGGCTTCCACTACACAGCATGGAAGATTAAACACAGGTCAGAGTCTGGGGGCTTCCACTGCCCAGCATGGAAGATTATACGCGTTGCCTCTGTCTGCGTTATTAAAAGGTGTGTACTGTTAAGTAGTACTATTCCTATCGGTTTAATCCCTGTTACGTCCACTATCAGGGGACGTGTATTTGGCATGGATTTTTGGAAGCGGGAGATGGAAAAAGATGCTTGGTCGGTCCTCCCTCTTCAAATTTGGGGCACTGCACGTGCAATCTAAGGTACCACCAGATATGAGTGTCACTGTGCACTGGCAAAAGTTGGCAGAGTAGATGCAATAGGCTTCACACACCCCTGTAGGCAGGCAATTGCTATTCAATCTACTACAGTCAAAAAAGTGTTGTTTTATGTCACTGTACACTACGGTTGCACCAGATATGACGTATCACAGTGCACTGGCAAAAGTTGGCAGAGTAGATGCAATAGGCTTCACACACACGCCTGTAGGCAGGCAATTGCTATTCAATCTATTACAGTCAAAAAAGTGTTGTTTTATGTCACTGTACACTACGGTTGCACCAGATATGACGTATCACTGTGCACTGGCAAAAGTTGTCAGAGTAGATGCAATAGGCTTCACCCACACGCCTGTAGGCAGGCAATTGCTATTCAATCTATTACAGTCAAAAAAGTGTTGTTTTATGTCACTGTACACTACGGTTGCACCAGATATGACGTATCACTGTGCACTGGCAAAAGTTGGCAGAATAGATGCAATTGGCTTCACACACACGCCTGTAGGCAGGCAATTGCTATTCAATCTATTACAGTCAAAAAAGTGTTGTTTTATTTCACTGAGCACAATATAAGCTGTTAGGTGTTAGCCTGTCACACACACACGCTGGCAGGCATATGCAATTAGATTACACAGAAAAAAATTATAAAATAAAATAACTGATGTTCTAGCTCTAAAAAGAGCTTTTTGGGTTGCTGTCCTTCAGATGGAACGCTCTGGAAGGGAGTGTGTGCTGCTGATTGGCTGGAATATGTCTGCTGACTGTGAGGTGCAGGGTCAAAGTTTCCTCAATGATAAAGAATAGGGGGCGAACCGAAAAGTGCATATGTTCGCTGTTCGCTGCGAACGCAAACATGCCAAAATCGCCGCGAATAGTCTGCGGGCGAACTGTTCGCGACATCACTAGTCGTAACGCGTCTTGTATTTTTGTGTTGTAAGTCCGTAAATATTGCGAGGTCTGCAGTTGCTGGCAAGGAGTGCCTTCGGCTAGCCCGCAGCGTTAGCAATAACCCACATGCTCACAACTATATATGTGATTTTCAAAATGTGTTCTATATACAATAGTTCAAATAATAATCAAGAGGAACTTGCTCTTGAAAGCACATTTTTGCAGATTACCAGCCTTATTAAATTGCGATTGGGCAAATTAAATAGGGCTCTATTTAAGCACATAGCATATTTTTTACAGAAGTTTTTTGTTAGTGAACTTCTATCCAAAAGCAAGGTACAAACTAAAAACTTCTGTAAAAAATATGCTATGTGCTTAAATAGAGCCCTTTTAAATTTGCTGAATCGCAATTTAATAAGGCTGTAAGCAAACAGATAAAAGTAATTCTTAACATCTGTGATTAAGAGCCTATAAATATATCTAGTAAACATGTAGCCCTATTAAATTCCATCCCCGTAAGTGCAACGTGAAGAATGGAAACAGAGATCATCATTATTGCGTCACAGAAAAATGGAGGTTGGATTTCAAAGTCCTACAAGCTTCAATTAAAAGTTACGATTGGACTCACATTCCATTCATTATGTAATATTAATAAAGCCACAAATATTATATTCTATTACATATGGGTTACATTATATGTATTAACAAACTGATTGCCGGAATCGATATAACACATAAAATATACACAAAATAAAGTATTTTTGGGGGCCAATTTGCGGGTTTGAAAATGTTGTGCTATTAATTCTAAATCCAACATCACTTTCACTTTTAATAATTGTACAGTAGCGTGTTTTTATTGTCAGTACAAATGCTACGTATTGGACTTTACCCCCCTTGTGCGTCCTCTCCAGCACACATTGGTCTCCATTTGCATGTTAGGGAACTCGCTCGAAAGTGACTTTGTTAATAGCATGAATGCAATTGTAGCGGTTACGGGCTTGAGAGAACAAAGGATTTGAGGTCGCGAAGTTCATCGTTCAATGTCCCGTAGGCATTTTTCGGCCTTGCTGCATTCTAACCCACAAGTTGGCGGCGGCCTTCTTTATGGGGCTAATTTAATAGCCTTAAGTCCAAAAATCAACGATACAGGCTACATTGACATACGTAGCCCAAATTGAATAGGGCTAATGGTGCTCACAGAGGCGATTGTGAATTTTGAGACCACATCGAATATAATTCAGGGCCCTTTCTAATAATGAAAAAATAGAGTTTACTAATGCTGAATCATCTCTTGAAATTAAGAAATGCAAAATCAGTGTAGTTTGACACATTTCATAGAAAACTATAACAAAAATTGGTCGTTATCAAATAATTCCTTACCTGCTTACTAAAAGTAAAAGTATTTTGGTCAATCTCTGCAAGTTCCCAAGCCTGCTAATTTTATTTTCTGCAGATATGATTGTGAATAAAAATGATTTAGTTACATGAAGATCACTCAAAAAGATTAAAACATCACTTATCTATGTGATCTCTAGTAGAGCACCTGTAGCAAGCAAAGAAAGAAAAATGTAAGCATAATCATAATATGACATTTCCTTTCTCATCTTCTGTGACTCTGCTGCAGCACTTTTCTCAGGTAACACTTTAGCTGAGATACCAGGGGAGGGAGGAGAAACTGGTTCAGGCCCTTGTTAAAATTGTCACACCTATTTCACTCCAAAAGAAAAAACGTGATCAGTCACACGCTCTTGTAGGCACATCTGGCTTACCTATCACACATTTGACTATTAAATACTAGCAATATTTATAGCCCATTTTTCCTACACATATTGGTCAGCAAATATCGACAATACTGCATGTCTTATGTCTGCTTCTTTTATTTTTGCATAATGAAATAAGTACTAACTCAAATCACTCTAAATAAAATCTAATTCTTTATATGCAGGAAATTATACATATTAAGACAGTTTTGTATCTAGATAATAATCATTTTGCTGATTTATAATATTGTGTAATTGTTTTAATTTCTATATCTAAAACTGGCAAACAATTTGCATTAAATTAGAAATAAGTGAAATATTAAACGTGAAAATTACAAATCTGAGTGACATATGATCATAATCATAATTTAACAATTCTCTATGCACAATTTGTCTTCCACTTGTGTTGGATCCCTGGGGGATAACAAGCACTTGAAGTCTAGGCAGTGGTACAAGTGAAGAAAATTAAAATGAAGAACTGAAGAGACTGTACACTTAGACATTTCCAAATATAAATATTTGTTTTATAATATGCAATTATTTTGCTTAATAAAAATTGGTTCCATTACATCATTTATTATTGGTCATTATGTTGATTTTCTCTGTAAGTGTGAATTATCCATCTGCTACGAGTACAATGTTTATGAACCAGACAGTCAGATATCTGACTATGTAGGTACAAAAGCTATACTACCTGTAAATGTGTAATACACTTTTGCACATGTTCCACACATGCTTTATAAAGGTAAAGTATGCATTATATTGTGTAAAAACATTCCATGTAGTGGATTCAAATGTGACACAATCCATCACAGATTTATTATAGTTGAACAAAATTAGTTGCACTAAACCATTATACTACAAAGACAGCAGTAAAATCCATATTGATACATTTAAGTCTGATACCAGCACTGAATTACTGAACATTTTAAAGGGAAATCATCTTGAAAAGTGTTTTTTTTAATTACCATGGGCCTCATTCAAATTGGGGCCTGTAAATCGTCCACAAGTCTGCGATTCCCCGAGATTGGGCTACGGCCCTGTGTAGTACTATGTCTACGCTACTGTTCAATTGGCCGGCGCCATGCCATGGACCGTAGGTATTTGCTCCAAGCCCGTAAATCGTATATCAAGCCTGCAAACTCGGATGAATGTAAATGCAAATATAAATTCAATCCAGCACTGTAAAGCACTGTAAATGATGGGGAACACAATAGGGGACATGAGGATTAATAGCAAAACATTCTCAAGCTTGCACATCGGCCAAATCCAATACTTCAATTCAGGTTTAATTTCCGTCCAAAGTCCCATTGGCTTGAATGCCCTCCAAGCCCGTAACACTTTATTCAAGCCCATACAGGCTTGGAGGTTGATGCCTGCAAACTTGGAGCATTGTAAATGAAAATATATATTTAATCCAGCACTGTAAAGCACTGTAAATGATGGGGAACACAATGAGGGACATGAGGATTAATAGCAAAATATTCTCAAGCTTCCACATTGCCAAAATCAAATTATTTTTTTTCAGGCTCAATTTACGTTTAAAGTCCCACAGGTTTGAATGCCCTCCAAGCCTGTAACTTGTTAATCAATCCCGTATGGGCTTGGATGGTGAATGACCTCCATGCCCATAGGACTTTACATGATGGTTGTGACATGAAATTGAACATGAAATAAATGATTTATTTATTGTGATTTGAGAGTAGGGTAATGTTGTGCTATTAATTCTGAGACCTAAAATCACTTTAACTTCTAATAAAGAAACAGGATGTCTTTTTTATTTGCTTAATTATTACTACGTTTTGAAAGTAAGATCGTTGCAGGACCCATTTGGTTTAAGTAAGCTGCGGTTCGTGTTTAGCCATTTACGGGCTTGACGGAGGGTGAATCGTAGCAATTGAATAGCGAATAGGGATATCTTGCAGCCGCGGAAGATTGGAGGCGTAAACGGAAGTAAGCTGCAATTGAACTAATTGCAAGGGATTGCAGCTCGAGGCTTGTAACCCGATCGGAGGCCGCAAACGTAAGCCAATTGAATAGCTTACCATTTTTTCCTTCTACCCATAAAACTTGCATTTAAATTGTGTTGTTGTCGTTCAGTCCTTCAATTGTGTTCCACTCTCGGAGACCATAAGTCTGTCGTTGTTTCTGGTCCTGCTTATCCATATGTTTTTATTGGCAAATATACTGGAGTGGGTTGCCAGTTTCTTCTACAGTGGACTGCGATTTGTCTGACCTCTCTGCTGCATCTTGGGTAACCATACACAAGCCCCTTCACAAGGTAGAGATCCAGAAGGGGTGCATTTAAATACCACATTATTAAAGAAATGATAGGCTATTTTATAAAATACAAACAGCTGTCAGTTGCACTATGTGCTTAAATACTATTGAGGCATAATTAGGTAGCGACTGAGTTTCTGTAATAATCTGTAGAAGTGGTACAGATAAACACTAGCATAAACAGTAAGATCTTAAGGTCCATTGGTGGCAGAGTTTTGTGGCAGTTATTGCAATTTTTTGAGTAGTTATAGGTAAGTCTTAGGAAAACAAACTTTTCCACAAAATATCCCAACTCATCCTACAAATGGTTTGTAGAGCATGTTACCCATTCATTAGGTTTGTGGAACAATATGCTGGAAAGATATGTACTTCTCATAACCCTGAGCAATGTCATCTACTAGCTCCATGTGGTTTCATCTGTACTATATGATGCTGAGGAGATGTATTTAAAGTAAACTGGCCTCAGCAAACCATTTATATATACTAGTAAAATGGTGAAAAAAATAGGTTATCTGTGTCCCTGGAATGTAGTCAATGTTGTTTCATTACAGAAATACATATATTAAATAACAAAAACTAGACAGATGCCTTAACATTTACATACATATTACTTAATTCAACAAAAGGCTACAGCAATTGTTTCATAAGTGCCTACTCATGAGCGCATATGTAGTTTGTTTAGTAGTGTAGTGTTGCAGGTTTTGTGTCTTCTGAATTTCAAGACCTATTATCTCATAGAAAGGAGGTTCTGCTATGTACATATTATTCTCAACCTATGTCATGCCTAGTGATTTGTGCATCATACATTTGAAAAATGGCTCAGAAAATATACAGTAGACTCAGTTATCTTGCACACATGGTGATCGGTAGATGCCGGATAAATATAGATTCTGGTTGCTTGAGAGTTCCTATTAAAAGAGGTATAGATTAGCTGCACATAGGAAGCTCTGCTAAGTATATTTGTCAGTAAGGGCTGTTCTAGCAGCAGCAGCTTTCACTCCTCACTTACACACAGGTACGTTTGGCTGTAGGGTGCGGTGCTGAACCAAGGGAATGTAACGCCAGCACTGCACTGGCTCATTCATTCATGTCAAATTGAATTGCAGAGACGTACAGTGGATGCAAACTAGGTGCCTGTAAGCATTTTGTGGCATGAGAACCTGGCTCCTGGCATTTGTTGAGCCCCGACAATTTCCATTTTTATTTAAAGTACAGTATTCAAAAAAAATTCTGGTTGCTTGAGAGTTCTGGTTACTTGAGTTCTGGTTAACTGAGAGTCTACTGTATTCTTTCATCAACATTATTTATCATGATTTAAAGTTTACCCTCAAAGCAATGTATAAGGATAAAAAACAAATCTTGTTCTATGAACTGTATATTTCACTGCACATCCTTTTAATCTCCAAAAATTGAGGCATTTTCATTTGGACAGAGCAGTGAGGTATTTAAGTATATAAATCAGAGTCAATACAAGGATTCCTGAAAGGTCAATTAAAACTATGACATACGATTTTATATTTGATTTAGAGAAAAATTAGAAAAAATATTTTAAAGCAGAATACAAAATGTTTAAAATATCAATTAGCATATACATTTAAAATATGTGACATTGATAAATATTTATTTTTGATAGAGAAACAAAAGGCTTATGTAAGTTGGTTCCTCTTAAACCTGACAAAGATGTAGGCTGGGAATAGACTAAGGTATTAATTGGGAATAGACTAATGTATTCATTTTTAGTATTTAGTAACAATGAGCACACATAATGCATATCATGCTTAAACTGATTTTACTAGGTAATTTTCTGTTTCCTTACATTTTTTGATTTAGATAATTTGTTATTTTAATATTTACAACGCATTTATATTAACTTACTTTGATTAATCCAACTGTCTGTTATCTTCAAGTATTGCCAGAGCAAAGTTGAGGTGGTTAATGTCTAAAGCGGGCAGGCTGCCTGTCTGTTGGTTTATTAAAAGGACCACAAAAGTCACCATATGTAATTTGGTAGCCAAATACAAAAATGTTAAAAGTTTATTTTAAGTGTGTAAGAGCGAGGCCACCAGAAATCCTAATAAAGACGTTTCCATAGTCTCTTGCATGGGGACACAAAATAATTTAGATGCCAATTTAGAAATAATTTCCTTTATTACTCTCACTCTCAGGAGGGAGCTGAAGGTTCGAATTGCCAAACATCAGCCTTAAAACCTTAATGACTTGGAGAGGATCTACAAAGAGGAGTGGAACCCCTCCTGAGATGCGTGCAAACCTGGTGACCAACTACAAGAAACGTCAGACTTCTGTCTTTCACGGTTAAAATACACCTACCATTAAAATTATAGACTGATCATTTCTTTGGCAGTGGACAATCGTTCAAAATCAGCAGGGGTTCAAATACTTTTTTCCCCCACTGTACAT
Organism: Discoglossus pictus; assembly: GCA_027410445.1. Classification (NCBI taxonomy): domain Eukaryota; kingdom Metazoa; phylum Chordata; class Amphibia; order Anura; family Alytidae; genus Discoglossus; species Discoglossus pictus. The sequence continues at coordinate 227,829,473 of CM050165.1, read as the reverse complement.
GCAGGAGTGGAAGAAGGATCTGGCGGAGAATTGGGACATGGAAAATGGGAAGTCTCCTGGGGGAGTATCTATAGGGGATCTCTTAATCATAATATTCTTGAAACAGCTGTAAAGGGGCCACACCGTACTTATGTCACCCCAGAAAAATTAGCAAAGTGGAAATGCTCGGCGGATCCAAACTGCTTTAGGGGCTGTAATTCCATTGGCTGATTTATTCATATGTGGTGGGACTGCCTGAGAGTGAGACTAATATGGGAAAGTATTTCTAAATTGGTATCTAAATTATTTAGTGTCCCCATGCGAGAGACTATGGAAACGTGTTTATTAGGATTTCTGGTGGCCTCACTCTGACACACTTAAAATAAACTTTTAACATTTTTGTATTTGGCTACCAAATTTCATATAGCTAAACGGTGAAAGCGGGGGGACCTAAATTTACAGGTAATCATAAATAAAATAGACTATATAGCTACAAATGAAAGAATTACATATTCCCTGGAAGACTCCATGAATCGCTTAATGGAAATATGGGGGCTTTGGTTAGATTCATTTAGGAATCTTCCCTATATACATACACAGAGGGGGGTAAGAAGGTAGACCCAGGTGGAGACCAGTTTCATTGGGAGGCGCAGAAGCATGGAAAGTGAAAGGACTGGCAAGACTACCAAACACTGGCAAAAGGTATTGATGATGATCTGTACTGTTTAGTGATTTTTGTTTCTTTTTTCTCTTTGTTATTACTGATTATTCGAAATGTAAAAAAGAAAATAATTGACCTAAGATGGGTCCTATATAAACTAAGTAGGGACTCTAGATATCGGATATAAATATATAGAGTCAGTGATAAAAAAAAAATATATAACGACTGGCGACAATAGGGAACCATGTTAGTCAGTAGTTAGGAAACTGGGTTACCTAGGATTACAGCTAATTATATAATGCTTCAGATAACAGATTATATGTTTTAGAAATATATATCATTCTGATGTTAATGAGATGTATGCTATTTCTTACCTGATATGTGATCCAATTTCCATCTAATAAAAATTAATTAATAATTTTTTTAAATTACGGTGGCAATATGTTTGATGTAATGAATACCGGAAAATGAGCTCTAAAAAAAGGCTCTAAGTTATGTTTCTAGGGCCTTACCGGCTCTAGCGGGATTTATTATCAATCAGACTGATTTTGGGATCTTCTAGGCCCTAACTGTGGTTTATTGTGAGAGGACAGAGTAATCCATTTCACGTCTGTATGTGGTCAGCCATGTTGCCATCTTGACTGTTTCTTGACCCTGGGCTGCATATACTCCCCAGATGTCATGACAATACAAGACATTTATTACTTTAGATAAACAAGAAATATTGTAACCAGAAGTTCGTAAAATTGATAAGAGGCCAGACCCTTGAATCTGGAGGCCAGGATGAATCTGGAGCCCCCCCCCCCCCCCCCCCCACTTAATGACAGCAGAAAATACCAGATGAAAAGATCAAACAAAGTTATTAGCAATGGGACACAGCCTTAGCTGCCGAAAAGTGCTGGACTATTGGACCATACTGGGGGATGCATGTTTGAGTGTTTGTTAAATATCTGTGAATACACAACAATCTGTTTCTGCACTAATCCAGGGTGCATTTTGGTTTCTTGTATGATGTGCTATCCTAATTCAATGGATCTGATGCTCCTGCTTCTCTATGAATGATGTGCATGAACTGTCATGCTGGGCAATGAGATTAAACACAAAATCTCACCACTCAGGGATTGTTCCTGTAAGCTACAGAAGGAGCATTACGGTTGCATGTGGCTCCTCATCTCTGTGTCACAATCAAGAATTGGAATAGATATTGTGATTTTAGTTTAGCCCTTGAAGCCATTGCACAATAATCTGCATGAATAATAAGGCTGGGGTCTGTAACATTATATTATGGATTAACAATATAATTAAAAAGCGTTTATGGTGATGCAGTGGTAAGCAATCTGCTTTAAATCTTTTTTTTATTGGTATGTCATACGTTTGATTCCCCATCTGCTTTTTTTAATAAAATGTTTTACTCATTTATCTATATATATCAGTATGTACATATCATATGTGTGTTAATACATTCATTAGTTAATTTAAAAAAGTAGAATGCATTGATTTAGAAGCAATGAGTTGCACATTATTAAATGAATAATGAATTATTTTAAAAAAAGTTTAAATAAACAAAATTAAGACAGTCACCTCAAAATGGCATATGCTTTATAATATAAACTGAATTACATATTTCTGATTTTTTGAAACAGTAAAGAAAAAAAACACTCTCCATAGGAATTAAACCCAGAAACTGCTCTACCACAGACAGCAACCTTAGCTGTGTCCCTCCTGCTCTCTTTCTATCTAAGCTGCTAGAGTAGTTACAAGTAGTTATTGTTATAAATATATGATGAACTAACTGATTTTACAGCTATAATGACCCACTGGCAATGAAGAGGTTAATGTGCAAGGAAAGTTTTGCTTGTTGATATTACTCCCAGAGCACAGGAGAAGTTGTCTGTCATAAACAACAAAGGTAAGAAACCTCTCTTGAATAACACCCCGGTGGTGATTAAACAGAAACTGGTTTTACCAAAAGAAGCAGCAGGGTTGTATTTGCATCATGAACACAACGCATGGGAATCAAATCAAAAGTGACAAGGGGTCAAGAAAAGGTGAAATGGATAATTATCTTGGACTACAGTATCATCTAGTGATCATTGCCTGAAGGACACTGGACATGAGATTTGGTTGGCTGGAACAATCTAAGGTGGAACAATCTAAGGTGTGACTATGATGGGTATAACAGGGCAAAATCTACTTGTCTTGTAGTAGAATTATCTTAGGAAAGGAACAGAAGAATGAGGAAGACTCTACACTTTTGCATACACACACTAGTATTATATACAGTGTCTTGCAAAAGTATCCACCCCCTTGACTTTTTACCTATTTTGTATTATTACAGTCTTACGTTTAATGTTTTGTTAATCTGAATTTCATGTGCTGGATCAGAACACAATAGACTAAGTTGGTGAAAGGAAATGAGAAAATATATACATAAAACTAGTTTATAATTTTTAGAATTATAAAACAGAAAATTGGCATGTGCATATGTATTCACTCCCTTTGTTATGAGACCCATAAAAAGCTCTGGTGCAACCAATTACCTTCAGAAGTCACATAATTAGTGAAATTATGTCCACCTGTGTGCAATCTAAGTGTCACATGATCTGTCATTACATATACACACCTTTGTTGAAAGGCCCCAGAGGCTGTAACACCTAAGCAAGAGGCACCACTAACCAAACACTGCCATGAAGACCAATGAACTCTCCAAACAAGTAAGGGACAATGTTGTTGAGAAGTACAAGTCAGGGTTAGGTTATACAAAAATCTTCGATGATCCCCAGGAGCACCATCAAATCTATCAAAACCAAATGGAAAGAACAACAGCAAACCTGCCAAGAAACTCACAGAACGGACAAGGAGGGCATTAATCAGAGAGGCAGCACATGGACCTAAGGTAACCCTGGAGGAGCTGCAGAGTTCCACAGCAGAGACTGGAGTATCTACATAGTACGATAATAAGCCGTACGCTCCATAGAGTTGGGCTTTATGGCAGAGTGGCCAGAAGAAAAAACAAAATGGCCCATTGAGTTTGCGAAAAGGCACGTGGAAACACTCCCAAAATGTATGGAGGAAGGTGCTCTGGTCTGATGAGATTAAAATTGAACTTTTCAGCCATCAAAAAAACGCTAAGTCTGGCGCAAACCCAACACATCACATCACCCAAAGCACACCGTCCCCACAGTGAAACATGGTGGCAGCATCATGCTGAGGGGATGTTTTTCGGCAGTGGGGACTGGGAAACTAGTCAGATATGAGGGTAAGATGGATGGTGCTAAATACAGGGATATTCTTGAACAAATCCTGTACCACTCTGTACGTGATTTGAGGCTAGGACAGAGGTTCACCTTCCAGCAGGACAATGAGCCTAAACATACTGCTAAAGCAACACTTGAGTGGTTTAAGGGGAAACATGTAAATGTGTTGGAATGGTCTAGTCAAAGCCCAGACCTCAATCCAATAGAAAATCTTTGGTCAGACTTAAAGATTGCTGTTCACAAGCGCAAACGAACTTGAAGGAGCTGGAGCAGTTTTGCAAGGAGGAATGGGCAAAAATCCCAGTGGTAAGATGTGGCAAGCTCATAGAGACTTATACAAAGCGCTCATAGAGACTTATACAAAGCTGTGATTGCCGCAAAAGGTGGCTCTACAAAATATTGACTTGGGGGGGGGGGGTGAATAGTTATGCACATTGACTTTTTCTGTTATTTTGTCCTATTTGTTGTTTTCTTCACAATAAAAGAAAACATCTTCAAAGTTGTGCGCATGTTCTGTAAATTAAATTAGGCAAATCCTCAAACAATCCATGTTAATTCCAGGTTGTGAGGCAACAAAACACGAAAAATGCCAAGGGGGTGAATACTTTTGCACGGCACTGTAGGTAAAGGCTTGCATCTCAGATGTCAATCTCACCACTACCTGTTGTATATTAATAAACCTTTTCACTTATAAGTTTCCAGTGTATTTGGAGTTTCCTATAGCAGTCAGATGTAAGTTCATTTGTCAGGATATATAGTAATAATTTAACTATAAAAGGACAATTTAGTAACAGTTACAAATCACTTAGCCATTGCCTCATTCAAAGCTTCTACACCTGATTCTAATTAACATTCATTATGTTGTGTGCGGTACCAAGCTCACTACTAATTCAGGCAGAGTCAACACAGTGAAATAGCCTGACTTCAATTGCTCAAAACTCCAAAATCAATTTTTTAAATTAAGACACTTTTTCCACATGCATTTTCACCCTCCATCTAATAGTGTGGAGCAAGTTTAAAAACTAAAAATTAAAAAAACAGGAGAAGCAGCAAACCCCAGGTGTATGTTTTGGCCTCTCTTGGGCCTCATCAATGAGGTGTAGCTGATCTCCCTAAGACACAGTGAGTCCACGCCTGGAGCCACCAATCACCCTTAGCGGCAAAAAACAAAAACAAAGTCAGAGGCACTCAAACAAAGAACGAACCACATCTAAGTAGGTTTGTTTTAGCTCACTTGTGCCCTTTACTGAAAGCAATGTGGACTCCTTGCTCACTGTGCCTTAGGGAGTTTAGCTACACCTCACTGATGAGGCCCCGAGAAGCCAAAACATATGTCTGGGGTTTGCTGTTTCTACTGTCAAAGTAGATTTGCCTGATATTTCGTAGCGGGATCACTATTTTGAGTGAAATACCACAGTATATTTATTCTTGTGAAGGGAGCTTACAGAGGCAGCTCCCCGAGTAGTTAACCAGACCTATAGAATAAACCTACTTAGGTGTTGTTCATTCTCAGACTGAGCGGCTCTGACTCCATTTCTACTTGACAGAAGCAGATCAAATAAAGAAGAAGTGGCAGGAATACACTGAAAATCTATACAGGAAGGATTTTAACAACAGTGATGACTTCAATAATTTGTCCAATAATCTGGAGTCAGACATCTTGCAGAGTGAAGTGAGATGGGCCCTAGGAAAATGTGGCAAGTTCTTAAAGAGATGGGAATATTAGATCATCTCATCCGCCTCCTGAGGAATCTTTATGTGTGCCATAAAGGCACGGTCAGAACCGAACATGGAACAACAGAAATGTTCATGATCGTAAAAAGAGGTTGGACAAGGTTGTATTTTGTTACCTTATTTTTTCAACTTATGCTCAGAATAAATCCGCGTAAGGATGGACTGGATGAATCCAAAATCCAGAATCAATATTACTGCAAGACTTATCAACAACCTAAGATACTGATAACAGATGGCTGAAAGTGAGGAGGAACTAAAGGATCTATTGTTGAAGGTGAAAGAAGAGATTGCAGAAACATGCCTGCTGCTCAACTTTAAAAATACAAAGCTCATGTCAAACTACAATATTTCTGGCAATAGATGGGAAAGAAGTGGACGCAGTGACAGATTTTATTTTCCTTGGCTCCAAGGTGGTGACTGCAGCCATGAAATTAAAAGATTTGTTCCTGGGAAGGAAACCTTTGGCAAGATTGGCAAGCTAGTGAAAAGTACATTTGTGACATTATCAACCAAGTTCCCAATAGTAACAAACCTTTTGAGAACTGGACCATAAAGAAGGCTGAGCACGATAGGACTGAAGTCTTTAAATTGTGGTGTTGGAGAAAACTGCTTAGAGTCCCTCAGACTGCAAGAAGATCCAATAAATCAGAACTTCAGGAAATCGAGACATGTGTACACTGATCAAATATTTTGGTATATCATGACAGGATTCCGAAGAGAAAGACTCTAATGCTGGGTAAGATTGGAAACAAACAAAGAAGGGGACGGCAGAGGCGGAGATGGACAGATGAAGTAATTGAAGCAATGAATATGAACTTGATGGAGCTCAGTGAGAGGGTGGCTGACAGATGTGCCTGGCGTGCTGCTGTCCACAGGGTCATGGAGAGTCGGACATGACTTAAATACTAAACAACAACAAAGACTGGTGATTCTAGGGTTAAAGCATGCATTTTTATTCTGCCTGCTAATCTTATAATTTTGAGGTTAGAGAATTTCTGGAAAAGTAATTATCAGTGTTGAGCATAATGAGGTCTGCCTGTCACGTCAAAAGCAAGAGCAACTTATCACTTGTGAAGATCCCAAAAAGGGGTCTATTTAGCTACAGACAATCCCTGCCTTTGGCCACAGAATTCCCCTCTAAATAGGTGAGCTTCATTGAAGGAATGGGCTGCTTGGTATCTGGCTAATGGATCAGGAACAGGTACATGTGCTTTAGCTCAGGAAAAAAATAAAAGCCTTCCTGTTAAATGAAACACACCATACTTTATGCGTTCCAAGTAACAACCTTTATTTCTTACAGCAATCTCTATATAAAATATTTCATGTTGCTGGGAGGACCTATTCAAAATCCTCTCCCGATCAGGATCATCCAGTAAGAGAACGGCATCTGGGGGAGTATGGGCAGACTTGGGTGATTAGAGCCAATCAGGTGCTGATGGATATGGGGGCTTGGCTTGTGGTGGGTGGATCACTGGGCCAGACCAACAGAGAATCAGAGTGGCAAACAGAACAAAGGGCCTGTGATTACCCCATGTCCTTTGACAAAATGGTTACAGGATCCAAAAGTCATCTGGTCAGGAACACAGATTTTTACATCACTAATATAGTTTCTGTTGTGTTTAACGCTGGCTAGCGCATACGCACAATGGAAACTATATTTTGCACAGAGTGCGCGCAAGATGTGCGGTGTGAGCTGCGCACTGAGCATCGCAAGAGGGAGGGAGACACAGGGGAGGGAGAGGGTGTGGACGAGAGACACAGGGGAGGGAGAAGGTGGGAGAGAGGGAGACACAGGGGAGGGAGAGGAGGGGGAGAGAGAAACACACAGTGGAGGGGGGAGAGACCAAGGGTAGGGAGAGGGGTAAGTGTGAGTGACACAGGGGAGGGATAGGGGGAGAGAGAGACACACACAGGGGAGGGAGGAGAGAGACATACAGGGGTGGGAGACGTGAGAGAGGCACAGGGGAGGGAGTGGGGCAGAGAGGGAGACAGGAGAGGGGGGTGGGAGAGATAGACATGGGGAAGAGAGAGACAGGGGAAAGGGTGATAGAGACACAGCGGGTAGAGAGACAGGGGAGATGGTGGGAGAGAAACATGGGGGGAACATTGGGTGAGAGAGAGAAGGAGAGGAGGGGAAATGAGAGAAGCAGAAGGGTAGAGGGGAAGAGAGAAGAAGGAAGGAGGGAGAGACAGAAATAGAGAGGGAAAGAGAAAGGAGGATGGCGGGAGGGGAGGTGATATAGAGAGAGATGGGGCACAGTGATAGAGAGGGCATTAAGACAAAGAGGACAGCTCACAGGGAGAGGGAGAGGGTGCACAGAGAAAGTGAGAGGGCGAACAGAGAGAGGGGGAGAGGGTGCACAGAGAGAGAGGGGGCACACAGAGAAAGATGGAGAGGGTGCACAGAGGGAGAGGGAGCACAGAGAGAGAGCGAGAGGGTGTAGAGAGAGATGGAGAGGGTGCGGAGAGAGAGGGAGAGGGCGCTCAGGGAGAGAGAAAGTAAGAGCAAATAATTTATTACTATCGGGTAAATGACTAGTCAATTTATATTCTACATCATCATATAGGGGTTCAGGTCTAGCACAAAGCAATTTAACATAATCATCATTCTTATCATCATCTGACACTTGGTCACCTTCAGTAATGAAATAGGTAAATCCTATGTCAACCTGATATCACCTTTACTATTTGAACAACCAATAAGGACCACACATAGTTTTCAAAACATTCACCTTGCCTTAGCTTTTTAAAATCTGGGACTATAAATATATTTAATTAATTAATTATTATCAATATGGATGAAAGAGTATTTTGACAATAAGTGACATGAATACGGATGGGAAAGTTGAATTAACTTGTGTCTCTTGCCTTTTTGTACTGTTTATGGTAGTTTTGTACAAAATGTAGTTGGATGATTTTGAAAAAAAAAAGGACAGTGTAATAAGCAGCAAGTGGAAATAATGATGCTTAAAACTGTATTAAAGTGCCACAAAATTCTCATTTATTGGCTCTACACCTTTAGCTAAGAGGGTGAATAGGCATGTAGAAAAGGTGTTTTAAGTTTGATCATGGAGTTATGATCACTGAAGTCAGGCTATTTCACTGAATTGCTTCTTCCTGATTGAGTATTGAGTTCTGTCCTACAGAACATGATGAATATTAATTAAAAACATGTAGAAGTTTTGAATGAGTCATTGCTATGTGATTTGTAACTACTTGTAACTATTCTAGCAAAACAAGGAGCAACATGGCAGGTGGCACACAGCTTATATTCTTGTCTGTGGTGAGCAAGTTCCTGGATTTCATACCCACAATGCATACATTTTTACTAAAAACAAACAACAGACATACGTTGTCTAGTTTATATAATAAAGCATTTGCCAATATGAGGTAGCTATCTTGTTTTTGTTTATTTTAAAAAATATTTTATATATATATATATATATATATATATATATACAAATTCAAATAGCTAGTTCACATAAATATTCAATATATATATAATTCAAATAATAAAATTAGTTTGACTTTTACAGATACTTTTTAAAGCAGACTGTGTGGTTCTAGTGTTCATTTGTGGTCCTTTGAATGGTAGGTCTGGTGGCAAAGCAGATAGGTGATCGGAGTATTCCTGACAAAAGCCCAATTACATGTAAATATTATAGCATAATGCTAAAAATTCACAATTTTCTTAAACTTTGAACTTAATATTGTCTTGGTTATTTGATATAATGTTTAGTTAAAAATAAATGTCATCTACAGCATGACATGTTGGAGAATCTGTATGTCTTATACGTCATATCATACTAAATCCAGTTCTTTTTTATAATATGTGCATTCACACTTCTCAGATGTGTTAGTTGCTGCATTTAATTTTGCTTATCCACAATGAAGTCTTTATCATGTGTAAACTCACCAGGGGCAATATGTCTGCTCTAAAACATCCCTTTGCTTTTCATGCACTAGGATGCAAACGGGGCTTGTTTTTTAGAGCATGCTGCAAGACATTCATGGCTTTCATTCCACTTTATTTCTTAAACAGCTACTATGACAACTGTAGTGCTATTCATTCGCTACTAAGGCTGTTAATGCAGGTGGTTCACTATGAAATAAACAAGCATATTTTCCTTGTCACAATAAAATAATACATTCTTAATAATTATGTGTTTCATTATGTTTGTATATTTTAGACAAGGAGCTGAAGGGTATAGAAAAATATTTATTACAAAATAAATGCAGTCTTTATTTACAGTTTAGTGGACAGTTCATTTGTATTAACTGGGATAGAAATGTGTCTGATGATTTGTCTGATGTACACAAAGTTCACTTGCTAACCATTGAATGGCATAATCTCCCAAATGTTGGTTATTCCAAAAGCTGATCAAAGACCCATAATATTTTACAACATTCAAAGGCAAAGGAAGTATGCTCGAGATGAGTGCCAAAGGTGCTCACATTGGGTGGCAAACAGCATTGCCAGGCTTAACATGTTATTCCCGTCATCGTTGACGGGCAAGTAGCTAGTTATATATAAAAGAAAAACAATAAATAAATAGTGAATGATACAAGTGAGTCAAGTAAAATGTAATTTTAACAAAATAATGTAGTCTTATACAATTGCTTTTGGTAAGCAGTTATTATAAAAGAATATTGTGTATACTAACACTTTTGTGTAAGTACATTGTACATTAATTAGGTAAATATTTTATTATTATTAAATCTCATGAGTATGAAAATATATTGGAAAATGTTATTATAATTAAGGAGACTCTTAAAAAAACTCTGTAATCAATTATAATATGATCTATTTAGATAAATGTAAAAGGCAAAACTAATAAAACAAAATGCATAAATTATAATTTAAGAAAGTGAAGACATGCATACATTTATTTTTAAGGTGAAATCAAATAGATTTAATACTTTAATAATTACGAATACAATGAAAATATATGAAAAGAAAAATATATATGACTTGGTGTAAAATTATAAATATTAGTACAATGTATGAAGTTTAAATGCAGATATCGATTTTTAGAAAAAACACAAATGTCAGAAACCTACTCTCTGTTGGTCTTGAAAAGGTCATTAGAGCAATAGTACCCACAGGTTGACTCAGTCCAGTATCCCCTCACAAAGAACAACTTAACAGGAATCAAGGACAAGTTGCACATTACAGGAACTAGTTGCAGAATTTTCGTTGTAGAATAAAATAATAAAAGCATTCCCTCTAAATTAAACACACTGGCCCTCATTCTATTATCGGCCGTAAATCGGCCGCAAAGCTGCGATTCCTTGCGGGGCTCCCGTTACTTTGCAATTCAAATATACGGCGCCGCAAGGATATCCCCTTACGGCCGGCCGCATATCTTGCAAACGGCCGTAAGCTCAGAAATCTTTAAAAGCAAAAATAAATTCAAGACGCCACTGTAAAGCTCTGTAAATGCTAGGGATCATAATGGGGGACATGAGGATTAATAGCAACCCCCTCTCAAGCTTGCACATCAGCCCAAATCTGAGATTTCATTAACAGTTTATTTTCTGGCCGCAGCGTGGGCGGGTCTGAGGTGCTCCAAGCCCTCTGGACTTTTTCCACGGATATTTGTCATAAATTAAAAAAATATATATTTACGGATTTGAGTGTAGGGGAATGTTGTGCTATGAATGCTAACACCTACAAACACTTTATAGTCTCCTCAGAGTGCAGGATGGCTTTATTATGTGCTTAATTGTGTGCCTGCGGGACCTTTTTGCTGCAAGTAAGCTGCGGCTCGGTTTTAGCCTTGCAGAGAGGGTTCCCGGAGCAATTGAATAGCAACCAGGATTTTCTTGCGCCCAAAACTCTTCCGGCCGTTAAAGATCACAAGGCGCCGGCCGCAAGCCTGTCGGAGTCCCCTGCCGGGAGGGAATAGAATAGGCAAATAGCTTGCGGCCGGTCCTTGCGGCCCGCATCTCCTACGGCCGATAATAGAATGAGGGCCACTGTGAATAAGTGCCCAAAAGAGAGCATAATCCTTATTTTTGGTTCATAGTTTTATACAGTTTTTACACAATATAACAATGGGTTATTTTCATAAGCAAACACAACTTAGCATCTTTTGGCACTTTGAATATGCCCCAGAGGGCTAGGAAATACAATCAGGGACCACCATTTGTTAGTACTAACATGATTGGCTGGGCAACCGGGGTATATTCACTTTTTCAGACTGACCAGTACTTCTATAATATTACAATTTCGGCTCTTTATTAGATTGTATGGGGAATCAAGAGCAATGGCAAAGTATACAGTAATAAATGGTTAATTGCACGACAATTGATCCAAGGGATAACACTTACAAGGCACTTGATATCACTTGACCTTTGTCTATGCAAAAAAGTGTTTCAATTGTTGTTAACCTAGTTAACTATACTGATGTCTATGCAGCTATTCTCACCTCTCTCAATGATTCAATCCATCCAGGAGCCTATCCCAGCCCTGGGGCTGGGAGCGAACTGGGTATCATGGTTCTGTAACTAGCCAATGATCTTCTTTAAAGTTATACTACACTTAAAATATTTGTTAATAGCCCTATGTAATTTATACATATTGCAACTAACAACAAAAAGTAGAATTGATATAAATGTTTTTTGGTGATCCAGGCATCAAACCAGGGGATTGGGGAAACATTAAGGCATACATTCATGTTAGCAATTACGTATTGGTCCTATACCCATAATAAAGTGATATAGTCCAGGTCCAGAGCCCAGATGGTTCTGGGTGTTTGTGACAACACATTTCTAAGAAATTCTTATAAAAGGGATTTCTAATTAACTGGATTTGTCTACCAAAAATTGTTATTAATATGTGTCAACCTACTGAACCATGTGACAAAAAAGGGATAATGATGTTTATATTAGCGGTATATACAAGATTACATAGTTTCATTAGGGCTATACAAAGGATTACATTATTTATGTCTATGTATGCACGCACAATATACATATAATGTTTTCTCATACTTAATAATGGACATAAATATATGACAAACGTTTTTCCTTTCTTAGTATTATTGTATCTATAATACCCGCTCTAATTCCTAGATGTACAGATTGTAAACCCCAACATTTTTAATCTTTGGTATTACATTGATGTTGATCCATAAAGTGCTGGGCCTCATTGAGATTTGGTGATTGAATGTCTCCAGTTTACCATATGGATAAAGTTGCCTTATTGGGATTAATACCGTATTGGTCCGAATATAAGCCGCACCTTTTTTCAGATTTGTGAGCTTGCGAGTTAAGGGTGCGGCTTATATTCGCGACCGTCAAAAAATCATTCCCGATTTGCGAACTTTGCATGTAACGCGTGCGACTTCTATTCGCAATTGCAAAAATGACTGCCGTTTTACGCAATTGCGAGTTAAGGGTGACGATTTTCGTGCTTTAGACTGCTGTATTGAATAGCTATTTACGGTTTTAGTGATTCTAACATCCCTGTAAAGCCTGTAACCTGCAAAACAAAAGCTACAATGCTAATTAGAAAGCCTGTTTCTTGCAATGGCTCATCACTTTGAGAGTCTTTTTTCTCTCCAATTTTACGGGTGCGGCTTATATTTGAGTACTATCTTTTTTTCTATTTTTTCCCTTGAACTTTACCGGTGCAGCTTATACGCGGGGTGCGGCTTATATTCGGACCAATACGGTTATGTTTAAACACTTATACAATTTCTCTAATTTAATGTAAGTGATAAGTTTAGTCACTAATGTTATAATGAAAGCTAATACATGTATCTTAGATTAAAATAATATATACAACTCAGGAAGTGAAATAAATATGAATGCACTCTGGCTCATTATTTAATATTTGCATATAACGTTGCGAGGGGTATTTAAACAGTCTGTAAGATAATACTAATTAATTCACCATCACATAGACGATATTAATATATGGCTCTATATATTCTCTGTAGAGACTTTTGAAACAATGTTCATATCATTTACATAAGCATTTCTATTTTCAGGTGTAACTTCCAGTCTGCATGTTACGTAGCAATTACCAGCGTTCAATTGCCATGCAGTCATAATTTTATGTTTTATGATGATTTTACATGAGGTGATTAACCACAGTATAAGATTATGAGAGGAGGGCATTATTTTAAGTGGACAAATCATTATATGAGACGTTTAGGTACTATTTTCACTGCCAGACATTTTTCTAGACGACAATATGTTCTATATGTATCCCGGTTGTTGTCTAATGAAGGACACTGATCATTATATAGTTAAACAGTGCTGTCACACTGTCTGTTTGTGTTTACTAAGGAATATTAGAATAATTAAAAAGTGATCAGTCAGTCCTTTATTATATAGAGTTGTTACCTCCATACTTTCCTAAAACTAGTTTTTACAGAATTTCTGGTATCGTATTACAAATCCATAGTAAAAACAAGAAAATCAATTGTTGTTTAATAGTGTTTTTTTAATTGGAGTTCATAAACAAGGATCTCTACCCGTGCTAAACATAGAAGCTTAGACGTTGACAAACCAGGCTGATATAGTCTGCCAATAAACATTAAGTTGCATTCCAGCAGAGAGAAATGATGCACTTGAGCACATGCTAAAACATAATAGTGACTCATTCTCTTAGTCTTTATTGAGTTCTACAATGTAGTTTGCAAATGGCTGTCAAAATTGTTGCTCATTTTAGCAGCTCCTACAATATAAGAATATCTAAAAATGGTGTAATTTATAACCTGATATTGAAGGTTTTCTAGTAGATAGAACAGGCTTAACAACCAATAAAAGGATATTAAATGGTACATTCCAGACTGATTTAAAGGCCTTCTTGAAACTTTAGTATTCGCACAAGGACATTGAATCTCCATACGGTTTTTTATAGACAATTTATCATAGCAAACTCATTTGATCAACACTTTTGATCTAAAATGATTGAATATGTGCAGAATAAGAGAATGAGGTAAAAAAGCTAGCTAATACACGAACATAATTTGCATCTTTATTGTACCTATCCATCTATCTATCTTAATATGAGAGACATGCACATTGTGCTCATCATATTCTCTGGGTTATTTTGATGCCCATCAAGACCCACCAGACCAATTTCTAACATGTACCTTTTCACAGTAATGCCCTCTAATATACATTTTTCATGCAGAACAATTGAGATTGGACACACATTGCTATAGGGCAAGTATTTTAGAATTGAACTGATTACTCCTTAGGATCCTTTAGAGGGAGTGAGATCACTCTCTGGCATATAATAATATTGACTTAGATTGCAACTTTTCTTTGTAAATGTACAATATCGTTTGCCATCATTGAATAAATTGTAAAATATGGTCGGTATAAATCACTTTTAGCGGGTGTAGTGCCCTAATTATCTTCAACTCTTTGTTGATATTTAGTTTTAAAACTATTTCTAGCTGAGTTGCAGAGCTAGAGTGTATAATCCCCCATGAGCTTTGGCTTAAAGCTGTGTAATACAACAGGCATATGCCAAAAGGAAGCCAAGCTAGGAATCCCACCCACAAGATTACTGCCTCTTATCAATGTGGGGCTGGTTCTTAGCTTTGTGCAGTCGATTTTTTGAGGAGGTAGTTTACAAAGCTCTGTAATACAGCAGGCATATGCTTAAAGCATGTTTAAAATGGTAATGGGATTACAAGAGTGATGCCCATTGTGGGCACATTTGCATGTCCTCTGCTCAGGTTCCCAGAGTGCAGTGTAATAACTGTATTTCTCTATATTCTGAGCAGGAAACAAGTTTTTTTACTTTTTTAGATGTTCAAATGTTAAAACAAATGTACTATTTATTTACTGTACTACTGTACGGTGGAGGACTTCTATTACTCTTTTGCCCACCAAATATTAAATGATTGTTGTGGTTGAGCTACCTCCTCAAATATTCTACTACACAAGCTAGGAACCGGCCCCATGCTGATGAGAGGCAGTAACCTTGAAACAGCTGTACATGGATGGGATTCCTAGTTTGTGTATAATCCCTCCTAAGTTTTGTTCAAAGCTGGCATAATGCTTAAAGAAAGCCATGTTTGAAATGTTCAAGGATTACAAGAGCGAAGCCTGTTGTGGACACATTCACATGTCCCTGCCCAGGTTTCCCAGAATGCAGTGTAATAACTGTATTTATCAGAATTCTGAGCAGGAAATATGGGCCCATAGCATGTTTGTCTGTGTATAATGTTTGAATAAATAAGGCAACAATATAAACCTTCTCAATCATGAACCATTCTGTTGCTCCATGTTATTTCTGACTGTGGGCTTCTTGGTCCACATAGAGATTCTTCATGAGACGGATGAGATGATCTGGTACTCCCAAACTCTTTAAGTACTTTCCCACATTTTTGTTGTGAACCACACATGAAAGGGCTTTAGAATGGTCTTATTAAGCAGAAGTACATATTTTTCTGGAACTCTCTTGCTTTTCTCTATTATTAGCCGACATTGGCAACTTGATCTCTTGTTCCTCTTCCTCTGCTGACCCTGGTATTGCACCATTGGTAGTTCCTGTGTACCATATACTGTTGGAGCCAAGCTTGTAGGACTAAGCAATACTTTTGCTAGCATGTACAATTGTTCAATAATTGGAATACTCTTTGGTATGGCCTTTTTTTGGGAATGGGATGTAGAATGACCTTTTCCAGTCTATTGAGTTTTCCAAATTGTTTGGCATAAGGCAAGCAATACTTTATCAGCATCTCAAACTGGGTTTCAATCAACCCCTACAGCCTTGTTATCAGCAAGCATCTATGGCCTGCCTCACTTCACTCTCCAAGATGTCTGGCTCTAGCTCATTGGACAAACTATTGCAGTCATCACTGCTGTTAAGATCCTTCATGGTTTTCCATAAACCTCTTCTTTATCTGATCTGCTTCTGTTAAGATCCCTATGATTTTATTTTTATTTTATCACTCCCAATTTGGAATGAAAGGTACTTCTGGGATCCACAATTCCTTGAAGAGATCTCTTGATTTTCCATTATGTTATCTTCTTCTATCTCTTTACATCGCTCATTGTAGATTGTCTCCTTGTCTCCTCTTGCTAACTTTCTAGAATTCTGCATTCAGTTGGACAAATCATTCCCTATTTCCCCTAACTTTTGCTTTTCTTCTTGCTTTCTTATTTTTCTTTTCTTTTGTACATATTATGTGTTGCTGTTTTTCTGGACAATGTCACAAACTTCTGTTGAAACTTGAACTGGCATCCGTTAGATCCATGACAAATCCATTAAATCTATTATTTAGCTCTACTGCATAGTTACATGGTTTATTTCATATCTGCTTGGTCGGATGATTTTCCTTTTTTTCTTCAGTTTAATTCTTTGCAATAAGAAGCTCATAATCATAGCTGCAGTCAGCTCCTGAACTTTTTTGCCCTGTATATGACTGTATAGAGCTCCCAACATTTTTGGCTACAAAAGTATGTAGTCAATCTGATTTATATGTTGGTTATCTGGTGATGTCCATGTGTAGAGTTGTCTCAGAGGCTGTTTGGAAGAGGGTGTCTGCTAGTTGACCATAGAATTAACTTGACAGTATTCTACTAATCTCCGACTTGCTTCATTTTGTACTCCAAGGCCCAAACCTGCTAGTTATTCCAAGTTTTTTTTTAGTTCCTTCTTTAGCATTCCAATCTCCAATTTTGAGCATAACATATGTTCTTGGTGTTATATCTATGAGGTGTTACATATCTTTGTAGAATTGGAAAACTTAAACTGGTTCAGCATCCATGTTTAAATCATAGATTTGGATCACTGTCATGCTATTTTATTGTAACTACCCTTTGATTAGCTATTAGGGCTATACTCCATTTCTTCTGCAGGATTTTTGAACACAGTAGAAAATATTGCTGCTTGTCTGATGTGAAATGTCACATTCCAATCCATTTGAGTTCACTAAGTCCCAGGATATCAATGTTTTATCTGTCATGTAATGTTTGACCATGTCCAGTTTGCCTTGGTTCATAGTTCTAGCATTGCAGGTTCCTATACTGAATGTTCTTTTGCAGCAGTGGACTTTCATTTTCCCTCTAGGAAAATCCCCAGCTGGGTGTCCCTTGGCTTTGACCCAAACACTTAATTGGATGTGATGCTATTCGTACTTGCCCTCTACTTTTCTCCAGTAATGTGGTAGGCATAGTTCTGGCTCAGGGGCTCATTTTTCAGGTGACATATTGTCCATAAGGTTATCTTAGCAAAGGACACTGGAGTGGGTTGCCAGTAACTTCTCCAGTGTACCACAATTTGTCTGACCTCTTTGCTATGACCTGCCCATCTTAGGTGACCCATTCACCACAACAAGGTAGCAACATGAAGGGGATATATATATATATATATATATATATATATATATATATATATATATATACACATATATATACAGTATATAATATATATATATTATATATACTATATAATTATATATATATATATCGAAAAGCTAGTCTTATGATTATATTATGTTTGTCCAATAAAAAAGGTATCAGTATATCAATATATACTGCAATACTCTGATTATTCATCTGGATTACTGGACACTTACGGCTAGCACACCCTTCATTATATATATATACTAGGAAATTGCCCATCAAAAATGACGGGAATAAATTGTAAGGCTGACAATGCTGTTTTGCCACACAATGTGAGGAATTTTGCTCCTCTGAGCACCTTCGGACGCTCTTCGCTAGCCTCTCCCCTGAGTACTTCAACTTTCTGCTTCGCAATGATCACCTTCGGTGCTCTTTGCTAGCCTTTCTTCCCGCCTACCGCTCATTGTAGGGTTCGTTAACCTGCAAGTTTTGTGCTTGGGAATGCCATGTGTCTCTTTCCACCATCTCCCACTGTCCCTTCCCTGGTTATTTCTCCTCTGTGTGTCTGCTGAATCTATGAGTGACACGTGCTGACTGGCGTTGGTTTTATTTTCAAAGTCTTGCGTGCCTGGCATTGTTCTTGTGTGTTACTATCTTTGCCATCATGTATTTTCTAAATCCTGCGTGCCTGGCGTTTGCTCCGCCTCGTTTTCATATACGGTACATGTATATAATTGAAGAGTGAAGCCCCTGTTACAGATATGGACACAACGATTGAACGGATATCTGGATTTGTTGAAAAACACCCTTAAGCCATTAGTTAGTAACACCAGTAGCTATACAAGACACCACTGACTGTCAGATTACAGACCTACCTTGCTAACACACTTCTTGTCACTATGGATGTAGATTCTCTTTACTGTAATATCCCACACAAGATGCTTTAAGTTTCTTTCAACACACATGCAAAACAATAAATATGTTATTGTTAAACTAATAGAATATATCCTATACCACAACTATTTAACTTTTTAACAAAGATACCTACCTACAGATGATGGGGACTGCCATGGGTACTAAAATGGCTCCACAATACTCAAAACTATTTATGGGCAATCTAGAAGAAACATTCTTATCTGTATCCATTTACAATCCATACAGATCCTACCGTTACATAGAGGATCTGATCATCATCTGGACAGAAGGAGAAAGCAAACTCAGAAACTTTCACAGTTCATTCAACACCTTTCATCACATATTATAATTGTCGAACTACAAGACATCGCCACGCTTTGCATGGTGCGTACGACTTAGGCGATGAGCCGAAAGGCGCTCATGGCCTGCGAACCTGGTGTAGCAAAGCGAGTCATTAACATGCAGCACTCCTCACCTTATCCTGTGTCTCTCTGCCCCTCCTCCTCAACCTCCCCTGTGTCTCTCTTCCCCTCCTCCTCTCCATCCCTGTGTCTCTCTTCCCCTCCTCCTCTACCTCATTGCCTGCAAGCCAAAATTCGAGCCACGGAACTTATACCCGAGGTCGCAAAACAACGCAGTAAACCGCCCGAACCAAGCAAACCCAAAAAACAGGAAAAACACACACAAAAACACAACAAAAATAAAAAACACTCACCCCACAGCATGGGGGAACAGACAGGAAGTCTGGAAGTGAGGTTACACGCGCGAATGTAAGCCCAACTCGAAAATCGACTAAGCGAGAAAAAAAAATAGCGGCCCAAAAAAAATGAAAAACGGGGCTCCACGACAGTGAACTGTGCCACTTACAAATACACAGCCTCAGTAAATTTCCCGATCGGGACCCCCACATTAACACCTTGCTGCGGGGGTCCGATCGGACCCCTGAAGTGTGCCCACATTAAACCCATGCTGGGGGTCCCTATGGGGGACCCCTGACCTGTCCCGAACATTAACCCTTGCAGTGGGGGTCTTAGATGGTGTTAAATAGGCCCATTTAGGGTTCAATAAGCCTAGTTACGGTTACATAGGTACTGTTAGGGTTAAATGTTGTACCGTTAGGATTTAAATAGGCCCAGGGTTGGGTTAATGGGGTATAGTTAGGGTTAATAGTGTAGTTCTTACACTTTGTGTCATGGATTACCATCATGGCACTTATAGGGCTATTACATGGTGTTAATTAGTGTGCTATAGGGTCTATATAGTTGAGGCACCCAGTACAACTACCATTGTGTGACAAACAGCATTTCAACACTTTTTTATTGACCCGTCATTTTTGACGGGCAAGTCGCTAGTTCATCTATAAAACTTAAAATGGATTTCTGTACAGAACAGGTAAAACTTTCTAGACACTACCACACCATCACCAATGGCACTCTCCATCATCTGTATATAGGAAACCCACAGACAGATGCAGTTATCTACAAAGTTCCAGTTTCCATCCCTCCCACTCCAGTCATCATCCATAATCAAGCTATTAGATACCATTACATATACTCAAACACTGGAGGACCGTGATAAAAATTTAAAAACTCTGTCTGATTCTTTCAAACAAAAGGGTTACAAACCCCAAATTATTACCCAGAAAAT
Source organism: Discoglossus pictus (assembly GCA_027410445.1). Taxonomy (NCBI): domain Eukaryota; kingdom Metazoa; phylum Chordata; class Amphibia; order Anura; family Alytidae; genus Discoglossus; species Discoglossus pictus. Next base: position 227,808,959 of record CM050165.1, on the reverse strand, counting down.
AACCACTGCCATCAAAATACACTGTGAACACCTGTTAAAAAATGAAACAAAAGAAACTACTGTATATACTCGAGTATAAGCCGAGTTTTTCAGCCCTTTTTTAAGGCAAAAAAGGGCCCCCTCGGCTTATACTCGAGTCACTTTCCCCCTGTGTGTCTCTAAACCCCCCCGTGTGTCTCTAAACCACCTCCCCGTGTATCTCTAACCCCCCGGTGTGTCTCTACCCCCTGTGTGTCTTAACCCCCCGTGTGTCTCTCTACCCCCCTGTGTCTCTTTCCCTCCCCCCTCCTCAATCTAAACCCCGGTATATGCTAATGACTTCGGCGCACATGTGACGTCACATGCACGCCGCGCCGGGTCAAGGAGCAGAGGCCGAGCACAAGCAGGTAAGTGTGGGAGAGGGGGGAGGTATTTAGGGGGGTTTAGGTTGAGGAGGGGGGTTGAGGAGGGGGGTTGGGGGTGAGGGGGATTGAGGGGGGAGGTTGAGGGGGGTTGAGGTTGAGGAGGTGGGTTGGGGTTGAGGGCGGTTGAGGTTGAGGAGCGGGGTTGAGGGGGGGGTTGAGGTTGAGGAGGGAGGTTGAGGATGGGGGGTTGAGGATGGGGGGGGTTGAGGAGGGGGGTTGAGGATGGGGGGTTGAGGATGGGGGGTGAGGAGAGAGGATGAGGATTGGGGGTTGGGGAGGGGGGTTGAGGGATGGGGGGGGGTTGAGGAGGGAGGATGAGGAGGGAGGTTGAGGAGGGGGTTGTGGATGAGTAGGGAGGTTGAGGATGGGGGGTTGAGGATGAGGAGGGAGGGTGAGGATGAGGGAGGGAGGTTGAGGATAAGGAGGGGAGGTTGAGGATGGAGGAGTGAGGTTGAGGATGAGAGAGGGAGGTTAAGGATGATGAGGGAGGTTAAGGATGAAGAGGGGGAGGTTGAAGATTAGGAGGGGGGTTTGAGGATGAGAAGGGAGGTTGAGGATAGAGGAGGAGGTAGAGGAGGGGAGGTTGAGGATGATGGAGGGGAGGGGGGAAGAGACACAGGGAAGGGAGAGGTTGGAAGAGACACAGGGAAGGGAGAGGGGGAGAAGAGACACAGGGAAGGGAGAGGGGAGAAGAGACACGGAGAGAGAGGGGGACGCAGAGGGCACAAGAGGGACACAGGGGGCAGCACATTTCACACCCTCGGCTTATATTTGAGTCACTCATTTTACCCAGTATTTTGTGGTAAAATGGGTGCCTCGTCTTATACTCGGGTCGTCTTATACTCGAGTATATACGGTACTTAACATATACCTCTATTGACCACATACCATTCAATTTGAGAGAAAATGTGATAAATCATTAAAGATTTACAACCATTACAAACCTAAGATGCCAAATTAAAAAATATATTCTCCAAACCTCCATCCAGGCAGTTAAGCAACCTCCAAACCGGATAACCAATGAAAGCAAATAAATGCACAGATTAGATAACCAACACAATATTCACATTAGTCCCCTTTTAAAATAACATCTATGTTTGTTACTCTATACAAATACAAATTTACAATAATTACCCCTACACAAGTCACCATCACAGCACATTCTGAACACATATACATATACATTTTTAAACATGACGCATAAATGAAAGACACATTGTGACAGTCCTTAAAACACATATCATGTTCATTGTAATAGATCACAGGGGCTATAGCCCCATGACTTCAGGGGCTTGTGACAGTTCAGCTTCGGGCCATAAAGGGTCCTTGCTTGTGTGGTTCAAGGGAGCTGTACCCTGGCCCCAAAAATCAGTTGTGACATTGTGGAACATAATAATTCTACACAAGGGTGCTGCTAATTCACTCAGGTTGTACTGCAAAATTGCTTCCTGGGTGCCAATGGTTATATGCTGTGCTCTGTTCATTCTTGCTAACAGGGATTTTCCAAAGAACCTCATGACCTACTGGGTGAGATTGATCTAAGATCTTTCTGAGCCCAACTGAAGTAGTAGGGTCATAAAAAATGTACATACATTGCTATGCAAATGATAGAGAGGTATCTCAAGGTGGCTGCCTTGTTTGCCCATGTTTGTAAGACCCCATGGCTTCCACTAAAATACTACAGTGTTTTTACTGAAAAAAACAGATGATGATGTGTTGGGTAGCAGGCAGTTGCAAAATGTTCACAAACCCAGTATGTGAACTACAAACTACTGATCAATGCATTGCATAGCATAACTGATTTGTCAAATCACTTATTATTAGATTGAATTTTAAGGGAAATAAACATACAACAACTTAATTATTGTTTGTTAATATTATCAGGTAATGTACACTTAACATGAAAGATTAAAGTTCTGCGAGTATTAGCTAAATCAGTATTTTATACAGGATTTTTATAGTTTTAATAGACTGACTTGAATCTAGGTGCACATATCCCTGTGAAGCTGTGCTGTGTTTGCACAAAATAGTTCTCTTCAACTGTGTAATCCACATAATATATATTAAATGTTAAAAGAGAGGCTAGCCACTGCTGCAGTGTAACTATATAGCTATATATTTTTCTCAGCATTTTGTACTTTATAACACAGTGGTTCACACAGAGAATAAACATTTTAATGGATCAATTTTATGCTCATGCTTTTCATTTTCCAATCTTTCCTTGAAAAAGCTTTCTCAGAAAATAGTTATGAAACTAGCCCATTCATAAGTGCTTGTCATTGTGGCTTACATAAAAAAGCAGGACTTGATTTCTAGTATAAACAGGTATATTAACCTGCTGTGTCCATTCTTTGTACATTATATGTTACATTTCTTCAAACCCATTTTATATATAAATAGATATAGAAGTCAAAAATGTTCTCCAGTTTAAAATAATAAGTTTTACATACTATAGAGCATAAATATATCATTTTAAAATTATTTTATGACTGATAATAGACTTACCGTATATACTCGACACCCGGCACCCGGTATATGCTAATGACGCAGCGTGGGACGTCACATGCACGCCAGAACCGGGTCAAGGAGCGGAGGGCCGGAGCACAAGCAGGTAAGTGAGGGGATAGGGGGGAGGTATTTAGGGGGGTTTAGGTGGAGGAGGGGGGTTGAGGGGGGGTTTAGGTTGAGGAGGGGGGGTTGGGGTTAAGGGGGATTGAGGGGGGAGGTTGAGGGGGGTTGAGGTTGAGGAGGTGGGTTGAGGGGGGTTTAGGTTGAGGAGGGGGGTTGGGGTTGAGGGGGATTGAGGGGGGAGGTTGAGGGGGGTTGAGGTTGAGGAGGTGGGTTGGGGGTTGAGGTTGAGGAGGGGGGTTGAGGATGAGGATGGGGGGTTGAGGAGGGGGTTGAGGATGGGGGTTGAGGAGGAAGGTTGAGGAGGGGGTTGAGGATGGGGGGGTTGAGGAGGGAGGTTGAGGAGGGGGGTTGAGGATGAGGATGGGGGGTTGAGGAGGGGGTTGAGGATTGGGGGTTGAGGATGAGGATGGGGGGTTGAGGAGGGGGTTGAGGATGGGGGTTGAGGAGGAAGGTTGAGGAGGGGGTTGAGGATGGGGGGGTTGAGGAGGGAGGTTGAGGAGGGGGTTGAGGAGGGAGGTTGAGGATGAGGAGGGAGGATGAGGAGGGGAGGTTGAGGATGAGGAGGAGGTTTGAGGATGAGGAGGGAGGTTGAGGAGGAGGAGGAGGGAGGTTGAGGATGAGGAGGGAGGTTGAGGGGAGTGAGGGGTTGAGGAGGGGGGTTGAGGATGGGGGTGTTGAGGAGAGAGGATGAGGATGGGGGGGTTGAGGAGGGAGGTTGATGAGGGGGGTTGAGGAGGGGGGGTTGAGGTTGAGGAGGGGTGAGGTTGAGAAGGGGGTGGAGGATGAGGATGGGGGGTTGAGGAGGAGGATGAGGGGCTTGAGGAGGGGGTTGAGGATGGGGGGGGTTGAGGAAGGGTTGAGGATGGGTGGTTGAGGAGGGGAGGATGAGGAGGGGGTTGAGGATGAGGAGGGAGGTTGAGGAGGGAGTTGAGGATGAGGAGGGAGGTTGAGGTGAGGAGGCGGAGGTTGAGGGACGGTGGTTGAGGAGGGAGGGTTGAGGATGAGGCGGGGAGGATGACGAGGGAGGTTAGAGGATGAGGAGGGGGGTTGAGGATGAGGAGGGAGGTTTGAGGAGGAGGAGGAGGGGTTGAGGATGGGGGTTGAGGATGGGGGTTGAGGAGGGGGTGGTTGAGGAGGGAGGTTGAGGAGGGGTTTGAGGAGGGGGTTGAGGTTGAGGAGGGTTGAGGTTGAGGAGGGTTGAGGTTGAGGAGGGGGTTGAGGATGAGGATGGGGGTTGAGGAGGAGGGAGGATGAGGATGGGGGGAGAGAGGTGAGAAGAGACACAGGGAAGGACGAGGGGAGATGAGAACAGAGAGAGAGGGGGGGGGGCACAGAGGGCACACGAGGGAACAGGGGGCAGCACATTTCCCACCCTCGGCTTATACTCGAGTCACTCATTTTTACCCAGTATTTTGTGCTAAAATGGGTGCCTCGGCTTATCTCGGGTCGGCTTGTAATCGAGTATATACAGTAACCTTAAAACTGTGATTGTATTAAAAAGATGAAGTAAAACTTGTTTAACTCTTATTGAATTTACAGTAAAGGCAGAGAGCATACTTTAGTCTGTAGATCTCAATGACTGTCAGAGGGCAGGCTCATAAGAACAGTTAAACTTTTGAATACAGTTTTTGCTCTGAGACCTTTATTTGAAAGATGGAAACACATTGTGAAAAGCCCTCTTTCTGATGCAACAAAGAAATACATATTTCCATATCTCTTTAAGTTGTGTTTAATATAAAATATTTCACTTGAAAACATATAACTAGTGTGACAAACCACTTCTTTTACAGGTAGGATTGTCCACCGATCTTGCAGTAACCACAGCCTTCTAGGGTATACAAAGGTCCAGGACACCTTCAGCTCAATTTTCCTTTTTTATTCAGTTTGAAAGTAGGTACTTTAAATAATAACAAAACAAACAAAATCCCTTGCTCTTACTTGAGCTCTTACTAGACAGTACCTTGCTATCTGCAATTGGGTGGCTTTCCCACTTACCATTTCCCAAACAAAACGCAATGTCTTTGCAATAAGCGCAGCCTCTCCTAGCTGTCTTTTCCTCTCTCTTTTGGAGCAGGCTGCTCTCTTCTTTTAAAGGCCTGTCTGCTAATTGAGTAGTCTACAGGTGAGTGCCAATTAGCTAACTCTTAAAAACCAGATCCAAGCTGTGGTCTGTTATACAGCAACTAGTGCTGTTGGAGCATTGGCCCCCCCCCTGCTCTCCAAATACTCCGCCCCAGGGACCCATACCATGTTTTGCAGAGCATCAGCTATGCATATTGCAAACTGTAACATCTCTCCCTGGGGCATTTAACTGAGAAATCCTCTGGTTGCTGTCTAGCAAATCAGGTCTGATGTATCTCCCATCAACCACTATTCCACCTTTATGCTCACATATCCTCCCCCCCAGCTCATACCCAAGGGTTTGAGCGACCATGGAAATCAGGGAGTGTACCCTCGAAAGCCCATCAGCATTACCTTGTTGCAGACCAGCCCTGTGTTCCACAGTGAAATTAAAAGATTGCAAACTCAAAAACCATCTGGTTACTCTGGAGTTACTTTCCCTGTTCTGATACATCCACGTCAGAGGAGCATGGTCCGTTATCAATCGAAACCTTCTGCCTAGTAGGTAGATTTAAGAGAGTCTAATGCCCACTTAATAGCAAGACACTCTTTTTCAACAATAGAGTAGTTCTTCTCATGTGGGTTTAACTTTCTGCTCAAAAAGAAAACAGGGTGTTCTTCACCCTGGTATTCCTGTGAAAGAACAGCCCCCAAGCCCACATCAGAAGCATCTGTCTGAACTATAAAATCCCTGGAAAAATCTGGGGTCACTAAGACAGGATGGCTACAGATAGCTTCCTTCAGACTCTTAAAAGCCTTTTCTGCCTCAGGGCACCATTTAACTATGACTGGGGATTTTGCTTTAATAAGGTCTGTCAGGGGTGCAGCAATGGTAGCAAAATCTGGAATGAACCGCCTATAATATCCAATTAAACCCAAAAATGCCTTTACTTGTTTCTTTGTAAGGGGCTGTGGCCATTTTTGTATGGCTTCTACTTTGGCTTCCTTGTGGTTTAACCAAACCCCTCCCAATAGAATAACCTAAGTACTTAGCTTCCTCTAAACCAATCGTACACTTGGAAGGATTGGCAGTTAAGCCTGCTGAGCGGATAGCATCAAGTACCGCTTGAACTTTAGGGAGGTGGGGATTCCCAGTCTGCACTGTGGATGACGACATCATCCAAGTATGCTGCAGCATAACGAACATGAGGTTTAAGAATTCTGTCCATCATTCGTTGGAATGTGGCAGGTGCCCCATGTAACCCAAATGGCAATACAGTGTACTGAAACAGGCCACTGGGTGTTGAAAAGGCTGTCTTTTCTTTGGCTCTTTCAGTGAGCGGGACCTGCCAGTAACCCTTTGTTAAATCCAGGGTTGTTAGATAACGAGCTTTGCCCAGTCTTTCTATTAACTCATCAACTCTTGGCATTGGGTAAGCATCAAATTTTGAGAGGGCGTTTAACTTGCGGTAGTCATTGCAGAACCTCCATGTGCCATCAGGTTTTGGCACCAATACAATAGACTACTCCAGTTACTCTGGGATTCTTCAATGACTCCAAGTTTTAACATGCTCTCAACCTCTAAGTTTATAACCTCCCTCCGGCCTCAGGAATTCTATAGGGTTTTGAGGTTAACTCTTTTCCCTGGTTCGGTTATTATGTCATGTTTAATCACTTTAGTCTTTCCTGGAACTATCGAGAAAACATCCCTATTTCTTCTGATGAAATCTCTGACCTCTTGCTTTTGATGGACAGACAGAGTCTTAGATACGTTCACATCTGGCTCTACTATAGGAGGTTCTGAAGGTTTTAAAGCAACCAGGACCTCCCTGTCCTTCCATGGCTTTAACAGATTTATATGATACAACTGTTCAGGCTTTCTTCTTCCTGGTTGTCTGACTTTATAATTGACATCACTCACTTTCTCTATTATTTCATAGGGTCCATGCCAAGTCGCAAGGAACTTATTCTCCACAGTAGGACCAGAACCAATACCCTGTCTCCAGGTTGGAACACTCTGACTCTAGCATTACGGTTATAGCTGTTTTTCCTGAGCCTGCTGGACTTCCAGCATGTGTTCCCTGACAATAGGCATGATGGTGGCCATTCTATCCTGCATTTGAGCTATATGCTCAATTACACTCCTGTGAGGAGTAGTCTCCTGTTCCCAGGTCTCCTTAGCAATATCCAATATTCCCCTGGGATGTCTTCCATATAATAATTCAAAAGGAGAGAAGCCCGTGGAGGCCTGTGGAACTTCCCTAATGGAAAACAGTAGATATGGCAATAAAAAATCCCAATTTCTTCCATCTGCATCAATTACCTTGCGTAGCATACTCTTAAGGGTTTTGTTGAACCTCTCTACTAAACCATCAGTCTGTGGGTGATATACTGAGGTCTTAAGATGTTTAACCTGCAAGAGCCTGCACAACTCTTTTGTGACTCTGGACATGAACGGGGTCCCCTGGTCTGTCAGTATTTCTTTAGGGATACCCACCCTACTGAACATCAACATAAGTTCCTTAGCTATTAGCTTGCAGAGGTATTACGCAAGGGAATGGCCTCAGGATAGCGAGTTGCATAGTCCAAGATGACTAATATATATTGGTGTCCCCTAGCGGACTTTACCAGTGGCCCCACTAAGTCCATAGCGATCCTTTCAAAAGAGCACGTCAATTATGGGTAAGGGTACAAGTGGACTACGAAAAGTCTTGAAAGGAGCCCTGTACTGGCACTCAGGACATGAGGAGCAATAGTTTGTAATAGCAGCAAACACTCCAGGCCAGTAAAAACCGTCTAAGGACTCTCTCTCTAGTTTTTCCGACTCCCAAGAGTCCCCCTAATATGTGGCTGTGAGCCAACTTTAGCACTATATTCTGTAAGTCTGAGGAACCAACAGCTGCCTAATGATGTCTGAATCCTTTTTTTCTACACGGTAAATTAGGTCATTTTGTACTTCAAAATAGGGGGAACGGCAGTGCTCCTCCTGGCTGATTAACAACCCCGTTTACAACTTTAATATCATTTCTAGCTGTCACTAAAGTGGGATCTTCCCACTGAGCGCTTTTAAAGTTACCTGGACTAATTCCAATATCAGTTAAGTCCTTATCCTTGTCTGCATTATTAGTAGGCTCCTCACTAGTTTGAGCTGGGTTATCTCCTATTAATACTGGTTTAGGGCAGTATTTTTTCTTTTTCCTTATTTTTCCGTCACAGTGGTCAAAACCCAAGTCAATATCGGAAAAAGGGAACACATTATCCTCGACAGACTGACTCATTTCTGATAAATTTTGGTCTGTCTTTTGTAAAGCTGCCCATAATTTTAGAAAATGAGGAAAGTCTCTACCGATCACTAACCTCATGGGCTAACCTAGGTACTACACCCACTCGGTACTTTAAATTCCCATACTGGGTTCCAATATTTACCTTCGCAGTGGGGTATTCCTTTTTATCACCATGAACACAGATAATGCCTATTTTCTGTCCATGATCAGGTTTTACACAAGGTATTATAGACTCTGCTACCAACGTAACCATACTACCTGAATCAAGTAATGCTTTAGACATTTTTTCCATTCACAGTTACACAGCATTTATGAGCGTTATTATCATAGTCATTGTTAACAATACCATAACAACTGAGCAAAAATGAACTTGTTCCCTCACTTTTTCCCATATTGCATTCCATAGGGTTCATCCTTAAATGGACAGTCTTTGGCCATATGACCATGCCTCTTTGCACTTGAAACATTTGACAGTACAGTTCTGACCACCAATTAGTTCCCCCCTTAAACCTTGTACAGTCTTACCCGGTCTTGCAGAATCTTGGGGCTTAGGATTGCGAGGGTTTGCCTGTGAAGTAGGACATAGCAGTTTCTCCTGCAGCCGCAATATCTTTCCACCAAGGCAATCAGTTGGTCAGCTGTATGGGGGTCACTTTGCTGACCCAGCGACGCAGGGAAGCTGGTAAACCACGCAAAAACCGGTCCATTACTAAGGTTTCCACAATGTGGCTAGCTGAATGGATTTCAGGTTGTAACCATTTCCGTGCAAGGTGTATGAGGTCAAACATTTGGGAACGTGCGGCTTTGTCTGAAGAATATGACCACGAGTGGAACCTTTGGGCACGTACTGCAGAGGTTACACCCAGTCGTGCCAAGATTTCAGCTTTCAATTTGCTGTAGATACTTGCATCGGCTGGTTCTAGGTCATAATATGCCTTCTGCGGCTCTCCACTTAGGAACGGTGCCAGTATGCTTGCCCACTCACCAGCCGGCCATCCGTCCCTCTCAGCAGTGCGCTCAAATGCCAGAAGGTACGCCTCAACATCATCTGATGCGGTCATTTTCTGAAGATAGTGGGCTCGCCCGAATCACCTTTGGCCCCTGGTATCTTCCATCAGGGTCTCCATTCAGTTTTCCAGAGATCGCTTGGATTACCTGTTGTAGTCCCTGGGTGACTTTTTGCTGCTCCTCACGGGCTACTTTAAACATCTCCGCTTGTGTCACAACAAGCTGTTTCACCAAGGACTCAGTGCCCTCCATTTGTGTTTTGGCCAGGACTTTAGCACACTCTGCCTGGGCCAGCACCAGTTGGCTGCAGGGCTGCACTGTTTTCTGCAGCTCTTCCTGTTAGTCTCCTGTTGCACAGAGGAGGATTGGATCAGAGCCTTGATAACATCCTCCATGTTGAGCTTTAAATGACTTCTACCCTCAGGCTTACGTGGGTGCCCGCATTCTCCACCATATGTGACAAACCACTTCTTTTACAGGTAGGATTGTCACCGATCTTGCAGTAACCACAGCCTTCTAGGGTATACAAAGTCCAGGGACACACCTTCAGCTCAATTTTCCTTTTTTTATTCAGTTTGAAAGTAGGTACTTTAAATAATAACAAAACAAACAAAATCCCTTGCTCTTACTTGAGCTCTTACTAGACAGTACTTGCTATCTGCAATTGGGTGGCTTTCCCACTTACCAATTTCCCAAACAAAAGCAATGTCTTTGCAATAAGCGCAGCCTCTCCTAGCTGTCTTTTCCTCTCTCTTTTGGAGCAGGCTGCTCTCTTCTTTTAAAGGGCCTGTCTGCTAATTGAGTAGCTACAGGTGAGTGCCAATTAGCTAACTCTTAAAAACCAGATCCAAGCTGTGGTCTGTTATACAGCAACTAGTGCTGTTGGAGCATTGGCCCCCCCCTGCTCTCCAAATACTCCCGCCCCAGGGACCCATACCATGTTTTGCAGAGCATCAGCTATGCATATTGCAAACTGTAACATCTCTCCCTGGGGCATTTAACTGAGAAATCCTCTGGTTGCTGTCTAGCAAATCAGGTCTGATGTATCTCCATCAACCACTATTCCACCTTTATGCTCACTACTAGGTATTTAGAGTCTGATTTAACGGTTATGTTGTCCTAAGCCATTTCTCTGCAATGAGAGTATCAAAGCATGGCGTCAACGAGAGAGTGAAGCAAAAGAGAAAAAGAGAGAGTTTATAAGGACAAAAGAGAAAGGGTGGGGTATAAAAGAATGGAATCCTTTAGCAGCCATCCCTTGATTTCATGCCACCCTATGCTGCTTTGTTTTTGGGCTTTTAGGAGTTCTGTAATCAGATCAAAACATCAAACAGTAATCAAACTACAGCTACAACTCTGAGGTAGTTATATTCATTTTTACAATGGCCCTTTGCTTAGGGATTCAAATATTGTTTCCTTTAAGTAGAGATATAAAGAATTCTGATTGACTCATAGAATACATAAGAAAATACAGTTAGAAGTGGTGCATTAACCTGACAATTTGCCAGTCTGTTGGCTTAATCAAAGAAAGTAAAAAGAGTTAGAGGCGCTCAATCTGAGAACAAACAATACCTAATTAGGTTTGTCCTATAGGTCTGGTATACTACCTAGAGAGCAACCTCTTTTAGCTCACTTGTTCCCTTCACAGGGAGAAATAACCTGTAGTATATCAGTCTGGTCCCACTCACTAGAGTGGTCCAGCCCTGAAATACCAGGCAATTCTACCCTGACCAGGAGAAACAGCAAATCCCACGTTTCATGCTCTTTGGGTCAGTGCAGTGTAGCTTTACTCCCTAAAGCACAGTGAGCAAGGAGTTCTGGATCCCACAGAGGCCGAAAAGTATGTCTGGGGTTTGCTGTTTCTCCTGTTCAGGGTAGAATTGCCTGGTATTTCAGGGCTGGATCACTCTAGTGAGTGAGACCAGACTGATATACTACAGGATATTTCTTCTTGTGAAGGGCACAAGTGAGCTGAAAGAGGTTGCTCTCTGATTAGGTAACCAGACCTCTAGAACAAACTTAATTAGGTGTTGTTTGTTCTCAGATGAGCACCTCTACTCTTTTTGTTTAATCAAAGTGTACTTACTATCAGTATTAAAAATAATTAAAAACTCAAAAAATAAACTAAAATGACAATCAATGTTTGTACAGTGTTACTTCATTAATAATAATATCATGGACAAACCTATCAAAGCATTTTTATTTATTAAGTCTGACTAGGAGACATTGCAGTGAGGTATTAGATAGAAGTTCATTACATTTCTAATGCATACTTTTATCCATGTTTGGATGAATATCATACATTGACAAGAAAAATCTCCAGCATCTCACAATTATAGGTTTCTTAATTTTCAGTGATTAGCCTCTGTTTGTTAATATTTGAGTAATTTCAGGTTTACCAATTATCTTTTCAGTGCTTGTGAATATTTTTATGTTTTCTGTTTAAAATGTTGAAGTTTTTCTTATGCTTACATTTGTTGCTAAATAGTTATAATCAAGGTTCATGTTTGTGTTTTATAATGTTTGTAAGTATTAAACACATTTTATAAATTAAATAATAAGATATAATTCAAACAATAATTTTCTATGAATGGAGCTGGAAGGAAGTGGCATCAATTTTTAAGAGTTATATTACTGTGTTGATGGGAAGAAATTTTGTACAAAAATAGCTATTCATGGTAAATAATCATAAAAAGCCGCTCAATCAATCACCAACTGATGAATTTGTAATAATGACAAAAATAAGCCCTTCCAAAGATAGAAGACAACTTATTTTACCATCTAGCAAATGCTTTAAAATCTTACTTATAAAAAGCTAACAGTGTTTCAAGCTGTTGACTTCACCCACTGATTTATGTTTCAGTTTTTGTGTAGTAATAATGCACTGTAAAACTGCAAGGTCGCAGAAGTGAACATAACAAGACAATCAAGATGTGGTTCAGGTATCCTCCTTTGTGGTTGCATGTAGCTGTTGAGGTATGTCTTGCTGCCTTGCTGTTCGGTTGCCCTGAAAATCTAGGACAGATTATGGACCTCAACAATCACTCTGTTATTATTATTATCTTTATTTATATTGCGCCAACATATTCTGTAGCGCTGTAAAGGGGTTTAGAACATGTCAAAAAAACAAACTTAACACCTTATAAAGAATGGAAGGCACTGTTTTTGAGCTTAGAATCAAATGTACATAGAGCTTGTTTCCAAGGCACGAACACAAGATTGAAAACTTGCAAACTTACTCTGTCAACCTAGTCTCCTTTTATCATAACTTCTCCAGGGAATCTCATAGTTTTTGTATGTGTTTCCAAAGCATATGCAAAAGGCCAAAAACATTTATTTTATTTTTAGATTTATTTAAATGTTTTCTTACATGTTATTGTTATCTTCTAAGTGTTTTGGATCAAGATACATGAGAACATTCTTATTAGTGGATTGTTATTATTGTCTTTTGGCTTAGATCTGATTCTGGACATTTTGTTTTTATTATGGTTTCTTTCACTTGAAAGGAACATTTTTTGGAAATCTTTCTAATTTCCATGTAAACTCTTTGAAGTTATACATTTTCCGACAGCTGCCAAATAAAGCAGATCTGTTACAGTTACATAGGCATGGGAAATAAGTAGATAAATGGAGGTTCTGGGTTGATCATTAAAGAGTAACATGTTAAGTGCAACTTTCTTGCAAAGCAACAAATCATTGTTCTACTGTATTTCCAATAATAAAATAGTGCTTTTAATTTGTTTTCATAGCTTCCTTTCTTAGCTAAAGCTTTTATGTATAAAGGTGCGACAAGAAGGCAAATTTAAATATCTATTTTTTTATAACATAAATTTTATTGAGAAGTTCTGGAATTGCAAAGACAAGACAAAAAAGAATAATGAAAAACATAGACCAAAAGTTGTCTTATAACTAACATCGTATTGCTAACATGTTGAAACCATTCCATTTAAATAAAAACTCCATTACAACTCTTTTTTCGTAATTTTGGTGATTCTGTCTAAATATATTCACATTAGTTTCTTTAGATTCAGCTATATATACAGCTTATAAGGTCACATTGTTCAAATTGCAGAAATTCACATTTCCATAGATGAACCAGAGCAGCAAGAAATATGATAAAAGAAAAATAAAGTAGAGAGAAAACAAGTAGCATTGTACAAAACATATGGTGGAGTGTCTTCCCCCAGCAATTCCCCGTTCAACCAATCTTAAGGTAACCTTCCTCCCCCCCTGTACCTCTGGAATAGTGAAGAGATATCTCTCAGGGTCCTCTCACCATTTCTTCCCGTCCGCTCCACACTCCACTCCTCAGCCGCTCAACAGGAATGGCTTCTTTAATGTGTTCCCTTAACTTAGTTGTTATATATTACTATTTGTGAATAAGATCCAGGGTTCCCAAACCTCCAAGAAGCAGTGATGTGTATCTGATATGATGTGGGTCATCCTCTCATTGATGCAAATAAAATTTATTTTGTTTGTTACTTCCTGGAAATTAATGTCCCTGCTCTTCCATCGTCTTGGTATTCTTAGCTGCTAGAAATATCAATTGGGCCAATTTATTCCCCTCCCTTCCCAGTTTTGAGAAGCGAGCTCCCAGGAGACAGACTGCTATTGATGGTTGGAGTGGGGTTTTGAGTGTTCTTGAGATTAGACTGGTCGTTTCTGACCAAATTTTAAATACCTTAGGGCAGCTCCACCAGGTGTGTATAAAGTCTCCCCTACCTTGGCACCCCCTAAAACATCTATCTGGGATTGTTTGGGATATCTTATTTAGTCGAACTGGAGTTGTGTATGTCCGGTGTAAAATCTTAAGAGAGGTTTCTAACAAACTATAATTAAATGAACCCTTAGATAGGTTCGATAAGGATTCAGCCCATTTATTCCCATCCCAATTTTGTCCTAGGTCCCACTCCCACTTCGAAACAAAGGAAGGCCTCCAAGTGCTTAGTGGACTATTGAAGATTTTGTATATTGACCCTAAAATTCCTTTGGAGAGGACCTCACTTTTACACACTACCGACATCCAAGAGTCCCTCGGGGGGCCCATGGGTTCTTTGTATCTCTTCAATCCAGCTTCTTATTTTAATGTAGTTGAAAAGTTCCCGGTGTGGTACCTCAAAGTTCCTAATCATAGATTCTGAAGTTCTCATCAAACCTCCCTCAAACCAAGCCCCCAGTTTATCTAGACCATGCGAAGTCCAATATTCCTTGGACTCTGCAGTGATGGTGGTTGATAAGGAGGGTGATGTAAAGATTGATGTGAGGGGAGATACCGGGTGAGTTAGTTTGTATTTCCTCCTAGCCCAGATCCAAACTCTTAGTGTAAATTTAGTTATGGGATTCTGTATTCTAGAGTAGAAAGCGCTTGCACCTGGAGCCCACAGGATAATACCCCACGTAAGCGGGGCCATCTGCAACTCCTCTACAAAGACCCAGTTTGGTGGGAGTGGAATGGAGTGAGCTAGGGGGACAGAGGCAAGCTGGGCTGCTCTGAAGTAATTCAGGAAATTAGGACAAGATAGGCCCCCCTTGGATTTATGTACATACATCGTTTTTCCTCGCTATCTTAGGGGGTCTATTTCTCCATATAAACCGAAATACTTGTGTCTGGAAGCGGGCCAATTCTGTATTATTTACCTGGATTGGCAGCGTCCTGGCAAGATAGAGCAGCCTCGGCAATATGTTCATTTTAACCGTGACTACTCTACCCGTCCATGAGATATGCCGTTTATTCCAGTTTTCCAGGTCTCTCCACAGAGTCCTGTAGAGAGGTGGATAGTTAGCCTTATAAATATTAGTTAATGAGTTGGTCAAGTTAATCCCTAGATATTTGATGTGTGAGGGGGGCCATAGAAATTTATGAATTCCCTTCAGGTGGTTCAGAATATCCAAAGGGATCCCAACACTCAAAGCTTCTGTCTTGTCCTGGTTTAGCTCAAGCCTGACAAGTTGCCATAGACCCCTATCGTGTCCATCAGGGGCGCCTACGGAGGAGCTAGGATTCGAGAGAGTGCAGAGAAGGTCATCAGCAAACAAGGAACACTTTAGATGCTGGTGCCCCACCCGCACCCCCTCTATAGAGGAGTTAGCTCTGATCGCTTGAGCCAAAGGCTCAATGGCCAGAGCAAAAAGAAGAGGAGACAGAGGGCTGGCCGTATGGGAGCCAGGCAGTTTTAGTGTGGCCCTGGGAAGTGTATAATATGTACGCAATAGGTTTAGGAAGTTTCCTCTGAACCCAAACTTTGCCAAAGTGGCGAATAGGAAGGGCCATTCCAGGGTATCAAAAGCCTTTTCGATGTCCAATGCGAGCAGGCACACAGGGAGACCTCTAGACCTAGCCAAATGAATAACATTTAGAGTCCTCCTAATGTTGTCACTAGTCTGCCTGTTTGGAATAAAGCCTGATTGGTCCTTATTTATTAAGGCGGGTAGGAAAATTGAGATCCTCTGGGAGAAAATTTTGGCCAGCAGTTTAACGTCGCCATTAAGAAGCGAGATTGGTCTATAATTTTTAGCTTCCTTTGTATCTCGGCCTTCCTTAGGGAAGAGCGTCAAGTCCGCATGGTTCAGCTCAGGGGGAGTCGTCTCTCCTCTTAGAATTGAATTGAATAGACTACATAAATGTGGGGCCAGAATTTCTGAGAACTTTTTGTAATAGATGTTAGTGAACCCATCCGGGCCGGGGGACTTCCCTAGCTTCAGTTCTTTAATGGCATCTAGAATTTCTTTGACAGTAACATCTTTATTCAAGTTTTGTAAGTCCAAAGGTGAAATCTGGGGCAAATCAAGGGAGTTTAGATAGGAATGAATAACATTCTCTGGGGCCAATTTCTGAGTGGAGTAAATATTTTGATAGAAATCCCTAAAGACCTCCTGAATTTCGCTTTGGCTGTAGGTGAGATCCCCCTTCCTATTTCTGATTTGGGATACCCTGGCTTGGGCATATTTAGTTTTTAAACTCCTTGCTAGTAGCTTGTCAGGTTTATTCGCCTTGGCATAAAACAAATGTTGAGTCCTCCTTAATGCCTTATCCGTTTTTATGGTCAGTATACTATCCAGCTCTAGCCTGGTTCTATCTATCTGTTTCCTTAAAGCTATCGAGGGAGAAAGCTGATGTTGCCCGCTCTAACTGAGTTAGTTTCTCTGTTAGCTCCTTTTCTTTTAGCCTGTTCTGTTTCCTATGTTGGGAGGCTAGCTTGATAAACATCCCCCTGATGTAGGCTTTGTGCGCCATCCAAACCCATCCCGCCCCTGTCTCCCCACCCGCATTGGACTAGAAAAATTCTGCCAACTCCCTCTCAGTTTGTTCCTGGAATCCGGATTGCGATACCAGGTATTCATTAAGTCTCCAGGTATAGGGCATCCGAGATTGAACTCCCAGGTCTACCTCAAGTATGACCGCCGCGTGATCCGACCAAGTGCACGGAACTATATCCGCTTTGTTTGAGCTATCTAGAAGCGAATTACATATGTATATTGTGTCTATACGCGAATAAGTCCCGTGAGTGGGGGAATAAAAAGTGAAATCCCTCCCTCTTGGGTGCAGACCTCTCCAGGCGGTCAACTAGGTCTAAGGAGTGCAGAAGTTTAAGATTTGCCTGTTCTTTTTGGAGTAGCGATCTTCTTGTGGAGGTTTAGATTTATCTGCCACTGGGTCTAATACCAGATTAAAGTCCCCTCCTATAATTAGTTTGCCCCATTCTCCCCCCTCCAGAACCCTTAGGAATCTGATCAGTGTCTTATGTGGTGTTTTCGTAGGGGCATAGAAGGAGGCCAGTGAAACTGGAGAACCCAAAATCGTCCCCTTTAAAATGATGTAGTAGCCCTCCCGGTCCACTATCTTAGTTGTTAATTGAAATTGGAGGCTCTTATGGAGCAAAACTGCAACTCCTTCTTTTTTGGAGACCTGGGTAGAGTAATAAAAATGAGGATAATTTTTGTCAAGGTAGGTTGGGACTTTATCCTGGCAAAATGTGTCTCCTGTAAGAAGATCACCATGGGGTTAAGGGTCTTATAATAAAGGAAAGCCTTCCTTCTCTTGAAGGGGGAGTTGAAACCCTTCACATTATGGGTAAGTATTGTCATCGGTGTGGTCATGGGTAAACTAGAGGTGTATATATCTGATGCATTAGCGTAGCCTTACCCTTCCGGAGGAGCGCCAAGGAGAGAGTGCAGAGGCGGATTTCCCCCTCTTGGGGATAGAGTGGTTGAGCCCGCCAAGAAGAGGTCCAGTATGTTTAGCTCTGTGGGGGTAAAAGAGGCATGAGTATAAGTAGAGTACAGGTGCGGTCCCAAGAGATCTACAGGAGGCAAGATAGTACCAGACAAGTCTGGTAGTGTCCTCAGAGCTGTTAGAACCCAACTCCACTAGGCTGAAAAGAGATCCGTTCCAATAGTACCAGAGGTCCTCCACGCTCTGAGGCCAGGCAGCTTGGCCACTGTCCAGCAGACAGGCCTGCGCCTCTACCCCAGCTATGTAGAGTGAACCCTGATTGGATTCTAAATCCCCTAGACAGCCATAGAGGAGAGATAACAAGTATGAGGAAGCACTAAGTGGCAGGTTCCAGTTAGACAGTAAGGGGGAGTATAGGGGCAAGAGAACCCAAGCTGATAGGTGACAAAGAGAAGAGCAGCAGTGAAGAGAACACAAAGGGAAGAAAGTACAATTGTTGTCAAGAGGTCTTGCTGTCCCAAGACCACCCGCCCTGTCTTAAGCATTCTACCCTCTCAGAACACTAGGGCCCCTGCTCCAATTCCCGCCAGCAAGGACAGGCAAAAGTAATCTAGAGAAGCATTAAGGAAACAGAATAAAGCCAGAACCTTGAATAGCTTATTTAAGCATTAACAACCTAATTTTCTATCTGAACTAAAAGCAGAGTAAACCTTTAGACCCGGTCCAGTGAGGAAGGATCCTGACGGACTGACTATACTATCTGCATGTAAATTAAAACTTATAACTTTATCAGTCAGCTAAAACCTGCTAAAAAAGGAAGGAAAACAAAACATGGGTTAGCAACATTTCAAAAGTCTTTGGTTGACATGGCCCCGCTTAGGGCCCCAGGCTCCTTAGAGGACCTAAGTAAAAAAGTAAGAAAAATAAAATGTCCTGAGAAAAGGCTAGGTCAGTTCCAGGAGACTTCCATGTTAGTCTCTACCAAGGAATTTTGGTATGGTGTTTTTAAGCCCTTGTAACTCCTGTGGATGCCGAAATAAGTCTTTGGTAGCCTGTTACCTTTTCAAGCGGACCAGCCTAATTGAAAGTCTCTGGAGATGGCATTAACTGAGTTATTGCATTTACGAGTCCATGATCTGGGTGGGACGCCTATGAGTGATTTTTGAGGCTTGGTCAGTGGGCCTCTTTTGCCTGGTCACTTCCGACCATTGTCTTTTCGGGAGAGATAAAGCTGCCGATGCAGGTGATGTCGAAGTCGGGTCCCCCCCAGTAAGATCCAGACTCTTTAGAAGCTCTTGGCAGTCTTCTAGAGAACGCGTTGTATACTGGGTGCTCCCCACTGAGAAAATTAGGGCAAATGGGAATCCCCAACGGTACCTGATGTCATGGCGGAGAAGGACTTCCAGGGCAGGCTTCATCAGCCTCCGTTTTTGAAGCGTGGAAGGGGAGAGATCCGCAAAAAATTGAAGTTTGACCCATCTGGGCCTATGATCATAGCCTTTTTGCGGGTAGTTGCCAGGATCAGGTCCCTAGACTGTTGGCGTAGAAGCCTGACTATGATGTCTTTGGGAATTACGACTTCCCCCAAGGGCTCTATGTGCACGCTCCACTTCCCATTCGTGGTCTGGATGACCTGAGAGGATCTCGTCGATCGCGACCTTAAGGTAACGAGGGAGGTCGACTATTGCCGTAGGCACGCCTCTGATCCTCAGGTTGAATCGTCTGGATCTATTCTCCAAATCCTCCAGTTTATCTTCTATGCCACAGATACGGGAGGTGTTGTCAGCGATGATGGCCCTGTCTCTCTCCTGGGCCCCCACCACCTGGTCAACGGTGTCTTCAAGTTGATGGGTCCTTTGGCCAATCTCATGTATGTCCTTCTGCAAAGATGTGACCGCCCTATCAATGTGGGAGGCCAGGAGAGCCTCAATTCTTGCCATTGAATTGCTGTTGATGGAGACCTCAGGCTGTGGGGCCCCCTCCAGGGGATCCAAGTCTGAGGTATCAGATTGCTCTGAGACAAGATCCTTCAGCAGTGCCACCTGTGTTTCCGAGGCCTTGAAATGTTCGTCAATTTTCTTGGAAGTTAAAGATTTTTTGTTCTTCACCATTTTTATGGAGCTGCTTCTTCCCGGGGTAGCCATTGAATGTCCAGACGTCAGGTGGATTCCACTGGGGGGGGTCACTCCGTATTAGCTTTTTCCTCTGAAGTATTTAGGTCTATTGTGGTCTGTCTTGTCTGTTCATATCTAGATTCTGTAGTGAAGTCTTAGCATCTCTCAGACCCTGATGGCGGGAACTGTGCACAGCCCCGTCAACTACATCTCCTTAGGCTGATATGCTCCGCGTTTCTGTGCCCCTAGCAGATCTGGATTGTGTATTTTTCAGCGTCCCACCAGGAGTAGTCAGTGCCAACTTTTCAGTGCAGGTGCTGAAATGAGATCTAAGCTCACAATGTTTGATGATAAAAAAAAGACAGAAAAATAGCAGTTGCACTTATCCTGAATGACCACACGATGGCAGCGTGATACAAGATTGTCAGATATTATACACCAGATGTATGGCAGTAGCTGGAAGCAGATTTTTTTACTCTAAAACTCAGCCAAGATACCAGCTGGGACTTCTGTGGCAAGGTACAGTGGATTCAGCCTCCAGTATAGCAGGAGTGGGGCTGCCAGACCCCTGAGGTTAGTAAAGATGCAATGTTTTTGTCAGCAGTAAAATCACTGCCTTTGAAACTGAAGGTAAAAGGGCTGTAGGTGGGTCAGACTCACCCCAGTATATACTTCTGTGGCAGTGGCAGCCAGTAGACTGTGTGGCAGAGGAGTCTTAGTATTAGCTCAATTTCTGGGCCTCAGGAGTGGTAGGGTAGGGAGAAAACTGAGTGCCCTTCATAGGCCAGAAAAAACAAAATGGCCGCCACCCGTTCATGGGTCTTTTACCTTCACCTTGCTGCTCCAGAAGCTGCCAGGCAGTACAGGCCAGAGATATCGTGAGTAATCAGCCACAGACAAGTGTGTCTAGGGAACCTCTGAGGTTTCCTGCAGTACTCACAGAGCGTGGGTCTCCTCCTGCAGTGCCTGCCTCGTGGTGCTCCAAAATGGCCGCCCCCTGATCACCAGGCCCTTCCTGCACCTGCCACCTCTGCTGCTGCCGTCCACGTCACCCTGGGGCTTCTGTGACGGTCCAGCTGCAGCCTGCTCGATCCAGATGAGGTCCCAGGGCCTCCGGGGCCTTCCCCACAAGGTAGGGTCTTCCAGGGAGGCAGCACTCCAGGTTTGCCTGCTGGGGAGAGGCCTGTCTCCAAATGTGCCTGCAGCTCTCTCCCTGACGGGCCCCACGGGGTATGGGTCGCCTTCTCATCTTCCCCTCGATGTTCTGAGGGTACTCAGAATAAAAATTGCTGTCACCTGGGCAAATTATAAGCCCATTTACTAGCACTCTATCAGGAGCTACCAGTAAACACGTCCTGAACCAGCAGACGCAAGCTCCGCCCCCTTTAAATATCTATTTAATTACATTCACTTAGAAGAAAAGCGTTATATTCATCCTGTTTTGTGCAAAACCACCTAAATATGTTAAATGATAATGAGACAGTTTTAATAATTGTATGAAGCATTTATTTGATAGCATATCCAACAACTCTGCCAAGCTTTTATCGATTCCAGGATAAAACAGACAATATAAATGTAAAAGGGTGGTATGAGAAAAAAATGGGTGTTGAAATTCAATTTTAAAAAGTATATAAAAAAGGGAAACACTGTGAATATAACTTACAGTCTAAAGTTGTTTGGGAGCAACTTTTAACCATTGGACCATTAGGGAATTTACCCATTTATAATAAAAGCAATTTAGTGAATTTGCATTGGGACCCGAGTAGCGTTGATGTGCACCTTGCCTGGTACAGCCAAAGTTTACCTATGATCTAGCTTCACAGGCTTTTATGTGATTTAAATCCATTTTACCCATGTCATATCTACTGTAGCTCATTGAGAGTTATAGTGAACAGGGTGTGTTACATAGGTATGTAACCTGCATCTACCTTGAAAATCCCACTCCTCGGAACTTACTAAACCCTCATCCTGATTTTTACTACCCATGATCTTAATCTTTTTACAATCCATTAGCAGTATATTATATATTTAAATAGAATAATAAAATCAGCATTCATCTTTTAATATACAACATTCACTGCTAGATGTTATATATATGTGAATATTAGTTGTATTATTTTATTCAAATATAACATATCCTGCCGTATACAGAAGTTGAAAGCCACAATGCTGAATATTAACATTGTGGGTAGTAAAATATTTTTAGACATCTGTGGTGCCTCTAAGTATAACATTGAGGGTCCTTATGAACCCCCATGGCACTTAACATTAACCCATTACCAAAAAAAAAAACCTGAATTATCGAAACTTTACCCACTACCATGGGGGTTCAATGACCTCCATGGCACCCAAACTAGTACCATGGGGCTTCTTATGGACCCCTATGGATCCTATCATCATAAAAAAAAACAAAATACACAAAATAAATAAGAATTACAGAAAACTAAAAAAAATACAGAAAAATAAAGACTTACTAATAAAATAGAAAAATATGAAAATGAAAATAAAAAAAGAGGAATTTAAAAAAATATTTTCCTATTGGGGGATGAAATTAAACTCACCTTCCCTTAGATGACCCTCCAACTATGACCTGTGATGTCCTTGTCCTCACTCTTAATCCTTGGATAATCAGGCACATCCGTATTGATACTATAGAATAGTATATGAACAAAGTTACTGATGTACAGAATTCATTATATATACATATATATATATATATATATATATATATATATATATATATATATATATATAATTATTTTAGGAAAAAAAATCCTTCTATCAATTTAAATAGTTATCTGAATATTCGTACTGAAGATCTGCGATTTTTAACAATGTGCAAACATGTGCCACGTGGGAGACTATTGAGCAAACAAAAGGAATACAGGAATTGCATGGATTACGAGCTAGCTAAAAGACAGGATGCAAAGGGTTGTTGTAAATTGAACATGCTGGGACTAATGTGGTAAGTGGGGTTCTTCAGGGTTAAGTATTAGGTCCTCTCCTTTTTAACATATTTATTAATGACTTAGAAGTAGGATTGGAAAGCATTGTCTCCATTTTTACCGATGACACGAAGTTGTGCAAGGTAATTAAAATAGATAATGATGTACTTTCCCTCCAAAGGGATTTGCATAAATTAGAAAAATGGGCAACTAAATGGCAGATGAGATTGTGAGGAATTGACTCTGCTGGGTTTTGAACCCTGGTCCCCAGGCTGCTATACCTCTTCCCTACCACTGCGCCAGCCTGCCTCTTGCAGATTTGCCTCAGATTTGATAGCTTGACTCTAAAAGCAATGCAATCAGTGACAACTCTCTTTAGCTGTGTCTGGTCAGCTGTCTGGTTCTTGGCCTATATAAGGCACTTCCTGTCTCTGTATCCTTGCCAGATTATTGTGTGGTTTCTGATCACTTCAATAAAGCTTGTTCCTGTTTCACCTACAAATTGCTGAACTGGATTATTGCTGACCTTGGCTGCTGGTCTCCACAACCTTGTGATTCCATATCATTACAGAATAATCTGGCCCTTTCATGGAGACTGCCGGGTCAGATTCTGCATTGGCCCAGCAGGTTGCTTTATTTGCAAGAACTGTGCAGACCCAGGCACAGACCATTCAAGTACTGCAGGACCAGGTAGCTGAACTGCAGGCCCAACAGGTTGCTTTTACTGCAAGAAATGTGCAGACCCAGGCACAGACCATTCAAGTGCTGCAGGACCAGATAGCTGAACTGCAAAATAAAATTCAGTCAATGCACAGTGAGTATACCAGCTACAGGGCACGAGATGTTACACCTGCACAAAATGCCTGCTTGCCCCTACCAGAAAAGTTTGGAGGAGATCGCAAAAAATTTAGGGGTTTCCTAAATCAATGCCGTTTGCACTTCATGATGTTACCTCAACGATTTCCATCTGAAAGAGAGAAGGGTGGGATTATTTTTTCCTTATTCAAAGATGAAGCTTTGGCTTGGGGCTCCCCTCTTCTGGAACAGGACAGTCCAGTCTTGGGTAATATAAATGACTTTCTTGAGGCCATGTGCCTAGTTTTTGATGACCCAAATCGATGTGCTACAGCAGAAGCCACTCTCCTTCATTTGCATCAAGGGAGGCGCTCGGTGGCTGAATATGCTGCTGAATTCAGACAGTGGGTTGCTGATACTACCTGGAACCAATCAGCCCAGAGGTTCCACTTCAGAAAAGGTCTCTCAGAAGCTATAAAAGATGAGCTAGCTCGTGTTGATCTTCCTGCTGACTTTGATGCATTTGTGCGTTTGGCTATCCGTATTGATCGGAGACTTTCTGAAAGAAGATTGGAAAGACAGGGCTCTTTTAGACCAAGTACTACTCCAATTTCATATTCAAGAACTTCTACTCCGATCCCACAAACACCTACAGACTCTGAGCCAGAGGCTATGCAGGTAAATCTAATGTTAAAGAGGGCCATTATCCAACGAAGAAAAACAGTGGCGACGCACTCACAATTTATGCCTGTATTGTGGTAGTGCAGGGCACTATGCCATCAATTGCCCTAGCAAATCCAAAAGAACAATAGCTATGGCAGCTGAGGGTGCACAGATTCAACACCAATCCCAGATTTCAGATCAACTGAATTCCGTCACACAACCCTTGTTTTCTCTGGCTCATGGTGAAGAGGGTATGTTGACTCAACATCCTCATTTTGTGGTGCCTATCACTTTGCAATGTGGTGATCGTAAAATTTCAACTACAGCTATGATAGATTCTGGAGCAGGCGGAAACTTTATGGACATTAAATTTGCAGCAGGAAATAGAATTCAGTCTATCCCTAATTCTTCACCTGTGTTAATGGAGACAGTTGACGGTTCTCAACTTACGTCAGGCCCGGTTACACATGAGACTGTGCCCTTAATGTTGACTGTGGAAGTGAATCACCATGAGGCTATCTCTTTCCACTTAATTTCCTCAACACAGTTTCCAGTGATTTTGGGGGTACCTTGGCTTGCTCTGCATAACCCACAGATTGATTGGAAGATCAGAACTTCGTCCTTTCCTTCAGAACACTGCTTAATGAATTGTCAACCCTCTAAGGTAACACCTGTTGCCACAACAATTAATGAAATGGTTGCTACAAACTTGACTAAGCTCCCTCTACAATATCGGGATTTTGCAGATGTCTGTGATAAGAAGAATGCTGATCAGCTTCCACCACACAGGCCTTATGATTGCCCAATAGAGCTGTTGCCTGGGGCTGCTATCCCATTTGGCCGTATATATTCCCTTTCTGAGCCTGAATTGAAAGCTCTTCGTGAATACCTACAAGAAAATCTTGCCAAAGGCTTTATTCGACCATCTACTTCTCCAGCAGGAGCTCCTATTTTCTTTGTAGAAAAGAAAGATGGCAGCCTACGGCCATGCGTTGATTACAGGGACATTAATAACATCACTGTTAAAAACCGCTACCCCTTGCCTCTGATTCCTGAACTTTTGGAGAGACTTCACTCAGCTAAAATATTTACAAAGCTTGATCTTCGGGGGGCATATAATCTGGTTCGCATAAGACCCAATGATGAATGGAAAACAGCTTTCAGAACCAGGTACGGGCATTACGAATATCTAGTAATGCCCTTTGGGCTGTGTAATGCCCCTGCAACTTTCCAGCATCTTATCAATGATGTACTACGAGATCTCCTGGATCAGTTTGTTGTGGCATATTTGGATGATATCCTAATATTCTCTGATAATCTTGAAAACCACAGAAAACAGGTCCGTATAGTTCTAGAGCGCCTTCGTACCCACAGCCTATACATTAAACTAGAAAAATGTGAGTTTGAACAAACAGAAATTCAATTTTTGGGGTATGTAATAACTCCCAAAGGTTTAAGTATGGACGCAAGTAAAATTAAAGCTGTGCTGGACTGGCCCATACCCAAGAATGAAAAAGATGTTCAGAGATTTGTGGGGTTTGCCAATTTTTACAGGCGTTTCATTAAGAATTTCTCTGCCGTTATTACACCGATCACTGAACTCACATGTAAAGGGACTCCTTTTCAGTGGTTCGATAAGGCGGATACCGCATTTTCCCGATTGAAGACTCTGTTTACCACTGCCCCTGTCCTGGTACATACTCAGCCGGAATTACCATTTATTGTGGAAGTTGATGCTTCTGATTCAGCTGTTGGTGCTATACTGTCTCAAAGGACTGGACCTAAGATGCTGTTACATCCGTGTGCCTTCTATTCCCGCCAGATGGTGCCAGCAGAAAGAAACTATGACATAGGGAATAAAGAACTTTTGGCTATAAAAGCTGCCTTCACCGAATGGAGACATCTCTTGGAGGGAGCTACCCATCCAATTACTGTCCTCACAGATCACAAAAATCTGGAATGTATTCGATCAGTAAAGAGACTGTCAGCCAGACAAGCACGCTGGTCCCTTTTCTTCTCGAGGTTTAATTTTTTTGTTACATACCGTCCTGGCTCCAAGAATGGTAAGGCGGATGCCTTGTCTAGAATAGCTGACCCCCTCCATACTACCGTAACCAAGACCACCATCTTGCCGGAGGATATATTTATAGGAGTTACATTTCCTTCTGATCTGTTGTCTCGCATTAAAAAGGGCTACGCTGAAGACCCAGTTCTTCGTGATCCTCCTCGTGACCTCCATATGACGATGCTTAATGGGTTTTGGATTTTTCAACGTCATCTGTTTGCTCCAGAGTCAGTGCGACTGGACCTTTTACGTCTCTACCATGACTCAAAACCAGCAGGTCATCCAGGAATCCGAAAGACGCAAGACCTACTTGCCCGATCCTTTTGGTGGCCGAAGTATCATGAGGATGTTAAGAAGTATGTGTCCTCTTGTGATGTATGTGCCAGACATAAGACTCCTCGCTCATCCCCTGTTGGCTTGCTTCAGCCTCTTCCGATTCCTCATCGTCCCTGGGGATCTATATCCATGGACTTTATTGTGGAACTACCTACCTCCAAGGAACACACTACCATTCTTGTTGTTGTGGACAGCTTAACTAAGATTAGTCATTTCATACCAGCTCGTGGTCTCCCTTCAGCTAAACAGACGGCTGACCTGGTTATTCGGGAAATATTTCGCTTGCATGGAGTGCCTGACAGGGGAGTGCAGTTTACATCTCGTTTTTGGAAACATTTTTGTTCTAATCTAGGTATTAATGTAAATCTGTCATCAGCTTTTCATCCGCAAAGTAATGGACAGACTGAGCGAACCAACCAGACTTTGGAGCAATATTTGCGGTGCTATATTAGTTACCTGCAGGATAACTGGCTGGATTTTCTACCCACGGCGGAGTTTGCCTATAACAATGCCCAACACTGCTCCACTTCTTTGAGCCCATTTTTTGCCAACTATGGTTACCATCCGACCTTTCTAGTCAGTCTATCAATTACTACTTCCATTGGTGCTGTCACTGACCGGCTAACCGCCTTACGTGATTCCCAAGCACTGTTGAAAGAGACTCTTTTGGAGGCTCAGGAATGTTACAAAAGAGCTGCTGATAGGCATAGAAAGGAGGCCCCAGTCTATCACGTTGGTGACAAGGTGTGGCTGTCAACAAAGAATCTTAAGCTTCAGATTCCTTCTCATAAATTGGGTCAAAGGTTCATGGACCTTTTGAGATCATTGCTCAGATCAATGCTGTCACTTTCCATTTGCAACTCCCGAATTCCATGAAAATACATCCAGTGTTTCACGTTGCACTGCTTAAACCTTTTCATGAAAATACTTTCCCTGGCCGAGCCCTGCCTGCCCCACCTCCAGTCCTCGTGGATGGTGAGGATGAGTACGAAGTGGAAAAAATTCTTGACTCCAGGATCTTCCGTAACAAGCTTCAGTATCTGGTTCGCTGGAAAGGCTATGGTGAGGAGGAGAGTTCGTGGGAACCAGAGGACAATATTCGCGCTCCTGATCTCCTTCGGTCTTTTCATGTTCAGTACCCTGCTAAACCAGGTAATAGGGCATCCAGAGGCTGTACCTATAGAGGTGGGGGTAATGTGAGGAATTGACTCTGCTGGGTTTTGAACCCTGGTCGCCAGGCTGCTATACCTCTTCCCTACCACTGCGCCAGCCTGCCTCTTGCAGATTTGCCTGAGATCTGATACCTTGACTCTAAAAGCAATGCAATCAGTGACAACTCTCTTTAGCTGTGTCTGGTCAGCTGTCTGGTTCTTGGCCTATATAAGGCACTTCCTGTCTCTGTATCCTTGCCAGATTATTGTGTGGTTTCTGATCACTTCAATAAAGCTTGTTCCTGTTTCACCTACAAATTGCTGAACTGGATTATTGCTGACCTTGGCTGCTGGTCTCCACAACCTTGTGATTCCATATCATAACAGAGATTTAAAACAAATAAATGTAAAGTTATGCATTTGGGAAGGAAAAATAGCCATGCGATTTATATTCTTAATGGAGCAACCCTAGGGGTATCAGATACTGAAAGGGTTTTGTGGACAACCACATAGGTAACAGTGCTCAATGCCATGCAGCAGCTGCAAAGGCAAATATAATATTAGCATGCATTAAGAAGGGTATAGAAGCAAGGGAAGCAAATATAATTCTGCCACTATACAAATCCCTAGTATGCCCTCATTTGGAATATGGAGTACAATTTTGGGCAACACTACATAAAGAAGGACAGAGAAGGTTAACAAAGCTAATAAGGGGAATGGAGGGTCTAAGTTATGGAGGGTCTAAGTTATGAAGAAAGACTAACCAAATTAAACATATTTTCTCTAGAAAAAAAAGGGTCTAAGAGGGGATATGATTACCTTATATAAATATATCCAGGGTCAATACAAGGCTTTGTCAAGTGAGCTCTTTGTGCCAAGAGGTTTTCAGCGTACAAGAGGACATCCTTTGAAATTAGAAGTAAAAAGATTTCACCTTAAAGAAAGAAAAGGTTTCTTCACAGTAAGGGTGGTTAATCTGTGAAATTCTCTACCAAGGGAGGTGGTGACAGCAGATATGATAGATAACTTTAAAAAGGGATTAGATATATTTTTAAATAAAAAGGGCATTCTGGGCTATCCTGGATAATTAGAGAGGGAGCATTGATCCAGGGAGGAATCCAATCACAAGCATCTGGTGTCAGGAAGGAATTTTATATTTTTGTCCCCTTTTGAGACAATTGGCAGTTTCAATAGTGTTTTTTTCTGTTTGCTCTCTAGATGAATTAACAATTAACAGATTGCAGATCAGAGGATATCTAAAAAGTTTGAACTTGATGGACTAAAAGTGTTTTTTCCTCCTCAATTACTATGTAACTATGTCACTATGTAACTTTTACAAGAATCACAGTTTATCTTATACTTATGAGTAATAGGGAGTCCCGCATGTAGTGATAACCCATTTTTAGCTTAGTTTGCTCTAGCTCCTATAGTTGAGATTTATACCCAGAAGAAACCTTAGTGAATCCCAGACATATAATCAAACACAGAGAAACATCTATATATAGGAGCAATCTTCCAAATACTTTGATTAGTTGCTATATTCTGGGACAAGAAGATACTACTCCATCTATAATAATATCATGTTAGGATAAGAAATATACTCAGTACTATAATTAGATGTTAATATCCAGTTTCCTATACAAATAGTTATTTTATGTTACTCTAAAGAACTCAGTACAACCATATATAAGGAAGTTTCACTAGAGCAAATATCCCAAAGCAAAAAAGCTAGGGAAAGTTATCCAAATCAAAGAAAGTTTGAATGGAACTTGTACATTATATTATTTAACTCATGGGGTACTAGACAAAGGTGGTAGTAATCACTTTAGAGGATTTACCAGTTCCCTGGTTATTTAACCTCAAGTATATTTTTAATATTCATTTCCATGTGAGTTGTCTTATGTGCCATAAAATTGAAACCAATAAAAGTTACAGTTTAGTAAAAGATCAAAGTGTAAGATAAACTGCGATTCTTGTAAAAGTTATTTTTCTTTTTTGTGTTTTACACTATAGAATAGTGTACCATGGAGATCTTTCAAAACCCCCATGGTATATGATTAATGTTAGGTGCTATGGGGACCATAAGGACCCCCATTGTTATACTTAGAGGGACCCCGATAGTGTTAATGTCCCCCCACCTTAATGAATAAGGGGTGGGGGTCTGAACCCCGCCCAGGGTGTTAAAAGGGGGGGGGGGGTCCAAGGGGATACCTTGGCTCATGAGAAGTAACAGGCTCATGTAGTGTGTTAACATTAAATTTATATTTTATTAATATGTAGTGCAACTGACCATGAACGGGCATAGTTTTATTTCTCCAGGTATGTTGTTGTTATATGTCATTACATGGTTTGCAAAACAATATGGCACCTGCCCAGCAGACAGCTCTGCCCGCCCCTGACCCCTGTAGCACATATGCACAACTCTGACCACTATGTATAAAGGGGGGGAGAGGGGTATATGCAGTGTGCTGCATCTGGTATTACTGCGTCTCATTGCATACTTATTTATAATAACAGCAATTTAGTGAATTGCATGGGGGACCTGAGTAGCGTTGATGTGCAATTTGCTGTGTTCGATCAAGTCTCATCCCATGTCCTGTTACTAACCCCCCAAGTATCTACATGATGAAGTATCTACATTCTTGATCAATTTAAAAAAGTGAAGCAATTTCTGACACTCTTAACCTATTAGTTATCTACAAAGAAGTACAACAATTATAGTAAAAGTGTTTATTTTTTTAACATGCAACTTATATTTCACCAACTGGTAAACCATTCTTTTTTAACAATATTAACTTTTTTAATTGTCAGCTATGCATGAATAATATAACAATGGGTAACATTTGTATGAATCATTATTGTAAACTATTACATATTGCTTTTTAACATGCACCTTGCAGTTCAATGACTGGTAAATGTTTTTAACAATATTAACATTAGGAAATTGTTAAATATGCGGGAGTAATATAACAACTGGTCAACTTTGTATGAATAAGTATTGTAAACCATTACATAATACTTTGTAACCTGCAGCTTGTATTTAAAATACTGTTAAACCACATAGGTATTGAATCCAGAGGAAGGCAAAAAGAACACCCCCCCCCCCCCCAGTGAAACTTATCCAATTGTGTCAAAGTGGGAAAAAAATGAATTCCTTCCTGACCCCATTAACTGGCGATTGCATTAGTTCCTGGATCAATACTCTCTATTTAATTATACATCTCAATCTAGCAAGAAATAATTATCCACCTAGTGACATGAACCCTTAAATATATACAAAAATACAATTTTAACAGTGCAAACATTAATGGAATGTAATAACATTTAAAGGTGATTTTTATGAAAATGCATTGATCTTGAATATTGAATCCAGAGGAAGGCATACAGAAAATCCCCCATGGCAACTTAGCCAATTGCGTGAAAGGGGGGGGGGGTGAATTCCTTCCTGACCCCATTAACTGATGATGGGATTACTCCATGGATCAATGTTCAGTATTTAATTATACATTTACATTTTCCAAGAAATGTTCATCCTTCTACTAACATGAAAACTAAATTAGATACAATGAATCAACTTTTCACACCATGTAAAATACAATAGTAACATTACAAACAGTAAGTTAATATAATAACATTTAATTTGTATATTTCAGAAAATACAACATAAGTGTTTTGTGGGGCCAATCCTACCAAAAGGCCACTTCCAAGAGACTGTTTATTGTCATTTTTTCCACTTCTTTTTTTTTTTTTAGCTCTTGAAAATGGCACAAAGAGTTCCCTATGTGAAATAGGGGTTTTCTAGAAAGAGTCCCAGTGACATAAAAAGTTTGTCCTGGAAGTTAAACCACTGTTCTCTATGTTTTTTGGCCATTTTATAGTTTCCTAAGTGAAATAGTGGCCCTCTAAAAGCGCCAGAGTGACATAAAATGTCATCCTCGAAATAAAACCACTGTACTCTATGTTTACAGAACCTCATAGTAGACAATGTTTTTTGTAAAAATTCAGCCATCATCTAATAATCACCCTGACTTTGGTTTTCTTCAGTATGAACTTTAATTTTCTCTGGATTGTTGCATCTGGAAAATGCAACATAGAGGTGTCCATGAGCAAATGCAGGTTCCTGTAAAAAAAGTTTGTCCTTGTGATTTATTAATGGTCATACCAAATGCCATGAAGATGGGAAATTGTCTCCTTTGAAGGACAAAAGGCAAATCACTCTCACTTGGAGAAAAATCAATTCTTGGTATACAAACTTGTTCACCTTTATGGGTACCATTCATAATAAAAATAAAAAAAATCATAATTTCTAAAAAAAAATAAAAAAAAGATAAATACTGACTTTACATTTGTAACTATATGTACGTATATCCTGCACAATTAATCTGGTCCCAATACAAAGTCCTTTTTTGGGATTCATATTTCTCAGTAGCATGACAATTGCTCCTTTTTTAAGTTGCAAAATATGCGGTGGCATTCCAGAGGGAGTTAAAGAATTGATAAATTCCATAGTAAAGTTCGATTCACTATCTTTGTCATCAGCCACAACCGAATCTGCACTATAATAATATTCTGTGGGTGCATTGATTAATTTTAATATTTTGTTATTTAGATTCATGGCATCTATATTTTTTGATTTTAATATCACTTTGTTTGTATTGTCTGAGTAATTCTCGTTATTGATCGTATTGAGAAAGATTGCCGATATTAGTGATTCTTTGCAAATCATTTGTGATGTAATTTCAACTGAATCCTCAGGTAGACTAGTTATTTTTGGATGTTTTCCTTCTCCAATTTGAATTAACCAATAATTGATTTGATTTTGGCCTTCAGATCTCATATTTAGTTCTAATTTAAAGTGTGTAAATATTTTCCACAGTTTACTTGTCTTTATACATGTTTCAATGATGTCAGTCCTATTTCCATTTGGCACAACAGGTAATGTTTACCTAAAATGTCCTCCTAACAACATCACTTTTCCACCAAATGGCATAGCATTATCCATATCTTCTTTTAATAATCGATCAATACATTGCAGGGCATGAGATGACATTATTGTTGCCTCATCCACTATAATTAATTTCCTTTTTTTAAATTGTTTGGCTTGTAATGAATTAATTCGACGATCCGACACTGATGTTTCCAGAATGGGAACTGGCAGTTTAAATCCACTATGCCCAGTTCTGGCACCTTCTAAAAAAAGTGCTGCAATTCCAGTTGTTGCAAATGGCAGTGCTATTTGACTCTGTGCTTGAATGCAACTCTTCAATAAATTATAGAGATAAGCTTTTCCTGATCCACCAGGGCCATCTAAATAGAAATAACGCTCTTTGAGCATGTCATCGTCTATTGCATTTGTAATGGCGTTAAATGCTTGCAATTGTAATTCACTTAAAGTTGCAATTTTGTCTTGTGTTTTTTGGTATTCAATCTCAGTGTTATACTCTTCTAAGTTAATTTCATCTATAAGTCCTGGAACAAGCAGATTAAAATTAGCACAATTTAATCCATGACAAAGAAATATCTCTTGAATTTCCATTAATGCTTTTAATAGCGCAATGGTCTCATTATAACGTTTCAAAAAGTCATCACACATATTTAATTTAAATGTTCCCACAAAGCTAATGCATCAGGTACATTGCAAAAGATGCAAGTGAATGCAAATTGTTCTCTCATTTGCTTTGGCATTTGACATAGATATGCTTCTTCTTGCCAAGAAGTTTTGATGTCTTACAGCTAATTGGAAAGTATCATAAACTATGTAATTCACTGTGCGTAAATGAAGTAATCTTAAACTGAAACGTTCAATGTCTCTTGGACTAACGGTATACATTCTTGAGATAATTTTATGAGTATCTTTTTTTCGTTGTCGCCATTGGCCATTAACGAATACATAGTGATATGGAATCTCAATGTATAAAAATTGTCTGGCCTCGGTGTCCTTGAAATTTAATTGAAACCAGGCAGTAAGTATAGTTGCTTTATGTTCATTTTGGTCTAAGGCATTTCTTTAATTCCCTGCAGTAAAGCAAACTAATTGACTTTGTGGCAAATGTACAGCTAATCAATACACAGCATGTGACTGATCATGCATCTCAAATTTCAGAAGACGCCACATTGCTTCTGGAGCACTGACATAGCGAGCATCTAAATAAGATGAAAGTTCATCATGTAAAATTGGATTGTCTTGTTTATTTTGTGCACCTTGCACAACAACAGTTACTGCATCATATCCTTTGTATATATATTTATACACATATTTGATGGATTTGATAGAAGTGCAAGCTTCCACACTTATGTGTGCATTGTACTTCATCAGCAAATGTGGATTGTATGGAACTACATATCTATTATCAACCTTTTGGCCATGAATTACAGCATTTTGTCCTTCTCTTCTTCTATACAAAGGGTATCCATCTCAATTAGCATAAGTTTGCATTTGAAATTGTTTTGGGAACTCTTTTGTACATTTTTTGTTTTCCATACATGGTGAATTTGGATTGATATCTCCAAATACACCATGAATTATTCTATGTGTTACAATATCATAAAGTTTTGAATATTTTTCTGGATGTGGCAGTTCAGCAGTAATTACTGAATCCACTCTGTCTGCTGTATTCAGATATATTTTTCTTGCAGGATTAAAAGTATGTGTGCATGTGGCAGGACTCTTTTTTGAAATTCAATGGTATAAAAAAAAGCTACACATTTCCCAAATAAGCGTCCTTTAGTTATATCATGTATTAATGAATTTAGTTTTATTTTGAATACTCTAGCCACTAAATCGGGTCTATCAGAAGTATTTTGACCAAATTTCAAATTTTCCTTGATCTCTGGCCATTGTGGATTACATGTGAATGTAATGAATAAATCTGTTTTCCAAATTTAGTCACAATAGCCATGGCATCATTGTAGCTTTGCGAGTAGATTCTTGGAAAGAGGATGGCAAAATGATTGCTCTTCCAGCTGGAATGTCTCTGTATGCAGCCAATTTAGTGACATAATCCATCAATCCACAGTATTGTTCTACTTGAAGCTTGTTTTGTTGAAATTGTATAAAATTTAGATTATTTGCTTCAACTTGTTGATATGAATCAATAACCCATTGTTGTGTGAGTTTTCCCCCCACATAAAATAGGATTAAAAATGATCCAGAATAGCAGTTTGTGCCACTTTATATTCCAGCATAGAAATATTGTTTCTAACACAAATTTTACCATTGGGACTGCAATTGTAATTTTGGTTGCCCTTCTGGCTCACCATTTGCAAAGAAAATGGGATATGTCAGTGGATCCAAATGACTACTTTAATATATTTATAAACAATTGCTTTTCATAGTGTGGATATATTCTAATATCCCTCTCAAATGGTGGTTCACCATCATCATTTTTAAAGACCATGGCAACCTCATTTGCTGTTGGTAAATTATAACGTCTTTGATCAGTATGGCGATCTCTGTTGAGAACCATATTTACTCTTGGCATTGGCAATTGATTTATTTGCGCATTTACCTGTTGTTCCTTTTTAACCTCTGCTAATTTTTTGTATGCTTGACTATATGGTTTGTAAATAATGTTATCTAGCTGTTCAAAGACTATGGGTAAGCATTGTTTATTTTCAGGAAGTGTAATTTGTTGTTCAACAGCTTCCATTGTATCTAGGACATTTAACTGTGCACATTTCCTTTGCTCTCCTGATTTTGGGTGTAAATGTGAAATCCGTTGGTAAATTTGCCCTTGTACTTTAAAACAGTAAGGACCATGTCCTGGAACATTTTCTGCTAATTTTGCACCCATTAAAGCAAATTAAATTGCACTGTTATAAGACCCAATGTTTTTTTTAACGTTGCTATAATTTGGAATTGTTGGATCACTCATTATACTTTTTAAATATTCTGGAAATGTGTGTCTTTCTGGAAGTTTTACCTTTCTTTTCTGACAGCAACTAATAAACTCTCCATCAGTTGGTCTTTCCTTCAGAAAATGATAGGCCCCAAAAAACTGACAAACCACATTGAGTAATCCACAACAATGACTGTCTACTGTTAGTTCTGTAAATAATGGACTATCCTGAGCTTCCTGAACATAGATATTACTACCACGTTCATTATCAGCAGTGGTGTCATGTATATCAACATTTGTGTTTTGAGGCAATATGTTGTCATTAGGCAATGTTTCACAGATATTTTTTTGTTTACTTTTTCTTTTCTTTGAAGCTCCATAGCACTCAGTTTGTCCTTTTTTACTCATTTTTCATTTATTGGCAAGCCTCTGTCGGTCTTCTTCTCTTAATATTTGTGAAATCTCAGGCGACTGTGTATCTCTCCACCTTTTGCTTCTGTTCCCTTACCATTCTTATTTTCCGTTCTTTCTTTGTTTCTGTGTTGTCCGCCATTGTAATCTGTAATTGTAAATACAGGCGTTTTAGTTTCAATTGTAAAGTTTTCTTATATAGCAAACAATGGCAATCATAACGTTACTAAGATTTATTTTTTACTTACCTGAAGTATTAATAGATGAAGTTTTTTTCCACTTTGTGATGTTCTTGTAGTTGTGGGCTTTTATTTCTTTAAATCTGTAAGATATAAATTATTTTTTTCTAATACATACTGTTTTTAACTGTGATCAATGCAAAACGTAAGTAGCTGTAATGAAACAGTAAAATTACCTAAAAGGCATTTGTAATTTTTTCATTAAATTAATTCATTAATCATTCAATCGCTGATGTTTAATTGGCATACATGAAAACATAAATAGCTAAGCATATATATATTGATAAATAAGGTCAGTGCAAAATATTAATTTATTTTTTAATAATCAATTAATTAATGAATATACTTTAATTAATTAATCAATACCTGACATCAATGCAAAACATAAAGAGCTAATCATGTTTTCCTAAAGAATGGCATCGTTGAAATCTAAATTTCATATCCAAACACAAAGAGCTATGAGCAAACTGGGAAATAACGTGAAAAGGATTTAAAATGTTGATTCAATTAATTAATTAATTAATCAATCAATGAGTGATGTTTAATTGGCATACATTAAAAGGTAAATAGCTATGGGCCTCATTCATTTGCGATTTGGCCAATTGAATAGAGCTCTATATAAGCACATAACATATTATTTTTACAGAAGTTTTTAGTTAGTGAAGATCTTGCTTTTGGATAGAAATTCACTAACTAAAAACTTCTGTAAAAAATATGCTTTGTTCTTATATAGAGCCCTATTCAATTGTCCAAATTACAATTGAATGAGGCCCTAAGCATCTATGTATTAATACATAAAGTAATTGTCCAAAACATGTATTTTGGAATTAGTAATTACTAATTAAATAATTAAATTAATATACATTAATTAATTAATCAATAACTGTGACTAATGCAAAACAAACAGACTTCAGAAACAGAAATCATGTTTCCTAAAGAAGGGCATAATTAAATCATATACCTATAATGGTGATGTAATTGCAGATGAAGTGCTGCAGATCTGTGTTCATGCAGGTCCAGTGTTCACATAGATGAGCAAACTGTAAAATGACATGAAAAGCATTTTTAATGTTTCATTCAATTAATTAATTAATTAATCACTTAAAGAATGATGTTTAATTGGCAAACATGCAAAACGTAAAGGCCTAAGCATGGACATGAAATGTAGCAGGTGTCAGAGCATAATAATAACTGATTTAAATATTTAACTGCTTTGATGGTCCTATCACTGTCAGGCAATGAACATTCATACAGATATATAAGTACAGTGTAAAATATAGAATATTTGTAGTGCAGTGTAAAATAGATGTATTTTTCAGGTCTCATAGCATAATAAAGTTATTGAAATATTTAAAAGCTTTGATAGTCCTATCACTGTCAGGCAATGAGCAATACTACATATATATATATATAAGTGCATATTAAAATAAAAAAAAAATGTAGTGCAGTGTAAAGTAGACCTTTTTTGCAGGTCTCAGAGCATAATAAAGTGTTTTAAATATTTAACTGCTTTGAGTGTGCTATCCCTGTCAGCCAATGAGCAATACTACAGTGCATTGTAAAATATAAATGTTTTTGTAGTGCAGTGTAAATTTGTTTTGTTTTTTGTAATAAGTAATTAATAAATTAATTGTCGTTAATAAGAAATTAATAAATGAATAAATGTATTCGGTCTCCTTTAGCCTCGTTTTCATTGTTTCAGTCTTCAATTTTTGTTTCCTCTTACTCGCCAAATTCGGCTTAAATTTGCATGCACCCTCACTCCCAGGCGTCCTGCCGTTTCCCCGCGCTGTGTTTGTGTTTTTATTTTATTTTTTTCTTCTGTTTCGTGTTTTTCGATTTCCGCAGTTCGGCAGTTAAAGTCGTATTTTTGCGAGGTCAGTTTTTTTTGCCCGCATTCCTCAACTGCTTGCAGCCTAAGTAAGTCCTGCGGAATGATGAGCGACTTTTTGCACTTTTCTCCTAAGTGGCTTCTATGCATTAACGGCTCGCCTCGCTTTGCGAGGCTCACAAACGTGGCGACAATTTGTAATTTGACAACTATTACGGTATATGTGATACAAGGTAGTTTAAACTATATAAAAAACAATAATGGCCAAAGCAAAAAAAAATAAAAAATTCTGAAAGCAGATTACAGAGTTGCACAATTTGGAAATGTTGGAATCTTCAGTCTAAAAACAAATGAGCTGCATTTATTCTAAAGCAAAATCCAACTGTAACGCAAAGATGATAATGAATAAGACTATTCCTAACTTTAGCTGGTAGAATGTTTGCTAATAACTTAAAGGGACTCTGTCACCCCAACAGGAAGCTGATTGCATTTTAAATAGCATTACAACTATCTATACATTGTACTAGCTGCTTTTCTCTACAGTAAATAATATCTGAGGGGTGGGAAAAGAGCATTTTAATCACTTTGCTCCAGTCCAGCTATCCAGGAATCCTGCATCTATGTTCCACAGCTACATTCCTGTTCTCCATTGATCCTGAGGCTAGCCTCTTTCCAGGGGAATCCTTGCCACCAATATACAGAACCCCACAGAGAAGATGACCTAACTGCAGACGACCGAATTGTTTAAAGATAGAGTGGTCAATTTGCTCCGAAACAACTCAAAACCACCACACAGAGAGTCACAGACTCCCCAGGACCACGGAGATATTTTTCAGGAGCGGCACACGCAATTTTCCCACACCCTCGTGGAAACGGGCCCGACGGGCTCCTGAGACGCGCCGGACGTCTCCCCTCTTCCCCCGGAGGGGTGATCCGTCCACGAGACCTGGAGCGCAGAACACACCGCGCCGACACAGTCCTGGTCCCATCGGAGGGCACAAAATCCTGCGACCGCTACATCGCAACGAGAAAGCAGTCCCGGGACCAGCGGCAGATCCATCACGGATAAATCAAAGAAAGACGCCAAGCAAGTAAGCCTAACTACAGCTACTGCACCTTACCAGACGCCAGGCCACGGGACTCCCGTGAGACTCTTAGTGGAGTCGGGTCGGCGGTGGAGAGCCAGTCCATCGAGTCTCCCGCCACGCCAGACCCGGAGGCCCTGCGAAAGATAAGAAGCGACAACAGGGTAAGGTGTCACGGCGGTTCAAACCCAGATTCCCCCCCACATACACTACATAGGCCCAGGGCCATATTAAGAATATACCATATAAACCCAAATAAGGGCAACTACTAAAGAGCAAATAACTTGGCTCCTAACCAAGGCCCACTTTAAATGCAGGGGCATCACTTACCCTAATAGAGACATTAAAGAGCCCTGGACAGTGTGAGACAAGAAGCCCCGAGGGGGGGAACTCACACATCCCCTTTGTGAAGAGGATCATACCCTGGATATATAATTGGTGGCCATTTTGTCCCATCCACACCCTAACAGCACCAAGTTTATTTCCCGCCAAAACTAAGCGGCGGCCATTTTATAATGAGCCTGGTACACCCAACACAGCACTGGGACAAATTTATGTAAGGGTGAAATTAAGAAACTAAGAATAAAGAAAAAGCCCCATCTAATAATTCCCTACAAAAGAGTGATAACTCTCAGGAGGCACAAAGAAAAGGGCCATTACAGAGCGCTCTTATCTAATCTCTGGGAGCCCACTGTATATATAGCAAAATTCGCCCCACCACAACATAAAACGCACACAAAGTGAAGCAACAGAGGTGCTGACTATAATCTGGAGGACAACATCCACAACTCCAAACAGCAGACAAAGGTGGGGCAAAATTTCACATCCCTCGGTTAAGAGGAAGACATATAATCCCGTTAAAGACGCTCACCACCGCCCCCCTCCCAGAGGTTGAATTTACACTCAAGGGGAAGATAGGTCCTTTGCCTAGCTGAGGGTCCACGCATTGAGAGAAGCTTGGATACATCACCATAAAAGCAAAAAGTAAAATCAACCTAACAGAAGGGAGAGTCACTGTAAACCAATTGCACAGAACACCAGTGACCCCTAGTGTCCATCTCAAATAGTGCATAGAAGGAAGAAATACTACCTTCACCATAAATTTACAGTTTACCAGTCACATGGAGGGCAGCCTCCCCAAGATGTAACCGCTCTACAATGCCCACACAAAGGGGGCGCTAACAAAAGATAAAAGTGAAAAGTGACCTACAAAGTATTATGGCTGGAGTCGCAACAAGGAAAAGCAACAAAAACATCCAAGCCTACTACCCGCCAAAGACAACAACAACAACCCCCCAGACGCTCCCACCAGCAACAAGACCCACCGGTCCAATGACAATGGAACAATCCACACCGAGTACCAAAGGTGACATACAAGACTTGAAAGATCTAATTCGGACTTTTAGAGAAGACATAAAAACAGAAATTCTGAAAGTATCCACAGAGCTAAAGTCTGAAATAAAAAAGATAGACTCTAAGACAAACATACTTGAGGGAAAATATGAAGACCTACAACAATCTCACCTTCGACTAGAAGCAGAAATCTCTTCATTAAAAGAAGAACAAGCCAATCACCTTCTGTTTCAAGAGGACCTGGAAAATAGATCTAGGAGACAGAACGTGAGACTACGCAACGTCCCGGAATCGGTGACGGACTTGAAAGGATACATGTATGAACTGTGTGAATTTTTGCTACCAGAACTAAAATCAGAACAATACACCTTAGACCGTGTGCACAGAGCTCTGGGGGGTCGCTCAAATATGAAGGACAGACCTAGAGATATCATAGCAAGATTTCATTACTTCACCACAAAGGAACTGTTTATGAAAGCATCCAGAGGAGGCATACCTGAAATTGAAGGACAACAGCCTCAGATTTTTTCCGATTTATCACAGCTAACGCTTACCAAAAGAAGAAATATGAAACCCCTTCTGGACTGCATCCTCGCTCAGGGCTGGAGATACTCTTGGGGCTTTCCATTTCGCCTGACCATCTCAAGAGACAACAAATTCTTCTCGGTTCGGTCCCTGGAAGAGGGTACCAGTCTATTGAATTCTTGGAACATTCACCTGCAGACGGATCCTGGGCTCCCCTCGGAAAACAGACTTCGTGGAGAGAGAGGAGGAGGGTCAACTCGTCGTGACAGAGAGAGAATTGTCACACGCCCAGACAAGATGAACTCTTAAACCTGTATTGCTGTTTTATGTTATATCATTTTGCCTTTTCTCTCTTACCTTTCTTTTTCATGTACGGTCTAGCTAGTCTTTACGAGGGTAGCTTTATCCCAACTAAGTCAAACCAAGGAGTCATAAAACCAGTTAACGTCACTTCCCGCCGGAGGGTTTCCGTACAAGAAACTATCCGGCTTTTCCAATAGATAATCTTAGATCCCATTAGGAGAAACTAGCTACATTACAACGAGCCCACAGTCCTATAACGGCCCAGAACGCGAGCCACTTATAACAAACAAGAGATATACTCAAATCATAGCCGCTCCGGCATGAGTCAATAGTGGGCATCTTAACATGTACATAATAGTCCACATTAACTCTAAAAAGACAAGTTAACTAATGCACTACTGAGTCAATTCCCTGGTTGATATTGCCTCCTTGGGTCTCTTAACAGACTATGTCTAATAAACCCTCGAAACAGGTAAATACCTTAGATATATGTAAGACCACTTTTCACTTTAAAAAAATTATAGCCTTCCTAAAAAGCCCCCTAAGGGCGATCTGTTTTTGTTTTAGTTTAAAAAAAAAAAGAACAAACCAGGCGATTCCACGCAGTGTCATATAAAGACACGGGTGGACTCACCAAACAAGTTAAGGAGGATAGCGTAGGCTACCCTCTAGTAAGTTTTAAAACTACTATCTCCAAAAATAATTAAAAGAACTGAACTGTTACTTACCAGTGTAACTATCTAGTTCTCAGTTACACCGTTAATTATATTCTTAATCATTCCGAAACACTTATCAACAAAGCTAGAGAAAGAATAGTCATAGAGTCGCCTTCGGCTTATTGATATCTCAGTGCTTGTATTAACATCGTCTTCCACCTTCTTGTTTACCCTAATAGAACTTACTTCCAGGTGTACCCCGGGAGGTCCCAGCAGGAGGCCTATCGGACAGTCTCAACAAAACATCGAGACCTTGTCACGCAACGACTCACCACCCAACAGGTACAAAGAGCCTAAAGGTAGGACACACCATGAGCCTTAACATAATCTCACACAATACACAGGGCCTTAATGAACCCGTTAAAAGAGGGATAGCAATAAAAGAATATCAAAAACTTAAGGGGGACATAGTCATGATCCAAGAAACACACTTTAAAAAATTAGCTGTCCCCAGATACTGGGGGAAAACTTACAGACAAACATATCATGCCACGGCTAAAGAGAAGAAGAAAGGAGTGTCAATCTTAGTTCACAATAGATTAAATTTTTGCCACTCCAGAACACAATCAGACCCAGAAGGGAGATTTATTGCAATCCATGGGACCATTCAAGAACAAAGTGTGATCTTCCTTAATCTCTACGCTCCAAATACAGACCAATCACAATTCTTCAATAAAGTATCACAAATGATGACAGGATGGGGTCCAGCCACTCTCATAATAGGGGGAGACATGAACACCGTTCTAGATCCAGATAGAGATCGCTCAACCAAGTCCTCTTCCCATAACACACCAGCAGCTACCAAAACACTCAAACACATGCTAAAATCCCACGGTCTGATAGACACATGGAGAGCAATATATCCTTCAGATAGGTCATACACCTTCTTCTCCTCTAGACACCAATCCCACTCACGAATCGACCACGTCCTGATTCAACAGCGACTAACCCACAACCTAATTGACGCAAATATACACCCCATCGCGTGGTCAGACCATGACTTGGTCCAGATCTCAATAAACGGCATCATCCCATCAGGACAGTCCCCGACGTGGACATTGAACCCACACTTACTCAATGACATTAGATCTAAAGATAAAATTATCAAAGCGATAGATGACTACTTCGCGGTCAATAATGGGGACGAGGTAAGCAGAGGGGGAGTGTGGGCAGCCCATAAAGCAGTCATTAGAGGAGTTTGCATTCAAATAGGAGCAACGACGAAAAAACTAGATCAAGCACAAATGAACACTATTAAATCTAGAATAGCAGACCTACAGGCGCAATTCACAAGGAAACACGACCCAAAAATCTATAACGAAATTTTGACCCAAAAACAACAACTAAACTCACTCCTTAGGAAAAAAATGGTGACCATTCTCCAACGTTCGCAGGCAACAATGTTCAGAAGCGCCAACAAACCTGACACTATGTTAGCTAAAAAACTAAAAACACAAAGGGCTAATTCCTTCATCCCCAAGATAAGTAACAAAAATAAGAATCTTGTCTTCAAACCAAATGAGATAGCGGAAACATTCCGACATTTCTACGAGGAACTGTACTCAGCCCCTCCTCATTCAGGCTCCACAACCCACATATCACAAATAAATAACTTCCTTAATTCAACAAAACTCCCACAAATTGAAAATACACAAGCCGAAGAATTGGCTAGACCCATATCGCTAGAAGAAATTAAAGAGGCGATTAAGACAACTAAATCACATGGGGCACCCGGCCCAGATGGGTTTACAAACTACTACTACAAACAATGCTCACAACACCTGCTCCCATATTTACACGAATTATTTAATGAATTTTTAAAAGGCCCTCCCATAAAACTGGAGTTTTTGGAGGCAAAAATCATTGTAATCCCTAAAGAAGGTAAAGACCCAGCCCAATGTGGTAGCTACAGGCCAATCTCATTGATTAACACAGACATGAAACTTTACACTAAGATTTTGGCGAACAGACTAGCCCCGTTACTACCAAAGGTCGTCCACCCAGATCAAGTAGGATTCATTACAGGCAGAGAAGCCCCAGATAACACCAGGAGAGTGCTGAATCTCATAGAAATAACTAAAAAGGACAACATA
Organism: Discoglossus pictus; assembly: GCA_027410445.1. Classification (NCBI taxonomy): domain Eukaryota; kingdom Metazoa; phylum Chordata; class Amphibia; order Anura; family Alytidae; genus Discoglossus; species Discoglossus pictus. The sequence goes on along the minus strand of CM050165.1, from coordinate 227,764,935 downwards.
CACTCAATGCTACTTTCGCTGGACGCAGAAAAAGCGTTCGATAGAATAGATTGGACCTTTATGTGGGAGGTGCTGATCAGAATAGGACTAGGAGAAACCTTCATAAGAGGTATACAGGCCCTATACGCGAAACCAGAGGCATTTATTACATACCAGGGCTTTAAGTCTAAAAAACTCAAAATCACCAGAGGAACTAGACAGGGCTGTCCGCTCTCCCCCCTATTGTTTGCTCTATGCCTGGAACCCCTGGCGACCGCAATCAGAACCTGCCCAGACATAAAAGGTATAAAAGTAGGACCTAAAGAATACAAAATCAATCTATTCGCAGATGATATTCTACTATCACTAACCAAACCAATAACTAGCCTACCCAACTTACTTCAAATACTCACAAAATTCGGCACCATCTCAGGCTTTAAAATCAATACGGCTAAAAGTCAGGCACTCAACATTTCTCTTCCCAGAAAAGTAGTAGAAAATATAGACAAAAATTAACATCCCAGGCTCGACGGAGCAAGTATATGAAGTATATGAAGTATATGAAGCAAATTTTCCCCAAATTATTAGTAAAATCAAACAAGACATAGAGAAATGGTCCTCTTTCAATATTTCTTGGACGGGTAAAATAAACGCGATTAGAATGAATATTATCCCGAAAATGTTATACTTATTTAGGGCGATCCCAACGCCAATTAACTTAGCAGCCATAAAATCACTACAAAAAACTCTCTTCAAATTCACCTGGAACCACAAGAAACCAAGAATTAACAGAAACACGATGTATGCACCCACACAAAAAGGAGGTTTAGCCTTTCCAAACCTGGTTAATTATTACAAAGCCACAAGACTGGCACAATTGACCAGCTGGTACAAAAAAGAAGCCATCCCTACATGGGTCGAGATAGAAAAACAAATTTTAGAAAATAATAATATAACATTATCACACGCGTTGTGGCTAAGCATACACTCAGATTTAAAAATTCACAATCTTACAAGCTGCATCCGTAACTCACTGAAAACTTGGAAGGAAATACATAAAAAATCCCCCATGCTACATATAGGCTCGGGCCTAACCCCTCTGTGGCAATCACATAAGGTTGACCACACAAACAAAAGATCCCAAATGAAATGGTGGATACAGAAAAATCTGACTATTGTTGCAGACACATGGACTCGGGCTCAGGGAGACACACTGAATCAGATCCCCAACAACGAATGGATTAATCTTATGATAATTAAACAAACGCTGTCTCAGACTACAAAACTAAATAGCCAGAACAGAAAATCAATATATGAACACTGTTGCATTAACAACCCCGGAGGCAAGGGCAACATTTCAGTGATATATAAAAACCTTGCTGAACTGTCTAGTGCAGATAAACCACACTATCAGGAAACTTGGGAATCAGATTTGCACATCACATTAGATGACAAACAATGGAATCAAGTTATCAAACAGGCCAACATGTCTTCCTTAAACACCACCCTGAAGGAGAATGCACTAAAAACAGTTATGAGATGGTACCTCACACCAACGAGACTACACAATTCAAATAAAACACATCCCGACAAGTGCTTTCGAGGCTGTGGACACATCGGTTCATTAATACACATGCTTTGGGAATGTCCCAAAATTAGGCACATATGGCAGGCAACATATAGCACGCTAGAGAAGCTATGGGGGAAAACTATACAACAAAAACCAGAAGAAGCACTATTAGGACTTCCGAACAAGGAACTATCAAAAAGCGAGCAATTCCTAACCAATCAAATATTCCTAGCATCCAGATGCATCATAGCGAAGCACTGGAAACACACTATCCCTACATTTAGAGAAGTATTACAGAAAATTGACCACATTCAAACCATGAGTCGCTTCTCAGCGGAACTTGACGCGAGATACAAACGGTGGGCCTCCTGTTGGGTCATCTGGAAAATTAGAGGCCCAAGTTGAGGTGAGCCTAAAAGAGTCGGAAGGTATATGTAAGTTCTTTGTTGAATAACAGGAGGGGAAGAGAACTCCCCACACTCTTTTAATTCAGAACTAGACAACTGGAGATAGTATTGGTTTTTATTTGTTTTTATAAAAAATTATCTCTCCAGATATTGACCCTGGGACTCTACTGGTAATCTTTATAGAGGTAAAAGAAAGGATAATAGCTTAGTTAAAATAGCGGTTCTATCTCCTATATCACTCCCACAGCCCAAACACGAGGAGAGATTCAATTGTTATTCTCACTTCTTATGAGATGTTTATTTGATCTGTTTTGTGATAAAAAGAAAAGTTATTTAATATTGTATGGACATGTTTATATATGTTACATCCTTGACGCAATCTGTACATTTCTGATATTCTTTGAAAAATAAAAAATAAGAATAAAAAAAAAAAAAGAGAAGATGACCTAACTGGCGGGGAATGGATCATTCATTGACCAGTATAGCTGGTCCCTCCTTGTGACAAATGATCTCTCCCTCCTCCAGTCACCAGGCAGATCAAGACCACAAATGGGTTATCGACGACTGGAGATCAGGGGTGTCCAACTGCCTGGAGTGATCATTAGCAATCTGATGAGCCATAACCTGGATGTATTGGATAGTAAAGTTATGAGTGTGCAGGGCTATTTTCCATCTCAAAAGGTGTCTATTGTCACCAGCCAACCTCTTGAGTCAGCACAACAGGTTGTGGTCTGTGTCAACATGAAAAGAAGGGTTGTGCTATAGACTTTTTATGGGCCCCTGGACTGCCAGGCGCTTCTCAATAGTTGCATAGTTGATCTCTTGGGGAAAGCACTTGCAGCTCAGGTATGCAGTGGAGTGCTCCTCACCCTGCGTATTCACCAAAACCACCCTGATGCCATAGGTGGAGGTATTTGTCTGGACCAAGATGGGGTGAGAGTAATCCAGGGCAATAAGGATGGGGTGGGACTTTACAGCAGACTTCAGGTTTCAGAATGGTTTCTCACATTTGGGGTTCCACTGTACCAACTGTGGCATCTTCTTTTTGGTGAGATCTATCAGTGGCTTTGCCAAGGTACTGTAATGGAGAACAAACCGATGATAATACCCTGTGGTATCCAGAAATGTTTACAACTGCCTCTTACTCACTGGGGTGCGCCACTTCTCTACAGAGGCTACCTTGAGTGGCTATGGCTATGGCCAGACCCTCCTGCTCCCTACCCTGAGCCTAGGTACTGCACCTCCCCTAGCAAACTGCCACTTATCAGACCTATTTATAATACCAGCAATTTAGTGAATAACATGGGCACCTGAGTAATGTTGACTTGCAATTTGCTGCGTTAGATTGCAGATATATTTGTATATATCTGTATGTTACGCCCGCCAGATTTGGGGGCTACACTCACTCCAATTCTCTCTCTCTATGGGTGACAACTTTTTGCTAAGATCTCAGCATCTAGCAGGCAATTCAGATGACAGCATCATTTCTGAAGAGGCAGGCACCATAAAACCCATTTTCCTAGGATCTATGAATCACACACCCTGTACCCATGATTAGTATAAACAGACTCTGACACCACCTTTAATTAGTGTGTCCAAAATCAGACTGCACTTCTTTATTTTTCAGGACACATTTTCAGATAACACAAAACACCCAAGACTTCCCCCCAGTTCTAGCGCATCCTCCTGGGCAAATAGCTTGCCATACACCCCAACCACAAGATTTCCAGATGTATAGAGGGGTCTGGTTTTCTTGTTATCCTTACACATGTTCTATCCAGGGTTATCTGTTTAGGCCACTAATAACCCAGGCCTGTGTTTCTTACGGAGCCATAAAACTAGCTTCCCCCTTCATGACAAAAGCCAGAGGATTCATGCTTGGCCGATCGCAGGGCCATATTCCAGCAGAAAAATTAACCCTTTGTCACATAAGTGACTGCAGTATTTATTTAGATAATTCTAGCCTTCTTGGGCCTACTTCTAACAAAGATACATTATTACAGTGCATATAACATGATTTAGTAACCCCAAAATGAATTACTGTGCCCCGCCTACACACAGAAACAATTAAGTAAGTTCCCACAACAAGTTTTAGGTCCATTGTAATATTTCCTGACCTTAGCACCCAGTGTGCCAGGGTTCCAAATAGCAGAGTTACTTGTGGGGTACAAGGGGTCCCATCATGGCCCCCAAATTGTTTATGACTGTATATGTATATAGCAGGTTAAGTTACTTACCTCTAAGCACAAGTCACTAATTTTGACCATGCTGAGTCTGCTCCTTTCACTTGTCAAGTCGATCTTTCTCTGTTAGATTTCTCAGCTTGTATACGGGTGAGTTCTCCCCGACTGCTTATTGTGGTGACTGCATTCCCGTTTCCTCCCTCCCCTTTATTGTCCTGCCTCTCTCAGTGATGACTGTGGCTCCTATAATTCACTTACCTGCCGATGTGCCTCCGTTCCTTGCCTCTGCTTCAGCTGCCCTACTCATTACCTCGCTTGAGTGCTTGTCTCTGCGCCTTCTAACCTCTTCCACTTGCCTGTCCTTGTGGCCTTCACTCCTGTACTGTTCTGCCTCCCTCTAGTTGCTCTTGCCCAGCTTGCATCTCTCCGGGTCCACCTCAGGCCTTTCACCGCCCATCTTCTAACTTTGGATCTCCACTCCTGCTTTCCCACAGTCCACTTCTGGGCTCCTGCCAGCTCCCCTCTAGTCTTTCTTGGCTCACCCTTCTTTCGTTTCTGCTGCTCAGCCGGCATGGCACCACTTATGTTCCTCCCCCTGTCAAGCTATCCCCGCGGTTTGACTTCGTTCCTGTATGACGTCGGCAGCACCTTCAATCACCAGCATCTGACTCCCCCTTGCGACTTTCTACCACCTTCTGAGCATGTCACCCCCAGAGGCTGCTTCAGCATCTCCTTGGCTCTCTCACTTGGTCCCCTGAATCCTTGATTTTGAGTGACGGGCCTCCGTGCATTACATAACTCCCCTGCCGCTAATTGCTATGCCATGACTGTATCGCCGCCCACCCTGCCTGTTGGCTTCCCACCCTCGCCGGCTGGCATACTTCATATGCTTAATACGAAGATCAAGGGCTTAGGAGGTGTACTCCACCCACACTGGACCAGAGCGCAACCAAAAGTAATTCGTCCCCAATAGCTATTTAGTAAATTCATACCCAGACAGGAGTTGATATCTCAAATCCAGAGTCAAAGCTAGTTAACTACGCACCATTTTGTAACAATTAGAAAACAGCACCCGATCCAACCCTTCTCCTAAGAAGCCTCTTCTTTTAGGCTCATATGACAACCATATAGTATAAAGAGAAAGAAAAGATCCTTTTGTAGGGCACACCTAAAAATCCTAGTCTCAGAAGAAAGATAACAAACTAAATAATAAAACTTGACTTTTAATGGTAATTAAAATCCACCTAAAATATTTAGACATAGGTAGCAGAGAGATAACAAATATATTGAATTGACAATTATGGTATCTCTAATTTGTAGATTCTGCCACTATCAGGCAAACCATATAAAGTGCTAAGTGCCAATGTAGTCACAGAAGAAAGTGACTTGTGTGTGAAATAAGGTGCTATATTTATATAAAGTGCCAAGTGCTGTAATACATATAGTGTATAGCTATATGAAGGTGAAAACTGGAAGTAAATGCTATATATGGAAGCCTGCGAGGTGCAGAAAATGTTATTATCCAGCTATATGCTGATCATATAAAAAGATATCAATATTCTTTTTCCAGGTAACGATATTATAAAACTATAGGGTAGAGGAATAGCTATTGAGTGACAAATGCCTCAATGCTATGTAACTAGTCTAGTTGAATAATATCCAAAAAATGTAAGCGTTGCAACCAGGATCTCTCTGTATATTGTGCCTCCCTTGTGCTAATAAGCTAGCTAAATTGCATAAGTATAGATAGCAGGAGAGGGACTTTGAGCTATGGGCCTGAAATAGAAACGCTAGCTCTCTGCTTGGCACTGCGCAGTCTAGACGCAAACAAATTACGTCATTGACCCGCGACTGCGCTCCTACGTGCACCCGGCGCACGTTTCTTGAATTTCATCAAGGGTTACGCCTGCCTTCCCATCATACCTTTTTAAAGGCAGGCGTAGTCATAGCAACATAAAACGGAATTAAAAACCTAAGTGTGAAGAGGAATACAATATTGTTATCACACACTTAAAAAACCTAGGTAGTAATCTCTTCATTTAGAAGTCTGATGTTAAGTGTATATGGTCACAAGATATTGAAAAGAATATAACTGAAATAACTGAGTCTTTAATAGTAGGTATTGGATATTTTCATATGTTCTGATTAAACAGAATTATAATAAGGCACTATTACATATAGAGGTGTGTAAAACCAAATCTTTACTTAACTTACTAATGCCTATATTATTAGGAGAATATAACAAAAATTGTTAGATTTTTAATATTAGGTATTTTTATATTTGGGATGAACAACATGAAGACAAGGCATTTGTCTGTTATTACATGTAATAAATGTTATCGGTATATGAAACCAAATTTTGATTTTCAATTACCTGTATGGTTAACATCTTTTTACCAAATATTATTATTATATCCCATATTGCATAACCTACCTAATATAAGGCCCAAATATTCACAGTATTGATTTATAATTGACCAAATTGATATTATTCCAGTCTATAAATGTAATTTATTTTATGGATAATATAATAATCTTGGCTGATGAGGTTTTTAAATATAAGGAGTAAAGGTGAAGCCTTCATTAAGGCCCTTAGGTTTTTTAGTGCCCAGTAGATAAATCCACTTGGCTTCTTTCTAATAATAAATAATAACTCAGTATCAATATCACCTCTCCTTACTGTTTCTTCAACATGATCTATAGCTGCAAATGTCAAGACTTCAGTGTCGCCCTTATGTTTATTATGTTTATTATTGACATGCATAGCTATTGGGGTATCATATTCTTTTTTGACACATTTTGACAACCACGCCAATATCTTCATTACTCCTTTTAAATATTTCAAGTCTACTGGCTAACCTTCTTATCATCTGGAATCTGCCACCTGGAGACTTGCTTCCTCAAACTTTTTCTACTTTCACTAGCCCTGGCTAGTCCAGAAGTCCACTAACTGCACAATGAAGGAACTTCAGTCTCTTCTGGGCCATCTTAATTTTGCCTCCTTCATTCTCCTACAAGGCCAAGCTTTTATATCCAATCTCCTTACTGCCTTTAAACAACACCCTCAAAACACTAACTCATTAATTTCAACAAAGAAGCCATTGGAGATCTCCAGTTATGGTCCATTCTCTTCACGAGCTGGAATGTATAATCCTCTTTTTAATCCTGACCTAATGTCTCATCACCAACTATCTATATCCATTCTATATCCATTCATGTTCCACTCATTTCAAACTCTCCTCTCGCTCTGATATCTTAATTCTGCCTGGTCTCAGATCAGTACAAAGGCATACACAGCTAGAACCATAATACCTATTCTCATTGCCTCTCTTACCTGGCTCAAAGAATGGAAAGGTCATGCCATACAAGTCATTTCTATGGACGTAGCAACTTGCAAAACTCTGGACAGACAACAATCTCCCAATCCGTATACCATCTTCCTCCTGAGAGTGCTGGCCCTTCAATCACTAACCTATCAATTTTAAATATTTCCCTATTTACGGACTCCAGGATCTGATGATCCCTTGTTCTCTTTACAAGACTATTCTTCCTCCCCTCCAGGGTACATCGTTATGGTCATCAATGCAATCTACCATGCTTTCAGGGATAGCAGAAAACACCAGAAAATTATACAACCGAGAGTGAAACCTTTTCCAGAATTACATTTCTAACCACAAAAAAACGCCACATTTGTGACACTGTGACACTCACCTTGGTCTTCACCACCACGCCACCAATATCTATCTCTTCAATTTTTCTTTCAATCATATTTATCCTCAATCCTATTTATCTGTTATTTCATTCCTGCGAGGCCTTGCTCTCAAACAAGGTATGCTGCCAAAACGTTGCTTACCGATAGACTGTAGATCTTTTTGTTATATGTGTCCTTGAAGATGGGCACAGAGAGAAATAGCAAAAAAGGGGGGAACACTTTTATGTGGCTAAATATGTTACGAATTGCCACATACTAGATTTAAAAAAAACAAAAAAAACAATCTTTAATGAAAATTATTTAAAATAATTTTTATAATTAAAATCTGGTCGTTTAAAACAAAGAATATATACAAACAGATCTCTGAATTTATTCTCCAGAAAATACAATGACGTCAGTAATTGGTTTACATATATATATATATTATTTGTCAAGTTACCGATAGACTGACTCATCTTCAAACAACTCATTTCCCTACTGTCAAATCATCCATTCTGAAATGAAACATCTACTACTATATCATCCTCGTCATGCTCGTACTTTATGATTTCCTGTGCCCTAGTGATTTTACCATCTCCGAACAACAGCCAATATACCTTACAAGCAGAACAAATCCTTCAAGAACTTCCATTTCTTCTTCACTCTCCCCTTTTCCAAAACCAGCAAACTCTCCATCCATATCACATATGATCCAACATACAACCTGCAGTGTCCCGTCATAGGAAGACGTAATTTATTGGATACGTTCACCTCCAAGCCTACTAACCACCCACTCCTCGACATGTCTAGCCAACCAGATGCTTGTTGTTCTAAACCATTTTATATAACATACTGAATGCACCATTTGCCTTTGAAAACATTGTTGTCAATTTCCTTGTAAGCTTAGCATCCAAGGAGATGATGCAAGTAGGTGAACTGGTGGATTGTTTACAGCTCAGACTCGCCAGTAGTGATGCAAGGAGAATGATAATCTGCCTGAGGTGTGGGCTGGTGGAGAACTACTGTTTTCTTCAAACTGACATTTTGACCAAAGAGCTTGGCAGCCTCGGAGAAGGAAGATGTCATTCGCTGCAGTGCTGTCGCTGTATGTGAAACAAAGGCAGCATCGTCGTTGAAGAGTAGATCTTGTATGAGTCGTTCCACTGTCTGGGTGTGGGTATTTAGTCACCTTAGGTTGAACAGACTGCCGTTGGTGCCGTATCGGATATAGAGATCACCCTCATCATTAAGGACTGCTGTAGCCCTTTGCAGCATCATACTGAAAAATAGCATGAATAGCGTTGGTGCAAGGACACAGCCTTTGGTGCAAGGACACAGGGCTTCGACAGGTCATTGCTGTGCCTGACTTGGCCATGCTGGTCTTCATGTAGCTAGATGATTAAGCAGAGAAACTTAGGAGGACATCTTATATGTTCCAGGATTTGCCACAGACCCTTCCTCACGGCGTTAAACTCTTTGGCAAATTCAACAAGCATTCCTTGTTCTGTTCTCTCATAGGGTTTAGCGTGCTGCCTTACCATTCTTTAGCTGCTCAGTAGCTTTTATAGTCTCTTTGAGAGTGAGAATTTCATCCAGTTCTGTTTTCACTGGTTGCTGTAGAATGTAATGGAGTACTGAGACTTAAATAATGTGGTTGGCGGAGAATAGAGTCTGAAAGTGGTAAGACCACTGGTTCAAAATCAACTCCATGTCTGTAAGGAGTGTTTGACCATCTGCACTGCACAATGGCTTTGGACCAGGCGTGAAGGGCCATAAACCTCCTTCATAAAAGCCTCTGTAGTTGCCAAGATCAGCGCAATGCTGAGTTCTTTCCATGAGGTTGGTCCACCACCGGTTCAGAATTTATTGAAGCTTTCTCTGGATGTTGCTGCACCCAAGATAGAAGGCTGCTTTCTTATTAAGGCATGATGGCTGAGCGAGATGTGCTTGATGAGAGGATCTTTTTCAACAGTAATTCATGGATCTCCTGATTGCTTTCGTCAAACCAGTCTTTGTTCTTCTTTGTGGAGAATGCTAGGACCTCTTCAGAGGTCTTCAGGATGCTGCTTTTGAGGTGTTCCCACAGAGCACCTGAAGATGGATCTGTGAAGCATCTGTGATCCTCTAGTCTTGACTGGAGATCTGCTTTGAAGTCAGCCTTCACTTTAGCTGACTTGAGGTTGCCGATCTGTAATTTTTTCCTTGGAGCTCCTTTTCTCTTTGGGTTAGGATTGAAGTTGAGACAAAGTTTGCAGCACACCAGGCGGTGGGCATCACTTGGGTGAGTAGGACGTCGAAGGTTTTGCTGGAGCACCAGGATATAGTCTATAAGATCCCAGACCGAGGATGCATCCAGGTTGTCTTCTGTTTGTCTTTATGCTGGAAAACGGTGTTGGTGAGTTTCTGCTTCACTCAAAACTCTAGCAGAAGGCACCAGTTGTTCTTGTAGTTTCCAATGATGTGGTTGCCAAATGCTTCTGAATCTTTGCCTACTCTCGCATTGAAGTCATGGAGGATGATGACTTTGTCGTCTGCAGGGACATTCTGTATGAGACTGCACAGGGCAGTGTAAAACTTGTCCTTTTCCGCAGGGTGTGCTTGAAGAGTTGGGGCGTAGACACTGAAAATTGTAGCATGCTGCTTGTTCTGAAGTGGGAGTCACAGGAAAATGATACAGTCAGAGTGACCCTTTGGAAGGTTATCAAGTTTGGAGGTGATATGGTTCCTTACCATAACGCCAACACCAGAGAGGCTTTTTCTTTACCAAGAAACCAACACCTAAGACTTTTTTTTCTCAGTTTCTGGCTTGCCTGACCAGTGGAGGGTGTAACCTGCATCATGTTCCTGAAGCCTCCTTCCTCTGGGAGGCGGACTTCACTGAGTTCAGCAATGTCGATAGCCAGCCTTGATAGCTTGTGGGCTACTAGAGCAGAGCACCGTTCTGGGTGACCTCTGTGTCAAGCATAGTTAGTGCTATGGAAAATGTTGGAGCATTACAAATAAAGGTTGAAATCAGAGTTTTCTTCTTCTAGGCTGGCTGCCTATAGATACTGCATAAAGATACTCCCAACTGCATAGCCGAGAGGTCAGACAAATTGGGGTCAACTGGCAACTCACTTCAGTATCTTTGCCAAGAAGATGATATATTGCCAAGAAGATGAACAAAAATGTAAGGAAATATAAAGTTACTAGTGAATTGCCCGTCAAAAAATTACGGGCATGAAATCGTGAGGCAGGTAATGTTGTTTTAACATTTTTTAGCGTGAGGACCTTCGGCGCTCATTACCTTCGGCACTCATTGCGCGGCTGTTGTTTTTTGGTTTGTTATTAGAGGTTTTTTTTTGTGTATATGTATTGTTGTATGCCAATGAAATAATGAATACATTAATAAATTAATATACTTGACCTATTCCTATGTAATATATGCAGGAAGCATTGTGCTGAAGAGCTGACAATCTGTTTCTATGTTCCTGCAGCATCCACTGTAGTTGTGCACGGTTCTGGAGCTGAGATGTAAGTGTCAGCAATGTGTGCAGTGTGTAGTGTAAATGTGGTGCGTGTTCGAGGTAAAGCCGTTAGTGTAGCTGTGTACTTCCGCATTGAGAAATGGCGAGAATGTGTATGTGTTACGCTGGTGTGTATGATTTTCCGTCCTTAGTAAAAGTGTATCTTTACCTCGTACAGCTTTTTGGACAAGCTCTATGTGCTTGGTGCTGTTTTGCGTGTTTAGGGTCCTGTAGCCTCGTTTTTGGTTTTTTTTGGCACCGATTTTTTCTCGCGCTTAGGGGATTTTTGTGTGTCTAAACTCGTGAATTTGGGCTTAAATTAAGGTGTAACTTCTCTTGCAGAGGTCCTGGGTGCCCCCCCCCTTGCTGTGGATAAGCTTTTTATGTCTTTTTTGAGTGTATTTATTGTGTTTTTACTGTTTTCCGGAGCGCTAAGGTCATATTTTTGCGAGGTTGTAATGCGTCTCGTATTTTTGTCTGCTATGTCTGTGAATTTCCTGTGGTTCGTATTGTTGGTAAAGTACCGCCTGTGTGCGTGTGAGGCGCCGTAGAGCCTCCACCTCTGAAAATTCGGCCCCTCAGTTCGCGAGGGTCCGCATTTGTGGCCTGCAATGAGACTTAGGCTCATTGCAGCCGATGTTAGAGCCTTCACCTTCCGCAAATGCCGACCCTCAACTATTATATGTGATACAGCCTCACCTTATGAATCTTGATACACTTTTTATAGTATCCAAATGAAAGGTCATTGCATCCTGGAGCTTTTCCAGAAGCTATTTAGAGTTATGATTAACTTTTTTTTCCAAATGGCTTATTCTTAAAAAAAAGGTTGAATATTATTTTAATATTATTTTGCAATGTAGGAGAAGGTCTGTTATATAGTTCTGAGTAAAAAGCACCAAGAAGATAACCCCTGTGATGCAGTTAATGTAATGGGTTTATGCTGTGCGGTAAGATTATTTAATTTCCTAGCTAGCATGCAAGCTTGTTTATTCAATTTGGGATTCAATTCCTGGTGCACATTGGATGAGTGGATATATATCTATATTTACCATCTATTAGACAATTTTATTAAATTGAGTAATCCATATTTGTTTAGTCTTTCTAATATGTTTCTTTGCTTCGTTCACAAATAATGCATGTGTCTTCTGTCTTAATTTAGTGAGTTCTAATATTAGGAACTGCAAGTAGTTGCTCATCCAAAGTGTCTACTTTTGTAAGTAAGCGTGTTAAAAGTCTGCTGCTTCCATTTTTAAAGATATGTGCCATACTTTATCACTACTCCCCTCAAATAAGCCTTATGAGCCTGCCATATCCACACCGGATTAGATAATTACTGAAAATTTGTATCAAAATATTTGTCCAACTTCGTCTGAATAGGTATCACCAAATGTTTCATATTCGATATAGAATCATTAATTTTCAAATTAGAGAAGACCATTTTGTGCCTCAAAGGAATAAAGGTGCAATAAAGTAAATAATGATTTGTAAACATTGTTGTTTTAAATTCACATTTAGCTATTCTAGGTAACATCTTTTGCTGGGCAAAAAAATATCTATTTTAGAATAGCTATTTTGGGGAGGAGAATAAAAAGAGTACCGTCTTCCTGCTGTATGTTTTGTCAGCCATATGTCCTGTAAAACCAAAGCTGTCATAATCTGGGGAATTGTCTTGACAGCTTGTGAAACAAATTTAGGAGAGACCCCTTTATGTCTAGATCTATCTAGGGAGTGATTTATTGTAGCATTAAAATTACCCTCTTTTAAAATATGTGACATTGAAAATTGGAGAATTTTACCCAGGTAAGATATCAAACTTTCTATATCAGCCGTCTGGGGAATATATAGTAACATTATTAAATATGTTTCCCCATATATTTCCCCTAGTACTTCTACAAATCTACTTTCATTATCCTTATGGGTGAGTTGTAAATTAAATGGAGCATGCTTTTTAATCAACGTAGCTGTTCCCTGTTTCTTAGATCTATTAGTAGCTAACAACATTGGGCCCAATTCTATCGGCCAATTCGTAAAATTATACACACTTAAACCTGATCTTAATATTGACTCATATTTTATTAGCTACTCGCAATCCGATTACGAGTTCCCCACCCACAATCACTACGGACCAGCTAAAATGCCTTAGAACTCCATTGGCTTTAGCACAGCTCGAATATTACAAGCTCTAAATAATTTATAAAAAAATGATATTCTTTTAGACCCGTAGAGCTAGATGACAAATAAACTCTAACCTGCAACAGAAACGAGTATCACGTTTCTGTTAAAAATATAGATAGGACTTGCAAGGGCTTTTTAAAATACTTATTATAGTTGTAACAGTAATTAAACACACAATACTGCACTTTAAAAGCATGGGCAGGCATGGAAACAGAATTAGCTGCACAGCAGTCTAATACCCACAAATATGCAATTAAAAATATTATTTTTAAATGCTATTTCTGAGTAATATTGATCCCGGGACTTAAGGAGTTAATACATATCATGAAACCCACATGAATTAAAACAGATGATCTAATACATTTTATAGATTGCTAGGTTGCTTGATTGTGAGCCTGATCGGCAAGCATCACTTATTGGTACTAATTAATTCTTAGCCTTTCGATTGCTGGTTCCGTCTAACTTCCATGTTTTACTGACATCACGATGACGCTCTCATTTACTATTGGCTGTGTCTAAGAAGTAAATGATGGGCTTGCATACATATTGTCAGATCATATGATCACGCCCCCTGAAATCCTACTTAAAAAGGCAGGGTTTACAAGTTTACGCTTAAGGAGGTAAAATGCAAGCTTGAGTCAATAGAATACATCTAAACATTTAGAGAAAAAAACACCTGCAGCCAAATTTACGAGTTTGAGGCATTTGCAGGTTTCTAATAGAATAGGACCCATTTTGAATATAAATATTTTGGGAAAGATTTGTGTGTTGCAACATTATGTAGTCATGATTACATTTTTTGTAAGGAAGAAATGCCGTCTTACGTTGTTTTGGAGAATTAAAACCTCTAACATTATAAGACAAAAAAAGTGATCTTCCTCTTATCTGTCCTGATGCCTTTTGAAAAGGCTTAAAAGTGTTGCTTAGAGACCTTATACCTGATAATGTCTGCCTACCTTCTTCCTTAAGATCAGACAATTTCCTTCCCTTACAAAGATGCCCAAATGCTGTCCCATTCCAGGACATATTTCTAAACCACCTGAGGAGAATGTAAAAAGAAGTAACGAAAGAAGGAAGAAAAGATTGGAAAAAAATATATATCTACAAGTTACATCAAAACCTGCCATATACAGTAATGCATAAACAGTAAGCTGCAACCATCCAAAAGGTCATATTAAAAGCCTTACCTAATACACTGAATTAGTAATTGATATGTGCAATGCACACCAACAAAGAATGAAACCTTTAAGAATTAAACCTAGGACAACCTAAGAATACCCTTAACCTCATAACTGTAAATTACAGTAGAAGGGGAAACATGTTTAATGTTCAAGTCACTGAAAATATTTAACCCTTTCATGTAATGATGTACTGATGGAATTTACAACTGGATGTGAATTCAAATAGTAAATAATAAAGGGAAATATGAAAAGAAAAAGGAGAAAAGGAAAGGGGGAAAGGAATAACGTGGCGAAGGAGCGTCCTCCTTACAAGATGACAATACAGCGATCAGTTGGAATTGTTTGGTTTACCTTAATCTCCATCTCCTGACTCAGCACTGTGGTCCAGACTCCCCCGGTCTACCGCTCCCCGCCAAGATGGAGGGTTTGATAATTGGGAAGGGAATTAGGGGAGAGATATGCATCATCCTTTCATAAGCATTATAAAGTTGACTTTAGGAATGATATCACGAAAGTGAAGAGATTGGACTTTGCAGTTTTTGGCTATATTATTTTTAGCAGCTAAAGCTATACATTTTTATAATTTGTTATGAGATGTGTTTAATTTGTCAATGTGAATACTAAGGGCCTCATTCTATTTGCGGCCGCAGCCGTTGCGGGGCCGCAAGGACCGGCCGCAAGCCATTCTGCTATTCTATTCCCTTACGGCCGGAGGCTCCGGCAGGCTTGCGGCCGGTGCCTTGCTATCTCTTGCGGCCGCTCGCGCCGGAGGAAAGCCTTTGATCTAAAACGGCCGCAAGAGTTTTGCAATTCAATTGCTCCGGGAAACCTCTCTGCAAGGCTAAAAGCGAGCCGCAGCTTACTTGCAGGAAAGAGGTCTCGCTAGCACCAATTAAGCACATAAAATAGCTCAAATAAAGCCATCCTGCACTTTGAGAAGACTATAAAGGGATTTTAGGTGTTAGAAAAAATAGCACATAATTATCCTGTACTCAAATCCGTAAAATATTTTATTTTTAATATCCGTAAAATATCCATGTAAAAAGTCCAGAGTGCTTGGAGCACCTCAGACATGCCCACGCCGCAGCCGGAAAATAAACAGTTAATTTGAACTCGGGTTTGGGCAGATGTGCAAGCTTGAGAGTGGGTTTCTTTTAATCCTCATGTCCCCCAATATGATCCCTAGCATTTACAGAGCTGTACAGTGCAGGCTTGAATTTATTTTTGCGTTTTTATATTTCACAGCTTACGGCCGGTTCCAAGATATGCGGCCGGCCGTAAGAGGAGATCCTTGCGGGGCCGTATAATAGAATCGCGAGTTAACTGAACCCCCGCAAGGAATCGCAGCCTTACGGCCGATTTACGGCCGATAATAGAATGAGGCCCCTAGGAGGCAATATTTGATTGTAGGAAAGAAATATAAGGATTTTTTAAATAATAAGGTTGCTATTTAATGTAGCAAAGGCATTCTATCTGTATTCACGTGTACTTTCTGCATGCTCTAGACCATGGCTAGATAATTTGGGCAAGCAACTAACACAGAAGAAGAAAATTCATAATTTTCTATTAATATACAGAGTATTCATACAACTTTATATTGCGTTTCAAATTTTTAATTCACACCTTCAGAAATCATCTGCAAAATAGCTACAAGAACAAAATATATGTTAGCATTAAATATGATAATTTAGCAGCACCTGGTGGAAAAATACGTATTGAGTTAATTAACAGCATTTCGGTTCTTACTTATGTTATCAGTTATAAACACAACAACAATGATATAGTTTGTCTTCATTTACTATAATGCAATTAAAGTGATTGCAGTGCTGTAAATCAGGACATAAGAGTAGCCAGCACTAAATGTCATTAAATACTTGCTTTCATCTTAAACATCCTGTGCAATCAAAGTCTCCTCACACTTCAGGAAGTTAATAACCAGAAACCAAAATGGTAGATCCCACAGAAGCATACATTTATATACAAGAATACATATTTCAGGTATTTTATTTGTATTATTTTAATCCAATATAACATAATAGAGATTACTCATTTAAATGGTTATAAGTGGGGTTGAAAAGTAGAGTTAAATATTCCCACTTTCTGTCTTTTCTACAGGAGCTATTTATCAAAGGGAGATATATTTCATCCCCAGTTGATAAATAGGTCACATATAATCATTGTAAGTGAGGCTATTTTATGTTTTTACTCCACTTAATTTTAATTATGAGCACTTATCTGCTCTTAAACTCGAACTTCTCTATAGTTCCTGGGGTCAAACACCAATATCAGCAGACTGTTAATATATTACCAGTTACCACAAATGGTAGGGGGATTCCTCTTTACTTCAAAAATGTTTATTCGTTTATTAGAGTAAAATACAACACATCTACACACACAGAACATTTTCCCATTAAAAACTGTGGGAAGACAAGCAATATTTCACATAGTGAAAAGGGACAATTTCAATTATTCAATCACTATCCATTTATTACTGAATCAGCATTTTTCTAAAATTAACACAATACATAGATTATATTGATTGCAAAAAAAATCAAATATTTTGGCATACAGAAATCTCTTCATGTTTTATCACGTGGTCTAATAATAGATGTTCAATCTTTCTTAATAGTAGGTTGCTACTGCTCTTTTATGTGCCTATCTTGAGCAGTGGATCATTGCTGATATTGTGTCTCCTACATTTTCTTAAGAAACAGTTATAGTTATAGCGCAAATGCCACATAAGAAATTGCTGTGGGCCTTATATTATTGCTAGTGAATGGAGGGACCTGGTGTACAATTATTTGGTAGGAGTCGCCTTGAAACTTTTCTATACAGTAGGAATCAATAAAAAGTGCCAGTAGGAATCAATAAAAAGCCAAAACATATATATGGGTGTTCTGATTGCTTTTGTATAAAAATCAATCATTTACATCTTTATTTACATCTTTCTCCTAATAAAATGGAACCCCGAAATGAAACATAAATATAAATGACTTTCTATTGCAGATTTGCGAGCTTGAGACTGTTGTGCAATTAATTCTGATGTCTTTCATCGCTTTCACGTCATTTACAGTGCAGTATTGATTTTTTATTTGCATTTACAGTGCTACGGACATGTCTTTAATCCCTTTGTGGGTCCCATCTGGTATCCGTAGGACTTTCTTCTACATTTTTCGTTTATGGGTGAGAAAATATTTGCGGGCTTGCGGAATTGTAGCAACTCTTGCAAACGTGAAAGATCAAAGGCTTAGATGGGGTATAAGTTATGATTGTCACAATCGCAGGGATTTTCAGCCTGTAACCTGTAGACCGTTTGCAGCTCGCAAAAAGACGCCAATTGAATAGCAAATTAGTTTACAGGCTCCATTACAGGCTCCCGTAATTTCTCAATTGAATGAGGTCCTTTATCTGCATAAATATACATCCAAATATATCAAAAATATATTACTATGCCAAATGTAGAGAAAAAATGCACTATATTAATGAAAATCTGAAGTAAATGATGACATATATATCATATATGTAATAACAACATAATTATAGTTTCTATACTTCCAAACTGAAGTAGCAATTATGAACAAAATTATTACATTTTTGGGTCACCTGGGAGGTGGATAACTACTTAGATTTTGCTTCCTTTACTTATTTTTTTACTTGCTTTTTTATATATAAATAAATAAAATAAAAAAATAATATATTTTTACACATCTTTGTTACCTGTGAGTAGAAAGGAGAGAAGTTTGAATTTTATGTTATACGTTTGAATACCTGCACCTTCAGTAGAACTAAAATTACTTTATAAAACATTCTGCTATTCCAAAAAGCATATCATATATATTGTAATTAAATGGTCCTTTAAAAATCCATACTGAGTTAATACTGTGGTACCTTGCCACTATGTAAGTGGAGGATGTGTGAATATTTTAAGATTAGTATCCCATTTATGCCTCTTTCATTAAGTATGTGCATGCACAACATGCCAGTGATTTTAATATATTAATCTATTTGCAGTATTACATTATAGGAGCTTTGTTGTACCAGTAGTGTTTCTAAGAACGACAGCATTCACTTATTTGAAATATCTATGGTACTGCAACCCTGTTTGATCACAGTGATTTCCTATTCCGTTGCACTGCAGATAAATGCTCTACATTGTAATAGCAGTGCATCTTATATATTGTAACACGTTGATTTTTGCTTATGATATATTGGCATACTGTATCAGAGGCTAATAACAGTATTAAATGGAGGGTCCTGGTGCAAAATACATTTTCTGCCCACTGCCAAGGTTGACATATGCTCCTATATCACTTTCCCCCTTACTTTTTATATTTATACAACCCCATAACCCACACAATTTATCTCCAGTTTCTGTCCATTCTCATATTTTTCTTATATAATTTCTTACATTGTGTCCCCTCCTTAGGTCCTTGATCATGGTCCTCTATCCTTACCCATGACCACCTTACATACATTTTTTATAGATGGATAAATATTGGTATATACAACATAATGGTATTTGGTGTCTCTATACATCAATGAACAATATAGTCATATATATAATATACAGAATTGAACACTGTATTGAGCAAGTACCAGGTAGAGAGGATTCAGTTTAAACAAGAAACATTTCAAAGGCTTGCATTAAAAAATGTTTTTACCAAAACATTGGTGCATCTTCAATGTATAAATATATAATGACTGGCAACCTGCTTACTATGCAGATGTTGAAGGCCTCAGAGGACAGGAACCCTCTCTTACACTAAAGTGGCAGTGAGCCCCTTCCCACCCAGTGGGCCCAGTGCAAAGCACTACCAATATCTGCCTCCTGTGTAAGATTTCCTATATTGGTATATAAGCATATCCAATAATAGTTAGATTTTCATCTCTAAATATCAGTGCATGTAAATGTGCTCTTGACACTTAGATTTTAATGTTTTTCCCCATTTCAATTTTTTTTGCTTGCTTTTATTAATGATGACCAGTAGGTTTATATAAGTCAGAATTTTCTTCTGCCAAATTAATATATGACTGGACAGTGGAAGAGAGTGTATGAAATATAGATTAACTGTTAGGAGAACAGTTTTTAAAATGTTGATTGTGTGGATAATACAGCAAATTTGGGCTTTATATAGTGTACTGGGATATAAAAAATGGCTCATATTTTTCGCTAACGCAATATTGACTCACACAAGCTGCTGTTACTATATCATATTGACTCATGTACAGCCTTTCGTCTAGTCTCCATGTTATCGGCTTTTTAAAAACACATCACATATATTGTTGTCATAATTACGGTCACGCTATATTAAAAGTTACGGGCTTGCACATGTACAATGAGTGCCAAAGGCACTCATTACGAAGCCTGTACGTAACTGGCCTACGAGTTACAGGCTTTAAATAAATTACATTTTTAACCACGCCATTTTTTCAAGCCGTAACTCAAAAGCCGTTCGGGCCCCCCAAAAGACGCCAATTAATTCGAAAATTAACTTACAACTTCATACACAGCACAGGGGTAGAGGCAGGGAGCCTGTAAGTGAGGTTGCAGGCTAATTTGCTATTTAATTGGCGTTCTTCTGAGGTCTCAGTACAGCTAAGCAAGGAAAAAAATAGAGGCCGTAAAAAGATTTCAAGCACGTAAATACACATTTTGGGCTTGGGGAAAATGAGCAATTTCCCAAGCTCGCAAATGGTTTCACAACCGTAAATGAAAACAGGAGCACAGAGGATGGAGAGGGGGGAGAAAGACACAGGGGATGAAGACGGAGGAGAGGGTGAAAAGAGACACACAGGAGGGAGTGGGGGGAGAGACACAGGGGAGGGAAATAAGAAAGGAAAAACAGGGGAGGGAGAGGGGGCAAAGAGACATGGGAGGGAGAGAGGGGGAACAGACACAGGGGAGGTAGAGAGGGGAAAGAGACACAGGGTGAGAGAGTGGGGAGAGGCTCGCAATGAGTACCGAAGGCACTCATTGCGAGGCCCAAGAGTTGCGGGTTGCCCGACGCCTGCAAAAAGCGGTGAAGCGGCTTGAAGGCGTTCAATGTGAGTCCCATAAAGTAGAGGGGAGAAAGGCTCGCAGTGAGCACCAAATAAGCCATAGGCATTCATCACAAGGCCCACAAGTTAGAGGTGGTAGAGCCTCGCATTGTTTGGCAAACAACATTGCCAGGCTTCAAATTTTATTGCCATCATTTTAGACGGGCAAGTCACTAGTTTATTATATAATTGGCAATGCTGTAAATGTACATTTAGAAACCTGCACTTTATAAGACTCCTAAATACTAATCACAAACATCACTGTATTTCATCCTTGCATTGAAAAAATATACATACATACATGTAATATTGTGCAGTTTTACCAGTTTGGTAGAAAGTAGCAATATTTCCAGAGATGCAGTTTTTGTAAACTTTAGTAACCTAACAGGAGAATAATACTAATTTCTTATGGACTTGAGAGTTAAATATGAGATGTACATAAATGTTCAATTCTTCATAGAAAACAGGAACTGAAGTCCCTTTGCAGCTTTTGCAAATCTTGGTGAGTCTGGTGCATAGAGTATTACAAACGAAATGGAGTGATATATCTATGAACACTCCATATAACTATCTATCCATAATTATTCTGTATTGTATGTACCGGTTATACCAACAAAAGAAATTAAATAGAATATACAATTTTATCTGCACATTTAATTAAATATAAAACAGTGCAAGCGACAGCAAGATCATAAATCTGTGGATAACACTACAAATAATCATGAACACTGTAAACTTTAAGCTGCATAATTTGCAGTCTTATTTAATTATACTGAATCTAAAATTAAAGATTTACCTTTTTAAGTCTTCGCTTCATGATATAAACATAGGAAAACTTAATGGAGCCTGCCATCTCAGATACATGCTGTTTATAGAATAGGTTCATGTGTGATTGCCAAATAGTCACAACCATTCCCCTCCAGGTTCAGCAAATTGCACACGGCAGAGGCATGGAACAAGGCAAATGGGTTTTGATGCATGGTAGGTATTGATTAAAAAAGCTGAATACTGCTCAGATAAGAACATTTGTGTCTCCTATAATTGGTTACATATCCGGTGTCACAGCAGAGTTTAGAAATATGCTATTGTAGCCTGGTGCGTCAAGCTTAAAGGATAGATCTTTTAAGGTCACTGGTTACTAGGCAACACTGGATAAGCGCAAGAGTATAATGTAGACTTCACTAGCCTCCTGACACTGTTTTTACATAACTAAAAGAGGCAGCATAAAGGCAGTGCATAATGGGACGAAAATGGTAAATTTCAAACATCATACATATGATCATATAGTTCACTTGGTAATAAATATAATAGAGGCAAGACAGATTATACATAAAAGCATTTAAGATATCATAGCACTTAATGACATGTCTTTAGTTCACTTGCAGTCTGTAAGACGTGTCCTGCTGAGTACATTGTGTTTGCTGGGAACATATTTGCAAGAAGGAATATACTGTATAAAGAAGCTAGAAACACAAGTGAAGCGTAACTGAAGTGCTTGGTGCTTGCAAGGTGAGTGAGTCTCACAGCATATTACCACAGTGTGCATTATGGGAAGCAGTAAAGATTATCATAGTAATGACAGGCCTTTGCGTTTACTTCAAAAGCATCTTGTATCAAACTCACTTCTGTAATTAGAATAGGGACATGTCAAATTAAAACATTGCAAAATGTAACAAAATGTAATACAAAATATTATGGTAAGTTAATTTACAGTAGACTCTCAGTTAGCCAGAACTCAAGCAACCAGAATATATATATATAATCTCACAAAAGTGAGTACACCCCTTACACTTTTGTAAATATTTTATTATATCTTTTCATGTGACAACACTGGAGAAATGACACTCTGCTACAATGTAAAGTAGTAAGTGTACAGCCTGTATAACAGTGTAAATTTGCTGTCCGCTCAAAATAACTCAACACACAGCCATTAATGTCTAAACTGTTGGCAACAAAAGTGAGTACACCCCTAAGTGGAAATGTCCAAATTGGGCCGGCACTGGGGAGCTACAGATCATTGAGGGAACCATGAATGCCAACATGTACTGTGACATACTGAAGCAGAGCATGATCCCCTCCCTCCGGAGACTGGGCCGCAGGGCAGTATTCCAACATGATAACGACACCAAACACATCTCCAAGACGTCCACTGCCTTGCTAAAGAAGCTGAAGGTAAAGGTGTTGGACTGGCCAAGCATGTCTCCAGACCTAAAACCTATTGAGCATCTGTGGGGCATCCTCAAACGGAAAGTGGGGGAGTGCAAGGTCTCTAACATCCACCAGCTCTGTGATGTCATCATGGAGGAGTGGAAGAGGACTCCAGTGGCAACCTGTGAAGCTCTCGTGAACTCCATGCACATGAGAAAAAAAATGGTGCCAACACAAAATATTGACGCGTTGGGCCCAATCTTAACATTTCCACTTAGGGGTGTACTCACTTTTGTTGCCAACGGTTTAGACATTAATGGCTGTGTGTTGAGTTATTTTGAGGGGACAGCAAATTTACACTGTTATACAGGCTGTACATGTACTACTTTACATTGTAGCAGAGTGTCATTTCTTCAGTGTTGTCACATGAAAAGATATAATAAAATATTTAGAAACATTTGAGAAAAATTTACTTTTGTATATACATAAAGTTCATTAGGTTACTTTTTTTTGCTAATAATGAATACATTGAATACAAAAATATTTTTCATTTGCATATTATTTGGGATAGAAGCTTTCCAATTCCTTGCTATATATATTTTAGTGATAAGACAAATCTGAAAAAAATGTTTTTTTACATTTTTAAAGCAGTCTTTAGGATGTTTTTTAAATAGAACATTAATTGAACTTGTGAACAATTGTATTTAAAAATATAAAAATATAGCTTCACTGAAGAGTGCAAATTAACAAGATGAATTTAATTTACTTTTTTCTGTTTATAATGTTACAGATATATCTTGAAATTATAACATCATGCAATCCTATTATTTTCCCTTCATTTTGAAGTATTTTATTATCTTTAATCAAGTAGTATTGGAAGCATGATGTCTTTTAGTGTGTCTATACCTAGAGATTTGAAAAAAAACTGCTATTACTGGACAAACATTTTATTTGCAGTAATGAGTTTTTGAGAGGTTTGACCTCTTGTGATAGAGTGCACCCCCCAAAAAGGAGCTAAGAAGGTTCATCGTCAGGATAGAGAGAGTTAACTCCTGCAGTTGTAATTAAGAGAAAATACCTGTTCGCAGCTTTAAAAGGGATACACAGAGAGATGGGTATGGCCTGGCCAATTGGACATTGCTGGTCTCGCAATGTGAGCAGTGAGTTACAATCTCTGTGAGAGGCTGCCAGTTGAACTGCTGAGGGAGCAGTAGGTGCGCAGGCTCAGTGAGGAGCCCAAAAGGTGACAGTACAAAAGGCTGCTTGGTTTGGACTGCTACCGTTTGCAACGCTCATAGAACAATTTGAGAAGTCTGCTACTAGGATTGCAACAGCTGCAGAGTAAAAGAAGATTTTGCAGAGGGGAAAAGTGTCAATATTGCTGGAGCAGGAAATCTGGAGAAAGCAGTTTTTCTACAAAGATGACTGCAATGGTGTTGAAACAAACTGCCTGGAGACTCTTCGTAAAGAAAATTATGTAATATTTTATAAGAGTTATTGCTTATTTGGCCACAGGGAGAAGTTTGTGGAGTATAGAGAATCTAGCTGTCACTGGAAAAGTTTGTTAAGGGTCCCTTGGGTTGGGGCATTTGGAGAATAGGATGGCCAGTGCCACACCAATCTGTGTGAAAAGAAAAGACGAATGCCTGAGGAGACAAGATACTCGGAAAATAGTACTTTTAAAATAAACTATTCAAAAAGTGTAAAAAGAAAACTTTTACCTGAGAGCTGAAAAGTGGTTTCAGGGCTGGCTAGGTTGCAGTGAGCTAGTGCGTTCATGCAGATTTTTATTTTATTCTGAAGTTAGCCATTTCTTTTTCTTTTTTATTAAAAAGTACAAAAGGAACTTTGGCCTCTATGCTACTTATATATATATTTATGTACAGGAGAAATGGGTCACCAAAGGCCACTCTACCACACCTTGCCTGAAGTAATAATGACATTACATTAATATCATACTCTATAGAAAACCTACTCACACATTATGTATACATAAATGAGAAGAATATTGCAGTTAACATGATACCTTTTTTACTAAACAAATACTTCAAGAGTGACAAGCATGTTATAATGGAAAAACAAAACAAGAAACAGATTGAGTCAGAATCACAAGAACTTTTAATAATGTGCCAGAAATCTTAAGTCCATGTTAAAGCACCAATGTAATTAACATTAAAAATGCATGTGCAAACAGCAGCAAGCCAAATCTTTAGGTAGAAAATATAATTCAAAAACACAGTTTACCTCATTAATGGCGACTACTGTAACAGTCTCTGCGTATCTCATCCTTATCACTACTGAAAGGAATCAAAATATTTCAGCTTTTATAACATTATTCAAGCCTTACAAAGATACAGTTGCTTCAGTAGTGTTCAGGAATATGAGAAAGGTGAGGAAAGGTAAAGCAATCACCATTAATGAGGCAGGCTGTTTTTAAATTATATTTTCTGGCTAAAGATTTTACTGCTTTAGTGCTGTTTAAATATGTATTTTTAAAGTTAATTAATAGTGAACTAAAAATAAGTTTAACATGAAAATCTTGTACTATGGCCTTTTAAGTCTTGTATCTTATAGTGTTGAAGAATGTGATAATCTTCATTGTAAATGTTTTTCTCTCCTGGGTGTTTTTGAAATTCAATTTGAGTATTTTGATTTTTAAGTTTTAGATGGAATGATCTTTCTGGGTAACACTATACAACTAAGGTTCAATGAGCGTGTTCATTGTGCTTTTTAATATGCAAATTGCCTTCTTAGATGTAGTTTTTTGCTGATTTCTCATAATAAAAAAATCTAATTTTCACATGCAGTGCATTTTATTATATAAGCCACATTAGAGGATGTGCATGAATATGACCCCCTAATGTTATAGGTCTTCTTGTTATGGGTGTCATCGCTACAAATAAGCTGACATTATTTGCAAAGAGTTCTGTTACAAGGTTTAGTTCCATTTTCTGCTGCTCATTGGCAAATTTCCTGCAGTTTTTTTTTTTTTCAGTTTGGTGGCTGCAAGGATTGGAGGTTTGAGGAATATGTTTTTTTAAATGTGCGTCCTTTGATTATTTCGCATATTTTCTCTGGAGCTGGATGGTATGAGATCAAAGTTGTTTACATTTTATGTAAGATGTTTGTATATCATAGTAAAAATTTGCATTTCCATATTTTTTTCTTGATCTGGTGATGAAATGTTTTTTTTTTTCCACATTAGAAACCTAAAGAAGTTAACCTAAAGGAGTGCTCTTTGTGGTATGAAAGAGCATAAGATTGCATGTTAAAAATTACCATTTTTTAATTACACTAATAGCCGCTAAAAAATGCAAAATTTTAAGTCTATTTACAAACAGTATAACTGGACTACTGATTATTGATAAATGACAGGCAGCAGAGCCGCTCAGTGAGGACAGTGATTGATAGCAGTGTTTCCCCTTAATTCAGGTGTGCATTGAAAAGTGAATCCATCACTTACCTGTTTAGGTGATTCCAGCATTCCATGCTCTGCACAGATGCATTTGGTAAGGGTTAGCTCTTTTTTACTCTTTTGCTCACTACACAGAACTGTAGCTGTACGTCTGGCAGAGCATGTATCAGTGACACATGTAAACACAGATTTTACTTTATAATTATCTATGTATTTCAACAATGCTTTTAGGAGATCTTTACTTTGACGTGGTCCAAATTGTGGAGAATTAAGTGGCCCTTTACGTGCATTTCAATTTAGTTTTTCCCTTCTTAAAGTCTTTGAGAAATTAAATATTTTTTAATAACTTTTAATGCTTTCTTTCTGAAGATTGTTAAAGAGTAGACTCACAAGGTTAACAAGGATAACCTCATTGGATGCAGACACCCCATATTTCAGTAAAGTCCTTGACAGCCCCTGATAAGCAGTCTTATTAAATTGCGATTCGGCCAATTGAATAGGGCTCTATATAAGCACAGAGCATCTATTTTACAGAAGTTTTTATTTAGTGAATTTCTATCCAAAAGCAAGGTCTTCACTAACTAAAAACCTCTGTAAAAAAATGTGCTCTGTGCTTATATGGAGCCCCATTCAATTGGCTGAATTGCAATTTAATAAGGCTGAAGGCTTCGTGAATTTAAGGGATTGAGCGTAGACATACCACTTAAAGTTGCAATTAGTTGCCATTGAAATTCTTTTCTATTGGTGTGGCACTTGGAAAGAAAAACATGCGATTACATGATGCAGCAGTTTAAATGATCTCTTTAAATTCTTGCACTCAGTATCGTTAAAAATATTTTATTTGCTTCTGATGTATGTACTTTAATTAAGCTGCGGATGTCAGCACCAACAGAACAGGAGAATAAGTCTCTAGTAGTTACTATGGAAACTATTTTTTCAAGCAGCTGTTGACTTGAGTGCTATTGATTTAATAGTTTATGCTATTTTTTTTTAGATGAAGAAAATGACATAAGAAATCTACTCACAGCTACTGAGCTATGTTTACTAAAACAAATGTAATTGACAGTATTACCTATGATAATGTACTTTATTCACTGCAGAAATAGACTTATCTAAGGCACATACTGAATGTAGTTGTATTACCTATGGCAATGTACTTTATTCCCCCCCCTAGAAGGAGATTTATCTAAGGCACATACTGAATGTAGTTGTATTACCTATGCCAATGCACTTTATTCCCCCCCCCTAGAAGGAGATTTATCCAAGGCACATACTGAATGTAGTTGTATTACCTATGGCAATGTACTTTATTCCCCCCCTAGAAGGAGATTTATCTAAGGCACATACTGAATGTTGTTTTATTACCTATGGCAATGTACTTTATCCCCCCCTAGAAGGAGATTTATCTAAGGCACATACTGAATGTAGTTGTATTACCTATGGCAATGTACTTTATTCCTCCCTAGAAGGATATTTAGCTAAGGC
Source organism: Discoglossus pictus (assembly GCA_027410445.1). Taxonomy (NCBI): domain Eukaryota; kingdom Metazoa; phylum Chordata; class Amphibia; order Anura; family Alytidae; genus Discoglossus; species Discoglossus pictus. The sequence goes on along the minus strand of CM050165.1, from coordinate 227,737,156 downwards.
ACATACTGAATGTTGTTTTATTACCTATGGCAATGTACTTTATCCCCCCCTAGAAGGAGATTTACCTAAGGCACTTCCTGATGCAGTTGTATTACCTATGACAATGTACTTTATTCCCCCCCTAGAAGGAGATTTACCTAAGGCACATACTGAATGTAGTTGTATTACCTATGGCAATGTACTTTATTCCCACCCTAGAAGGAGATTTACCTAAGGCACATACTGAATGTAGTTGTATTACCGCTATGACAATGTACATTATTCACCCCAGAATGATATTTATCTAAGGCACACACTGGATGCCCTTCTAGTAAGCAATCTTAAATTAATTTGTAAAGATGATAGAGCATATCAATGTAAACAATACATTTTATTAGATTTTTTAATTGACAAAAATATGTGTGCCACATTTTTAGATAAATATTACAAGATGTGAATAGATAAAGGCTTAATTGAAGTAAGGTTTAGTGTGGCAGTATAGATAAAAATGTACTATGAAATAATAGTAAGCACATGTCTCTGATACAGCCCACTTGTTGGGAGAAGACCTTTACAGCAAAGGTTTTAATATGGCTCCTCTTCCTTGAATGATAACCATACAATAAGAAGGTAAAACCTTCCACCAATACTTAAGAAAATATTGTTATAAATATTATTTTAAATATATATACTATAAACAACAAACCTATTGAATTACAGAAAAAGAGAAAAAAAACAATATATACCACACATTGCCCTGTGATCAATTGTTTAACCTTTAAAATATCTAAATTATTTATAAAAACCAGACAAAACTGGTACAACAACTACTCCAGCCATATATATCTCATAGATTTACAGTTGACTCACAGTGACAAAATAAAGTGTCCAAGTGGGTAATTATAAATAAATTTTACTTGAATGATTCTTCACAAAAAGTTTGTTTTATCCCTTAGTATAATATTAACATGCATATGCAGGACTTCAAAACAATCACATTGTCCTATTCAGAAGTACTGAAATATACATTTTCAAAAAGGTCCAAGTACTGTAAAACAAATGTGATGGTTATTTAATACGAAACCAGAGCTGATGTAAATTCTGCAGTTTTGATCCAGATTACTGACAAGTGGCTACTTGGCTTTATCTAGGTTTCACTGTGATGTGGGTTTGTCAGTGAAGACACACACGCCTCTTTGTCTCCTATTTTATTAAAGCAAAAGTATCACAGCCCAAAAGTAATCATATCTATAGTTGTCGTTATTGAAAGATTGTGTGTGAAGCTAGCAAAGTTACGGGCTTGAGCATGCGCACAGAGCGTGTCGTGACCTGCAATGAGTGGCAAAAGCATGTTGCTGGTTTGCGCAAGGCCTGCAATGAGCGGCAAAGCAGCTCATTGCGGGACCTGCAATGAGCAAAAGCAAGTTGCGGGTTTGTTAGAGGCCTTTGTTAGAGTGTACTCATCGCGAGGTTTGCAATATAGAGGGGGAGAGGCTCACAATGAGTGCCAAAGGTGCTCATTGCAAGGCCGGAATTTGGCCCAGGGGCACAGGCAAGGGCCGCAGTGGGCACGGGGGGGGGGGGGGGCAGGGAGTTCGTAAGTGGGCTTGCAAGCTAATTTGCTATTCAATTGGAGTCTTTTTTGCAAACTCCGAACAGATTCCGAGTTACTGGCTTGAAGAAAATGGGTACTGTTCTGTTAAACCTTGAGTTAGGGGCTTGAAAAAAAAATTATGGTTCAACCCGGTTTAACCGTTGCCATTATTTTTTCAGAGAAAAATGAAATATTATCCCATCATTTGTGACTAGAGGCCTAGGGCACTCATTAAGAGGCCTGCAATGGGTGCTGAATGCATTCATTGCAAGGCTCGCAGAGAGGAGATAGAAGGAGAGAAGAGGGAGGGAGTGGACACAGAACAAGGGAAGGCAAGAGAGAGACGCAGTGCATAGCGAGCCTCGCATTGTGTGGCAAACAGCATTGCAAGTCTTGAAAATTGTATGCTGTCATTTGAGGAGCAAGTCGCTGGTTGAAAAATAGAATCCAAAAACCAGGTCAGGCTAACTTATATGGTCACAACAACTGCCTAAGAAAGTTAATGGTAAAACAGAATCTAACAGCCCTGTTAAATTCAAAGCCAGTAACGGCATTGGCACACATGCACAGGCTGCAGATTTGAAATTCAACTGTGTTACAGAGCTATTTGATTGAACTATGCCGCGAGTTACGGGTCGTAGACGCAAACCCGTAAACATTTCTTGCAAACGTTGGATGTGCGGCCGTGAACATGATCAATTAGTCAATCCCGTAGTTACGGGCTTAGATGGAGCCAATGGCAAATGAGATCGTCATCATTACGTCACTGAAAAATGGAGGTTAGATTTCAAAGCCTTACGGGTTTCAATTACAAGTTCCGATCGGACTGACATTCCAGAAATAATGCAATATTAATAAATCAGTAAATATGATATTCTAGTCCATGCAAATTCTATTATATGCATTAACATTGATTGGATCGATATAACACGGGCGAGTTCAAATTTCTACATTTCATAGGGTTTTTCCGAATGTAACCCGCTTGTTAGCGGGTTGCTTTACGGGGCCAATTTAATAGCCGTAAGTCTTGTGGGCTACGTTACGGGCTACGGTTTTACACGTTGAGGGAATTTAATAGGGCAGTTAATCATCAAAATGTCTTTTACAGCAACAAGACGGCATGTAAAATGTATATTTTCTGACCATTTCCAAACGGAAAAGGAAATAATTAATGCCAGATACAAGGGGCTACCAAGATAAACCACAACAGGCACTTTAGACTCTTTTAAAGAGCTTTCCTTTGTCCTAATGCACACTTTGGAAAGGTTATAGGGTCATTTCACATCATTTCACATCAAATCAACGCAAAAAACAAGGGTTTCGTCACCCTCTGACTCGGATTTTGATAAAACTTGGTGTACATCCTTCCCTTATGGTTGAAAGAAACCACCTTAAATTGTTTCCCTCTATCTCAAACTGTTTTAATTTTATAGCACTTCAAAGTTTCATTAAATCTGCGTTGTCTCTTCCTCTTGAGACTCTCGACACAAGATCACAAGATGCCCTTGTGCACATTTTTTATTTTTTATTTACACAGCACTACATTTTTTTTATAAATGCCTAAAAAAATGTATAAATGTGCTTGCAGATTAGTTTTTTTGGTGGAAAAACTAGGTTTAGAAAACCAGAATTTTCAGCGTGTGGGCACGATGGAACCAAAATGTTTTGATGTTGAAAATATTGCATAGACATGCTCTTTCTTGGCAAAGAATGCAAGCCTCATTGCAAGCCTCTCCCGCTCGCGGCACTCATTGTGAGTCTTTCCTCTCGCCTACTGTATATGGCCGCTCATTGCAGGGTTACTTAACCTGCAAGTTTAGTGCTTGGGAATGCCAAGTGTCTCTTTCCAGCATCTCCCCCGTGTCCCGTGTCTTTCTCCTCATTGTGTGTGCTGAATGTTTGCTTGGCGCGCGGTGACTTCATTTTCAAAGTCCCACGTGCCAGGCGTTATTGGTGTAAGTTTTAGTGTGTTCGGTGTGGTGTATTTTCTAAGTCCCGCGTGCCTGTCGTTGTTCGTGTAAGTGTTAGTCTTAAGCGTCTTGTATTTTGTACGTTTTGCAAGCCTGGCGTTGCTGAGCCTCCTTTTCATACTGTTTCTGAAAATTTGTTTTTTTTTTGTCCTCCATGTTTTTCCTCACTTAGGCCCTCATTCAATTGTGATTTAGCCAATTGAATAGGGCTCTAAATAAGCACATAGCATACTTTTTTTTAAGAAGTTTTTAGTTAGTGAAAACCTTGCTTTTGAATAGATGTTTACTAACTAAAAACTTCTTTAAAAAAAATATGTTATGTGCTTATTTAGAGCCCTATTCAATTAGCCAAATCACAATTGAATGAGGGCCTTAGGCTTTTGGAGGGCCAAATATGGGTGTAATTCACTTGCAACCTCACTCCCAGGCTTCCTGTGTCTCCCCATGTGCTGTGTGTTAGTTTTTTTGACATGTTTTCAGAGTTTTAACAGTGCTGCGCCACTGCTTTATGAGGCTCGCATGTGTGGCGGCTGGCTGCAATGAGCTCCTTTGGTGTATTTTTTCTGAAATCATCATAATTTTATTGAACTCTGTATAAAATTTCAAGGAGATCTGATCATTGATTATAGAGAAAAAAAAAAAAAAAATGTACTCAAGGTTATCTTGTCCCGAGGATCTCAAGAGGAACAGACAACGAAGATTTAATGAAACTTTGAAGTACTATAAAATTAAAACCATTTGAGATAGAGGAAAAAAATCAAGGTGGTTTCTTTCAACCATAAGGGAAGGGTGGAATGACCCTATATTGAGTGAAAGATATTCAACTGTTCACAAAAAAAATGACTCTGCATCAATATTTTAAATAAAAATTAAACATCTGTTAGTATTTGTTTTTTTATAGTCATGTCCAACTCTCTGCTACCGTATGGAGAGCAGCCTGCCAGGCACATCTGTCAGCCACTGCCTCTATGAGCTCCATCAAGCTCATGTTCTTTGCTTCAATTATCTCATCTATACATTTCCATCTCTGCCTTCCCCTTTTTCGAGTGCCTTCAATCTTTCCCAACATCAGAGTCTTCTTGAGGTAATCCTGTCTTCTCATAATTTGTCCAAAATATTTGAGCTTCAGACTTATGATCAAATCTTCCAGTGAACAGTTTGTCTTGATTTCCTTTAGAACTGATTTATTGAATCCTCTTGCAGTCCAAGGGACTCTAAGCAGTTTTTGCCAACACCCCAATTCAAAGGCATTAATTAATTTCCATATTAACTACTGGGAATACCATACATTTTACTATGTGGATCTTTGTTGATAACATACTATATTTACATTTTACTAGCTTGTCCAAGCTTGCAATAACTTTCCACGCCAGAAGCCAATGTCTTTTAATTTCATGGATGCAGTCTGAAAAGATCTTGGATCCCAGGAAAATAAAATCTATCACTGTCTGCTCCCAGGTTGCACATCTGGTAGTTTATGGTCAATATATTGTTGCAGCCAACCTTGTAGGATCTTAAACATTATCTTGCTTGCATGTGAATTAAGTGCAATTGTTTGATAACTGGCGTACTCTTTGGCACTGCCTTTATTTGGGATTAGGATTCACAGCATTATCTTGTAGTAATTTGAATAGTTCAGCTGGGATTACATCAACTGCTGCAGCTTTGTTATCAGTAAGACATCCTAGGGCCAATCTCATTTTACTTTCCAAGATTTTTGGCTCCAGCTCCTTGGACAAATTATTGAGGTCATCAGTGCTGTTAAGAGCCTTCCAGTATAGATCCTCAGCGTATTCCTTCCACCTCCTATGTTGGAAATGAGGAGTGTCTACAAAGGACTCAAATGATGTTAATACTCTCCTCACATTGTTGGAACAAAATGCAAAATCTGAAGATTAACTTTACTTCCAATATTGCAGACTATAGTAATATAGATTAATTTGTAAGGCTAGTGTGAAATGAATTGGAACCACTTGAAAATGAACCAAATAAATCATGGAATCACAATCCGAGTCCAAAAGAGAAAATAAGTCTTGAGGAAATGCATAGATGGTGAGGAACTTATAGTGAAGGGAAGTAAGGGAGGTGATATTGTTCTAATTACTCAATCAGATTATACTAAAACATTTTTAAAATTGCTATATGATAGAAAATCCAAGGACATTTTGAAAACAAACCTCACTTGTGAGAACCCCAGGTATTGAGAAGTTGTAATCTTAATAAGGCCAGAGAAAATGGATTGATCATGAGTTGATTGAGCTTCCAGTTTTGTCATTGAATGATATCTTAATACAAAGTGTCAGTATATAAATTGATAAGATACAAAGTAATGTTACATGTCTAATGTCTTATGTATAGGATACTATTAGGATACTAATGTTGAAGCATTTTACAGTACAGTAGAATACCACACGTTGCGGCCTTGAAGCTGTAAGGATTTTTTTTTTTACACACAAAGGGAATTTAATGATTTTCTGCTAGAACTTCTGGAATTCATACTTACTAAAAGTTATGTATTTCATCAGCTTTGGGGCACAACTATGGACCCATGCTTGCTCTAGTTATGCAAATTTGTTCCTGCCGTTCCTGTGGGCGGACACTATTGTTTTTACTGAGTTCTTACAGCCTCATACTGTGTAAATAATCAAAGTACTGCAGAATAAAGTGATACCTTTTTATTGGATACATATTTTAGTTAGAGTGACAAGCTTTGTAGAAAAATGTCTCTCTTTATCAAGTCAGAAACAATCCTGTTAAGATGACAAAAAAACATTATACTATATTGTTTTGGATGCTGATACCCAGATGACATTCTATTGATCTGGAATGGCAGTATTAATGAATTTCATGATTTCATGAGAATATTGAATAAAATTATATTGGTATTAAATTTACTTAATTGATGAATTAATATTTTCTGGTATTAATTGAATTGTAAATCAAGAAAGATGCAAAAGGTAATATTGGTATGCCATTTAAAAAAATAAAACATTTCTATCAATAGTATGAAGAATGAAATAGTAGAACAGAGAGAAAATATACCATGACGTCGTCTAACCTGTCATCAGACATCTTTTTAAGCATGATTAATATTTCCTTAAATCAATACTTTTTTTTTTTTTTTATTGATTTTTATTAGACAGGTCAGACATATAACATAGTACACCAAAAACATTAGAAGTGATAAATAGGAATTAACAATAAACGTATTTCACATATTTGGTTTCCAGTGTGTCCTCTGCCTGTCCAAAACTCCTCTCCCTTTTCCGTTTTTCTGGTATTATAATAGCTGATATTAGCTTTTAAATAACTTAAGGCTAACGAGAAAACTATATTTAATGAAGTCCCATAACTATGGGAAAAATATGATGAACTTGGATTCCTGACCAACTGTTGTTTTGAGCTTGGTTGGTAGCATCTAATAGAAAGATTATTCTGTGTTTAGGTTACTGTGTGGGCTAATGATGTTGGGTAAATTAAGACCACTACTACTATGGATCCCCTAATAGCTCCTTTGTAGGGAGAAGTGTCACTCACCCTATTCATCTGCCGCGTCTTGTCTCCCAGGCGGCCCAGCAGGAGGCCCAGCGCTTGTAGTTATGGTTAACCTCTGCGGACAAAACGCTCATGGATCGAACTAACTCAATTTTGTTTAAGACTACTTCAAATGTTGGGGTGGGTGATTTCCAATGGGCGGCTACTACTATCCTAACTGCTAGGAAAATTTGGTTAGTTAGGAATTGTTCTGAGTTGGACATCCCTTCTACCGGTAATCCTAGGATGGCCTCTTCTGGTCTCATGGGATAGCATTGACCCCATAGTTTCTCCAGGGTTTTGTAGGTGTCCACCCATGTGTGTCTAATCATAGGGCATTCCCATAATTTATGGATTAGAGTCCCTTTTTGGTTGCAGCCCCTTTCGCATATGTCACTAATTGTCTGGTTCCCTATGTGCATTCTTACTGGGGTTAGGTACCACCTCATAATAACTTTATAGGAGTTTTCTTTCATAATTACGTTAAGTGATGTGTTTTTGGCTTGTTTCCGAATACTATTCCATTGGTCTCTGTCTAAATTTATGTTGAGGTCAGCTTCCCATGCTGATTCATAGTGTAATTTAGGGGGAGTGACTAAATCGCTTAAATGGTTATATATTGTGGAGATGTTTCCTTTCCCTCCCGGGAATTTAATGCAACATTTTTCGAATAAGGATATATTTTGCCCTCCTTTATTCTTAGTGATGTGATTTAATCTTTGGTTTATAGCGATTAGGTTAAGCCATTCCCCCGGAGGAAGGGGTTTGTCTTCTAGGAATGCGGTGGTGGACCATTTTTGATTAACAACCGGTAAATCTGCCGCAATTGAGCAATTATTATCAATCCACCATCTGTATTGAGCATTAGAGTTTATTTTGGGGTTAGTTGAAAGTGGCCATAGAGGGCTGAGCCCTGACTCCTGGCCCAGCAGTCTGTTCCTCTTATTTATCTCTTTCCATAGGGAAATTGAATGCCTCACACTTGATGGAATTGATTGGGGTAACTTGAAGCCCTGCTGGGTTGAGAGCCATAGTAACTGACGCATGATTAAATCATTGGACCCTAGTATGTGTTTTTCTAATTGAACCCATACCGGGGGGGAGTCCCTGACATACCACTTAACTAGTTGTGCTAATCTAGCAGCTTTAAAGTACCTGGAAATGTCTGGAAATCCGAGCCCACCATCCTTCTTAGTCGCGGTAGTTGTTTCTCTGTTTATTCTAGGTTTTTTATTGTTCCACAGAAAACTCATTAGTAATTTCTGTATTTTTTTCAAGTCTATCGCTAAAATCAAGATAGGTAAGGTCCGAAAAAGGTAGAGCAGTTTGGGGAGTACGTTCATTTTGACAGCATGTAGCTTTCCTAACCACGAAATCTTTAGTTCTGACCACCTGTGCAGGTCCCTAGTTAATTGTTTAAAGAGGGTTGGGTAGTTTGCTTCATATAGGGTCTTAGTTGATTTTGTAATTTGTACGCCTAGGTAGTTGATAGAATTCGGGGCCCATTTTATTGGGAAGTTATTGGCAAGTAGTTTTTCCGTGGTGGGAGGAAGTGATATATTAAGGGCTATGCTTTTACTTGTGTTAATTTTGAATCCTGACAGTGGGCCAAATTGAGACAAAAGTTTGAATAGATTAGGTAGACTAACCAGGGGGTTTGATATTGTTAGTAGGATATCATCGGCAAAAAGGCTAATTTTATGATCTGTCGGGCCGACCCGTATACCCGATATGTCAGTGTGCGGACGAATGGCAATTGCTAGGGGCTCTATACTGAGGGCGAACAGCAATGGTGATAGAGGGCACCCCTGTCTTGTCCCCCTTGTGATGTTGAATTTTAGTGAATTGTGTCCTTGGTATGTAACTTGTGCGGTTGGTTCCGAGTATAATGTTGCGATGCTTCGCAGAAAACCTTCCGGAATTCCGAATTTGTTCAGTGTGGCGTTCATAAATGTCCAATCTAACCTATCAAATGCCTTCTCGGCATCAAGCGCCAACAACATAGCGCGGCCTTCATTACTTTTGGTTATGTCAATAAGGTCAACAATTTTTCTGGTATTGTCTGGCGCTTCTCTCCCCTTAATGAACCCTACATGGTCTGGATGTACCACTTCAGGTAACAGATTCGCTAGTCTTGACGCTAAGATTTTGGTGTATATTTTTAAATCTGTGTTGATCAGAGATATTGGTCTATAGCTAGCACATTGGGATGGGTCTTTCCCCGGTTTAGGAATCAGTATTATTTTAGCTTCTAAGAATTCCGGTTTAATTTTTTCACCAGCTAAGAAGCTGTTAAATAGCTTATGTAAGGTGGGGCTAAGTAGATCGCTCATATGTTTGTAGTAGAGGTTGGAATAGCCATCTGGCCCTGGGGCCCCGTGTGCCTTTGTGGATTTGATCGCATCCTGTATTTCTTCGACCGAGATGGTCTCTAAGAGTGATTTAGCTTTGATAGAGTCTAATTGGGGTATATTTAAGTTATTTAGTGTATTTTCAATTTCTAGTTTGTGGGTTGTGGTACCTGATTCGGGTGTTTTGCTGTAAAGGTCCGCATAAAATTGTCTGAATTCGTTTACTATTTGATCTGGTTTAAAAACTGTCTGCCTATTTTTGGTGATTATTTTGGCTATGAATGAGTTTGCTCTTTTTTCTTTTAGTCTCGTGGCCAGCATTCTATCGGGCTTGTTTGCGTATCTGAAGAATTTAGCTTCAGTTCGCTGTAGGATATTGACCATTTTCCCTCTTAAAATAGTGTTTAGTTCTTGTTTGTAACTTAGTATCTTCTCATGGGTATGTCGTGATTTATCTTTAACAAATAGTTTCTGTGCTTCAGCAATTTTCTGGTTTAGAAGTAAGATTTGTGCTTGGTCTTTTTTCTTTTTGATTGAACTAATTTGTATACAGACTCCCCTGATCACTGCCTTGTGAGCTGCCCAAATTCCATCTATGTCTATCTCCCCTACTGTATTGAGGTCAAGATAATCTACGATTGCAGTTCTGACCTTATCTCGTGTGATAGGGTCGTTCAGTATACTGGGATTTAATGACCACCTTGGGTTATTTCCTTTCGGTAGGAGATTATTCATGGAGATTTTGACTAGATCGTGGTCCGACCATGCTATGGGGCAGATAGAGGCCTCAGTTAGGTTCCCTGTAACGTTCTGTGGGATCAGGATATAGTCTATTCTGGAGAGCGAACCATCTCTGGCGGAAAAAAATGTGTATTCCCTTTCTGTGGGGTTCATGTTTCTCCAGGTATCAATCATGCAGTTTGATTTTAGGAGTTTTTTGAGAGCTTTGGTCGCTGTGGGGATTTTTTGTGAACCTAAATCGTTTGACTTGTCTTTGAGCGTGTCTAAGACCGCGTTCATGTCTCCTCCTATTATCTTAAGTCCGTCTTCCCAGCTATCTGTGAGTTTCTGTATTTTTTGAAAGAATGGCGTTTGATCTGTGTTCGGGGCGTAAATGTTCAAGAATGAAACCTTACGTTCGTGTATGGTCCCATGTACTGCTAAAAACCTGCCATCTTTATCTGTTTGAATTTTACTTAACTGAAAGTTGAGTCTTCTGTGGAACAAAATCGTGACTCCCTTTTGTTTGGTATCTGCGGTCGAATGGAATGCCTGAGTAAAGACTCCCCCCCAGTATTTTGGTAGTGCTTGTTTTCTAAAGTGAGTTTCCTGAATCATTACGATATCAAGATTTAGTTTTTGGTAATTTCTCAAGGCTACCCCCCTCTTGATTGGTTCGTTCAGACCATGAGCGTTGTGTGACGCAATGACAATGTCCATATTTCTTATTGAGGTGTATGACCCTTTGGTGTGTCTAAATGGCTATCTCACCTTTCTGGAAGCCTGTTACTTCGTTATCCTGTGCCTCCTGCTGGTTTCCGCCCGAAGACTGCTCAGCAGCTGGCTGTGTGGGAGAGTATCTGTACTCAAAGGAAAAAAGACAACAGAGTATGAGCCAAATTGCTTATACTTAAACTTTCGGAATTATAAAAACCTGGCTCAGTAATTAAGCAAGTTCCTACTTTTCCTCTAGTGGGGAACCCTAAGGTAATCCTGGGTAAGAAGTCTAAGTACTTGAGTCTGTTTGTGTGTCTTACTGTTGGTCAGGAAGGCTCTTAGTATGTTTGAACTTAATTGTGTTCCTTACTTAAATAAAGTGTGGTAATTTAAACTACTATGAGGAGAGCGTTTGCTGTCCTCTTCGTATTTTACTGGTGGGCCAGTTAGTGTCTCTAAACTGACACTGAATTGGTCCGCCTAAACTTTCCCTACTGTAGGGGTTTTTGGAAGTCTACGTGTTAGCGCCCGTAGGGACGCCTTCTAGGTGTGTGTTGCTTTTGCCTTTACGGCCTGGGTTAACTGTCTATAGTGTGTATTAGAACTTTCACTGGTGTGGGTGCTACCTTATTGGATCTACTCGTTTTCAGATTCAACTAGCTTTGGTTGTCAGAGTAGCATGAAAACAAGGAGAGAGAGAGAAGAAGAGAGAGGAAGATGAAGCAAAAAAAGACAAAAAAAACAGAGAAACAAAATAAGTGACAACTCATTGTAGTAAGTCTTTTTCTCCGTTCATGGGAGGACTCCTTCCTCTCGGGTTTTCTGTTGGTTGTAACTGCTCTCCGACAGTGACCTTGATGTTCCATTCCGCCAGCAAGTTAATGCCTTCCTCCAGTGTTCTGATGGTGAAGAATTTTCCCTCTTTGGATATATTGAGGCGAAAAGGGAAACCCCATGTATACCTCCATCCTTGAGCCAGGATACAGTCCAGAACCAGTTTCAGTTGTCTCCTTTTGGCAAGGGTAGTCGGGGCTAGATCAGAAAAAAGCAGCGGTGTGTGCCCCTCGATGGGAGGGATGCCTTTTCTTGAGGCCTTCATGAACAGTTCTTTGGTGGAGTAGTAGTGGAATCTGGCAATGATGTCTCTTGGGCGCTCCTGTGGAGATGAACGGAATCCTAGGGCTCTGTGAAACCGATCCATTCTCAAGTTTTCTGGATGTATGTTTGGGAGGAGAAATTCACATAGATCGTTTAGGTATGCGTGTAGGTCCTTGACAGACTCCGGCACATTCCTCAGCCTTATGTTCTGTCGTCTAGATCTGTTTTCTAGATCTTCCTGTTGCAACTGTTGTCTAGATTGTTCCTCCTTCAAAGCCAAGATCTCCTCTGTTAGCTTGTTGTTATGTTGCATTATTTCCGAAATTTTAGTTTCCAGTTTTGTTGTTTTATTGTCCACCTTTTTAATTTCTGTGGTTAGTTCTGTTGTCACCTTCCGGATGTCTGATTTGACCTCCTCTCTGAAGTTGGATATTAGGTCTTTAAGGTCCTGGATGTCACTTTTAGTGCTAGGCGCTGACATTTCAGAGCTTGTTGCTGCGTGGACTGCGGCTGTGGGTGTTTTATTGGTGGGAGAACTTGCTGAAGATTTGGGTAGGCAGTAAGATTGGATCCCTTTATTGTTCTTTCTCGTGGCAACACCTGCCATCTCAGTGAGAGTATTGTAGATCAAGTTGTTGCCAGAGACCTGGTTTCACTTGGTTTGTCCCAGAGCAATTGTTAGCGTCCCTATATTGCTGGGCTTTTTGCTAGTTACATCTTTTTGGATTTATTAAAAGTTCTTGAACCGAAGTGGTCATAGCTTAAATGCTTATAGTTGAAAATTGAGCTTTGGTTGTCTCTTTTTACTTGCTTGGTGCTTTTGAACTTTGTCCACTAGGTGGTAGTAGAGTTCCACTAGTACAGTCTGTTACACAAGCAGGGATTCGGCCTGGAAACTAGCCTTGAAAAACAAATGGTTTTGTAATCCTGTTTGGTTGGTAAGTGAGCCCTGTGCAGTGTACTTTTAATGTTCTGAGTCTAAGTAGACAGGTTGGGCTGGGTTGCTTGGACCCAGGGTATGGGGAGAGCTTTGATGGGGATATGTGGGTAAGGGGCCCCGGATTGCTTAATTTTTCTGGGGCTAATTTGCTTCTGATGCCCCCCTGGGTACCCCTTCCTTGGATCAGGGCTATCCTTTCCCCCCACAGCTCTATAGCCTCTCCCCTGTACCTGCTTATATATGTCCTCAGGAGTGCAGCTCCACACTCTCTCCCTCCAGGCTTCCAAGGGGAAAAGTTCAGCTGGGTAGGGATTCCATGCAGGGGACTCTTCCGATTTTATTGTTTTTTTTTTAAGGTAATTTTGGGATCAATTTGTTCCCCTAGGTCTTCTGAGTTTAGTGATATTGTTTGTTGGTCACTCAGGGCATCTATAGGGGTTGATTGTCCCAGATTAACCCAGGCCTTAGCTGGAGCTCTTGCAGGACATGTCTTTCCTCTCCAGCAGCTTAGCCACACCTCAAATCAATACTTTTTTTGACATTCCAATGCCAGGAAGACTACAGCCACACCACTCAAACTGAGGAAAATTGTTTCTCCTTTTCTTCCAATAAAGCTGTTAATTTCTCATGTATGACTGTCATTCATTTTTTTAACCATTTATATTTATTAATCCTCTTTGGGATTAGGTTACATTCCCAAAATTGTACTATATGTAGTCTAACATATTTTAGTATGTGTTTGATCATTTTATTTCTTAGATAAATATTCTATACCCATGCTCAATATTGCTTCACCTAGTTTCAGTGGTTTAGTATAATGGAAAAGTTTAGTTACTATTTGTTCAGCAAATAACCAAACTGGACATATCCATAACACATGTTTTAAATTACCTAACATCCCCTAAAACAGTCAGAACTGCTCCCTGAACTAATTGTAGATAACCGTTCCTGAGTTAAGTAAGCTCTATGTAGCCATTTAAAGTTTGATTCTGGATTGGCAGCAAACCTGCTACTTCCCATTGCACCTGAAACTTCTATTTCATGGGGCATTGTTGATTATTTATAATTTTATAAATCCAAGAAATTACCCCAGGACTATGTGAGTATTGTGACCTTTTGTATTGGGAACCTCCAACATGTATTTCCACAATATCTGGATTGTGTTGAATGGCTTCAGCTAAAGGCTCCAACTTTATGGTAAAAAAAGCCAGGGGTAATGGACAACCCTGACTAATGCCTTTCTATCCTGATTTCCTTTTTGGCATACACTTGGTAAATTCAAAACTGCTGATTTATGGGAATAGGTAGCTTGACATGGATCAATAAAGGCCCCATTAATTCCTATCTTTCATAGAACAATGTGTAGAAAAACAAATGCCATTCTGATTTTATCAGACACCTGGCGTTGTGAAATAAAGCCTACCAAGTCCCTATGCATATATTGTGCTATGAAACTATTCAGTCTAATAGCCATTATTTTAATTAAAATGTTTAGATCAACAATCAATAATGATCATACGAATTGATCTTTGTTTGATTTAGGGATGAAAGAAAAAAATGGTCTTTCATCATCTTTTTTCAGATTTCCTTCCAAAATAAAGTTATATACAATGACCATGTGAGAAGCCAACGTTTTAATCAATTTTATATAGTAATTAACTGTGATTAATCTGGGCCAGGAGATTTACCAGATGCTATTGATTTGAGGGTCATTGTAATCTATTTTAGTGAAACTGGCTTACTAAGAATTCAGAGAAACTGTTCAGGTTTTTAACAGGGTTACATAGCTACATAGTAATTGAGGTTAAAAAAAGTCCAAGCTCAACCTTTTTAGATCTCCTCGGGTCTTTCTAATATGTGGATTCATTGTTAACTGATCCAGAGGGAGGAAAACAGAAAAAAAAATGGAAACAATGGCAATTGTCTCATAAGAGGAAAAAAATAAAATTCCTTCCTGACCATGGATACTGGCAATCGGATCCCTCCCTGGATCAATACTTCTTTAGTTACCCAGGAAAACCCTGAATGCCCTAATTTCCCTTGCCATATGCACAACTTTACATTTATTCATTCAGCAATAACGTGTTTAACACTCCACATGCATTCCTCCACGAGGAGCTCTCTCTCAAACAGAGCTAAACGGGGCATTTTACCGCCATAGTGATCAGACAGTGTTCTCCTTTGCAACTAACTTTCATTTTCTATTTTAGCCAGTCTAACAGATCTTTTGCAAGCCTTGCTGATTTCCTTGAACTCATTTAAAGTAGTCTTCTTTCGCTCTTATTTGTATAATTTAAATGCCTGTTTTTTACTCTGTATCTTGATCTCAAAATCATCGTTCAGCACATTGGATGTGATTTACTACTTTTACTTTTATTTCCACGAGTTTTCTATGAGTTGTATTGCTGACCTTAGATCATTAAAATAAACCCTTTTTTAAAATTAATGTTTTTTTAATTAACAAGAGATTATTGTATAACCTGGGCCAAATAATGATCTCTGAGTGTACTCAGAAAACCTGCTCCTCTTAGCTGGACTGCTGGTCTCTCCCATTATTAGAACTTGTCCATGTTTAGCATTTCCAATCTGTAACAATAATTGCAATTCCTCACTTTCCCTTATATTTGGGGGCTTATAGCAAATTCCTATCGATATTACTTTAGAATGTGTTCCTCCCTATTTAACTTAACCCATAAGGATTCAACATTATTGCTGGTTCCACCATAAATATCTTCTCTGACTATAGGATTAAATCCAGGCTTACATAAAGACAAGCCCCTCCTCCTCTTTTACTATTGTCCCTATCTTTCCTAAAAAGGTTAGAACCATCCAAATTAACAGCCCAGTCACGAGAGTCATTCCACCATGTGTCAGTAATGTCTATTAAATCCCATATCTCATTTACTTCTAATAATTCTAACTTGTCTACTTTCCCTGGCAACATTTTTGTATTAGCATGCATACACTTTATGCTGCTATGACCCTGCCACTGTGTTTGAGTTACTTGGCAAGTTATTTGTATTGTACTCTTCACAACCAAAGTAGGCTTTTTGATAACTGTGTGAGCACAATGTCCAAAATGCATTATAAATAATATCAGGGTCTGAAGTTATCCCATGTGAAACTGTTTTTAACTTGGCTTATGCTATCTTACTATATTATTCTATTTTCTAGCTAACATATGTCCTGGTTGATTTACCTGAGTAAACCTTGGCCCCTATTAAATTGAGCAATTGTTGGTTACTGGAACCCGTAATGTAGCCCGTAAACTAATTTGCTATTCAATTGACGTATTTTATCTACCCGCAAACGATTTGCGGGTCGCAGGCTGGACATCCCTGTGGTTGTCAAAATTGTAACTCCAAACCCTTTGTTCTTTCAAGCCTGTAAATGTAACAATTGCAAATCACTATTCAATTGCTATAATTCCTGAAGCCCGCAAATGTTTTCACACCCATAAATGGCAAATATAGAAGAAAATCCTATGAGTACCAGATAGG
Organism: Discoglossus pictus; assembly: GCA_027410445.1. Classification (NCBI taxonomy): domain Eukaryota; kingdom Metazoa; phylum Chordata; class Amphibia; order Anura; family Alytidae; genus Discoglossus; species Discoglossus pictus. The sequence goes on along the minus strand of CM050165.1, from coordinate 227,720,753 downwards.
ACTTTAAAAGGGGTTAAACACCTGATCATAGAACTGTAAATGCAAATAAAACATCAATACTGCACTTTAAAAGACAGGGAAAGCGATTTAAAACATTAGAATTAATTGCACCACAGTCTGAAGCTCGCAAACATAATAAAAAATATTTATTTTTTACTTCTTTTCTGTGTATATCAATCTCGGTAATCAAGGAGTTAATACATATCAGGCCACCCACATGGACTAGAACATTTCCTTCATTCATTTTTATTTTTTTATACATTGCCGGATTGTGAGTCCGATTACATACCGAGCTTCTGAACGCTAATTGATTGACGTTTAACCTCCATGTTTTAATGATGTCATGATGACGGTCTCATTTACTATTGGCTGTTTTTACATTGGAAGTTACGGCCTTGCTTAATCATGATCATGCTCTGAAATGCTACTTACGGGTGCATAGTTTATGATTTAGGCTTTCAGCCAAGTAGCCTTGTCTTGATCAATTGAATCGCTCTTTAAATGTTGCAAATTTCATACATAGGGAAGTGACATCTTGAGTGGCCAACAAATATACCAATATAGTGGTATAAGTTTACTTTAAATGAGTAGATACAGGCACATTAAGCCAATTAGGTAAACATCCGCCCCTATTCAATTGAAATTATGCACGGTATTTTTTTTTATATTAAACCATTTTTTGTTTTGGGGTTAAATCCTATCACCTCAGGGACTACTGGCTCTATTCCATGGCTCCTGTAAGAAAAGAGCTAAGCAAAGTTCACTCGTAAAACCCTAAAGAGCTATCACAGCACACTCGTAAATCTAATCTCTGAGAAATGCCAACCGAGTTCTCGTAATGCCCATAATATCATCCCAAGAGCTTGTCCTGTATTATATTTTCCTGAATGCGCTAGTTTTCAGGCTGACTTGGCTGAATGTTAGTTATTCAAGTCTCAATAATGGCACGATCTGGCCAATCTATTATGAATGTAAGTACTCAATACAGTAGTTGTTGGTCTGCTGTAATGTAATCTATCCTAGAATATTTTTTATGTACACAACAATTGAAAGTAGAAATTATAATTACGCTCTGTAGGGTTATTTTATCTCCAGGAATCATGGATATGCAGTATTTGTAAACTTTGTGATAAGCATGTTATATCTATTGACTGTTTTACCATTTGGTGTTTTTTTTTACCATTGGTTGTTTTTTAATGTGTCACCTCCCATAATAAATATTCCTCAATTAATTTTTAGTACTATTGAAGGATTATTTTCTGTTTGTGTGTGATTAACTACACATTTACTGTTATTAAAGTTTGTTTATACAGTGTTCTCACTAGGATTATGAATCTACCATTTGTGTCATTAGTATTTGCAAGGGAGTCTTTTTATGTACGCATACTGCCACTCCAGCTTTTTTAGTTATCAAAAAGACACATAGGTGACTTGACTTTAAACCATTATTAAACTATAAAACAAAAAATGGCAATGATAATGAGGAACTCTTAGTTTCATCTACAAGAGAATGTAACGAATGATCAGGAGCTCTAAAATATATATTTCAGAAACATAATATAATGAAGAAAGGTCTGATTCTAGGACCAGCTCTACCAGCAATGCTCCAAACTGTTTTCAAGAGGGCATCCAACCATAAAAACCTTCATGTAGCAAGGAAACTAAAAATGAATAAGAAAAGTATTATGAAGTCAAGGATGGATGACAATAACATTAGACGGGGAAGATATATGGCTGGTGTAGGTGGTGCAGTGCAGTGGTGCCCTGTTCCGGGCGGGCCCTGGTGCTGTGTAATTATTATTATTATTTTTTGTATTACTTGTTTTCTTTAGTGTAGTGGTTTCCCCCCCCCCCATCCTCCCGAGGCCCCTCAGCCACCCCACCCTGGGCACCTGTTTCTCTTTCTGTTTGCCTTCCTCTGGATCTATTAAAAACTAATCTGCATGTTGCAGATCAGAGTAGATCTAAAAAGGTGGAATTTATTGGACTAAAATATTTTTTCAACCTTTATTTCTATGGGCCCTATTTAATTCCAAGCCAGAAATTACCTTCACACTGCCCGTATGTCTGCGGGTTATAAATTTGTTAGTTACAGATGTATTTAATTGACTCAACCCCGCAAGTATATGCTCACAGCCCTAACGCAATCCATGGACCCGTACATAGCATTTCAGGGCATGATCATAATCAAATAAGCAAGCCCGTAAGTTAAAATTTAGACAGAGCCAATAGTTAATGAGACCATCATCATGACATCAGTAAAACATGGAGTTTAAACTACAATCTATTAGTGTTTAGAAGTACAGTTTGCAATCAGACTAGCAATCCAGAAATGTAGAAATCAATAAAAATCAATAAATCAACTGTTGCTAGATGCTAGCTAGTGACGTCATCAGAAAGCGTCCAATGTACTGCGTTACCCGACGCACGTTTCTGGATTTTCTCAGGGGTTACGTGGCTCTATTCAGCCATCCTATTTAAAGGCCTTGTTGCCTTTAAATAGATGCTCAATTTGACAATATACAATTAGATGGCAGTTACGAAAGATTCCCCTACAACCAATGTTCTAAAACAAATTTTTGTCACAGTTGCCCTAATAATCATAATCGGGGATAATAGTTCAAAATTTTTTTGCGATTAGTCCCCCATCCACTGTGACTATCGCATATAATAGTTGTCAAACTGCGAGACGTCGTCACACTTTGCGTGGTGCGTACGACATAGGCAATGAGCGCCACAGGTGCTCATCGCTTGCGAGCCTCGTGAAGCGAGGTGAGCTGTTAATGCATAGGACTTAGCCGATGAGCGCCAAAGGCGCTCATTTCTGCGAGGCGAGCCATTAACATGTAGCACTTGGGCGATGAGCGCCAAAGGTGCTCATTGCTGCTAGCCTCGCGAAGCGAGGCGAGCCATTAACATGTAGCACTTGGGCGATGAGCCTCGCATAGCGAGGTGAGCCATTAAGCCACTACAACACACTAACACAAAGAGGCAATGAAACACGCAGGACTTAGCCGAAAAACACTTCCTAAACGCCGAATCGCCTTAGACTTAGAAAAAAAAATATGAGACGCAAAAAAATACGAGATTAACGCGCGAACAACAAAAATGATTAAACAATAAAAACACACTAAATACACCCAAAACATTTACAAAAACATCACAGACAGCACGGGGCAATAGCCAGGACATCTGGAAGTGAGGTGGAACGTGAATTTAACTCAAATTAAGACGATTTGCGCCACTAGAAAACCGCCTAAGCTAGGAAAAAATGGCCACAGAAAAAATAAAAACGAGGCTACACGACCACAGATTGCGCAAAATACTGGCAAACGCGTAGCACTTTACACATCACACTACGACCTACAAGATACACTATTACAAAAGCTGGAAAATGCTCACGAGACGCGTAACACAATAATAACATTACGAATATACAATGCCGCTTTACACAATAAACCAACGGCTTTACCTCGCGCACGCAGCCTATTTAGAATGCACACTTGGAACATTCATTACAGTTTATAAGCAGGGCACCACACTCAAAATCTATATTCTATGCAGATGGAAAATACAAACAGATTGTTAGCTCTTCAGCCTATTGCTCGCTGCATATATGAATTAGAAATAATTAAAGTATATTAATTTATTTAATAAATCATTCATTATTACTTAACTACATATACATAGAAATATATATCTCTCTTTATCATTTTATGAAGGTGCTCAGAGGACCAAAAGTACACAACCCTCGGAATGAACGCCAAAGGTTCTCACAGTACAAAACAGTTTACATTCTGTGTCAAACAGCATTTCCATGGCTTTCATTTTTATTGCCCCATCATTTTTGACAGGCAAGTCGCTAGTATATTTATAAAGAACAATGTTTGTCTATTGAGACAACTTTATAGACAGCATTTCAATACAAGCAATATAGCTCATATTTATACCAATGCTCCTATTAGTACTGGTATAGACCTTTGTAACCATTTATGTTGCCAACTAAGAGCAACTCCTCAGCACATAACTAATTGCACTTTATATTGCATGATAATGCAATATTTCCCTGCTTACTGCAGCACTTTTTGCACCTTCACTTTTGCACCAGTCACTTTTTACTGGTACATATATATTTTTGTTTCAGTCACTTTCTATATGGTTTGCACCAATGCTTTTAGGTGTCTATAATATATGCTGATTATTTTTGAAATCGATAGAGATTTTTATTATATTCCAATTGTAAGTCAGACTGTGTCTCTTTTTATTTTTTATTAACAAGGATTTTAAATTATTTAATAAAAGTTATATATTAAATGTTTTTGCATTTTCAATTGAGATCAGAAGATGGTGTGCCACAAGTCAAATGAGATCTGTTCTATCCTCCCCTTTTCCATACCAGAAAGGTAATGCTTAAGCTACTACAAGCCAATTGAACTATTCAAAACTCTACAAGATGATGCTGTGAAAGTGTGGCTTGCATTATGCCAACACAATTGGAAAACGCCACAATGGCCAATAGACTTGAAAAATTCAGTCTACATCCCAATCCCCCAAAAAAGCAGTGCCAAAGAGTGTTCTAATTATCAAAAAAAAAAGCACTCATTTCACATGCTAGCAAGGTAATGCTTAAGATTCTACAAGCTCGACTCCAACAATATATGGACCAGGAACTACCAGATGTGCAAGCCGGGTTCAGCAGAGGAGGATGCACAAGAGATCAAATTTCCAATGTCCGATGGATAATAGAGAAAGCAAGAGAGTTCCAGAATTTTTTTTTACTTCTGCTTCATAGACTATTCTAAGGCCTTTGTTCTTAGAGATGGGAGAACCAAATCATCTCATCCTCCTCCTGAAGAATCTGTATGTAGATCAAGAAGACATGGTCAGAACCGAACATGGGACAATAGAATGGTTCAAGATCGTAAAAGGCGTGCAACAAGGTTGTATATTGTCACCTTATTTGTTGAACTTATATGCAGGGTACATCATACCTAAGGCAGGGCTGAATGAATCCAAAGCTGGAATTAATATTGCTAGAAGCAATATCAACAACCTCAGATATGCCAATGATACTACTTTGATGGCTGAAAGTGAGGAGGAAATAAAGGACTTATTGATGCGGGTAAAAGAAGAGTGAAAAAGTGAAAAGAAGTGCAAAAGTTAGCCTGCTGCTCAATGTTAAAAAAAAACAAAGATCATGGAAATAGCAATCTCATTTCCTGGCAAATAGACAGTGACATATTTTATTTTCCTGGGATCCAATATATCTGCAGATGATAATTGTAGTCATAAAATTAATGTTTGCTTTTGGGGAGGATAGCCATGGTTTGGACAAGCTAGTAAAAAGTAAATATATTAAACTATCAACACAAGTCTGCATAGTTAGTACTATGGTATTCCCAGTTGTAACATACAGATTTGAGAGCTGGACCATAAGTAAGTCTGAGTGCCATAGAATTGACTCCTTTGAATTGTGGTGTTGGTGAAAACTGCTTAAAGTTGCTTGGACTGCAAGATCCAATAAATCAAATTAAGCCTTTTTGCAGATTACATAATGCTCACTATTACAGATCCATTAACAAGCCTTTCCTATGTGTTTGAAATCTTAACGCAATTTGGCAATATCTCAGGTTTCAATGTAAACTCCAGTAAAAGTGAAGCGCTAAATATCTCGCTACCCAATAAATTGTAAAATCTATTATTAGCAAACTTTTCTTTCAAATGGGTTTAACAACATATCAAGTATCTGGGTATCAATATACCTAAGCATCCTAGATTAATATATAATGCAATTTACCTCTTGATCATTAAACATGTATTAAAAGATATTAATACCTAGCCCACATACAACATTTCCTGACTGGGTAAGATACATGCTATCAAAATGAATATACTCCCTAAGTTATTATATCTTTTTCGTACAATCGGAGCAGCGATTAATATGAAAGATATACAAACCCTTTAGAGGGCAATCTGCAGCTTAATTTTGGTTCACAAAAAGCCTAGAAAAACCAATACCAACACGGTGGCTTCTAAAAATAAAGGTGGTCTAGCCATTCCAGACCTGCTAAAATATTTTAAAGCTTCTAAACTGGCCATATCCATTGGTGTGGGTAGAAATCGAAAACCATACTCTTAAAGAACAGAACCTTCTAAGTAGCCAGATGTTTTGGTTAAGTTTACATCATAAATTCAATCATTCCCTACTTCCCAGCAGTGGGACTCATTCTATAACTCGTTGGACTCAAATAAATAAGAGAAAACCTCTGATTGAGGCAGGTTCATGGCTCACTCCTTTATGGCTACCTCATAAAGCTATAACAATTAGCAAAAAATGCACAATTATCTTGGTGTATAGATAAAAAACTACTATTGCTGCAGACATACTAAGTGCAATTCAAAAGTGGTCAATCACGTCTTTTTGCGAACAGAATAATATACCGATTAAAAAATGGCTCAACCTTGCTCAAATTAATTAAAATATTTCTCATACTAAAAGCTAACAATTCAGCTAGCAAAACCCTATTGAAAAATGTTGTATATACAATTCAAATGGCAATAAAAGCACCTCCATCTATACTTATCTGATAGATCAGGACACACCATCTAAGCTCCATCATCAGAACTCCTGGGAGAAAGAGCTTAACACCACCTTAGATAATTTGCAATGCAACAAAATACATAAAATGTACCTGACTCCTGCTAGACTGAAACTTGTAAATCCATCACTGGATGCAAATTGTTTTAGAGGTTGCAATTCTACCGGTACATTAAGACACATACTTTGGGACTGCCCCACAATTGCTCACATTTGTTCAGGAATATATGCTACTTTAGAGAAATTAAGGGGCACTAGATTACCTCAGAGCCCAGTAATGGCCCTGTTAGGTCTCCCTATCACTGGTCTCTTCAAGGAAGCTCAACTCCTTTAGCAGCTAGAAACACTATTACTAAAACTTGGAAGTCGTCCATCCCCGAGTACGTGGAGGCACAGAAAAACTTAAACACATTTACTCAATGTGCATGATCTCTGCTGAACTAGATCATAACTTAAACAACTAGGCTTCATTTTGGGACATGTGGAAACTTTGAATTGGTTGGTAGTATAGGACGGTAACTCAAATACAGTCTTCAGAGAAGAATAAATGCAATGCTTCACCCCTCCCTCTCCCCCTTCCTTCCATCCTTTTTTTCTTTTTTGTGTTCTTTTTTTTTCTTTATTTTATTTCAAAGAAAAATTAAAAATATTAGGGAAAAAATACAAACAAGTTTTTTTTTCTTTATTGGGTTGCCATTTGTATACAATGCATGTTTGACTTGTATTGTTTTCTTAATCTAATAATGTTATGTCTCTCAGACCATTCAATAAAAAAAAAAAAGAAATCCAATAAATCAGTAATTCAGGAAATCAAGACAAACTGTTCACAGGAAGATATGATCATCATAAAGCTCAAGTATTCCTAGGAAAATACTCTGAAGCTGGGAAAGATTGAAGGCACAAAAGGAAAGGAATGAGAGAGGTGGAGATGAATAGATGAGATCACTGAAGCAATGAACATGAACTTGATGGAGCTCAGAGGGGCAATGACTGAGAGATGTACCTGGTGTGCTGCAGTCTATAGAGTCATGTGGATTCAGATACAACTGAATGACTAAACAACAAAAACAAGATTCTCCACTCTTCTGTGTTTAGCATCACATATTATAATTGTCTAACTACGATTCGTCGTCACGCTGCGTTGCGTAGTGCGTACGACTTAGCGATGAGCGCCGCAGTGGGCCTCGCGCAGCGAGGTGAGCCGTTAAACCGCTCTGTTGCGTAGTGCGTACGACTTAGCGATGAGCAATGAGCGCCACAGGCGCTCAATGCAGGCAAGCCTCGCGCAGCGAGGCGAGCCATTAAATCATAGCACTTTGGCAATGAGCGCTGCAGGCGCTCATTGCAGGCGAGCCGTTAAACCGTAGCACTTAGAAAAAAAATACGAGATGAAAAAAATTACGAGATAAGCGGCGGAACAAAAACACTAAAAAAAAACACTAAATACACACAAAAAAATAAAATAAAGGTCACTTACAGCATGGGGAACCAGGCATGACGTCTGGAAGTGAGTTGGAACTCCAATTTACAGCGATTTAGCCGAGTTACAAAGATCGAAAATCGGCTAAGCGAGAAAAAAATGGCCGCCGAAAAAAATGAAAACGAGGCTATACTACTACGAACTGCGTAAAACACAGCCACAGACGTATGTGTTTGAAAAACAACGAGATAAAGGATGTGGATTAACCGCGCAATGAGTAAAAAGACAGTAGCGAGTACATTTTACAAAACACAATTACAGATTTACGCATTAACACAGATTTAACGCCTTTGTCTCGCGCAACATCGGATTTCCCGCCTAAACCAACGCATTTGATGAAATATAAGTTGCAAGTAACAAAAAAAAAAGGGACAAATGTAGCGTCATGTTGTGTGGCAAACAAATTTCACAACATTTAATTTTTATTCATTTGACCGTTTTACCATATTTACTGTTAAACCATAGTACTTTAGCGGGCTTAGCGATGAGCGCCGCAGGCGATCATCGCCCGGCGAGCCTCGCATAGCGAGGCGAGCCGTTAAACCGTAGTACTTTGGCAATGAGCGCCGCAGAAAAAATGCCGGACGAACAAAACGAAAACGACGCTACAGCACTATAACCACGGATAATGCGGAAGTACACAGCTACGTTAACGGTTTCGGCTCGCGCACGCACACTATTACACTGAACACGTTCATCACGCTTACACAGCACCTCCACACCACTAATGCTGCAGTAACATCAACACAGATTTCCAGCTCTTCAACACAATGCATAAAAATACGTAAATTAATTTATTAATTTGAATTCTATATTTCAGTAGTACACAGAAAACAACATTAGCTACCTTACAATTCCATATGTATATTAATAACTAAACAACTTTTAAAACATAAATTAAAATCTTAACTGGTTATTTCATATCCAGGTCAAATATATGAAACTGTATCATCTCCATTTTTATATCAAGTGATGTCTTAACAATAACAGTAATTTGAGCAAGGAATATCTTTTTGAATAGTTTCAAATTTTCACCATATACTGTATGTACATAAGTGCCTACTTCACCGCAATCTCTCCAACATTTGTCTAGATTGTTATTTCACGTTTTAGCTGTTACAGTTGAAACCAGATGCCATCTCTGAATGATTTTAAAGTATAATTCTCTAAAATACACATTTGGTAGATTTCCATACTAGAGCAGAAGATCTGTTCCAAATACTCTGTTCCAAATACTCTCAGTTTTCCCTCATTTAGCACTTTGCCTTATGATGTCATAACATTTGGAAATGATTTGCCTGTCATGATCTTTTTATACAAAGTTGTTCATACTTTGTCTGTACATTCATATTTTATTGTAGATATCCTACATCTTACAAAGCATTATGCTCTGTAGTCTAGCCACATCACATCTTTCAAACAGAAAGTATTTTGCAAAGTTGCAAGAGATTTTAATGTTCTGAGTATGCTATATTTTTTTACCATTTTTTGTTTAATATATCAATTGTTGGAACCATTGAGGGACAGGACATAACCTCATATTTCTTTATACATTGATAACAACATTTTAAAATAGATTTTACAACTAAGGGTATTCTAGAAATTTCTCTTTGGTCTAATTATTGTTGCCAAAGGAGATATTTATGGGAGAGTTTACCTATCGGGCAGCTTTCTATATGTATCCATTTTGATAAGTTCTTATTAAAACCCAACTTTATAAAATGGTTTAGCATTACAACGTTGTGATAGTCTTCAATAGAGGGTGATGATAAATCACATTTTATAATTTTCTTTTGACTATTTCCAGTCTAATATTTTATCCCTATATATAAATGTATTAATAGTCCTCTGGAAATTAATCAGTCTCTAATTTGGCACTGTTATGGGAATACATCTCAACAAAAATAGTTTTGGGAAGAATAGTCATTTAAATTGCTGATTCTGCCCATTCAAGACAAAAAAAATTCTTGACCTAATAACAATAGCTTAATATGAAATATTATATGAGATATAATGAATTAATATGAGATGTAAGCCTAATATGGAACTTTGTATAACTGACCCACAACAGGTCAGTTGAGTTATATTTTTGCTATCCTATTTACATAACATTTATTTCCTCAGTACTTCTTTCTGATCAACCTTTAAACCATTTAGTATGAGTATTTATTGTACTCTTCTCAATTATATTGTGTAATTGAGGTCATGAATTTATAGGGTCTGTTAAAGTCAAAACTATTTTGCCGTCAAATAACATTATTTTGTATGTTAGATCTCCTCTTTTGACTCCTTTAACTTCTACTGAATTACTAATTAGTTGTGCCAACGGTTCTATTGCAAGAACAAACATCAATGGGGATAAAGGTCAAACTTGCCGTGTATCATTTTTATATACAATATATCAGTTTCCTGCTCCACAAATGAATGCTGAATAATTGACATATATGATTTAGCTCCAAAGTCATCAAAGCTAGATCCATAAAATCCCAGCTGACTTTTTTTAAATTTTATTTAACAAATTTACCGCAATAACAAATCACAATCCAACATACAAAAACACAATTGTGAAATACACAGAATAGAGCTCTTCATTGTATACAAACTAGCAATCTGTTATTTCCTCTCCCAACCACACAATTTTTTTAACTGTAAAAGAATATGGGCCTCATTCAATTGAGAAATTGTAGCTTACGTGGAGCCCTTATATATCTGCTATTCAATTGGCGTCTTTTTGCGAACCTCAAATGATCTACGGTTGTTACAACAGTAACTTACAACCCACCTCAGCCTTTGATCTTTCACATCCTCAAGAGTTAGGATCGCTAAAAACAGCAAATCGCTATTCCATTGCTACAATTCCGCAAGCCTGTAAATGGCAAAAATATGTCTATGCTTAATTTATTTATTTATTTAAACTTTTTTTCTAAATGTTATTATTTTGTTACATTGCCAAAATAAATTCATGTATTTTGGTTTTCAAATTTTGCATTTTATGCATTAATTTTCCTTAATTTTGCATTATCCACAACATTTTTGGAAGATAATAGCCTTGATGTATAATCTAATCAATAAGTTGGTTATTCAAATCAGCATATGGAATATATTTTCTTACTTTACCAATACTTTTAAATAGTCCCTCATCCTCTTCAATATTTGGAAATAATTTATTCCATTTATGAACTATTTCAAAATTAATCTTGGATAATTTCATATGCATAGTTCATAACCTGTTTACCTGTACAGTAATACGGAATCAGCTTTGTAGCTTTTACGCCATCAGATTCAGAAATCCATATTTGCCTTCCTAAGTTTGTTTATATAACTCTTTACTTGAACATAGAAATACCAATGTTCTTTTTGTATATTCAGTTCAATCTTTTCTAAACTCTTAATGGATTTGGAATCTCTTTCAAGAAAGTGCTCAATAACTCCTCTAAAGCAAATATAAACTCCTGCACCTGGTCTGATCATGCAGCAATTTCCTGAAATATATATTTTGGAACGCAGTTTAATTTACCCTACTCTTAGAAACTTACAGCCTTATTAAATTGTGATTCGGTAAATTTAAAAGGGCTCTATTTCAGCACACAGCATATTTTTCTTACAGAAGTTTTTAGTTAGTGAACTTCTATCCAAAAGCAAGCAGCCTTATTAAATTGCGATTCAGTAAATTTAAAAGGGCTCTATTTAAGCACAGAGCATATTTTTTTTACAGAAGTTTTTAGTTAGTGAACTTCTATCTAAAAGCAAGGTCTTCACTAACTAAAAACTTCTGTAAAAAAATATGCTTTGTGCTTTTATAGAGTCCTTTTAAATTTACAGAATCGCAATTTAATAAGGCTGATAGTCTTCACTAACTAAAAACTTCTGTAAAACATTATGTTGTGTGCTTAAATAGAGCCCTTTTAAATTTACTGAATCACAATTTAATAAGGCTGTTAATGAATATCTACTGTCTTTCACCTCAAACCTGGATCAGATCTCCTCTGACTTAAAATTATTTTTTAATACTAATTCAAATGAAGAAACTTCAACAGGTATTCATCCAAGGTACCTGCAAGAAAATAGCCTCCGTCATAAAAAAAAAAATACCATCAGAAAGAGCAGGATTTCATTAAACATCTAGATACTTTAGAGAAACAAAGCCAAATTTCCCTCCCCCTCCTTAAGATGCCAAATTGAAAAAAAAAAAAATTGATTAGATTGGAACGGAAAAAGCACCTAGAAAGACTGGACATCTTTTCTATTCTAAGGCGAATAAACCTGATAAATTCCTGGCCAGAAATCTGCAAACAAAATTTTCCCAATTTAGAATCTCCCAAATACGAGCTGCGGCAGGTTCTCCCTGCATAAGCCAATATGAAATTCATTTTTTTTTTCAAAGATTTCTACCAATATATCTATTTGACCCAAACTTATGCCCCTAATAATACAATTACATCCTACCTAAATTAATTAGACCTTCCTTCTATATCTCCTCTTGACCTACAAAATTTAAACAGAGAAGTTTCTTGTGAAGAGGTTCAAGACGTAATTAAGTATTTAAAATCTGGGAAATCGCCTAGTCCTGATGGGCTTACTAATTTATACTCAAAAAAATTCTCAGATGTTCTCACTCCTTTCTTGTGTAATCTATTTAACTCAATTCTTAGAGGTGAGGCAATGCCCCCAGAATTTAATTATGCAGACTTGACACTCTTTCACAAGGACGGGAGAGATCCTATGGAGGCCAAAAATGATCGACCAATCTTGCTTTTAAATGGAGATGTCAAGTTACTAGCTAAAATATTTGCTAGAAGAATCTAAATTTTTTTGCTGAATCTGATACATAAGGACCAATCTGGTTTTATTCCACATACAAACAGGGGATGATATTAGGAGAACCCTCAATATCATACATCTTTCCAGAACATCTAATTCCCCTATAGGCCTTCTTGCATTAGATATAGAGAATGCGTTTGATACACTTGAATGGCCTTTCCTATTTGCCACCTTGACTAAATTTGGGTTTAAGGGACAATTTATAAACATGTTTCATACATATTTAAAACTCCCTGGATCTCAAAGAGCATTCATTAACATACAAAGGGGCAACAGGCAAGGTTGCCCTTTATCCCCCCTACTCTTTGCCTTGGCAATTGAACCACTAGCACAAGCTATTAGAGCCAATGTAGCAATCAAATGCTTTAAAGTAGGGCATCACCACATCAAATGTTCTCAAATTTGCTGATGACCTTTTGTGTACTTTAGCAAGTCCTGAGTCTTCAATCGAGGCGTTAATGCCTACTATTGACCAATATAGTGCCCTTTCTGGGCTACAACTGAACCGTGATAAAACTAAAGCTCTCAGTTTAGGTATTTTCCCAGACACCTTAAAACCCCCTAAAACAAACCTATAACTTAATTTGGCCTACTACACATATAAAATATCTAGGTATTCACTTAACTAACACGATATCTGACCTTTATAAAGCAAACTACCATCCCCTTTACTTTATTTAAACACAGACATGGACACATGGTCGAAATCAAATATTTCTTGGACAGGTCGTATAGCCTCTATTAAAATTAATGTCTTACAAAGATTGCTCTATTTATTTAGGACATTGCCAATTCAAATAAACAACAAATAACTAATTTATTTTTAAAATAAAGTATTTAAATTCATCTGGAAAAATAGGCCTCCCAGAATAGCAAAAAAGGTAATGTATAGACATAAATAAAAGGAAGGTTTGTCATGCCCCAACTTTTCAAATTATTTTAAAGTAGCACAGCTAGCATTCATTCCTCTAGCTCACTCTACTCAACATCATCATAACTGGATATTCCTAGAGAATTTCCAACTGATCCCTCTTTCTTGACAGAAATCTAATTCTCAAAACCCAGTGATTAGCCTTACTGTAAAACCTGAATCATATATGGGACAATAATAAATGGGCTGAAGCTTATTTAAACCTTTCCAAGTGTTCATATAGCTATACCTTACTTGAAACCTCCATAAAGATCATACACAGGGCATACCTGAACCCTTTACGGATACATAAAATGTATTCAAAAGTCAATGACAAATGCTTTAGTGGATGTCAAATGCAAGACGGTTTTATACACGCAATGTCCCATAGTCCAAAAAGTCTGGTCTAAAACTACTAAATTAATAACGAAATTACTCAAAACTGCCTAACTAACCTGCTACAGATACTTGCTTGTTAGGCATACACTTTACTAATTTAGATATACAAGGTAATAAATTAGCCCAATTGATCTTTTTAGCAACTAAAAACATTATTGCTAGATCTGGAAAGATAGTTTTATAAGATTCCGAGATATAATCAATAAACTTAACTACATATTTATAAATGAGAGCATAACCCACATATTATTAGATAAATACCCTACTTTTTTAAGTATATGGGAGCCCTGGATATCATGTTTTTGAAGGTCATTAAGACTATGGAACCTCTAATTGCTTTCTACCCAATTATGGTGGAGAGTGAGGCTAGAAGAGAATTGAAATGGGTGGACCTGGCGATACTTGGATAAACATCAATCTTTTTCCCCTTCTGGGGATCAAATAAAAGGTAGAAGAGGATGGGCTACCATGGACCTTCCCCACCTTATTCCCCCCCCCCCCCCCATTTATTTCTTGATCTATTTATTTCTATTATATTATCGTTTTTCTTTTATCACCTGATCTAGATATTTATTTAATTATTTGGATTTAAACAAATAGAGAAATCTATTAACTAATAGAAATACATAGTTTTTAGACACTCCAAAACACCCTTAATTTATAAGTATATCTCTTTAATTCTATGCCTTTAAACAAATAGAGAAAATTAATAGCTAATTAAAATGCATAGCATACCCCAGAACACCCTTAAATTATAAGCAATTATTTTTTAAGGTAACACTTAAACACTAAATTGTATCTCTGACTTTAAACAAAAAAAGAAAATTTATAACAAACTGAAATACATAGCCTTTGGATACTCCAGAACACAATCTTATTCTGCTTAAGGGTATACATTTTCACCAAAAAAATATATATATTTGCGCAATACACTTAAACACTAAAACTTAATTCACACAAATCTGTTGTTTTTGTGTCTGTCCCCCATCCCTTTTTTTCCATTATATAATAACGATAAATCTCACTTATTTTCTTTGTTATTTCTACAGAATGTTATCTATTGATTATTATATTTATTATTGTGAATTTCTATTTATATGTCCTCAATAAAGACATTGAAATAAAAAAAAAGAAAGTGCTCTATATTATCCAATTCTCTTTCATCCATTTAAAAAAAAAAGCTATATTCAATTCTTTAGAAAGTTCAGGATTATTTTTAAGTGGCATTTGGTATGTAATTTTATTAATCCCAATGATCTTAGAATGAAAAGTACTCCAACTTTTTAGCATGGGATGAATTAGAATATCATCGTTAATCTCCTGGGGAATTTCTATTTTCATATTATGCAACAGATATGAGTTTTTTTCGGGACTTTTCAGTGAATATTCACATTCATAATCTCTAAACTTCTTCCCTTTGAGTCACAATTCTATGACCATTTTATGTAAAATTGACCAGTTAGCCCATTCTATGTTTGGTCAATTATAACCTCCTCTATTGTTTGTCTGCCATAATTTTTCAAGACTTATTTGTGCTCTTTTTTTATTCCAATTAAATAGCCTATGTATTTTTGTAAATCTATGTTTTTTTTTAAGAAAGGGGGATTTTGAAGAAGAAAAATAGGGCCACATTCAATTGGCCGAATTTGACATCCGGTAGCCCATAAGTGAGGTTGCAAGCTATTTTTATATTTAATTGTTGTCTTTCTGCAGGCTCCGATCGGGTTAGGAGTTACTTGCTTGAAAAACTTGTGTCCATCTAAGTCAGGGGTCACCAAACTTGGTCCTGGAGGGCCGCACCCAGGCCTGGATTTGTGGATATCCTTGCTGCAAACAGGTGAGACTATTGCTTCTTCAGTCATCCTGATTGACTCACCTGTGCACAGAAAGGAAATCCTCAAATCCAGGCCTGGGTGCGGCCCTCCAGGACCGAGTTTGGTGACCCCTGATCTAAGTTGTATCTAACAGCCTTCAGAAGCCTTTGATCTGTTACTTTCGCAAGGCTAAAATCGCAAATCGCTATTCAATTGCTCAATTTTCCGAAGCTCGCAAATGTATCCACCCTCGTGAAGGGCAAATGGAGAAGGAAATCCTACATGTGCTCGAAAGGACCTGCAAGGGGGTTAAACACATATTCGTAGCATGCAAACAAAAAATCAATACTGCATTGTGTGGTGAAGTGCCACCAGGGGTCAGAAGAGAGCTCTTCAAGACTATTCCCAAGGAGTGAGAGAGTTAACAACCTGCTCAAAAGGCAGGGGTGTGGCTGCAATCAAGCCCGGCTACCTTCAGTTGGAGGATTGTTTGGAAGTGTGGAACCTGTGAATAGGAAGCCTGAGACAACTCTGCGTGGCGAGAGAGAGGTCAGGAAGACCTGGAAAGCCAGTCTGGCTGCCCGGCAGTGTAGAGCCAGCTCAGTTGAGAGACATTGAGAAGAGTGTCCAGCGTGATCGGAGAGGTCAAAGAGACACAGCTCCCCTGCAGATGGAGTGCAGATCCTGAAGGGAGTGGACTCTAAAACAGATAAGTGTGCAGGCCTGTGTTTTGGACTATATTATGAACTGCAGAGCAGAGCAGTGAGGGAACTGCAGATAAAAGTATAGGTAGAGCTTCAAAGAGGAGCTAGGATTTTTTTTTTTTATGCTGACAAATAAAGCGCAAGTTCTGTTAAACCTTATAAAAGGCTCCAGAGTACTCCATTGTGGTGCTGGAAAACAAGGCACGGATCCTGAGAGTAGCAGTGAATCTGTCACAACTGTAAATAACAGGGAAAGCAATGAAAGCCATTAGAATTAACTGCACAACATTCTCAAGCACGTAAATTGGCAGGAAATAAACTTAAATTGTATGAGTCATTTGGGGGTTAAAACGATCTCGGGTATCAATTAGTTAATACATATCAGGCCACCCATATGGATTAGAACAGTATTGGCATTCATTTTCATAATCCTTTATTTTCTATGTCTTGCAAGTCTAATCGCATATCAGACTGATGTAATTCGGACATTCTCATTTCCTATTGGCTGATTTCAAATGGGAGGTTACGGGCTTGCTTAATTAATCGTGTTCCCGAACCAGTGCATGGTCTATGGTGCTGGCTTCAAGACTGCAACTTGCGATCCTGAGCAGTAGAATAGCCTTGCAAACGGAAGGGAACTGGAGCCCGCAACTCACTCGCAGACAATCGGCTGTCTGCGATCAAGTTACGGGCCTGGAATTGAATGTGGCCCATAATTCTTGGATAAATTACCATTTTGATTATACTAATTCTTCCCAAAAGCAATGTCAAATCTCTATCTATTTTTACAGTTTTTGTAATTATATGAATATATTTTTTGAATAGTTGAAGCCAAGATAACTCATAGTGTTTTTGAATTTTAAATGAAAATTTCGATATTACTTGTTCCTGATGTAACCATAATACCACAGATTTTGCCATATTGATATTACATCCTGAAAATGAGGAATATTCGTTTAATGCTTTCATAATTTTGGGTATATTATCCTGAAGTCTTTCAACAAACAATAAGCGATCATTTGCATATAGGGCTATCTTCAATTGATTATTTACCGACTGGGATACCTTGTAAGATTTTTCCTAACTTATTTGCCAATGGTTCCATTGTAATATTCAACAGCAAGGGGGACAAAAAGCAGCCCTGTCTCATGCCCCTTTGCAGTTCAAATTCCTTGGATTTAGAACCATTAATCACTAATGAGGCGATGGGGAGGAATATATTGACTTAATTATTTGCCAAAAATGTCCTTTAAATCTCATTTTATTTAATTACATCAATAAATAATTCCATACTAATTCCAATGCGTTTTCGGCATCTAAACTTAATATTAGGGCTGATTAGTTTTTTTGTATTTGAATTGATATTCTTGAATTATTCCCATCACCTTCCTAATATTTGTAGTTACTTGTCTAACTTGTATAAATCCAGTGTGTTCCTCTCCTATCAGATTATTAATAAGTAAAAGATTTGCCAATATTTTAGTGAAAATCTTGTAATCTGAATTTAATAATTTCTCTCTTTCTTTTTTTTTTAGCAAATCTCTTTGACATTTCAATATTCCCCGAAAAATATTAATTCATTAATCTTAACAAGATAGGAGATATTTGTTCTAGCATTACTACATAACATTTTTTAGAATAGCCATCTAGTCTGGGTGTTTCCTTTTTTAAGAGATTGCATAAATCCAGTATCTCATTAATTGTAATCGGTTTGTTTAGATTTTGCAATTGTTATATAGTTACATACCGTATATACTCGAGTATAAGCCAAGTTTTTCAGCCCTTTTTTAAGGCTGAAAAGGGGCCCCTCGGCAGTCACCCCCCTGTCTCTCCACCCCGTGTCTCTTCCCCCCTCTCCCTCTCCTGTGTCTCTTTATCCCCCTCTCCCTCGTGTCTCTTTCCCTCCCCCTCCCTTATCATCCTCCTCATCCTTCCTCCTCAACCCCCCTCCTCAACCCCCCTCCTCATCCTCAACACCCCTCCTCATACTCAACCCCCCTCTTCAATCCCCTCCTCAACCCCCCTCCTCATCCTCAATCCCCCTCCTCAACCTCAACCCCCCTCCTCATCCTCCCTCCTCAACCCCCCTCTTTATTTTACCCCTCTCTATTTACCTCCCCCTCTCCCTTTCCCCTCACTTACCTTCCATCAGCAGCAGCTCCTCCGCTCCTCTGCTCGTCTTCCGGCTGCGTAGGGACCCGGCATATGCTAATGACGTGACGTCACATGCGTGTCACGTCATTAGCATTGGTCGGGTCTCGACGCAGCCGGAAGACGCGCGGAGGAGCGGAAGTAAGTGAGGGGAAAGGGAGAGGTCGGCTTATACTCGAGTATATACGGTAGTTATATAGTATTTGAAGTTGAAAAAAGACTTTCAGTCTTTAAGATCTCCAATGATCAGCAATATGTGGATTAGTTGTTAATTAATTGAATGCAGAGAAAGGCAAACGAAAAAAAAAAAAAAAAGTGAAACTTAGCCAATTGTCTCAATGGGAAAAAAAAATCCTCCCTGGCCCCAGATACTGGTGATCAGATTCCTCCCTGGATCAATACTCTCTCATTAATTATCCAGAATAACCCTGAATGCCCTTTTTAATTAAAAATAAAACCAGTCCACTTTTAAAGTTATCTATCAAATCTTTTGGTAGAGAATTCCACAGATTAACTACCCTTACTGTGAAGAACCCTTTTCTTTCTTTAAGGTGGAATCTTTTTGCTTCTAACCTCAAAGGATGTCCTTTTGTGAGCTGAAAACCTTTTGGCACAAAAAGCTCACTTGACAAATCTTTATACTGACCCTGGATGTATTTATAGAGGTAATCATAAGTTTAATTTGGTTAGTCTTTCTTTATAACTAAGCCCCTCTACCTTTTCCAGCTCTAAAATGTCCTTTTTATAAAGTGGTTCCCAAAATTGTACTCCATATTCCAAATGAGGGCGTACTAGGGATTTGTATAGTGGCAGAATTATATTTGTTTCCCTTGCTTCTATACCCTTCTTAATACATGCTAATATTTTATTTGCCTTTGCAGCTGCCGCTTGGCATTGAGCACTGTTATCTAGGTGGTTGTCCACAAGTACTCCCAAACACCTTTTAATATCTGATACGTCTATATTTGCTCCATTAAGATTATAAATTGCATCACTATTTTTCATTACCAGATGCATAACTTTACATTTATTTGTGTTAAATCTCATCTGCCATTTAGATGCCCATTCCTCTAATTTATGTAAATCCCTTTGGAGGGAAAGTATATAATTATCTAATTTAATTACCTTGCACCACTTCGTGTCATCAGCAAAAATGGAGACACTACTTTCCAGTCCCACCTCTAAGTCATTAATTAATATATTAAAAAGGAGAGGACCTAATACTGAACCCTGAGGAACCCCCATTACTACGTTAGCCCAACCAGACTATGTTCCATTTACCACAACCCTATGCTTCCTGTCTTTTAGCCAGCTCTCGATCCATGAGCAGATATTTACTGCAATTCCTGTATCCCTTAGTTTGCACAATAGTCTTCCATGGGGCATTGTATCAAAAGCCTTTGCAGAATCCAAAAAGACTACATTCACTGAGTTGCCTTGATTCCAGTTCCTACTAACGTCCTCATAGAAACTAATTCGATTTGTTTTACATGACCTATCCCAGTTGCCTCATTACCCTTGGATTTATTCCATCAGGACCTGGGGCTTATAAAGATTTATTTTTTTCCAACCTCTTTTGGATTTCTTCCTGGATTTTCTCAATATTCTTTCCTATAGTGAGTTCTGGTTCTTCCATTCGGACCCCTCCCCCACACTTTCTCCTCCTCCATCCCTTCCCCTCATTCCAACCAGAAAAAAAGAAAAGAAAAAAGAATGAAAAAAAAAAAAAGATAATTATGTCACTCCCTCTCTCCTCTCTCCCCCCGCTCATTCCTTCCATTATTTCCTTGCTGAAAAAATACATTTTACAAAAGATATGGGCTCTGTTATTTATAAACTTATTTGATTCTCTATCTTTCCTCTTTAAGGAACCTACGTGCTTCCTCAGCTTTTTCAAAAACCAATGTTCCTTTAGAGGTGTCTAGTTGTTGTTGCTTAGTTGGGTTGAGCAAAGCAATTTTTTTTTTAACTTCTTTCAAAAGTTGGTTAAAACAAGTTGAGAATTCTCGATGCTTGCAAACCACTTCCGCTGAATAGTCATTATATAGTTGCAAGGTAGAGCTTTCATATGATAAACCTTTTTAGTTTTCTAAATTCTTCCATTATCTGTAGTTTTTCTTGGAAATTAAGAAATATTATTATTACCATTAATTACCATATTAAATCTAAGCCCAGAATTTGTTTTCTATCTGAACCAATTTTATGGGCTCTTTCTATAACAAAATATGGTTTATTTGGATTCATACTAACTAATTTAGGCAGTTCAACTGGTGCAAAGTATAATAAATTCTTGCTATCAACAGATTCTGGTATGCCAACTTCTTTCACGTTGTTCAGTCTACTTCTATTTTCCATATCTTCTCATTTAAACTGTTTATTTTGTTCTATTAAATATTTTATTTGTTTTTCCTGTTCTACCGTATCTTCTTCATCCAATATTCTTTGTTCTGTTTCAACTATTCTTTGATTCCTCATTTTAAATTATTCCTTTAAAAGAGTCAACCTGTCTCTGTAGACTTTCTATTAGTGGCCTAAACATTGTTGAGATTTGTTGTACAATATTTTGAGCAAGTTTTTGATCTCCTATATTTTCAGCAGTCATGTCTAATGTTACATCTAATTGTTATGTCTCCTTTTTTCTTTCAATTCTTTATTACCTTTTTGAAGGTTGCTTCTTTGATCACTTCTTGTTTCCTGCTCAGAATTCCTATAAATACAGTTATTACACTGGGAGCCTGGGCTTCGCTCTTGCAATCCATAACCATTTTAACCATGTCTTCCTCTAAGCATATGCCCACTGTATTATACAGGAATTTTCTACCCACATAAGGTGGATATAAAAAGTCTACACACTCCTGTTAAAATGTCAGGTTTCTGTGCTGTAAAAAAATGAGACAAAGATAAATCATTTCAGAACTTTTTCCTGGTAATTCTTGGTAATGTCACTGTTGTGCCATATTTTCTCCACTTAATGATGACTGTCTTCACTGTGTTCCATGGTATATCTAATGCCTTGGAAATTCTTTTGTACCCTTCTCCTGACTGATACCTTTTAACAATGAGATCCATCTGATGCTTTGGAAGCTCTCTGTGGACTATGGCTTTTGCTGTGGAATGCAACTAAGAACATTTCAGGAAAGACCAACTAGAGCAGCTGAACTTTATTTGGGGTTAACCAGGGGCACTTTAAATGATGGCAGGTGTATGCTGACTCCTATTTAACACGATTTGGAATGTGATTGCTTAATTCTGAACACAGCTACATCCCCAGTTATAAGAGGGTGTGCAGACTTATGCAACCACGTTATTTTTCTTTTCTTTTTTTTTCTTCCCTCCACCTAAAACATTTCAGTTTGTTTTTCAATTGAGTTGTACAGTTTATAGGTCACATTAAAGGTGGAAAAAGTTCTGAAATTATTTATCTTTGTCTCATTTTTTTACAGCACAGAAACCTGACATTTTAACAGCTGTGTGTAGACTTTTTATATCCACTGTACATCTGTTTCAAGGTTACTGCCTCTCATCAGCATGATTCTGGATCCTTCCTCTCAACTGTATTTAGTTCTTTATAGAGTTCCCACAAAGATCTCCCTCTTAATTTTCTAAATTGAGCTGACCACAACATTAGTATGCCCCTAATATAAGACATCACAAAGTTGTTTTTGAATTTCCTGAATTTTATGACATTTAAAGTAGTTTTGGATTTCATCTTTCAATTTCCATTTTTTCTATATTGAGCTAAATAAAGCAGTATCCATTGTCCAAGTCTTAGTTATATGTTCATCGTTTCTTTTAGGTCCATCATTTCTTTTAGTTCCATACACCTCTGCCTTTTTCTCTTTTTTTTAATCCTAATAATCCTGCACAAAACCTCAATGTCTAACAGGAAATAGTCAAATCTTGTATAAGTTTTATGTCTATTTCAAAAATAAGTATAACCACTTTCTTTGGGGGAAAACGTTTTCCAGGCATCATACAGTAAGGGTTAGTTCACATTCTGGCAATGCACAGCAATTTTAATTGAATGATCCTGAATCCAAACCTTAATATAGAGTCAAATAAAATAGAATAGATAACATACTTTTTGCCTCTTCCAATTAATGTACAGTAAGACTATATCACCTATCTATTCTATCAGCTAGAGTTGCATTTCTATATATTCAAAACAAATTTACACAGAGCAGAGACAGAGCAAATACATACCTAGCTGGACTCATAAGTATAGCACATATATAGCTCTTTTATATGCAAGTCTCATCTACCAAGGAGCTTGTCAAGGACTTTCTATACAGAGTTAGATCTGAAATATTGAAGTTCCCACATAATATCAAGAAGCTTTTTTTAATTCTGGAAAATTGTTTAAAAAAATTATGCAGAAATCTTTTCCACTTTACATTAGGTAAATATAAGTTGGCAATAGTATCATTTTCATTATTTAAACATCCAATGCAAATTGTATATCTCCCTTCATGATCTATTTCTTTATATTCTTCTTGAATTACTATTCTTCTGTTGAAACTCCCCTGACTTTAGATTTATATTTTGAGTTAATGATTTCTGGATACATTTTATTGTTCAATATTTGTACTTTATATCAGGCATGTTACATCAGATTTCTATTTAAGAAATGCAACTGTCGCAATTCTTCTTTTATGTGGGGAGTTAAGGTCTTGGGCATTTTGTGATATTAATTTAAGACCCATTGCTTATATAACATTTGTTATATTTTGTACTATTTACTGTTGGGATCTAAATCAATGTTTCCATTTGGTCACTCATACTAATAAACATAAGTTACATTTTCTTTTCATACATTCTACACCAGATGTAGGTATTCATGTCTGGATACATAATCACCAAAATGACAAACTAACCTAATCTGCTACTATTGATCCCATATCAAAGTTTGAGGATATAAAGACAAGGTGTATTAATCAAATTAGCCCATATTCTCTCAGGTTAAACAGCCTCAGTTGCGCAACATCGCATGACAGCTGAAGAAGATCAAGGGGAGAAGAGTTTTGTAAATTGTAGTGTTAATCAAGACCCAGATTTACATTAAAATTATGTGTTATCTAAAAAAAATAAGTTTTCCCAACATTCTGTTTTCAATCTTATTTTTAACAATACAATTCATTATATTTACACAATACCTAAGGGGTAAGCTGTTAAAATACCATGTTTTCTCCAAGTCAAACTAAATATACCATAACTTATTAGTCCAAATTATTTGAAATTACCTTTTTGCCAAATAATGTTATATAACTGTTAATCAATTAAATAGACTGAAAATGAAAAAAAATGTTTCTTGTGTTATAACTAAGTGTCTACTACCTATTTTATTATATTATCCATTTCCATTTACAAAGAAAAACTATAGCTCAGTGGGTTACAATTAGTGGCCATCTGAAGATCTGTTTTCCTTTAATTAATATATTTTCAGGTTTTAAAAACAGTTGTATAAAGTAAGCCATTAAGTTTCACATTATGTAGTCAATTCACTGCTGAACTAGAGACAGTTCCATTTGTTATCCAGCAGTGACATCTTCTGGCCATTTAAGTGTATTAGTTTTCCTTTGTTTGTGTGCTTCTACTCTTTCTCTCTGTGGGTGCCTCCCATAGATCCACCCCCAAGGTGGGCAAGCCAAGCCCATGGTTTTCCCTGCCTCCTGATAGGCTCTTTATGGACACATCAATTGCATACCCCCGGAGGCACATCTGTTATTGTTTTGTTCTAATCTGGGCAGAGAGTTTGCATATGTTCAGCCAACAAACATGTAGAGGAGAGGAGTGGAGAGGTGAGGAGGAGGAGAAGATGGGAGGAGAGAGGGGAGAGAAAGGTGGCCCTGGGGAGTAGTGCTGGAGAATAAGGTGAGGAGTGGTGGATGAGAGAAGGTGAGGAGTGGTGGAGGAGAGGAGAAGGAGTTGGAGGAGTTGGAGGAGTAGGTGGCGGAGGAAGAGGCGGTGGAACAGGAGGAGGAGGTGACAGAGGAGCAGTAGGAGGAGGTGGTGGAGGAGCAGGAGGAGGAGGGGAGTGTAGAGGAGGAGGTGGGTGGGTGGCCCGAGCCACAGGAACATCTAGGAGAGGGACAGAGGGGAAGGGGCCTGATCCCGGTGGGGGGGGGGGGGGTAGTTTCGGAGGAGGAACAGGCCTCAGGGACAGGTCTGGGAGGCAAGGATCCCCATCCACAGTCGGGAGATCAAGAGGTTAAGGGCAAGCACAGAGCCCACAATTACACGCACCGGGAGAAAGTGGTCCTCCTCTGTGCTATGTGTGGCTGTTCCCCCGTGATTCTTGCAGGGGGAAGGGAAGTTAGGCCAGGGCCTAGGGTGCAGGAATGGAAGGAAGTAGCGGCTGAGATGACAGCGGTAGGCACAGCGCCAAGGGATGTGAGGTCTGTCATGCACCGGTTTAATGACATCAGGGCCAAGACGAGGAGGATGATAGCTAAGAAAGACAAGAACCAGACAATGACCTATAATGAGTGGGAGATTGTCGCAAAGGACCCTCTGAGACAGGTGCACGCTGCTGGAGCTTCAGGCCTGGTGGCCCAGCAGGATCCAGCCTCCATGTCAGGTAAATATCACATACACCAACATGCCACCACATGTACATCACACACGCTACACATGTACATGATGACTAACAAGGACACTGACATGCCAGCTCCATGAAATTAACAAGGGATAGATGGATGCATCATTAATAGCTGTCATTCCTGGGCACAACAAGTGTAATCAAGCAATAGAGAGTCCATGTATTGGTGTGTCCACTGCAGCCTATGCAGCTACAGTCCGCAGCCGGAATCAAGATATCGTTAGGAGACAAGAACGATAAAGACCAAGAGCTAAAGAATAGATCACATCTAGCAAATGATAGCTAATCTGAGTTGCAATTAGGAGTATCATCCAAGTTCAAGCCTAGATGTCAGATAGTTAAGAATGCACACAAAACAATATATTATTCATCATACTAATGACATATACCTTTCTTTTCTCTCTTTCAGCATCAAGGTGGTCTGGGTCCAGTGGTGAGCCAGAGGCGGGGTCGTTGGCTCCATCGGCGCAGGAAGTGTAGGAGCAAGCTCCGTCCAGCAGGAACCAGTGCAGGGAGAGGAGGAAACAAGCTGAGCCGAGGGCTATGGCTCGGAGGAGGAGGATGTAATATGGCTCGTGGGGTCACCATCTGGCCCTCCGGACACACCGACAGGATTCAAACTTATTATCCCCCTCCTCAAGAGACTAAAGCTATCACCAGGGCCCTCCCACTGGAGTGATGACAGCTGCCAGCCCCCCCCCCCCCCCCACAGCAGTGTGCTGGAGTACCCTTCCGCCGGGCCACAGACCCTGCCTACTCCCATACCGCCACCTCCTCACCACGCAACACCCCAGGGACCTCCATCCCCAACATCAGGCCAGGCTGCGCTGACAGAGATGCTGGCCCTCATGCGTCAGCAGGTGGACTGGCTTCGGGAGATCCAGGCCAGCATCTCCCACAATCATGCAGAGGTAATGCGCAGCCTGGCAAGGCACAATAGGGAGGAAAGGAGGACGCAGCTGGCCTGGCTGCTCAGTATCAGTCCCCAGCCCTGCCACCTTTACCCCGGAGACATCCCCCAGTCACCTGCAGCCCTGCCCCTCATCTCCTCCCACCATGCCTCCACCACTGCAGGTGCTGCTGCCTCCCAGGGGGTTACCTCCCCCTACCCCACCATCAGCAGGGAGATGGCGGCCGGCCACAGGGGATTGGGGCCTGTGCCTAGGCGGAGGGGGACATAGGGGCTGCACAGATGTTTGTGCCCTCTCAACAGCACAATCTATTGGTCCCAATGTTAACCTAATCTAGCCTAGCTACAAAGTCTTGGATCTTGGCCTATGTGACGGTGACAGTGGCGTAGCTAGAGCTTTTGCTGCCTGGCGGCTATCCCTTTTGTTTGCAGCCCCCTCAGTGCAAACATATATATATATATATATATATATATATATATAAAAATATATATATATCACCTTCTTGCTCACACTCCCTCCTTCTCTATATCTCCCCTCTCTTTCTCTCTCTTCCTCCCCCTCTTTCTCTACCTCTCCCTTTCTCTCCATGTCTCTCTCCTTAGTACACTCCCTTCTCTCTACCTCTCTCCCCCTTTCTTTCTCTCCCCCCTCTCTCTTCCCCACATGTATTCTATCTCTCTCTTTCACTCTCTATTTCTTCTCTCCCTCACTTTCTCTCCCCCTCTCTCTCTCCCTCTCTCCTCTCTCTCCCCTCACTCTCTATACTTTCTCTTTCTCTTTCTCTCCCTATCCCCCATTCTCCCACTCCCCTTCCTCTCTCTCACCCTTTCTTTCTCTCCTCTCCCCTCTCTCATCCCCCTCTCATTCTAACCCTCTCACTTTCTTTTGCACCCCCTCCTTATCGCCCTCTCTCTTCACCTCATGCCTCTCTCTGTTTGTCTCCCTGTTTCCCCTTGCCTCTCTACCGCATTCTTCTCCCTCGCTCCCCCATGCATCCCTCTCACCCATGTCTCCTACTCTCCCTCCATGTCTCCCCTTGCCTCTCACTCCCTCCATGTTTCTGCTTCTTTCCTCCCTGCCTCTCCCTCTCCCCCATGTCTCCATTTCTCCCCAATGCCTTCCTCCATGTTTCCCCATATCCCTTCATGTCTCCCCAATTTGTCTCCCCCTTTCCTTTCTCCCTCTCCCCCATGTCTCCCCCTCTCCCCCAATGTCTCCCCTCTGCCTCCATGTCTCCCTCTTACATCTCTCTTCCTCCATGTGTCTCCCTCTTTCCCCTGGCCTCTCTCCCCCATCTCTCTCCCTTTACATATATGTCTCCCTCTTCCCCATGTCTCCCCCTCTCCCCCATGTTTTCCTTTGTCCCCCCTCTCCCCCATGTCCCCCCTCTCCCCCATGTCCCCACTCTCACCCATGTTTCCCCCTCTCCCTCCATGTCTCCCCCTTCCATTTCTCTCTCCATGTGTCTCCCTTTTTCCCCTTCTTTGTATGCAGATGGCTACCTCCCATCACATGGTCCATGATCCTCTTCTCTGTGGACACGTAGAGTTCTGTTTAACATGTCACTGAGGAAGGCTGTTGAGAAGAGATGCTGCAGTCTGTATTATTTTTTAAGGCCTTATTTTGGAGGTTTTGTATTTTTTTTTTCTTTTTTTTGTTTTAGGTACAATTCAGGTCCATGAAGGCATCTTCTGCATCTGCAAGGAAATGTATGAGGTGTAAGGTATTCACAGTGCCTCTCAGGTAGACATTCCTTCAATGACAGCCCCTCCCCCTTAACATATAGCTCCCACAATCTCATAACTATCATATAGCCAGATATCTAAGACATTAATGTTAGCTGAAATGTAGATTAATACTGCCATGGCGGTGGACTTGCAAATTCTCACAATGGCATGTTAATGACAGCCAGTATTGATATATTCACTAGTGAAGCATGTGATCCTTACCTTAATATCAGTCTGAGAACAGGTCCTTGGGTCTGATGTAAGTAACAGTGAATCTGGAAGCTGATCTTTGTGTCCTCTCCAAATTAATGAGTATTTTCCCATATTGCTGATTATCCAGAGACCTAGCTAATAGTTAGTAATGCTTGCAGATGTGAATCAGGAGAGTTGATATATTGTTACCGTATTTAGCACTGTACTGTACATGCATGTTGATTATTTATTTTTATCCTCCTCCGACTTTTTTTTCAGATTTTGTTTTTGTGACCATACTGTATGTGTGAAACTGTATTGGATTACACAGTCCAGAGGTTGAATCCTAAGCAGCTGGCTGGGTAAGACCACCTTTCCTCCCTATTTCGCCTTGAAAGGCTCTGTGCATTATCTCTGCATGATTGGTAGAGATGCTGGCCTGGATCCCCCAAAGACAGTCCACCTGCTGACACATGAGGGCCAGCACCTCCGCCTGTGCAGCCTGGTCTGAGGAGGTGGCGATGTGGCGGTGGGGAGGGTCTGGGCCTGGGTCAAGGGTGTTGCAGTATTGGAAGTGGTGTGGTTGGGCTCGGTGGTGGAGGTGGTGGTCAGTCCAGGGCACTTCTGTGGGGGAGGAGGTGGTGGCTGGCTGCTGTCATCACTACAGTGGGAGGGCCCTGGCAATAGCCTTAGTATCTGGAGGAGGGGGATAGTGGGTTTGAATCCCAATGGTGTGGCCAGAGGGCCAGATGGTGACCACCAGCCATATTACATCCTCCTCTGAGCCAGGGCCCTCTGCTCCGATTGCCTCCTCCTCCTTATGCGCTGGTTCCTGCTGGGCGGGGGCTTGCTCCTCCACTTCCTGATGCCTGGCTCCACTAGACCCAGACATCCTTGATGCTGAAAGAGAGAAAAGAAAGGTATATGCCATTATTATGATTAATAATATATTGTTTTGTGTGCATTCCTAACTATCAGACATCTAGGCTTGAACCTGAATCATACTCTTAGATTAGCTATCATTTGCTAGATGTGATCTATTCTTTGACTCTTGGTCTTGATCGTTCTTGTCTCCTAACACTATCTTGATTCTGGCTGCGGTCTGTAACTGCAGTGGGCACACCAATACATGAACTCTCTATTTCTTGATTACTCTTGCTGTGCCCAGGAATGACAGTGATTTGTCGGCTTCATGAATTTAATAAACCATCTATCCCTAGTGTCCTTGTTGGTCATCATATACATGTGTAGTGTGTGTGATGTACATGTGGTGGCCTGTTAGTGTATGTGATATTCACCTGACATGGAAGCTGGGTGCTGCTGGGCCACCAGGCCTGAAGCTCCAGTGGTGGGCACTTGTCTCAGAAGGTCCTTGGTGACTCTCTCACACTCATTATAGGTCACGGTCTGGCTCTTGTCCTTCTTAGCCATCATCCTCCTTGCCTTGGTCCTGATGTCGTCCAATCGGTGCTTGACAGCTACTGCTGTCACCTCAACCACTACTTCCTTCCATGCCTGAGCCCTAGGCCCTGGCCTAACTTCCCTTCCCCTTGCAAGAATCACGGGGCAGCCCCAGATAGCACCAAGGAGGACCACATTCTCCTGACAGTAGATGGGGATGCTTGCATCCTAGACCTGTCCTTGAGGTCTGCTGCTCCTCCGAACTACCACCCCCTCCTCTCCTCCACCACTCCTCACCTCCTACTCCTCTCCACCACTACTCCCAAGGGCGACCTCTCTCTCCTCCTTGCTTCTCCTCTTCTCTTCCTCCCCACCTCTCCACTCCTCTCCCCTCTTCTCTCCTCCCTTCATAATATTTCCAAAAATAAATGCTGTATATGGCCCTCATTCAATTACAATTTGGCCAATTGAATAGGGCTCTAAATAAGCACATAACATATTTTTTTTAAATAAGTTTTTAGTTAGTGAAAACCTTGCTTTTGGATCGATGCTTACTAACTAAAAACTTCTTTAAAAAAAATATGTTATGTGCTTATTTAGAGCCCTATTCAATTGGCCAAATTGCAATTGAATGAGGGCCTATGTCTCTATGTGTGTTGTTTAAATTATTTGTATTGCAATTATGTGTAATCTGTAAATATGTTTAATCAAGGATTAACTGTAAAATAGGAAATGGTATAATATCAATGAACAAAACCGCAAATTACTGCTCTGAAAATACTCCTGCTCTTGCTCTCTCTCACAAAAACCTCCAACTCCGGGACCTGCGTGCTACTTCGAAAATACAACACAGTCAACACATGGGTGGGTGGAATGCAAATTTACTCTCCTTCTGTCAATCATCTGTGGCTAGACCGCTTTCTATTGGCTGAGAAGTCTGTGTTGCACTAAATTATACCGCGATTCGATAGTAACGGCCGATCGCGGCTTGGCCCGCCTCTTAACAGCTTACGTGCGCAGAAAGGGTTTACGGCTTGCGTCTACGGCCCATAGGTCGCGCCATGGTTGAATGTAATAGCTCTGTAACTTTGCAGAATGTCAAGCCTGCAGGCTTTGCGGGTGTGCCGTTGCTGCTACGGGCTTGGAATTTAATGTGGCTTATAGGCAAGTCCCCAGATCACTTAAACATTTTTTTCTGCTTTGAAGGTTTCATTTGAGAAAAGAGTACATTATGAAATATCCTCTTTCAGAATCAGCAAAGCAAAAATATTGCTTTCAATGTCCCTTAAGGATTATTGAATTCTGTATACATATATAAAGCTTATTTTCTCTGCCCTTATGTTTCTGTATCCACTCTGATGCTTCCTTGCATGCCTGTGTTAGCTGTATTTTGCGCATTACTCTTTTATGACTCATAAACCACAACAGTGTGTCTAGACACTGACCAATATTTGATTATTTGGATCGTTGTCTCTAATTACAGTATGATACGTTATCTGTTCTGAGAATTTTCAAACATATAAGCTATGGTGCTTTGAGATTTGATTTCCAAGTCTAACCTATTTTGTATTCCACTCCTATGAGCAAAATCTACCACAGCAAATCTCCCTAGACCTTCCATTTCTTAAACTTAATGCTGCTTAAAATACTGCACTGCAAGTATAATTAACAATCTTTTCTCTCTTAATTATTTGAAAAGTGTACATAAAGCCTGCGATACAGTATAAATAACCATTTCATATTAGTTAATTTAAAACAGGTTTCATTTCTTATTCACACATTAATCAACTTTCCAAGGCAAACAGTGGCAGCTCAAAAAGATTTAAGTTAGTGGGACAGAAGGCCATGCTCCTCTCTGTATTGCAGCCTTTGTCTCATCCTTAGGCTTTAACCGATTGTCTTGCGCCAAGAATCTTCCGTATTTGGATTGCATTTTTAA
Source organism: Discoglossus pictus (assembly GCA_027410445.1). Classification (NCBI taxonomy): domain Eukaryota; kingdom Metazoa; phylum Chordata; class Amphibia; order Anura; family Alytidae; genus Discoglossus; species Discoglossus pictus. The sequence continues at coordinate 227,689,108 of CM050165.1, read as the reverse complement.
AACATGAAAAATGGAAGTAGCTGGCTTCTTAACAAAATGATTGTCAAAAGCAGACAAATCAATGACACCAAAATTCACACCATTATGCAAAGTTACTAAAGCAACCCCCCCTCCCCCCAAAAAAAACAGGCATGGATAAATCAAGGTGCAATTCTTAACCATTTGTTCTTCGTGCTGATTTATCTTTGGTGTACCAAAAATGTTAGATAAAGGGCAAAACATCAGCTTTTGATATGCCTCACTAATTCTTATTTGCTGTACTGTTTCAAATACACCACAACACTGCAAATGCATAGCCAAACAGATATGCAAACCGAGAGAGACACAGTTTCCCCCATGCCGAGCTTCCATAATGACCTCACTGTACCTGTAATATTTATTAAGTTATACAATTATAAAGTGCTACCTGTTTTTACATGTGATGTGTATATATATATATATATATATATATATATATATATATATATATATATAAACAGTATCTCACAAAAGTGAGTACACCCCTCACATTTTTGTAAATATTTTAACTTTTCATGTGACAACACAGAAGAAATGACACTCTGCTACAATGTAAAGTAGTAAGTGTACAGTCTGTATAACAGTGTACATTTGCTGTCCCCTCCAAATAACTCAACACACAGCCATTAATGTCTAAACCGTTGGCCACAAAAGTGAGTACACCCCTAAGTGTAAATGTCCAAACTGGGCCCAAAGTGTCAATATTTTGTGTGGCCACCATTATTTTCCAGCACTGTCTTAACCCTCATGGGCATTGAGTTCACCAGAGCTTCACAGGTTGCCACTGGAGTCCTCTTCCACTCCTCAATAATGACATCACAGAGCTGGTGCATGTTAGAGACCTTGCACTCCCCCACCTTCCATTTGAGGATGCCCCACATTTGCTCAATAGGGTTTAGGTCTGGAGACATGCTTGGCCAGTCCATCACCTTTACCTTCAGCTACTTTAGCAAGGCAGTGGACATCTTGGAGGTGTGTTTGGGGTCGTTATCATGTTGGAATACTGCCCTGCGGTGCAGTCTCTGAAGGGAGGGGATCATGCTCTGCTTCAGTATGTCACAGTACATGTTGGCATACATGGTTCACTCAATGAATTGTAGCTCCCCAGTGCTATCCTCCTACTAGACATCAGTACACCAGGGATAAAGTACCTATCTCACTATACTTTTAAATCCATAAGTGGTCATCATTGTTTGTTGTTTTTAAATAATTTTTCTTAATGGGAATAAAAGTCATAACAGAGTAACATGTACAGTACAAGAACTTATACTGTATTCAATTCAAAATACATCAGAAAAGGCTTGTGTCTACTTTTCCCAATTTTTTTTTGTAATTCCCAGACATCCCAACAGGAAGCCCACTTTTTATAGTTGTCATCAAGTTTGGCAGAGATCAAGTTCATTGAATGCATGTATTTATGTTTTTTCAGTAAGTCCCCAAACACAGGAATGGACGTCTTACAAGTTTTAACAATAGTGTTCCTGACTGCTAAAAAGATTTGGTTTGAGAGAAGTTGAGCCTCTTTAGAAAGACCTGTAATAGGGAAACCTAATAAGGCTTTGTTGACGGGTGACTATTTCCAACCATATACTGTACATGTTTGAAAAAAGCTGCATCAAGTGATTTAGATCCCATTTCCTAATTCTAATAAATTGTTAGAATTATATTATTATATATTGTCTAATATAATTGTCCGATCATTTCCCCTGTTTCTGCTGAGGTGAGAATCCCAGGTGCAATCCATCATGTCATACCACACCCCTGTCAACCTAGGAGAGTTCTACGATCCACAGCAGCTTTGGGCTGCCTGTATATATATGTGTTAAATCTAGAAGAATTCCACTTTAACCCAATCATCTCCTAATCATAGTCTAGCCATCTCTGTAGATGCCACATTTCTAAATGAATGAGTACCAAAATCAACAGCTTTAAAACCCAAAGTATTAGAGCATAATTTAATAACCGCAGTGTGCTGATATTGGGATAGCAGGGTGCCTTTGGAATGTAATAGTAAAGAACCCTCGCTTCAAGATCTTTTAGCCAAGATCTATTCTGATATGGACAGCAAACTTTGTTAATGGGATATAGGAAAATTAAACCCTCTACCAATTTGATCAGTTTTTGATTTGCTACGTTGTATGGACAATGAAGATCCCAAGTGCTCAACATCAACATACTGAAAATCCCCATAGTAGTTTTAACCTTGCTTTCTAATGTGGATATCCAAAAAGCTCCAAATTGCTAATGAAAATGCTGCTTTAAACAAATAAACCTAAAATAAGAAAGAACAAAGCTGTGGATGGAGTTGAACTAATTTATTTAATAATATAAAAGAAAGCAGCCTCCTAGAGCCTTTTTTTTAACTCAACCTTTTTTAAGTCTTCTAATTGCCCGAGAAATAACACATTCTTTATTAACATCGCTACCATATGCCGCTCCACCACAGACAGAGATGTACCCCACTCTTTGCAATATAAAACAAAGTAAACTAATGCCTCCAAGTCAGAAACTTCAGAAATGTTGGAACTTCTGAATCCTTCCCAGTCTCTCTACAACTTGGAGTAGGCCGGCCATGTGTATTGAGCCATTGAAACTTTTATAAGAGTAGTTAAATCAGCGCTCCTAACATCCAAAGTTGGTTCAGACCAATGTTTCCTAAAAGAGTTGCCTCGGGACAGTTTCCCAGAAACATTGCCACTGAAATCCAGTTAGAGCACCAGCAATTACATTCTGACATCCAAGCAAATGCATTTCCATGCATAAAATATTGTATTGCAAACACTGTATTATTGGCTTGTCGCGACCCAGAGACGAGGATCTTGATTCATCTCAGCACCCAGCTATTCAATTTAGATCAGAACATCATTCATGGAGAAGCAGGAAAAATCAGATGAGCCACACTATGTCTTAGTTCAGAGACAGACTGAGTGACAACTTTATTCTTCTTACAAAGGTATTTAACAAACATAAAAAGATTGCACCTACCCCAATCATAATTCCCCTCCCTGTATGAGGGGTCTAGTTTTCTTACTGGATACACCAGAGTTCGGGGCTATCTGGTTAGGTCACTTCAGATCCCAGGCCTGTTTTTTTTCTGTTAGGCGAAGCATATCACTTTCTACATCAGCACCAGAAGTTTCTGCTTAATGTATCAATCTACACCCCACCCCCCTGCATTAGTTTCTCCCTCCCACTTCATAGAATAGCAGAACTCACAATTTGGTTTATTACTTTATGTCCCCCTAAGAGGACTGCATATTACATGAGGGTTATCCCCTTCCAGTCCAGGCCATGACAAAATACTTTATAATGGGGAAAATTACTCTGCACTCTCTAAAGAGAATAATGGTGTCATATCTTAGCATATTCTTACCACATTCTGAGCACACATAATTCTTTAAACATGACACATGAATGAAAGACAAATTGTCACAGTCCTTACAACAAGTCTCATTTCCATTTTAATAGCCTTTAATATAAGCAACCCAGTGTGTTAAGAGTCCCAGATAACGATGGTCGCCTGTGAAGTTTAGTGGAGTTCCAAAATCAGTCATGACACAGCTGCCTTAACAACCTTACCACTAGTAGTGAAAATGCACTCAACTTGTTAATAGCCATTACAACACCTAGATTGTCACAATGAAAAAACATATGCTGACCCATAACTGATCTCGCCAAATAAATAGCACAACAATAACGATTGTATTTCCTTAAGCATAATCTTTTTACATGTAGCTGTCCAAACCATGCTGTTGTGTAAATTCAGCAACAAATTCCTTAGTGACTAGTATTCATCAGGCCTTGACATTCTTCGGAGTTTGGTGTGCCGACAAATAAAAAATCATCTAAATAATGAACCAGGGATCTAGACCCGTATCTAAATTCAACCACTCGTTGAAAGTATGAGCATGAAATAGAACATCCCATGGCAAGACAAAGATCATCATAGTACCACCCTTAAACGGCAGCACAGTAAATGATGATAAGTCAGGTGCAGAGGGAGTAACCTAAATGCAGACTCAATGTCTGAAATTTGCCATGAGAGTTCCACAACCCACTGGACGTAATAATTCAATCTAATATACCAGAAGATAGCTGCTTGTCAGTGCCCTCATTAACAGAAGCCCCTTTTGGATACGAAAAGTGATGGATTGAACAAAACTTGCCAGGCTCTTTTTTAGGTACTGCTTTAAAGGAAAAATACTCAAGTTGGGGATTGGTGGTGGGCGGATAGGACCGGTTATCCTCCCCAAAGCTACTTCTTTTGAAAGCTTCCGAAGCACCACATAAGAGAATTGCTTGGCAGATATTAGATTACTGGAACAGGGATGCTGATCAAAATTCCTGAAAAGAATAAGAAAACCAGAACTGAGAAGGCTGGCCTTACTAAACCCCTTGCTCATTGTGCCTTAGGGAGATAAGCTACACTCCACTCATGAGGCCCATTTGAGGCCGAAACGTACATCTGGGGTTTGCTGTTTATCCTGTTCAGGGTAGAATTGCCTGTTATGTTGGAGCTGGATCACTCTATTGGGTGAGACCAGACTGATATACTACAGGATATTTCTCCCTGTGAAGGGCACAAGTGAGCAAAAAGAGGTTGCTCTCAGAGTGGATTGTCATGTCCATAGAACTAACCTATAGGGTTGGTGCTCTAGCCGGCTCAAGCCCCATTGAAGATCAGGTTAAACTATTCATCAGTATCTGCGAAAATATACATTCCACAAAGGTATCTTTCAATTAAGAGTTAGAACGAGTGATACTGTATATATGAAAAACATTTCGTTTACTTTTGCTGGAAGCTACTCATATCACTGACAAGAGCAGCGAGACTAGATTAAGCATAGTAATTATTAGTGACAGTTTTTTAACTGTTGTGAATCCGGTGATCTATGAAAATATAAAAAAATAAACAAAATCACAACACCAGGCTAAACTGCTACTTTGATTTTTGAAGGAGAAACAACTCTCTAAACATTTTTTTTGTCTATGCAGTCACACTAACATTTGTTGTATACAGTTTGCAATCTGAATTTATATGATATGTATTAGTAAACAATTTAATGTATATCACAAATATTAGATAATGTCTGCAAGTATGTTTTCGCCTACGCTGCTCATTAAATTTTAACGTTTTGTTATACTCTGTCAGGTCTCCGAGTATCCACCTACACTTTCCAAACATAGATTTCTATCTGCGTCACTTTTCAGTAGCTGTCACCCCAGAGACAAGAAAAATCCAGTACATCACAACAATCAAACAATACACATTATTTTAGAACAGACATACAGACATATGTTTGTTTAGCCAGTAAGACTCAGTAACTGCTGATATAAACTTTGTAGAAAAAAAATGTAGACACTACTTAAATTATTTATTTTCCAAAAAAGTAAATATTTTTTGTAAATATTAAAAAATATAAAACAATGTACAGCCATTCTTATGTAGTTTTTACTGAGACATACAATGTATCATATGCTATCACTACATTTAATGAAGGCAAAAACGATTTTGCATTCTCTTCAAGTAATTTTGTACCAAGCTCCCTTTTCATATAATGCCCTATAAGCATTTTATTAGTACATTACATACACTGGAACACTTAAGGCATGTGGGAATCACTCTGTCTCTAACCTTCATGGTGGCAGAAGGTTTTGGAGCAAGTTGAATTGTTTTGACATGGTATATTATTGGCACATGCACTACATTAACATTCAATGTATAACACAATAACTAATTAACATCACAAGGATGCAACATTAGGATATTTTCTGAGCAGATGTCTAATACAAAAAAGTAAGGTTGCTGTGTACATAATATGCAGTGAACCTCCTTTTCTAAGCCCTTTAAGCACCATTACCTTTTCAGTTCACTGCCCATTTATTGTTCCTATTTACAGATATCCATCAAGACAAAGACAAAATAATGGATGTAAAGCTTCATTCTCAGAGAGCCTTTGAGTTGTCTGCTATGTCAAGTCATTGAGTTAGTAGAAATAAGGTTAACATGTTGGAATGCTCTAAATGGAACATTATTTCATGAGTATATCAGTATTCAAAATTCTATAAAAACAATAATGAGGGCTTGCCTTTCTGTGCATTTTGGGCTTTAACTTATATAGTTTTCCAAACTTCTGATCTTTTTCCACTGCTTACTCTCAATAATCCATGGCGGATTTCTCTATTTCCACCATTATGACCTTATATGTCAATCCTCAATAACAAAAGGGATGTAGAGAGCCTAATGCTTCAAAACATACCACTGCCATTACTCATAGTTTTAGATAAATTGTGACAAAGGTATCGGCATTTAAAATGTGCCCTATTTAAATCAATTACAATTGTGATGAAAATGTAATGTGCCATATGTATTATCACTGGTCACTTAATCACTCTAATCATTTCAAATAACCTGTAGCTCTTTTATCTTGTCTCTGTCAAATTGTTTAGATTGTTTCACTTTTACTTGCAAGCCTGTTCATACAATTATTGTTATCCTGTCCCAGCCTATTTCCATTTCTCTGGACCATTCAGTTGTCTTGCTATTTTCATCCTTTCTATCCAATGTATTTGTTTGCAATGAAAAAGTATGTAAAATAAAAATATTGTCATCTCGAAGACTGTGGCTAAAATGAAGTGTTTTTTTTTGTTTACTGTGGATGAAATGCTCTTCTGTTTACAAAATGCATTTAATATGTGATTATCAATAGCAAGATCACAAATATAACATTGAGATATCCAAAATGCAATACTCACAGACTTCTAACATGTCAATACTAATTGGTATAGTATGGTTATCCACTGCTACCTAAGAAATGTGGGCAAAGAAGTGAATACAGTGTGTGACCCTTCCCATCATAAATGCTAAATTAATGTGTATGCCCTTTCAAACTCTTGCACCGTTTCACTCTTTATTTGATAAAGTATGCATACAGAATTCAGTTTTTAATGTTATTCTCAAGCTGAATAGAAAAATATATTCATACATTGCTCTAAATATAAGATAGTTTGAAAAAAGGTATTTGAGGAGAATATCTTTAAAATCTCTCCAAGTTAAATATTTTTGACTTTGGTAAACAAAGGGGTTTGTAACAGTGAATTTTCTGGGCAATCATTTTTATGAGGTCTCCAAAATGCAACAGGTTCTCATCTTACTTTTTGCAGGATTGAGTTTATTACTCTAGTTGTATCCCCCTCCCAAAACACATATTCTAAGTTTGAAAATATTTAACTGTTGGGTGGGAATTTACTAACAGAAACCTCAAGGAGCCCCAATCTACTGTGTCTCATCACTTATCAGCGCTACTCAGGTCTTCATGCAATTTACTAAACCACAATTTACTAAAATTGCTGGTATTATAATTAGGTCCACAATGAACAATGGTAATGCACTGTATATCTACTGACTATAAACCATTTGACATCATGATCGGAGCTGTGCATGCCGATTATAGGGTCAGGCATGCAAAGTGCTGTCCGTTGGTGTAGTAACCCTATTGGTAGGCAAACCTGCAATGGGTCCGGGTATGATCTCGGTATACCTCTGGACACCCTCTCAACCCCTAAATAGGGACCCCCATAGTACATACCATTACCCCCAATTAAATAAAATAAATAGGAAAACAAAAAGATTTCCAGAACAAAAACAAAATAAAATATTTATAGAAAAGTAACAAAATACTGTTTGTGGTGATGTACAATGGGCAGTTAGAATTATAGTATTTCTGGTAGTAACAAACGGTACTGTGAGAGCTGGGACATAACAAATTCTGAGCTTTGTAGAATTGACACATTTGAATTGTAGTGCTGGAGAAAACTGCTTGGACTGCAAGAAGATCAAGGGGCAGAGATTAATAGATGACGTAATTGAAGCAATGAACATGAGCATAAGGGAACTCAGAGGGGCAATGGCTGACAGATGTGCCTGGCATGCTGCAGTTCATAGGGTCATGGAGAATTGGACACAACTAAACAACTAAACTGCAACAATAAAAAAAGACATACATGAAAAAATGAATAAAATTAAAATAACAAATATATTTCTAGAAAAAAAAAAAATTAAGCCTGTAGGGCAGAAAATCATACTTAACTACCCTTTGAGTACCCTCCAGACAGACACATCCATGGTGATAGCAGATTCTGTCCGCTTCAATCTTGCTTAAAGGTCATAGTTCCTGATCTTAGGCCCACAGACAGGGCATTTCCCCCCAAAAAATGCTTTTCTACCCTGCCGACCAAAGGCTTTCTGACTGATCCCTAGCTTTATATACTATTTTTATGGTTTCTGATTAGCTCAAATATGGGTCCACCATATTTCATGTTTCAGCCAATCAGAAACCAGTTTATTTTATTTAATTGGAGAGTAGTGTTAAGGCCTTTGGGTTCCTTGTGGACCTTTATAAGGGGTAGGGTCCATGGTGGGGGTCTATAAAAAGTATGAGGGTCCATAGGGACCCTCATCGTAGGGGACCAGGTTAAGTACCATGGGGACCATAGGAACCCCAAAAGTTATAGTATAGTATATCATGGGTGTGCAATTTATTAAGCCCCTTCTTAAATGTTATACCTAGCTTGTGATTTATATAGAACTGTATGTGTTATGGGCATGTTAGCGGCATATAACCTGCATCTACTGTGAAAATTACTCTGAATTTACTAAACCCTAACCCTGCTTTTTACTACCCATGTAGCTGAGATCCATCATTGCGTGTTTCTACCCCGTTAGCAGTATATTTCATATTTAAATAAAATTATGTAACCAGTATTCATTCCATTAATTAATAGTGATGTCCCGAACAGTTCGCCGGAGAACTATTCACGGCGATTTTCGCATGTTCGCGTCAGCCACGAACGGCGAACACATGCGCTTTTTGGTTCGCCCGAATTTTTTGTGTGTAATCTATGCCTGCCTGCCAGCGAGTGTGTGTGACAGGCTAACACCTAACAGCTTATATTGTGCTTATTTTCACTACTCATACCTGGTGGTGTAACATACATTGAAAACAACCATTTCTTTCCTGTAATCTAATTTCAGTTGCCTGCCTGTGTCAGGCTCACAGCTTATATTGTGCTCAGTGACATAAAACAACACTTTTTTTTACTTTAATAGATTGACTAGCAATTGCCTGCCTACAGGCGTGTGTGTGAAGCCTATTGCATCTACTCTGCCAACTTTTGCCAGTGCACAGTGATACGTCATATCTGGTGCAACCGTAGTGTACAGTGACATCAAACAACACTTTTTTTACTGTAATCGATTGAATATCAGTTGCCTGCCTACAGACGTGTGTGTGAGGCCTACAGTGCCTACTCTGCCAACTTTTGCCAGTGCACAGTGACACTCATATCTGGTGGCACCTTAGATTGCACGCGCAGTGCCCCAAATTTGAAGTGGGAGGTCCGACCAAGCATCTTTTTCCATCTCCCTGTTCCAAAAATCAATGCCATATAAACGTCCCCTAATAGTGGACGTAACAGGGATTAAACCGATAGGATAGTACTACTTAACAGTACACACCTTATAATAACGCAGACAGAGGCAACGCAGAGAGAGGAGTCTGAAGAAGAGGAGTCAGAGGAGGAAGGTGGCTTTGAGGAGGTGGAAGACCAAACACAGCAGGCGTCCCAGGGGGCTTGTTGTCACCTTTCGGGGACCCTTGTTGGCTGGGTAGAGGAAGAGACCTTCAATGACATCGGTGAGGACAAGGAACATGGCTAGCTTGGTATCCAACCTTGTGCAAATGGGGAGTTTGCGGTTGTGCAAAGGGACTGTTTGCGGTTGTTTGCGGGGCATTAAACGGGGAGATTGGTCTGTTACTGTGAAGCGGGTGTAACCCTTACACTACCTGATCAATACAACATCATACCTGATGTTTTAAAGCATGTTATTCCAAACAATTTAGGAATGTTAGGTGATTTATGCCCTTTATGGCTTAAAACCAGACTCTGCATCAACTATGTAATGTTCCGTGGGAGTTTTGCCATGGATCCCCCTCCGGCATGCCACAGTCCAGGTGTTAGTCCCCTTGAAAAAACTTTCCCATCACTATTGTGGCCAGAAAGAGTCCCTGTGGGTTTTGAAATTCGCCTGAGCATTGAAGTCTATGGCGGTTCGCCGGGTTCGCCTGTTCGCGAACATATGATTGAAGGTCGTGTCCGGTGTTCGCGAATCGAAAATGTGATGTTCGCGACATCACTATTAATTAACAATATTCGCTGCCAGTTGTTATATATAGTAGTGCATGTTATATATTAATAGATAAATATTAGTTGTATTAATGTATTTAAATATAAAATATACTGCTGCAGTGAAGTTGATATTAAAATAATTTTAAAGATTAAAGCATCAGAGTTGAGTGTTTTTCTCCACCCTTCATTATGGGGAGGTTAGGTATGGCTGAGATAATTCATTTATTTTGTTAAGGCGTTACACACTTCTTTAACAGTAAAATATAGTTTCTAAGCACATATGCACTTGTTATGTATGCATTTTTATGACCTGTTTAAATTTATGTTAATTTAGTTTCAATTTTTTTTTTATAATCCAGCTGATTTGTTGGCCATCTGAATATAGCTCATGCACCATTGGCATTATATACTCTTGACACTCTTCAGGTAGCAGATATTGCAACTCTTATACCTAATTAATGAGCAAATGTAAGACTTCTTTGCACAAGATTCCAATTTCTTTATATGTTTTGCAGTTGTTCAAGTATTCAAAGCAACTCAATGTTTATTTGTTTTGCAATGAAACTAGTGACATATTCCATTAGGAATTCAATGCTGCTAAGATATTTTTTGCTGAATTAGTTTCTTATTCTTCATTCACTGGATATCTAAGAATAATAGACCTGCAAAGATGCCCAACTCACTGTGACCCTATGGATCACCTGGTACATTTGTTAGCCACAGCTCATTGCTTCAATGGCCCTATTTATCCATCTCTGCATCTGCATTCACCTTATTTGTGTGCCTTCAATCTTTCCCAGCAGAAGAGTCTTCTCTAGGGAATTGTGTCCTCCAGTAAACAGTTTGTCTTGATTTTTTGTAGGACTGATTTATTGGATCTTCTTGCAGTCCAAGACACTGTAAGCAGTTTTTTTCCAACACCACAATTCAAAAGCAACACTTTTTCAAACCCCAGCCTTCCACAATTTTTCAAACCTCAGTCATCTTCATGATCCAACTCTCACATCTGAATATATTACTATATTATTTGCCATAGCTTTCCTCCACAGAATCAAACCATTTTTTATTTCATGGCTGCATACACCAACTGCAGAGATCTCAGAGCTCAAGAAAATAAAATCTGCCATTGCCTCCACTTCTTCCCCATCTATTTGGCAGGAACTGAGATGCCTGTTTGCAATGATCTTAGTCTTTTTAAAGTTTAGCAACAGGCCAACTTTGGCACTCTGTACTTTCACCCTCATAATATGTCCTTTAAATCCTCTTCACTTTTAGAGTAGTATTATCTGGATATCTGAGGTTGTTGATATTTCTTCCAGAAATATTGATTCCTGCTTTGCATTCATCCAGTCTGGCCTTACACATGATGTATTCTGTGTATAAGTTGAATACATAAACTGACAATATACAACCTTGTCATCAGATGTTTCTGTTTTATACAAGCTTTATTTACTATATTTATAATTATATTGTACCAAATATCATTGAATATCCATTTATAATTATTTTGTTTATATAAGAAAGTGAAATTATTCAGGTTAAGTTTTCCGTGAGACCAGACTGGTGTATTATATAATTTTTCTAGTTCTGGGTAACTGACCTTAAATAGTTTCTTTGGTGGTGGCAGCATTTTATGTTATAGAAATTGGGGTGTAGGTGACCATTAAAGGGGCTTTTGCAGACATTGTTGATGACCACAGGTGGAGCTACAGTCGGTGCAGCTGGTTCAAGGCACCAAGGCCTTGGCCTCTGAGGGGCCTCCTGTGCCCTGCGGACCTCCAGCGGGTCTCTAGTGGCCCCTGTGCGTCCTTAGTGAACCACATGGGTCCCCTGTGGCTTCCACAGCCCCTGCTAGTCCCCTGTGGCCTGTGTGGGCCCTTTGTGGCCCATGGGGATCCCCTGTGGTCACAATCGGTCCTTAGTGGCCCCACACCCATCTGCGAGTCCCCTGTTACCCCTGTGGGTCTCCTGTGGCCCCTGCAAATCCTTAGTGCCCCCCATGGGTCATTAGTGGTCTTTGCGGGTGCCCTGTAGCCCCTGTGGGTGCTTTGTGGCCTGCACGGGACCTCTGTGGCCACAGTGGGGCCCCTTGTGGCTCCTGTGGCACCTGCATGTACACTGTGGCCCCTGCAGATTCCCTTTGGCCCCCGTGGCCCCTGCAACTCCTTGTGACCTACTGTGGCCCCTTGCAGGCCCCAGCAGCCCCCTGTGGCCTTCCTAGGCCCCTGTTGCCCCTGTGAACCTCTGCGGCCTCCCTCCACCCCCTGTTGCCCCCCACCGCCCTCTGTGGCCTTCCTAGGCCCCTTATGCCCCCTTAATACTTGCAGACCCCTATGGCCCCTCACAGACCTCTGTGACCTCCCTCAACCTCCTGTGGTCCCCTGGACCTCCACAATCTCCCTCAACCCCTCGTTGCCCCCCACCACTCCTGTGGCCTCCCTAGGCCCCTTGTGGCCTCCCTCAGTACTTTCATGCCCCTGTGGCCCTTCACGGACCTCCAGGGCCTCCCTCAACCTCCTGTGGCCCTTCTGTGGCCACTTCGGACCTCCTGTGGCCCCCGTGGACCTATGCAGCATCCCTCAACCTCCTGTGGCCCCTCACTGACCTGTGCGGACCCCTCAGAAATCTGTGTCCCCAAGAAGCGGAGTACAGCACAGCATTGTACAGGTAAATAATTATTTATATAGATGCATATATATATATGTGTGTAAATGTGTTTATGTTATCTGTGTGTATACATATATATATATATATATATATATATATACACAAATATGTAGGTGTGTATATATATATATATATATATATATATATATATATATATATATATATATTATATAGTTGAATAATCAGAGTATTGCAGTAAATAGTGATACCTTTTCTATTGGAAAAAAAAAATTCATGACATAGCGACAAGCTTTCGATAGATAATCCTCTCTTTATCAAGTCGAAAAGCAATACTGATACAAATATGTTTGTCTGGTAAACATTGGCGAAAAGAAGATTGCCAAATGAACAGCATAACAGAGATAACAGAGAAAGTAGCACCAAACCATACAATAAAAGTTGCGGCAAACTATGCCAGCACACCTGCAAAGAGGACACAGGCACGCACAACAACGACCTACAACATCAGTGGGCCATATTCATGTATATCCTCCAATGTAGTCTATATGATACAATGCACCGTATGTGAAAGGGGGTGCTACATTGGGGAAACCAGCCAGAAACTACACATGTGAATGAACCTCCACCAAAGCTCCATCAAAAAGCACCATGAAGACAGTTACTGTACCTCGGACCTCAGTTGGACACCATTTCACCCAGGAGAATCACTGCATCCAGAACCTCAAAATAAAAGTACTCAGAGGGAATTTCAAAATTATCCAAGGCAGAAAACTTTTAATATTTAATATTGACTTAGACTTTCTGGCTTACTATCTTAATGTCTTATAGCTCACACACATTCCACATACCCCCCCCCCCCCACACACACACACACTTCTATTGCTGCTTTTGTAAGCAACATGCTATGTTTCTGTTTACTGTTTTAGTTCATCTTTGTATAAGTATTGCTTTTTGGCCAATAAAAAAGGTATCACTACTTACTGCAATACTCTGATTATTCAACTGGATTACTAGACACTCACGGCTACCTCAATCATATATACACACTGACACACATATATATGTATATATATATATATATACATATATATATGTATTATATGTATACATAAACTTATATATATATATATAGACACACATATATATATATATATATATATATATATATATATATATATATATACATATATATATATTATATGTATTATATATATATATATATATTTTATATATTTACTGTGTGAGTTGACGTTGGAGGGAGTTCGGTGGGGTTCCCTCTTGGGGGGGGGGGAGCATTTTTGCAAAAAGCTCGGCCACTGTAGACGACTGATATCTTAGGTAACCAGTTTGCTTAACCCTTTCATCCACACACATACCATGGCAGTCACCTATAGGATCGCTGTCTCCATGAATATTGATGGGTGATTTCAACTAAGTACTAGAGACTGTCTGGATTTTCCCATGTACCAGATGTCCCTGAGTTACAAATGAGATACATTCCTGACAATGGCCACTTTTTAATTGTCCAAATCGCAATTACTGGAGCCCGTAAAAGTTACATGTATTGGCTACATTAATTGGCTACATTTTGCAATTTGCAATCCATTTGCAAGTTACAGGCTTAAAATCACTGTGGTGTTCAAAAACGTAACTCCGTCTTATCTCCTCCTCGTTTGATGTTTTAAGACCTCAAAAGTTGCCAGTGCTAAATATTTAATTGCAACAATTCAACAAGCCCGCAATTGCCTTCAAACCCGTAAATGGCAAATGTATAAAAAAATCCTATGAATACTAGATAGGATTTGCAAGGGGGTTATACACCTGTTAGTAACACTGTAGAAGGAAATATAAACACACCATTGTACTTTAAAATACTAGGGCCCTCATTCAATTACAATTTGGCCAATTGAATAGGGGTCTAAATAAGCACATAGGGCCTCATTCTATTATCGGCCGCAGCCGCTGCGGGGCCGCAAGGACCGGCCGCAAGCTATTCTGCTATTCTATTCCCTTGCGGCCGGTGCCTTGCTATCTCTTGCGGCCGATCGCGCCGGAGGAAAGCCTTTGATCTAAAACGGCCGCAAGAGATTTGCAATTCAATTGCTCCGGGAAACCTCTCTGCAAGGCTAAAAACGAGCCGCAGTTACTTGCAGGAAAAAGGTCTCGCTAGCACCAATTAAGCACATAAAATAGCTCAAATAAAGCCATCCTGCACTTTGAGAAGACTATAAAGGGATTTTAGGTGTTAGAAAAAATAGCACATAATTATCCTGTACTCAAATCCGTAAAATATTTCATTTTTAATATCCGTAAAATATACATGTAAAAAGTCCAGAGTGCTTGGAGCACCTCAGACACGCCCACGCCGCAGCCGGCAAATAAACAGTTAATTTGAACTCGGGTTTGGGCAGATGTGCAAGCTTGAGAGTGGGTTCCTTTTATTCCTCATGTCCCCCAATATGATCCCTAGCATTTACAGAGCTGTACAGTGCAGGCTTGAATTTATTTTTCAGTTTTTATATTTCACAGTTTACGGCCGGTTCAAAGATATGCGGCCGGCCGTAAGATGAGATCCTTGCGGGGCCGTATAATAGAATCGCGAGTTAACAGAACCCCCGCAAGGAATCGCAGCCTTACGGCCGATTTACGGCCGATAATAGAATGAGGCCCATAACATATATTTTTTAAAGAAGTTTTTAGTTAGTAACTATCTATGCAAAAGCTTTTCACTAACTAAAAACTTATTTTTAAAAAATATGCTATGTGCTTATTTAGAGCCCTATTCAATTGGCCAAATTGCAATTGAATGAGGCCCTAGGAAAGTAATGAAAGGCATTAGAATTCAAAAGTCTCAAGCTAGTAAATCTGCAATTAGAAAAAACATTTCTTAGGTTTTATTTCCATGTTATATTGATTACAGAAATCAAGGAGATCATACATATCAGGCCACCCACAATTATTATTGATTTCTACATTTTTTGGATTGTGAGTCCGATCACATTCTGGCTTTCTCTAAATTGTAACTTATGGGCCTTCTTAATTGATCATGGTCATGCCCTGAAATGCTACGTACTGGTTCATGGTTTGCGTGTTGGAGCTATGAGCCTGTACTTGCAGGTTTGAGCAATTAAATACATCCGTAACTGTACCAAATTTCTAACCCCCAGACATCCGGCCTGTATGAAGGTAATTATGGGCTTGGAATTAAATGGGGGCCAATGTCTTTAGTTTGAATTTGTATGTAACTCGGATCTCTGAATTATTATAATAATAAAAATAAATAACAACAGCAACAAAACTAGAATGCCTCATATGAGGAAATAATAATATAGTGTAATACTGTAGTAATAGTAATAATAACCCTCTACTGTAATATTAAGTTGCATACATTATTGTGCTCTCTCCTTTAATTCAAACAATAAAAATAAACAAAAAAATAAATAAAAATAAAATAAAAAAAATAAACTCCTAGAAAAAAGCCTTGGGATCCAGTTCTTAGGTATAGAATGTCTGTAAGTTGGCACGTCTGTAACCAGGTGACCTCCTCTACTCCAATGACAGCATCTTCGACAATTTTCTTTTTGTTAATAATTTGACTAAAATACGTCTCTATATACGTCTTTACAATTATTAAACCTTACATTAGGATGAAATAAATGGTCGGAGCACTGATGGTAACTTGCATGAAAATATGATTACATTTCTACTTTTTTTATTTTATCATCTCATTTATGTAGCATGGCTTGCTAGAATGTAGCTATACTGTTGAACAGATGGGACTTCATTAGTTGTTTATTTAAATACTTGCATGCTGGTAATTTGCTACATAATGGATATCAAAGGCGTTTAAGTTATAACAACAGTTTTCACTTCAAGGAGTCTCTTTTTTGTCTTAAAAATAAGTGCTGGAAAACTAATTAATTAATTAAGCAATTTATTTTTCATAATTGCATTGGTATTGTGTTGTGAAAATTAGTTTTCATATGAACTGTAAAATGTAATTCTCATATATCAGATACAGTATGTTTTCTTGAAACATGTCATGCTGAATATTACTAAATGTTTCACTAATTAGTGAAATGTATAATGACCCCATTGGAGGATCATGGAGAGTTGGACACGACCGAATGACTAAACCACAATAACAACAACAGGAAATATAGCTTTTTCTTCCATATCATTCTTATGTCATAGCTATAAATCATATTTATTGTGGAACATAACATGTTGTAACTTAAAATCTTGTATAATTACTATTATTATAGTAAAAGTAAATAGTAAAACTTTTGATAAATGGTTAGAAATGTGTGCGAAACATTTTCTTTGAAGAACCACCAGGGGTATGGTGGACCATAAGAATATTACAGAGGTTACTGTTGGACCACATAATATTTTTTCTGTTTACTGTTGTTAATTATTATTATAATTTTCATTTAGAGCACCAGCTAGGGTACAATGAACAATGTAGATTTGTTGTACATATATTTAAAGGCAGTTTAAATAGAAGAAGAGAGCATGTTGTACATACACATTGTCAGGCGCCATGCTCTAGATTTCAATTTAAGAGGTGATTGGGAATAGAAACACCAGGTAATGAAATTGATGGATAGAACAAAGTGATAGAATCATAGGTATTGGAACCAGAAAGGATAAACATATATGTAGCTGAGGAAAACTGAGTAAAAAGGTAGGTTGAATGCATCTCTAAACAAGTGGGTTTTCAGAGAAACTATGAATATTAAAAAAATTCCAAAGAATAAGGTCGCTTTGAGACGTCCTGCAGGCAAGCATATGAGAAGATCATAATGAAGGGTGAACAGGGCTGCATTTACATACATAGCAGTCCCTAGGTGCAAAAATGCATGTGCATCTTTATTTCCCTACCTACTACCATATTGCTCCACCAATAGCTGTAGGCCTAACAAATCAATTATGCTAAACCAATTATAATACATATATTAGAATCCTATTTGGCCACTTTGGGGACCCATAAATAAAAGGAGCAGAAGCATGCTGCATTTTTTTAAGGGAAGCCATCAGTGAGTTGATTATACTGCTTTCAGGACCTGAGAGAAGAGGAGTGCTTGGTGGTATGCAGGCAGTTGGAGAAAGAGATAGTATAATAACTTGATACCTTCTGTATGTCAGTGTGCACAGAGGAAAAGGGTGGTGCAGAAACAATGAATTTGCCCATGAGCTCAAATGCCCTGTTTGTTTTACTATAGATTGCATGATTGCTATGTGTAGATTGGAAATTTCATATCCCCTACCATCCTCAGTCACCTGGACATGAGGAAAGGACAATAGGAACTATTAAAGATAAGCTGAGGAAGGAAACTAATGGGACCTTTAAAAAATGGCCATGTTATTTACTAGCAATCCTGGCAGTAATTCGAATGACCCCAAATGCCAACCACCAACTGGTCACTCTCCTTTTGAAATATTAACGGGAAGACCTTTCCCTGTACTAGTCTGTGGTGGTAAGTCCAGTCCCCATGGGAAGGTCGCAGTAGTTCATACATCTAAAGTAAAATAGCTCTCTTTTTAAGTCTCCCACCAAGGGAACCAACCCATCTATTCAAGCTTGGTGATAAAGTGCTCATAAAAAGGATACTGTGGAATAAACCCTTGGACTCACCGTACGGATCCGTACTGCTGTCCTCACTGATGAAAGCCCTCCATGGATCCACACAAGCCAACTAAAATAGGTCCCTATGCCGGAAACATCCTTCTTAGAGCCTTTTTATCATGTCCTGGACTTGTGCCTGTTTATCTCCACGTAACCAAGATTTGTCACATTCCCATCACAATAAATCATTCCTAAGAGCATGTAACATTCCAAGTGACCTGTAATAATGCCACCTCTGACCAGAGTTATTGGATATGAGCACACACACCTCATAGTATGGATGCAAGATTTGCCATAATTGGTGTGCTTTAACCTGACAGGCATAACTGATTTGAGGAGGCACCACCAAATGTGGAATTGGACACAGTAGACTTCCTCTGGTTTTGTTGAACCTTGGTTTATTTATCTAGCCAATCATTTCAGGATTTATTTTCTTCTTTAATGCGCAAGGTAAACCCCCTTCTATCAATTGGACTAGAAATCAAATAACCATAATTTGTAATCAATATGTTAGGACCTCCAAAAATATTCAACACATTTTTTGGTACAAACTAATTTTTCCCATTGATAATGTAACACAGGTAGAGCACTATTCAAAAGGTTACTCCTCTAATCAAGTCACAATTTACATGTGGTATAATAACTCACTGGAAACCCTAAAAAAGGCCACTGGCTCATTTAATATTTGTCATGTTATCTGCTCAGATAAAAAAAAAAAACCTGATCTACCGTAGAACCATTACCTCTATTGTCAATACTGTTATTTGTCCATCCATATTGCACCTACCTATAGGTATGTATTGGCTATGTGGTCTCTGGGCTACTAAAATCATTCCCTATGTTTAGCAAGACCCCTGTTTCTTGAGTACCATACTTCCTGCTATGGCCTAGTATGATGCCTTACACATTGGTTCACTCAGTCCTCTGGAAGAGGTTCAGAAGCAGCCCTCCGGACTGTTTGAAGGTGTTGATTGTTGTGTTTCGGCCTTTGATCATATTTTAGAACTTTAGGGCAAAATATTGTTTTTGGATTACTTTTTAAATTTTGTTTGTTCTTTTTGTGACTGTCATGCTTTTACTCTGTATTTTATCATGTATTATCATGCATTGCTCCAAATCCCCTTCCTATAACTCAGAGGGTGTTTATCTGTCAAAGCTTAACACCCATGAACCCCTCTATAATACCATTTATATTTAGAGACCACCTGATAAAGGAACTGGTGAATGAGAATGAGCATGGTTCCCCAGAGCTTTCTCATTTGGAATTTTCCTCACAGAGGTTTTCTCTTTTGGAGATTTTCCTTTCTTCAATATCATTCTTATGTAGTTATAATTTCAAAACAGGTTGGATTGTTGGTGTATAATGGGTTAAATTCTAACTGCCTTACACAAATAATAATTATTATTAATTATTATTATTATTAATATTATTATTATTACAAATCTTGTATCTGTTATTTACTGTCTTTGTTCTTACACAAAGATGTGTAGTTCCAAATTTCAAAATGGAACATTGTTTTGCAATGAACATCCCATAATAATTATTTGTTTAAGGCAGTTAGAATGTAACCCATTATACAACAAAATGTTTATGATTAACCAACAGCTTATGGCCTGTGATCTTTGCTAATTCTTAAAGACAACTGTAGTGTTTGCAGCTTTGCAAATACACAAAAAAATGTGTAATAAATGGGTGGGATTATGGTCTATATAATGTCAGGCCTTGCATGTAATAAAAGGAGACATTCTGATTCTACCTTTATTGTGGTCACTTTGTCTCCCAAATTACTTGGATCAGGACAAGATGATTCCTGTAAAGAAGAGTAGTTGTAAAGGTCCCCCGGGGTGGGTCTTATCCCTTG
This sequence comes from Discoglossus pictus, assembly GCA_027410445.1. Taxonomy (NCBI): domain Eukaryota; kingdom Metazoa; phylum Chordata; class Amphibia; order Anura; family Alytidae; genus Discoglossus; species Discoglossus pictus. The sequence goes on along the minus strand of CM050165.1, from coordinate 227,668,783 downwards.
CAGGGTGTTTACTGCCCTGAAATCTAAACTTTAACGTGCTCACTAAAATCTATGACCACACATTGTGCCCAAAAAATAATGGGTATTTTGATCACTCACTAAGGCTTCTCAGCGCTTTATTGATCCCATGTAAAGCGTTATGTAATACTTTATTTGTTAACTTAATAACATATGTATGCAGGGTAGTTATCCTAGCCCTATAATGAAAAAATTCTAAAGGACCACCTTTATCCCTATCCCCCACACCCTGTGGACTTGGGGTTGGGGAATATTAACTCCTACTATGGGGCCTTAGCTAGGCTTTGGATTCCCTCGACTGCCCATATCATGAGAAGGCAGGATTCCCTAGCGAAGACTCTGATGCTGGGAAAGATTAAAGACACAAAAAAGAAGGGGATGGCAGAGGTGGATAGATAAGGTCATTGAAGCGATGGTTATTAGCTTGACGGAGCTCACCACAATCCTTTGTTTGCTGCTGGTGGCAAGGCAAACTGCCACAGGACCTTCGTGATGCAATCAACTTCACCCTGTACAAGGAGAAGGGTGACAAGTCAGACTGTTTCAATTACCAGATGATAACTCTGCTCTCCATCGCGGGGAGGATCCTTGCAAGAGTTTTCCTCAACGGACTAGTGCCCACTATCACAGAACTCCTCAAGAGCACCATGGATATGGTTTTTGTTCTCAGGCAGCTCCAAGAGAAACGCAGAGAACAAGGGACTTTATGTGACAATTGTTGACCTTACCAAAGCATTCAACATCATGGGCAGGAAGGGTCTGTGGAAAATCCTGGAATATATAGGATGTCCTCCTAAGTACCTCAACATGATCATCCAGCTACATGAAGACCAGCGCGGCCAAGTCAGACTCAGCAGTGATTTTTTGAATCCCATCACAATAAGTAATGGTGAGTAGCAGAGCTGTGTCCTTGCAGCAACCCTGTTTAAGCAATTCCTCAGTATGAGGGTGACCTCTACATCTGATACTGCACCGATGACAGTCTGTTCAATCTGAGGAGACTAAAGGCCCACGCCAAGACAGTGGAACAACTTGCCAACGACGCTGCCCTTGTTTCCCATATGGTGATATCTCTGCAGCGAATTCCATTTTGCTTTGGCTAGCCATCCAAGCTCTTTGGTCTAGAAGTCATATTGAAGAAGATAGAAGTTCTCTATCAGCCTGCACCTCAGGAAGATTACTGTCCTCCTTGCATCACTATTGGCGAGTCTGAGCTGAAAACAGTCCACCAGTTCAACTACCTGGGTTGCATCATCTCCTTGAAAGCTAAAGTTGACAAGGAAAATGACAACAGGCTGGCAAAGTCAAATGCTGCATCCACAGGTTATATAAAAGGGTTTGGAACAACAAGCATCTGATAAAATGCGCCAAGGTCAGTGTGTACAGAGCTGTTATGTTGACCACCCTACTGTATGCCTCTGAGTCAAAGGTTACCTACCTCCGTCACCTACGACTTCTTGAGCGCTTTTATCATTGCTGCCTCCACACCATCCTCAACATCCACTGGAATGATGACATCTCCAAAGCTGAAGTCCTAGAACAGGCAGCATTCACTGGCATTGATACCATGCTGTTAAAGATGCAGTTGCGCTGGGCAGGAAACATCTCTAGGGTGGAGGGTGATCGGCTTCCATAGATTGTGCTATATGGTGATTGTGACAGAGGAGGACTGAAGAAGAGGTACAGTCACATTGACCATTGTTGAAGGTTGGCTTAGCTTTGGACCGTAAGGCCTGGAGAAGTAACATTCACCGGGTTGCCTCTTTTAAAAGCACACACAGGGCTGGTCTTGAGGACAAAAGGAGATGGAAGAAAAAATGTGTCACTGCAGCACCCAACCCAAGTTTTCCCTATCTTTCCCGCATGGGCCTCCTCAGCCACCAGAGAGCCCACAGATGTGGAAAACATCCCTCTTAAATCATTTGCGAAGCCAAGTCGATGGGAATAATATGCCTTATCCTGGTCAAGATAATATGGTATTTAATCAAGAGACCACACAGTGTAATGCCATCATGTCATGTCAAGTATATCTTACATTCATTTTCTACCTAATTATTTTTTAATTAATCCATTGATAAACCACTTACCTAAGAGTCATTTAAGTGAGGTGGAAAGACTCTCTTAAGCACCACCTCTGAAGAAGCCTATGCGAAATATGTCTGAAGTCTGCCCAATCAGACCAGAGCATTGATAGGAGATTAATCAGAAAATAGATTGACTATATACTTTCAAACCAAAAATGGAGGAGCTTCATACAGTCAGTAAAAACAAGATCTGGAGCTTAATGCAACTCATATTATGAGCTTCTTATTGCAATGCTCAGAAATAAACTGAAGAAAAGTGGGGAAAATCACCAGACCAAGCAGATATGAAAAATATATTATACCCTGTGAATATGCAGTAGAGGTAAAGGATATATGTAAGGGATTCAGGAATGCCTGAAGAACTTTGGACAGGTGTTTGTGACATTGTCCAGAATCCAGCAACAAAAGAATATCCCCAAAAGAAAGAAAACTAGAAAAGGCAAACTTTTGTCTAGCTGTCTGTGGAGACTATGAAGTAACCCAGGAAAGAAGAAATGCGAAAGTTGGAGGAAATAGGAAACTAATTAGAAAGTCAAGAGTTTTTAAAGGAACCTTTAATGCCAGAGTGGGAATGATAAAAAGACAAAAATGGTAGGGAAGCAGATCAGATAAACAAGAAGTGGTAGGAATACACAGAAGATGCAGGAAGGACCTTAACAATATTGATAACCTCAGTAGTTTCTGCAATAAGCTGGAGACAGACATCTTGAAGAGGGAAATGAGATTGGTCCCATTGAGTTTAGCGTGATGTGCTGGGCCCCCATTTTTCCAGGTCTCTGCTGGGACCCTATCAACTCCTGCCGCCTTACCATTCTTTCGCTGCTCAATAGCTTTTACAGTCTCTTTGAGAGTAGAGATTTCATCAAGTTCTGTTTTCATTGGTTGTTGTGGAAGAATGAAACTACGCAGTTAGCAAAGAATAGAGTCTGAATAAACGCCTTGTCTATAAGGAGTGTTTGACCATCTGCACTGTGCAATAAGCTTTGGACCAGTTGCGAAAGGCCATACACCTCCTTCCGGTCTACAAAAAAAAAGCCTCTGTAGTCAACTACATTTGCTCAACGCTGAGTTCTTTTTTCCAAGTTTGGTCCACCACTGGTTCTTAATTTCTCAAAGCTTTCGTCGGAAGAGAGAGATGCACTTGATGAGCGGCTCTCTTTTTCAACAGTCATTTATGGATCTCCTAATTATTTTATTTTATTCATGGATCTCCTGATTCTCATATAACACAATATGGTGCAATCACATACTCCAAAAAAACTAAACTTATCCATTTTCATATTTATTAAATTCCATATCCATATTAAATCAAGACAAAACAAAACTCATATATATTTGTGATAAGAATCACTGGTTAATATATCTAGTGGATAACAACAGTTAAAAAAGCCATTTGGTAACTCACATGAATACAAGAAAAAATTAAACTGTTCATTCAAATCACCCAGTCAAAATGTATGGATTTTCCACTCATCTTTTTAATAAATCGAGACAGATGGAATATATAGAATGCTCCCTGGAACAACAGTTGCAGAAAAGACAAAAAAATAAAAATAAAATACTGTATGGCCTGTGTAGTAGATATTACAAAAAGCTTAATAATGACTCTGCATGTTTCATCTTGATTGGGACTCCATCAAAGAATAATCTATTAACTCCAATCTAGCTCATATCTTAAGAGATAATAAGTAAGCTAGTAAAACCCCTTTTGAAAAATCTTGCATATGAAATTCAAATGTTTAAAAAAATATATTTCCACCTTTTATAATTATTAAATTGATCAGGCCACATCTATTAAACTTCCTTACAAGACTGCTTGTGAAGTCAAGCTTAATATTACCTTAGACGACTCGCAATGGAGCAAAATTTGCAAAAATGCAGCAAATTCTTCCTTAAATGTAATTTTGAGAGCGATTGGCTATAAAACTAATATAAAATGGTATATCACCCCAGCCAGATTACAACTCTCAATTTCTTTCAAACCAGATTTTTTAACCTCCAGAATTGTCATTGCCAAAAACTGGAAGGCAACTACCCCTGCTTTTGCAGAAGTTTTAAGGAAAATTAAATATATTCACTCGATCAGTATGATATTAGCAGACCTTGATGTAAATTATAAAGGATGGACTTACTCTTGGGATGCTTGGACCTTCCGAATTCTACATTGATCTTAGATGACGAAGAATAACCTTGAGGCCTCAGGCTCACCTCAACCCCCCCCCCCCCCTTTTTTTTTTTTTTAATTGTTTTTTTTAGACAATACTAACCTTTGCTGATTAATTTAGATATGACTTATACAAATTTATAAAACAAAAACTAAGGGGAGTAAAAATGAAGGCTTAACCTATATAATGCTAATTGCTTCTATATTGTGTCAATCTTGCAATGTATGTTTGGACTGGCGCAACCTTCTTTTCTTTCAATAAAAATTATTTAAATTAAAGAATAATATGCCAATTAGTTTATGCCACTGTCAACAATAATTTACTCTTTAATTCAATAACTTAATTAATAATATTGATTGTTCTCTTTTACACTAGCCATGACATAGATTAGCATGTTCTACCTCGGGGGAAGGCACAGATGACCTTGAATGAACACAAGCTTAGGTTTCAGAAAAGTGAGGCAATCACAATACCTGAAGCATTGCTCAAATCACTTGTACACAACAGGGATATACTGCAATCCAGGGCTTTGTTGGGCTCTGCAGGGCATACATCCCAACCACTGCTCTATAGTACAACTAAATAATCTAATGGCATCTATGTACAGGTATTAGCTTTATTATCAACCCAGCAACATTTTAGAGCATATAATGAAAACATACTAGAGGAATATATCTATTGATCACAGAGACATAAAACCTCACTATGAAAAGGGTTTTACAACCTCATTTCATACAGAACAACATAAATATCAACAGTTTTTATATGTCCTACTAAATAGGCCTTTTGATCTAGCATTTCTTTTGTATTGCTAGTAACTGCATTTCGAACAAAATTTCAAATCCTAGTGCATACACCCCAAAAGATAGCAAAGGGCTAAACATATTCTCCAAGAGTTCCCCAACTACTCACTTTTCAGAATATTGACCTTTTATTATTTATGTGGTTTATTAGTTCTAATTAAAATCTATATAACCTCTATAACAGATTAGTAGAACTCATAATTACCTAATCTATGTTTTCTGAGGACACAAAAATGAAGATTAAATAATACATCTACATCTGTTTGTGCAGGTGGAAAAATGTAATGCTGAAATGTTTATTATCCTTTGGCTACTTTCCATCTTTCAGATGATTTCCAGCAATGGTGCCAAAGAAAATCATCAACATTTTTACATTACTTTGTTTATTTTGAGAAATAAATATATTAAACTATTTGATTGTCTGATTAAATAAAGGATTTGGAACATAATATATCTATAGGCCATCACTCTGTAATCCTGATGTGTTCCATCAGATTGAAACTTGAACATTGTTTAAATTTTTACATTTGTGAAATTATTTTTATAGGCATTTTAGATATTATGTTTATAGCTCTTAAAGAATGCTGTATAGATAATGAGTATGGAGGCTTGATCTGCTTTATGTAGCCATTAAGTGAAGCGCTGGGAGCTAGCCTTTGGGAGAGACAAACAGCTGTAGGGCCCACATTTTACTATGTGTGTGAATCACTTGTGCTGGATCTCCAGAGGAGTAGTGATGTTCAGCAAAACTTTGTAAGTGATGGATAATCTGAAAAAGTATAGCAGCGGACTGAGTAACTGTTGAATGAGTGAGTGTCAGTGCACTGCAGAGCATATATCTTGCACTCAGTCCTACAGTTTGTCTCTATTATCAGTTAGTTTTATTATTTCAACTCAACAATTTTTTTTAAAATAAAGGGACCATCTGGATATGAACCACAAACACATTTTTGCAACATTCACCTTCTTTTTCTACACAGCTTCTTCTTGCCACCTCCACTTTAAGACTTTGCTGAATATTTCCAGGAAAATGTATACAATTAGACAAGCTATCTTACACTACACTACAAATTCTCTACTTCTGTCAATCTCGCGTCCTATAAGGTCAGTCGTTTCAGTCTTTGATTGTGCAACATGTCTTCTTGACCATATCCGTTAACAACTCATTCCATCCTTCTCTACAACACACTCACTTCTTCATTCTCTCTTTGGCAACTGACACATTTCCCTCTCCTAAGTGATTACTGATTACCCTCATGCTAATGAAGATATTTTTTGATCCATCCATACTCTTTAACTACAGCATTATTTCTCTGTTTCTATTTGTTTACAGCTACTAGAATGAGCTGACACTTGATAAAACAGCAAAACAAATGGGAAGTATTCCCTCTTATCCTCCCGCCCCTTTCTGCTCCCTCCGACACAGTTCTTTCTTCAGACTCTCAGATTTGGCCTCTGCAACCATACTCTCTCCTTTTCCAAAACAATAAAACATTTTTTTAATGATTTGGCACCCGGAGGCGAGGACCCAACACAAAACACACACAAAAAAAAAAAATAGATTTCGTTTTCTCATATAAGAAACAACCAACAACTCCAACTCACTTCTACAGGGCTCTGCCTTTACCAGACTCTTACAACACTAATTCATATCCAATTCCTTTGCTAGGCTAATATATCTCACTAGTCATTTCTCATCTGTTACCATACTCTGCAAATCCCTTCACTAGCTATGCCATATCCACTAAATTTTAGTTCAAAATCCTAACACTCACGAAGCCATCAACAGCACCACATACCCATTAGGCAATCTAGGAAGGTGCCTAGGGTCACTTCCCTGTAAGGTGCACCCATTGTTTGGGCTTAAAATCACCTTAAAAATATTTTTTTGGTTTAAAAATGAAGTGCTGCAGTGGAGACTGGGTAGAGGTCTATGTCCCCTTCCTCAGCCCATGTGTTGCCTGCTGTAGTATGGAGGAAGGGGCTCCACCAGAGGAGCATAAGTAAGTTGATACAATATAATATTTTTTCACTAAAATTGTTTTTTTGTAAGGAAATATTGTTAGAAACTAGGTTTTTTGTGTGAATGGCTATGTGATTACAGGTGTTCCTGGGTTAATATTTAATTATATATGTATATTACAATAATAGGAGATGCTGTACATTTATATATTGTTATGCTCTTTATAGATGACCCCTAGCTAAAAATGCATACATTCATTTAATTATATTTTATACTGGTTAAATATTTATCGGCCTTATTAAATTGTGATTCTGCCAATTGAATAGGGCTTTATTTAAGCATATAGCATATGATTTTACAGAAGTTTTTAGTTAGTGAAGACCTTGCTTTTGGATAGAAGTTCACTAACTAAAAACTTCTGTAAAAAAATATGCTTTGTGCTTATATAGAGCCCTATTCAATTGGCCGAATCACAATTTAATAAGGCTGTGTGTGTTTATATTATAAATATGGTTGACCCTTGGTGAATATAAATAAATGTTTATGATTTAGGGTGCCCTGGCTGAATATATATTTAGGACATAATAATAGGACACACTGGAAGAATTATGATTACAGATGACCCTGATTAAATATGTATGTGTTTATAATTATAGGTGAACATGGCTGACACTCTATACATTCATATGGTTATAGGTGAACCTACCTGAATATGTATAGATTCATATAATAATTGACAATTGAGGCTGAATATTTATAATATAATGGTACCTGGCTTATGTCCCATATGTGTCTATAGGAGACCTTGGCTGAAAATGTGTTTGTTTGTATGAGACACTGTCTAAATATTTATATACTATATTACTAATATGATTCCAGGTGACCTTCTCTGAATATTTATACATACTATGATTATATATGGCTGAATATGTGTACATATATAGTATTAGAGGGGAACTAAATATGTAAATATGTACACATTTATTTGATTGCACAGGACCATAGCTGAAGTATTTCAATGTAGGGGACCCGAGCTGATTCTGTATATATTTGTATGATAATTATAGTGGGCCCTTAGTCAATGCTGATACTGTATACTACTAAGAGACCCTGGTTTATTATGTTTAGATTGTATGAACATAAGTGATTCTGACTGAATATGATTACATCTATGTGTAGGGAATTCAGTGGCAGCTGGTTAAATGTTAAACTTGGATGAAGGCTCCGTTTTACATCATAATGATAACAGAAATCACCCAAATGGCACTGTTCAAAAGTTTACATACCCTTGAATGTTTGGCCTTGTTACAGACAAACAAGGGGACACACACAAGTTAAAATTGCAATTAAAGGTTAATTTCCCATAACAGTGGCTTTTTAAATTGCAATTATGGTCTGTTTATAAATAGTCAATGAGTTTGTTAGCTTTCATGTGGATACACTGCGCAGGCTAGATACTGAACCATGGGGAGCAGAAAAGAACAAGGTAATAAAACTTCATAAAGATGGAAAAGGATATAAAAAGATATCCAAAGCCTTAAAAATGTTCAATCACTTATTAAGAAGTGGAAAATTCGGGGATCTCTTGATACCAAGCCAAGCTAGAGTATTGCATTATATAGTGATACCTTTTTTATTGGACAAACATATTCATTTTTTTTATGACAAGCTTTCAAAATTAGTTTTCCCTTTATCAAGTCTTGGATTTTACCAGGGCCCATCAGAGGTATCAAAAGTTATTTTATCTCATTAAAAACTGTCTGTATGTCCTTTTTTCCTGATTACTTATGCACTTAGTCAGACTAAATTTTTTCAAACAATTTCTGCTTTCATTGTGCAGTGGCCCTTTAACCTTCATAAATACTCAGTTTTTATTTGTAATACAAGTGATCGTGATTTGTGTTTGTGTAACATATGCCCTCCCATAGAAAAATATAAATAATACGGCCAACTATAAAATGCATTTAATAAACAAGTTCGGCGTGTGTATGAGTAGCTATACAAAACAACTCACTGTGCCTTAGGGAGGTTAGCTGCACCTCACTGACGAGGCCCATAAAGGCCGAAACGCGTCTGGGGTTTGCTGTTTCTCCTGTTCAGGGTAGAATTGCCTGGTATTTCGGGGCTGGTTCACTCTTTTGAGTTGGACCAGACTGATATACTACAGGATATTTCTCCCTGTGAAGGGCACAAGTGAGCTAAAAGAGGTTGCTCTCAGAGTAGCTTATCATGGCTATAGAACTAACCTATTAAGGTTAGTTCGTTCTCTGATGAGCACCTCTGACTTTGTTATGTTGTATATGCAAATTACCTTTAGGGTTTAGTCTCCCTAAAGGTAATAGGGGACTCCAGACGTGGACCCCTTGCTCACTGTGCCTTAGGGAGGTTAGCTGCACCTCACTGACGAGGCCCATAAAGGCCGAAGCGCGTCTGGGGTTTGCTGTTTCTCCTGTTCAGGGTAGAATTGCCTGGTATTTCGGGGCTGGTTCACTCTTTTGAGTTGGACCAGACTGATATACTACAGGATATTTCTCCCTGTGAAGGGCACAAGTGAGCTAAAAGAGGTTGCTCTCAGAGTAGCTTATCATGGCTATAGAACTAACCTATTAAGGTTAGTTCGTGATCTGATGAGCACCTCTGACTTTGTTATGTTGTATATGAGTAGCTATGTTGTAAAAATGGCTGTTATGGGGAAATGTCTGTGATTTTCTCACACTGCAAGAGAAAAAGGAAAAATGGGTGTGTGCATTCCTTGTGAATGCACTCACAGAGGCTCCTCCACTTTACTGCCCGTGTCTGTGTATATATAATCTCAACATACTCCCGTAACCACTCTTCCAATATGCCCATACTGTCCCTTCTCTTCACTCATCATCACTTCCTCACACTCTAATCTTTACGACTTTTCTTATGCTGGTCTGCAGCTTCAAACACTCTCTGAAAACCTTTTTATTTAGAGAAGTCTACCAAATTGTTCTCTAAAATCAGCTGTTCAAAGAAAACCACGAACGTCTCCTGTGTTGGGACCTTGAGCAACACCAAACCACCAACAAGCAATCCCCTCCTGTTTTGCCACTAATGCCTTCAACCAACTTTGATAGTAAGCTCTTATGAGAGCATGTATACATTTCTATCACATTATTTAATGCTTTGGTATACTGTATGTCTGAACTTTGTAAATAAGTGATAATAATAGCAATATCTTAACAATGCACATCAGATTCTAATACCTTGGTTGGCGTAGTCTCATTTTATATCCTGTTTTTTTAGGTTGGGATTCAAAGACAGTCCCTAAATAAATGACTCTAACTCTGTTGATTCAGCCCTGATCTCAAAAACTATCGCACATTGCTTTTATTTCTCTACATGATGCGCAGAGCACATCTGTTGATTTCTTTTTGCCCTTTAAAGATACTGAAATGCATTACCCATGTGATCCAAAAAAATAAATCAACCATTGTACATTAAACAAAAAAAAGCACTTTTAAGATGTTGCAATCTTACCCTAATGCTGCCCACTAAAATAAGACTACTATGTAAGAATATCAAAATCAATGTCTCTCACAGTCATTCTTTTCAGAGAAATAGTCTAATAATAAAGAAAGCAGCCACTTAAAGGGATTTGTAAGTAAGCTGTGTCATGCCCAGGGCCTGACTGGACTGTTTTGGGCTATGGCTTGCGCCTGGACTGGGAATACGTTATCCTGTTTATGGTTAAAGTTATGTATTTTTTATTGCTTATGGTTATAATATGATGACTCTGTTATACTGTATGTATCTTGGTTTATGCTCTGCATAACATTGTAGCTTTTCTGCAGGCTATTGCATCAGCCGCACCTAAGTAAGATTAAGGCCTATTGTGTATAGTGTTGTAATCTGGTGAAGACTCCCCCGGCCTCACAGGGGCCTTGAGCAGATAAACAGGTCTGAGTGGTTAGAACAATTGTTTAAAGTTAATATAATCACCCGGATGAGATTAAAAGGCACAGGATTTTCCCAGTAAACAAAGGGCAGCCTTATTTAGGAATGTGGCTTACTGTTTGGCTAGCCTGTGTGCCAGAAACTTTTATAAAATGTGCCAATTAATAAGGGTATACAATGGTATCTGAATTTACATAGACAAGGTGTAAGTGTCATTCTGTTCATTGATCCTAATTCTAAGGGATTATATGGTGTTCCTGATATCCTGAGTCCATCTTTTGTACCAGAGGTAGTAAGAACTACATGGTTCTGCTGGGGTAGGCTTGAACTAGGTTCTTGTCAAGCCCAATTGAAGAAGCAGGTTGTGACAAGCTGAGTTTTAAATGTTTCCTAATAAACATCTACTGATTGGTCGAAAAATATGTATTATATTGAAAAGTTGAATGTACTTACATATTTATATGCTAGATACTGATGTCTGGATGTGCACAACTCTAGGAAGCCTACATAAAGTGTACCCTGCAAGATACAGTGTGTGACCTCTAAAGGAGATGATTGTTGCTGGGGTCACAATTGAAATTGCCCATACGGAGACAGGCAGAGAAACAGACAGCAACTGACAGATTGTGATACAAATGTTTCAGTCTTTACTTCATCCTGATTGGCCAAAAATGTTTTCAAATTGTATATCAATTTAGCCTGGGTTTGGAGGGTGTTAAGAAATTAACTTCAAGGTTAGTGTTTAAATGCTTATTTTAGTATTTTGTCATGCAAAAAAAAATGTTTTGATACACTACTAATTCTCCTCTATCAGATGCACTCACAATCCAGCTCACGTACATGTCCCTTTAACTCAAGTCCAAGGGCTTCAGTATTCTTACTGGATCACAATTTCTGTCCACCCTTACATTTTCATTCCATGCTTGTTCATATCACAGCAGATTTCAATCAACATTATTTTTAAAAAAATAACGCTCATAATTCAAAGTAACGTTTGTGGTAATATATGCTATTATGTACACTTCTTTTTCCTCTTAGCTCTGGTGGAGAATGGAGCATGGAGGGCATTGGCTAATGTTGGACCAAAGGTTCATTTTTATGATGTTATTACACTGAGAAATAATATACATCCATCTTTTATTATATACTTCCATTGATACAATTGATAGCTGAAATATAGTGCAATTGCCCTCAAAGACTAGAGTTGAGAAGATCTGGTCTTTATATAATACTATGTGCGATTATAATAGTATTAATACTGTAGTAATAGTAATAATAGTAATGATAATAGTAATGCTATATTGCACACACTTTTGGACTTATATTTTCAGTACTCAAATTTGTTAACAGGGGTTAATACATAGTTACATGCAGTAACAGAGCATCCAGATATACTGTTAATTCTGTATAAATTCTCTGAACTTACACTGAAACTAGTGAGGATCACATGATCTAGTCATAAGAGCCTCTCTGCTGCAAAAAGTACAAAAATGTCAACAGACTCTTAGACAGATGCATATTGTCCTTTGGGTGTATAAAATATAAATAAAAATCAAATATTGCAGTTCAAAAATGTCTTCATTGATAAAGTTAACAACATTTCCTTGCTTATATATAACATAAGCAAAACTTTGATAAATGATCCCCAACAGACCTTTGAAGGTACAGATTTATATTGCTGAAAGCACAGAGTAATCTGAACAGATTTGATCTAACAGCATGGGAAATCATTTCATGCCAGCAGTCTCTAAATAACAATCCAATTTAATTTGTCATTATATCTCCAACTCTGCTGAGTATAATGTAACAGCTGTAGCATTCATCTACAATTTATGGTTGAAGTATACCATCGGCAATATGTGAAAGTGATACATCTTTGATAAAGTTTGTGTTGCTGATTATGCACATTTGGAAAACATCAGTGCCCTGTGATAAAATCTGTCCTGCTCCGTTAACCACAACATTCAAGATGCAATACATTTCTGTTCATTTTACATAATAAGATATCCCAGAGGCTTGAATGGCATGTTATGCTACAGTGTACAAAAAGCAACAGATGTCCAGCAGGTGGAATCTCTGTGCAGGAGTATTTAAGTAGAGTTCGAACAAGAGGTACAGAGGCAGAACCATTGGTCTAAGGTCATGGACATGCAGCAGAGGGTCAGACATTATGTTACAGCCAAATCACCGGTCCGGGCAGAAATTCAAAAACCAGTCAGAAGATAGTTCGAGGAATTCAAAATTATGTACAGGGCAACTGGACCTCTTAGAAGTAGACAAGCTAAAATCTCAGCAGAGTATGTATGCACAATTAGTTTATATAGATTGGCTGCATGTCCCCTTACAAAAAACACACACACCAACAATCAGACCAGGCAGTCTGCAGCCACATCCCATTCACAACAGAAGACAAAATGTAACTCAAAAAGAAAACCAATTGGCTATACTTTACAGCTTTCTGTGTATGCAGAACCTATGCATTGTGGCATTTAACTTTGTAGAACTAACTCTGAAATGGGAGTGGCGATAATGACACACATTGTATAGCTGCTCCTCTTTAATGCATGTGTTATCCTCTTCCTCTCATAATGGAAGTCACATATATGCCTACCGTGCAAATAAAAGTGCTCAGAGAACCCATTTACACTCTCAGAAAACATTAGTGAATATGAACACTCTATATCTACATTTCCCCCTTCTTAAATGGCCACTTTAGCTGCATATTTACAGTATGATCTCTTGAAGAACACTTGATGATAGTAATCATTACATGGAATTATCCTATAGTGTGAGCTGCTATTTTTCTTAAGCTCCTACAACTAAATGAATTAATCCTGCCAGCGATTTCACTAGGACATGGCCTCTCCCTGTTGAGAAAGCACATGACTATGGTTGCCGTAAATAAAGAATACTTACTATTAACTTATTTTAAAAAGTCTGTATGAGCTTATAAATATAATTTGTTTAAATCATTTGCCCATTATCAAGTTTAGTTTGTCAAAAGGCATAATGTGAATGTAGAACTTCAGTGGTTCTTTAGATATCTTCCCATGTCTCTTTTACAAAATTATACTTCTACGACTCCCCAATATGTTTTCTCTATATTCTGAAAACACAGAATGCCTTATCTTGCTATGAAATAATAATGTGGTAAGAACAATTTATGTTGGCTGCATAATCATATTAAATTCTATTAATGAAAGAGACATATGCCATGTTCGGTTTGATAACTAATTACAGTAAGATTAGTCAACACTATGAAGTTATCACTTCAATAATGAAAATGCTAAGGGAAAATGAATATCTAAATAACTGAGTGAATAAGGTCTGTGTTCATAATTAACTTTTCTGCACAATGTTTAATTTATTAAACAAAACTAAAATGAGTATAGTGCATTTCCAACAAATCATGCCACAGAAAGTGGCAACAATGCCTATTCCAATTAAAGTATTACATTATTAATTCAGTGTTAGAGCAGATAAAAATACAGGGCAGTTCCTTAGTGCTATAATAACTCACAGTTGAGCTAATGGGCTAATCAGTAAAACATTGTATAGACATACGGTATACATTCATATTTTATATTTGTATACTTAACAAATGATTCCAAAACAATGTTTAATACAGTATAGATCTTTACAGTTTGAATTGCATTACTCATTGTGTAGTCTATTGTATTAATATAACTGCAATATAATTAAATATCTTTGGGAGGGATGTAATATACTTTGTGGAAGTTGCAATGCCTATATTTTCTCTTGAGTAGAAAACTAGTATATCATCTATTGTATTGTCTGAGGATAAACCCTCACTCTTCTCTCATTATTCAAAATGTTAAAAAAATGTAAAAAACATTAGTAAAGCTTAGCAGACCTTTAAGATATACTCAATATTAAAAGAAATAAAATTTTGATTGATGTTGCTTAAAATTATTGAAACTACTTATCTCCAGCATTATAAATTCATAGTTAAGCACAGTAGCTTTCTGGGTAATGTTAACAGAATTCTAGTAAAATTCAGAAAGTGCAGACTCCAGCGCTCACATTATCTTATCAACCCCTGCTGTGCCTGGAACCAGACCTGAGGTAGCTGATAGCTGGAGCAGTGGACTCCTCAGCGCCTAGCTATGAAACCAGACATGCTGGTGCCAGGACCTTGGAGCCAGTCCTAGCCCACGTGGTAGTAATTCAAAGGAGCAGAAGGTGTGAAACCTGTGTTTGTCTAAGGGAGTGACTCACTATTGATTGGGGCAAACCTGTATAAAATAATGTACCCCCCAAAAAATAGGTTTATGCTCTTTGTGGGGCACATAGAAATTGTGTGTTCATTTAGAGGGAGAACTTTTATTATTTTATTGAGCTGTAATCACTTAGCATCCTGAATGATGCTGCTATCCTAGAAGAAGGGGATAGAAATGAATGAGATCTGCTGGTAGGATTGGTCTCTCTGGTCCTTTCAAGTCCACTGAAGAGCAGATTGTACCGGTTATGCTCATCCTGTGATCCTGTGTTTCTGGTGCTAATGCTATTGATCCTGGTATGACTGCCGGGCATCAAGAAGCCCTTCCACCTCATGATCTTGAAGGCAGGAATTTTTGTCATAAAGCAGACCCCCCTCCCCTAGGCTGTGATAGAGGTTATAGTTCATATCTGTATTTGTATCTGTATATATATATATATATATATATATATATATATAAATAAAAATATATATAATGGATAATCATATATTTATCAGTTTGCGGTATATGGAGATATAGTAGTAAGAGATCTGTAGGTTAATATATGTATTATAAGAAACTACACAAAATAACATGTGTTGATTATGAAGGGTCATAAAACATGTTTTGTCCAAATTACACACATCTTCCTGAGGAAATACGCACCAAATTTCTGGCATCCCTGGTAATATCTATTTTATTCTTGGAATCAAATAAGTGGTTTTCCAAATACCAAACACACCATCACAGATAGCCACACGTTTAGCTTAGAAACTTACCGGTGTAGCAATCAATTATCTTCTTACTATACCTCTGTGGGTAGTTAGGAGAAGAGCAGAGGCTAGCGTAGCTGCTGTATGGTGAAGAAAAAGATGATCAATACAGACCCCCATAAGCCCTTAATTAACCTCGTCACTCATGGGGGTCAATACAGACCGCCATAAGCCCTTAATTAAGCCTATATATCATGGGGCTCAATACAGACCCCCATAAGCCTCTATTTAACCCCATCAGTCCCATAAGGATATATTATGACCTTTATGGGGCAGTTACAACACTAACATTAACCACATAAGTGCCATGACGGTCCTCAAGGACCATCATGACACTAAGTACAAACACTACACTGCACTATACCCCCAATAAACCATTAAATCTAAACTAACCCCCCTCTACACTAATCTATTAACACCTACACTACCTATCTACACTACCTACCAGAGAGTTGTGGGGGGGGTTTATTAGGGGGTAGGTAGGTAGTGTAGGTGTTAATAGATTAGTGTAGAGGGGGGTTAGTTTAGATTTAATGGTTTATTGGTTCCTTGAGGACTGTCATGGCACTTATGTGGTTAATGTTAGGGTTGTAAATTCCCCTATAAGGGTCATAATATACCGTTATGGGACTGATGGGGTTAAATAGAGTCTTATGGGGGTCTGTTTTGACCCCCATGAGTTATAGGGTTAATTAAGGGCTTATGGGGGTCTGTATTGACCTCCATGAGTTATAAGGTTAGTTAAGGCTTATGGGGGTCTGTATTGACCACCATGAGTTATAGGGTAAATTAAGGGCTTTTTGGGGTCTGTATTGACCCCCATGAGTTATAGGGTTAATTAAGGGCTTAAGGGGCTCTGTATTGACCCCCATGAGTTACAGGGTTAGTTAAGGGCTTTTATAGGGTCTGTATTGACCCCCATGAGCTATAGGTTTAATTAAGGGCTTATGGGGGTCTGTATTGTCCCCCTGAGTGATGGGGTTAATTAAGGACTTATGGGGGTCTGTATTGACCCCCATGAGTTGTGGGGTTAATTTTAGTTGCCTGGGGCTAATATTTTTTAGTGCAAGTCCTTTCAGGACGCCAGGCGGGAAATTTAAAATTTTTAATGCAGCAGGGTCACGATCGGTGCTGATCGGGGACCCCTGCTGCAAGCGGTTAATGTGGGGGGCTGCGGGGGTCCCTATAAACCCCTGCAGCACGGGTTAATGTGGGGACACTTCGGGGGTCCCTATGGGGACCCCCAGCATAGAAGGGGTTAATTTTAGGTCCCAGGGGGGTAGATGGAGTACCCCCCACGGGAGGGCTTATGTGGGGGACTGCAGCGGAGATCATGTTTAGGACCCCGGCAGCAATAGATAAGGTGCGGGAGTCTGCGAGATCATCTCGCAGGCTGTCACTCCTCATGTACATTTTCTCTGTGTTGATACGGATGGCCCTGCTGTGTAGCTCACACGTTGATCGCAGCAGTGCTAATGTAATATCGTTGTAACTTTTATAAATTTGCAGCACGTAGGATTTAAGTAGAAACCTTGTATCTACGAGGTTGGAATTTAATAAGGCTGATAATGTTTAAAACATACTGTTGTATATGCATGATATAAACATGTAAGTTCTAAAATAAAAGTATGTCAGTCTCAGACAAAACATAATCTTTACCTTTAGATCACTTTAATAATGTATCATGTCATAGTCTTCATGGATTTGGGTACACAACAATAATTCTTGTTAACTGTGGCAACTAATTGTTATATATTTTACAAACAAAACAGGAAACACAATTCAAAATGCAAGCTATTCAGCAGTAGTCTGTAATAGCTCTGTTCACACAAGCCTTTAATAATTGTGTTTTGTTCCAGACAGTTGGATGCTAGTGATTAACTGAAGTTCAATATACTATTGAAAAGAAGGGAAAGAAAAGTTCTATATTACAAATGTGCAACCTGTGGTGAGTAGTAATAATAAAATCAGCATGGGCGGATAATTGATAATGTCTCAGAGCCTATCTAATATATTATTCCTCACTGTCTGTGCCCTCTCCACATTTAATTGAAAAAGTGACACATTTTATTCAATTAATTTAATAACTAAATGTAAAAATATATTTCTAAAACTATGTACAGCTGTATGACATTAAGTTAATTATTAGGATTTTTGTTCAGTTATTTTTGTACACATATACAGTATAAAAGTGAGGATGGTTAGTGTAGTGTTCTAATAATTGGAAGACCAAATTATAGTTTATTATTCGTTGGGTTATATTCAATAAGGTAATCTATAAAAGGTTTTGATAGATTCCCAAATATTGCAGGTTCCATTTTTTTCCATTATTCACTAAGGGCCTCATTCTTTAAAGGCCGTAGGAGATGTGTGGCCACAAGGATTGCCACAAGGAATACTTGCTTATTCTATTGCCTTGCGGCTGAGGGCTCCGGTCGGCTTGCGGCCGGTGCCCTGTTATCCCTTGCGGCCACCCACGGCAGGGAAAGCCTTTGACCTTACGCGGTTGCAAGAGTTGCGGCTGCAAGAAAACCCAGGTCGCTATTCAAAAGCTACGCAAACCCTTCCATCAAGGCCATAATTCGCTAAGACCGAGCCACAGCTTACTGACACCTAGGAGGTCCCGCAAGGCTCTTACTTACTTAGCACCAATTAAGCACATAAAAAAGCAATCCTGTACTTTGATGAGATGTGAAAGTGATTGTAGGTGTTAGAATTCATAGCACAACATTCCTCAACACTCAAATCTGCAAATCATTTTTTTTGTAATTCATTTTCAATTTCCGTGTCCGAGTCCAACAGACTTGGAGCATATCAGATGCGCAACGGCTGCGGGATTAGCCTCCGTCAAGTCCGTAAATAGGTATAATAGACCCACATGTTACTTGGGCCATGGAGGTGTCGCAAAGGGCTTACTTACAAATCGCAGCACTAATTAAGCAAATAGAAAAGCCATCCTGTACTTTTATTAAAAGTGAAAGTGATGTTTTGTCTTAGAATTAATAGCTCAACATCTCCCTACTCTCAAATCGGCAAATAAATAAATGTAATCTCATGTTCAATCTTTGTGTTCTATCTATCATGCAAGTGCCATGGGCTTGGAGGTCTATCACCCTCTAAGTCCACACGGGCTTGAATAACGAGCTACGGGCTTGGAGGTCATTGAAGCCTGTGGGACTTTGGACAGAAATTAAACCTAAAACCAAAGATTATAATTTGGAGATGTGCAAGCTTGAGAATGTTTTGCTATTAATCCCCATGTCCCCCATTGTGTTTCCCATCGTTTACAGTGCTTTACAGTGCTGCATTGAATATATATTTGCTTCTACAATGCTTTTAGTTTGCGGACTTCAACCTCCGAACCCGTATTGGTTTTAACAACTATTTACTGGCTTTGAGGTTATTGAATCCCAGGGACTTGGGATGGAAAATAAACCTAAAATTAAATATTGGATTTGGGCAATGTGCAAGCTTGAGAGGGTGTTAATCCTCATATCCCCCATGTTCCCCATCATTTACAGTGCTTTACAGTGCTGTCTTGAATTTATATTTGCATTTTCCGACTTTGTGGCCTTGAAACACGATTTACAGGGCGCGTGGGAAATGCTTGCGGCCGATTGCATAGTTTGCGGCCGGCCGTAAGGGAGAACCTCCTTGCGGCGCCTTCCATTTGAATAGCAGCGAAGCCGCAGTGCTACACAGGGACGTAAGGTGGCGCAAGGAATCACAGTTTTGCAGACATTTTACGGCCCTTAATAGAATGAGGCCTTATGTGTAGAGAAAGTTTATTAAGACTATTAATATGCAGATGCAAATTATAAGAGATTTTACTGAGGAGAAGACCTCTGTATGAGCTACAAATGCTAATAAAAATATGTAGCAAATTCTTATTATATTTTAGCTGGCATTTATCCATTGATTTAAATTATAATATTAGCCATAGCTGGAATACACTGGAACGTTAGATAATGGTTTAACTATAAATTTTGTGACGAAAATTACTTAATTCCTGTATGTGACAATATATAGTGTTGTATACACCCTAACACTTCCTCTCAGCGCAGTTTCATGATGGAAACTAAAAGATATAAGAAAATATAACTTAACCACTTTTTAAAGAAACACTTGAAAACCCAATACTACCATGCACTAGCTGAAGAGTAAATTACTCATTCCAGATTTTATTAAAGGACCATTGCCTGAAAATAGCCAACATGTTCTTAGAAAGTAAAAAAATAACACAGTCTCTAATTTATTAGCATCCATGGATGGAGCATAGACTAGGATCACTGTAATTTTTAATGGCTTGCCAGGAATTCAAATTTACATCACTGTCATTTATTGGGTTGTAACCAAGCACTGCTTTGACCACTTTTTAATTAATTATGAGGACTAATCAATTTCTTCTGCGGGATTCTTGACCACAGTAGAAGTTCTGGTGGTTGTCTGATATGAAGTGTCCCATTCTAGTCCACTAATTCTCAGGATATCAATGTTTAACCTTGTCATCTCCTGTCTGAACACATTCATTTTGCCTTGATTCATAGTTTTAATATTCCAGGTTTCTATGCTGAATTGTCATTTGTAGCAATGGTCTTTCCTTTCCCCACCAAAAACGTCCACACAAGGGTATCCTCTCGAGTTTGGCCCAACCCCCTTCATTAGATCTAGTGCTACTCTTACTCACCCTCTATTCTTACCTAGTAATGTGTCAGGCACCTTCTCACCAGAGGTGCTTATATCCCAGTGCCATATTGTTATGTCTCTGGTTGCGGCTGTCCATAAGTTTTTCTTGGGAAAGATACTGAATTGAATTGCCAGTTACTTCTCCAGTGGACCATGATTTGTCTGATCTCTCTGCTATACCTGCCCATATTGGGTGACCCTATATGGTATAGTTCACAGCTTCATTGAAGTACACAAGCTCCTTCACCATGATAAGGTAGTGATCCAGAAGGGGGAACAAAGACAAAGCAGTGCAAACCACCACATGATGTGTTCTGTTCTATAGCATGTAGGATTGTCCTGGTGCAAATATTCCCTAGTTCCTCATTTGTCTTGATATAATGAGACTGTCATAAAACAAAATTCCCCTCATGCACACATGCTGTATGTGTAACATCTGAAGGCACACAGAGGGTATTCACTCTTTGAGAACCCTGAAGCCATCAGGCAGAACTAAGCAAAGGCACGACTAGCATCCAGGGCACCATTTTATAATTTAAGGAGTCACTTCTTTGGATTTACATCACCATAAAAAAACACAAATATTGGTATTGGATCTTCTATTACATATTGTGCTAACATCCATGCAACTTGAAATTAGAAAATATGTCTAATAAAATGTAGCTTTTGAAGAAATCTAAAAAAAAATTATGGACCTATTTATAGCATATAATAGATGCTAGCTTGATCTCTCATGCTGAGAACTATATACATTTGTTTAATTATGATATACATAATGCTTTAGCTTTTTCCAAACACATAATTGAACATATTTTCTAAAAATATCCTGCCATGCAGAAATAATCTGGTGGATAAGTTTTAATTAAATATATTGCTTTTTCACCATGTGGATAAGTGAATAAGATGTCATACCATTTGAAAATTAGTAATAAGGGAATTCCCATATATATGATTAATATAGAAAATGTACTATAGCATTGTATCAGCAGAAATATTGTATTAAATGAATTAATTACAGTCGCTAGAACCAAATACCAATAAAGAAATGCATACATTATAAAGATGTATTGATCGGTTTATCAGAGTATATTGAATTTAAACCTCAATGGATTTATTTCTAATTAGATTTTATGTCACTGGTATAATGTATAAGAAACACATAAAATACAATTACATGTCTCACATTTGAAAGTATTGTTTAATTCTACTGAATACTCCAAAAAAGCATACTATTTCACATACTGAAATAACAATAATAAAGCAAAGTAATACTATGTAAGCCGAAAAAAAAAACCCATCTAAGAACTGGATTTGTACATACTACAGTAAATGTGTATATGGTGGACAAGAAAATAACACTGTACTGGAAATTACTCAAATGGCAAATAAAGGGTAGTGGCAAGTAATGTATTTGAATTAATTATTGTTTTTGTTTTGTCATATTTGCTTACATTCCTTTTTTTCACTAACATTAAAAACAAAAATAAAGCAAATAAAACTACACACAATCAATTTAATGTACCATACAGGTTTATCATAGTGCTCTTAAGCAGAGAGAAAGATTTTCTTAGACTATCAAATATGAGTTTCTTCAATTGTGTCTTATATGCCAAAGTAACTGGTAGGTGATATTTTAAAAAAAAGTATGAAAAGTAACATGTATAACAAAAACTGCTGCAACAAATGTTAATGGTTTATAAGAAGATAAGAGTGTGTAGGAACTATAGTTAGTATCAGCGTTATTTTAATCATGGTTAAAGGACGGATAAAGTTAGTTGAGGTGATTCAATAATGATAGGAATAAACATTCAAGGAAATCAATTTGACACATTGGGCTATAGTCCTAATGGTAAGAGGTTTCTCATTATAGAGGTAAATTCTCTCCACATCCTGTTCCTTCCTGATAATTATATACACTAAATTGTGAAATTATTTCCCTAGACTGAAAAATAAGCTGAATAGAATAAAATATGTAAATAGCTCACATTGGTTCATATAGTTGATTGATACAATACATAAGTAAATAACCCTGTTATTTGGGAGTCTAACACGCTGAGTTGGTAAAATCAAAAGCTATTAAATTGGACATGAGACTTGTTGTGAGGATTGTGACATGTTGTTTTTATGTGTAATGTGGGCCTCAATAATGTTGGGGTTACTATGTTATATGGATTGTAATACTGTCATTTTACCATTAACTAACACAGATACACTTTCCGCCATGTTTGTTAGTGTGACAACAAAGGGTTAACCTGATGATTCTGCAAGAATTTGTATGGATATTTGGCCCCTCAGAGCAGCCAGGAATCCCCTCTCTCTGGTCTCAGATAGTCGTAAAAAAAGGTAAGCTTGTCCAACCCTCACCACTCCTGAGGGGGTTTGGCTAAAGAAAGTGAAGGGGAGATTTGGGTTAATTGTTTGGTTTTTAAATGTGTCTGAAAAGAAAGAAACGTCAATCTATCGCTGCACTAAGAAAAGGTGTATGGGTATTTATTGCATGATGAGAAATCCTAATTAAAGTAATCTGATTTCCTGCTTCTCCATGAATGATGTTCTGATCTGAAATGGTATGCTGGTTGCTGAGATGAATTTAAAGTCACAACCTGGAGATTACTCCTGTAAGCTAAAGTAGGATAGTCTTGGTTGTGCAAGAGGCCCTTTATCTCTTGGTCATGACAGGGAATAACATATTTTAATATCTAGATCAGATAGATCTAGTTTATCATATTCTTTTTAAAAACAATAAACCAAGAGTATGATGTTTTAATTCCTTGATATTGGTGTTTTATCGGTATAAAAGAACAATTTTTATACAATTTATTTTACATGTAACTTATTACTTGTGGCTAATTAATTTTACTTATCACCCAGTAACACACTTTGTGGACTGAAGCATAAAAATAAGCTTTTACATCACAGAAGTTACATATATAAATACCTGCATCAACATGGTGCTGTCATACTAAAGTGGTGCATTTATCTTTTTGAGAACAAATCGTTCATCATTCTATATATGCATCATACAACATAAGTGGAATCTCCTATAATTCACTGAATTCACAGTACACATGATGCAGAATATGATAATGATAATTACACCTTTTCAGAATATTTGCTAAGTAAAGCAGATTTGTGAATGTTGCTGAGGGCTAGTTCTATGGAATGCTATAGAAAGCTATTCAGCAAAAATGGTAGAAATTGGAGTAGGTGCTAACATACTGTATGACACAGTGGTAATTCCCTGAAGCACAATATGTGACATACGCCACACAGCAAATGTAAACATGCATTTTGCTTTCATCAATCCCTAAGCTCACAGTTTCTATAAGTTTTATTTTCCATATTATATAAATGTTTGAGAAGACTAAATTCAAAACCCACAAAGAGCAGTTCAGCAACATTGATAATGCACCCATAAATGGCATAACTGAACATATCTACTGCCTTTTAGAGCAGCACTGTAATCACATATATAGTTGTGGATCTGCAGGACTGTTCATAATGTTTGAGATGTTGGTAACGGACTTGCGGCCCTTGCAAATCGAGGGCCGCCTGCGAGCCTCGCGAAGTGAGGCGAGCCGTTGAAGCATGCAGGACTTAGGCTGCCGAAGGCGCTCATTGCAGAGGCCCCCAGGGCTCGCATCACCCCCAGTACCTGGTTCCTGCCAGTGGAGAGCTTGCGATGAGCACCGACACCCTGCAGTACCTGGTTCCTGCGAGTAGCTAAAGGCACATACCTGAATGCAACCCTGCCAGCAGCGCAGCACTCCGTCTTCTCCTCTGCGGCTCCCGTCCTCCGGCCGGAACTTATTTCTGGATCAAGCCAAGCAAATGCGCGGATTGATCCAGAAAGTAGTTCCGGACGGATGTCGGGAGACGTAGAGGAGGTGAGTGCCGAGCTGATGGCGGGGTTGCATCCAGGTACGAGACACAGAGGAGAGGGGAACGGAGACAAGGGTGGGAGAGGGAGAGAAAGAGGCACAAGGGAGGGAGGGGGCAGGGACACAAGGGGGAAAGGGAGAGGGACAAAGGAGACACAAGGGGGGAAAGGGAGAGGGGAAAGGAGACACAGGGGAGGGAGAGGGGGGAAAGGAGAAACAGGGGAGGGAGAGGGGGAAAGAAGACACGAGTGAGGGGAAGGGAGAGGGGGAAATGAGACTCATCCCAAGGCTCGTAAAGGAGACGCTGGGAGAGGCTTGCGATGAGCGCCTTCGGAGCTCATTGCAAGGCCTGCAAGTTACAAGGGGAAGAGCCAAGCATTGTCTGGCAAACAGCTTTGCCAGCTTCCAAATTTTATTCCCCTCATTTTTGATGGGCAATTTCCTAGTAAATTAATAAACTTGAACCATTGTTGAATAAGCAAAGTGTGTGCTGAAACTCTTATTTGTTGTGTATGGACTTCCGAGTACTAGCATTGTGCTAGTTAATGGCCTCTATAATTTTGCAATAAACTACAAGATTATCATTGGGAAAAATTGTCTAGTTCCCATTCGATTGTTCACTCTACTTTATATTAGAATATGCTTGGGTAAAAGTAATAAATATTTAAGTTTCTGTTATCAATCAAGAAACAAATCCAGCCTTAGTGATACCTTGGTAGGGTAATTGTTTCTGGCTTTGAGCTCTTCATAAACCATCATGACCGATGTGATGGCTGAATTAATATTTTCCATTGTCTACATAATTCAGATTTCTAATGGCATTTGTTTTCTATAAGATATTTATTACCTACTGATATCACAAACCAATCCACTTATCACTAGTAATAAATAGAGATGTCGCGAACATAAAATTTTCGGTTTGCGAACCGCGGACACGAATTTCATCAAATGTTCGCGAAGAGGCGAAGCGGGCGAACCGCCATAGACTTCAATGGGCAGGCAAATTTCAAAACCCACAGGGACTCTTTCTGGCCACAATAGTGATGGGAAAGTTGTTTCAAGGGGACTAACACCTGGACTGTGGCATGCCGGAGGGGGATCCATGGCAAAACTCCCACGGAAAATTACATAGTTGATGCAGAGTCTGGGTTATAGCCATAAAGGGCATAAATCACCTAACATTCCTAAATTGTTTGGAATAACATGCTTAAAAACATCAGGTATGATGTTGTATCGATCAGGTAGTGTAAAGGTTACACCCGCTTCACAGTAACAGACCAATCTCCCCGTTTAATGCACCGCAAACAACCGCAAACAGTCCCTTTGCACAACCGCAAACTCCCCATTTGCACAAGGTTGGATACCAAGCTAGCCATGTCCCGTTCCTTGTCATTGAAGGTCTCTTCCTCCACCCAGCCACCAAGGGTCCCCGAAAGGTGACAACAAGCCCCCTGGGACGCCTGCTGTGTTTGGTCTTCCACCTCCTCAAAGCCACCTTCCTCCTCTGACTCCTCTTCTTCAGACTCCTCTCTCTGCGTTGCCTCTGTCTGCATTATTATAAGGTGTGTACTGTTAAGTAGTACTATTCCTATCGGTTTAATCCCTGTTACGTCCACTATTAGGGGACGTGTATATGGCATTGATTTTTGGAACAGGGAGATGGAAAAAGATGCTTGGTCGGTCCTCCCACTTCAAATTTGGGGCACTGCACGTGCAATCTAAGGTGCCACCAGATAGGAGTGGTGTGTTCAGTAGTACTATTTATTCCTATCGGATTCAATAATCCAATAAACCTGGCCCGTTACTAGCCAGTAAACTACACATCAAAACAACACAAAATAGGATACTTCAAATTAAGACATCGAAGGGAGAAAAAATAACAAACCCAAATAAGATCCAGAAGATTTTTACAAAACTTTACAATACCCTTTATACGGCAACAAAACACATAGATCTACACAAAATGAGGGGATTTCTTAATTCCTGTGATCTCCCCTTAATAGAAGAAAATAACTTAGAGACTTTAAATGCCAAAGTGACCCTAGAGGAAGTGAGAAAAGCAGTCCAGAACCTCAAACTTGGTAAGTCACCAGGCCCAGACAGGTACACCAATTTATATTATAAAAAATTTATAGACATATTAGGCCCGCACTTGGTCACTCTAACAGAGTTCTAGAAGGCTAGCAAACACCAGCAGAGCTGAACAGGGCAGATATCACTCTATTCCCTAAGGAGGGTCGAGATGCCCTAGAACCAAAAAACTACAGGCCAATATCATTACTAAACTGTGATACAAAGATCCTGTAAAAAATAATAGCGGGTAGAATGTCATCCTTCTTGCCTAAGTTAATACATAATGACCACAGGCAAGCGGGAGACAACATTAGAAAAGTAATGAACCTACTGTACCACACCAAAGCCTCTAAAATTCAAGCCTGTCTTATGGCCTTTGACATTGAAAAGGCTTTTGATTCCCTGGAGTGGACTTACCGATACGCCATGCTTGAAACATTTTGGTATTAAAGGCCATTTCATAAATCTCATACACTCATTATACAAATCATCCAGGGCAAGGTTACAGATTCTGGGAGATGAGAGATCCTTAATTAAAATAGAAAGAGGAACAAGACAGGGTGCCCCCCCCTTCTATTCGCAATAGCAATAGAACCCCTGGCTCAGACAATTAGGGCCAACGCTGGGATCATAGGCGTAAAAATAGGCCATCACCATTTCAAAACGTGTCTATTTGCAGATGACCTGCTGTGTATGCTCTCAAACCCGACCCAATCGGTCCCAGAGTTGATTCGAACTATGGAGGAGTTTGGTCAGTTTTCTGGCCTTAAACTGAACATAGAGAAGACAGAAGCACTAGCAATTGACTTAACAGCAGTAGAGAAGCCGGGTCTCCAAGAGAAGTTTAATATTAAGTGGGATAAGAACCACATAAACTACCTGGGAATCCGACTAACCCCTAAGCTAGAGGACTTGTACAAACACAATAATTAATGACCTGAGTAAATGGACAAAGTATAGGTTATCATGGCTAGGGAGAATAAATACGATAAAAATGAATGTCCTTCCTAGGTTGCTCTACATATTTCGAACACTCCCGATTAAATAAAAAGAATTAGAAAATATTCAAAGGAAAATATTTCACTTTATCTGGAACCACTCTCCCTCACGCATCCCAAAGAAAATTATGTACCTTCATAAGTCAGAGGGGAGACTATCGGGTCCAAACTTAAAATATTACCACAAGGCAGCTCAGTTATCTTTTCTCCCAATAGCACATTCTATAGGACATCAAACGGCCTGGGTGTATTTAGAGAACCACACTTTAAGGCCCTTAACCTGGGACAAGGTGGCTTGGCTATCAGAATTGCCTCAGAGCCTTAAAAACTCGCCAAACCCCCTAATCATACACTCAGTATCATACTGGAAATGGGCCAAGAAACACACAGGTTTGTTCCCTGGATCCACCCAAATGACCCCAATTCTTGACCACCCTCAGGCCCCGAAACACATGAGCACCACATCACAACACTGGTGGAGGTCAAGGAAACTAGATAGACTGGGAGACTGGTTGGTAAAGGGCCAGATGCTCACCTATGAGGAATTGAGGGACAAGCATGAGCTACCACTGTCAGAACATTACAATTACTGTAGGCTGAGGCATTTCACACACTCCCTGACCCAGAAACAGGGGACACCGGTCTTAAATTGGTTCTCCAAAATTTGTAAAGATAAACCTCTATCAAGGGGGATCATTGGGTCGCTTTACAAATATAAAACATTTGTTACTGGTTGAAGCGACACTGGGGGAAGGACCAGAGTGGGGGAGCCCTGGAGACCCTTCAGAAGCAACCGGTGGCAAAATCATCCCAGGAAAGGAGAGGTCGCTTAGTGAAGCCTGCCCTAGGGTAACACAAGGGTGATTGCCCAGGTTAGATATTGTAAATAATAAGCTAATACTGCTGGAGGGATGATAGCTAATAGGACTTTGGTGTTTCCTGCAGATATACTCTTTACTATTGTCTGTTTTACCATGTTTTAGGTATCTCTTAAATTGCAATCACAGTAAAAAATAAGAAAAATTATTAACCTAAAAAGAAAAATAAGAAGGACTAGCCAGCTAACTTTCACAAAATGTCTTTATTGTAAATATGTATTTTTGCACAACTGTTATGCAAGACTGTTCAAAAATGCTTTATTTTTCATTACATGCTGTACGCCTTCTGACAAAAAAAGTATTTAAATGCAAAAATTAGGTATTGTTGCAGCGACCAGAAAAATTTATATTAGTTTGCCAGGCAGAAAGTGCCCTAAAACATTGTGTCTTGAACCCTAGTTGGTGGCGGATAAGTCACGCAAGTCATCCGGCATTCAGAGATAAAATACAGCAGCGTGTGGACCATTATTAGCTCAAGGCAGCTCATCTATCAGGCCTTTTTTAATCAAATGTATCGCCCACTGTCAGTCCCTTCGGGATCCATCCCTCATTCATCTTAATAAAGGTGAGGTAATCTAGACTTTTTTGACCTAGGCGACTTCTCTTCTCAGTGACAAAACCTCCTACTGCACTGAAGGTCCTTTCTGACAGGACACTTGAAGCGGGGCAGGACAGAAGTTCTATGGCAAATTGGGATAGCTCAGGCCACAGGGCAAGCGTGCACACCCAGTAGTCAAGGGGTTCATCGCTCCTCATAGTGTCGATATCTGCAGTTAAGGTGAGGTAGTCTGTTATTTGACGGTCGAGTCGTTCTCTGAGGGTGGATCCCGAAGGGCTGTGGCGATGCATAGGACTTAAAAAGCTCTGCATGTCCTCCATCAACAACACGTAGATTGCCGTTGTGCTGTGACATCACCCTTAAACGCTGTGTAAAGCATACTTTTTAATTTATTTTGGAAGTGCTGCATCCTTTCCGACTTGTGGCAATTCGGTAACATTTCAGGCACTTTCTGCTTATACCGGGGGTCTAGTAGCGTGGACACCCAGTACAGGTAGTTCTCCTTCATCCTTTTTATACGAGGGTCCCTCAACAGGCACGACAGCATGAAAGACCCCATTTGCACAAGGTTGGATGCCGAGCTAGACATGTCCCGTTCCTCGTCCTCAGTGATCTCACTGAAGGTATGTTCTTCCCCCCAGCCACGTACAACACCACGGGTACCAGATAGGTGACAACGAGCACCCTGGGATGCCTGTTGTGGTTGGTCTTCCTCCTCCTCAAAGCCACATTCCTCCTCTGACTTCTCTTCCTCACAATCCTCTTCCAGCGTTTGCCGCACGTCCAGCAACTGATGCTGATGCTGTTTCTGGTGGTGATGGTGACCACAACTCTTCCTCTTCACGCTCATCTACGGCCTGATCCAGCACTCTTCGCAGGGCACGCTCCAGGAAGAAAACAAATGGTATGATGTCGCTGATGGTGCCCTCGGTGCAACTGACCAGGTTTGTCACCTCCTCAAAAGGACGAATAAGCCTACAGGCATTGCGCATGAGCGTCCAGTAACGTGGCAAAAAAATCCCCAGCTCCGCAGAGGCTGTCCTAGCACCCCGGTCATACAAATACTCATTAACGGCCTTTTCTTGTTGGAGCAGGTGGTCGAACATTAGAAGTGTTGAATTTCAACGTGTCGGGCTGTCGAAAATCAAGCGCCTCACTGGCATGTTTCGCCGCTGGATATCTGTAAAGTGCGCCATGGCCATGTAGGAACACCTGAAATGGCCACACACCTTCCTGGCCTGCTTCAGGACGTCCTGTAAGCCTGGGTGCTTATGCACAAAGCGTTGTACAATCAGATTACACACATGTGCCATGCACGGCACATGTGTCAACTTGCCCAAATTCAATGCCGCCAACAAATTTCTTCCGTTGTCACAAACCACTTTGCCGATCTACAGTTGGTGCGGAGTCCGCCACTGATCCACCTGTGTGTTCAGGGCGGACAGGAGTGCTTGTCCGGTGTGACTTTCTGCTTTCAGGGAAGTCAACCCCAAGACGGCGTGACACTGCCGTATCTGGGATGTGGAATAGTACCTGTGGAGCTGGGGGGTTGCCGTTGATCCGGAACAAGACATTGCAGCAGCAGAAGAGGACTCAGCCGAGGAGGTTATGGAAGAGGATGGAGTAGGAGGAGTAGAGCAGGGGCAGCAGGCCTGCCTGCAAGTCGTGGTGGTGTCACCAACTCCTCTGCAGAGCCACGTATTCCATGCTTGGCAGCCGTCACCAGGTTTACCCAAGGCGCAGTGTAGGTGATATACCTGCCCTGACCATGCTTTGCAGACCAGGTATCAGTGGTCAGATGGACCCTTGCCCCAACCCTGTGTGCCAGAGATGCCATTACTTCCTTTTGCACAATCGAGTACAGATTGGGGATTGCCTTTTGGGCAAAGAAATTTCGTCCGGGTACCTTCCACTGCAGTGTCCCAATAGCTACAAATTTGAACGCCTCAGACTCCACCAGCTTGTATGGTAAAAGCTGGCGGGCTAAGAGTTCAGACAATCCAGCTGTCAGTTGCCGGGCAAGGGGGTGATTTTGTGACATTGGCTTCTTACGCTCAAACATGTCCTTGACAGACACCTGACTGTGGGCAGATGAGCAGGGACTGCTCAGGGTGAGACACGGAGTGGCAGATGGTTGAGAGGGGGCAAGCAGGGCAGCAGTGGTTGACGTGGCTGAAGATGCTGGACCAGGAGGAGGATGGCGGCTTTGACTTTGTGTGCTGCTTGTACTCATGTGTTGATCCCATAGGCGTTTGTGATGTGACATCATGTGCCTTCGCAAAGAAGTTGTACCTAGGTGGGTGTTGGACTTCCCACGACTCTTTTCGCACAGGTTGCAAATGGCATCGCTGTTGTCACAGGCAGACACAGAAAAAAATTGGCACACTGCTGAGCTCTGCAATTACGGCATTCTGGTGGTGGCAACAGCATGCGTTGACTGGCGTGCTGTCTGGCTGACCCCGGGTGCCGATGCATGCTGTCTGACTGTGCCACTAGCTACTTGCGACGACCTCCCCCTGCTTCCAACTCGTCTCCTCCTCCTCTCTGTCTCCCCATCTGAACTTTCCTCCTGTTCTTCTTCTCTTATAGCGGGCACCCATGTGACATCCACGGACGCATCGTCATCATCAACCGCTTCACTTGTATCTGACAACTCAACAAAGGAAGCAGCACCGGGTACAACATCATCATCATCAGACCGTACTTCCATGTGTGTAATGCTGCCTGACTGGGACATATCCCTGTTATCTACATCCTCTTGCACAAATTTTTGCGCATCACTCATTTCTTCCAATGGATGTGTAAATAACTCTGCTGACGGATCAAGTGAAGCGGCTGTGGTGCTAGTGTTGGTGGTAGCGGCAGGCGGGCGAGTGTTAACTGGAGAGGTGCCCGAAGCTAAGCTGGAGGAGGATGGTGCGTCTAGGTTCCGAGCGAAAGCTGTAGAAGATTGGGTGTTAGCCAGTCAACCATGTCCTCAGAACTTTTCAAGTTCAGGGTGCGTGGCCTTTGAAAACTGGGCATTATTCTGGGGCCAAAGGGAATCACAGCACCACGACCACGACGTCCCCTGCGGGGTGGCCTGCCTCTGCCTGTCATTTTATTTTCGATTAGTGGTACTATGCGTGCAAGCTGCTGTGACACCAGATATGAGTGGCACTGTGCACTGGCAAAAGTTGGCACAGTAGACGTAATAGGCCTCACACACACGCCTGTAGGCAGGCAACTGATATTCAATCGATTACAGTAAAAAAAGGGTTCTTTTATTTCACTGTACACTAGGTATCACCAGATATGAGTGTCACTGTGCACTGGCAAAAGTTGGCAGAGTAGATGCAATAGGCTTCACACACACGCCTGTAGGCAGGCAATTGCTATTCAATCTATTACAGTCAAAGAAGTGTTGTTTTATTTCACTGAGCACTATATAAGCTGTGAGCCTGACACAGGCAGGCAACTGAAATTAGATTAAAGGAAAAAAGGGTTGTTTTTTTTTCAATGTAAGGTACACCAACTATGACTGGTGAAACAGAGCAGAATATTAGCTGTGAGCCTGACACAGGCAGGCAACTGAAATTAGATTACAGGAAAAATAATGGTTGTTTTCAATGTATGGTACACCACCAGGTATGAGTAGTGAAAATAAGCACAATATAAGCTGTTAGGTGTTAGCCTGTCACACACACACGCTGGCAGGCAGGCATATGCAATTAGATTACACAGAAAAAAATTATAAAATAAAATAAATGATGTTCTAGCCCTAAAAAGGGCTTTTTGGGTTGCTGTCCTTGCAGAAGATATCAGATGAGTCCTTCAGGTCTGTAGTGGAAGCTAAATACACAGCCTGGCTATCTATTTCCCTATTAAATCTCCAGCAGCTACACTATCTGTCCTCTCACAACGAATGCAGCTTCAGAATGATTCTAAAATGGAAGCTGTCCTTCAGATGGAAGGCTCTGGAAGGGAGTGTATGCTGCTGATTGGCTGGAATGTGTCTGCTTACTGTGAGGTGCAGGGTCAAAGTTTCCTCAATGATAAAGAATAGGGGGCAGACCCAAAAACGCATGTGTCCGCCGTCCGCTGCGAGCGCGAAAGAGCCAAAGTCGCTGCGAATAGTGTGTGGGCAAACTGTCCGGGACATCTCTAGTAATAAATAATTCGTATTTTTATTGTTATTTTTTACATATAAAATATACACTATACAAAACATAAAAAACACATATATACAAACATAAACATTCATGAAGCTGCCATTACATTTCATATTGCACAATTGTATTATAATGTAACAGTGTAGATTGACTATATTAAACTTTTAGACCGGTAATTATTCCTGTACCCTTTGTGTTAACAATACATATTGATCCCATAGTGCCCAGTTTGCACAAAGGCCCTTTTTTATAGGATTAAATTCTAAATTCTTTCTTATAATTTCCCAATTAATTTTTATTGTGTTTACTACTTCATTCCATGAGGGAATTATCGGTTGTTTCCAGTATTTTGTTAAAAGATGTTTTACAATCAGAAGAATATGAGATATTAAAAATGTTGCTTGTGGAGCTACCGTATTTATATCTAAATTAAATAGGGCCATCTGGGGGGTCCCTTTTAGATGTTTACCACAGATCTTTGATAGTTCTAGAAAGCATTTTACCCATAGTGTATTAATACTTTCACATTCCCACCATACATGTAGTGTGGTGCCTCGCATACCACATTCTTTCCAGCATAAATCATCTGGCTGAAAATTTAGTTTCCCATAAGATGGGGGGTGAAAAACCAGCTCTGTGTAATTTTTAAATATAGCTCCAGATAGGAGGTGTAGTGGAACCCATCACTGTTTTACCCTGTTTTATGATTATTATGATTAAAATATGATCCTACTATATGCATGTTGGTTGATGCTCTGCAGAATATTGTCCCAGACATTTGCAGCTACTTGGCATGGGAGATAATCCTGTTACAGCGACTCCGCATAAGATAAAGGAAGTCTATTGTATACAGTGTTTTCATTCTCAGATAAGAACAAAGAAGTGTAATTGAATCAATGTCTGATTGTATCAAAGTTGCCAGGGAGCCTCGGGGAGGTGTGACTCACCTATTGTTCTCTTTATGTGTATTGTGCGGCCAAATATGGGCATGTGTATTGATGGGTATAAATATTTCTGCAATAACAAAATAAAGTCAGTATTCATTTGACTCCCAAATTGTGTGTCGTCCAATATGGGAGGTCGGGAATGGTGAGACTGTAGTGCCTCTTGGGTATTTTACCGTATACCAGCGGAGATATTGTACTGCGTGTTCGAGCTCCGTTACATTTGGTGGCAAGTGTCGGAATTGTTCCCACGGTCAGAAGGACAGCTACAGGAGACACCATTCCGTGGAGTACAAATTGAGGGCAACGCTAGTATCCGTACAGCGCCCCTGGCTACAGCAGGATGGAACTGGCTAGTTTTCAGACAGCGTTCCATCATGAGGAGGAGGAGGCGGCCGCGGACTACAGGGATGCAGACAGAAAGGAACTCATGGTTACAGTACCTCTTATTACCCCACAGACTGAGTTTCAAAGAGAACTCCAAAGCAGACTGGCCTTTTTCCCAGGTACGCTTCCCATAAAAACCTTGGAATGGTTAATGACAGATGTCCACAAATTCATAATGGAAAAGCAGCGGGCACTGGAGCGGTCCATCTTGGGAGCTGCTAACCCACCTCCCACCATTAACCCCCCCCCAGCACTGCGTCCGGGTGGTGGGAACTACCAAACCCCTCCACGGTACATCAGGTGCCACACGTGTAACCAGCAGGGTCACATGCAGAGAGACTGTCCCAGAAACAGAAACCGCTCCACGTGGAATACTCCAACTAATTCCCCTCCCCAGCGGCAGTGTGTTCCCCAGGGAGCTGAAGGTGTCGTCCTTCCCCCCCAGCGGCAGTGTGTACCCCAGGGAGCCGAAGGTGTCGTCCTTCCCCCCCAGTGGCAGTGTGTACCCCAGGGGGCCGAAGGTGTCATCCTTCCCCCCCAGCGGCAGTGTGTACCCCAGGGAGCCGAAGGTGTCGTTCTTCCCCCCCAGCGGCAGTGTGAACCCCAGGGGGCAGAAGGTGTCGTCCTTCCCCCCCAGCGGCAGTGTGAACCCCAGGGGGCAGAAGGTGTCATCCTTCCCCCCCAGCGGCAGTGTGAACCCCAGGGAGCAGAAGGTGTCGTCCTTCCTCCCCAGTGACAGTGTGTATCCCAGGGAGCAGAAGGTGCCATCCTTCCCCCCCAGCGGCAGTGTGAACCCCAGGGGGCAGAAGGTGTCGTCCTTTCCACCCAGCAGCAGTGTGAACCCCAGGGGGCAGAAGGTGTCGTCCTTTCCCCTCAGCGGCAGTGTGAACCCCAGGGGGCAGAAGGTGTCGTCCTTCCTCCCCAGCGGCAGTGTGAACCCCAGGGGGCAGAAGGTGTCGTCCTTCCCCCCCAGCGGCAGTGTGTACCCCAGGGAGCAGAAGGTGTCGACCTTCCTCCACAGCGGCAGTGGGTACCCCAGGGGGCCAAAGGTGTCGTCCTTTCCCCCCAGCGGCAGTGTGATACACAGGGGGCAGAAGGTGTCGTCCTTCCCCCCCAGCGACAGTTTGCCCTAACCAGGGGAGACATCAATCTCCCAGACGGCGCAGATGGGACCGTGGTCTCTGCGCCCACAGCCTGTCCAGATCCCCAACTACCCTCACTGGGACAACCGGAGGAGGGGGTAAGTACAAATTCCCCTCCCCAGCTAACTTCTAATGTGGCCCCAGGGTTAACAGAGGAAATGTGAACCCCCACTGACCCCCACGTTTCCCTGGCTACTGAGCCAGAATATGTCCCAAGTACCCCAGCAGAAGAGCTGACAGCGGGGCAGAGTGCAGTCGGCCTCTGCCCTCCCTTTGTCCCTTGTACAGAGCAGGAGGTCCTACAGGTTATACCAGCAGAAGAGCTGGC
This sequence comes from Discoglossus pictus, assembly GCA_027410445.1. NCBI lineage: Eukaryota > Metazoa > Chordata > Amphibia > Anura > Alytidae > Discoglossus > Discoglossus pictus. The sequence goes on along the minus strand of CM050165.1, from coordinate 227,632,809 downwards.
ATCAGGGCAGAGTGCCGCTGGCCTCTGCCCCTCAAGTCCCCTCAGCGTGTTGCACCATCACCCCAGCGAAATATCCAGGTGCCTGGTTAGACTTCCCCCCAAAGGGGAGATGTGTGACAAAGTGCCCTTCGCCACTTTGGCTTGGAGAGGACTGTTTGCCAGCCTCCTGCCCTGCGACTATGGCCCTGGGACATATTGCCCTTTGGAACCAGTGTTCGGCCATACCAGAGTGTATGTCACTCATTCTGGCCTTTTACATACAGGGGGGTCATTCGGTACTTGCCCTGTGTGAACCATGATACCCCAGATAACTGTGCCATGAAGCCCATTTATATAATGAAAGACTATGGGAAAGACTTTAGCTACATGGCAATTGAACTGTGTGAAGAGGATCTGAGCGCTATTCAGTAGTTTTGTGCGCTCAGATCCCAGCTATCTGGGGATATGGGAAATGTGAGTAAATGTGAATTGCAGTAATGATGATGGGTTGTCAAACTAGAGAATTGACCAACAAATACTTTTGTCCGGACATCCCCAGGCCGATCCGTTGGGATCAGACCGTGTATGCCGGCTTATGGTCACGGGGGAGGTGTGTAGCGGAACCCATCACTGTTTTACCCTGTTTTATGATTATTATGGTTAAAATATGATCCTACTATATGTATGTTGGTTGATGCTCTGCAGAATATTGTCCCAGACATTTGCAGCTACTTGGCATGGGAGATAATCCTGTTACAGCGACTCCACATAAGATAAAGGAAGTCTATTGTATACGGTGTTTTCATTCTCAGATAAGAACAAAGAAGTGTAATTGAAACAATGTCTGATTGTATCAAAGTTGCCAGGGAGCCTCGGGGAGGTGTGACTCACCTATTGTTCTCTTTGTGTGTATTGTGCGGCCAAATATGGGCATGTGTATTGATGGGTATAAATATTTCTGCAATAACAAAATAAAGTCAGTATTCATTTGACTCCCAAATTGTGTGTCGTCCAATATGGGAGGTCGGGAATGGTGAGACTGTAGTGCCTCTTGGGTATTTTACCGTATACCAGCGGAGATATTGTACTGCGTGTTCGAGCTCCGTTACAGGAGGTATTAATCAATGACTGATTTTTTTTACTAGTTGAAAGGAATTAGACCAGGAAGAGGGCTCAAAAAACAAGTTAATTGCGCTTCCCATGCAGAAATAGCACTAGCTTTTAAAAAAATAGACTCATCAGACATCGCCCTACTACATTTCGATATAATTTTAGAATCATCCTCCTTGGTCGCCAGGATCTCCATTTTAAATAAGCTATCTTCATTCACTGGTTTGCATTTCCAAAGCAACATAAGCTTTTTTATTGATTCATATTCAAGCCACGAGATCTTACTAGTGTTAAGTTTAATTCGTAATGTGGCTAGATCCATTAATTTACCCTCTGAGTACATATCCCCTATTTAACTAATACCCTTATTTTTCCTTATTTTGAACCAGATTTTTCCAATTTACAAATAAATAGTCCGTTTTTTTTTTCTCCAAGCCACATTGTATGAATTGGTATATCACCCAAAAGATTATCCTCAATATTTTTCCAAATTGCTCTGTTACTCTGGATATTCAAAACCATCAATTTTGAGATCAAAATGTTATTATGGACGTCCTTTATTGACGGTATTCCCAAGCCTCCTTTTTCAAATTTTTTACATGCTATCACCTTCTTAGTTCTTGCTTTTTTACCCAAATAAATGAACTTATTGAATCAGATTTAGGAGATGTTAGAAACTTTCTCAGGAATGCATCTGAACACATACCTTAATTTCGGAATAATACACATGTTTATTGCAGCTATTCTGGCCGACCAAGAAAGATTTAGGGCCCTATTAAATTCCAGCGTCGTAAATAAGAGGCTTCTACTTAAGCCCTACGTACTGCAAAGTTTCTCTAACTTACAATGCTATTAAATTAGCCCTGCTGCGAGCAACGTATGAGCTACGCAGCAGGGCCGTACGTATCTACACTGCGTAAATGTACATGAGGAGTGACAGCCTGCGAGATGATATCGCAGGCTCCCACTCCTCATCAATTGCTGCGGGGGTCCTAAAAGGGACCTCTGCGGCAGTCCCCCACATAAGCCCTGCCGTGGGGGGTACTCCAAATACCCCCCCGGCACCTAAAATTAACCTCCCCTCAATGCGGGGGTCCCCGTCATAACCCCCGAAGTGTCCTCACATGAACACCTTGCTGCAGGGGTCCATAGGAACCCCCGCAGCCCCCACACATTAACCCCTTGCAACCGGGGTCCCCGATCGGCACCGATCAGGCCCCGGCTGCATTTAATACTTTTAAATTACCCGCCATGGCTCCTTAAAGGGCCCACGGCACACTAATTGCCAATCCTGGCCGTGGCCCAAAAAATGAACCCCCCTCTATGCTGGGGGTCCTCATCGGGACCCCCGAAGTGTCCCCACATTAACCCTTGCAGGGGGGGTCCCCGATCTGCATAGATCAGGCCCCCTGCTGCATTTAAAACGTTTAAATTCCCCGCCGCGGCACCTAAAATTAACCCCCCTCTATGCTGGGGGTCCCCATCGGGACCCCCGAAGTGTCCCCATATAAACCCCCTGCAGCGGGGGTCCCCGATCGGCACCAATCGTGACCCTGCTGCATTTCAATTTTAAATTTCCCGCCTCGCAGGTCCTTAAAGGACCGTAAAGGTCCTGAAAGGACTCAAACTAAATATATTAACCCCAGGCAACTATAATTAACCCTATAACTCATGGTGGTCAATCCAGACCCCCATAAGTCCTTAATTACCCAATTAACTCATGGTGGTCAATCCAGACCCCCATAAGGCCTTAATTAACCCTATAACTCATGGTGGTCAATCCAGACCCCCATAAGTCCTTAATTAACCCTATAACTCATGGTGGTCAATCCAGACCCCCATAAGGCCTTAATTAACCCTATAACTCATGGTGGTCAATCCAGACACCCATAAGGCCTTAATTACCCCATTAACTCATGGTGGTCAATCCAGACCCCCATAAGGCCTTAATTACCCCATTAACTCATGGTGGTAAATCCAGACCCCCATAACGCCTTAATTAACCCTATAACTCATGGTGGTCAATCCAGACCCCCATAAGGCCTTAATTAACCCTATAACTCATGGTGGTCAATCCAGACCCCCATAAGGCTTTAATTAACCCTATAACTCATGGTGGTCAATCCAGACCCCCATAAGGGCTTAATTGCCCCATTAACTCATGGTGGTCAATCCAGACCCCCATAAGGCCTTAATTAACCCTATAACTCATGGTGGTCAATCCAGACCCCCATAAGGCCTTAATTAACCCTATAACTCATGGTGGTCAATACAGACCCCCATAAGGCCTTAATTACCCCATTAACTCATGGTGGTCAATACAGACCCCCATAAGGCCTTCATTACCCCATTAACTCATGGTGGTCAATCCAGACCCCCATAAGGCCTTAATTAACTCTATAACTCATGGTGGTCAATACAGACCCCCACAAGGCCTTAATTACCCCATTAACTCATGGTGGTCAATACAGACCCCCATAAGGCCTTAATTACCACATTAACTCATGGTGGTCAATCCAGACCCCCATAAGGCCTTAATTACCCCAATAACTCATAGTGGTCAATACAGACCCCCATAAGGCCTTGATTAACACTATAACTCATGGTGGTCAATCCAGACCCCCATAAGGCCTTAATTACCCCATTAACTCATGGTGGTCAATACAGACCCCCATAAGGCCTTAATTAACCCATTAACTCATGGTGGTCAATACAGACCCCCATAAGGCTCTATTTAACCCCATCAGTCCCATAAGGGTATATTATTACCATTATGGGCCTGTTACAACCCAACATTAACCACATAAGTGCCATGACGGTCCTCAAGGACCATCATGACAATAACTACAAACACTACACTATAACCCCCAATAAACCATATAATCTAAACTAACCCCCCTCTACACTAATCTATTAACACTTACACTACCTACCTACACTACCTACCCTCTAATAAACCTCCCCAACACTCTAATTACAAAAAATAGAAAAACCTACCTTACAGAACACAAAAAAACTTACCTTACAGAACACAGAAAACCTACAGTACAGAACACAAATAAACCTACAGTACAGAAAACAAAAAAACCTACAGTACAGAAAAAAAAATACATTACAACCCCACTCCCCACTACAGAAAATAAAATAATTACACACCTGAAAAGGAAAGACAGATAAACACAATACAATACATACATATAATACATTACATACATTACATACAATACACGACATTACATACATTACATATAATATATTACATATAATATATTACACATAATACATTACATATAATACATGACATTACATACTGTGATGGAGTGCCATTAGGGGTCACAAGAGAGCTCTATAAGACTTCTCCCCTGAGAATGAAAGGAGTTAATTCCAGACAGTTATCAGTGGCTAAATGGAAGCCCAGCTGTATACTGCCTTTAAAAGCAGCAGAGAGATGGGTGGAGTCTCTCTCACTTAGGCTTGGGCCTAAGAGCCGTGGGCTGTGTGTGTTGCAGGAGGAAGCCCTGAACAGCTCAGCTGCCTCTGGGATCCAGAGAGCTGGGATTTGTGCTGGAGCGAGACAGTCAGGAAGACTATTATACTCCAGAGTTTGTTCACAGAGAAGACGCCTGTGGTATCAGAGATACTCCACTGAGAGAGGATTATCTAAAGACCCCATCCCTGGGAAGCCGAACGCAACAAGGGATAAAAAGGTTGGTGACAAATATATGTTGTTTTCACCATATGAGGATAAGAAGTACAAATGCCCTAGGAAGAAGAGTGCATTGAGAGAAAGTAATAGTTCCTCATTTCAAGAGGGTGACAAGGGCCCTAGGCTTCACCCACTATTGGCAGAAGCCGTAGAGAAAAAGACATTAAAAGACTGTTTGTTCCCTGGCCACAAGGTGGCGATACAACGCAAATAAGAGACTGTTTGCATCCTGGCCACAAGGTGGCACTCTCCGGAGCCAGAGAAGCTGGCCGGATATAGTTAGGGTGTTCCTGAGTGTAGTAAGCACGTTTATGTAGGGTTTTATTTTATCGCTGAATCCAAGCACTGTTTTTTTGTTCTGCTTATGCTACCAAATAAATAGCAGTAAAACTCTGACAAGCCTGCTGTGTCTTCCTCCCTGGGTAAAAGAGATAAGAAAGTGCAGGACGCAAACCCCGCCAGAAGGGGGCGCCCTGTTACAATACATTACATATAATATATTACATATAATATATTACACATAATATATTACACATAATACATTACATACAATACATGACATCACATATATTACACATAATATATTACACATAATACATTACATACAATACATGACATTACATACATTACATATAATATATTACATATAATATATTACATACAATACATGACATTACATACATTACATATAATATATTACATATAATCCAAATCAAATACCCCCTATCTATCTAACATACAATCTATTTAATATAAAATAAATCCTAACTATATCAAATATATCCCCCTATCTATCTAATATACAATAAATCCTAACTACATACACAGACCCTAATTCTAAGCTAAAATAAAAAAATTACAGTCCAAACTACACAGACCCTAATTCTAAGCTAAAATAAAATAATTAAGACCACTTACCTTTAAGATGTTGCTTCAGATCACTAACCTAGGGGTAAAACAAAACAAAATAATTAGTACAAAACATTAACATGAAATAAATAAACATTATATACATTCTAAATATTATACTCACCTTTCCATCATGTCCCGTCATTGTTTAGATCTTCCGGCGCGGCCCTGTTAAAAAAACACAATACATTAATACATTAATACAATATATAAACAATAAATAAAATAAACATATAAACATCTAAATATACATTTAACTTACCTCCCCGCGACGTCCCCGGCCTTCTCCCCTTCAGCCCCGGCTGGGCCGCGGAACCATCAGCGCTCTGAAAAAAAAAAAAAACTAACGGAGGTCGCAGACCTCCCCGACGCTAATGAGCCTCCCGGAGTCATTTCCGGGAGGAAATTGGCATTGGCGGCTAGTGACCTCTGTTAGTTTTTTTTTTTTTTTAAAGCGGATGGTTCCGCGGCCCAGCCGGGGCTGAAGGGGAGAAGGCCGTATATAATGTTTATTTATTTCATGTTAATGTTTTGTACTAATTATTTTGTTTTGTTTTACCCCTAGGTTAGTGATCTGAAGCAACATCTTAAAGGTAAGTGGTCTTAATTATTTTATTTTAGCTTAGAATTAGGGTCTGTGTAGTTAGGACTGTAATTTTTTTATTTGAGCTTAGAATTAGGGTCTGTGTATTTAGTTAGGATTTATTGTATATTAGATAGATAGGGGGATGTATTTGATATAGTTAGGATTTATTTTATATTAAATAGATTGTATGTTAGATAGATAGGGGGTATTTGATTTGGATTATATGTAATATATTATATGTAATGTATGTAATGTCATGTATTGTATGTAATATATTATATGTAATATATTATATGTAATGTATGTAATGTCATGTATTGTATGTAATGTATTATGTGTAATATATTATATGTAATATATTATATGTAATGTATGTAATGTCATGTATTGTATGTAATGTATTATGTGTAATATATTATATGTAATATATTATATGTAATGTCATGTATTGTATGTAATGTATGTAATGTATTATATGTATGTATTGTATTGTGTTTATCTGTCTTTCCTTTTCAGGTGTGTAATTTTTTATTTTCTGTAGTGGGGAGTGGGGTTGTAATGTATTTTGTTTTCTGTACTGTAGGTTATTTTGTGTTCTGTAAGGTAGGTTTTTTTGTGTTCTGTAAGGTAGGTTTTTTTATTTTTTGTAATTAGAGTGTTGGGGAGGTTTATTAGGGGGTAGGTAGTGTAGGTAGGTAGTGTAAGTGTTAATAGATTAGTGTAGAGGGGGGTTAGCTTAGATTAAAGGGTTTATTGGGGGCTATAGTGTAGTGTTTGTAGTTTGTGTCATGATGGTCCTTGAGGACCGTCATGGCACTTATGTGGTTAATGTTGGGTTGTAACAGGCCCATAATGGTAATAATATACCCTTATGGGACTGATGGGGTTAAATAGAGCCTTATGGGGGTCTGGATTGACCACCATGAGTTAATGGGTTAATTAAGGCCTTATGGGGGTCAGTATTGACCACCATGAGTTAATGGATTAATTAAGGCCTTATGGGGGTCTGTATTGACCACCATGATTTTTTGGGGTAATTAAGGCCTTATGGGGGTCTGGATTGACCACCATGAGTTATAGGGTTAATTATAGTTGCCTGGGGTTAATATTTTTAGTGCGAGTCCTTTCAGGACCTTTACGGTCCTTTAAGGACCTGCGAGGCGGGAAATTTAAAATTGAATTGCAGCAGGGTCACGATCGGTGCCGATCGGGGACCCCGGCTGCAATGGGTTTATGTGGGGACACTTCGGGGGTCCCGATGGGGACCCCCAGCATAGAGGGGGGTTAATTTTAGGTGCCGCAGCCGGGATTGGGTAATAGTGTGCCGCGGCCCCTTTAAGGAGCCGCGGCGGGGGAATTTAAAAGTTTTAAATGCAGCGGGGGGCCTGATCTATGCAGATCGGGGGCCCCCCCTGCAATGGGTTTATGTGGGGACACTTCGGGGGTCCCGATGGGGACCCCCAGCATAGAGGGGGGTTAATTTTAGGTGCCGCGGCCGGGATTAGGTAATAGTGTGCCGCGGCCCCTTTAAGGAGCCGCGGCGGGGAATTTAAAAGTTTTAAATGCAGCGGGGGGCCTGATCTATGCAGATCGGGGCCCCCCCTGCAATGGGTTTATGTGGGGACACTTCGGGGGTCCCGATGGGGACCCCCAGCATAGAGGGGGGTTAATTTTAGGTGCCGCGGCCGGGATTGGGTAATAGTGTGACGGGGAATTTAAAAGTTTTAAATGCAGCGGGGGCCTGATCGGTGCCGATCGGGGACCCCCGCTGCAAGGGGTTAATGTGGGGGTGCTGCAGGGGTCCCGATAGAGACCCCTGCAGCATGGAGATGTGTATAGGGTGCAGGGGGGAGCCTCACACTGCTGTCTCGGGCTGCTCCGAGGCAGCACGTAGAGGCTTTCGGATCCCTTGCGGGCACTTTTTGTGCCCGTAGGGATTCTTACGATATGTGAGAATCATGCATAGATTTAAGGCTGAGTGTGACTACGTAGCTCTCGGAGCCTATTCTCGGCCATTTTTTCGCAGTCATATCGCAAAGCAGGCTGCGAGAGATTTGGTACTCGCAAACAGCAGAAAAACTGCCTTTTGCGAGCACCGAGAGAACTACGAGGGATAATTTAATAGGGCCCTTAGTATTTTCCATTCATTTGTTAGCAGCTTTATATCTTTTAAGAGGGTGCTCAAATTTTCTTTCATATATTTTTTCATAGTGAAGGAGAATTTCAGGCCCATATGTGTTATTGACCTTGAATTCCAATTATACATAAATTGTTGTTTTAGGGATTGCTTGGTTTCCCATTTGAGTTTTCTATATATTATATCTGATTTTGACAAACTACCAAATTCATGAAGAGTTTGATGCAAATTAACACATGAGCTCTGAGGGTTCGTAAGTGTTAACAGAATATTATCCGCGAAGAGCATGATCTTATTCACCTCTTCTCACCACTCCCTCAATCAAAACATTATTTATTATGGACACCGCAAAGGGCTCCATAAGTAAAATAAACAGGAGGGGGGATAGGGGGCATCCTTGGCGTGTACCATTACTAATAGTAAAACTCTCAGATTCAAATCCAGGTCCTGATATATACGCTGATGGATTTGTATAAAGGGCTTTAATAGCTTTAGATCCAAAATCGCCCATACCATATTTCTCCAATACTGCATCTAAAAATTCTCAACTGACCCTGTAAAACGATTTTTCAGCGTCAAGCGACAGGGACAGTATGGATAGATCTTTGCTCTTGGCGATTGACATGATGTTAACCAAAGGTCTTATATTATCTGAAGCTTGTCGTTCTTTAACAAAACCTGATTGATCCAGATGTATTAATTTGGGTATAATAAGGTTTAGTCTATTTGCCAATATTTGGGCGAATATCTACATTTATCAGGGAAATTGGATGGTAGCTCGTGCTAAGTTCTGGGTTTTTCCCCTGCTTTAAGATATTTATTATTTTGGCTTTAGATAATGCTCTTAACTTGCCTGTTATTTTGATCTCATTATACATATTACCTAGGCGATCGCAGATCTCCTTTGAAAATATTTGATAGTATAATTGATCAAACCCGTCAGGTCCTGGTTCCTTATTTTCTTTCCCATTTTTTATAACATCTAAAATTTCCTTACTGCTAATTTCCTCATTGAGATTTTTTAGTTCTTCCAGAGTTATTGAAGGCAATTTTATTTGGCTTAAAAAAATGTTAATGGCCCCTAAATCTGGTTTTATAAAAAATGGATCCTGTTCCATAATATATAGTGATTTATAGAAATTCATAAAAATGATAGCAATTTTATCTGGATGGGAATATAGATTAAAATCTAAGCCATTCAGCCTTAAAATTTGATTTAGATTTTTTTTTTTACTTATTAGCCAAAAATTTCCCTATTTTCCCTCCCGAAAACAAAATGTGATATCTGATATTTCCACACATAGGCTTGTATTTGTAGTATTGTTTTAATCTGCACATTTAAAGAACTGATTAATTTTTGGCACTATTTATTTGACTTTATCTTATTTTGGGCTAATGTTTTTTCTAATTCAATATATAAAAGCCTTAAAGGTTTACCTCTTATCTTTTTTAGTTCTACTGCTTTGGAAATCAATATGCCTCTCACAAAGGCCTTATTGGCACACCAAGTGACAGATGGGGAATCTACCGTATTTTGATTGATCTCAAAAAAATTGGATATCTCTTCCTTTAATGTTCTGACAAAGAGCTGGTCTTTAAAGAAGGATCAATTCAAGTTTTTTTTGTTCGAATTTCCATAGTATAATTTATCATAATGGTGAGCATTGAGTGGTCTGACCACACTGATATCTTTATTTCAACACGTTTTACCCTTTTTGAAGATTGGAGATCTACAAATAAATCATCAAGTCTGGAGTATGAACTAAACTGGCCAGAGAAGAAGGTGTAATCTCTCTCGAACGGGTGTAGTACCCTCCATGAATCCAAAAGATCAAAACCATTGATCAATTTAGAGAATTCATAAGATGTTTTAAACAATTGAGATTCAGTTTTTATTTTCACATTCCCCACTCTATCCTTCCCTGCATCTAGAACTTTATTGAAATCTCCAAAAATATATAGATAGCCTTTCCTTATTTTTTTAACATCTTTCATTACCTTTTTGAGGTAAGAAATCAGTTTTTTTATTTCGTAGGTATAAATTTACTAAAGTTATTATTTTGCCATTTACGGCTCCAATCCAGATAATATATCTGCCATATGGATCGATCTTGGAAAATTCTTTTTGGGTATTTAATCTGTTGTTAAAGAAAATTGAGACACCTCTAGATTTGTCGTTATAAGTCGCATCTATTCTTATCTTATAATTACAATTGTTCAGATACTGGGTTGTACTACCCTTCAAATGTGTCTCCTGTAGGCAGATAATATCTGCCTTATATTTTTTATAATGCATAGAGGCAATTTTCCTTTTTGAAGGGGAATTCATTCCATTAACGTTGTGTGAAATCATTTTAATACTCATTGAAGTTAATTATGTTTTTGCTAATAGGGACTATAACCCTGAGGGTTTTATTCTCTCTTTTCTTTTCCTTTCTTTTACCCCTTTTCCTGTACTCCTTTCCCTTTTCCTTTTTCTTTTTCTTTCCTTTCCCCCTTTTTTATTTTTTTATATACGAAAACATTTAACATTTTCTAACGAGGAAGGTCCTATGTAAATTACAAGGTCTCAAAGATACATCCCTTAGTCTTGGCAGCACATTCATACTTAAATCATTCATACCAGCAATCATTTTCCAAGGGGGAGTTGTTACCTGTCCCCCTCTGGATTCAACAGGGCTATTTTTCCAATGTTTTGAAATGATGGTTAAAGATGTAAATACATCTTGGTTGGAGATTAGAGGAACCTATCTGCATGTGTCTTCTTTTACCAGAACAAATATCATAGTGAAAAATAATAATTAATAAGCTAACCCACATGTTAGTTTTAAACATCCAAACTCTGATGAAACATAATAATAATTGGATTCGCTAAAATCTATATTTAAAACTAATGAAGTGAATTATTATACCTAGAAATCCTAAATCTGTTTATTTACACATTATCCACATCCTTGTGTGTAAGCCAATGCAGAAAGAGGTGAAGGCATAGGAAGTAAAAAGAATAGATACTTGTGATTTAAATATTAATTCCTTATTTCTATGTTAGGAAGTAATACCATCCTATAAAGTGATGAAAAAAATTAAATCATCTACTCAACAAATAACTTGTGCAGAAAAAAAAAGGCTAAATTTACATACAAGCTTGTGGATTTGGATTATACCCAAGTACATTTTGTACAATAAATTCATTTAATCAATGTGTATTGTTCTAGTGCTTTTTCAAAAGTGCGGTCAACAAAGACAAATAGAATATAATATCCAAACCCATCAAGAGAAGGAAAAAAATAGGATTATTTGACTAATTGCCATTTAGGGGATTTCAAATTCAAGCGTGGTTTTATCTCAGATTTAGGTTGAATGTCCACATTTAAATTCCATCTTTGTAGCAATAAAAGACCCTCTGAAATAGAGTTCACATTATGCCATACTGAGTCCTTCCAAATCAAAACACCATTAGCTGATTTCCATTTGTATTTAATCTCTTCTTGACGCAGGCGATGTGTAATCGAGGCGTACTCTTTTCTTTTGGCCAAAGTCTGTGGTGAAATATCCATAAAGATCTTAATTTTATCATACAGCATTTCAATATTTCTCTTGTTAAAGCTTGCTTTGGTCAACTCCTCTTTGGTAGGGGTAATCTGTGTATAACATCCATTTTCTTCATTGGGGAAGTCAGGAACTATACTCTTAAAAAACTCTTCCACATAGGCTTTTAATTCCTCCCCTTGTATAGATTCTGAAATGCCCCTTATACGTAAATTATTTTTTTCTAGAGCGGATTGCAGATTTTTTTAGATAAATCTTCAATTTTTGTTTCCAAAAACGAGGAGTATTTCAACAAAGAGTTGTTATCACAGATTAGTTTGTCACAAGTGCCCTCCAGATTTTCAATCTTAGTGGAGACCTCCGCTATTGAATTTGTATTTGCTATTATTTGTTTTGATAGCTCTGATGTAAGATTTATTTGAAATTCCCCCCAAATTTCTCTCAATTTAGAGCAAGTTAATATTTCTTCTTCTTGTGTTGAACTTGTTCTTTCAAATGAAGATTGATAGATCTTATCCACCGATTGATTTGCTGTTTGATCTAACAGTATAGACTCACTTTGGGAATTATTTCAAACTTCAAATTTGTTTCTTGGGGCGAAAAAATCAGAACTTTTTTGTTCTATCTCCTTTTTTTGTTTTTAGTTTGGAGGGCATTTTTGCTCTCTTATTAGACATCTCTTTTTCTCCCAAATAATTTTCTAGGATCTAAGCGAGCATGTAGTCTGTTTTGATATAGAGACTTGATGAGTATGTCTGATGATTAATAGTTATCCTCCAGACTTGAAAGTTCTATTAAAGTTGAAAGTTTGGTATTTTAGTAGAGATCTTTCCTTCTAGCATTGATTGGAAGGAAAAAGTATCAGTACAGTCCCGAATTCACATTATTATATATGTGTTTATACAATAGTTATAATATGATAGCTTCTTTAAAGACCAATTTATATTTAAAAGTTTATGTCTATTTTTCCTGCTCCACACCCCTATCTTTTATTATGCAAAATAGATATATAGATGCTGGTGCCATTTCAAAGAACATATACAGCCTTATTATATTGCGATTTGGCCAATTGAATAGGGCTCTATATAAGCACAGAGCATATTTTTGTTACAGTTTTTAGTTTGTGAAGACCTTGCTTTTGGATAGAAGTTCACGAACTAAAAACTTCTGTAAAAAAAATATGCTCTGTGCTTATATAGAGCCCTATTCAATTGGCCGAATCACAATTTAATAAGGCTGATAGTACTTAAACAGTGAGGAAAAGGAGTACTTATCTTAGCGTTTTATTGCTTCTTCTTCTTACTTCCCCTCTTCTCAGCTGTCTAATGCAGGAGATTCTGCCCTCTGTGTGGGACTCTTGAGTCCTAGAAAAAGGTTAATTCTTATTTTGATATAAGAGTTTCAACATATTTAAAAATAAATACCGGTATATTATTTTAGCATATGTCTCAATGGTAATGTTAATTATAACAGTATGGGATAGCACTTTATTCCAGGTGAATATTGTAATAGGCTTTTCAGCATTGTATAGTATGACATGGAAACAGAGATTATGATAAGTACTGCATTCTAGTTTTGCAGAAAATATAAATATATTTTATTAGATCAACAGTCCGCTGTAGCATATTATCACAGCTGTAATATAAACATTAACCATTTGCATTGATGCCCAATAGTTAACTATGCAATTTAAAATATAAAAAAATCCTATATGTGTTATTTAGATACCACTGTCATGAAGCAGTTTGTCACTATCAGCCTAATAATGGAAGAACAAATGTCACAAATACAGTGGTGATGAGCAAGGTGCAATGCATTGTCAATAAATGCTACAGACCTCCTAGTTACACACATCCAGAGTGTAACTTGTTATACTACTTGCAATGCATTATAGAATACTATCGAATTGCCATCAAAAAATGACGGCAATAAAATTGTAAGGCAGGTAATGCTGTTTGCCACACAAAGTAAGTGTTTTGGTTGTGTGAGTACCTTCGGTGCTCATTGCGAGCCTCGCACTGAGTGCCTTTGGCGCTCATTGAGATCCTATCGGTTGGTGTATTTTTGGCTCATTCAAGGTCTGCCATGATCGCCTTTTGGTGCTCATTGCGAGCCTCTCCCCTGGTGTACTTTTGCTCCTCTGAGCACCCTTGACACTCATAGTGAGCTGTGCGCTGAACGCCTTTGGCGTTTATTGCGATCCTGTTGTCTGTTCCTTTTTTTTTCTCTATATGTATTTTTTAATGTTAATTAATTAATTCATAAATTCATAAATTAATATACTTTACCTATTAGTAATCAATATATGCAGCAAGCAATATCCTGAAGAGCTAACAATCTTTTTTGATGTTCCTGCAGCATACACTGTACATTTGCACTGTTAGTGAGCTGAGGTGTAAGTGTCAGCAATGTGTGAATTGTGTAGTGTAAATAGGCTGCGTGCACAAGGGGAAACCGTTTGTTTAGCTGTGCAATTCTGCATTGTAATGGTAATGTTATTAGTTGCAAGTTAGTGTTGTAAAATGGCGGCGATTGTGTATGTGTTACACGGGTGTGGATGATTTTGCATCCTTCCTAATAGTGTATTTTATACCTCGTACGGGCTTGTGTAAAAGTCTTATGTGTCTGTCGTTTTTTTGCGTATGTATTGGTCGTGTAGGCTGTGTAGGATAAGTAGGCTGCGTGGGCGAGCTCAAAGTGTTTTTTTTAAGTTTGTAATTATGCATTTTGGATTGGTAATGTTATTAGTTACAAGTTAGTGGTGTAAAATGGCGGCGATTATCTATGTGTCAGGCGGTTGTGGAGCATGTCGCGTCCTCCGTAATAGTGTATTTTATACCCAGTACGGTCTTGTGTAGAAGTCTTATGTGTGTGGCAGGTTTTTGCGTGTGTATTGGTCGCGTACCCTCGTATATGTGATCACTCACATGGACATATTTAGTTATAGATTGCTGATGCTGTGTTTACATCTCTCATTGAAGCTACAGCAATAAAGTTATTGGGCTATGCATTTGCATGCAGAGGCATGGCTCAGTGGTAGGACATCTGCCTGTGACATGATAGGATATTGGATTCAGTTTAGATGTTTTCTTTTTATCTATGGGCTCTGGCAGTCAAAGGACCCTATTAATTCAATTGAGAATTGAAAAAAAAAGTCCACAACGACATGGACGGAATTCAAATTCGTAAACCATGCTTTGGCACGTAGCATTTCCGGGAGTGATAAATTATTCAAACTCGTAGTTATGGGTTTAGACGGAGCCAATAGTAAAAGAGACTGTCATCATTACATCACTAAAACATGGAGGTTACATTTCAATCACTTACCGTTTTGAAGTCCGAGTTGCGAGCTGACCCGCATTCCAGAAATAATGCAGTATGAATAAATCAACAAATATAATATTCAAGTCCATGCGAGTTCTATTATATGTATTAACACATTGATTGCTGGGATCGATAAAACACGGAAATTAAACAGGAAAAAACCTTATTGCAGATTTGCAAGCTTGAGAATGTTGTGCTAATTTTAATACCTTTCATCGCTTTAGCTGTAATTTAAAATACAGTAGTGTGTTTATATTTGCTTTTACAGTGCTACGGAAAGGAATTTAACACCCTTTTGGGTCCTCTCTAGCACCCGTAAGCTTTTTGACTACTATATACATTTGCCATTTAGGGGTGTGAAAACAATTGTGGGCTTGAGGACTTGTAGCAATTTAATAGCGATTTGCCATTGTAACATTTACAGGCTTGAAAGATCAAAGGCTTATCTGGGTCGGAGTTCCGATTTTGGCAACCCCTGTTGTTTTTCAGCCTATAACCCGCAGATCGTTTGGGGGTAGCTAGAAGGCACCAAATTAATAGCCGTAACTTTTACGGGCTTCAGAAACTACAATTTGGAGAATTTTATAGGGCCATAGTGATTAATTCTCCTGATACATAGCTGCAGCTTACAGGAATACCCAGTTCAGCACTGCACATGCGTTCCTGCATGTGGCATTTTAATTCCATAGTGCTCAGAGAGTACCATGGCGAATCTGAGAGCACAAAGCGGGGATTTAAAGGGCTTAAATGTGATTTGGCTACAAAACCGTGTTATCGCAAGATTTAGCACTATGCAGGGAATTAGAAGGGGAAAGAGCACTATTGTGATTCAGCGCTCATCTGGGGAGCGTTAAGAGGGGTTTAACTGTACCTCTGTTTCCACTATTTGCAGAAAACTGTATAACATTTCTTTTCTGCACAGAGGGTACTGGATAACTAATGAAAATTAGGCAGCAATTATTTTATTTTTGCCAATATGACAAGAACCACAGAGAGATATCTGTTTGTATATTTAACAATGATTTTTAAGATAGTTCAACCGTCTAGAGGATTAGTCCCTCGTGGGGGGATTTTTGTGTGTGTGGTTTGTAAGTGGGGTATGAATGAGGAAGAGCAGAAAATATGGAAGAGCTATGTAAAAAAATGTTGGGTGATGGTTATAGTAAGGTACCTATTAACCTGTCATTCACTGGTTTCAGAGCCCTTTTTTTCCAATATTAAATGGAGCAGGCAATTAAAATAATTACATTAAACGTGAGAGGGCTAAATACCATTTATAGGAGAACTGTCTTGTCTACGTTTTTTCAGTTAGAGAATCCAGATGTTATATGTCTTCAAGAAACACACTGGTCAATGAAGACAGACCCTAGATTCATGAGTAAGCATTATGATCCTTGCGCAGTATCCAGGTTCAGGAAAAAATTGAGAGGTACGGCTATCTTGATAAAGAAAACCAACTTAGTCCAAGAGGACTTTGTACAAGTAGATGAGGAAGGTAGATATGCCATATGGATAGGTACAATTCATAACAAAATGTATACAATTGTAAATCTATATGCTCCAAATTAAAATCAAAGTTCCTTTTTTAATATTGTCATCTATAGGATAAAAAGAGGGAATTTACTAATATGTGGTGATTTAAATATGGTATTAGACAGAGAATTAGATCATAAAGCCAAGGTTCCACTGGGGGAACAAAAGGAAGTATCTTTAACTTCAAGAAGATTTCAGGAAACATTACTTAAATATAATCTGTATGACACATGGCGCACCTTCCAACCAGATGAGAGAGACTATACGTTTCTCTCTAAGCGTCATGGGTCATACACACAAATTGACTACTGCTTAGTAGATCAAAATTTCGTTATTAAACTTGACTCGGTAGAGATTGGGCTGATTTCTCATTCAGACCATGCAGATATCACTCTATAAGAGCATTATATGAAGTTGGGCCTGAGTTTGAATCGTTTGTATTGTAAAGCACAGTTGAAAGATTTCAAATCCTGTTGGATAAGTTTCTAAATAAACATAGCTCCTTCAGGATTAGAAAGTCAGTTTTGAGAAGGATATATGTTAAAGGTGGACTTGGTAGTCCATGTTTAAGAAATTATTATGAAGCAGTAACTCTATATCATATTTTAAGACTAGCTAATGATAATGAGGATCTGAAATTTGTAGAGATGGAAAAGTCAATTTTTGTGAGTGTAGATCTGGTGAAAGCGATTTGGAGTAGCCCTGATGAAAATAAAAGACTAAGAGGCATACCAATAGTTATTACACATTGTCTTCAAAACTGGTTTCAACTAAAAAAGAAATGTAACTTAACACCCTTCCTGTCTCCTATTATGACAATCTCTCTCTTAGTTAATTATAACTCTCAACCATCTATACTTAAGGGGGGGAAATGGAACTTTGTGTATGTTCAGGACTTGTTTGTGGATGATAAGTTGAAAACATTTAATAATATAACTAGAGTCAATGGTGTGCCTCCACATCTATGGCTTCATTATATCTCTTTTTTTTAACTTCAGTTTCTACAAATAACAAACAGATATTACAAAGTTATACAAAACACAAATATACAAATACAAGATATATTACAGTCATACAAAAACTAAAAAAAAAAAGGGTTATGTCTTATTTATTCCTCTGATATATGCTTTATGGGCATTCCAAATCGTTGAGGGCTCAGGAACTGAATTCTCATTAACTTGGAAAAAGTTTTCTATTTCTTCCCGTAATAATACTTGTTTATCTGAATTATTAAATAATGAAATATCCATTCTATTTCTGGAATACTTCTTTTGAGTCAAATGATCCTTAATCTGGAGTTCTATCATAGCATGATTTGACCATTTAATTATATGTAACTGCGAAGTTTCCGAGTCAACCAAAAAGTAGTCTATTCTAGAATAAGACTTATGGGGGTGAGAATAAAATGTATTGTCTCTTACATTACCATATCTTAACCGCCAAACATCATATAACTCAAAGGATTCATAGAAAAGATTAGCTTTCCTTTTTGTATGCCCATGTAAATATTCTTGATTATTACTTTTCCTATCTAAAGATACATTCAGTACCATATTAAAATCACCGCAAACAATTAGTTTGCCTACTTTAATATTTTTAACCCGTTTAAGTAATTTGTTTAAGAACCCATTTTGACTCTTATTGGGTGCATAAATATTTACTATAGTGTAGTTTAGATGGTTGATTTTTCCGGCCCATATAACAAATCTCCCTTCCAAGTCTACTTCTCTATATTCCACACAACTTCTTTTTATATGTTGAATCAACCTTAATAGTAAAAACCTATCGTTCCAGAAAGGGACTTTTTCTATTTGCCAATGCGTTTCCTGTACACAAACAACATCAGCTTTAATTTTCCGAAATTGATCTATTAACACTCGCCTCTTAAATACAGAGTTCCATCCTTGTACATTCTGTGAGATTATCTTAAATCCCATCCAAAAAACCAAAGGGACCCCTTAGGGTAGCACTAAAAAAAAAAATACCATTCTATACCACCCAGAATTCGACATAACCTTAAAATTGAATACCTGTACATTGAAAGTTTTACAACTATTACACATAAAAACATACAAATTTTCATACAAAACCGAGACATGATGTACCCTACCAAAAGACAGATGACTATAAGTCTAATAGTTAATTTGGCTAGACCAATCTACGTCTAGCAGCCCCACCATGGTAGCCCGTCCCAGAACACCATTTCTCTTCTTTATATATTATCCGGAGAAAGCAGAGAAGGAACCCCTTTAACAAGTAGTGGAAACGGAAAGGGAAAAACATGGGGAGCCACAGGGGAAGAAAAGGAATGGAGGAGGGGAGGATGGACATATTCAATGCTTCTTATTCTTCCTTCTAACCTCCCTTCTATAACTTCTCATTAACTGAACTTTATCTAATTCCTACTATTTGTAAGTTGGAACAAAAAGTATCCAACTTTTCTATTATCAATCAGTGATTTTTCTGTGAATTTATAGTGTTATTTTTAGTGTAAAATGTCTATCTTCCTTTACTAACAATATCTTATTTTCTCTATTACCTTACTTTTTTTACCTACATTCCCATCAGCTACCCCATTATTTTGCTCTCCTCCTCCCCTGTGTAAGTGAGTGAATGCTCAATAATAACATTTGTGAAGTGTCTTCTTACTAACCAGACATAGGGCCTCATTCTATTAACGGCCGTAGGAGATGCGTGGCTGCAAGGACCGGCCGCAGGCTATTTGCCTATTCTATTCCTTTGTGGCCGAGTGCTCCGGCAGGCTTGCGGCCGGTGCCCTGTTATCCCTTGCGGCCGCACGCGCAGCAGGAAAGCCTTTGATCTTACACAGCCGCAAGAGTTTCGGCCGCAAGAAAGCCCCGGTTGCTATTCAATTGCTATGTAAACCTTCTCGTCATGGCCGTAATTATCTAAAACCGAGCCGCAGCTTACTTGCACCAAAAAGGTCCCGCTAGCACCCAATTAAGCATATAATAAAGCCATCCTGCACTTTGATGAGACGATAAAGTGATTGGAGGTGTTAGCATTCATAGCACAACATTCAAATCTGAAAATAATTTTTAGTTAAATTCATGTCAAATGTCCGTGGACAAAGTCCCAAGGGCTTGGAGCACCTCAGACCCGCAAAGGCTGCGGGATTATCCTCCGTCAAGTCCGTAAATGGGTAAAATAGACCTACGGGTCGTAAAGGGCTTACTTACAAGTCGTAGCATAGAAAAGCCATCCTGTACTTTTATTAGAAGTGAAAGTGATGTTTGGTTTTAGAATTAATAGCTCAACATTCCCCTACTCTCAAATCCGCAAATAAAGATATTTAACTTCATGTTCAATCTTCGTGTTTTAGCTATCATGCAAGCCCGCACGGGCTTGAATAAGGAGCTACGGGCTTGATCGTTGAAGTCCGTGGGACTTGGACGGATTTTAAAATCAAAGTGCAATTTGGCGATGTGCAAGCTTGAGAATGTTTTGCTATTAATCCTCATGCCCCCCCATTATGTTCCCCATCATTTACAGTGCTTTGCAGTGCTGGATTGAATATATATTAGCTTCTACAATGCTTTGTTTGTGGCCCTCCACCTCCGAACCTGTACGGGTTTTAACAAGGACGAGCCCGCAGGACTACGGGACGGAAAATAAACCGTAAATTATATATCGGATTTGGGCGATGTGCAAGCTTGAGAGGGTGTTGCTATTAATCCTCATGTCCCCCATTATGATGCCTAGCATTTACGGAGCTTTACAGTGCCATCTTGAATTTATATTTGCATTTACAGTTTGCTTACTTTGCGGCCAGAAAACAAGATTTACGGGTAAAGGAAAAACGTTTGCGGCCGTTTGCATGATGTGCGGCCGGCCGTAAGGGGTATATCTTTGCGGCGCCGTCCATTTGAATAGCAAGGTAGCAGTAGCTCTACACGGGCCCGGAAGATGGCTGCAAGGAATCGTAGCTTTGCGGCCATTTTACGGACGTTAATAGAATGAGGCCCATAGTGTTTAATTCCTTTCCTCCCTTTCAAGCCTCGCTCCATCCCCCCCTTAAGCTCTTGGGATGGGATCTGATGGATCCGGTCTATCATATTGATCCAGGGTTTAATGGGCTTTGCTAGATAAAAAAAAAATGCAGTTACAAAAGCCTTAAGTTCATCAAAATTGAGGGTTTCTGGGATGCCTCTTAATCTCAAATTATTCCGTCTGGAAAAGTTCTCTTGTTGTGTAGCTTTAATTTCCATACGTTCCATTTTACATTCCAAATCTGCCGAATAATTAACTACTTTTTGAAATTCTTTAATTAAACTTTTGTGAGTTTTTTCTAATTCCTCTACTCTATCCAACAAGCTATTAATCGCTGATTTATTTAGTTGGATTTCCTGTAAAAGGTCAGATCTTAAAGTAGATTGGAATTCATTAAGTAGTTTTTTCATAATAGAAGTGGATAGAACTTCATCTTCCTTTGTATCAGCTGATTCATCATTTGTAGACAGTTTTGTTTGATCTAATCCCGGTGATGAGTAAGTATGTGTAGGGGATTCTCTTTGTAGGGAAATCATAGCTCTTAAATTCCCCTTTGGGGAGAAAAAAGTTGCTGGTCGTGCTTTTGGAACATTGCCAGTATTTTTCTTAATATTAGATTTGGGTTTAGTGGTGTTGGAATCTTTATCCTTCATATTGCCTGATAATTCCCTCAGAAAGGTGCATATCAGGTGCAAATCAGCAATATGAGTAAATATGTTAACTGTGCTTTACAATACAAACGATTCAAACTCAGGCCCAACTTCATATAATGCTCTTATAGAGCTAATGTGTAAGGAAAGATGGTCACTTAAACAAGTTACCTCAGAAAGGTGCATATCAGGTGCAAATCCG
This sequence comes from Discoglossus pictus, assembly GCA_027410445.1. NCBI lineage: Eukaryota > Metazoa > Chordata > Amphibia > Anura > Alytidae > Discoglossus > Discoglossus pictus. The sequence continues at coordinate 227,611,113 of CM050165.1, read as the reverse complement.
CAGTATGAGTATATAGATTAAATGACGTTTACAATCCAAACGATTCAAACTCAGGCCCATCTTCATATAATGCTCTTATAGAGCTAAAGTGTCAGAAAAGAAGGTTGCTGAAACAAGTTACCTGAGCAAGGTGCATATCAGGTGCAAATCAGCAGTATGAGTAAAAAGCTTAAATGTCCTTTACAATCACCCATTTTCAGGTATCTTAATATGGAGAATTTGGCATTTAGCCAGATAAATATGTAAATGACAAACTTTCCTCAGTATATCATCACTTTTTAGGAATATAAATTACTGTGGGCTGTTTGTTACTCACAACCTGAGCATCCACCGTCTCCCCTATGCAGTAATCTGTATCCAGAGACCACTCACAGCTCTCCAACTCTCCAGTCAGCCTCTCTGGCTAGGCATTTGCAGCCATTTTCCCCTTCAGAATCTGACAGATAATGTTACAGTGCTGCACCGTGGACAATGTCCAGGGTGTGGAAAGTGTGCTGCCAGACTGCTCTCCCACCTTCACTTCCTGCATCCAAATTGCTCCACCACTCATCTGCTGCACATCGCCGCTCTGGGTCTAAAACTTCTCCCACAGGATCTCCCAGCAGTGCTGCTCTGAGAACGCTTAGTGTTCATGGCGGGCTATCTGCCCCATCTAGCACAGCATGATGTGCTTCCTGTGCTTCCCTTTAATAACAGAGGTGACTAGGATTTTTGGGAAGCAAGCTCCTAGAAGAGAATTAACAACCTTTGAGTGCAAATTAATCAAGGGTGATTATGTTTTTAATATTTCGAACTGTAGGAATATTCTGGAGCTAATGACTTCCTATTGTAAATCGGCAGCAATGGAGAAATGGGAATCTGATTTGGGTTTCTGCTTAGAGATGGATGAATTGAAGAGTGCCTTGTTGGTAATATATAGAAATATAAGCTGTGTACCCTTGCAGGAAATATATTTTAAGATTCTGCAGAGGTGGTATTGGACTCCCACATTGTCACATTGTCCTGTCCAATGCTGGAGGTTTATGTGGCAGTGTGGGAACTCAGGCGCATATATGGTGAAAATGCCAAAAGATTCACTCTCTTTGGAAATAGTGCATCTGCAATTTGTCGTATATCTGTAATCTTAATGTGGACCTGTCCCTTGAATTGGTTTTATTTAATATTTTTCCTCAGGGTTTCGACCCTACTAGCAAACCTTTAATTATTAATTTACTAGGGGTGGTTAAGAGGTTGGTCACACTTAATTGGAAGGAGGGAAAAATCCGGACATGGAGGTTAATTTTGACTAACCTGCAAAGGAATAGATTGTTGGAAAGAGATTTTGCCCAGAGATCTCCTAAATATACACTTAAGGATAAGAATAAATGGTTAAAATGGGATCTATTTATTTTAAAAAATGAGGGTCAGTGTCTTAACCTCTCTCAATAGCTATAGAATTTAGGTTTCTAAAAAACATTCTTCCGTTACACTGTTCTTATTATGTTTTGTGTTTAGACTGTATGATGGATGTATGTATTTTTTTTTTATTTTTTATAATTAACTTTTTTATTGAAAGAATAAACAAATAGAACATCGTAAGTTCAGCAAATCATATAACAAATCTCTCAAGTATCAACAAGATATATCAAAAAGTTTCTTTCAAAGTTTTTCTTTTTTGGTTAGAATAACACATGAACATGTAAAACATATATATAAAGTCACACAAGGTCTTGAACATATATACATTCCTCAAAGCAGACATGTGTCTAGGAGGTACAGTAAGGTGAAACCATAGATCAAACATCAGGTCAACCCATAAAAGTAGTTCACACGAACCTTATTGTGGACCTCGTAGAGTCCATAAGTCCCAGCAGGAGGCCCATCGACGGTATCTTTCATCAATTTCAGCTGAAAGTGAGCTCATAGCCCGAATGAACCTGATTTTGTGAAGTACTTCAATGTGAGTAGGGGAGGTAAGTTTCCAGTGTTTAGCTATGATGCATCTCGTGGCCAAAAATATCTGTGTTGTTAAACATTGTTCTGATTTGAATAGCCCTGTAATTGGAAGGCCTAGCAAAGCTTCCTCAGGCTTTTGTGTTACTGTTGTCCCCAAAAGTGTTTCTAATAGGTCGTATGTTGCTGTCCATATGGGTCTTATTTTCGGACACTCCCACAGCATGTGAATCAGTGTACCAGTGTCTGTGCAGCCCCTAAAACATGTGTCAGGGTGTGTTTTGTTCAGAAGATGGAGTCTTGCTGGTGTAAGGTACCACCTCATTATTGTCTTAAAAGAGTTTTCTTTTAGTGTCACGTTTAGTGAAGAGGTATTGGCTTGTTTTAGGATCTTATTCCATTGGCTGTCGTCTAGAGTTACCTGCAAGTCAGCCTCCCATGCAGTTTGGTAATGTGGTTTAACCCTGTTGGTGAGAGACACCATCTGATTGTAAATGATGGCTATATTGGCCTTACTTCCGGGATTGTTGATACAGCATTTCTCAAAGGGAGATTTGGTGTGATATTTGTTGATTTTCGTAGAGTGTGTTAGTGTCTCATTAATTGCCATCAGATTAAGCCACTCTCTATGTGGCACCTGAATTATGTCAGTGATAATTGACTATGTGTTGCTTTGTGAGGTCACCCAGGTATCTGCCACAATTGTTATTTTGTTCTTTATCCACCATTTCATCTGGGTAAATTTATTGAGGTGCTGACCTTTGTGTGATTGCCATAGTGGAATCAAGCCAGAACCCACGCTCAGGAGGTCCACCCTTCTGTTCAGGTCTTTCCATAATTTCAAAGAGTGGCTAATACAAATTGGTAACTCTCCTGTTCGTAGGTCCCGACCTAAGCTAAGCCATAAAACCTGCGATAGTACCCAATGCTTGTCTTCTAGAAGTTGCCTCTCTATGTCTGCCCACACCGGTATGGCCTCTTTTTTAAACCAGGTCGTGGTTTGAGCTAATCTAGTGGCCTTATAATACTTGATTAGATCAGGGAAGGCTAGCCCCCCTTTCTGTTTAGGCGCACACATTGTGGTTCTATTAATTCTTGGTTTCTTGTTATTCCATGCGAACTTAAAAAGTGTTTTTTGCAACACTCTAAGGTCGGGTAACCTGATCGGGGTTGGGATTGTCCTAAATAGGTATAATAATTTGGGAATCACATTCATCTTGATGGAATTTATTCTGCCCAACCATGAGATGTTAAGGAAGGACCACTTGGAGATATCTGCCTTGATTCTGTTAAAGACAGGAGGAAAATTTGCCTCGTATACCAACGCTATAGACCGCGGAATATGAATACCCAAATAAGTTATCTGTTTGGGTGCCCATTTTATGGGAAAGCTGTTTTCTAAGTTCTGTTTCACCGTTTGGGGTAGTGTAATGTTGAGGGCTATGCTCTTGTTAGTGTTGATTTTGAACCCTGACACTCTGCCAAAGTCTGTGAGCAATTGGAATAAATTAGGCAGGCTTGGTATTGGATCTGTAAGTGACAGCATGATATCGTCTGCAAAAAGGTTGAGCTTATGCTCATTAGGGCCAATCTGCACTCCTTTAATGTTTGGACAATTTCTAACTGCCGCTGCCAATGGTTCAAGACTAAGGGCGAAGAGCAAGGGGGAGAGTGGGCAGCCCTGTCTAGTTCCCCTAGTAATATTAAATTGTTTGGACACAAATCCCCGATATATAATACATGCTCTGGGATCGCTGTATAAAGGCATAATGCCCTTCAAAAAGCCGTCCCCCAGACCAAACTTCGCCAATGTTTTCCACATAAAAGTCCAGTCTATCCTATCAAATGCCTTTTCGGCGTCTAAAGATAGGAGCATTAGCGGGATATCCTCTCTGGTAGCCAAGTCTATCAGGTTTAAAGATTCTCCTGGTGTTGTCGGGTGCTTCTCTACCTGACATGAAGCCTACCTGGTCCGGATGGATCACGTCCGGCAACAATGGGGCCAATCTGTTTGCCATTATTTTGGAATATAGTTTGAGGTCCGTGTTGATCAATGAGATCGGTCTATAACTACCGCACTGTGCTGGGTCTTTCCCCTCTTTGGGTATTACGATAATTTTAGCCTCTAGAAATTCTGGTCTGAATGAAGAACCAGAAAGGAAACTGTTAAATAATTCTTGGAGGTGCGGTAGCAAGAGATCGATGTATTGTTTATAATAAAAATTTGTGAATCCATCCGGACCAGGTGCTGCATGTGATCTCGTGGCCTTAATAGCCTGTTTAATTTCCTCAGCAGTTATGGGGTCTGCTAGGGTCTCTGCCTGTGATTCCTCAATTTGTGGCAGCTGAATCCCAGAAAGAAATTCATCAATTTGTGATTTGTGAGAGTAGGATCCTGAGTGAGAGGGGGCGGAATACAGTTCTGTATAAAATTGTCGAAAGACATCAGCAATCTGGTCTGGTTTAGAGACCGGGCCTTTCCCTTTAGTAAATATCTTTGGGATGAATGAGTCCGCCCTCTGTGCTTTAAGCTTTCTGGCCAACATACTGTCAGGTTTATTGGTGCTCATAAAGAAGCTGGCCTGCGTACGTTGTAGCATGGAGACCACCTTCTTCCTGAGCACTGTGTTTAAGGTGTGTTTGTATTTCAGAATTTCATTGTAGATCTTAGGATCATGATTCCTGGCAAATAGTGATTGTAACTCTGTGATCTTGCTATTGAGGTCCCTAATTTGCACTCTATCTGCTTTTTTCGCTGCTGCTCCTAGCTGAATACAAACTCCTCTAATCACTGCCTTATGGGCTGCGCACACTCCTCCCCCGTCTACCTCACCCCCACTATTGATCCCGAAGTATTCCACAATTGCACTGCTGATTTTTTCCCTTAGGACTAGATCGTTTAATAGACAGGGATTTAGTGCCCACGAGGGGGACCGTCCCGCTGGTAGAAGTCCAGACAGGGAGATCAGAACCAGGTCATGATCTGACCACGAAATGGGTCGAATGGAAGCTGCTTCTAAGTTTAGTGATAGGTGTTGTTGAATGAACAGGTAATCAATTCTGGAGTGTGACAGATGTCTGGGGGAGTAAAAAGTATACTCTCGATCAGTGGGGTTCATTATCCTCCAATTGTCTATCAGGCAATTAGATCTGAGAATATGTTTAAGAGCTCGGGTAGCCGTGGGAGGTGTGAGTTTAGTGGTAGCAGTTGATTTGTCTGTAGATGGATCTAGGACTGTGTTCATGTCCCCCCCTATGATCAGGAGGGAGTGCTCCCAGCCCATAATCAGATCTGAAATCTTAGTGAAGAATTGCTTCTGATCAGTGTTTGGCGCATATATGTTAAGGAAGGTAATTTTCTGGTCATGAATGGTGCCATGTACTGCCACATATCTACCCTCTGGGTCTGTCTGAGTACGGGTGTGGCGAAATGTAAGCCTATTATGAATAAGGAGAGTCACCCCTCTTTTCTTTTCTGTTGCGGTGGAGTGGAAAGTTTGTTTATATGCTTTCCCCCAGTATTTGGGGACCGCTAGTTTCTTAAAATGTGTTTCTTGCACAAATATTACGTCTCCCCCTAGTCTCTGATACTCTTTTATGGCAACCCCTCTCTTAATCGGTTCATTCAGGCCCTGAGCATTATGTGAAATGATATTAATATTCATGACTCACCGTTTGTCTGGGGCTCAAGGCCAAGCTTAGTAGAGCACTAAGGGTTATAGCCACCTTCGAGTATCTAGTCTGATGAGCCTCCCGCTGGGACTCCGTCCAGAAACCACCTGCGTCACTTCACTGTGCAAATTGATGTAAACGTAAAGTAAAAAGTTAGGGTAGAACGGATGAGGAGAACACAACGATATACAGTGGTTGAAACTGCTTGTAAAGTAATCCGGCGTCAAATTTGTTGACACAAATTTATCAAAAAAAAAAAAAAAAAAACTTCTTTTTTTTTTAATTCTAAAAATAAAATTATACTAATAGAATATAACAAAACTAGGAACGTAGTATAACACTACTTCAAGGAGAGCGAGCACTGTCCTTTTAATTAAATTGGTGAGTCCAGTAGTATTAGACTCCAATACTGACTGGATTCGCCGGGGGGTGTGTATATGGTGAAGCCCTTAAGGGACACTATCAATATCTATATAAAAAAAAAAAGAAGAAATATTCTTCTAAAGTGACAGATAGTTATGCAAGAGTTTAACTAGTCATGTCTGTTCATATTTTTGGTCGCAAGTTTTAGAAGATCAAAATAAGAGGTAGAACCTAACTATAACATATCCTATAACAATACATCACAGTGTTATTGGATCTATGGCACATCTGGCTGGTCAGGGGCCCTGTTTTGATGTCTTCTGGAGGGGAGGTTGGAACCTCTACCACGAGAATTAAGACCAACTGTTCTTCCTCGGGGACCCTCTGTCAACTCCCTGACGGGTTGGCTGTCGCCAGAAACTCCAGGAGCATCTGTTAAAGTAATGCCCCAGGTAGCTAGAAAGGCCATCCCCTCCTCTAGGGTTCTGATGGTAAAGAACTTGCCGTCCCTGGCAATCAGTAGGCGAAATGGAAAGCCCCAAGAGTATTTCCAGCCATGAGCCAGGATGTTGTCCAGGAGTGGTTTCATCATTTTCCTCTTGAATAACGTTTGTTGAGCGAGGTCCGCAAAGACACTTGGTCTGTGCCCTTCGATGTCAGGGATACCCCCCCTGGATGCTCTCATGAACATTTCCTTAGTTGTATAGTAATGGAAGCGGGCGATGATATCTCTGGGGCGTTCAGACATGGTGGAACGACCTCCCAGAGCTCTATGGATCCGGTCCAGTCTGTATTGCTCAGAGTCCAGATTTGGTAGCAGAAACTCACAGAGCTCTGACATGTATAGATGGAGGTCAGTTACTGATTCAGGTACGTTTCTCAGTCTGATATTCTGTCTCCGAGATCTATTTTCTAGGTCTTCCTGAAATGTTAAGTGGCGGGCTTGCTCCTCCTTTAGCATGGAGATTTCTTCCTCAATCTTGACATGAGATTGTTTTAGTTTGTTATATTTCTCTTCAAGCGAGTCAGTTTTAGCGTCCACTCTTTTTATCTCGGACGTCAAGTCTGCTGAGACTTTTTGGATGTCCGCTCTGATGTCCTCCCTGAATGTGAGGATCAGGTCTTTGAGGTCTTGGATATCACCCTTAGTGCTTGGCGCTGTATGCTCCATCGTTGTTGCTGCCGTGGTTTTTGAGTTAGGCTGTTGTTTTTGAGATGCAGGGGGTGACGCTCTAGGCAAGTAATAAGATTGTATATTCTTGCTACTTTTTCTCGTAGCTACTCCAGCCATGACATAAGAAAAGGTATTTTGTCACTTTTGCGTTTGTAAGTGTCCCCATGTAACGGGCATATGGGAATAGGAAGTTACATCCTGGAGAATATCAAGTCTCTCATGTGAAACATATGCCCCATAAGCTTTGTGCTATCAGGAAGTCCCTTTGTGGTTTACCACTTTCCTCCACTAGATGGCAGTGGCAGACCAGGGAAGTATCAGATGTAATTGATAGTCTTAATTTCTTGTAGTAGTAAGTTAATGTAGTTTAAAGATCACTGATGTTATATTCCTGAAATTTCTCTGGGTAGTAGTGCTGTATATCTTTATTGCAGTACACTGAATATATGTGCACCCCATTAGACCCCAAGATATAGTAAGTTACCAGAGTGCTTCAGGAATTGTCACTTTGACCATCGGGCGGCTGAATTGTAGTGTGCTCTGCTCAGCACCAGCCACATTGTAGCTTGATCCGCCAAAGAAGGAATAAAATACTTTTATTGTGCACATGAGAATCTGTGAACTTCCAATATAGGGTGGATGGTGCCCCTTTTCTACTTTGACAGATAACAATTGTATCCACCTGCCTTTGGTGTCAGGCAGCTGCATGCACTTAGTGAAATCAGAATGGCAGTCAGTCACTGGGCCTAGCCCTGCCCTAGTTAGAGCATAGAGACCACAAGTCACAAAATGCCCCCTATCACAGAGGAGTGAGGCATAAGAACTTGCAGAGTTGTGTGTCACAGTTCCAAGGCAATGATAGTTGGATTCTTTGCCACAGCTGTAAATATTGACAACAAAAAATCAGGGCTTGGCTGTCGTTTGAAATAGGACTAGAACATAAGAATGCAAATCAGGCTCTAGTCACACACTTAACAAACTTCAGTAGACAATAGCAACAAAATCAAAGGACACTGGGTTGTAAAGGCCTAAGTAGGCTTGTCAGTTGTAGTGGATTTCAGAGGCACTGATAGGCATGTCAGTTGTAGTGGATTTTCAGAAGCACAGATATATATATTGCATTCCTGATTTGCATTTTTGAGCCTGAGCATGTAATTTTCGTAAGCTGCCACTTGGTGGTAGTGTTGAGCTGTCTTTTATACAGGGAGTAGTCATCAGCAAGCTTATACAACCAGTGTAGCCGATCCCTTTATCTCATATAACATAAACAAGTTAAGATGATAAGGGATTGAGGAAAAAAAAAAGTAAATTCCTTGTCTTAAACAGTTCATTACATTTGGCTGTGGCAGTTTTGCTTCAATTGCTTTGCTGATTAGAGTCCAGCACCAATTAGGATTTAATAAACAGAGCTTTTAATGATGGTTGCAAACATATGTGTCCCAGCAATGAGATGCTGTAAAGGTACAGTCCCTGGGGTGTGGGGGTACAACTCCACTTGCTCCTTATGATCCCAGATTGGTGTAGAAGTTAATTGAATGCACTTTAATCCCTTTTTTTCTATGTCCACCAGTGTCTGTGTGTAGTTGCAGGGCTATTGCTAGCTTTACCCTGTGTTAGCTTTCAGTAGTAACCCATATAGAGTGCTTGTTAATTTTTATGAAGTGAAAAATTATATGTTGTGCTCCACTTTATATCTCCCATCAAGAGGCCCTTCCCTGGGTAGGTGAGCTGGGGTCTAGCTGGGGTAGGATGACATAAAAGGGTCCCCTTTGGGGTTTAGACTCACCAGACACCTTTCCAATAGTTGTTGATTGTGCCCCATCCAGTATCTTTCAGTCCAGTAGATCTGTGCTAAAGTGAAGTCCAAAAGTTGCTGCACAGTGCCAGAGCAATCCAGACTGTTCAGTCACTGCATCTGGTCTTGTAGATCAAAAATAATCCAAATTGCTTGGTAATTTCATGTTGTATTAAAGCCTTTTTGCAGGGAGCTCTGTAATTGTGCTTCCTCTCTGTTTGCTGCTAGCCACACCTCCCGATGTATGTATTTTTTAATGTAATTTTGTATGTTAAAAAAAGAATAAAAAAATAAAACAAACAATATGTTATAGAGGAAAAATGTATATAGAACAGGAGAATACATGAGAATAAGGTAAAAATGCTCTGCACATAAGCTTTACTGCAGAACATTGCATCCTCGCACATACAGGCTTTGATAAACAGCAGCCAAGACAGATGCATGCACTTCAGTAGACAGCTGGGACCATAGTCACCAAGAAAACAATTGGTAACACACTACGTTGTGAAGGACTGAAATCCTGCCGCACCCGCAAGGTCCCCCTTCTCATGAAAGCACATGTACAGGCTCTTCTGAAGTCTGCCAGTGAACATCTGAAATATTCAGAGGAGAACTAGGTGAAAGTGTTGTGGTCAGATGAGACCAAAATCAAGCTCTTTGGCATCAACTCAACTGAATGCTGCCTATGACCCCAAGAACACCATCCCCACCATCAAACATGGAGGTGGAAACATTATGCTTTCTGGGAGTTTTTCTGCTAAGGGGACAGGATAACTGCACCGCATCAAAGGGACGATGGACGGGGCCATGCACCTTTAAATCTTGGGTGAGAACCTCCTTCCCTCAGCCAGGGCATTGGAAATGGGTCGTTGATGGGTATCCCAGCATGACAATGACCCAAAACACACAGCCAAGGCAACAAAGGAGTGGCTCATGAAGAAGCACATTAAGGTCCTGGAGAGGCCTAGCCAGTCTCCAGACCTTAATCCCATAGGAAATCTGTGGAGGGAGCTGAAGGTTCGAGTTGCCAAACATCAGCCTTGAAACCTTATTGACTTGGAGAGGATCTACAAAGAGGAGTGGGACAAAATCCCTCCTGAGATGTGTGCAAACCTGGTACAAGAAACACTGACCTCTGTGAATGCCAACAAGGGTTTTGCCACCAAGTACTAAGTTGAAGGGGTCAAATACTTCCTTCCTTCATTGACCTGCAAATCAATTTATAACTTTTTTAACCTGCGTTTTTCTTGTTTTTTTGTTATTCTGTCTCTCCTGTTAGAATACACCTACCATTAAAATTATAGACTGATCATTTATTTGTCAGTGGACAGACATTCAAAATCAGCAGGGGATCAAATACTTTTCCCCCCACTGTAGTCATACATCCCATTACTCCTATCATGTTCTTACACACACCCCAACTATAAACATGGGTACCATAGTATAGGCCTAGTGGTACCCATGCCATTTCCACTATCCTATGCTTTTAACAGGCATAACAAGGAATAACATACAAAACACAATGTCCCCAATGTTAATCCATATCTGGGTGGGCCCCTTTCCCCTGGCACTCTGAAACAGGAAGGGGTAGGAGAACAGATGTTTGGGGTTGAGGGCAAAGTTGGAGGGCAGAGTAAACGTATAATGCAGGAACTCAGCTGAAGTGCAAGATTTCTTTTTTAAAAAACATGCACAGACCAAATTCCGGCCACTGGGGGTGTGTGGCCAGATAAGGCTGAGGGCATCAGTCTGTAAGGTATTGCACAGCTTGTACCTTGGCATGCTACAGGCATGACAACCTGCAAATCTCTATTCCCTTTATCATTTTTAGTTTTATCATCAGAAAAAGCATTAGACAGTAAAACGTGTATGTTACTTGTTTTTATAGACTATAAAGACCACTGCATAATGAAAAAAAAATGTTTGAAAACTCTGAGAGTATAATTAAGCAGAAAAGTCATATAGATAGTTTTAAATAAAAAAATAATTGTTGAGGCCAATGCTGGGGTGCGGATGGAGCTCATGATACATAGGTGGAAGTTGCATGTCAGATGGGGTGTTAACATTTCTGGAGAGATATTGCTACATTTCCTGAAGCAAGGAGTCGGCTTCTGGGCCAGTGAAGGGGGAGGGTTGTGATTGTGAATTTCAATCTTATCCAATTATCTGTTTCCTCATTACCTACCCCTCCCTCTACTGATACCCTCATGATCTAGCTACGAGTGATATAACAAACACAAAATGGATTCCTATATTTATAAACAGAGTCTTCAGAGATACAGATTTTCTGAAAAATATTTTATCTCTATGGCTTACACAGTTGCCAGTATGTTAAATAAACCACAACTGATAAAGCTGATAAATCTCAGAACATGTTGTTGATAAATGTAGCCTTTCCATTACATAGACCAAATGGCATGACAATGTATTTAATATCTGTATTGCAAATTCTTACAACATTGTAGGTTTACAATTGTAAATATGCATACCTCATAGCAGGGGCGGAGCTATCAGTTGTGCAGGTGGTGCAATGCACCAGGGCCCTCTTCTGGGGGGCCCAGTGCTGTGTCATTTGTTGTGCATTTAATTATATTTCTGTAATAAAGAGGCCCCAGGAGGCCCTCCCACCTAAGCCCAACACACCAAGGCCCCTCCGCCCATCTATGCTTCTCTGGCCACACACCCCCCCCAGTTGCCAGAATTTGGTCCGTGCCTGTTTAAAAAAATAAATCTTGCACTTCAGCTGAGTTCCTGTTTTATACGTTTACTCTGCCCTCCAACTTTGCCCTCTACCACAAACATCTGTTCTCCTACCCCTTCCTGTTTCAGAGTAGAAGACTTTGCAAGACACTTTAAATATAAAATTGATAATATATGAGAGGAACTTTCCTCTTGGCACCCTTCTCTCAACAAACCTGTAACACCTAGGCTTTGCCCTTACCAATTCAATGTCTATAATGGGCTCACTGTACTGAGAATTAAGTCTCTAGTCTTCTGCCAGCCTCGCACCTTTCAACTTGCCCACACTTATGCTCAACTTTTGCACGTCTATTCATTATCTCCCTAAACACTATCAAGTTCCTATCATATTTAAAACATACCTAAATTACACCCTTCATCAAGAAACCCTTTTCTGACCCAGCTTCTGCATCTATCTATCGCTCCATCTCTCTTCTTTCCTAGGCTTAAAAACTACTTGATTGGCTCTTCTACATCCACCTAACCCATTTCTGTTCTTGACCCCAACACTCCACAGAGAAAGTTCTCATGAAAGTCATTAATGACCTGCTTAGAGCCAAATCAAAGGGTCATTTCTCTCTACTAATTCTACTGGATCTCTCGGCTGCCTGTGATACAGTTGACCACCATCCTATCCAAATTTTCGATTCCCTTGGTATCCATGAAAATGTTCTCTCATGCTTTACAATCTATCTAGAAAATTTAACATTTAATTTCTCCTTCGCTGGTATCTCTTTTCCCCCACTCACTTTGATTGCATGTTTCCATAGCATTTCAGTACCATTTACAAGCAGATCGCACTGAAATATATGTTGCAAACTACCTCTCAAGCACATACTCCTGGATGCTTACCTGTCAACTCAAGCTCAACATTTCAAACAATGAGCTCCTAAACTTCCCACCATCTACTACAGCTCCCACGCTCTAAATAACCATCACTGTTGACAATGTCATCATCACTCCCACTTCTCAGGCCCACTGTACTGGGTTTCTTTGGACCCTGAACTTTCATTCTTGGCATACAATAAATAACCAAATCCATCTTCACTGGAAAAACACCTCCAATTATGTTACTATCTTACACAAGGCACAACTAAAGTTCTAATCCATACCCTCATCATATCTCACCTCCACTACTGCAACTCATTCCTTATTGTTCCCCATCACCCAACTGTCTCCACTCCAATGCATAATGAACAAATCTGCAAACCGCATCACCCTGTCTGTGGATCTCTCCACTGGCTCCCCGTAGCCCCTAGAATAACATTTAAAATCCTAACCCTAACATACATAAACCTTAATAACAGCATCCTTGTGTCATAAAATTCCCCAAATTGCATTCTTCGATCTGCTTATGACCTTCATCTTTCCTGCTCTCGTTACCTCTTCTCATTCCCACCTTCAGGCCTCGTCTCGAACTGCATATACTCTGTGGAACCCATTACCTCGCTCCTCTAGACTATCTTCCTGCCTAAAAACCTTCACTAAAATGCATGTGTTTAAAGTAGATTCAGCTTTAAACTGCATACTCTGCAAAATTATTCATAACCTTCATTATAACTTGTCCTAAAAATTGTCTACACTGATAAATAATGACATATAATATTTAGAGACATCTTTACTACTTGTTATGCATTTGTATTAATATATACAGTATTAATTATGTGACATTGTATTTGTAATACTACTACATCTGTCCAGCTAGATTAAGCTCATGGGCCACTGATGGTCTATGGACTCCAGTTTGGAACTGTCTGCGATAGTGTTTTTGCAATTCAATACATACATCTCTGCAATGTTTCTTCCTAAAATATTGGGGAAAACAATTCAAAAGGAATCATAGATAAATATATATATATATATATATATATATATATATATATATATATATAATTAGCTGGGAATGAGATGTTTGTTCAGTTGGGTCTGTCCCTTTGAAGAAGGGAAATTTGGAGTGTTGCAGCTAGGGGACTGTGTAATTTTAGGTTCCATGGTCATCCACAAAGTATATATAAATATATAGTTGAATTACAATAATGTTGTATGAAAGGGTTGTTTACATTTCTGGAGAGATTTGGCTTCATTCTTTTGATGAAATAATTCTGCTTCTGGGCCAGTGAGAGCGAATGGGTGTGGTGTCAATTTCAATCTTAGCCAGTGATCAGACAATGGCTCTGGGCTTCTGCCTGTTCCCTCCTCCCTCATTCCTCCCTCCACTAATAACTACAAGCACACCCTCCCATCATCCAGCTCCTAGAAACATATGGGTAATGAATTAAAGGCTGAGCCCAAATCTATTTTTTCAAAAGAGTATAATATAGATATAGGGCTACAGAATCCCTTTAAGATTTTGACTTGCAGATCTTCAGTACCAACATCATTTTAGTCAATTGGGATTTGTGATGTTAACCATTGTGACACATGATGCTTTTATATCCATATAAGGTATACAAGACGTGGTATGTTAGTGTCCAGAATTGTTTTTTTTATATCCTGCTGAAGTTGACAGCACAACTCTGGAATCCTGTACTCATAAACAGACTCTTCAATACTTCAATTGGTATAAAATGTGCATGGCTTAAACAGCTGCTAATACTGTTAATACATACTTCACAAACAATTGTCTTTCTCTTGAACTGCAGTGGTCCTTTAATTTTCTCATTTGGGAAATCTCAGCTCTGTGAACACCCTAGAACTCTACCCTTAGAATCATGCAGGGAGAATTGTGCAGGTTGTTGTTGGTTTGTATGTAGTTGAGACTACACCTTTCAGCATGTTTTGTAAAGAAAATAGAAACTTACTTTATAAGTAGCACCACCGTGCTAATCAGAGAGGAGCTTTTTGTTCCCACCACCAAGGCATAACACTTCACGCAAGGAGCTGTGAGTTAAGTACAGTGTATGTTTGAAGTCTGTTTCAATACACTGAAAAAACATAGCACCCCTGTAGGCACTTGTCTATTGTGCCTAATAATAAATCAGAGCCTTGTCATGAGGCATCTAAATAAAGATTTTCTCTAAAATGCCTTTATGTTGCATATCTTCTAATTTTATTTGTTACATACTTCACAAATATGTGGAGTATTTACCAAACTACAGTGGTCCTTTAAGTTCTGGCCACTCTGCTAAAATACTGGACACCTGGGCCCCTATTCAATTGAGCAATTGTTAATTACTGGAGCTTCTAATGTAGCTTTTAAACAAATTTGCTATTCAATTGGCGCCTTTTAGCTACACGTAAATGATTTGAGGGTTACAGGTTGAAAATCCCTGCAGTTGTTAAAATCATAACTCCAACCATCCAAGCCTTTGATCTTTCAAGCCCGTAAATGTTACAATCACAAATCGCTATTTAATTGCTACAATTCCTCAAGAATGCAATTGTTTTCAAACCCGTAAATGGCAAATGTTGAAGAAAATCCTAAGAGTACCAGATAGGACTCACAAGGGGGTTTAACCCCTGTCCGTAGCACTGTAAATGTAAATAAAAAAAACAATACTGCACTTTAAAAGACAGGGAAAGTGATGAAAGACATTATAATTAATTGCACAACAGTCTCAAGCTCGATAATCTGCAATAAAAAAAAATATATGTTTCATTTCCGTGTTATATCAATCTCGGTAATCAAGGAGTTCATACATATCAGGCCACTTACATGGACTAGAACAGTATTGTCATTCATTTTTATTAGCGACTTGCCTGTCAAAAATGACGGCAATAAAATGGTAAGACTGGGAATGCTGTTTGCCACACAATGTGAGTCTCTGACACTCTTAACCTTTTTGTTATCTATGAATATGGACAACAATTATAGTAAAGGTGTTTATTTTTTCAACATGCAACTTGTAGTTCAAGAACTGGTAAACCATCCTTTTTTTTTTTACAATATTAACCATTTTAATTGACAACTATGCAGGAATGATATAACAATGGATCAACCTCGTATGTGTCAGTATTGTAAACAATTACATTATGCTTTGTAACATGCAACTTGTAGTTCAACTGCTGGTAAACAACATAGGTATTGCATCAAAAGGAAGGCAAACAGAAAACCCCCAATGAAATGGATCCAATTGTGTCAAAGGGGAAAAAAATGAATTCCTTCCTGACCCCAGTAACTGATGATTGGATTACTCCCTGGACCAATACTCCCTAATGAATAATACATTTAAATTTTAACATGCAACTTGTATTTAAACTACTGCTAACCAATTTTATTTTACAATATTAACATTTTCAATTGTCAGCTATGCAGGAGTAATTTAACAAAAGATCAGCTTTGTATAAATGAGTATTGTAAACCATTACTCCGTGGATCACTACTCCCAATTTAATTATACATTTAAATTTTCCAAGAAATAATCATCCTCCTACTAACACAAACCCTTAATTATATACAATGAAACAACTTTCTACACCTTGTAAAATACAATTTTAACATTACACACAGTAACTTAAAAACTTTTAAAGTTTAATAGTAAGCAAATTCAACATAACTGTTTTGTAGGGCCAATCTTCTCAAAAGGCCACTTCCAAGACATTACAATCTTTTACTTTGTCTATGGGATATAACCACTGTTTATTCATATTTTTTTAACTTGTGCTTTTGTTATTCTTGTAGTTATTGAAAATGGCACATAGAGTTTCCTATGTGAAATAGTGGTCCTCTAAAAAGAGTCCCAGTGACATAAAAGTTCGTCCTGGAAGTAAAACCACTGCTCTCTATATTTTTTGCCATTTTATAGAGTTTCCTTTATAAAATAATGGTCCTCTAAAAAGAGTCGAGTGACATCAAAGTTTCTCCTTCAAATAAAACCACTGTTCTCTATGTTTGTTGGGGTTTTTGTTGTGAATTTGTCCTTTAGATAAAAGCACTTTTCCTTTTTTTTTTTATGGTACATCTGTTGTATTGTTATTTTTTTTGTTGTAATTTAAGTTACAGCATCTCATAGTAGACAATGTTTTTTGTAAAAATCCGTCCATCATCTAATAAACCACCCTGACTTTAGTTTTTTTCAATATAAACTTTAATTTCCTCTGGATTGTTGCATCTTGAAAATGCAACATAGAGTTGCCCATGTGCAAATACAGGTTTCTGTAAAAAAATACCCACAGAATTTATGGTCATAGCAAATGCCATGATGATGGGGAATTGTCTCCTTTGAACGACAAAAGGCAAACCACTCTCACTTGGAGCCAAATCAATTCTTGGTATAAAAACGTGTTCACCTTTATGGGTACCATTCATAATTTCTGCATATATGTAATGTTCTCTTAAACCATGCACAATAAATCTGGTCCCATTACAAAGTCCCTTTTTTAGGATTCATATTTCTCAGTAGCATGACAAGTGCACATTTTTTCAGTTGCAGAATATGTTGTGGCATTCCAGAGGGAGTTAAAAAATTGATACATTCCATACTAAAGTTAGATTCACTGTCTTTGTCATCAGCCATAATCAAATCTGCATTGAAATATTTTTTTTGGAGTACATTGATTAATTTTAAAATGTCATTATTTAGATTCAAGGCATCAATATTTTTTGATGTTAATATCACTTTGTTTGCAATTTCGGAGTAATCGTCGTTATTGATAGTATTTATAAAGATTGCCGATATTTCTGATGGAATTTCCACAGCATCATCTGGTAGATTAGTTATTTTTGTATGTTTTACTTCTCCAATTTGAATTAGCCAATCATTGAATTAATGTTGGCATTGAGATCTCATATTTAGTTCTAATTAAAGGTTTGTAAATATTTTCACAGTTTACTTGTCTTTATACATGTTTCAACAGTCCTATTTCCATGTGGCACAACAGGTAATGTTTGCCTAAAATATCCTTTTGACAACATTACCTTTCCACTAAATGGCAAATCATTATCCATAACTTCTTTTAATAATCGATCAATACATTGCAGAACATGACACAACATCATTGTTGCCTCATCTATTATAATTAATTTACTTTGTTTACATTTTTTGGCTTGTAATGAATTCATTTGAATATCCGACACTGACCTTTCTAGAATGGGAACTGGCAGTTTAAAGTGTGGCAATTCGTTTTGTTGCAAATGGCAGGGCTATTTGACCCTGTGCTCGAATAAAACCCATCAATAAATGATATAGATATGTTTTTCCTGATCCATCAGGGCCATCTAGATAGAAATAAAGCTCTTCGACCATTTCATCATCTGTTGCATTTGTGATGGCGTTAAATGCTTGCAATTGTAATGTATTTAAAGTTGCTATTTTTTCTTCTGTTTTCAGTGTTATAGTCTTCAAAGTTTATTTAATCTATAAGTCCTGGATCAGGCAAATTAAAACTTGCACAATTTAATCCATGACTAAAAAAGACTTCTTGAATTTCCATTAATGCTTTTAATTGCGCAATGGTCTCATTGTAACGTCAAAAAGTCTTCACACATTTAATTTAAATGTTTCCCACAAAGCTAATACATCAGGTACATTGCAAAAGATGCAAATGAATGCAAATTGTTCTCTCATTTGCTTTGGCATTTGACATAGTGCTGCTTTTTCTAGGCATCTCTCCCATTCCGTATCATCTGCCAGGAAGTTTTGATGTCTTGCAGCTAATTGGAAAGTATCATAAACTATGTCATTGACTGTGTGTAAATGTTCATAACTTTGTGCACCGGGAACATGTAAAAGAAGTAATCTTAAACTGAAACTAATGAAACCAATGCCTCTTGGACTAACGGTATAAATTCTGGGGATAATTTTATTTGTATGTTTTTTTTGTTGTCGCCATTGGCCATTTACAAATACATAGTGATATGGAATCTCAGTGTATAAAAATTGTCTGGCCTCACTGTTGTCGCAATATAATTGAAACCAAGCAGTAAGTGTTGTTGCTCTGTTTTCATTTTGGGCTATGGCATTTCTTTAATTCCCTGCAGTAAAGCAAATAAATTGACTTTGTGGCAAATGTGCAGCTAATCGATACACATCTGAATAAAATGAAAGTTCATCATGTAAAATAGGATTGTCTTGTTCCTTTTATGCACCTTGCACAACAGTTGCTGCATCATATCCTTTGTATATATATTTATACACATATTTTATGGATTTGATAGAAGTGCAAGCTTCCACATTTATGTGTGCATTGTACTTCATCAAAAATGTGGATTGTATGGAACTACATATCTATTATTGACATTTTAACCATGAATAATAGCAGTTTGTCCTTCTCTTCTTTTATATAAAGGGTATCCATGCATTTGAAATTTTTTGGGAAATCTTATGTGTATTTTTTATTTTTCATATATGGTGAATTAGGATTGATATCTCCACATGGATCATGATTCATTCAGTGTGTTACAATGTCATAAAGTTTGGAATATTTTTGTGGATTTGGAAGTTCAGCACTAATCACTGAATCCACTCTCTCTGCAATATTCAATTTATCTTTTTCTTGTAGGATTTAAATTATATGTGCATGTGGCAGGCCTCTTTTGTGAAATTCAATGGTATAAACAAAAGCCACACATTTCTCAAATAACTGTGTTTTAGTAATATCATATATTAATGTATTTATTTTTTATATATTTTTTTTAATACTCTAGCCACTAAATCTGGTAGATCAAAAGTATTTTGGCCAAGTTTAAAATTTTCCTTGATCTCTGGCCATTGTGGATTACATGTGAATGTAATTAAGAAATCTGGTTTTCTAAATTTAGACACAATAGCTATGGCATCATTGTATCTTTCTTGCATATTGCGAGGCGGTCCTTGGAAAGAAAATGGCAAAATTATTGCTCTTCCAGCTGGAATGTCTCTGTTTGTAGCCAATTCAGCGACATAATCCATCATTCCACAATATTGTTTTATGCGAAGCTTGTTTTGTTGAAATTTCGACTTGTAGATATGAAACAATAATCCATTGTTGTGTGAGCCCCCCCCCCCCCTGCCATAACATAGGATTAAAATGATCCCAAATAGCAGTTTGGGACACTTTATATTCCAGCATAGAAATAATGTTTCTAACACAAACTTTACTATTGGGTTAACTTTGCAATTGCAATTATTACTTAATATATTTATGTTTATAAAAGGTTGCTCTTCATTGCATGGATCTATTCTAATATCCTGCTCAATGGTGGTTCACCATCATCATTTTTAAAGACCATGGCAACCTCATTTACTATTGGTAAATTATAAAGTCTTTGATCAGTATGGTGATCTCTTTTCAGAACCATATTTACTCTTGGCATTGGCAATTGATTAATTTGAGCATGTGCCTGTTGTTCTTTATCAACCTCTGCCAATTTTTTGTATGCTTGACTATATGGGTTGTTTTGCCATAATGTTATCCAGCTGATCAAAGACAATGGGTAAGCATTGTTTATTTTCAGGAAGCCTCATCCATTGTTCAACAGCTTCCATTGTATCTAGGACATACAGTATAACTGTGCAAATTTCCTTTGCTCTCCTGCTTGTGGTTGTAAATGGGAAGTAAATTTGTTCTTGTACTTTAAAACAGTAAGGACCGTGTCCTGGGATATCTTCTGCTAATGTTGCACCCATTGAAGCAAATAAATTGCACTGTTATAAGACCTGATGTTTTTTTTTAAACTGCTATAATTTGTAAATGTTGGATCACTCATATGTTTTTAAATATTCTGGAAATGTGTGTCTTTCTGGAAGTCTTTCTTACCTTTCCTTTCTAACATCAACTAATAAACTCTCCATCAGTTGGTCTTTCCTTCATAAAATGATAGGCCCCACAAAACTGACAAATCACATTGAATAATCCACAATAATGACTCTCTACTGGTCGTACTGTAAATAAGGGACTATCCTGAGCTTCCTGAACACAGATATCACTACAACTTTGTATATCAACATTGGTGTCATATATATCAATACTGATGTCATTAGGCAACATTTGGTGATTAGGCAATATTTCACAGACATTATGATTTTACTTTTTCTTTTCTTTGTAGTGCCATCAGACTCAGTCCTTTTTCAGTCATCTTTCTTTTATTGGCAAGTCTCTGTCAGTCTTCTTCTCTTAATCTTCTTGAAGTCTCAGGTGTCTGAGCCTCTCTCCACCTTTGCTTCTGTTCCCTTGCCATTCTTCTTTTCCGTTCTTTCTTTTCTTCTGCATTGTCTGCCATTATAATCTGTAATTGTAAACACAGGCATTTTAGTTTATATTGTAATGTTTTCTTATATAGCAATGGCAATCACAAGATTACTAATATTTATTTTTTACTTACCTTTACTTACCTGAAGTATTAATTGATGAAGTAATAAATAATACCAAATTAATATCCAGTAATTAAGAGATGAGCAAGCTGTAAAATGACATGAAAAGCATTTTTAATGTTTGTATTAAATGAATTAATTAATCAATGAAAGTATCATGTTTAATTGGGGTACATGAAAACATAAAGCGCTAAACATATAGGTATTGATAAATAAGGTCACTGTAAAAAAAATATTTCTTATTATAAATTAAGAATGAATTAATACATTAATATACGTTAATAAATTAATCACTGTCATCAATGCAAAACATAAAGAGCTAATCATGTTTTCCTATCCCTGTCAGCCAATGAGCAGTAATACATATATATATATATATATATATATATATATATATATATATATATATATATATATATATATATATATATACAGTATATATATATATATGTTCATTGTAAAATAAAAACATTTTTTATTGCGGTGTAAAATATACTATTTTTTTTCTTATTACTAATTAATAGATTAATGTACGTTTATGTATGTTAATAATTTATTATTAAATGAATAAATGCATTAGAAAGAGGTAAGCATTTATGTATTCTTAAAGTAAGGGTGGTGGAAAATATGAGATTTAGCATTTTTTATTTTTACTAATAATTATTATTTATTTTTAAGGCTGCGCACGCGAGACAAAACCATTTGTTTAGGCGGGAAAAACGCCATTTCAGATTCGTAATGTTGTTATTTGCAAGTCAGTGTTGTAAAATGATGGCGATTGTCTAAGTCTTACCTGCCTCGCGAGCATTTGCGTCCATCGTATTGGTGTATTTTGAAAATCGTACGTGTCTGGCGCGTTTTGCCTCGTTTTCATTTTTTTTGCCACCATATTTTTCTCGCTTAGCCGATTTCTAATGTTTAAAAAATGTCAAATATGCCTTGAATTAACTTGAGACCTCACTCACATGCTTCCTGGCTCTCCCCCTTATAAGTTAATTTGAGACATACTTATGGTTTTTAGTTTGTTTTTCGATTTCCGTGGTACGGCCGTTAATTTCGTATTTTTCTGAAGTCGGATTTATTTTGCCCTCCCCCCCCCCCCGCCCCCCGAGATTCTGAGATCGGAATAAGTCCTGCGTTCCTCAACTGCTTGCAGCCCAATTTCCTTGTTTCTCAACTGCTTGCAGCCTAAGTCCCGTGTGCCTCGTCCATCGTAATGGTCTATTTTGAAAATCGTATGTGCCTGGGGGTGAGTTGCCCGCTACCGCCTACTGCACTCCCTTTTGCTACCTGTCTTTCTCCCATGCGGCACCATCATATGGTGGTCTCAACTTTAGTCACACACCCAGACCCAGGAATAAGCATGGTGGTGATGTAGACGTGTTACTTTTTTCTGGCTGCACATTTAACTGCATTCCCCCAGTTCCCTCCTTCCAATTATCAATATGCCTCTTATCACCTATCTCTCTAAACGTTGCTGTGATCTATCGGCCGCCTGGACCACCCTCTCAATTTCTTGTTCATTTTGCCACCTGGCTCCCTCACTTTTTCTCCCCCAACGTTCCTTCACTTTTCCTTGGTAATTTCAACAGTGCCAATGATACTCCCACCTCCCTGGCAGCCGCTAAACTCTTTCAACTCACCTCTACTCTCAGCCTCTCACAATGGACAAATTCCCCCGTGATGGACACTCCCTTGACCTTATTTTTACCAATCTCTGTACAAACTGACAAACCTAAGAGGAAGAGCTTATAAATCAATTAACCCAACCATGCAAGTTACTAATGTACATATAGTGAGAGTAGTAATAGGACACAGGAGCCATGTATCATTAACTATAAAATCAATAGTTTATTGTTATACATTAAAATCGCTAAACAAATATGTTGTACTTTGGCGTTCATTGTGAGCCTCTCCCACCGTCTACTTTTCGGTCCTCATCCAACCCGTCACTTTCGTGCTGAGCACTGTGCGCCTTCGCCTCTCATTGCGAGGTCCGCAATGAGTGCCTTCGCCGCTCCTTGCGAACCTCTTTCCACTCTCTAACCCTTGTGTCTGGTTCCCCCCTCTCCCTTCCATGTGTCTGTTTTCCCCTCTCTTTACCGGCCCGCCTTTTTTTGATTCCCCTTATTTCCCTGACCTGTGTCTCTTTTCCCCCTCTCTCCCCCTGTGTCTCTTTCTACCCTCTCCCCCCCCCCCCCTCCCTCCCCTGTGTCTTTCTCCTCTCTGTCTCTGTCATGCATGCCTTGAGATGAATGCCGTTGCTTGTATTTTCAAAGTCTTGCGGGGCTCGCATTGATGGGCTAAGTGTTATGGGCTTCGGCCTCGTTTTGAGCCTTTTTGAAAACATTTACGTCTTTACGGTCGCCATTTTTTCCTCGCTTAGCCAATTTTCATTCTCTGCAAAACGCCAATTAAGCCTCAAATTCGCCTGTGGTGTGTGTGAGGTTGTAAGTTAATTTTTTTTAATTAATTGGTGTCTTTTGGTGTTCTTTCGATGGCTTACGAGTTACTGGCTTGAAAAATGTAGGCCGTTTATAACATGACTACCTAATTCAATATTGCGTAAATACATTAATAAACACATTACTCATAACACAGAGAAAACCAATTGGTGATATTTTCTACAGTTTAGTTAGTGGTAATACCCTGATGTACATAACTATATGTTCTGGTTGTAGCCAATCTTGTGGTAGTAATAAACCATAGAAAAGGTAGTTTATACAACCTTGTCCTAAAAGTCTAGATCTATCTGCTCCTCTTCCTAAATTAACCCACTGGGAGTTCATTCCATCTTTAATTATTAAATGGTAAAGCATTAATTGACATATCAAGTTCATAAGAAGTCAGATATCCTTCATCTAAAAGAGGAACAGTCCACAGAAACATATATTCTTTAATTTGTATTAAGAAAGTGAAGTTGATATTCTCATTCCATCAATGCTGCACAATGGTATTCAGTAATGTTATCTATTTGCTTTCTGTTTTAATAGTTCCTCCTCTAGATTACCTTGTTGAGGTCTAAGGGATACCTTCTGTAGTACCCAAAATTTGATCAAAGGTTTTGAGCTGTGTTTTAACAGGCAGTGTTTTGCTACCGTTGTCAATGTTTTTCCCTTGTCCATATCCTTCTTGCCAATCTTGATGTTACAAATGTGCTCTCCCAACTGTCTTCTTAGTCCTCTTGACTTTCCACAGTTGTAAAAACCTTTCAGCTTGTACAAATTTCCAGTTCTATCAATTATCTGAGTAAGCTTCACCATGTGAAAACAGTATTTGCAATGCCCACACGGCTGAAGACTTTGCCAGCCATTTCAAACATAAAATTGAAAACATTTGCAATGAATGCTCCACTCACTGTGACTCCCTTCTCTCCACTAATTGACAACATTCAACCTTCACCTTTCCCAATACAATGGGTACTATGCACTCCTTTGACCCTATAACAGAGTATGAAGTCTACAGTCTACTTTCAACCTCCTGCCTTACTACCTGTCCTCTGGATCCTATCCATCACAGCTTATCCCTCTCTCCTTTATTATACTTATCCCAGTTCTCACTCATCTACCCAACCATTCCTCAAACACCAGCAAGTTTCCAAACACTTTAAGACACCCATTCTTGAGAAGCCATCATCTGATCCAGCTTCTGTTTCTAACTATTGCCCTATCCCTTTAATTCCCCTGGCTTCAAAACAAATTGAGAGGCTCGTCTACAATCGCCTTACTCAATTTATTTCCTCCTACTCCCTTCTTGGCACCTTCCACTCCGGCTTCCAGCCACAACACTTCACCAATACAACTTTACAAAAGTCACTAATGACTTGCTCACCAAGTCAAAGGGTAATTTCTCTATTCTAATTCTTCTGGTCTCTCTGCTGCCTTTGATACAATTGACTACCTCCTAATAATCCACATTCTCCGCTCCCTTGGCGTCTGTGACACTGCTCTCTCTTGGCTCATATTTTACCTACAAGATCAAACATTTAGTGTCTCCTTCTCTGACACCACTTTTTCTCACCCTCTGTCATAGCCCTCTTCTCTTCTCCACCTATACATCCTCACTTGGTACCCTAATAAAAATCATTTGGGTTTCTGTATCATCTCTATGCAAATGACACCCAAATCTACCTCTCTGCAGCTCATCTTTCCCCCTCTCTTCTAACTCAAGTTTCTAACTACCTGCCAAGCATATCCTCCTGATATCAACTCAAAGTCAACATGTCAAAGACTGAGCTCCTAATCTTCCCACCCTTTACTACAGCTTCCATTCCTCAGATATCTCTCAATGTCGACAATGTCATCATTACTCCCACCTCACAGGCCCGCTGTCTTGGGGTTCTGTTAGACCCTGCCTTCTCCTTCATTCCTCATATACAATCTTTAACCAAATCTTGTCTCTTTTTTCCAAAATACGTCACTACCTTACACAAGACACAACTAAAATCATAATACATTATCTCATCATATCCCGCCTCAACTACTGCAGCTCACTCCTTGCTTGCCCTCCAGGTAACAAACAACTGTTTACATCAGAGCTGTGTCATAATAGATGATGTCACAGAGCCCAGACACTATATAAGGAGCTGTGTTGAGGCAATGCCATTAACAGCTTAATGATCAACATATGAGCAGCTGAATAACCATGTGCCTATGTCATATAAACAAGACTAAAGGAAGGCTGCATAGATAAAGGTAAGGCTTAATAACTGGGGGCTTAGGTTAATTGTACAGGCAAAAAAGTAAATTATACCAACTGAAGTAATATAACTGACTTTCTAATTTTATGAGAACCATAACAAATGTATATTATGTTATGGTACTTCTTGAAACTTAGTGTTACGTTATTTTTAAATCAGTATAATCATGAGTCCTATGTATTTATAGAACCCGTTGCATTTTTCTGCAGAAAGTGGTAGTACGGTGTTACAAATGTGTACCTTTTTAATTAATCATTATATTATTAATCATTATATTGATTATCACATATATAGTTGTGAGCATGCGAGTTGTTGCTAACGCTTGCGGGCTCGCGTAGCTACACACGCAAACACCATACGAGACACGTTACCAGACATTACGACCTCGCAAACATCGTACGCAACATGCAGACATACAAACATTTAAAACACAATAAATACACACAACACACACATAAAAATCTTACCTACAGCAAGAGGAACCATCCAGCACCTCAAAAAAACAAGTTACACCTTCATTTAAATAAAAATAAAACACTTTAGACACTAATTAAATCGCTCAGCGTGAGAAAAAATGGCCGACGAACAAAACGAAAACGAGGCTACAGTACTCTCAACACGTAAAACACCACAACACACTCGCAAAACACCACACAAAACTCGAAAAACACCCCGAGGCACCAACGGATAATCCGCAAAGACGCATACCACAGATAACCCTCCATTTTACGCCAATGCGAAAGTACACCACTACGCTAACGGTTTTGTCTCGCGCACGCACAGTATTACACTGCACACATTCACCACTTTTACACAGCAGCTCCACACCACTAATGCTGCAGCAACCTCAAAACACATTGACAGCTCTTCAACACAATGCTTCAAAATAGGTAAAGTATATTCATTTATTAATGTATTATATATTATTACACACCAAACACCATTAGCTCACTTACAATTTCATTGCCGTAATTTTTTGACGGGCAATTCGCTAGTGATTATAATAATAACTAGAAAATTGCCCGTCAAAAAATGACGGCAATGAAATTGTAAGGTAGCTAATGCTGTTTGGTGTGTAATAATGAAATATGTAATACATTAATAAATGAATATACTTTACCTATTTTGAAGCATTGTGTTGAAGAGCTGGCAATGTGTTTTGATGTTGCTGCAGCATTAGTGGTGTGGAGCTGCTGTGTAAGCGTGATGAATGTGTGCAGTGTAATAGTGTGCGTGCGCGAGACCAAACCGTTAGCGTACTCGTGTACTTCCACATTGTCGTAAAATGGCGGGTAATGTGTGGTATGAGTCTTAGAGGAATATCCGTAGGTCTTTTGCGAGTTTCTTGTGGTGTTTTGCGAGTTTCTTGTGGTGTTTTGCGTGTTTAGAGTGCTGTAGCTTGTTTTCGTTTTGTTCGGCGGCCATTTTTTTTCTCGCTTAGAGAATTTTTGAGTGTCTAAACTCTTTTATTTTGAGTTAAATGAAGGTGTAAGTTGCTTTTTTGAGGTCCTGGATACTCCCTCTTGCTATAGGTAAGCTTTTTATGTATGTGTTGTGTGTATTTATTGTGTTTTGAATTTTTTCATGTTCGCGGGTTGCGGCCGATTTTTTGTGAGGTCGTAATGTGTGCTAACGTGTCTCGTATGTTGTTTGTGTTTGTAGTCTCGTTTTCGTTTTGTTCGGCGGCCATTTTTTCTTTTGCTTAGTGAATTTTTTAGTGTCTAAACTCTTTTATTTTGAGTTAAATGAAGGTGTAAGTTGCTTTTTTGAGGTCCTGGATGCTCCCTCTTGCTATAGGTAAGCTTTTTATGTATGTGCTGTGTGTATTTATTGTGTTTTGAATTTTGTAATGTTCGTGAGTTGCGTCCGATTGTTGCGAGGTCGTAATGTGTGGTAACGTGTCTCGTATGTTGTTTGCGTTGTGAGGTAAAGTTTCCAAGGGTCGTAGTTTGTGTGTCGTGTTGTTTGCGTGGTCGCGGTTGTTGTGTGGTTGTTTGCGTTTGAACGTAAATTTTGCGAGGGTCGCAGTTGCTGGCAAGGAGCGCCTTCAGCGCTTCATGCCAGCAACTGAGGCCCTCGCCCGCAGCCCTCGCTATACAAGGGCCGCGGCCGGCTCGCTATGCGAGCCGGCAAGCGTTAGCAACAACTCGTAACCTCAGAACTATATACCGTATATACTTGAGTATAAGCCGACCCGAGTATAAGGCAAGGCACCCATTTTACCACAAAATACTGGGTAAAATGAGTGACTCGAATATAAGCCGAGGGTGGGAAATGTGCTGCCCCCTGTGTCCCTCTTGTGCCCTCTGTGTCCCCCTCTCTCTCCGTGTCTCTTCTCCCCTCTCCCTTCCCTGTGTCTCTTCTCCCCTCTCCCTTCCCTGTGTCTCTTCCAACCTCTCCCTTCCCTGTGTCTCTTCCCCCTCCCTTATCACCCTCCTCAACCCCACTTCTCAACCTCCCTCCTCATCCTCAACCTCCCTCCTCATCCTCCCTCCTCATCCTCAACCTCCCTCCTCATCCTCAACCCCCTCCTCAACCTCCCTCATCCTCAACCCCCTCCTCAACCTCCCTCCTCAACCCCCCCATCCTCAATCCCCCTCCTCAACCCCCATCCTCATCCTCTCTCCTCAACCCCCATCTTCAATCCCCCTCCTCAACCCCCCCATCCTCATCCTCTCTGCTCAAACCCCATCCACATCCCCCCTCCTCAACCTCTCAACCCCCCTCCTCAACACCTCAACCTCCCTCCTCATCCTCAACCTCCCTCCTCAACCCCTTCCTCAACCCCTTCCTCAACATCCCTCCTCAACCCCCCATCCTCAATCCCCCCATCCCCACCCTCAACCCCCTCCTCAACCCCCTCCTCAGCCTCAACCCCCCTCAACCTCCCTCCTCAACCTCAACCCCCCATCAACCCCCCTCCTCAACCCCAACCCACCTCCTCAACCTCAACCCCCCTCAACCTCCCCCCTCAACCTCCCTCAACCCCATCACATGCGACATCACATGCGCGCCGGGTCAAGGAGCGGAGGCTGGAGCACAAGCAGGTAAGTGAGGGGAGAGGGGGGAGGTATTTAGGGGGTTTAGGTGGAGGAGGGCGGTTGAGGGGGGTTTATGCTGAGGAGGGGGGTATAGGTTGAGGAGGGGGGAGGAAAAGAGACACGGGGTAGAGAGACACACGGGGAGGTTAGAGACACACGGGGAGGTTAGAGACACACGGGGAGGTTAGAGACACACAGGGGGGTTAGAGACACACGGGGGGGTTAGAGAGACACGGGGGGAGAGTGACTCGAGTATAAGCCGAGGGGGCAACTTTTTTGCCTTAAAAAAAGGGCTGAAAAACTCGGCTTATACTCGAGTATATATGGTACTAGCGAATTGCCCGTCAAAAAATGACGGCAATGAAATTGTAAGGTAGCTAAATTAGTAAATGAATATAGTGTACCTATTTTGAAGCATTGTGATGAAGAGCTGGCAATCTGTGTTGATGTTGCTGCAGCATTAGTGGTGTGGAGCTGCTGTATAAGCATGCTGAATGTGTGCAGTGTAAGACTGTGCGTGCGCGAGACCAAACCGTTAGCGTAGTCGTGTACTTCCGCATTGGTGTAAAATGGCGAGTAATGTGTGGTATAGGTCTGTATCGGAATATCCGTAGGTGTTTTGTGGTGTTTTGCGAGTTTAGAGTGCTGTAGCCTCGTTTTCGTTTTGTTCGGCGGCCATTTTTTCTCTCGCTTAGATTTTTTTTTAGTCTCTAAACTGTTTTATTTCGAGTAAAATCAAGGTGTAAGTTGCATTTTTGAGGTCCTGGGTGCTCCCTCTTGGTGTAGGTAAGTTTTTTATGTATGTGCTGTGTGTATGTATTGTGTTTTAAATGTTTGTATGTCGGCGTGTTGCGTCCGATGTTTGCGAGGTCGTAATGTGTGGTAACGTGTTTCGTACGTTGTTTGCGTTCCTCGTAAAATTTAGCAAGTGTCGTAATTTGTGTGTCGTGTTTTTTGAGTAGCGACGTGAATTTTGCGAGGGTTTGAGGCCCTTGCCCAGTGACCTCGCCAGCAACTGAGTCCCTCGCTTTGCGAGGGGCCTCAGTTGCTGGCATGGAGCGCCGAAGGCGCTCCATGCCAGCAACTGAGGCCCTTGCCCAGTGACCTCGCCAGCAACTGAGGCCCTCGCTTCGCGAGGGGCCTCAGTTGCTGACATGGAGCGCCTTCAGCGCTCCATGCCAGCAACTGAGACCCGTGCCCAGTGACCTCGCCAGCAACTGAGGCCCTCGCTTCGCGAGGGGCCTCAGTTGCTGGCATGGAGCGCCTTCGGCGCTCCATGCCAGCAACTGAGACCCGTGCCCAGTGACCTCGCCAGCAACTGAGGCCCTCGCTTCGCGAGGGGCCTCAGTTGCTGGCATGGAGCGCCGTGACCTCGCTTCGCGTGAGCAACGACTCGTACGCTCACAACTATATATATATGTGATGTGATTATTCTATCTCACCCTCTAAAAATTTTCAGAGTAAAGACAATATCCACACTTCTTGTGTCCTACAATTCACAACTTATTAAATGAGGCTACAAATACATTAATACTTTTTATACATAAATATCTTAATACTAGAAACAACATCTCTTAAATTATCAGAAAAGCATTCTATAGGTTACAAAACCTACTTAATGTATTGTGGTGCTCTATCTATGTGTGTATACATACAGACCAGTGCACAGAAACCTTGAAGAGAGAATATAGAAAAAAGAAGAAAAACTCATGGCTATTCATTTTAAATCCTTAGTTCAACTCCTCGCCATAATATAGAATCATCTTTCACCTCACTGGTCCGTTAGGGTCACATGTCTTTAAATAATGAGATTCATCCTAAGTTTTAGAAGTAGTAAAACAAAAAGATGATGGCGCCCACTAAAATATACCTGTAAAATTTAAAAGATGCTTTTGTTTTACTTTCTAAAAATTGTGCTCATTATCAGTTGTAGATCTTAACAATAATAGCATATTATAATTATATATAAATATAAATATTTCTTCTTATGCAGCTAAGATCAAGTCAGTAATTATTTGTGTATTTGAATAGAGAATACATGTAGCTGCTGGAAGAACTTGTGGCTATCTCCTAATGTTCTCAAATGTTATACTCTCAATGCTTCCCGAAATGTAAAAAAAAAAACTCCTTGTTATGCTTCAATTTTTCTCTTCTTCCTTCTCTCTTCCCCCTTCTCTCCCTATAGTCTCTCCCCATCTCCTCCATCCATTGCCTTTTCTCTCTCTACTTCTCTTCTTTGCTCTATTTCTCCCCCTCTCCCCTCTCCTTGACTGCTGAGAGGGGGCTCCAATTTTTTTTTTTGCACCAGGGCCCTCCATTCACTAGCTCCGCCACAGCCACATTGAAATTTGAACAATTCTGTTCAAGTGCAATGGGTACTGGTGCTTGATTGTGATGGCTTTGACATTTGTTGCTTGCTCCACTGGGTGTCATCTGCCAATCTCTTGAACTCAACATGGTAGCCCTCTGAATTTCTTCATACTCATCATATATTCCTCAATGGAAATTCAGCCGTGGTGGTTTTGGGGGGGCAAATGTTCTCAAATGTTATCATTCCAATGCTTGAAAAAATGCAGAAAACAATTATGAGAAACACATACAATTCCATCTCTCTGCATTCTCTCCTAGTGTAAATTCATGCTAGACATGCAAATTGGTGGTGGAAAACAAGCTTAGGAGGCTTGGAACCAGCAACCTCTCCCACCAAGGCTTGATTGTGAATGCATAATTTCACCATTTTTTACTTGGTCAGTGATTAAAAGTATTCTCATTCTTACTACAAAATTGATCTCTGTGACCCTTTGGCTCTGGAACCCTAAGAGTGTCTGTTGATTCTAGCCCAAGATGAGCGGGGGCTATCTGTGCCACCCAGTCAGCTGCCACATACTCCTCTACAACTAGTGTCTTTGAGCAAGCACAAGGGGAATAATTAAGGCCTCTATATGAACTTCCTCTGCTATACGTAGATTCATCTTTTTTTTATTTTTTTTTATTCGTCTTTATTCAAGGCGGATAACAAAATACATACATAGGCATACTTCAAGTTTCATAAAACCATGGTTACATGCATTTTGTGGTATTTTTCACTCAATCTATCACATCAATGTATTGGCAAAGTAGCAAGATAAATACTGCCTATCTTCCATCCGCCATCACCATTTTCTGCTATTTTCCTCCTATTTTACTTTATAGCTCTCTAACTTATATACCATAGCTAGTTGTGTGAGGAATCATAATCCTCATTATTTTCTTTCTTATTTCATCCCTCTTATATATTGATTTTTATACTAACTACTAACCTTCTATTTTCTCCATCCTGCTCCGCGTCTCAGAGCATTCTCCCCCCAGGCTGCCGGAGTCCAGTCTTCATATCTCCTTCCATTCTTCCGGCCTAACTGATCAGTGTACCAATGCAACACCTGTGTATTCCACCCATGGGCCCCATGTCTCAATATATTTGGCCATTGTATCTGCCAGGGAGTGCATCATACGCTCATTTATTGCGATGTAATTAATTTTGGACTTCACAGCGGAAAAGTCCAGCCCTTCTGATTTCCATTGTTTTGCGATAAGGCTTTTAGTTGCGAGTATAATAAAGTAAAGTAATCTGTTTTGTGATTTGGATAATGTCTGAAGAGGCCTTCCCAGCAGGCACAGTTCAACTGTTAACTTTATGTTGCATTTAAATAGTAACGCCACTAACTCTTGCACCTGTGCCCATAATCTTTGCACTTTCGGACAATCCCACCATATGTGAATGAAGGAACCAGTGCTATTACATCCTCTGAAACACTCTGGGCTTTCGGCGCTACGCCATTTAGCCATCCGGTCAGGCGTCGCATAAGCCCTATATAGCACTTTGACCAACGTTTCCAAGATGCTATAGCATAGTGACCCTCGAAAGATATTTCCCCATACCTCTTCCCAATCCTTCTGATCCCACCTGGCATTAAGATCCTTTTCCCATGCTAGCATGTATTTCTCTCTGGGGAATTCTATTTTTGTGTTGAACAATACATACATGCTCCCTAATATCCCATTCGTGAGCGGGGCGTTTTGACATACCCTGGATAGCCAGTTATGTCTAGGTCTGCCTTTGGCTCGCACTAGTGATCCGACAAATTGACTCAGTCTGTACCCATTAAAGTATTCCCTAATAGGGAGGTCTATAATGTCCCTTATGTCCTCAAATGTAATTAATTTATCCCCCTTCAGCCAGTTCCCCAGCCTATCTAACTTGTGTGAAGCCCACCAGTGTCTTGAGGTGGCAGCCAACTCCTTGGGAGCCTGGGGGTGATTGAGGACTGGTGTCATACAATTTGCTTGTGTGAATAGGGATGTATACCTCTGGGCCCATTTCCAGCTACCGATGGTGTTCTGAATAATTGGATTCATACATTGGGCAACTTTGTGTGGAGTATTCTCCAGCCATATTAAAGTATCCCAGGTGTAAGGGTGCATTGTGTGGTGTTCGATAAATAACCAAGATGGGTGTTGCTCTGGGGAATGGGCTAAGGGAATGAAGGCCAATTGGGCCGCCCTGTAGTAAAGTTTCAAGTTTGGTAGGGCTAGTCCCCCTTGTTTTTTGAATTTCCTAGTATATTTTTGGAAATTCTGGCAGGTTTGTGTTGCCATACAAATTTAATTATTAATCTCTGTAAGTCGGCTAGATCTTTCATATTAATTGCTATAGGGAGGGTTCTAAAGAGATACATCAATCTTGGTAGCAGATTCATTTTTACCGCATTAATCCTCCCAAGCCAGGAAATCTTATATGCGTGCCAGGTGTTCAAGTTATTCTTTAATGTGTTATAAAGCGGTTTATAGTTAACCTTGTACATGTCGCGTAAGTTGGGAGTCAGGTTGATTCCTAAATATTTTATATGCGTGGGGGCCAATTTAAATTTGTATTCGTCAGCTATCAATTTCTTGTCTTGTGCGGGTAACCCCAACGCTAGGGCCTCCGTTTTGTCCATATTTACATTCAGACCTGCGATCTGGCCAAAATTCCCTAAGGTTTGCAGTAAGGGGGGATTGATGACTTAGGGTCAGTAAGGGAGCACAGTAGGTCATCCGCGAACAGGGATACTTTGAACTGATGTAGTCCTATGGCCACCCCTTTGATGGCCGAGTTTACTCTGATGGCCTGTGCCAAAGGCTCCATGGCTAGTGCAAATAGGAGCGGTGACAGGGGGCAACCCTGCCTTGTTCCCCTATGGATTGGAAACTTTGACCTTTCCTTCCCCGGGAGTTTCAGGGTTGCTGTGGGAGTGTGATAATATGTTTTTATTACCTTCATAAATTCCCCCTTGAAGCCAAATTTTACCAGCACAGCTTCTAGGAACGGCCACTCTAGGGAATCAAAGGCCTTTTCCACGTCTAAGGCCAGCAGGCATGCTGGAATTTTGTTAGTTTTGGTATGGTGGATTAATTGCATGATTTTCCTAATGTTATCCCCGGCCTGTCTTATCGGGACAAATCCTACTTGATCCTTGTGGATCAGTTTCGGTAGGAATGCCGAGATCCTGTCTGCCAATATTTTAGCCAGTAATTTGATGTCACAATTTAGTAGTGAGATGGGTCTATAATTTTTTGGTTCAATTGGGTCTTTGCCCTCTTTGGGGAATAATACTATCTCTGCTGAGTTCAATTCCTGTGGCATTTTTCTTCCCTCTAATATTTCATTAAATAATTCTGCTAGGTGTGGGGCCAGCCTATCAATGAATGTTTTATAGTAATGGTTTGAGAACCCGTCTGGGCCCGGGGCCTTCCCTTTTTTAGTGTCTTGTATAGCTCGTCTCACCTCATCTACCTTGATCTTGGCGTTCAGTGAATTCAAGTTATCTTCCGTAAGAGTGGGGAGGTCCAATGCTTGTAGAAAAGCTTGAATTTCGTGTTTGTTAACATTAGGGGATGCCTTGTAAAGGTTACTATAGAATCCCTCAAAGGTCTCTTGGATTCTCTTGGGGTTGGCAGTGATTGTCCCTTCTGGGGTTCTAATCTGGAATATTTTTGATTGTGCTTGTTTGGCTTTCAGCTTCCTGGCCAGCCAGGTGTCCGGTTTGTTAACCCGGGTGTAGTATCTATGTTGTGTAATTCTTAATGCTTTTTCAGTTCGCTCAGATAATAGCATGTCTAGCTTCCTTCTCACTTCCTCTATTTGGTCCCTAATTTGGGATGTGGGATTACTTTGGTTTATGGATTCCAATCTTTGCAGGTCCCTGCATAGCTGTTGTTCTAATTCCCTATGTTGTTTTTTCCTTTTGGCTGCTATTCTAAGGCATGTACCTCTAATGAACGCCTTATGGGCAAACCAAACCCACCCTATACCTGAGTCCCTTGATTTATTAGCTGCAAAGTACAGGTCTAACTCTTGTGCTATCTGCTTCTGAATTTGGGGAATGGCTAAATGCATGTCGTTAATCCTCCACGTATATGGGGGCCTATTATCCAATTGAAAGTCTACTTCCATTTTTACCATAGCATGGTCCGACCATGGGCAATGTATAATGTCTGACCGTTTTGTTTTTGTAAGCAGCTCTGCATCTATCAGCAGATGGTCTAAGCGGGAGTATGTCCCATGAGGATAAGAAAAGAAGGTGTATTGTCTTTCCCACTGATGTTGTTCTCTCCTTTTGTCTACCATGTTTAGGGCAGCTAGGAGGTGTCTAATTTGTCTAAGCTACTTTGCAAACCGATTGTCCGTTTGTGCCCTCGACCTATCTACTGCTGGGTTAAAAATAAGATTGAGATCTCCCCCTAATATGATTTTGCCTCCGTCTATTCTTTTTAGTTTTTTAAGTAGGTCAATGAGGGTGTTGTGGGGATTTGTCGTAGGGGCATATAATGACACCAGTGTTACCCTGGCCTCTAGCACCTTACCCACTAAGATTACATAATTCCCGTTTGGGTCTATTTTTTTCTGCTCTAGTGTAAATGGGAAATGTCTGTGAAGTAGAATGGCTGCTCCTGCTTTTCTCCTGGCTTGGGAGGCTGTGTGGTATGTTGGATATTGCTTATCCAGATAAGAGGGGGGCTTATCTTTTCTGAAGTGCGTCTCTTGTAAGAAGAGTACCGCTGGTTTGTGTTATTTGTATGTTATAAAGGCTTTGCGTCTCTTACTAGGGCCATTGAATCCCTTGACGTTGTGCGTCAGAAATGTATAATCTAGCGTACCCATTTATAGTTATGGAATTGTGTGTGATGTATCTGGCCTCCTACCTTTCGTCTCGTTCTGCGATCAGAAGAGCCCGGGGTCCAGACAGCCGGGGAGGGCGCCCCCCTTCAACTTGGGGGAAGAGGAGATATGGAGGCGTTTGCCTATGGAGGATACTTTAAGATAGAGAGAGCAATTAATAACAGTATACTTTTCCGGTAAATCAATAACTATTTTTAACAACCAAGTTGTTTACCGTTCCCCCAACTTCTTTTTTTTTTTTTTTTTTACTCCAATTTGCACGTTCGTGCCTAGGGTCTCGGGCTGTCCCGGAACTATCCCTAGATAAAGAGTGGGTAATACATTTTTAAGAGCGTTACAAACAGGTAAAAACTTCCTATTAACTACTTGCAAACCTATCCGTTACAAACAGGTGAATTTTTTTTTTTTTCTTATCAACTACTAGCAAAAAATTGTCCAAGGTATTTGGTCTTATGAGGTCTTCTCAGTCTTTGGAAGATGTTCAGTCGCAGACCCAGGGGGTCCACCCCTTGTTGTCTCAGTCCTGCATTTCAATTTTGTTCCACAATGCCATTTTAAACTGCATTGGCCAGAGTCTAATCCTTTTTAGAGGCACTTATAGCTCCTTGGGGCGTTCCTCCCCTCCGCATGTCTTCTGGGGGTTGGGTAAGTCTTTGGGAATCTCTGGCTGGTTGATCTGCCTTTGTGTGGTCCTCCCAAACTTGGGTATTCCTTCTTTCCCCCCTCTTTGGGATCTCCGTCCATTGGCTAGCCAGGGGGTCCCCAACGTTCGGTGCTTTCTGCTGCATACCGGGCCCTTCCTGCAGTAGATTCAGCTTGTGCAGTTGAAGACGACACTCATCTATGTCATGGGCTAGGTAATTTACCCCCCTTACAGTGAATTGGAGGTTAAATGGGAACCCCCATCTATATGCTATCTTGTGACGGGTTAACACTTCTAGCACTGGCCGCATGTCTCTGCGTCGTTGGAGGGTTGCTGGGGCCAGGTCTGCGTATGTCTGTATAGGGGCGCCATCTGGTCCTAGAATTCGTGTAGCCCTTCTTGCTGCAAATAGTATCTTGTCCCTTGCCTGTTGGCGCAGGAAGCGAGCTATGACGTCTCTTGGCATGGATGCCCTGGCTGGGCGTCCTAGGGCTCTATGTGCCCGCTCAATTTCCATGCCGACCTCTTGGCCTCTCGGCATGATGTGGTGCAGGAGTTCTTGAAGATATGACAGCAGGTCAGTCACTGCGTTTGGTATACCCCGGAAGCGTATGTTGTGCCTTCTTGATCTGTTTTCAAGGTCTTCCAATTTCAGCTGTAGGTTCCCAATTTGCTCTGCATTGTGGGTGATGTCGGTTCTGTCTTTGTTTTGGGCGTCACTTATTTCATCCACCTTGGTTTCAAGTGTATGGGTCCTTTGGCCTAAATCTTTTAAATCTCTGTGTAGCGGAGCCATTGCTTCTGCCAATTGGGTCTTCAAGAGAGATGCGAACCATGCTTTAGCTCCCTGCGATAGATTGACATCTTGTGTCGTGTCCATCTGCCCCCCTTCGGCGTCTGAGATGTCTGATGCACACGATAGTGAGTCTATAGGTGAGGGATGTTCCGCCGCTCCTTTAAAATGCTCGGGGATGCTTTTTACTCCCAGGCTCTTTTGTGGTTTAGTTGGCTTGCCCATGATGGGCTATTGTCAGTAAGCTTAGTCTTGATAGCTGAAAGGGTTGTGTATGTGTAGACCTTGTGGTATTACTTCTGTGTGCTTTTTAACTTTTTTATTTTTATTGTTGGTGTCTTTACTTTGTTGTATTGGGCATCTTTATTTCCAAGCATGTGGACCCCCTTTGGGTTTGACTCTTAGGGCATCTCTATCTGCCCTTGTTCCCTTGTGTTAAAGGGCACTTCACAGTCCAGTATTCCTCTATACTCAATGAGAATGCTGCATTCAGTAGCTTGTTATTCACATATAGCCAAAGTCTTGCTGCAATACTCCAAATCGCCACCAAGTGGCAGTGCAGATGTAGATATGCAAACAGTTCAACACAGTCCATGTATCTGCTATATAGACAGAAAGCACTTACACAACATTTTCACCAGCACCTATGTAGTCAGGAATCCTGCGTATTCTTTTGAATAAATGTAAAGATAGTATTCAGCAGTGCGTGTAGACTCTGTCTTAGTTATAATATAGAGACTGGAGTTCCTGATATACAGGGGGATCCCAAAATCACAAGTTGTCTCCTGCACAGTCCAATTAAGGAAATTAGGGTAGGTAAGGTACACTTTCCCTGGTACCCTTATGCTGGGTCTAAATGCCTCTTCTCCCCCTTCCTAATCCAGAAGGGGCAAAGCAGTAGGGTGCAAGCAGGGGTGCCTGTTGCCAGATGAGAAGGCTATATTGCCCTCCCTGTTGCAGATGTAATGTCACAATAAGAAATTTTTAATGGTACCTTTCAAGTACCATCAGCTGTGGGTTCAAGCTCAGGGAGATCTTTTTTGTCAGACCTTAGTAGCTCAGTCAATAGATCTTATGCAGAGTGACTCTTTCCCCTTTAGGGCTCAACAAAATCTAGTTCCTTCAAACTTTAGCTCCCACAGGGCCTCCTTATTTTCAGATTTTAGGGGGAGAAGCTGTGTAATAGCCTCCACACAGGTGTGCTGCCTGTTACAGGCTTGAGCAGCTTATGTTTAGGCAGTACTGGGCCTCCTTAAATGTGCAGTGTCTACCACAAGAGCCCCTGTGGAGCTAGTACAATCTTCAGGGTACTCACTGTTTGCAGGCCTCTGTCTCAGTCCTGAAGCCTGTCTTCCAGAAATCCAAGATGGCCGCCGTCTCTCCTGACCTCACCCTAAGATGGCAACTGGAGCTCCCAGGCCCCTCCTGCACCTCTCCTTTCCTCTCACACAGCCCCTCTGATGCCTTGTGGCTCCCCCAACCACACCAGCCACCCTTGGGTGCACCTGCAGGTCTGTTACACAGGTTTTTTGCCTCTCACCACAGGGTCTGCTGGGCTGGCTGTCAGGCTCTGGCTCCACAGCTACTAGCTCTCGATTTTATTGTTTTTTTAAGGTAATTTTGGGATCAATTTGTTCCCCTAGGTCTTCTGAGTTTAGTGATATTGTTTGTTGGTCACTCAGGGCATCTATAGGGGTCGATTGTCCCAGATTAACCCAGGCCTTAGCTGGAGCTCTTGCAGGACACGTCTTTCCTCTCCAGCAGCTTAGCCACACCCTCAGATTCATCTTTTTAAAAGCATAAAATGAAACAAAATAGAAATATGCCTCTTACAAATGGGGCAGCATTGGGCCTATTACTGAGACAGGACCTATTACTGAGACTTAGTGCAGAGCCAGGGATGGAGTAACCACCAGTGCAGCTGTATGAAGCCCTTCACCTCCAGAGGGCTCTCGCCATCCCTCAAAGTCCTCACACTCCCTTTTCTGGCCTCCTCGGCCCTGCTGCTGCCATTTCTGGCTACAAGTGGTCTCTGCATGCAATCTCTGGCCGTGTTAGCCCTATGGTCCTAAATCAGATTTTTCTGAACCCCCCCACCCCCCGCCAGGCTGTTCCTGCTTTTTCCCTAACGGCTTTGACGTGGCCTTCTTGATCTCCCACAACACTTCCCAGTCCTCTTTCCAATCCCACTTCCTCCTATGACTCCATGTTCTTTTTGCTCTTATTCTCCTTTTGTCTCTCTCCCCATCTTCTTCATTCCTCTTTCTGTCTTTTTTTATTTCCCATTCGTTTTTGCTGCCACCTTCTTCCATCCTCTTTCTCTCTTTTTTATTTCCCATTGATTTTCCCTGCCCCTTCATTCTACCTTCTTTGATTGCTTCTCCTGTCTCTCCCCCTCCTCCCTTTTCTTCTGTGCCACCCCTCTCTCTTACCCTCCCCATTCCTGATCTCTTAGTTTTCCCCTTCTTTAGTTCTTTCTCACTTTTTTTCTCTCTCCATTCTCCCCTGCTCTCCTCTTCTCTTGTCCCCACTTGTCTCCCTCTTCTCCCCTTTTTGCCACTTTTCTCTCTCTCTCTCTCTCTCCTTTTCTTCCGTTCCTGCCATTTTTCTCCCCACAATATCTTCCCCTCTCTCACTCTCATCTTCTTTCTCCTCTCCATTCCCTAACTCTTTGCTATTTTCCTTTCTCTCCCCCTTTCCCCTTCTTTCACTCCCTTCGTCTCCACTTCTCTATAACCTCCTCCTCTCTGCCAACTTCTTCCTCCCCTTTCTCTATTCTCCCTTACATTCTCTCTCTTTCTTTTGACCA
Source organism: Discoglossus pictus (assembly GCA_027410445.1). Classification (NCBI taxonomy): domain Eukaryota; kingdom Metazoa; phylum Chordata; class Amphibia; order Anura; family Alytidae; genus Discoglossus; species Discoglossus pictus. The sequence goes on along the minus strand of CM050165.1, from coordinate 227,571,025 downwards.
CCATTTTCCCTCAGTAATGTCTTCCCCCTTATCTCTCCATCCCCTTACATCTACTTCTCTCTCTCTCTCCCATTTCCTCTTTTTCTTCACATGTTCTCTCTCATTCTCTTACCCTTCCTTTCTCTCACCCCCTTCTCATTCCTCTCCTCCCCTCTCCTCCTCCTCATCTCTACTCTCTTTCACCCCTGCTCTCTCCCAGGCATCTCTCACCTCTCCTCTATTTTCAACCTTATTTCTCATCCTCATTTTATTCCTTCTACCACTCCCCCACCTATCAACTTTTCTCCCTTCCCATCACCTTACCTGTCTCTACCTCTCTATGCCTCTTTCTCTGTCCCTTCCACATTGTCCATTCTCTCTAATTTCTCTCCTCCTTCTCATTACCTCTTGTCCTGCTTAAATTTTTGTCTTCCTTCTTTTGTCCCTCTTCTCTCCCTATACCTCCCCATCTCCTCCATCCACCCCCCTTTCTCTCTCTACTTCTCTTCTCTGCTCTATCTCTCCCCCTGTCCTTGAATGCTGAGAGGGGGGCCCATATTTTTTGCACTTGAATTATGTTCAAGTGCAATGGGTACTGATAGTCATGGCTTTGACATTTGTTGCTTTCTCCACTGGGTGTCATCTGCCCATCGCTTGAACTCAACATGGTACCCCTCTGAATTTCTTCATACTCATTATATATTCCTCAATGGAAATTCAGCCATGGTTGTTTTGGGGGGCATCCATGGGCGTAGGAGCCCAAAAAAACTGGGAGGGGAATTCAACTCTACTTCCAGGACAGGAAGTAGGGGTGACACGGTTCAATGAACTGCCTGTTGACCCGATGCAATGCACTGGAGCCCTGCTCCGGAAGGGAGAGAGGCATTGGTGCAGTGCCCCTTAAAAATATTTTTAATTTTTTTGTTTACATTTTCTATGAACCTGCCCCCCCATTAAAAAAAAGCAATAAAAATAATAATAATAATAATAATAATAATAATAATAATAATAATAATAATAATATATAGTGACCAAATCTGGTAATGCATGATCAAGTTTAGTTTTGCTATTTTTGTGTCTCGTATTCATTTAATGTGGGGGGTATTGCCCCCCCCCCCCCCAGTTCCTACACTGGGAGCATTATCATATTATCATATATATTTGTGGGGCATCCTTTTATATATATATATATATATATATATATATATATATATATATATATATATATATAGACAAATTTGTAGTGGACAGGATTCTGAATTTTTAACAGATTGTTCACACACTTCATGACCTACCCTTTTAACATCAAGATTACTGTGCGCACTTAATCTGATAAATATTATATGGGTCTGAGGAAAAATAGTTAACAGGGCTTTTTGAACCCTCAAAACTGTATGAAATTCTTTTCAATCTGATCCAGAAGAAGTGTCTCTGAGTTGTTGTATCAGACTACACCAGGACAGATACCAACATCAGGGCAGAATCCCTATAGAAAAAGTACCAAAGGAACACAGGCTACAGAAGAGTTGTTCAGTCTGTCACAAACACCAGGACACTTGAACGTTTGGGTCTAGCCATAGCCAGTTGAATCAAAGGGGTATTATCATGGCTGTAAGGACCTTGTGAAAGACTTTACCACTTGTTAATTTCTAATGTGTGATGTTTTTCCCCAAGCTCTGGCTGTATGCCCTGAACCCCGAAGGCATCTTTCCACCATTTGGGGAAATAGACAGGCTGGCGCCGGGTCCTTGGAACCAGTCTTAGCCCATGTGTAATACAAAGGGCAGAATGTTCGAAAATTGTATTTGTCTAAGGGAGTGGCTCATTGGGGCAAAATGTGTATAAACTGATGTCCCAAAAAAATGTATGTTCTACATGTTGTGTTTCATTTAGAGAGAACGTATTTATTATTTTGTAATCAGAAATACATTTTTGCAACTTATCCTGGAACATGGTAACAATGCCTCAGAATCTGCAAATTGTCATGAATCCTGTTAAGCTGTTCTGTGTGCGGGCATAATGAACCTATTTGACTTTCGGGTAGGATTGGTCTCTTTGGCCTTTTCAAGCCCAAGGAATATCGGATTGTGATACAGTTCAACAGTAGGACCCAGCAGAAAACAGAATGAATCTAAAATAAAAGCAAGGGTTGAGCCAAAACCAAGCAAGGGTTGAGCCAAATGGCAATGTCAACAAGCAGAGCCAAATGTCAAACTGGACAATAAATAATATTGTCAGGGCTGTATGGGGGAAATCCTTTAGGGGCAAAGTACAGAGGAAGGCAATTATAAAGGAACAAGTCCAAGGGTACAGGCAAACAATAGTCAGACAAGCCAAAGATCAGGGAATTACAACAAAGTCAATAACAACTGAGGTCAGCAGTTAAAGATCAGTTCAATAGGCAACATGGATGGATCAGGAACTATAGCAAAACAGAGCAAGAAGACAGAGCAAGAAGACAGAGCAACCAGAAAGTGGTCACAGGAAACATGAAATATGTACTGAGAGGAGATTGGAGCAGTAATAAATAGTCCCAGATAAGGCGTATTTGGCTCAAAGAAAGACCAGTGCGTAACAACAACCAATCAAGAGAAACCGTTTTAAAGGCATATTTAAGTTCCCTGGACAATTAATGCATCTAATAGAGGAGAATCAGTAGTGTATGGAAATATGTGTGCATGAAAAAATAATAAAATAATCATTAACAAACTCACCCTGATATTTGCTACATTTCTTGAGTTTGTAAGCAGTTGCATTTGTAAGTTAACACCCATGCATATCTCTGCTACAATTAGCATACACTTCATAATTCGTTTTAGCCCATCACAGGAAGCTAATACATTTTAATACATTGTAACAATCAGAGATGGCAGTTTATGCAGGAAGAAATCATGACATGTGTAGTCCGCTTGTACAAGGAAGCAGGAAGAGCCAGACACTAATCTTTCGATACCTGCTTTGAACTGCTGCTGACTTTAAGGTTAGTAAAGGGTTAAAATCCATACCCAAATGCAGTGTTTCTATTGAGAGGTAATTAGTGTCTATATAAGCAGCTCTGGGGGGTGGAAAACAAGTTTTATTTTTAAATTTAAAATACATTTGTGTATACATTGACTCAATGTTAGATTAGAAAAAGGAAAAAACAGGGAAACTTAGGACAGGTACTTCTGACTGATCTGTCTCTAGAACACATGTAGCACAGGACTGCTACACATGTCGCACTTGTGCCTAGCCACAAAATCTGACATGGGATCAAATCTGGGCATGGCCCCGAAAAAGAACAAATAATCAGACTATGCTTAAAAAATGCACAGGGGAAAAATAAAAAGTGTGTGTCAGGGTCCATGCCAGAGTTCAATCTCATGGCTCAGCATGAGTACAACATGCATGACAGTTTTGTGCCACAGCAGCTACAGTTATGTGTTCCAGAGACAGATCAGTCAATAGTATGAGCCTCATTCAATTGAGCTTTCGAGAGATCCGGGCTTCAGAAATATAGCCCGCAAGTTATTTTGCTATTCAATTGGCATCTTTTTGAGGGCTACGGGTTACGGGCTTTGGCCTCTGATTCACTGCAATGGTTCACATTGCAAGTTAATGCCCCTCCAAGCCTTTGATCTTTCACGGCCGCAAGAGTTGCGAATGCCAAAATCGCGAATCGATATTCAATTGCTCTGATTCCCCCTCGCAAAGCAAGCCGTCAAGCCCGCAAATGGCAAAAGTCGAACCAGAAGTCAAGGGAACCAAGGAGGACTTGCAAAGGGCTTAATGACATGTCCGGCGCACTTTAAATGTACATATACACACACTACTGTACTTTTATTAATATGGAAAGTGATGTTAGGTATTAGAATTAATAGCACTGCATTCTCAAGCTCACAAATTGGCCCAAAAAATACTTTATTTCATGTTTAATTTCTGTTATATCGATCCAGGCAATCATTGTGTTAATACATATAATGGAACTCGCATGTAATAGAATATCATATTTACAGCTTTATCAATATTGCATTATATCTGGGATGCAGTTCCGATCGTAACTCGTAATTCAACCCAGTAGGACTTTGAAATCCAACCTCCATTTTTCATTGAAGTAATGATGAGCATCTCTGTTTCCATTGGCTGTTTCTAACTCCAGAGTTACTGCCTTGCGTAATTGATCATGTTCAAGCTTGCAAATGCTACAAGGTTCACTATCGGGCCGGGACTTGCGGGCTGGGCCAATTGAATAGCACCATAAGTTGTGGATGCTGACTTACGGCCTACATCCCGCGATTAGCAGGCTTGCAATTGAATGAGGCTCTATGTCTCCTTGCCTTTGATGCTTTTTCTTCTGATTGTTTGTTGTTAAAGCCCTGGTCTTTCTACCAGTCAATAACACCTCATCTGGGACTATTTATTGTTACTTCTGCTTCCTCTCAGTACCTGCTGTAGGTTCCTGTGGCTGGGAGTACTTCTAGTTACTCCTGTGTCTTTCTGCTCGGTTTTGCAACAGATCCTGCTCCATTCCTGTTCCTCATTGAACTAATCTTTTGCTGCTGACCTACATTGTTACTCACCCTGAAAGGTTTTAGTGTGTTTTCAGTTGATATATATCATTGTAGTACATTTTTAATACTGTATCAAGGTTCATAATAGGAAATTACACACATATTAATACATTATTATCTCAAAGTTAAATATTCTTTGCAGAAGGTTACACAGTAGGAATATACAGAATGTATTATTTCTCAGTGTTTAATAACAAATAACACTGTCCAGCAGCCAAACTGGGTCAATAATGCAAAAATACTTTATCAAATATGTCAAAGAAAAAGCCTCCAAAATGATTATTCTCTAAAACATATCCACCAGAAATACATGTTATCCAATATGCATAGTTTCCATTAGAAATGGTGTCTTTTCATTTTTGTTGTGGCAGCATTCTGCATAAATAATGTACATTTATATAATTTGTAGTAATTGTTGAGAGAATTAAAGGAACCAAGCTAAAATATATCATAGTCTTATAAATATATGGATAATTAGTTATAGAAACCCACAGAATGTTACATACAAAAAAAACAAGAATATTTGTATCTACCTGACATACTTTGCATGTGTTAGGCTAACAGAATCAGAATATTTTACATAATGCACTTACCATTTATCCCTCTAATGTTGTGTTGTTGGTTGTTATAGTAAATTATTCTCTTTTGACAAAAACTAATAATACTAAATAACAGCCATTATATTTTGCTCTAGCTGAATGAGTTTTGAGATTTTCAAAAGATGACATTATGCTTCACGGAATAAATGTGGTGAAAATGTTTTTTTTTTAAGTATTCCAGGATGATGATACATTTTAATGGCTAATTGAAAAGGACTTGAATACACACTTTCACAGCATTATCCCATGTGTCTTAGCAAATGCTCAATTGAAGCTGAATGTAGCTTAAAGGGCCACTGTAATACATTTGAAAGTAAAGCTCATATGTTGTTTGTTGGGTGTAGGCTACTAAATATGGTACGCAGTTTGAAAATAAACAAAATGTAATATTTTTTCTTACCTTTGAGGTTGTCAGTTTCTCCCTCAAGTAGAGTTGCTTCTCTCGACCTACCTCCACCTAGCTGCGAGGACTGGTCAGATCTGCTTTACCTTGGGCATGGACTAAAAAAGGTCTGACCAGTCTAGGTTCTGGTTCAGCCTGAACATGTAAAGGTTATAAAACATGATAAAACATGTAGTGTGACAAAACAGCCAAGATTTATACCGTCGCTATAGGAAGCAAATGGTCCAACAATGTTTATGAGAGAGCTTACTGATTGATTTAATATTTAAACCACCAATGGAAATTATCTCATTTAATTGCAACCAACTCATAATGCAGAATAGTTTTAGATTAACGGGTGTGTTGGTCTTACATGTAGACAAGTATATGTCTAAATGATCTGAGGTTTTGTCAGCCCATTATAGTCTAGAGCTCAATCAAGTTAGTTATTTACAAATATGCCACTCTCAATGGAGGGATCACTGTAAGGATATATATGAACAGCATATGATTTCTATTACATATATTTTAATCACGTCCATCTTAATAAAAGATCATTTACTGTGTATACTTCAACATGTTTGGCAATTTGCACTCCATTTTTTCCTGCTGTTTTTCCATAGTTAGAAACATTTTACTGGAGGATAGAAGCACTGAACCCAGACTATTCCAGCTTTTTTTCTATACACCAAAATAAATATCCCAAAACAGTTTGTGTGCGTTTGGATTTTTCTTACATAGAAGAACTGTACTAACATCTTCAACCATTCACCATCAGGACTGAAGTAGTCACTTCTGCAGGGGCTCAGCCTGTGACACTGGGCCTCATACCATCCACCTGAGCAGATGCACACAACAGCTGACATTTTCCCCAGTTTAATTCACACAACTGGAGTAGCCACTTCTGTTGTAACATTTTTTTTCTTAATTTCTTTTTTCTTATTATTATTTGTCCCTGCAGGGGTCCCGGGCCCCTTTGGTCCTTCCTGTCTCTCCTGACAACCGGGCGCACTGTCCTCTGGCCTCTCAGCTTTGAGTCTAACTGACTTGCTGTCGCGATGATGCAATGTTGCCTCATTGTGCTCAGAATGGTGGAGGTGGGGCATACTGCTCCCAATGAAGGTGAGTTCCCAGCCTGCACACTGTCCTACAAGTGAAAGTAGAGGGGGCTGCAGCCATTACAGGGGCTTTACATAGATAGTCTTGGGAGTGATGTCAGTGACTGTTCTGTGAAGATTTCATTGTTTTTTTTATCAAGTATTATGTATAAATGTATATATTTACTGAGGGATACTGTTAGCTGGATCCATGGGAAGAAAACTTGATAATGAAAATTGTTATTTGTTAAAGTGGATTTAACCTTAAGTAAGTATAGGGGCTATATTTCTTATGAATATGATGCACATTTTAAACAGTATGTGCATTTCACTGTGTAAAATGTATAGATGAGTTTTTAAAACAATATGCATCAGATGGTTATATTGCCTTAATGCCTTAATATTTTAAGTAAGAATAAGTGTACTATCTTGAAAAAAGGGGAAAAATAAAACTTTAAAATTGTGTATATATATATATATATATATATATATATATATATATATATATATATATATATATATATATAAATAAACATTCAAATGTGAACACAAATGTACTATTTATTTACTGTACTACTGTACGGTGGAGGGCTTCTATCGCTCTTTTGCCCATCATATATTAAATGACTGTTGTAGGGAACTACCTGCTCAAAATATCCACTACACAAGCTAGGGATCCGGCTCCACGCTGATGGTAGGCAGTAACCTTAAAATGGCTGTACTTAGGTGGGATTCCTGGTTTGTGTATAATCCAACCCTGGCTTTGCTCAAAGTTGTTTGATGCAGCGGGCATATGCTTAAGGGAAGCCATGATTAATATGGTTATGGATTGCAAGAACAAAGCGTTTGTGGGCTCATTTGCATGTCCCTGCCAAGGTTCCCAGAATGCAGTTTAATAAGTGTATTTCTCAGAATTCTGGGCATGAAACAGGTTTTTAACTTGTTTTAGACATTCAAATGTGAACACAAATGTACTATTTATTTACTATATACGGTATATAAAGTTGTGCTCAAAAGTTTGCATACCCTGGCAGAAATTGTGAAATGTTGGCATTTATTTTGAAAATATGACTGATCAGGCAAAAAAAATGTATTTTATTAAAGGATAGTGATCATATGCAGCCATTTATTATCACATTGTTGTTTGGCTCCTTTTTAAATCATAATGATAACAGAAATCACCCAAATGGCCCTGATCACAAGTTTACATATCCTTGAATGTTTGGCCTTGTTACAGACACACAATGTGACACACACATGTTAAAATGACAACTAAATGTTCATTTAACACTCCTGGGGCTTTTTAAATTGCAATTAGTGTCTGTGTTTAAATAGCCAATGATTTTGTTAGCTCTCGTGGATGCACTGAGCAGGCTAGATACTGAGCCATGAGGAGAAAAAAAACTGTCAAAAGAACTGCGTAATAAGGTAATGGAACTTCCTAAAGATGGAAAAGGATATAAAAAGATATCCAAAGCCTTGAAAATGCCAGTCAGTACTGTTCAATCACTTACTAAGAAGTGGAAAATTCGGGGATATCTTGATATCAAACCAAGAGAGATTTCAGCCACAGCTGCCAGAAGAATTGTTTGGAATACAAAGAAACCCACAGGTAATCTCAAGAGAAATACAGACTGCTCTGGAAAAGACGGTGTGGTTGTTTAAATGAGCACAATACAACAAAACTTGAACAAAAATTAGCTGCATGGTCAAGATACTGCGCCAATGCCACAAAAGAGCCCAGTTACAAAATGCCTGATAAAACACCTTGACACACCTCACAGATTCTGGCACACTGTAATTTGGAGTGACAAGACCAAAATAGAGCTTTATGGTCACAACCATAAGTGCTATGTTTGGAGAAGGGTCAACCAGGCCTATAGTGAAAAGAATACCATCCCCACTGTGAACCATGGTGGTGGCTCACTGATGTTTTTTTTTTGGGGGGGGAGCTCTAAAGGCACAGGGAGTCTTGGGAAAATTGATGACAAGATGAATGCAGCATGTTATCAGAAAATACTGGCAGACAATTTGCATTCTTCTATACGAAGTCTGCGCACGGGACGCTCTTGGACTTTCCAGCATGACAATAACTCTAAGCACAGGACCAAGTTTACCCTCCAGTGATTACAGCAGAAAAAGGTGGAGTGGCCATCACAGTCTCCTGACCTTAATATTATCAAGCCACTCTGGAGAGATCTCAAAGGTGAGGTTCATGCAAGACGACCAAAGACTTTGGCCTGGAGACATTTTGTCAAGACGAATGGGCAGCTTTACCACCTGCAATAATTTTGGGCCTCATAGACAACTATTACAAAAGACTGCACGCTGTCATTGATGCTAAAGGCGGCAATACACAGTATTAAGTACTAAGGGTATACAAACTTTTGATCAGGGCCATTTGGGTGATTTCTGTTATCATTATGATTTTAAAAGGAGCCAAACAACTATGTGATAATAAATGGCTTCATATGATCACTATCTTTTAATAAAATCCATTATTTTGTATGATCAGTTATACTTTTAAAATAATTACCAAAATTTCTAAATTTCTGCCAGGGTATGCAAACTTTTGAGCCTAATTTCTGCCAGGGTATGCAAGCTTTTGAGCCTAATTTCTGCCAGGGTATGCAAGCTTTTGAGCACAACTGTATATAAATATATATATATATATATATATATATATATATATGTATATATATATATATATATATATATATAAAAAATTGAAGAGTGAAGCAGCCGTGAATGTCCAGTAATCTATTAATTTAGTAATTATTAATCTAAATAACATGAGATGGAACACTCAGTTTGAATAAAAACAGCAGATGCAGAGAGAGTGGAAACAGCATCTGACATAATCAGGTAAATACATATAGGGGGAATCAACACAACATAGTAAAGGAAACATATTTACACATACTATATATACATATATCACATATTATAATTGTCTAACTACTTAGGCAATGAGCGCAAAAAATTACGAGATTAGCGGCCGAACCAAAAAATCCAAAAACATCACAGACATCATGGGGCAACAGCCAGGACGTCTGTGAGTGAGGTGGAATGCACATTTAACTTGATTTAGATGATTTTCGCCACACGGAAATCGCCTAAGCGAGGAAAAAAATGACAGGCGAAAAAAAAAAAGTGAGGCTACACGACCACCGACCACGCAAAACACTGCAAACTGCGTAGTACTTTACACATCACACTACGACTTGCAACATACACTATTAGAAAAGCAGGAAAATTATCACGAGACGCAACCCACATTAATAACATTACGACTATACAATGCAACTTTACCCAATAAACCAACGTCTTTACCTCAGGCAATCAGCCGATTTAGAATGCACACTTCAAACATTCATTACGCAGATTGTTGCTTTTCAGCCTATTACTCGCTGCATATATCAATTATAAATAATTAAAGTATATTAATTTATTGCATAAATAATTATTACTTAATTAATTAATTGAATAAATCATTCATTATTACTTAATAATATATACATAGAAATATCTATCTCTCTCAGAGGACCAAAAGAACACGACGTGAGAGGTTCGCAATGAGCACCGAAGGTCCTGCGGCTCGCAATGAGGGCCGAAGGCGCTGATTGCGAGGCATGCGGTGAGCGCCAAAGGCGCACAGCGGAAGCCTCACAATGAGCGTCAAAGGTCCTCACAGTACAAAACGGTTTTAATTATGTCTCAAACAGCATTCCCATGGCTTAAAATTTTATTGACCGTCATTTTTGATGGGCAAGTTGCTAGTATCAATATATACATGAAAAAGCAGAGCACTGTAGTCCACAGTGATATCTTTCCTGTTTGACAAACATCTAAGAGTTCTAAGCCTGTTATGGTATAATAAGAAAAAATCACATTAAATTCTGATAATGTGTTAGAAAACCCAAGTTCATATTAAGTCCTGTATTTTTATTGTTGAAGAATGTGATCATCTTTATTTCAAATGCTTTTCTCTCTTGGGTGTTTTTAAATTTTCCTCTGAGTATTTTGACTTTTAAGTTGTGGATGGAGTGATCATTCTGGCTAAAATGGTGTTCCACTGGGCTACAATAACTGTCTTCATTAAGTTTTCTTATTGAATGCCTGTGTAAATTCTTCCTTAAATGCATTTTTGGGCCGGTTTCTCCAATGTAACAGCCTGTGTCACATATATTACATTGTATTATACAAACCACATTGGACGATGTACATCAATATGATCCTTTGATGTTGTAGGTCTTGCTGTTTTATGTGTGGCTGTGTCATCATTACAAATGTGTTGACATAATTTACAGGCACGTTTGTTACCAAGGTTTAGTTCCATTTTTTATATTCAGTTGTTTATTGGCGAATTTTCTGCTGAAGAGTTTTTGTTTCTGATTTGGCGGTTGTTTAAATGCAAGGATGGGAGGTGTTGGGAATATATCTTTTAATTCAGTATTCAATTAGTAATGGCTGTAAATCTTTGATTTTTGTAAATCTTTTCTGTAAAATTGCATGGTATGTGGTCACTAGAGATATATGTGAAGTAGTTTCTTTTGTTTTGTACTCTAACAGGTGTTTACGGGGTATTTTGATGGCAGTGGTTATTTTTTGTGGTTATTTATTATATATATACTAGGAACTTGCCTGTTAAAAATGACAGGAGGAAAAATTGTAAGGCTGGGAATGCTGTTTGCCACACAATGTGAGGCTTTTCCTCCTCTGAGCGCCTTCGGTGCTCATTGCAAGCCTCTCCTGCTTGCGGTGCTCATCACGAGCCCCACGATGAGCGCTTCAAGCACTCATCGCGTGGCTTGATGGGAGCCTCTTGATGAGCGCCTTTGGCGCTCATCGCGTACCTTGCAAAGAGCGCCCATGTGTCCTTTGCAGCATCTCCCCCCTGTCCCTTTCCTGTGTCTTTCTCCTCTGTGGGTGTACTGAATGTTTGCTTGTTACACACTGACTGCCGTTGGTTTTATTTTCAATCTTGCGTGCCTGGCGTTGTTCGTGTAAGTGTTACTGTCTTCAGCGTGATTTGTAAGTTCTGCGAGCCTGGCGTTGCTGAGACTCGTTTTCATGCTGTTTCTGCTCATTGCAGGTACTACTCAGTGCAAGTACTGCGCTGCTGGTGAGCCTCACGAAAACTGTGCCGCTGGTGAGCCTTGCTTTGCGAGGCTCCCAGTTGCATTAATTGCTTTGCGAGGGACGCAACTGCGTTACCAACATCGCAAGATCCACAACTATATATGTGATAAATGAGTTGGCATATGTATATATAATGTGCTTTTTTTTGCACCAGGGCTTTCCATTTACTAGCCCCAGCACTGTATAAAAGTTTCATGCCCTTTGATTGTAAAGCAGATTTGTCAACTCCTTTGGTATCAGTCTTTCAAATTACGAATTGTCATACCCATGTTTTACTAGTACGGAATGTTTTGGTGTTATATAAATGAGAGATAATAGTTCATAATAATGATAACTTGATGGATAAGTATCAACCCTATATTTTATATATTTTTTTATATAATTTGTATATTATGCAGGAAAGGCTTTTTGCTCTTGCTCCATTATAAATATTGCTGCCTGCATTTTCTATTGTCGCATTGATTGTACTATAAATACAACAAAGAAAATTGAAGCCTACTTTTGTATAATTTTACTACTATTATTTAATATTTTTCTAGCACTGCCTGTATAGGAATATCATCTAAACTGATGCGAGAAATGTCAGAGCATTCACCTAACAGTATGCATACCAAATACAGTGGTACCTTGGTTCTCATCCTTAATATGGCAGGATGAGTGCCAAAAAGGTTGATTTCCAAGCAAGCATTTCCCATAGGGATTAATGCAAATTGAAATAATCCATTCCAAACCCCCACATTTTCGAATTTTATTTTCAACTGATGGTGTTGTTTTTTTATACAAAGCCTTAAAACTAAACAGACATAAATAAAAAAATAAAAAATTACATCAAATAACATAGAATTTAACTTTGCTTTAACTGTACTGAGAGGACATGAGGTCCGAATGAGATGGTGGTGATGTAGAGCAATTAAAGGATGATAGAGGTTATTGCTTGGATGGGGAGTCTTCTTACAATATAATATCAGGCACTTGCACATGCAATCTTTCTCTTTTCTGTCTCTTAACACCACTGAACCCTGCTGGAGACTCTGATGTAGGTTGTTTCATGAGAAACTTGCTTCTGTCCTTCATTGGCTTGTGCCCTGGCAGTGTCTTCTCTTCTTGAGTGAAGTAGGTTCTGTTGGCACTGGCTGCCTCTCCATGCCTCACTGCATTGTGAATGCCAGTTCTCTTTATAAAATTATCAAACCAACCATGACTGGCTTTAAATTCTTTACTGCTCTCACCACTTGTTAAAGGTTCTTCTTTTACTAGATTGGCATGCAATTGTTTTGCTTTACTGCATATTATTGCGATTATTAACTGTTTTTCGTTAATCCAACTGTGCAACAATTGTTCCACTTCCTCCAATGTCTGTTACCTTTGCTTACTCATGCCCTTCACACCTCTAGCCACATCGTCTCCTTAAATAGCTTCCTTATTTTCAAGGCATTTTGTACTCAGCAGCGAGATCAGACACGTTGCTACTACTCTCATACTTTTATTATTACTATTATTTCTTTCTTCCTGTCTATGGTGGTTCTCTCTATTTTTTTTTCCTGCTGAATAGTATCGCTATCCTTCGTCAAACTCATGATGTAAGCACAAGCTACACATTGGTTCTGATAGGCACAGTCTACACTTTGGTCCATATAAGCAAAGGCTGCACTTAAGTTCTTATAGGCACAGTCTACACTTTGGTCCTTATAGGCACAGGCTGCACTTTGGTTCTTATAAGCACAGCCTGCACTTCCCTCCTTACAGACACAGACTGCTCTTGAGCTCTAGCAGACACAGACTGCTCTTGTAGGCACTAACTACACTATGCCACAGTACATAACTTAATTCCACTTCCTGAAAGATAGGATGCAGCGTGTCGCAAGCGCGTAGAGTTCTGAGCAAGTGTCAAATTCTGAAACAAATTTTTTGTCAGTGAGACACGTCAAGTTTCTAAAATGACAAGTTCCTAGGACAACGAGGACCGAGGTACAACTGTTCTTCTCTTATTGCTGTGTGCTTGACACATTGTGAGGGAAACATAATGCATTAACACTATTTCCTATTAAGTGCTTTGGATCGAGTCATTTACTAACTGCCATTCTGCCCAGGTTTTCTTCCAGGGAATTTCTAGTACCAATATACAGAAACCTGCAGAGTAGAGGACCTAACCAGAGGGATCCATTCATTGGCCTATCCAGCTGGTCCCTGCTCTTGACAACAGGTGGCAGGGTTGGTGCTATCAAGGGGAAAAGCAAAGCAACAGAGACTGGAGAAGTTTCTGTAAAGATGACCCAGTATGATAAGTTCAGTATGGCTGAACTAAGTAAGCTGATCTGCAGCAGGGGGGCTCTGTGCCAGCCACTGGACTCAGCATGCTATTGTGGCAGAGCTGGATGATGAGCAAGGGATCCATGAGGCATCCTGGGGTGCCCCCAGTGAAGAGCCGGGATATGAGGCTTCCCTGTCCCATGTTTAGGATCTAGAGATAGCAAAGTGGTACCACAACTGATTGCCCTAGTGGGAAAAGGACTATCACTGGATCACAAAATGGAGGTAATGAGGGAGCAAGCAAATCAGTCACTGTGTTACAGACATAAGTTCCACTGACCCACCACCCAGAAAGCTGCCCTTTAGAGCCTTTTAGTGATGTCATGATGCTGGGGGGGGGGGGGGGGGTAATTAGTATCTTTCTGCAGCACTTTGAGCTGCAGTGCCAGCTCCTACAGTTGAATCCAAGGTTTGGGTCCAACTCTTGGTGCGCTTGCCTAGTGGACGAGTAGGCACAGCCTAGCAGCCCATTCCTTGGGTGAGTCTGGCCAGAGCCATCCAAGGTAGCCTCGACAGAGCAGTGGCCCACCCAGTAAATGTTTTGTTTTAGCATTTCTGGTACCGCAGAGTATTACCGCTGGTTTGTTCCTTATTACAGTACCCTGGCAAAGCCACCGATGAATGTCACCAAAAAGATAATGCCCCAGCCGGTACAGTGGACGCCTGAATGTGAGAAAGACTCCAAGACCTAAAGGCTGCCCTAACGTCCTCTGATTACTCTCCCCTTTCTTAGTCCAGGCTTATGCCTCCACCTATGGCATCAGGGCTGTTTTGAGTCAGGTGGAAGCCCAGGGTGAGGAGCACCTAATTGCATATTTGAGTCACAAGCCACAAGTTCCTGCCCCAAGAGGTCAGCTATGCAGCTATTGAGAAGGAGTGCCTGGCAGTCGGCTGGAACTACAACCCTACCTTTATGGGTGAGAGTTTGTGGCTGTCACAGACCCCAATCCATTGTACTGGCTCAATAGGGAGAACAGAGACATTGGTCACCTGTTGAGATGGACTCTAGCCCTGCATACTCATAACTTTACTATTCAATACAGGCAAAGTAGAAGTCATAAGAATGCTGATGATCTTTCCAAACAATTGGACACCTTAGATCCATAGCAACCATTGATCCGTTTGTGGCCTTGAATTGCCTGGCGACTGGAGTGATTGTGACAAGAACTTTTATGTGGGAGAATCTTGAAGTGAAATGATGTGGTGTTGTGGGTTGCCCTGGTTGAAAAGTGAACACTAACTTTCTGCACGAGATTAAGTGCTGTTTGGCTCATGAGGACACCTAATACTTCTTCTCTACTTATTGTACGCTTGAGACATGATGAGGAAACATGATGCATTAAAACCATTTCCTACTCAGTGCTAGAGTGCATTACTTATTAACTGCCATCTTGCCTAGATCCTAAAGCAGACCTCCTTATAGGGAATCCCTAGACTAATGCACAGATGAGAGGACCTAACTGGTGTGATCCATTCACTGGCCGTTTCAGCTAGTCCCTTCTGTTGACAGTGACACTGAAGTAAGACCAAACCATATGAATTTCCCCATTGTAAGTATAACTGAAGTATAGGATTTCTGTATGGCTATTCCTGTTTAACTGATTGTACTAAGAATAATTGTAATTGTTATTGCTCACATAAACTCCTAGCAATATCAATATCTCCTCTCTCTCCTGACATCAGGGGAGTATAAAAATGACTCAGAGTGTTTTTTTTTTTGGCAGATAGGTATTATGTTATTATTATTATTGTCAGTATAATAAACAGTGTACAGTTTGTAAAGGTTGATCATTTTCCCAAATTACGGATGTTTAATATATGAAATGCTTGATGGGTCTGTAATATGTAGATAATATGTACAGTAGAGAATTATACAGGCAAGATAAAGTACAGTATGAGTACAGTTATCTATGGCCATTTGGTGCCCATAATTTAAGTATGAATAATAACAATGCATTTCTCTGTTTCAAAAGAAAATTAGTTGAATTAAATGTATTAAAGTTTGAAGTTTGAAGTAGTCGAATAACTTGAAGAAAAGGTCACTACATAATTAGTTAGGGATCATTCACCATGTTCTTATGAGTTTGCATAATTTGGTTTGCTAGAAATAGCAAAGGAATGTTTATACTTTAACTGTATTATAAATCAGTGAGGAAGAAAGGTAATAAAGAAAGATCCCATTGTTCGAACGGCAGATTTCAGAGTACTTTGAAGGCAAAACTGGAAAAATTAAAATTGAGTTCTTAATAAACATTATACTGGAGAGCAATCAAAGATCACAAGCATGAATAAGCATTCCTTCCTTGAGAAAATGTTGTTATCATGTGCTGATCATTTTTGCTATTATTCTAAAAAATAGCTGTGGATGAATGAAAAATGAATCTTCCATGTAAAAACCTCTTGTAGTATCAGTGATGTTTTTTTTTTTCATAAAATGCTTCTTGCAATAAATGCCCTACACTGTTATATAGGTTGTTTCAATGGATAAAGCTAACCAATGTTGTTCTACTGGACAATGTAACAATATCTGCAAAGTCCCACTGCAAGGGATGTTATGGTGCATGATTTTCAATCACACTATCAGCCCTATTAAATTCCCCCTACGTGTAAAACTGTAGCCCGTAATGTAGCCAATAAGACTTGCGGCTATTAAATTAGCCCTGTAAATCAAGCCGCTGCCGATCTGCAGGTTTGGAGGGAAAAAAGCCTACGGGACAGGGAATGTGGAAATAGCCGGCCGCAAATCCTTTGTTCTCTCAAGCCCGTATACGCTACAATTCCAATCATGCTATTAAATTGCAACAATTTCACTTGTGTTCAACCCCATAACACACAAATGGAGCCCAAGGCCAAAGAGTGCTAGAGAGGACCCGCAAGGTGGGTAAAGTCCAATCCGTAGCACTTTAAATGCACATTTACACATAGTTACATAGTAATTTAGGTTGAAAAAAGACTTTAGTCCATCAAGTCCAACCTTGTTTGATCTCCTACACACACTACTGTACTTTTATTAAGAGGAAAAGTGATGTTAGGTCTTAGAATTAATAGCACAACATTCTCAAGCCTGCAAATCGTCCCACAAAAATACTTTATTCCATGTTTGATTTCCGTGTTATATCAATCCCGGCAATCAATGTGTTAATACATATAATAGAACTTGCATGTAATAGAATATCATATTTACGGCTTTATCAATATTGCATAATTTCTGAAATGTGGGTCCGATCGTAACTTTTGAATCCCACCTCCATTTTTCAGTGACGTAATTATGAAGATCTCATTTGCCATTGGCTCCATCTAAACCTGTAACTACGGATTTGACTAATTAATCACTAGCATCCACTGTTAAACAAATGGTTTATGGGTTTGCATCTCAAGCCTGTAACTCGCAGCATGTTCTAATTTAATAGCTCTGTAACTCGGACAGATTTCAAGTTCGCAGCCATTGTGGGTCGTTGCACTTTGCACACGTTGCACTTTCGGGCTTTGAATTTAATAGAGCTGTATGAGCCCATTCAATTTGAAGCCCACAAATACCTCTAACTGCTAATTTTGGCTGTGGGTGTTTTTCACTCTATATGTTTAGATCTATTCTATTGACTCAAGCCCTCAATTTACCTCCTTAAGCCTAAACTCGTAAACTCTGCCTTTTTAAGTGGGATTGCAGGAGGAATGATCATATGATCTGACAATATTTAAGCAAGCCCATAATTTACTTCTTAGACACAGCCAATACTGTAGTAAATGAGACCATCAGCATGACGTCAGTTAAACATGGAAATTAGACGTAATCTGCAATAAGAGGCTAAGAATGAATTAGTGCCAATCAAGTTTAATAGTTGTGGTAGTTACGAATTGTCGATCACGCCATGTTAAAAGTTACGGGCTTGGGCACGCGCAATGAGTGCCATAGGCACTCATCGCGAGGCCTGCACGACTTTGCTGCAATGAGTGCCGAAGTCGATGAGGCACACAAGACTTTAACATTTTAACATGGCGGGGGCTGCAATGAGCTCCGAAGGTGCTCATCGCGAGGCCAGCAAGACTGTGCACAACATTGTGGCCTTTCAGGGACCCTCTAAGGGTCATCTGTTCCGTCATGGTTGTTATTAGCCCGAGGACGCTCCACAAATGAAGGATGGAAAAAGATTGAAGGCTCGTATGGCGATGCCCGCCGTCAGCGCCGAAGGATGTAGGACTTTGGCGCTGATCGTGAGGCACGCAACACTTTAAAAAAATTACGGCTTCAGCGGAAGATAATTTTTTAAAGCACCTAACGCGGAAGCCATTGGAGGACTACCAAAAACTGCCAATTACATAAACAAATTAACTTACAACCTTACATACAGCACAGGGGGAGAGGCAGGTAATCTGTGAGTGAGGTTCCAAGCTAATTTGAGGCTTAATTGGTGTTTTTTGAAAATCGAAAATCGGCTAAGCACAGGAAAAAATGGCGGCTGTAAAAATGGAAATATTTTTTAAAAAGCCTCAAAATGAGGCTGGAGCCTGTAACACTTACCCGATCAATGCCAGGCCCGCAAGACTTGGAAAATACAAGCAACGGAGCTCATTGCCTGGCACGCAAGAAAGAGAGGAGAAAGACACAGAGGAGGGAGAGGGGGAGAGGGTGGAAAGAGACACAGGGGTGAGAGAAAGGGGGAAAGAGACACAGGGGAGGAAAATAAGGGTAAAAAAAACAGGGCAGGGAGAAGGGGGAGGGAGAGAGGGGGAAACAGACACATAGAAGGGAGAGGGGGAAACAGACACAGGGGTCAGAGAGTGGTGAGAGGTTCGCAATGAGCGCTGAAGGCACAAGAGTGTCGACTTAGACAATGTCTGCAATGAGCACTCATTGCAGGGTTAGCCAGAGGTGCTCATTTCAAGGCCCATACAGCAGCCTGTGCGAGAGGCTTGCAATGAGCACCGAAGTTGTGGGTTACACCTTATTTGTGAGCTAATATCGATATTGTGTAATTTTAGTTCTTTAGAGCTTGTCATATTCAAGCTGTGCTAAAATGACAAATTTGCTTCTTTGGCTGGTCCATAGTGATTGTGGCAGTGGAATTCATCATCGGATTGAAAGTAGTTAATATAGCTAATAAAATATGAGGCAATATTAAGAGTGATTTTAAGTGTGTATAAATTTGTGAGTGAGTTTCACTGTAATGGAAGCATCTGAAATTGACTGTCTCATTGGGTTGCTTTAGCAGAAGTTGATGACACATTAAAGAATGTTATTTTAGTACACTGATCCTTCCCCATGTATTTTTTTATGATTTTGCTAAATATGTGGAGACAAATTATAACATAGCTACAATACTTTAAGAGAGTGATTTATCAACGTTCAGTTTGGAAAGAACTTTCCTGTACCTTTACATGCAATTATGCTTTAAACTCATAGGACCTCATTCAATTGCAATTTGGCCAATTGAATAGGGCTTTATTTAAGCACATAGCATATTTTCTTACAGAAGTTTTTAGTTAGAGAAAACCTTGCTTTTGGATAGATGTTTATTAACTAAAAACTTATTTAAAAAATATATGTTATGTGCTTATTTAGAGCCCTATTCAATTGGTCAAATTGCAATTGAATGAGGGCCATAGAGACCAAAATATAAGCCATGGCCCTCATTCAATTGCAATTTGGCCAATTGAATAGAGGTCTAAATAAGCACATAACATATTTTTTTAAAGAAGTTTTTAGTTAGTGAACATCTATCCACAAACAAGGTTTTCACTAACTAAAAACTTATTTTTAAAAAAAATGTTATCTGCTTATTTAGATCACTATTGAATTGGCCAAATCGCAATTGAATGAGGGCCCAGGATGTTAAAGCAACTAATTTGATTCCATATTCCACCAAACTAATCAAGCATGTCCAAAGAGTAAAGTCAAATGTTAGACCATAGATATATAGCAATGTAGTAAAATTGTATTGAGATCTAGTGCATATGCCCAATAATATATAATTGTATTTAAGTATCAAAATAAATAGATAAATATTGTTTGTGTTTATTTCTAAAGCACATATGATTGGAATTACTACCCATGACCTGTGTAAACAAATACTAAATACTGAAGTAGTCTATTACTCCTGGAGATGATAAATCCCATTACTTAAACACCTCAGGACAACAGATGAATGAATATATATCTGTAAATATCTGTTTGTAATCTCCTTAGGTGAAAGTCTTAACTCATGCAGCAATATTGTTACCCATAGCAGTGCGATTGTTGGTGTAGCAGATACAAAGCACTGGATACCACAAACGGGTAGTGGCCCTCTGTTATGGCAGAGACCTGGAGTAAAGAGGGACTCTTACTTTATTAGCGCAGGGGAAAGATACTGATTTTATAAAAAGATGATCAGATCATCCTAGGAGTCATTCAAACATTATACATGTATTTTTATCTTTTTGAACTGACCCTTAGAATTTGTACAGCAAAGTTGCCAGAGGGGGGCCCCAAATCATTTGACATGGGACTCTCCATTCACAAGCTGCCTAGAACACTGGTTCCAAAATCTGTGTGTTTGTGTGTGTCAATATTTTCAAATACCACAAAGAAAATACAATAAGGTTATATCATGGACAAAGAAACAACATATTCATCTGAATAGCCATCACCAGCAGTATGTGTATGTGCTTATCCATTGGTGTTTGTAGTCTCTTTGGATACAAAGGTATTTTTTAGGTAAATGGTTTATTATTATTTAGGGAACAATTTAGAAAAGTTGTATTGTAGAATGTAACAGTAAAATTACCCATCTAAGGGTTTATGCTACTGAGTAAACAAATCAAAGATTTTCAAAAAGGTTGAAAAATTACTTAAAAGAAAGTAAATTGTTATAAATGGAAAACATACATACATAAATTTTTCTTTTTCTTTAACTTCTATTTCTTGAAAAAAAAATCCGATAGACATCTTCAAAAGACTTGTAAAATGCAAACATTTCGTCCAATTATGTTCTGGCACATCAAACACACTATGCAGTGTGCTAAAATTCTTAAATATTTTACAGGAAAGGTGTTCCTGTTGCACACATATGGATATTTAAATGAGTTAATTAGTCACACTAGCTGAATAGGCCAGTGGTAAAGCATTCCAGCTGAGACCTGGCTAGGTAATCTTGCCAAACTGACATGTGTAGATTTACAAAAGCAGATGGTCAGTAATTATGAGGTTTCAAATATGGCCAATGTTCACATAAGCAAGACATTAAGAGACTATACAGTGGTTATAATAAACCATAGATGTGCTAAACAGCAATTGATTTTGATTGTACAATATTTTTATCTGCTTTAAACCTTGTTCTAGTATTTAATGAAATAGTTCAATAATTTCAGAGCCCACTTCCAATAAAGGTACCTGTGCAATGGGAATTCAGGCACTTTCAGAATCAATATAACAAGGTGCTAACTGCGGTCATTACATGGTCACTCTTCCCCCTTCTTTAATTATAAAGTGTTATTGTGGTAACTTCTGGCTTCAAATATTTAAGGACTAATTTTAGCCCCACATGCTCTGAAAGATAGGCTGTTTTTTTTCAGCTACGGTATATAGCCACCTTCAATCAGCTAAGCAGTTTTAGTCCAGTGGTAGGCAATATGACCCATGCATGATCCATTTAGGCTTAGATGATGAATAACAGACACGACGACTGATTGGGAGAAACACGGGCCACAGCTTTTATTTAAGCAATTATATAACAAAACATAACTTTATGTACACAAAATACTTTTTCCGGGGGAGGAGCCCGGCCACGAACAGTGACCTCACGCTTTGGGCCCTGAACAAAGCCCCAATGCTTATATTAAGCACGCCCTGTGAGGTACGGCCAACGCCCACTTAGGCCAGTGGGCCGGGCAACTCACCTCCCGCCAAACCACAAACATAGCAAAATACACAACAAAATGCCACTTCTCCGCTAATTCCTTGAATACAAAATCTTTTTTTTTTTTGTATTTCCATATTTTCTTCATATAAACATTTACATTTTTTAAACACTCAACCAGGGTGGGTGGGATTTCAGTCAGGAGACTGCGCTGCTCTGTCGACGTCGCGAAAACGCGGACGCACCGCAAGCCTTCGAGGCTACTGATTGGCTGACGCACAACGCTACGTGCTGACCCAGGAAGCCTGTGCAGCCTCCGCGTCAAACATTACTCCAGGAGTAGCAAACACAGTACAGGATTTCCCTTTTGTGCACAGGTGAATCAATGCCAGGATATAAACCCAGAATTTCAGTAATTCCCTTTTGTGCACAGGTGAGTTAATGCCAGGACTGTGTGTCTGCTGCTTAAGTAGGTTACCACCAGAGGCTTGCATCTGCTAAAAATGAAGTTCTCTTTCCTTAAACACCATGCAGCATATTCTAAGGTCTGTTGGCTGCTAATCATGGAAGCTGCTCATTTTACTCCACCTGCAGTATTTAAGGCAGACACTCACTACTGTTGTTTTGCTCGAAGGGCTGCAGTTTGGTGTAACTGCTTCTGTGATATTAGATTGTTCTGTGTGTGATCTAACCTGCTTCATTAGCTTACCCTGCCTTCTGGATTGCTGAGCCCTGGTTTGCTTATGTTGTTCTCTGACTCTTTAACTGTCTTTGATGACAATTCTGTATTTGCCCCTTGGTATCTTTGTTTTTGAATCTCTCTTCTACTGGGCTTCCACCACCTGTCCTTACAGTCAATCTGGATGCCTGAGGCAGTGTCTGCCTAACCTATGCACCACAGGGAAATCCAGAACCATGTATGGCACTCCATAACTGATGCCTACACTGTGCGGTCATTGTACTATCCCACTGCAGTACAAGAAAAGGCAACACAAATCACAGGATTAATCTAGCCATAACATGCCCAGTCATGACAAATGTGTAATAAATCTGCCACAAGGATATTTTAAAACCGATTAAGAGGACATTTATATAACCACTGACCAGTGACCAACCAACCAAAAAATCAACTGAGACCATTGACTAACAGAAATAGTTAACTGGAGACAACAAAAAATGCCTCAATAAATATTTTCCTTTTTCCAGATTATATTGCTCTTTCTGCTGTGATAGCTGAGCATTTTGTGTCAATGTGTACTTGTTTAAAGCCATAATGCTTCTTGTAATGTTATACTGTGCCAATCAAAAACTTGCCAAGGACCACACTAAATCATACTGAGTTTTCCCAACCCTGATTTAAAGTTATGCTCAGTTTAACTTTAAATCACGGGCTCCAATTAGAGGCTGTGAGATTCTTGATTTATAAATAAAGGAAGTGACAAATAGCTTTGTTATTTAAAATATGATAATATGATAATATATTGTAACGATGAGTCAGATGGCAGTATCCTCATTAGCTTTGTGATGGACTATTGTGGTATGTGAGTAAAGCACTCAGTTGTGTTACAATGTGATTTTATATTCTGTTGTCTCTGGCACTTTTTAAAATATTTGCCTGTTGGCCATCCCTCCTGTCAGGAATTTGCACAGTGACCATCCCTAAGAGTTCCTGTGCATTGTGGTGTAGATGATCTTCCTCCCACTCTCAATGAAGGAGCAGTACTACACAGGTCACAGCAAGAGATAGTGTAGTAGAGTGGGGGGATGCAATGAAAGAGGTGGGTGGGAAGGGGATGGAAATGGTTTTGTTCAAAGTCACACAGCCAATGGAACCCAATGTTTAAGGCACAACCTGTTATGTGGTTGCTTAATCAGATTTTATAGAAATGTCACTGCTGGATTCTTGAGGTTTAGGGATATATTCATGTAAAATAAAACTATACCAGACCATACTGCTAATAATTGGGATTTATCTGACACTGTCAAGTTTAAGCAACTGACACTTAAAGATCTCTCTGGGAGGGGAATGCTACTTTATTTAAGAGATGGGTTAGCATTCTGTTAATGTTTTTATTCTGCCCAATGAGCTCTAAAACATATTTGTTAAGTGTTATTGGTAAATATAATAATATAAACAAAACACATTAGTACTTGTCACCTAAAGTGAAAAATATATAGCATAAAATGTTTTATGCTGGATTCCTGATCTACATCCTAGAGATGTTCTTGTACCGGCAAAGAAAGAAATGTAAGTATCAATTCACATTTTCTGGAATTATGTGTTTGATACAATATGAGAAACAACCTAATTACATTATATGACAGATTTTAATATAGACCATCATTTCTGGGAGTAGTGTGGCATAATTCCAAGACTAAAACTCAAAGAGTAAAGTCACTGGTTTGTTGATATTGTCTGTTGAAGATGCAGTAAAGATAAATTAATCGATGTAAATGTGAGAGAAATTAATTATGTAGTCACATAGGGCATAAATACATAAATCAAATCATGACACATTTAATTTTATGCAAATACACCACATCATTCCAGTTAATGGAAGTAGCTTACATAATGTAAGTGATACTGTTGCATGAGACTAGCATTGTTTTTAGCTTTGCTTTTCAAATCAAATAAGGTACATTTGCATATGGTACAATGACTTCTAAAGAATCCATTAGAGTTAAAGCCATTATATTCTGTAGTTCAATATAATACTGATCAGTACTTTTCCAGCTAATCTGGTGTTACTTTTTATGTAGTTAAAATAAACAAATGTTGTGCATTAGTACAGAAACCTGTATTGGCTTTGCCTTCTATTATGTGACCTGTTCAGTTAGATCATTTGTAGCTCTGCCAGCTAGGTGCATTGGTTTTCTAATGTATCATTTGCATGTCTGTAGTTTAGAAAGGTCTTCATATTGTTTCTTTAGATAAGGAGTTCAAACAGTTCCTCAGTTCATTTTAGCAGATTTTGAAATAGGTGTCCTAGGACTGTAATAAATTAGATCTCGATTACATGGTTCCCATAGTAAATTGTGCAAGTGAACAATAAAGGTATTATATTCCTCCCACAGCACACAATTACAAGTAAAACCTTATGAGCAGGGGCAGAGCTACCAGTGGTGCAGGTGGTGAAGTGCATCAGGGTCCTCCCTAGCGGAGCCCAATGCTGTGTCGTTTTTTTTCCCCATTGAATTATTGATTTTTTTCTGTAGAGCATTTCTACTGAAGCTCCAAGTGGTGGCAGTGAGGAGCAATTTAGCATGCTGGGAATCTGTATCAGGGAAGAGGTGAGAGAGAAAGCAAGTACTTGATCACAGCAAAGTACAGGGGAATGAGTTATGTGAGGTGGGTGCTGAGAGGGGTTGGGTACTGTGTGGGGATGGATGCTGTGAGGACTGGCTGCTATGTAGAGAGAGAAACCTTGCTTAACACTTCCCCTATTTAACAGTGATTCACTACAAAGCTGTTTTTGCCTGACACATCCCCCATTGGAAATAACACTGATTTGATGCTTGTGTATCATTCCAAAACACCAAGAGCCATCAAAGGAATTTTAAAATCAAGTTTGCCTGTGATTTATTCTGTTTTAAAAATAACCCATTTAGCACTTGGTCTTCTAGGAACACATCTATAGAGTTAAAAGGGGGTATGCCTGTATTTATATACCCAGTTTAATGCTACCCCTTTTAGCGCTGTTTAACTATAACGCTATTTTGACCCATAATTCCCTGTTTAACTCACTGCCAAACCCCTTCTGATTCTCAAAAAAAAAAGGAGTCCTGGATGAGCCAGAAGCTTCAACATCACATATTTAAAGTTTATATTTCTGATAATGTTCAGTTTGTGTTAGTGTTATGTTTGCTGTTTGTTTGAAGCTTATATAAAATAAAAAAAGTTTACATTTCAATTGCAATTGTGTATTTTTTTTTCATGAGTTCCCGGGTCCTCTATTCTCTAGCTCAATCACTATGTATGAACTCTTCCATGCTCTACAGGAGATTTTGGTGCTATTCTGTGGTTTCTGTAAGAGCTTACTCACATATGTAAGTGTTCTAGTGAGGCTGTGTCAATGCTTGCAGTGAGACAAATCTTTACATGTAAAATCAACTTCCTGCAAGAGCAAAAAAAAACCTAATGAGACACAAGTATTCCAGTATAAGAAAAAAAATTGCCAAAAGAAGCATTTTCCAGGACTCTAAATGACATAAAATAAAAGCCTACACATCCTAAAGCACTAAAAAGACATTTTAATGCAGCTAAGCATGGTCATGTTTTAGTAATGGGAGATTTTAACTACCCTGAAATAAACTGAATGAATGAGACCAGTAGTTCAACTAAGGGGGGCAGGTTCATGAATACACTCAGGGATCATTATCTGGCCCAGGTTATACAAAAATCTACTGGAAATCTTGGATTTCGTTATTACAAATAATATTGATATGGTATCCATTGTTGAAATAGGGCAACCTTTGGAAAACAGTGACACAATACAGTCTTATTTGAGATTGAATTTTTTTTAAAAAACTTTAAGGGGCTAGCAAACACTCTTAATTTTAAAAGGGCAGATTTTAATGGTCTAAGGGCAGAATTACAAAGTATAGATTGGGACAGGGAACTGATAGGTAAAAACACTGAAGATAAATAGACAACATTTAAATCCCTACTAAATATACATGCTTATCACCATATACCATATGGGAATAAAAGTAAAAGGAGTAAATTACATCCCATGTGGCTTAACAATGATTAAAAAATCAAGATATGAAGAAAAAAACGGCATTTAGATTATACAAACAAGAAGGAACAGAGACTGCTTTATGTGACTACAAGGAAATCAACAAGGTTGCAAAAGCGTTATTAGACTGGCTAAAATAAAAAATGAAAAGTTAGTTACAAAAGAGAGTAAAACTAACAATAACAAAATAAAAAAAAATATATATTAATTGGAAGAAGGCCAAGAAGGAAGCTATAGGAACATTACAATGTGAAACAGTCCGTCTGATAATTAGTGACCAGGAAAAGGCAGATGAGCTAAATAGATTATTTTCTTCAGTATATACAAGGGAGGTACCAGCATCGCAACAAAATGGGGCTTCACTACCTTCACCAAATAATTGGTTAAGGCAGGAACAAAAATCCAAAAGAGGTTGAAAAAAATAAATGCTGATAAAACCCCAGGTCCTGATAAAATACATCCAAGGGTACTGAGGGAACTGGGTTCTGTAATAGCCTAATACCCAATTTTTCAAAATGTACTCAACACAGGGTCGCTACCAGATGACAGAAGAAAATCAGATGTGATAGGTCATGTCAAACAAATCTTTTATGAGGAGGTCAGTAGGTACTTGGATTAAGACAACTCAGTGGATGTGGTCGTTTTGGATTGTGCAAAGGCTTTTGATACAGTGCCAAATGGGAGACTATTGTGCAAACTAAGGGATACAGGAATTGCAGTAAATATATGCACATAGATTGAAAGCTTGCTAAAAGACAGGAAGCAAGGGTTGTGGTAAATGGAACATACTCAGATTGGACTAATGTGGCAAGTGGGGTTCTTCAGGGTTCAGTATTAGGTCCTCTCCTTTGTAACAAATGTATTAATGACTTAAAAGTAGGCCTGGAAAGTATTGTCATTTTTGCTGATGGCACTAAGTTGTGCAAGGTCCAAAGGGATTTACATAAATTAGAGAAATGGGCAACTAAATGGCAGTTGAGATTTAATACGAATAAACGTAAGGTTATGCATTTGGGAAGGAAACATAGCCATGCAATTTATAATCTTAATGGAGCAAATCTAGAGGTATCAGGTATTGAAAGGGATTTGGAAATGCACAACCACCTAAATAACAGTGCTCAATGTGAAGCAGCACCTACAAAGTCAAATAAAATATTAGCATGTATTAAGAAGGGCACCACTTCATAGAACATTTTAGAGCTTGAAAAAGCACACAGAGAGGTTTTCAACCTACAAGAGGACATCCTTTGAGTTTAGAAGTGAAAAAATTCCACCTTGAAAAACAAGGGTGAGGGTGGTTAAACTGTGGAATTCTCTTCCAAAGGAGGTGGAGACAGTGGATTTGATGGTTAACTTTAAAAATGGATTGGATATATTTTTAAATAAAAAGGGCATTCAGGGTTATCCTGGATAATTAGAGAGGGAGTATTGATCCAGGGAGGTTAACACCTATCTACCTGCCCTACAAAAACATTTACAATCCACCTCACCAAAAATCCTGGTTTAGCACTCAATATGTATCCATGACACTTAATACCATGTAGTAAGTCTTAAATATAGAATGTGATGTGAGCAAACTTCAATGTTCATGAGCAATAATGAGAAAGCTTTATGTGGTGTCAATGTGAAACACATAGCTATTTTACAATATTTACGGTTGTTCATTACGTGGGTTACTTGTCTCTGACTTGCAACTTTATACTCACAGATACTGATGTAACATGTAAGGACCCTTGAAGACACTCACAAGCTATAGTGATATAAATTATCTTGTAAAAAGCCCTAGCTATGTGGCAGCATTGTAGGATTTCCTGCAAGAGCCAGATTATACCCCCAAGTTTGCTTATCATGTTTGCATATCATAAGAACATCTTGGAAATGGTTATACACTAAACACATCTTATTATTAACTTTTATTTATAAAGTGCTAATATGTTACTCTTTACTGTATACCAGGGAAAACATATAGACTACAGTGAGAACATGACACATAACAGTACAGTAACACATGTTGATACAGAAGGATGAGAGGGTCCCAAGAGCTTACATTGTAAAGAAGATGGTTAGGCTAGTTATACAGAAGGAGCAAGAGAGATGTAGCATCTGTATTTATACTACTAAGAGGGTGCAGTGCTACATTTGTTGCGGCCTATATATGGGACTGTATATTTATATTTTTTCTCTTGTGTTTCCAGGGGTTCCACAAGAAAATAATCAAAAGGTTTTTTCACTGAAACTTTCCAATGTCTTTGAGACAGTCCTGGGAAGTGGGGAAGAGAACAAGCTCTGCAAAATCTTTTGAGGTACTGGGGAGGGGATGGGTGGTTACAAGGGAGAAATTGTGTATACAAAATTAATTAGATTGTGAAACCCTACTATACAGGGCTTTGCTTGTATAAATGTTAAACAGAAAATGTTGCGGCTCACTAAAAAGCATTTAAATAGTTAATGCCTTTGATCGCTAAAAATAAAATAAATATGGATCATTTAAATGTTTACTCAATTCTTTATTCTTGTTCAAATCATTTAAAATAGACAACAAAAACAGTCTTTATATAGATTTTTTTCATCCAATTAGCACACAGAGTGTGAGACTGTTAATGCCTTCTCTCAGCTATGAACGCCTTGCCTGTGATATTTTAATTAAAGTCTGTTTAGTTTCAATTTTTACTTCCACCAGTATATGTAGCTATGACTTATGGTGCAAAGCATAGGAGTATACACACTTAAAATGACTTTTGCAATTGCAGCAAGTTCCATGCCTTAATAACTATGTTACAACTGTCATTGTGATATATCATTGATTGTATGACACATTGTTTATTACCGGGTTTTCATGCATTCCATTAGTACATAATTAAAATTCATTTCTTCTATCACAACAATACTAGAAAATATGCATTTGCTAAATGTTTTTTTCTGGAGTGCTATACCATAGCTATTGCATAGTTTTTGAATAGGCACAATGAACATCCAATTCTGTCACAATATCACATAGTACTAGGTCTGATGAATGACGTATTTGCTTTTTATTGCCTCAAGACCACTGTCTGTTAGGTGAAGTGATCTGCTGAGAAACATAGAACATGATTTAACCACCACAGCTTTAGAACTCAGCCAGTAGTCTTGATTGGCTGTGCATCTAACAGAGCTCAGTGTTAGTGTCAAAAATCCAGTTTTAAAATAGCACCTTCCACTCTCCGAAAACATAGATAGGTAACTGGAACTTAAAAGACAAAAAAGAAAGTCGCCATAGGGTGTAAACTCATGTAGAAAATGTGTTTACATTTTAAAATTGATGAAGAACTGATTTAGATATTGTCATTTTAGTTTAGCTCTTGAAGTCCTCCATAAATTATAAGGTTGAAGTCTGTAACAGTTACATATTTGATTACACTAGTTTTAGAAGCAGAGTGTGTTGGTGTAATGGTAAGTGCTGGGTTTTTTAAGTACTTTCCATTGTTGAGTCATTGGTTTGATTCCCCTGCCTTTCACTTGCTTTTTTGTTTAACTAATGCACACCTTATTCTAATTAAAATCCATTACATCCCACATGGTACAGAGCTCATTACTCATTTAGGAAGAGACAATAGGCTGAAATAGCCTGTCTTCTATTGATCACAACTCCATGGATTTAGCATCAATTTTAACAGGGGAAAAACTTTCTCCACATGATTTTTACCCTCTGTCTAATGGCGCTGACTACCATTAATGTTAGGGGAAACATGCCCTTTAAACCAAACGATCATTGACACCAACTGCCAGACAAAGCATTATGTGTGGACAAGGCAAATATTATACTCGTAACAGCAAACAATCTACAGATTCTACATGTACATATAAAAAAGAACCAAAAATTGATATGCCACAAACATCAGAATAACAAATAAACAAATGGAGCTAAGACACAATCTCAAAATATTAATTACGCCAAAACGGAATCTTTAAGATCTTTAAATAGTTCAAAATGTTTGCAGCAGCAAAATCTACATGCATAGTGAACATATTTCAATTAGTTAAACAGAGACTTTGACACTGTTACCATATTTTTAATGTTAATTCTTTATTATTACTGGTGTTTTTTGTGTGCCTAGCATTTTTTATTTTGTATGACTAAATTATTCGAAAATTAGCTGCTTGTACAAATCATTAAAATGGATAAAATAGTTAAATTATGGATAAGCATTGTCTTCACTACTTCCAGAGCTAAATTTATCCACTTGCACATGGCTTATGTCTATTCATGGTCTGGTGAGTATGTTATCTTAGACTTGTGTTGTAAGTAGAAGATCTGCATCAATACACAAATATGTCCTCACTTGGCTATCATTGCTACAATTTTACTGAACTGGCAGCCTGTGACAAAGTCTGTGGAATAGGCCCAGCATACACAATATTCAGCCAGCCAAAAACTCTGGGTCTACAGTATTCCGTTAATTAAGCAACCTGGTGCTGTGATTTGGTTTGACGCTATTCATGCATGTACTAATAAAAGATTTGCTTGAGATCATTCCATAAAAACTTCCTAATACAACTAGGGTTGAAACTGAGCTTCCTGTTGTTTTTACTGTTTTATTAAAAGGCAGTGGAGTGGTGACAATGTCCTGATGCCCAGATTGCAATCTAGTATTTCAACAATTATACCTAAAGTTAGAAGAAACTTTTTAATTTTGCAAACCAATTATTGTTTGGGAGTTGCATTCTATATTAGCTATCACTTATATTATGACTCAGATATGGTCTTCAATAATTTATTTGACCAAATGTGAAAATTGTTGTGTTATGACAATTTTAATTTTTTTTAGAAAAATATCACTTTAAATTGAATCTGTCATAACCAAATCCAGTTGTATTTTTAAATTATTCTGGCCCATTAAAGAGCACTGTATACATTATGCACGGTATCAGTATTTTCTACAGTAAATCATTATTGAAATAATCAACATTGTTTGTGCAGTTTTATTATGTTAATGATTGGCTTTGATAACATTTGTGACACAAATCCCTTAAATGTTTATGGTTTTGCACAAAAAAATCCTTCCCAGACTTATCTAATACATTGAACAAAAAATTAGCACATTGAGTGACATATTAGCCTATTAGCAAGCAATCACATATATAGTTGTGAGCATTGCGGGTTGTTGATAATGCTTGCGAATTGAGGGCCACAGTTGCTGGCAAGGAACGACGAAGGCGCTCCTTGCGCTGTTAGAAATGAGCGCCGTTGGCACTCATCCCTACAACCGCGGGACTACAGATCAACAGAAATCTCAATTAGACAATTCACCATACGAGACCCGTAGCACTTTGAAAAAATCCAGTGGAAAAATTACAGCCCGTAACACTTAGCAAAAAGGAAAGCGTAACTTAGGAAAAAAAAATATGACCAGCAGAACTTAGGAAAGAATAATACCAGGTCCAAAAAATACGAAGTTAATGGCCAAACCGCGCACATAGAAAAACAACAAATGCACAAATAAAATAAAAAAATAAATAAAAAAACATCACATACACCACGGGGGGGGCAGCCAGGATGTCTGGGAGTGAGGTTGCACAAGAATTTAAGTACAATTTGCCCAGTTTCGGCACCCGAAAATCACCTAAGTGACAAGAAAAATGGCGACTGAAAAAAATAAATACGAGCTGCGGGACTTAGAGAAAAAAAATCGGAGGTCAAAAAAATACAAAGTTAACGGCAGAACCGCGCACCTGCAAAAACAGCAAAAACACAAAGAAAATAAACAAAATAAATAAATTAACATCACACACAGCACGGGGGGACAGCCAGGACGTCTTGGAGTGAAGTTGCATGACAATTTAAACACAATATGCAGAGTTTCTGCACTCGAAATTCAACTAAACGACAAAAAAAATGGCGGCCGAAAAAAACGAAAATGAGGCTACACGACCCCTAACCATGCAAAACACATAAGACTTTTACCCAGAACGTACAAGGTACAAAATAAACTATTAGGAAACATGAAAAATGCTCCAGACCCACGTAACACATACACAATCGCAGCCATTTTACAACACAAACTTGCAAATAATAACATTACCATTCTAAAATGGTGCTTTACACAACTAAACAAATGGTTTGCCCTCACGCACACAGCCAATTTATACTGCACACTTACCACATTGCTGACACTTACACCTCAGGTCAGCAACAGTCTAAACGGACATTGTATGCTGCAGGAAAAACAGATTGTTAGCTCTTCAGGATATTGACAGCTGGATATATTAATTACAAATAGGTAAAGTATATTAATGTAATATTTAATTAATTAATTTATTTATTTATTATTCTTAAAAAATATATGTATATAAAAAAAAAGAGCAGGGGAGAATCTCACAATGAGCGCCAAAGGCACTCAGCTCACAATGAGCGCCGAAGGTGCTCAGATGACCAAAAGTACACAAGGGGAGAGGCTGGCAATGAGCACCAAAGGCACTCATTGCAAGCCCCACGATGAGCGCCAAAGGCGCTCAGCTCGCAATGAGCACCAAAGGTACTCAGAGGACCAAAAGCTCGAAATTGTGTTGCAAACAGCATTACCATTTTTTCATGGGCAATTCGCTAGTGCTAAATATTGACAGGAGTTACTGTAGAGAAAATGATTTGGAAAATATAATCAGTTTTATTGTTCTTTAAGAATAAACCAACTTGCTGTATGACAGCCCTTTTAGATTGTAAGTTTGTGAAACATGTTTTCACGTTACTAATAAAGGATAATTATAATTATGACAGATAATTATAATTATGACATGACACATATGTAATAAATATACTGTCTGTATCACCTGTTGAAATATCAAAACAAATAACTATTCTTCAGAAATGTATGAAGTTTCTATGTGATGCAGTGTTGGCAAGTGATATTCTATTCTACTCTGCAACATATTTGATGTATTCTTATGAGTACTGAACCACATGCTCTATGGCTCTTAATAAGTCCCCTGTGGTCCACACTCTTGCTTGTTATACCCAGTAGTCTGTTTCAATGCCAACAACCCATATGCCCTAAAAGAAACTTCTTGGATTTGCCAGATGACTTTCTGCTTCCTCTTGATAAAATCATTTTCTGCTGAAAAGAAATACAACTATAATTATTAATCAGAAGTAGATTAGCTAAAGAAATCCCAGGGTAGTTAACATGTCCTGTAAATTAGACATCAAAATTAAATTCCAGTGTGGTTTTCTATTTCCCATCCTTATAGACTCAGAAAATACAAACACAGTTCCAGAAATAAATTGCATTTATTTGTTTTCTACAATATTGGAACTGTTTTGCTACAATACAGTAAAAAAAAAAATGCATATAATTTATACATTTTTAGTTGTGTTTGTAACCTCAAGTCCTTTCGACTGGCACATGTTATGTACTAATAGTCATTTCCCCATCTGTCAGCAAATAGTTTCCCTATCAATCCTGTTTTTTTTATACTCTTGTAATATGTGGAGAGTCCTACTCCCCTACCACTATATACTGCAGCACAGTAGACTCTCTCTGTGTCAGGGTCACCAGAAGAAGATGGTACAAGCACACTTCTCCCTGCTCCTCTATTATCCTATTTATCCATATTCCATTTTCCAGCATACATACCAATTGTTGTGCTCTTCACCTCCTGTTCTCCTTGAAACCCATTGGGTAAGTTAAAATGTTCTATTTTGTAACTGACTAGAGTTTACTGGGTTTACTGGGTGGTCATGACTAATTAAGGATACAATGTTTCTCATGATGTGAAAATGTAAGAGTATCAGTAGTTAAATTGGTCATGATCTCAGATGTTTATCACGGATTAGCATAATTAGTAATACAGCATAGAAGTAAATACATTCCAAGTCAATATTATCAATCTGTAGGGTGCCCAAAGAATGCATTTACATCTGTAGAGGATTACAGGTTATAGTGTATTGGAGGTCTTGGTTTGTTGAAGACTTAATGCAGGCAAGGACTTTCTTTCCAAATCTGATACGCATTTTGATTTTCATGACTACATTCTAAACCAAGTTTAATGAGTGAGAAAATGTGTGTTGGTAATTGGTAAAATACTTGCTATATTATTCTTCTTAGGGTATAAATTAAGTGAAATGAATTTCAAACAATGTACGGACTGACAGTCAAGCATGTACATAGGTAGTGATTTAATAAGTGACCAAATCATTTTACTTGTTCCATCTAGGCTTATGAAGACATATCTACAAATATTTGGTAGCTTCCCTACCACTGATGTGTGCACCCGGAATTATAGTAACTTGATCAATAAATAAATAGTATTTTCTTGACTAAAGCTAATGACGTATAGAAGAGAAGAGTGCAAATCTAATTACTGTTTATGTAAAAAAAAAGTTTTTGTTGTATTAGCAGTATTAACAACTACACTGTGTTAAAAACAGGGAAATTACTGTAAAAAAACAAAGTCAATTCAAAAACTGTGTGAAAAGAATGACTTATTCCATTTGGCCTAAGGTAGCTTGGTGAGACAAGATATTTTTATTTCACATATTTGCACCAATACATAAGATTCACTTTTGTTCATTTTTTAAATATTTGGAAGGTATCAATTATCATAATGAGAGACAAAAGTTTTACTTATTTTACATTAATGAATTCCTTGCCAGTAAGGCATATTTGTATATTGTTATTGAAATGGTAGATGTACTTCAACTATGAGCAGTAAAGTCTGAGGTACAAGCTTGAGGTATAATATTTGTTGGCTGCAAACATTTTGGAATTAAATACTAAGGAGAAATAGAAATTCTAAATGCTGTTGGAGGGCTCTACTTTCCATCCCTCCCATTCTAAACAAACAGTAATATATAGTCAAGCCATCAGATACCACCGCATATGTTCAAACATTGGGGACCGCATTAAACATCCTTCAGGAAGAAGGGTTTAAAACTTCATGTCATTACACAGAAAGTAACCTCTACCATTAAAACACCCAGAGAACACCTGTTGAAAGATAAATCTAAAGTATGTACTTCACGTACACCTCTGGTAAACACATACCATCCAGCACTAGAAGGAATATGCAGAATATTTAAGGATTCACAACCACAACTAACAGAAGATGCATAATTAAAACATATATTGCCTAATCCTCCCATTCTTCCATTTACACAATGACCAAACCTGAGACAAACACTGGTGAACAGAAGATTGGCCAATAAACAATAACATTTGCTGCAAATTATGTCAATACATCTACAAACAGAACTCAGCCACACATAACAACAAGCACTACGACATCAAGGGGTAGTATTCATGCACATCCTCCCATATAGTGTATATAATACAATTACTGTATGTGAAAGGAGATGCTGCATTGGGGAATCCAGTCAGAAACTGCACCTGAGTATGAATCTACACAGACGTTTTATCAAAAGCACAACGAGGACAGCTATTGCACCCCATTTGGACACCACTTTTCACAAAATAAACACTCCATCCAAAACCTAAAAATCACAAATCTCAGAGGTCATTTTAAAAAACATACAGGAAATAAAGACCTTTGAAATGAAAATGATAACACTCTTTAATACTAAAAATACAGGTCTTAATTTAGATTTTTATGTGTATTACCTAAACTTCTTGTAACCTCCAACATTCCTGATCTTTTTTTTTTTCTGTTTTCTTTCTGGTTTGTTTCTATGTCTTCTTACAGTTTCATGGTGCCTCTACTCCGTAAGATGTGGAAATATTTCTGACCTAATTTATTTACTCTGACCTCCACGTATACTGCATTACCATCTGTTTATGTAAGGGTGTGATAATTCAGAGAATTAAGTTACCTCAATTATAAAGTATTCCTTTAAACCAGTGCTTTCAACACCTTTAATGAAAGCCTCATCTATTTATAAAACTGGCTTTTCTTTTTATTTTTGATAAAGCAATGAAACAAAACAATAAGTGCTAATTAAAATATGTCCGGATAAAAAGAGGTCCCAGATTATCTGATGCAGCATAACCAGTGTCGGACCTTTATATAAATTGATGAGAGAGATCACATCATGGCTGCGACTCTATCTCTCTTCTGCAACTGTACTCATAAACTAACTGGAGCATTTGAGCATATTAGCTGGGAGAGCAGGGCACTGGGCGATATGACTGTAGCTGGCCACAGGTTAACTCTATCACCGCTCTTTCACTATTCAGTAATGACTTTGCCAAACTAATATGGTCACATAGGGCTAACTTAACACACATTTGGCTTATAAGGAACTGGTGACATTTGTAGCACTTTAATTGTATTATATGCTAATAAATATGATCAAATATATTTGCATGACATTCAGTTTGCTGTGTATCTAAGATGTTTTGCTCTTCATAGATATGTTTGACTATAATGACAATGGTCACATCTTTGTGTAAAAATATATAAGTTATGCTTGTGTTCCCTGGTGGTCCAGTGGCTAAGATTAGGTGCTTTCACCACTGAAACCTGGGTTTGATTCTAGTCAGGTAGCCAAGAGGTCAAAGCCCGTGCAGGGTTGGGCCTGGTCAGTACTTGGATGGGAGGCCACCTAGGAATATCAGGAGCCATATGCTGTGGCTCACTGGAGAAGGAACTGGCAACCCACTCCAGTATCTTTGCCATGAAAACCAAATGGATCAGCATGAACATGGACATAAAAATGTTCCTGGTGTGTTGTGGACCATGAGGTCACGGAGAGACAAAAACAGTTATGCTTATAACGTAGCAATGTAGAATTAAGAGTAGTTAAAAAAATGTCTTACAATGGTCAAATACATACCAACCCAACATGACTGAGATTTTGAGTGTGGCGGCGCAAGTATTAGTTACCCATAATGTATCCATTATTGTAAAAAATATTTTAAGAATTATTGAGCATTAGAAAGACGCATCAGAATTATATCATTCAGGAGGAACCATTGAATTCCACGAAACAATCATTGAAGCACAGAATAAATTGGATAAGATGCTTTTATCTAGCTCAAATTTTATGTATATAAATCTAATTGGGTTACACAGTTACACAGAGCTGGATTGCATATTGTTTCTTAATACTCTTATTGCCCCCAGAAATATAAAGTTGAAGAAACAGACCATATCCAATTAAACCCAGGATGCCAGGATTTGTCAGCAAAAAAAATTCCCAGCAACATGAAAAACGTGCAGCTTGGGATTTAAGTCATTACAATACTTAATCGAGGGAACATTGTTTCTATGAGCAGAAGCTAAATAAATTAGGAAAACAGACCACAAATTCCTTGAAGGGAATACATCCTATTACACTGTGTGAATGTAAGAGGTAATTGTGGCAGAGCACATCTCTTAACATTGTAGACCTCTAAGCAGCAAGGGAAATGATTGTAAAAAACAATTTATAAACTTGCCACAACAGAAAAAAAATGTTTTTGATATTAAAGCACAATTTTGGAAAAACATCACTTATTAGTGTAGCTTGTACATACTGCAGTTTACTGTTAGTTTTTTTTATTTTATTTTTTTATGTCCGCTCTGTTTTCACGTTAGTTGTAGTGCTTAATAAAAATGTGAAGGCTATATGAAAAGTTACATATGCATTTCTAAGCTGTTTTTTGCAGAAAACCGCTTATCAGTGTAGCGAGGCTATTGTGTTAGCTTTCTCTTTTCCTTGAGGACAAGATCTTTGCAGCCGTCCAAAAAGTTTTTGAAACATAATACGTTGAGAATGTGATATGTGAATCAACTAAAACAGAGGTCTGCATCTTTTTACAATTAATGATCCAAACTATAGAAAACAAGAAGTAGAGTCTGACAAATAGCCAGTACACGAGAAAGACCATATGATATATCAAAATGCAGCTTAAAGTTATAGATAATTGACATGTTTTAAAATAGCTTAATTTACAATAAATACGTACATGGAGAAAACTTCTAAATATTTATAAAAGTTAAGTAGAGTGCCAATTTGCAATTTACTAAAGTTAGTATTTTAGAAGTGCATGGATGTATGACTTGCTGAGAAGAGGAGGCAAATGAAACAAAAGGATTTTAACCCAAAAACTATAATAAGATTGTTCAATGCATCCAGTTCTTGGCGAGATAAGCCCATACTTTTGGAGTGGCAAGAGAGCTATATGTTAATATTTTCTGGGCCATACTAGACCTCTAGTGTTACTAATTGTAGGCTGCTGTACTTAATGGTAAGAGCATTTCACTCAGGCTAAACGATTCTTGTTTTTTTATGAAAAAGTACAGATTGTTTAGGATTACTGGGATCTAGCAAACAGATTTGTGAGTTTGGTCCACATGTCTTTTTCTTGCAATGTAAACACTAAATATTTAAACAAGTGTTCAAATGGGGGAAAGCACATATTTTACGGCTGTTATTGGATGCCAAGAACATGTTAATCTGTAAATATTTAAATTTCTCCTGTGAAAGCTGATCCCCAGCAAAATGTGTAGAGGGATGTCAAGGTGTAGGACTGCTCCACCAAACACCAACAGAAATGCTTGGAATAAAAGGTGTTGGGGCCTCTTTTTGAGTTTATTAACTTGGAACCACTTGGAAGTAATGTCATACATAGACATATTGTATCACATTTTCACCATGTTTTTCTTGCTTGTACTGCTACTTCAAAGTAATAAGATCTTTATATGGTGTAACCAACAACTGTTTCTTTTTTTAACATTCATTATACTTACTGGGATACAAATCATTGTTTCAGGATTTCCTTCAACATTGTAAAAATACATAGACCCTCATTCAATTGAGGCATCTGGAAATCTATGCTTCGGAAATGGAGGCCGTAACTTATTTTTCTATTCAATTGGTGTCTTTTTGCAGGCTCCGATCGGGTTACGGGCTACGGCCTCCGATTCATTGCGATGGTTAACATAGCAAGTTAATGCCCCTCCAAGCCTTTGATCTTACAAGGCCACAAGAGTTCTGAATGCTAAAATCGCAAAATGCTATTTAATTGCTATGATTCCCCTTTGCTAAGCAAGCCATCAAAAGTAGAACCACAAGTGACGGGTTCCAAGGAGGACTCGCAATGGTCTTAAAGACATGTCCGGACCACTTTAAATGCACATATACACACACTACTGTACTTTTATTAAAAGAGAAAGTGATGTTAGGTCTTAGAATTAATAGCACAACATTCTCAAGCTCGCAAATAGGCAAAGAAAATACTTTATTTCATATTAAGTTTACGTATTATATGGATCCCAGCAATCAATGTGTTAATACATATAATGGAACTCGAATGTAATAGAATATCATATTTTCGGCTTTATCAATATTGCAATATTTCAGGAATGTGGGTCCAATCGTAACTCGTAATTGAAGCTCGTAGGACTTTGAAATCCAACCTACATTTTCATTGACATAATGATGTCGATCTGTGTTTCCATTGGCTGTTTCTATCTCACAAGTTCTGACCTTGCTTAATTGATCATGTTCAAGCTCACAAATGCTACAAACGATGGCATGGTTTCCGAATTTCGCTATCGGCCCCTAACTTGCGGTCTTGCCAAATTGAATAGCACCAAAACTCGAGAGCACTGCAGGCCCATGGGAGGCCCACAGCCATACAGCCTACATCTTAGAAGTTACGGCCTCCGAATTGAATGAGGCTCATACTGTTTAGCAAAGTGTGTTTTGGCAAAATGCTATTTTTTTCTATTTACACATCAGTTTAACGAAGCTGGACAGCTCATGTGAATACTTGAAATATCTTGAGAATGCCAGCATCCAATAAGTAAAAGCTTTGCAGAGAAAGAGTTATATGACAATGGGCCATCCTGCTGTGGCACAGTATTGAGTCCCTTCATGTTTATACCATAGTTGTAAGACATTAATGTATGTTAGAGATAATTTCATACCAAAACAGAAGAAAAAGACATCTTTTTGCAGTATAAGCTAAAATATAATTTACACAACTATATAATAAATTCACAGAGATTCATTTATATTGACTGTTTATTTAGGCATATTAAAATTAAATAGTGACATTTAAAACATGTAAAATTGCATTGAAATTAGTCCACTTTTGGTAGGTTTATAGATAGAAGATGCTATTATTTAGATGCTTTTCAATTTGTAGCGGAATATTGGCATTAACCATATATGAAATTACTGAATCAGGTACATAAGAAGTGTGTGTTGGTATGGATATTGACAACTCTGGACAGATGCTAATCACTGAGATTGTTGCATATTAAGATTCATATCTGGCAGTTCACCTCATCAAGATAAGAATTGGGTTTGAGACAAGCATGCATATGTACAGTCAGTAAGTGCCGTGAGAATAATAATAGTGTACAAAATGCCAGTGCAATAAATATTATAAATCTACATAAAGTGCTTGAATTGAAAATGTTTTGAACAGAGGTCAGTCCCTATTCTGTGATATGCAGTAGAAGGAGGATCCTTCACTTACCCATTACTAAATGGGCAACTACTACTCTATTTTAGTGATTGAGACTATATGATTGTGAAGGTTCTGGGGGCCTACTGCTTACCCCGTAACCTATCTGTAAAATGTTCTGACTACACTCTCTGCATGTATGTCTGACACCCAATGTTAAGAAACCATATGTCTGATTTCTATTTAATGGTCAAAATGATAAATATTCAATCTAAATATATGCGATATTAATATATAAACATTTCTATTTAAAATTACATATGAGTGTCTTAATACACTTCATGCCCAAAGAAATGCCCAAGTTCAGGTATGTATTGGTTATCTTATGTTCCTTGTCTAAGTTTGGGCATCTATGCAGTTTACCGATAATCCATGCCAATCAGCACTTACGGGTGCATCCGGATGACGTCATCAGAGGTGGACGCTACGGTGGCCGACGCGCACGTTACGCGTTTTGCTTCCTCATCGGCCATGTGGCTCAATGAGGCCCGCTAAGGAAGCAAACGCGAAACGTGCGTGTTGGCCACCGTAACGTCCCTCTGATGACGTTTTGTTATGAAATTTTGTTCTAACATCTAAGCAGTATTATTTGAGATCAAAAAATATAAATTAAAAATATTACATTTAAATGAAGATTATCAAATAAATAAAATAATTACTTCTCTTAAGCTCTAATTATCAGAGTATGTTTTCTTTTATTACAAATTTGTTTCCTTATATGTTAGAGATAATGTAAAATAGCATACTTCAATATGTCTTTATATACACATACATTTTTCATCTGTTGGGGTTTAAGTGTCTGGGTTGGGAAATACTTTTTTTCAAAAATGTTGGTGTTACTTGGTAAGGATGCTTGTTATCCTACTCTTGATCATTGTGATCCTACTCTTATTATTCCTAACAGACACTTCCTACATTCTCATGTTTTGTATCATCTCTTGCCATCCAAATAAACAAGGGGTCTTTCATCCGATAACAATGTTATGTGTCTTGAAATGGGAGTGTGTCATAACAACATACATGGTAGAGTCACATTATTGTGAACTATTATGACTACTTTAGACGTCAGCAGCCTGAAACCAATTAAATATAACATGTGTTGTGAGCGGGCTTGGTGGGTATATAAGGTGACATGTAGGCATTCTGCAAACATATAATCCATTTTGAAAAGGGGATGGTCATTGGATTTCGGGACAAGGGTGGCAATATTTCTGAAGCAGTGCAGTTTGTGAACTGTTCGCATGCTGCTGTGGTTACAGTGTACTGTGACTGGCCCAATGGCACCATTGTGAATAAACTGCATGGAAACTGCGGAGCACCACGTGCCATTGATGTCAAAGGTGAAAGTCGGCTGTCAAGGTGTGTAAGGACCAACCGACACGTTACAGTTGAGCACCTCACCAGGGGGCTGCCAGATGTATGTCGAAAATGACAGTACAGTGAACCTTGCTACCTATGGGGCTCCGAAGCAAGCGGTGGGTTACTGCCCCCATGCTGATGAGGGTTCATCGTCAGAAACGGCTTCAATTTGCAAAACAATACCAAAAGTGGACCTCTTCTGCTTTGGTAAGGGTTGCCTTCTTTGATGAGTCATGTTATCTGCTCCATTGACTGGATGGACGTTGGCATGTCAGACGCGAAACCTCAGAGAACAAACACTCTGCAACCATTGTTGGAAGAACACAAGCTGGTGGCGATGTTTTCTTGGCATTGTCTCGGCCCACCCATACCTTGGGAAGACACTCTGAACCGACTGGGTTCTCTATCCATCCCTGCAGATCAAGTACATCCATGCATGTTGACTGTCTTGCCTGGAGCAGTTGGGATCTTCCAGCATGGGCAATGACATGTCATACAGCAAGAATTGTCCGGGAGTTGTTGGAAGAGCAAAACAAAAACTTCCAAGTACCTCCATGGACTCCAAATCCACAAGCACCTGTGAGACCACCTCAATCGCCATGTTTGTTGTATGAATCCTACACCACGCACTCTTCAGCAGCTCTCAGAAGCATTGCAGTCTGCATGGCTCCAGTTACCCTTGCAAACCTTCCAGCATCTTATTGACTCACTACAACCCCATCTAGCTGCTGTCCATGATGAACACTGAGGTTATTCTGGATATTAGCTGGTGGTCATAATAATGGGACTGGACCGTGTATATCCAAAGACTACTGGTTATCCTGAATGCTTTGTAGTTCTTTCACCACAGCAACAATGTCTGAATCAGTGTTCAGATGATCCTGTTTCCCGTACCTTGTATATATATATATATATATATATATATATATATATATATATATATCACATATAATAGTTGGCAAACTGCGAGTTGCCATCAAGCTTGCAAGCCGTTGAGGCACGCGCTTGGAAAAAATATGACTTTAATGGCCGAACCATGGAACTGGAAAAGACGGCGAAAACACACAAATATGCCTTAAATTCACTTATACACTCACACACAGCACAGGGAGAGAGCCAGGGAGCCTGTGAGTGAGGTTGAAAGTTAATTGGAGGCATATTTTATCTTTTTTAAAGATCGAAAATAACTGAAGCAGGAAAAAAATTGGCGGACGAGAAAACTTAAACATTCTGAAACAAGATGAAAAAGAGGCTCAGCAAGGCCAAGCACGCAGGACTTAGAAAATACACAACAGCAAAGACAGTAACACTTACACCAATGACACCAGGCACGCGGGACTCAGAAAATACACGTCGGCCAAGATAGTAACACTTACACCAAAAACGCCAGGGCCTTTGAAAATAAAACCAATGGCAGATTCAGCAGAGACAGAGGAGAAAGACACAGGGAAGGGATGGGGGGGATGGTGGAAAGAGACACATGGCATTCCCAAGCACAAAAGTTGCCAAGGCCTGTAATGAGCGGTGAAGTAGATGGGAGGAGAGGCACAGCGCGGGACTTGCGATGAGCACCAAAGGTGCTCATCGCATTGTGTGGCAAACAGCATTGCCAGGCTTGAAATTGTATTGCCGTAATTTCTGACTGGCAAGTCGCTAGTATATATATATTTGTGGTCGGATCCCTTTCCCTCAGTAGCTGGTAGTGTGGCAAAGC
The DNA here is from genome assembly GCA_027410445.1 of Discoglossus pictus. Lineage (NCBI taxonomy): Eukaryota > Metazoa > Chordata > Amphibia > Anura > Alytidae > Discoglossus > Discoglossus pictus. The sequence continues at coordinate 227,526,932 of CM050165.1, read as the reverse complement.
TACGCTTTCTCGGCCTGCTTAGAGGGCCAAGTGATAGAATAAATGATGAAAAGCAGGGAGAGGGGGGTGGGTGACATGAAAACGGTGTGCAGGTAAGTAATAAGTGAGGAGGGGTTTATAAAGGGGTTGTGGGATAGGGCTCCTCCCACAATGCCAGTTAATTAATCCTGGTAATTTGTGGTAGGATCCCTCTCCCTGAGTAGCTGGTGCTGTGGCCAAAGCTATGCTTTCTTGGCATGCTTAGAGGGCAACAAAGATTCGCTGATTCAGCTTTGGAAGCCTTACGGGACTTCCGTTGGTTGGTAGAGAATGTATCTAATGAAATGGTGAGAGCTCCAGAGGCTTGTGGCCTTGATTACGTGAACTTGCGTATTGTTTTTGGAAGCCGTTGAGGCTGCCCCAATACAGAATGAGTGCAGAATATTCTGATGTAGTGAATGAAGGTGGTGGTGGTTAAAGGCTGCTAGCGATGCTTAGAAATGGAGTGCAAAATAGGTTTTGAAGTAGAGTGTTACAGAGAGTGTGGATACGAGACACTAAAGGTTGTTAGTGGGATAGTAGGTAATGACAGCGGGAGTGCGACCAGTCAGTAAAGATTGAAGGGTAAGAGTCCAATGATTATCAACAAAAGTGAGGTCTTGTCTAGTGAGATATCTAGTTTGTGAATGTGAGATTGTGAATCGCTTGGTCTCAGGAACCTGTGGAAGGTCAGTATGGTGGTGGTAGTGATGGACGGTGAGGCGCTAAGCCCAAAAAGACCATGCTGAAGGGTTGTGAATATTTTGAAATAAGTCGATTGGGATGAGTAACCTGGAAGGAAGCGAAGGGGTGGTCATGAGTAAAAGATTTAATGTTTTAACAGGTGGAGAGGAGGGAAAACATTCATGAAGATACAGGTTGTGGAGTCATAAATGATTTGTAATTTCAATAAGCTTTAAAGAAATGATCGATCTATGTCCATAATTTCACTTTGTAACTGAGTGAACTGGTCATTTGGTGTAGTAGAAGCGGCAGGTCAAGCGGGTCTGTCCGCTTGGAGGATCCTATGCAGCTCTGACTTTCTGGCAAGACCCGGGTATTGAATACCATGATACTGCATTAAGCTTGGGACGGTCAAAGGGACGATTGATTGCTTGCCACTGATGGTGATTTTCCAGGAGATGAAGAAACTTGGGAAGGAAGGCTAGCATTTCTTGGGAATCTTGTTTGCTATTCCCTACATCATATTAGTAAATGAGTAAGGGCCATGATTAATGGGTAGAATAGTCTGAGTTGAAAGTATGGTTTAGTGATTGCCGTGAGGAGCCCGATGATGGCTAAGAGACTTGGAGCTATGTGCTCTGGGATCTGCAACTTGATGTGAGATCGAATAGGTATGACTATAGAAACAACTTCCTGAGGTAAGCAATTTGAAAGAGGGTCTCAAAATGTGCATCTGAATGGGCATGAATAATAATGAGTTTAGAGTAAGCTTTAAAATACAGTGCCATGATGGAGTTTCTAGGTCAATGTAGAACATGTGACTAGAATAGTAATAGTGAATGGGATAGTGAAGTCCTTGCGGTAAAGAAGAAAATGAGAGAGATAATATAGAAGTGAGGGGACACCAACAGTGAATGAGTAATAATAGTGAATATAGCCGAAGGAGAACAATCGTGATGGGCAACCTTTGCCGCTAATTGCGGGCCTCGGCAAGTGCTACGTGCATGTGCAACCCGCAAACTTTGCGAGCGTTATACACAAATTTGCAGTATGACAACTATATTAGTACTGGCGACTTGCCCGTCAAAAAATGACGGTCAATAAAAGAAAATAAAGTGTTGAAATGCTCTTTGTCACACAATGTGAGTGTACTGTGTGCCTCAACTAACTAAATTCATCAAAAAGCAGAAATCTACATTACATAAAATAAAAAAAAACTAAAATCACCAAAAATAAAAAATGTACATTACAGAACAAAAGAAAACCTAAGTCACAAAAAATAAAAAAAGGAACATTACAGAAAATAAAAAAATACATTACAACGCCCCCCCCCCCCCCACTACATTTATAAAAGAAATTACACACCTGCAAAGGAAATACATATAATACAATACAATACAATTAAATACAATACAATTAAATACAATACAATTAAATACAATACAATACAATTAAATACAATACAATACACCCCACTATATAATATACATCCCACTATGTAACATACATCCCATTATGTAATATGCATCCCACTATGTAATATACATCCCACTATGTAATATACATCCCACTATCTAATATACAATACTATCTAATAATACATCCCCCTATCTAGCTATGTAATATACAATAAATACTATCTATATACTATACATCCCCCTATCTATCTAATATACAATACATGCTATCTCTATATAGCAACCCTAATTCTAAGCTACAATAAAATAATTAAGACCACTTACCTTTGAGATGTTTCTTCAGATCACCAACCTAGGGTAAAAAAGATTAAAAAAATTAATACAACACGTTTACATGAAATAACTAAACATTCTAAACATTCTAAATATTCTAAATATTATACTCACCTTTCCAGCATGTCCCGTTCCAGCATGTCACGTCCCAGCATGTCACATCCTCCTCTATGTTTGCCTCTGCGGTGCTGCTCCTGTTAAAAAGAAACATAACATTAGCACAGATACATAAACCTAAAACAAAGAGAAATAAACACAATCTACATTGTACTTACCTCCCCACAATGTCTCCGGCCTCCTGTTGTTCTGCTCCGGTTGTTCTGCGCCTTCCCATTGGCTGTAATATTGATTGATATTAACAATAGCCAATGAGAATGTGCAAATCCTTCACCAATCAGTACGTGGGGGTGTATTCCATTGTGATTGGCTATTGTCAGTGCAACCAATCAGAATACGCAGATGCTCCAACCAATCACCCTGTGGGGGTGTATTCCATTGTGATTGGCTGAAGGCATCTGCGCCTTGTGATTGGTATAAATAAAGATTGACAGGTGCATTATCCAATCAGAGTGGGATTTTAGGATGTATCCCTTTCTGATTGGTTCACACATTGGCGCCTCCTGATTGGTTGAATTTGATAGACAGCGTTTTCAACCAATCAGAAGGCGCCATTGCCTATTTTCTTCCGGAAAAGTCTCCGGGAGCCTCATTAGCGTTGGGGATGTCCGTAAGTGCGGATGAAAGTTTTTTTTTTTATACAGGGCGTGGCAGAATAGGATCCGGAGAAGGCCGGAGACATCGCGGGGAGGTAAGTACAATGTAGATTATGTTTTTTTTGTATTTATGTATGTGTATTAATGATGTGTTTTTTTTAACAGGTGCCGCTCCGAAGAAGGTTAAAAGAATAAGGACGGGACATGCCGGAAAGGTGAGTAGAATATTTAGAATATATAGAATGTTTATTTATGTACTGTAAACGTGTTGCACTAATTTCTTTTTTTTTTTTTTTCGTAGGTGGCTGATCTGAATGGGCATCTGCAAAGGTAAGTGGTCTTAATTATTTTATTTTAGCTTAGAATTAGATTATTTTATATATAGATAGCATTACTGTATGTTAGCTAGGGGTATGTGTTTTATATAGATAGCATAGAATTTATTGTATATTAAATTGTGGTATTTATTTAGATAGATTGGGGATGTATATTATATAGATAGGATGTATATTAGATTATGGCATTTATTTAGATAGATTGTGTGATGTATATTAGATAGGGGTGTATTGTATTGTATTGTATTTAATTGTATTATATTGTATTGTAATTGTATTGTATTATATTTGTATTGTATTGTATTGTATTATATGTATTTCCTTTTCAGGTGTGTAATTTTTTTTTCTGTAGTGAGGGGGGGGGTTGTAATGTTTTTTTTTTTTTCTGTAATGTTCCTTTTTTTATTTTTTGTGATTTTTATTTTTTTATTTTCCGTAATGTAGATTTTTTTTTTGTGAGTTAGGTTTTTATTTTATGTAATGTAGATTTGATTTTTTTTGTGACTTTAGGCTTTTTTATTTTCTGTAATTAGAGTGGTGGGGATTATTAGGGGGTAGGTAGGTAGTGTAGGTGTTAATAGGTTAGTGTAGAGGGTTTTTAGTTGAGATTTAATGTTTTATTGGGTGCGGTATAGTGCAGTGTAGTGTTTATACTTAGTGTCATGATGGTCCTTGAGGACCATCATGGCACTTATGTGGTTAATGTAGTGTTGTAACAGGCCCATAATGGTCTTAATATACCCTTATGGGACTGATGGGGTTAAATAGAGGCTTATGAGGGTCTGTATGGACCCCCATGAGTGAGGGGGTTAATGAAGTGCTTATGGGGGTCTGTATTGACCCCCATGAGTGACAGGCTTAATGAAGTGCTTATGGGGGTCTGTATTGAACCCCATGAGTGACAGGCTTAATGAAGGGCTTATGGGGGTCTGTATTGACCCCCATGACTGACAGGGTTAATGAGGGGCTTATGGGGGTCTGTATTGACCCCCCGAGTGACAGGCTTAATGAAGGGCTTATAGGGGTCTGTATTGACCCCCATGAGTGACAGGGTTAATGAAGGGCTTATGGGGGTCTATATTGACCCCCATGAGTGACAGGCTTAATGAAGTGCTTATGGGGGTCTGTATTGAACCCCATGAGTGACAAGCTTAATGAAGGGCTTATGGGGGTCTGTATTGACCCCCATGAGTGACAGGGTTAATGAGGGGTTTATGGGGGTCTGTATTGACCCCCATGATTGACAGGGTGATAGTGTATATTTGTTTTCTTTTACAGCGGGTCCTTTAAGGACCTTTACGGTCCTTTAAGGACCTGTAACACAGGAATTTTGAATCTTCATTGCAGCGGGGGTCCCCGATCGCATGCAATTGGGACCCCCACTGCGATGGTTAATGTGGGTTTAATGCAGGTCTCCGAGCTTATCTCGGATCACCTAGGGTTAATGCGGGTTTCCGAGCTTATCTCGGATCCCTTCTTGGGTAAGTTGTATGTGGCTGGGCTGTGAGCCTCGTTTTCGTTTTTTTCGGCGGCCATTTTTTCTCTCGCTTAGGGGATTTTCGTGTGTCTGAACTCGGGAATTTGGACTTAAATGGAGGTCTAACTTCACTTTTAAAGGTCCTGGGTGCCCCCCCCCCCTTGCTATGGGTAATCTTTTTATTTAGTTTTTGTGAGTATTTGGTGTGTTTTCACTGTTTTTTGATGCGCGCGGGTCGGCCGTTATAGTCGTATTTTTAGTGCGTGTGGGTGTTTGTTACGTTAAGGTTGGTTTTGCTGTGTTTTTTTTTTCTAAGTCGTGCGTGTGACGTGGCTAAGCGAGGCTCGCTTCGGCGCTCATTGCCTAAGTGCTACGGTTTAACGGCTCGCCTATGTGAGGCTCGCCGGGCGATGAGAGCCCGTGGCGCTCATCTCTAAGTTGTACATACTACGCAAGCAGCGTGACGACGAATCATAGTTGGACAATTATAATATGTGATACAGATTTATGAGGCATAGGTCATATCACATTAATAGAATTAATTTCTACAAGGAGATAACAAGAAGCTTGCACAAGAATGTAGTCTATCTGCAATTTCCAAAGGGTTGTGTAAATGGAACATACTCAGATTGTACTAATGTAATAACTGGGCTTCATCAGGGTTCACTCATAATCCTTTTTCTCTTTAACAAAACTATTAATGATTTATTAGTAGAGCTAGAGAGTAATGCCTCCATATTTGCTGATGCCACAAAATTGTACAAGGTAATTACAGTAAATTATACAATTTACTAATGTGCTTTATCTGTAAACGTTCTTGTATAAACTAGATGAATGGACAGCTAATTGATAAGTGATATTTAACACAGATAAATATAAAATGATATATCTTGAAAGAAAAAATAACCATACAGTTTATAATATATATGGAACAAATCTAGGGGTGTCAGAGATAGAACAGGATTTAGGAGTGCTTGTAAACAGCCACCTATAAAATATTGCTCAATGCCATTGCTCAATGCTAAGGCAAGTAAAATATTAGCATGTGTTATGAGGGGTATTAGAAGAAACAGAAGCAATATAATTATGCTACAACAAATATCCCTGGTAACACCTCATTTGGAATATTGAGTACAGTTTATTTTCAAACAAGATACCTATTTAATTCAAGCCATTCACAGACCATCTTTTTTTTACACAAATTTCAACCCATTCCACTGTCACTAATGCAGCATTAACTGCCATCTTAACCTCTTAATTCTTACTCTCTAGATTTAAAAGAACACCACTCTTACTCGAAATCCACTCGTATCTTGCAATTCTAAGGTTAATATAGAACCATTTTTGGTCCTAGTAATTAACTGAAATTGGAATAATCCTTTCCCAGTCCCAAATCTGATTCATAAATAAATACAAATGTAACCATAACTTTACATTTACTGAGGAGCGATGATGATAGATGCTAAAGAGGAGAAAAGGAATTATTGTTTAGAAGAGTCACCTTCCATTAAAACATCAGGTAACTCCAATTCTGGTGATCAATGTCTTTTTTGCTCCTTTCCTGATGTTTCACTAGCACTCGATGCAGCAAAGAACTTGCCCAATGTTGTCTGCTTCTGTCTCTTTTTTAAATTTTGTGACTAATATTGGAGTTCTGGATGAATATAACATAATCTTTTTGCGAAAACTAACTGACTAATACTGGATTTGACTGATATAGAGATTAGTTAATATAGAGGTTCCACTGTAAATATACAGTGCCTTGCAAAAGTATTCACCCCCCCCCCCCTTGGCATTTTTCGTGTTTTGTTGCCTTACAACCTGGAATTAACATGGATTGTTTGAGGATTTGCATCATTTAAATTACAGAACATGCCCACAACTTTGAAGATGTTTTTTTTTAACAAATAGGAGAAAATAACAGAAAAAGTGAATGTGCACCATTTGCAGCAATCACAGTTCCAAGTCGCTTTGTATAAGTCTCTATGAGCTTGCCACATCTTACCACTGGGATTTTTGCCCATTCCTTATGCAAAACTGCTCCAGCTCCTTCAAGTTGGATGGTTTGTGCTTGTGAACAGCAATCTTTAAGTCTGACCTTAGATTTTCTATTGGATTGAGGTCTTGGCTTTTACTAGGCCATTCCAACACATTTACATGTTTCCCCTTAAACCACTCAAGTGTTGCTTTAGCAGTGTGTTTGAGGACATTGTCCTAATGGAAGGTGAACCTCCATCCTAGCCTCAAATCACGTACAGAGTGGTACAGGTTTTGCTCAAGAACATCCCTGAATTTAGCACCATCCATCTTTCCCTCAACTCTGAACAGTTTCCCAGTCCCGGCTGTGGAAAAACATCCCCACAGCATGATGCTGCCACCACCATGTTCCACTGGGGATGGTTTTCTTTGGGTGATGTGATGTGTTGGGTTTGTGCCAGACATAGCGTATTCTTTGATGGCCGAAAAGTTCAATTTAGTCTCATCAGACCAGAGCACCTACCTCCACCTTTCAAAAAAGGTGTGTATATGTAATGACAGATCATGTGACACTTAGAATGCACACAGGTGGACATTATTTCACTAATTATGTGACTGCTGAAGGTATTTGGTTACACCAGAGCTTTTTATGGGCTTTATAACAAAGGGGGTTTAAGAGTGTTGAATTCTAGAGATGTTATTTAAATGAAATTGGCAGGATTTGCCTATTGCCTGAATGTGTGCCTTGAAGAAAAGTGAAGTGTTCAATAACAATCCAAGGCAGGACGTTATCAACAGTAACAGAGATATTGGGTGTAGCGTTATTGCAGAGGGCGCGAACAGAAGGAACTCTGTTTTAAGATTTTGATATTTAAGTAACATGAGGACATCTATGAAGTCATTATGTATGGGCAGGTTCTTACTCCGGCTAGTGAATAGGGTGATAGGCCTGGTGATATTCAACCCAAATGGATATATATGGCTGCTGAGGAAGGATGTATAAGTAGAAAAATCATGGATTATGCTTTATTGTACCCCCAACTGTTAGATGTAGAGGTCTAGAAGAAGTATCTGAGAAGGAAATGCTGAAGGTGCGGTTGGAGAGGCAGGATGTTATCCATGCAAGTGCTGACTTATGGATACCAAAGGACTGGAGAGTTTGAATGAGAAGAGGGTGATCAATGGTGTTCAAAGCAGCAGATAAGTCATAAAGAATTACCAGAGAGTAGAAGTCTTTGAACTTGGCTGAAAGCGAGCCATTTGTTACTTTGGTGAGTGTTGTCTCTATAGTGCTGAGCATGATACCCAGACTTGACAAATATGAAGTTGGAAGTCAAGAAAGTAATTAAGGGATCCTAAACAAGCTTTTCAAGAAGAAGGAAATAGTACAATATACAGGTAGTTTTATGGAGATATGGTTTCCTTAGAATGGGAAAAATGTATGTGTCATGATTTCGGTGTTTAAGGACTGATATTGCCAGAAATTGTGGATGTGGCCAAGGGGGCATGACATTGTTACATTGGGATTATGTATTATTGTGTGTGGTTATATGTTGAATGTACATGGTTATTATGTATCCTAGTTATAATATATTATAAGAGGGAAAATATTATATAGAACATATGTGGAATTGGTAAAAGTGCTCTGCATAGAAGTTAGCTGCAGATCATTGCATCCTCACACATACAGACCTTGGATCAAGACAGATGTATGTACTTCAAGTAGTCCTAAGCAAACACTTGCGTTTAACATCTATGTTTTTTTACTAGCCAGTTATAGATATCTGGAAAATTTGATCTCAAGAGCTTTGATAGCCCAAGGTTGCAAACCAGATGGGCTGACATCACATATACACAGTACATAAGGGTGTGGTATTGGAGAGTATAAATATGTTGCTTTGATCATTCAATAAAGGTTGAGAGATAGTTTTCACATATCAACAGTGTGAGACTATTTCTGTGTTTTGTATCCTGACTTGGGGAGTGGTCTTGCCATGGGCCACTAGTAACCTGGATCCAGTATTCTCTGTCTGTACTTTTGGGCATTGCCCTCTTCAGAAGCCATGTTTTCTGCCACAGAGATCAGGAACTACACGATACTGCTGGGGTAGGTTTGAACTAGTTTCATATCAAGCCCATTGAAGAAGCAGATTGTGACAGTATGCATATTAAAATTATTATGGAAAATTGCTAGTTTATAGGGAGAGGTTGAAAATGTATGCCTGGAATAAGTGAGGCTGAGAGAGGGAGGAGTAGTTGTGTTGGAATGGTATTGGGGTGAACATGGAGTGAGGTGGGTGGGATGGTTGAGGTGCAGTGAATTCTTTTGTTGCAGGTGTAAAGGAGAAAAGTGTGGATTTTGGTCTGAATAGAGATGTCTCTATGCATAATCTATAGAAAAAAACTCCAGATTTTGCTAATTAAGAAATTAGATTGCGCTCAGTGTGAATTAATTTCTGTGTTAAGTCTTAAAAACTGTATTTGATACTTTTTAGTAAGTCTCACTGACCTCATTTTGTCTTGTTACCACCAAACAGGCTCCTGTTCTAAGGCCCATATAGTAAACACTCCAGCAGCATGCCAAGGCAATAAATTAACAAGAACAAGAAGTGCTGCAAGCCTCAATGGATAAAGACACAGTTGCTTCAGGCAGGGTTATAGGTCAGATTAATAGCTAACCTTTTTGCCCTTCTATACTCCATTAAGCTTAATGGTTTTGGTTAATTTGTTAAAATAGAGGCTTGGCTGCACTTTTGGCTCCTCTGTATGGAAAATAAAGCAAGCACTGTGTTATAATCCATTTGGCACAATTCAAGACTCCAGCATGAATGAACATTCAGCTGAGGGAAGTGTAGTAGGAAGAAGCATTAACAAGGAAACAAGGAATTTTAATCCTTTCCCCTTTCACAAACCACCATTAAAGCACTAATAATGAAATAATTTACAGCTCTGTTACAGATTGCTGGGGGATGATCATAAAACTCACCTACTAATTTTGGGCACTGGCACGCCATGGTTATAAATCACATTAAAGAATCAGCTCTATTGTATATCACACACACTAATCTACTTAAAGTACATCAGAGTCAAGTGGAGTGTAGTACAACTGTGTATAGTGCTCTTATCACATGTGCCTACTTAAAGGTGTCTACATTCATGTTGTCTGAGATCATGAATATAATTAGAACTGATAGTAAAAATAATTAAAAGCAATGTATTAGTCTTACATGTGTGGCAGGTGAAATATGATACAAGTGTATCTTTATTGTTTCTGATATGAGAGTTAGTGTATATGATGTGAGTGTATGAAGTCAGAATGGCCACCATGTTATCTTTATTTTCTGAAAAATGATGAGAGATTTTACCTTAATGTAAATGTTTTCAAGTGGCACAAACTAAAATAAAGCATGGGACAAATAGAATGCATAGTATTTTTAAAATGCATGATCAAATGAACAGTTTTATATAGTTTACAGAACCTAATTTGTTCGGTCACTTTTTCCCACAGTAAGAAAGGACTAAGCTTTGTACATCCTACTCGTTTGCTACATTGCACTTTCATTTTTCACTGAAGAGTTACTAGGGCCCTCATTCAATTGCGATTTGGCCAATTGAATAGGGTTTTAAATAAGCACATAACTTATATTTTTTAAAGAGGTTTTTAGTTATTGAGAACCTTGCTTTTGGATAGATGCTTACTAACTAAAAACTTATTTAAAACATATATGTTATGTGCTTATTTAGAGCCCTATTCAATTGGCAAAAATGCAATTGAATGAGGGCCTAGGACAACAACTTCATGTGCTTGTGTCATGCTGCAAATGTAAATGGGGTATGATTACATATGACATATGCTGATTTTCTGATAATTAAAATCTGTGCAGATAAACAATTGCAGTGCAATAATGAACAGTTACATATTTTGCCATAGTGTTACCAAGAGACGGGAGACATATAGTGAAACCATTTATGCAATATTTAGTCAATATCTAATCTAACAGAGACATGCTGGTTAATAATAGTTGAACCAGGGAGAAAGTCAGCATGTAAAAATCAAGGACCACCAAGTTGACTGAATAGTGCAGAACAGTGGTAATCACCAAGCAGACATCTATATGAATAAGTATCTTCAAACCATGTTTTAGTGGCTCATTGCATAACTTATCTATGTGTCCTAGAGCATCCATACCCTTAAATATAATAGTAGTACATGGTGCATATTCCATGGATTTCCCTCACTATGTCATTTCATTAAATTTGATTGCAAGAATATTTATTTTTTTGTATTGGTATATCGAAGAAAATATGAATTTGGACCTTGCCTTTTTTCCGTAAGCATTGTTGGACCTTGGTAAATTTTGTATAAATTAACTGACTGCCGCTGATATGGAAAATGTGTAGTCTGTAAAAATAACATAAATATTTTTTTATCTTAGTTGTATTTTTGACTCAGTGGTGTGTCTAAGCCAAGACCCATGAGGCCCAGGCCTAAGCAGCATATATATTCAGGGAGAAGCAAGCTGCTTGAAGATGCATGTGTAGTGCCATGGAATAATATGTGTATATCCACAGAAATGTCTATGTCCAAGTAACGTTTCTGTCTGCCTGTGTACCTGACATTTTCTGCTATCAATATATACACATAAAACTATTATTTTGGAATATAGCAAGGGGAAAGCTGTAGTAGTAATTTGAGCGTGGGGTTTGGGGGTTGACAAAATCTGAATAGGCCTAGGACAGCATAAAATTAAATACATTGATGTTTTGACTGTTTTAATAAATGTAAATACTTCAACTTCTTGTGGTGACTTTTGAGCTCAGGGTAAGATGAATTAAGTCCAAAATCCATTACTTCAGTTAATACAAAAATAAACTACAAATTACTGGCAACACAGACAGTCGTTTCCAAATGTAAATAAAATAAACACGTTTCAGCCCAAACACTAACAGTAGATCATCATAATCTAAAACATCTAAAACTGGGTAAAATGTGATGTTTCACATCAATAATTCCACAGACGTTTCATTAAAAGCCAAACCACAACATTTTCATTTGTGTGATCGGCATTCAGGCTGATTATTTTGTAAAGCATGTAATTGGTAAATTGCATCCACGGCACATGTGTTCTGGGCTCCTAACAAATTTCTCTATTATACTAGAAATGTTTTATTTAATCACTGTTGGCACATAGCATGACACAAAACAACTAGAATACCAGTGGGTTAGACTATCGTTGTCATCATTCACATATTATGTGATTGCATAATACTAAAGCACAGCAAATTCACAGATTTTATTTTTCTCCTTTCACCTGCACTAGACGAATGTACAGCATCATCTAGTGGTTTCCTAGCAACCAAGATGGCAACCTGTAGGTGGTGCTAATACGCTGTAACTGCTCTAATTACAGCATTACTACCATTATGCCATTCCAGAGCAAATTGGTAACTGAGCAAATTGTACAACAGACCAATGGCCTTCATAATTGAAAAGTGCTTCTCTCAGTCTTTCAGAAATCCAATAACATCCCAGCAGACATATTGATTTTTTTTCTCTTTGCATTTATATATTTGTGTTGTTATTTATTATTTTGCCATCATGACTATATGTTTGAAATAATTTAATCATCATTTTGATTGCTTTGAATATTTTGTATTATCTTCCATGCAAAATATGGTTGCACCTTAGCTGAAATAATTAAAACATAATAATAATCAGCCTTATTAATTTGTGATTCTGCTAATTTAAAAGGGCTCTATTTAAGCACATAGCATATATTTTTACAGAAGTTTTTAGTTAGTTAAGACCTTGCTTTTGGATAGAAGTTCGCTAACTAAAAACGTCTGTAACAAAATATGCTATGTGCTTATATAGAGCCCTTTTAAATTTGACGAATCACAATTTATTAAGGCTGAATGACAGTATATTTGTTACAGCTTGCATTAAAAAAAATATTTAGCTGGTATTTTTCCAAAATAAAGCCTTAATATCCACATTAATAATGCGCCAATTTATAGAACAGTAAGAAGTGATATTAGAACAAAATGTATGTAATCAGATAGATTATTTTGCGAGCCTCCTATAACTTTGTGACCATATCAGCTGTATTGCTGTAATAGAGGAATGGAAATGGTGATTACATTCCCTCCCGGTAGACTTGATGTTCTTGGGGCCTGTCAGATCAGCAGTACGTAATTTCTGTCAGTGTCTGATAAGCTGCATAAGGTTACAGGGCATCTGCAAGTTGTTACTAATGGGACACATGCCAAATGGTGTTATCAGCCGTGTGTATAATTCCCAGCATGTATCCCTGAATGTTTCACTTGTAACCATTTGTGCTGTAGTGTTATACTAAAATCCTATCCTTAAGGATGTATTAAAGTGAATAAAAAATGAACACAGCTTCATGGTATTCACTAAGAATATTTATTTCTAGTTAGGACCACAATGCATGCACTCATTCTCTACCAATTTGCCCACTGTAGTGATTACAGTTATGCATATGCAGTTAGTGACAATGAAGAGTAATTTTTAATTAAAATAGTTGAAATGTATGCTGTAGGGCTGTATGATCCCAGCAGATTATAATATAAATGTTATGTATATGTCCATTACTGTAACCACCAGGCTGATTTATATTAACTATATTATATCTGTCTTCACAGGCTAATTTCTACTAGTTATAACCCAAATAACATCCCCCTGATATTTTCTTAAACAGATGGTGCAAGGTGCAAGGAGATGATATTTTAAGTTGCAGCATCTATTAAAATAGAATTGTGGAGATATAACAGAATTCAGTCAATGGATGTCATGTACAGCAAAAAAACATATACATCATTTTAACAGATTGGTGCAATTATTCATAAAACTAGTTATACTTATTGGAAATGGCACTTCTCGTGGTAAACAAATCCCACTTCTTACATGCACCTAAAAAGCATCTTATGGCACAAGTTTTGATAGGATGATAGGTTAGTAAGAAACATATCTTAGTGAATGCTATGAGAACCACAAACAGGCCACTGTGCCTTTTTTTGTTGCAACAAGAGCCTTCATTGTCATTTGCAACCTCTTTGAAGTCATATTGAACCTAAGCCTATACCAATAAGGTACATTGTAGTGGAGATTTTATTTCCAAAAGTAGAAATACTGTTGTAACGGCACTTGAATATTAAATCCCCAGATTTCCGCTGGTATAGAAGGTAATATCTCACATCCCCCAGTAACCAGACGAAACACCGTTCAGTGAGTCAACTGAACTTTTTTTTAATCCCCGCTCCAGCAGTAAACTGCCAACTGTCAACTTTTTTTAAAAATGTTCTGCAATGCATTACACACACATACCCTTGGTTCTTAAAGTGGTACATACACATTGAACCGAACAGATACAGGCATGTTTTGCAAACACATTTTGCTTGATTTTTGTAGGTTGTAGATATCCATTCAATAATTAAACCCTTTAATTCCTGAATGGAAAAATATTAACATGTTTTCTTTCCAGCTCCAGGCACTAAGAATAAACTAACATTTGTGTTTTAATATAAGATATTGAAGCTAAGTATGTGAACATCTGGGGCAACTTTTTTTTCCAATGAAATGTACATTTTAGAATGAAAACAAGGGTTCATGAGTCAATCTCTAGTTGAAGGTATACTATTAAATGGGGACAATCTTGAGCTGTGTGACATGCTATTTCTTTTGTGCACTTGTTTTCAGCACTTTTCATGAGGGAACACATGATTAGAGGATGCTTTAATGCTTTTCCTACACTATATTCACCAGTGTTACAAATAATACATCAAAACAACTCAAAGAAAACAGCAGGCCTAGCTCCCACTGGGGAATTACTTATATGATAGTTCCATAACTATCAGAACTTGAAAGACAAACAGTCCATTACTTTGTACTCGATAACTGGGCTCTATACTTTAGAGTCCAAGTTTTTCGCTCACTACTGCAGGTTGCTCATCAGCTTCATGATGCTGTATCTGTGTCTCTTTCTTTAGCTTCCGACACCAAAATGGACAAACCTCTTGGTGTCCCTTTTCCCAACTGATGCTGGTGAAATCTTAATGTAGTAGGGGCGATGATTTAACCCTGACCCCTTACATCAGGGATTCAGGTCTGGCACATTAACACCTATGTTCCACACTAATCAGTCATTTTTGTATATGCATAGAAGTTTCAGCTAGTTATGTATGTGTGTATATATGAGGCCAAATCAGTTTGTAAGCAGGAAAAGTATGTACTCTTAAAATCAATTGTTCCTAAAACTAGAATTGAAAATCGTATAACATTTGTAAGTCACTATAATATGAATAGTGTTCAAATTAAACATATTTTTTATATACACTGGTATTTATAAAAATAAATGTATCTGAATATTAGAGTTCCAATCTTTTCACCTATTTTCATATATAAGATCTCATAATATTAAGGACAAATTATTACAGGCTGATGTAGGCCCTAGTACTGGCGATACTCAAACAAGCAAAATTGGTACATTCCCGTGCTACAATTGTGTACATTGTAATAGTTTAATTGTAGGGTCTAAAAACTGAACTTCAGGGATATTGTTACATGTGATTCAAATTATGTGGTGTATTTGATTAAATGTCCATGTGGCTTCGGATATGTAGGAGAGACTGTCCACGGGGTTGAAGTATTCATTTAAATGATTTTAAATTAACAGTCCCTACCCACTTTAAGGCAAAGCAACATAATATGTACGTACATATACACTTACTGCAGGATACTTTTGGCCTTTCTCTAGAATTTATACAAACATACATTTTAGGATAGACGCAACTAATCTGTATTTATACCGTTATATATACATATGCAGCAGCAGAAACACAACCAATTTCACTTTAAATAAACATATACTGTATGGGATGCACAACTGACCTCTCTTTATTATTCAAATATATATTGTAGAATATACACTCCTGTCCTTTATTTATAAAAACATATACTGCAAGACCTCTCATTAAAATTATATGCTGCAAGACAGATACTCCTGGCATTGATATACATACATGTTGTAGAACATTGGTGTCAAGCCTTATCATGCTGGAATTTTCTTTCTTTAAGTGAAGGGATAGGAATAACATTTCAATAAAACAATTACATTAAATAAACATTAAAATAATCACACTCACAGCACCCTCACTATTCATAGTCACACGTACTATTCTCAAAAGTACCATCATAATCATAGCAGTCATTGCACATGCCTATAGTACACTACACAAAGCCCCACTCACTGTACACAGTCATTATTCACAGCACACACTCACACTGTAAATTTACAATACAGTTGGTTATATGCATTGATTCACCAATGCAGCTACTGGGTGGAGAGTTTTTATTCACTGAGTAAGAGGGTATTCTGAGGGGGTGGTGTAATGACATACATAAAAACTGAATTACATTTAATGTAAATAATGAGGTGGTACCATGTTAGCCATGGACAAAATAGGAAACAATGTGGAGTAAAATAAGATATCTTTAATAACTAACTAATAGGGATTATTGGATCATTACCTTTTTGTGGTGAAGGGGCTTGTGTACCTCAATGAAGCTGTGAGCTATATCATGTAGGGTTACCCTAGATGGGCAGGTCATAGCTGATAGGTCAGACAAATCACAGTCCACTAGAGAAGGACCTGGCAACTCACTCCAGTATCTTTGACATGAAAACAATATTGATTAGCACCATTAGACATTTAGCAGTCCAGAGGGTCACAGAGAGCCAGACATGACTGAACGACTGAACAACAACAAGAGAGATTAAAGTGCAAACTTTCACTGTTAAAGGAGAATCAGTAGTGTATGTAAACATTGTTTTGCATGAAAAAATACCAAAATAAACATTTACAAACTAACCCTGATGTTTGCTAAATGTTTTCAGTTTGCAAGCAGTTAGTCCCTGCTAAAATTAGCATAAAATTCATAGTTCATTTTGGCCAATCAGGAGAAAGCTGAGGTTAGCTGATACATTTTATCATACTCTGGGGTTCCTGTGTTGCAAAGCCGTCTGGGATATGTAGTCTCTATCTCTCTCTATCCTTGTGTTGTGATTCAGGTGTGAGCCCAGACCCCAGCCAACCATGTGATACCATCTTGCAGGAAATACTTCCTTTGAAAGGTCAAACTATTACCTGGTGATTTCCTGTGTGTACTTGGTTATGTAAGCTCCCTGTGGGTGTGTAAAGTTGGATTTTACTTTCCTGTCTATAACATTGTAAGTACACTGAACTTATATATACACATATTTTTCTGATAATCACTGCCTGTTTCTTAACAAACATTTGAAACCCAGGAAACTTATATATACCTTTAATGGAAAATGACCCATAAAACAGATAAACCTAATGAGCAAAATAAAGCACACGAACACAGCTGTTTCTGCTCAATCTGTTTTCCTAAAAGTGAGAAATACAGTTTTTTCATAAGTGGGAAGTGTGTTCTGTCTTTCGTAGCTCTGTTGGCTAGAGATGGTGAGGTGAGAGAAGCTGTCCACAGCCTAAGCATAGAGCTACAGCTCCTCCCCATCACGCTGATGGATCCTTTGTACAAAGCTGCAGCACAGAGCACTTGTGCTATTTTAAAGAAGTTCCATTTCTACAAAAAGTCACATGCAGTCTGGTCTGGAGCAACCTCCTCCTTCTCAGTTCTTTAAAGGGCAATAACATTGTAACATACATTCTGTATTGCAGCCTTTGCCACCATAAGCCAATCACTGCAGAACTAGCAGATGCAGTTTGGAGGGTAGAGGTAAAAATGACAAGTTAAAGTGCTAGAAACAATGAAAAATTAAAATAACTATATTAGGATGATAGGAGGTGCCAAGCCTCTGTAAATCAAAAATAGGATGGAAAAAAGTTACCACTGTAATTATTGGAGGGTTGATATCTCCTTTGTGAAAAATGGCCTTTTGTGTTAATCTGGTGAAGTAGGGTAAACAGAGATTCTTCTTAGTATTTGAGGCCATAAAGTGTCTCGTGCTGGCATTGAGTTGTTATTGGTTTTGGATGTGAGAGACAGTCATTTTCACAGTTTGCAGTAACTGACAACCAAGATAGACTTTTTTACCCACACTCTCTTGAAGACATTGATTTTCAGTATGATAATTACCTTTGATTGTATTGTGAGATGGTTGAAAACAAATTATGTAAGTTTAAACATTTGAAGGGATATAAGCATAAAAATATGTGTTATTAAATCATTTAAAATATGACAATTGAATGAAGGTAATATGTAAATAAAAATGAAAAAAGGACACCAATAAAATAAACAAATCAATATACCAGTTTAATCATAATAATAACAATACTAACAGCTTATAAAGTGCTTTTCTCTTACGTGGCAACAAAGCACTTTCTAATAAACCCATTATATCATATAATTATTACGCTGGCTTTTCAACATTGCTACAGAACTATTGGCAATGTACCTGCGAGAAATACTCAACGGTATGCACATTTACAGCTGTTCCCTCCAGGAGGCCCAATATGCAGAAACATGTTGCTTTTTGTTACAAATCCTAAAATGTTGGTTCCAATCATATTAGATATCATTGACAAATTTGGATATTTTTCAGGTTATGTGGTCAGTAAGTCTAAATCAGAAATGATGTGGCTTCATAAGCTCAGATACTGCTCATTACCACTTTCAGGTGGCACGTCAAATATCTAAAAGGCTAATAATTCCTAGTAAATCCTATAGTACGATTTTGCATTTTTTAATTCTCTTGGTTATAATTACTGTAAATATAAACTACATTCTTTCTGTGGGTTTGCTGTACCCAGATACAATTTGATTGTGATTTTAAACGCAGGCTTGTTTACACAATGTTATACTATTACTAAAATAAAGGTTATATTTTAATTCCTGTGTGATACTGGTCCTCTTGGCTTTGTTCCCTGGTCATGGTTATTCAAATGAGTACCATTATATGTGGTATACTCTTAGTACCAATATATGTGGTAGGAAGCTAGGAAGCTCAAGCTTTACTTACTGCATTATTGCTGAAACCCAATGTGCCCTCTGTTGTCTCGTTACAAGACTTTCTTATACATCAGTTATATTTAGACAAGCTGGATGACACTCTGCATTTGAAAAATAGAACACAACCCATTTTACATAGATGGGACCCATTCCTTGAAACTTTACCTTCAGATACTACCATAGAAATCATAACATCCTTTAGACATACAAAAGCAATAGATAAAGTCACTCAGAAACAATACTTGTTGTTTCAAGTAGCACATTTTCCAACCTCCTTCTAACTTTATATACAGGGAGTGCATAATTATTAGGCAAATGAGTATTTTGACCACATCATCCTCTTTATGCATGTTGTCTTACTCCAAGCTGTATAGGCTCGAAAGCCTACTACCAATTAAGCATATTAGGTGATGTGCATCTCTGTAATGAGAAGGGGTGTGGTCTAATGACATCAACACCCTATATCAGGTGTGCATAATTATTAGGCAACTTCCTTTCCTTTGGCAAAATGGGTCAAAAGAAGGACTTGACAGGCTCAGAAAAGTCAAAAATAGTGAGATATCTTGCAGAGGGATGCAGCACTCTTAAAATTGCAAAGCTTCTGAAGAGTGATCATCGAACAATCAAGCGTTTCATTCAAAATAGTCAACAGGGTCGCAAGAAGCGTGTGGAAAAACCAAGGCGCAAAATAACTGCCCATGAACTGAGAAAAGTCAAGCGTGCAGCTGCCACGATGCCACTTGCCACCAGTTTGGCCATATTTCAGAGCTGCAACATCACTGGAGTGCCCAAAAGCACAAGGTGTGCAATACTCAGAGACATGGCCAAGGTAAGAAAGGCTGAAAGACGACCACCACTGAACAAGACACACAAGCTGAAACGTCAAGACTGGGCCAAGAAATATCTCAAGACTGATTTTTCTAAGGTTTTATGGACTGATGAAATGAGAGTGAGTCTTGATGGGCCAGATGGATGGGCCCGTGGCTGGATTGGTAAAGGGCAGAGAGCTCCAGTCCGACTCAGACGCCAGCAAGGTGGAGGTGGAGTACTGGTTTGGGCTGGTATCATCAAAGATGAGCTTGTGGGGCCTTTTTGGGTTGAGGATGGAGTCAAGCTCAACTCCCAGTCCTACTGCCAGTTCCTGGAAGACACCTTCTTCAAGCAGTGGTACAGGAAGAAGTCTGCATCCTTCAAGAAAAACCTGATTTTCATGCAGGACAATGCTCCATCACACGCGTCCAAGTACTCCACAGCGTGGCTGGCAAGAAAGGGTATAAAAGAAGAAAATCTAATGACATGGCCTCCTTGTTCACCTGATCTGAACCCCATTGAGAACCTGTGGTCCATCATCAAATGTGAGATTTACAAGGAGGGAAAACAGTACACCTCTCTGAACAGTGTCTGGGAGGCTGTGGTTGCTGCTGCATGCAATGTTGATGGTGAACAGATCAAAACACTGACAGAATCCATGGATGGCAGGCTTTTGAGTGTCCTTGCAAAGAAAGGTGGTTATATTGGTCACTGATTTGTTTTTGTTTTGTTTTTGAATGTCAGAAATGTATATTTGTGAATGTTGAGATGTTATATTGGTTTCACTGGTAAAAATAAATAATTGAAATGGGTATATATTTGTTTTTTGTTAAGTTGCCTAATAATTATGCACAGTAATAGTCACCTGCACACACAGATATCCCCCTAAAATAGCTAAAACTAAAAACAAACTAAAAACTACTTCCAAAAATATTCAGCTTTGATATTAATGAGTTTTTTGGGTTCATTGAGAACATGGTTGTTGTTCAATAATAAAATTAATCCTCAAAAATACAACTTGCCTAATAATTCTGCACTCCCTGTATTGTTTAAATATTATCATTAATGAACCTTGTTTCCCCCTGTTCACAAGCATTTATTAAACTTTCCAACATGATCGTGATTTACAAAGCTTTTAGATAGGACTACAGCAGTGACACCTTTTTCTTTCAGAGGAGATCATTTCAAGTGTCCACAAATTCTACTTTGCTACACTTAATAATTCAAAAGTATTATAACTATTAAATAATACACTAATCTGCACCAAATATTTTGGTAAGGAAAATATTAGAAACAAAATGGAGTGTATGTTTCTTTTTTTCTTATATACAGCTAACAATCCTACTTTTTTCCCTTGTTTTTCTAATATGTTACACATTGTGACGAAGTGCCCTTCGCCACTTGGTATTGGAGAGGACTTATTGCCAGCCTCCTGCCCTGTGACTATGGCCCTGGGACATATTGCCCTTTAAAAACAGTATTCGGCCATACCAGAGTGTATGTCACACATTCTGGCCCTTTAAATACAGTGGGGTCATTCGGTACTTGCCCTGTGGGAGCGGTGATACCCCAGATAGCTATGTCATGGAGCCCATTCATATAATGAAAGACTATGGGAAAGACTTTAGCTACATGGCAATTGAACTGTGTGAATAGGATCTGAGCGCTATTCGGTAGTTTTGTGCGCTCAGATCCCAGCTATCTGGGGATATGTGAAATATCTGTGTGTTATGTGTAAAAGGTGACTTTATGTATTTTAAAGTGGTTTATGTCTTTTTGCAACCATGTGCTCAATGGAGTCTGCCTCTATCCCTGGATAATTGGATTACTTTCCCCATTGTCTCCAGTACAGAGGCCTCTGTAAAACCTGTTTGAGCCAGGGCCCAAAAGATACTTTTACTAACGTTTGAACCCCTGGTCTGATTCATGCCATTTTTTTAATATGTTGTTCCACAATTTATGTTGTTCATAAAAATGTAAGTTTTATTTATGTACTATGTAAAATCATAAAGTTATAAAAATGTATAAAAATGTGTAAGTTTTAGCTTGGAGATAATTGAGTAGATACAGTAAGAAACTCAATTATCTCTCAAGCAGAGGGGAGGGAAACTGCGGGCGTTACTATTGTGTTATTGGTTGTTCTATACCTCCCCCCGGGTGTGTTCTGTTTGTACCTGACTGTAATAAAAACCAGGCTGGGTGTGCCAGCAAGAGAGTTCTTCTACTTGACCCTGCAAAACGTAGCCTTGTCTCGTTCTTGGAGGTAATTGCTATATCACACTGGGGATTGCTATGCGCTGCATATTCCCTTGAGCTTTAACTACTGAACTCTTGTTCTGATGTACTCTCCTTGGAGGAGAGGTCTTCTCCACACGGTCCTGGATGCTGGAGATTCATACAGGGTGGAAGGAAGACGGCGCGGCTCCAGTTAAGCTACGGCGGTTCTGGAGTCTGTGGTGGTTGTGGTGTCTGGTGCGGTGCTTGTAGTCCTCGGCGCAAGCTAGGACGCGTCCATCAACAGAGGTACCCAGTCGGGGTGCCAGGAGATCCGTTACACACATTTTCTAATGCAAAAAATAAATAGGCTCTACTACTCCTCTCCTATATCACTATAGAACATACTAAATGTGCATCCTTGTTGCCATGTGTGCAAATTTAAATTAATTATATTTATATAATTAATTATATTTTATATGGCATTGTTCATTAAAAGCACATGCTATATTGAACTTAAGGAAATTGCGATGGGTTGAAATATATAGAGCTATGAAGTATTGCTGTTTTTTGTAGGGACTTTCCACATTGACCTCTCACCTTCATTCTATATCTAGAGCATGCCACTGTTTTAGGGATAGGACAATAAGGTGTGAAACTCCACATTGCATTATTTAGTGTATGCAGCATGATCAGTGTCTCACTGCTTGTCCACAGTCATATTGTGCAGGTTCCTTCACTAAAAACTGCAATATGAAGTTTTGAGTAACGAAAGGAGTGAGTGAGCCACCTCCTATATGTATGCAGAGAGAAATTAAAACAAATATTAATGTTCCATAACTCCATATAATTGAGCTAATAGTTATTTTTATTACTAGCGACTTGCCCGTCAACAAATGACGGCAATAAAATTGTAAGGCATGTAATGCTGTTTGCTACAGAGAGTAAGTCTTTTGGTGGTCTGAGATCGTTCGGTGCTCATTTCGAGCCTTACGCTGAGCGTCTTTGGCGCTCATCACATGGCTCACAATGAGCACCTTTGGCGCTCATTGCGCGCCTCTGGGTTGGTGTATTTTTTGTTATTAGAGGCGCTTTTGCGGTTATTGCAAGGTCCGCGCTGATCTCTTTTTGGCGCTTATTGCAAAGGTCTCCCCTAGTGTACTTTGTGTCCTATGAGCACCGTTGGCGCTCCTTGTGAGGCACGCGGTGAAGGTCTTTGTCGTTTATTGCGATACTGTGGTGTTTTTTGGGGGGGGTTTCTGTATATTTGTTTAATGATAATTAATTAATTAATTAAATGATAAATTAATATACTTTACCTATTTGTAATTAATATATGCAGAAAGGAATGTGCTGAAGATCTAACAATCTGTTTTGATGTTCCTGCAGCATACAATGTAGATTTGCAGTGTTGGTGAGCTGAGGTGTAAGTGTCAGCAATGTGTGCAGTGTGTAGTGTAAATAGGCTGTGTGCGCGAGGGGAAGCAGTTAGTGTAGCTGGGTACTTCCGCATTCTGTAAGGTAGTGTTGTAAAATGGCTGCAACTGTGTATGTGGTACGCGGGTGTGGATGATTTTGTGTCCTTGCTAATAGTGTATGTTTTACCTCGTACAGGTTTTTGTAAAAGTCGTATGTGCTTGGCGGTGTTTTCCAGGTTTAGGAGTCGTGTAGCCTCGTTTTTGTTTTTCGGCGGCCGTTTTCTCTCTCGCTTAGCGGATTTCGAGTGTCTAAACTCTGTAAATTGGACTGAAATTGAGGTGTAACCTGACTTCCAGACATCCTTGCTGTGGGTAAGGTTTTTTTTTTTTTGTGTTTTGTGATTTTTTAATGTTTTCCGATGTGCGCAGGTCGGCCGTTAAGGTCGTATTTTTGCGGTTCGTATTTTTTTTTCTAAGTTCCGCAGCTCGCATTTTTTTGTGTAACCCCTATTTAGTCATTGCATGTTTTTTTTTTCAAAGTCCCGCTTCTGTGGCTGTTTGTAACCGCCTGTGAGGCGCCGTAGAGCCTCCACCTCCGCAAATGTGGCCCCTCGCTTTGCAAGGGTCTGCACTTGCGGCCTGCTATGAGCCTTCGGCTCTTTGCAGCCGATGTGGGAGCCTCCACAAATGCTGTGATCCGAAAGTCGGACGGGGTCGTAGTGATGAGCGCCTATGGCGCTCATCTCCACCAGCGCAAGGAGCGCCTTTGGTGGTCCTTGCCAGCAACTTGGGCCCTCGCTTTGCGAGGGCCGCAGTTGTGGCAGGCTTGCTATGCGAGCCCACAAGCATTAGCAACGACCCATATTTCTGAGAACTATATATGTGATGCTGGATGCAACATAGAATTTTAAAGGGCATTGTTATTTTTTTACAAGGATAATGTGCCTTTAAGTTTTGAAGACTTTTGGTGAAAATATATTTCTGTTAAATAAAAAAAAGCATAAAAAATGTTTAAACTTGTATAACCCTACAGTGTTTGCACTTACAGAAACTGAAAGCATCTGTGTAACTAACACCATCACAATTTTGCACCCAAATATATAGATTCAGCAAAGATTATTGCATAAATTGAATAAACTGCTTTTAATTCACACATGTTTTCAATTCTGAGAGTAATATGTGATATGGTGAGATAATGCTTTTGGGAAGGACTTAATTAACTTTAAATGATCTACATTTCTTAAAATAAGAACTGGATAGGAAAAGAAATTGATAAAATAAAACAATTGTGACTAGGGCATGTGGTACAAATAAGCAAGCATGGCATGAATACATGGTTACCTTTGACATCTGTTTCAATATGATATTCTCAATTTGATCTGCTATGACCTATCTTGTTTAACAATCTGACATCCAAGTCCTGCCCAGGCACTGTTTAAATATGTACGACTGGATTTTGTACAGCACTCCCTCATATTCTGCTTGCCATCTTAATGTTATTCTCATTCAACATCTCTAACGTCTAGCTTTATTTCAGAGACATATTTTACTTTTATTCTTACCCAGGCCTATTCAGATACATGGCCTCTCATATTTTCACCTCAATAAAGATTTACATTCTTCATAAGACCTTGCATATTCAGTGCTATGGCAATACTATGGCTCCTTATTCCCTTACACCGTCAATCAATATGCATTAGGAAGCTATATAAGAGAATCTAAGTTAGAAATTGAGTGCTGAGTTTATTGGCATTGAATGAGGTAGAGCTTTTTTCAGATGCTATGCATTGTTCACAAAATATGGATAGCAGGCTCAAGTGAACAAAGACTTGAGTACCAAGTTATTGATGAGTACTAGTTGTTTGCATATTTATGCATATTTCTGTTATCTCAGCAATACTGAGTAGAAAATAAATGTTAAGGTTTTAGACTTCTATTACTGCATCTGTCACCACCGATTCCACTTAAATGACCACTGTATAGTATCAACAAGCCAATTCCTACTGTCTATTAGTCGTAAAATGACATTAAAAACACTGTGCACAATAAAAATGAGTTGAGAATCTATTAAACTTATTTTTTAAACCTGTCAGGTTTCTCCTCTTACCAGTAGCTTATCTGTGGGCGTAAGTGTCCTTGCCAGGGGTTGAACTACAATGAATGAGTGGTAAAAGGGGTTATGATATTATCACTCACACACCCACTGATAGTACTGTAGTGTATTATTCATGATTGCTATTATAAAAAGCATGCTCATAGCTTATCTTACTTTATACAGCTCCAAATGCCTCAACAGGTCCACTAGTCATACAAAAAAGCTCTCTGCCAGTCTGACAGTGGTAAGTTAATGTGTGAGCACTGTAAAAGCTGTGTGCGTAGATGTTACAAGGGAGGAAAAGATTAGTTCAGTAGTTGGCACTGGAATATTGGGCTAGAAGCAAGATTGAAATTTTATCATGATTAATACATGAGTTATATTACTTCTAAGAATTGCTGCTTAGCATTTTTCCAAAGACTGCAGTAGAATATGTATTAACCATTACAAAATTTACATTTGTAAAATAAAACTCTATTCACTCACTACTCGTGCTCACGTGGACCTTGCTTGTTGCCAAGAGGACTCGTTGAGGCATCTGGAGCCTTGTATAGTAAACAGCAATGGCATGCAGAATCCTTTTTTATAGCAGTTACTAGGGTGCTCACATTCTCTGTACAAGTAATGATGTCACCTATGATGTCATAGCCACAGCCCATTTGGTCGGTGGGGAAAAGAGGCTCTGCCATGGGGAAATCTGGCAAATTTGAAAAACAGTTTTACTGAATTGTCTAGTTATTTTTTATCGTGCATAGTGTTTTTTTATGAATTTGTTGATGAACTACAGCCTCCTTTAAAGATTGGTCCATTTAGCATTTTCTGGGAGGTATTTGTTTAGTTTAGTTTGGTTTACAAACTCAGCCTACAGAGACATGGAAGTCATCAAAACTCTTGTGCACCATCAGATAGAAACTTGAATATCATCACCTTAGCCATGTGTGTTGAAACATGGCTTTAAGTTGTGCTTGGGAAATTTATGCTAAAGTTTTTATTTATAGGCTCCATTTAGTGAATACATTTTCTGTAACTCTGTAGATTCATACCAATTCATAGTTTAAAGTATATTTTGTCCAACTCAGGAGGGGCATTTTCTTGATAGCTAATTTACTGTTTTTCTCTGAATATAAATATGTATGGATATCTAGACCATTGGCAGGGCAAATTGTTTTACTTGCTTATAGAGCAATCTTGACTAACTCTGAAGTGAGTTAAATTAATTAAATATAACAAAGTTATAGATGAATATAATATGCTGAACCTCCTAGATGTGGCTTTTATTTTATTTGTAAATTGAATCAATTCTAATTAATTCCAACTTTAAGATTATAACCCCAGCATTAGAGTTCTTGTATCCACAAGTCCATATATCTTTATGTTAATTAGTAGAAACTCTGGAATAAATGGATAATTAAGTTGAATCTTTCATTTAAGGCTTTTTTTGTTTTATATTAATATTTCTTGGTATCTGCTGCCAGGCAGGCCATTGTAGGCCATTATGATGTTTGTGAAATTGTTGTCAACTAGCTTATAGTTTGCGGTCAGTCATAAGGCAGTGGAAAAGACCAGCATTAGGTGCAGAGTATCTTTGGCATGTTGCAGGAATGTAGAGATCCCATTTCTGACAAGATATTGGCAATTGTTGCTGTCGTTTGTTGTTGTTGATATTGCTCTTTATTTATAAAGTATCTGAATTTTCCATATCTCTATTTACCAAAGCACAATGAAGCAGCGTGGGTATAATAGGAAAATTACAAAGATTAAACAAATTAAAACTTTTGTAAAAATACAATACAATAAGTCCGTCCAGCCAATTTGGTGAAACAGAGTTTTGAAGAGCCTACAATCTAGAAGGATTCAAGAAAGACAACGACTGAAACACTGATTATCAGCCTTATTAAATTGCGATTCTGTAAATTTAAAATGGCTCTATAGAAGCACAGAGCATATTTTATTTACAGAAGTTTTTAGTTAGTGAAGACCTTGCTTTTGGATAAAAATTCACTAACTAAAAACTTCTCTAAAAAAATATGCTCTGTGCTTCTATAGAGCCCTTTTAAATTTACAGAATCGCAATTTAATAAGGCTGTCTATTTTAGCTTTGATGTTTTAGTAGTTAACTCCTTCTACCTCTTGTACTAGAGAGGCTGTGTCTTGGTTTAAAAGCACTACAAAACCCATAGTCATCTCATACCTGCCATTTTATGACATATATGACCGTGTTTTTTTTAATAAAAAAAAAAAATATTACTAAAAAAGAAAAAACATACTTAATGAGAAGTGAACTAGCAAACTTCCAATCACAGGTAGTTACTTTTACTACTGAACCATATTTATGTATGGTAAGCAATGAGTGAAACCATTATTTCTCACTCTGCAGTCTGTTCTAATTAGTACCAATCATTGCAGACTCATTATGTACATAAGTGATTCAAGAGTGTCTCTTTAACCTTTTGTGTGACTTTTTTGCTATTATTGCTTAGTTGTTTATTTGTGTGACCTTCAGTTGCCACATATATCCATCTCGTCCTCTGTCGTCCTATTCTTCAAGTGCCTTCAATCTTTCCCAGCATCAGAGTCTTCTCTAGGGAATCCTGTCTTCTCATGATATGGCCAGAATATTTATGATGACTTTAGTGACCCTTTAAACTCTAAACTTTAGTTCCAGTATTTAGTCCAACTTTCCCCTTAAACTTAATTATTATTTAGTTCATTATTTACTTTGTATAATTTAACACACACAATTCAAGCTCCTTTTATATTGTTTGGCCTACTTTTCTTTTTCATCTTTCTCATTATTCTTGTTAATAGATTGTCATGAACAAAAATAAGTCTAATTACATGACCTAAGCAAGGCCCATTTGGTAGGTGCATATAAGAATTTATACCCCATCACCCATTGAATACAAAATTAGACACAGATTAGACACAGACCATTTCTTGGGAGATAACTGGCCACAGCGTTTATTGGTAAACACAACATGATGTAATAACCATAACGATAAATACATAAATAAATAAACATAACCCCGAGGGGAGGAGCCTGGACAGAGACAGTACACCCTACGCCCAGAAGCCTCATCCAGGGCCTACCGTGTTGGAACATCCGTACCACCGTAGGGTAGGATCTCCCCCATTTTCCACTGTCCCGGCGACTCCCCTCACCACCCGCCGCTGTGACAAAATAAACAAACGTCTGATATCATATAATATACACTTAAAAGATACATCTACCACAATGAATACATAGACAACAACTTAATACACAGCTGCTTTTTTTTTTTTTACAGTACAATATATACAACACGTTAACAACAATACTCTAGGGATGGGTGGGTGGGCATCTGCTCCCATGGCTAGCTGGGGGCGGACTGGAGAAAATTGGCGGCAAATGCCTACATTGCTCCACCTCCCTCAGCTAGCCACCACCCCGCCCCTACCCGGGCCTGCCATGTCAGGTGGCCCCTCCCCCCAACCCCAGGCAAGCCTGAGGTGGGCTACGGGCCCTTCATGACCTAAGCAAGGCCCATTTGGTAGGTGCATATAAGAATTTATACCCCATCACCCATTGAATACAAAATTAGACACAGATTAGACACAGACCATTTCTTGGGAGATAACTGGCCACAGCGTTTATTGGTAAACACAACATGATGTAATAACCATAACGATAAATACATAAATAAATAAACATAACCCCGAGGGGAGGAGCCTGGACAGAGACAGTACACCCTACGCCCAGAAGCCTCATCCAGGGCCTACCGTGTTGGAACATCCGTACCACCGTAGGGTAGGATCTCTCCCATTTTCCACTGTCCCGGCGACTCCCCTCACCACCCGCCACAGAGAAGATCGCAGAATACCTTTGCGGATTCGACTCCCCCCACCAACAAAAAACACCATGGCCAGCCACATACCCTCCTAAAACCTAACTCCAAGGCCACTCGCCCGCATGGTCTGCTTTACTAATAGCCCATGCTATTTCCGCCCGATACCTTCCAATTCTCAAGACCATCTTCTCCAAAAGCCCATAGGGCTGTTACTGCATCTGCTTCTGCACCAAGCGAGTGGGCAGCAAGTTCCATGCGGAATATGCCCAAATGCTGCTGGCAATCTCCCACGTCGTAGAATCACTCATATAGAACCAGTCCCATTTCATCAAGGGAAGGTGCAAACCAACTTCGTGATTGGCTGAACCAAGAGAGCCGTAATCCAGGAAGGGGGAGCAATCAGCGTGCCCAACACACTGTAACTACCTCCTTCCCACCTGCTCAACTGGCTGCCGCTGCCACATGGTCACGTGATCACCCTGGATCGCCAGACCAGTCACCTGAGGTCGACATACCTTGTCTGTTTACCAACCAACCTCCTGCTACCATCCGACCAGCGGAAAGAGATGGCCGCACAGAAACGCAAGGATTTAAACTTGTCACAGACCTCTTTCCATAACCGCAGTAACCAGCCATATGGTCATACCTGAGGTCTCCCCACCTTGCCTGTATATATTAACCAAACTCTCACTACCGGCACACCAGCGGGAAGGAGAGATGGCTGCACAGCCCGCAAGGCTTCGCCCTTATCACAGACCTCCTTCCCGAACAGTGGTATCTCCGGCCCTTGCGAAAAGGCTACCAGTCGCCTGCTGTCCCTTTGCCATACCTCCTGTTCGCCTTTACGATCACCCTTTGGATCCCAAGACTAGGCACCTGAGGTCGCCCTCCCTGCCTGTATACTAACCAAACTCTCACTGCCGGCACACCAGTGGGAAGGAGAGATGGCTGCACAGCCCACAAGGCTTCGCCCTTATCATAGACCTCCTTCACGAACAGTGGTATCTCCGGCCCTTGGGAAAAGGCTACCAGTCGCCTGCTGTCCCTTTGCCATACCTCCTGTTCGCCTTTACGATCACCCTTTGGATCCCAAGACTAGGCACCTGAGGTCGCCCTCCCTGCCTGTATACTAACCAAACTCTCACTGCCGGCACACCAGTGGGAAGGAGAGATGGCTGCACAGCCCACAAGGCTTCGCCCTTATCATAGACCTCCTTCACGAACAGTGGTATCTCCGGCCCTTGGGAAAAGGCTACCAGTCGCCTGCTGTCCCTTTGCCATACCTCCTGTTCGCCTTTACGATCACCCTTTGGATCCTAAGACCAGGCATCTGAGGTCGCCCTCCCTGCCTGTCTACTAACCAAACTCTCACTACCGGCACACCAGCGGGAAGGAGAGATGGCTGCACAGCCCGAAGGCTTTGCCCTTATCACAGACCTCCTTTCCGAACAGTGGTATCTCCGGCCCTTGGGAAAAGGCTACCCGTCGCCTGCTGTCCCTTTGCCATACCTCCTGTTCGCCTTTACCCCTTGCTTTCTCTATCCATTCTTACGTCAGGACCCATTAACCCAGCTTGATTTCCGATGGGCCACACTGCTACTTGCCCCCCCCCCCCACCTTTGGGGGACTCCTCCTCTGAGCCTACGGATAGTGTACCCAGTGCCCAAACTGTCCAACCTCCCACCCTGGCCTGCAGTCTGAGGCTCGCACCTGAGAAGGAACCGTCCTCCATCCTGTCTTTTTGACCTTGTATCTTCATAATACTATATGCTCCTCTATCCGTACTGAGCACAGGGTTTTCAACAACGTTGTCCTGAACAAGCAACTACATACTGAGAAACAGCCTGCACCACCACTGCAATCACTGCCTACTCTACTTACTGCCCTTCGATCCACTGCCAACCATCCGTGTATAACTCTAGCAAGATCTACGAAGCCAAATACCTTACAGCACATACCTATCACAATAGCTTATGATACCACCTTGAATGATCAAAACAGGGTCCTCCATTTTTGGAATGTTGTTAATGCTGTATGTTCCCTTGTTTTTATCCCCTGTATTGCGCTACGGAATATGTTGGCGTGTTACAAATAAAAGTTAATAAAGTATCAAAGCGTGATACAACCGCCGGGGACGACAGGAGTGACAGCCCTTGTTGCATAGAGACCAAAAAAAAACACCTCTGTAATAACCCATATATACTCCTCAGTCTGCACGTTGCCAATCCCGGTACAAAGAGTTAATAATATCCTGGAACTCACCTGGAAAAGCATATAATACCCTCTGCTTTATGACTATTACCGGATATCAAGCGTTAGCGCCCCGCCAGCACGACCCCTAAGACTTTTATTTATTTATTTATTTTTATCCGAGACAAAATCTGACAATCCCTTATACATATCTCCATTACCATACAAAATAAAAAAAATATATACATGTGATAGACCCACTGAACACGCACACCGCTACCCACCAAATGGCGCAATCATGACTTACAATCTTTCATCTCGCTGCATAACCTACACTACCTCTAACCAGAAAGACCAGGGGCCCGACGCAGGTCCCCAGATGCCGTTACAGCCAGATTTGAAAAGAGCTGGTATATGAAAAGAAAAACTGCTACCAGCGGATCTAATCCATCAGCTACCCTGCCAACACTATGGAAAAACGTGCCTGTGCAAAAAACAACTGAGACAAAAATTACATATAAAAAACACTTGTCCACCTTTAACATCGGTAGCCTAGAGCACCAATGTCTATATTATCAGACGCAAACACCTCTACTATAACTAGGAATGTACCAAACACCTACCCTAGACCCACCTTCAGGAGTCAATATAACCACCCAAGACCATAGCGGATAAGGCATAAGAGTAAACCGTGGAGGAGTATACGACATACCCAAAAAGGGATAATTCTGCTGGAATGCCACCCGGCCTCCTTCCAAATCCCACTACAAACCTGAAACTAGTGGTATGAGAACTGCCTACCTGATCAATGGAACCCACGACGATAGAGATGATGAACGGGGAATGAGAACCTACGGCACAGAACGGTAATGCGATAAAATGGTAAAGCCTCCCAGCATACCGGGAGGCCTATACCCCTAACGTACCCTAGAACCACAAGGACAACCCTGCCAGGAACATGCAGGAATGACCCCGCAAGACAGCCGAGATGAAAATGATACCAAGGAGAACGAGTACAGGCAAATAGATTTACCCCATATAACTAACCTCCCGGTGGACCGCCTATGAAGGGAACTCAGGCACAATAACCTAACTATATCAAACATACCTGGCAGGAACCTACACAACAAATACTTGCTATGCCCAAGCCATCAGACCCCAAACTCCCCACTATCCCTTGATATGGACCTCTATAAAGTAGACTGTTTATAAACAGCCCCAATACCCCGATGTCAAGGCGGTTAAGTATAATAAGCGCGCAATGTCACTAAACAACCTGGGCACCAACCCGTCTAAGGAGGACACTATGGGAAGGAATTGGCCCTATAACTTTCTAAGGCCTCTCTGCCCTGCTCCCCCCTTAAGACAGCCCCTGGTAACCTGATATATAGGCTTATGGCCCCAATATGCCAAGCAGTTCCATAAGGGTGGTCCACTGACAATCCTTAAGGCACAGCACTAAGCGCTGTACCTAGTGCAGTTGCAGCAAGAACAACCGCAAATCATATGATCATTCCAGACCGCAACTGCTACAGTCCAATCTCACTATAAATCGCCTGGTGTTCAACCCCTTAGACTGCAATTGGAGAAGCCAACTGCCAGCGCCAGAATTAAAAGTCCTATCTGTCCCCCGTACTCCAGTTATGAACACACTATTATACAAATAACGCAAGGGAAAATTATGTAAGTATTAAATAATCACACAACGTCCTCAGACTCGTAGATAATAATATGAAATAGATTTATAGCGGATGAAAACCGCAGTATACAGAATATGTCAATATATATAACAGCAGTCCCCTAGACTTGACTATCATATTGACAGAGAATACTGCTATTAATGTGACCAAGTGCTGCTTACCTACACTGCAGCTCCCAGACAGCATGGCAGCCTGAGAGGGAAGGAAGGCCTGGGGACATCACCAGGAGTCCCAGCAAACAGCAAAATGGTACACACAGCCTTCACTAATATGATAATGTGCACTCTGACTACCCCACATAATCTATACACAAACATATATACAATACACAAACATATGTACCCATACAGCAAAACACAATACACATATGAAATACACACAACACATATACACAATGCACATGAATCAAACAAAGCCCATACATAACCAAAATACCTACAAAACAAATATACATACATATAAATATGTCCAAATACATACATATATAAATAGATCATACATACATAACAAGCACATGAATATCCATATACATAAACACAGAACCAAAAGCATACATATATCCCAATACACATATATATATATATATATATATATATATATATATATATATATACATAACCACATGCACACATATAAATATACACATACACACACATACATACATATCCATACATAAATATAATACTCAACAAAAAAACATACCCAAACACATATAAACATACATAAACACCCACACACATGTATACACACCTAAACATATATACATACAACTACAGAGTTATATAATGCAGTTCATAATACATGCTGCCTTGATAGCAGGGACACAGCTTACCCTCCCCTGCACACCCAGAGACAACACAGCCCTCACAGCTGCATCAACCAGGTCTGTGGCCTGAACCAGCTCAGCAGTGTTCACATCAGTGCCCCCCAGCACTCACATACACTATGACAAGGAGCACTAGCAGCTCCATCCTCTTCCATGGCTAGCTAGGGGCCAGCTCCCTAACACTCTGGAGGCCATAAACAGGGGCTGAACCAGCAGCACATCTGCTCCCATGGCTAGCTGGGGGCGGACTGGAGAAAATTGGCGGCAAATGCCTACATTGCTCCACCTCCCTCAGCTAGCCACCACCCCGCCCCTACCCGGGCCTGCCATGTCAGGTGGCCCCTCCCCCCAACCCCAGGCAAGCCTGAGGTGGGCTACGGGCCCTTCATTATCATGACACTGTGCTCAGAAAAATGTCTCTGCAATTTTTATAAGGTTATACTTGTAATTCCTAGAGCAAATTGTTTACCAATGTGTAATTCACGTTTCTCAACTCTTTAACCTCTAACATTTACCTTCTATTTAGCATGTTCCTCTATTTTGTTTTTGTCCTGCTTTTGGGTTTATATTTTACTAGCGACTTGCCCGTCAAAAAGCCGGGGCAATAACATTGTAATGCAGGTAATGCTGTTTGCCACAGACATCAATTTTTTTCCTTCGGTGCAAAAATGTGTTTTTGTATGCTAATTAAATCATTAATAAATTAATATACTTTACCTATTTTGAAGTAATATATGCAGGAAGCATTGTGCTGAAGAGCTAACAATCTGTTTCAATGTTCCTGCAGCATACAATGTAGGTTTGCACTGTTGTGGAGCTGAGGTATAAGTGTCAGCAATGTGTGCAATGTGTAGTGTAAATATGCTGCGTGCACGAGGGAAAGCCGTTAGTGTAGCTGTGTACTTCCGCATTCTGTAAGTTAGTGTTGTAAAATGGCGCCGATTGTGTAAGTGGTAAGCGGGTGTGGATGATTTAGCGTCCTTGCTAAAAGTGTATCTTTACCTTGTATGGCTTTTTGGAAAATCCGTCTGTGCTTGCTGTTGTTTTGTGGCTTTAGGGTTCTGTAGCCTCGTTTTCGTTTTTTCAGCAGGCATTTTTTGCTTAGGGGATTTTCGTATGTCTTAACACGGGAATTTGGACTTAAATTGAGGTATTACCTCACTTGTAGAGGTCCTGGGTGCCTCCCTTGCTGTGGGTAAGCTTTATATGTGTTATTTGTGTGTATTTATTGTGTTTTTAATGTTTTCAGGTGCGCGCGGTTCGGCCGTTAAGGTCATATTTTTGCGAGTTGGTATTGTTTTTTTTCTGAGTCCCGCGTCTCATATTTTTTTTGGCTAAGTCCGTAAATTTTGCATATTTTTTTGTATAAGTCCGTATTTAGTGATTGCCTGTTAGATCTATTTTGTGTGTGTGTTTGTAACCGCTTGTGAGGCGCCATAGAGCCTCCACCTTCCGCAAATGCGTGCAGGAAGATGTGTCCTCTAATTAACCTTTAATAAGACCATACAATGGTTACTGACCACTCTGATACAACCTGAAATTGATGGCAGTGGTGAATAGAGCCCATCTCACGTATTTACTAAAACAATCTAGTATTGCTAAGGCCCCCAAATTGTCCATCATTAATCTTTATTACTGTTGTGGATTATACAAATATCCCTACATTATTTAGTGTATATATATATATATACAGCATTCATCACTTTCGTAGCACTTGTGAACTTTAGCTCTGAAACAGTACTCAGTCCATTGCAGGCCATGAGGTAGGAAACAGTTAATTATACCTTCACTTATAAGTTCATTGTTTTTTTATTCTATAACTGCAAATCCTTCTTCCCATAAAAATTTGTTATGGAGACAGTCAACAATTATTTTAGTCTAAACACTAGGGGCCTCATTCTATTATCGGCCGTAAACCGTCCGTAAGGCTGCGATTCCTCTTACGGCCGGCCGTAAATCTTGCTACCGGCCATAAGCTCTGAAAACTTAAAAAAAACTCAAAAATAAATTCAAGCCTGCACTGTACAGCTCTGTAAATGCTAGGGAACATATTGGGGGACATGAGGATTAAAAGTAACCCACTCTCAAGCTTGCACATCAGCCCAAACCCGAGTTCAAGTTAACTGTTTATTTTCCGGCTGCGGGGTGGGCGGGTCTGAGGTGCCCCAAGCACTCTGGACTTTTTACATGGATATTTGACGTATATTAAAAAAAATATATTTTACTGATTTGAGTATAGGGGAATTTTGTGCTATTTTTGCTAACACCGAAAATCACTTTATAGTCTTCTCAAAGTGCAGGATGGCTTTATTTGGGCTATATTTCGTGCTTAATTGGTGCTAGCGGGACCTCTTTCCTGCAAGTAAGCTGCGGCTCGGTTTTAGCCTTGCAGAGAGGGTTTCCGGAGCAATTGAATTGCAAATAGGATTTTCTTACGGCCGATTTCCTTGCGGCCGTTTTAGATCAAAGGATTTCCTCCGGCGCAAGCGGCCGCAAGAGATAGCAAGGCACCGGCCGCAAGCCTGCCGGAATCCCTGGCCGGAGGGGAATAGAATAGCAGAATAGCTTGCGGCCGGCCCTTGCGCCCCTGCAACGGCTGCGGACGCTAATAGAATGAGGCCCTATGTATTTTGGTAGTACACAAGGGAATAGCTGAAGGATGATCAGGATGTCATAATTGACCTATGCGCAGAACTTGCAACTTGAAGGTGTTGTACGCATCTAGTGTGACGTACCAAACGGCATGTTTTATTTTTTAGTGGACCACCTAATATAAATAATTAATTACAACCCAGAACTCAATGCACCAGGGGTAGTGTAAGTAAAATTACCCTTAACTTTAAATTAATTTGCTCTAATAATGTAATATGTATTTGTGGAACATTATTATTAGAATATTTGGCAAATGTACAGTTCTAATGTATCAATGAAATGTATAATGAGTTGTGCCTGCACTACAATTCTCATCATTTTGGCTGCTAATGTGCAATTGCAAGGCCCACTGTGTTCATACATTTACATTTGATGAAATCTATTGCATCCCTCCTAAATAAACTTAGTCAATCTAGCCCAATCATTGATTGATTCAAAGCACAAGTAAATGAGAAAACATAAGATACATATATCACATATATAGGTCTCAGCAGGGCGACCTTGCCAAAATGTGTTGGTAACGCAACGTTAAAACTGCGCAAAGCGAGCCTGCTGCAACTGCGGCCCTTGTGAAGCGAGGCGCTCCTTGGCGCAAAACCAATGGCGCTCCTTGCGCTGGTGGAGATGAGCGCCATAGGCGCTCATCCCTACGACCCCATAGGGCTTAGTCAGGGAGCGCCAAACGCGCTCACTGTGCTGGTGGAGATGAGCTCCATAGGCGCTCATCCCTACGACCCTGCACGACTTGCGCATCATACCTACAACCCGCGGAACTACACATCAACAGAAAACTCAAATACACAATTCACAGTGCGAGACCCGTAGCACTTTAAAAAAATTGCCTGTAAAAAATGACGGCCCGTAACACTTACAAAAGGAAACCGCCACTTAGAAAAAAAAACTCGAGCAGAAAAAAAATATGAATTTAACGGCCTAATCGCGCACATCGAAAAACACGAAAAACACACAATGTTTAGAAACTAAAATAAATAAAAAAACACACACACAGCAAAGGGGGGCAGCCAGGACATCTGGGTATTTGTTTACACACAAATTTAACTTCAAATTCAAGACTTTCGCCACTCGAAAATCCCATAAGCAAGAGAAAAAATGGCAGCTGAAAAAAACGAAAAACGAAGCTACACGACCCCTAAGCACGCAAAACACCGCCAGGCACATACGACTTTAACACAGTACCGTACGAGCTACTAAATACACTATTAGGAAGCACGCTAAATGCTCAACACCCACGTAACACATCCACAATCGCAGCCATTTTACAACACTAACTGCAAACCAAAATGCGGAAGCACACAGCTAAACAAACGGTTTAACCTTGCGCACACAGTCTATTTACAAAAAAGACGTCGACAGGATCACAATATACGCTTAAGGTGCTCAGCACGCGCCTCACAAGGAGAGCCAACTGTGTTTACAGGAGCAAAACTACACCAGGGGAGAGGCTCGCAATGCGCGCCAAAAGGCGATCAGCGCAAACCTTGCAATGAGTGCCATAAGAGCTCTGATAACCAAAAAATACACCAACCAAGAGGCTCGCAATGAGCGCCGAAGGTACTCACACAACCAAAACACTTACTTTGTGTGGCAAACAGCATTACCTGCCTTACAATTCTATTGCCATAATTTTTTGACGGACAAGTCGCTAGTTAATGTATAAAACCCAGTTACTTTTATATATATAAATAGTACATTTGTGTTCACACTTGAATGTCTAAAACAAGTTAAAAAACTTGCTTCCTGCTCAGAACTCTGAGAAATATATATATATATATATATATATATATATATATATATATATATATATATATATATATATTCTGTATTCTGTATATATAATATGTAGATTTATATGTACATATGTCTAAAACATCTATTTATCATCTAAAACATCTATGAATTCCTTGAATGTATTTTGGTCACATGTGACTGAATGTAGATAGTACAGGCTTTGTGAACGCTACAATGTGCTATTGAAAGTGTAAAAGTACAACTTCCTTTCTGTTACATGCTTGACATGCATTCCACTTTAATGACTACTGATCTTTTGCGAAACAGAAAGGAATGGGAAGTATGTTCTAAGTTAAATTAGTCATTCTTCTGGAAAGTTATTGTGGTAAAAACTAATGGGTATCAAGGAAACAGTTATCACTGAAATCTGTTCAGAGAAGCTTGTCCTGAAACATTTAGGCTTCTGTGTGTGGGTGGAATGGGATAGGAAGGGTAATTGAGTGAGTAATAATTAGGGAATGTTTGAGGTCATGACTTATTACATCTATAAAGAAGGGTATTTACATACATAACAGATATACTCTATGTGACTAGTAAAATAGAGATATTCATTACAAATACAGATAAATACCAGAGAAACATTTTTTAAATTGCTTCTCATGGTAAGTATTCAATCAGCTTGATAACACTAAAGTATGAATCACGAATCACAGCTGGCTCATTCTCTACTCACTATGGGTATATAACAATCTTGCATTTCAATGAATTAAACCATATTCTGACTCATCACTGACACTTTAGTTTCTCTTTGGACATATTTCTACAAATGACTGGATGTCTGTCTCTATGCTGTCAACGTTTCATCTACCGTATATTCCAGGCACACTTGTATTATATGTACTGAGGAACTCCTTAAGGAGACACCAAAACCTATTTTAATAATTACTATAATGGAAAGATATTCTGGAAATAAATTAATGTGTATTTTGTTTGGGTGTGTAATTTGCTGTTTGCTATTGCTGACCTACTCTCACCTACAAATCTTTGTTTTTGGTATCTTTTAAATGGCTTCTTATCCATTTTTATCACAACAGGTAATGAGCCCTCTGTTCATAAAGAGCAGCTATAAAAGCCTGTAGATTTGTGGAATAGCCTAATTTATAAAAATGTAACTATGTAGATTTGTACACTCATACATAATCATATAGAGAGTTGGCTCAGAGGTGGGTCATTTCCCTAATACAAATAGGTATGCGTTCACATCTTGCTTGTTATCTTTCTTTTTAAATTATAATAATTCAGTTTTTTTGCAGGTTAAAACAGAGAACATATATAAACTGAAATGACAACTATGTTTTTGTAGTGCCTTTAGAGCCACAAACTCTTCAATCCAAGAATATTATATTTATTCCTAATCTATGTTTTTTATGCTATGAATTAAATACAAAAATATTATTATAAATGGTCAACTGGATTTTATCTCACAACCTCTCATATTAGAGGCAAATGTGCTACATGTGAGCCATTTCTCAACATGATGGATGCCAATGAGCATAAAAATAAATCAATTTACAATGTAATCTCAATCCACATTATCTATGCAGCTTCTTGTGGAAGAGTTTCAAGAGCTACACAAACAATAATTAAAAATGTTAATACAGTAGAATCCCGGTTATCCGGCACCCTACTAACTGGGACTCTCAAGCAACCGGCACCGACATCAATTCCCCATTTAAAAAAAAATCCTCCTTAAACCGGCATAACCGGCACTATCCGGCACTATTCAGCAGTTTAGACTGAAAAAAAACAAAAAAAACGAACTTGCTTTTTGGGGGCCTAAATGGCCCAGTTTAAGTGCTGATGCCTTTTTAAAGGCATTTTGGTTTTTTTTGGGGGGGGGTTTAAGGGTCGTTTAGACCCTTAAATTCAGGGACTTACAATTAACCGGTAACTACACTTATCCAGCAGTAGGGAGTCCTCGTGGGTGCCGGATAACGGGGAGTTTACTGTATAAGTCAAATTTTCATCAATGATGAAAAATGTATCAGCTTTCCCACATGATTTTCAAGCGTTTAAAACAGCAGATGTGGAACTTTCATTGTTCCTTTTAAATGCAAAAGGGATATTCCTGTTGTCTACAATTCGCTCCTGGATATCCCACCTGGGAATATTGATTTAGCTGCTTCTGATATATGTATGTTTTTTACACACATCTGTATGAACATCTGTACGTATATATATTACATTACAATGCATGAGAAAAATGTAGTTCTAGTATAGGGGATGTTTAAGGATGTTGAACAAACAAACAGTATGCCTTTCAAACACATTATTATCAGATTAAAGGAAATGCGTTTGTTAATCTAGGCAATTTTGGTTCTCCAAAATAAATGTATTAAGAAAGGTTAAATAAGGATTTCTATGTCCTATGTATTGAGATCACGTAACAAGGCTAAAAGGGACCCATATGTTTCCCTTTGTAGAGGAAACATATGGGAAGCTTGGGAAGCTATGGCTGCTCTTGACATATTAGAACAAAGCCCTGGGACATTAAAGTGGATGCCTCAAGCATCTAGTGTAAAATAATATCCAAGAAACAGTTAAATTAGTTTTGAACACATTTGTTCACCAAGGCATAATATGTTTATCTCTTTTGTTCTATACTAAGGGAAATCTGTGATTTTAAGCAATGTACATATTCTGATTTTTTCATCATTGGATGGCTACCGATACATCTTTCCTCAGCTCAAGTGGTCCAGTATAAAACCACAATATTGCATTTTTAAATCGTTTTAGCAGTTACAAGGCAATAATAGAAAGATGTCTTTCATTTTATTTATTTATTGTATGGTTATATAAATGCAAGATATTTCACAAAACTGTGTTCTCCTAACACATATTCTTGTGTATTCTCTCCTGAATAAAAGGGCAGCGCACAGGATATAATTTAATGCATTATTGCAATCTCCTACCATCATGTATGTCTTTTCAGGAGCAAAACTCTTTGTAAAAGCTGTTCAGTGTATTGTTATTATTAACATTTATAGTTTTCAAGAAAGCATACACTACAAATTGATGGTTTTCCCACTATACTTGGACTAGAGCTTTTCACATCTTTCTCAAATTACGGCAACGTCTGCATCAGATTTCCCAACAGTTGCCTCATTACATGACCCAAGCATGGTCTGATATGGTGATAGAACACTTTTATCCATGATCGGGATCCTTCACACAAATACCCTCTAAAAATCCAATAACTCACACAAAACAAAACTGGTATTGGTAAAATGGGCCACAGCGCATATTAAGTACAATATACAACATTATATTATTACTGGGAGAGGTGCCATCCTACTTTAGAATCGCTTAACCCTGAACATTGTCCATGGCTGCCAATGCAGAGATGCTGTTCTGCAGTTGGGAGAGTTTTAGCATTCATCTCACTGCTAAGCAGGCGACTTCCCTGCCACTAAATCTATGACAAACATATAACATTAACATAACATTCTGCATACTTAAATCACAGACAGGGC
The DNA here is from genome assembly GCA_027410445.1 of Discoglossus pictus. Taxonomy (NCBI): domain Eukaryota; kingdom Metazoa; phylum Chordata; class Amphibia; order Anura; family Alytidae; genus Discoglossus; species Discoglossus pictus. The sequence goes on along the minus strand of CM050165.1, from coordinate 227,484,947 downwards.
ATATATAATATTTCTTAAAACTGATTAAAAAAATATATATATCTGTATAGGGATGGGTCAGAAAACAATAAGCAGGATGGCAGGGAAGGAAAAGATGGCGCCCCATCCCTGATGGGCTTATCTAACCTCCCTATCCCCTCCCCTGCTTTCATGCCCCACCTATATCCCACCCATCAGCCCTGCCAAACTAAACGTTACAGAAAAAGCCATTTGCACCAACCTTCCTACACAGTGTCAAATTCAGTGATCAACATATTAGTTTTATTGCACAGACCAAACAATCAGGAAGATCAATTTGTTTTTTTTTTATGAATGCTTTTATTTGCAGCTTTTCACTAAATCCACACTGTTTGCCAATATTTAAAAATATTCCAAAACCTGCTCAGGGAGTAAAATAACGATTTCCATTCCATCCTTCCTGTCACGCCTTTTTGATATAAAAAAGAACAATATGTTCTTTTAAATGCTCTATAAAAATAAATTACAATGATCATTTAACATAGTTATATACAATATTACAAGTTATTAAAGATCAGAAAGTTTGCCAGCTGCATTTGTTGAAACAAAGCTCAAAAGGAGAAGTTACGGAACTTCCTGAGAAAATCTCCATTCATATGTTATCGTATGGGCCAATAAACTAACATGTGACACTTCTAATAGTCCTCTGATAATTCACATGGGGAATGGCCATGCATTTGCCACTGGAATAGATGTATTAAATTAATTAGCATTTAATAGCATCTATAGTTTATGTGAATATAATGTGAACTAGGTAGCAACATTCACAAGTCAGGTCAGCTCAGCTGGATTTTTCCAAATTGAATATAATATTAACTATTGTAAGAGGTTGGTCATAACTCATTCCACAGTGCTTTAATCTCATACTGTAAAGTAAACAATCACATTCTTATCAGGACTAAGGTATCTTACACTGAACATTCCTCACAGTCATCTTTACATTGGAATTCCACTAGTACACTTCTGGCGCCACAAATCGCAAGGATGAAAAGGATAATAAAATCTTTATTATCCAATTACCAGACAGCAGGGCAAAGCAACTGAAAGATAAAGAAATATTTCCAAGATCACACAAGCTGATCATTCCTGGGTAAAATGTACATAAATCCTAAGCATCACAGTATATAATATGACACCTTCTTGTCAAAATCAAATTTTTTAAAACCATTTTTATTGGTTTTATATAGGTGTATAGGATTGAAAGACAATTAGCTTATTTTGGGGATTTCCAATAACCTTTCTTGGAATACACAATTTTGGATAGAGCAGCACAATAGAGTTTTGTTGAATCAAATAAATAATATGATCTATTGGCAGCTGAAATGCATACAGATGGGAAAAAAAAGCAAAATAGTCTCTTTTAAAAAATGAAAACCCCTTTTAATGCTTTTATTACTATTTTAAAAAAAAATTTGAAGTAAAAAACATTTGAAAAGTGAAAATTAATACCAACAAATCATTTTCTGATTGGCTTACCAGAGAGAAATCTGTGATATGCATGACTTTGCGTCTTTCACAATATGGCTTCATAAATACATGAACTGAAAAAATTGCTTGAAAAATAGGCATAACATAAGATTTATAGGTGAGGCAGAAGACGTCATATTACAAATGTGATCTGATTGCATTCTTTATGCCAGCAATTCCTGAGGATTTTTTCATAATCACAATAAATAGAGACCAGAAGTTGAATATCTCCTTATTCAAATTGTAAATTCCATGAAAACAACATATTTAATTCTGTATTTCAAAGTAAAGGGTGAAATCAAAAACTTTCAGAAGTTTTTTATATGCAAAATACATTAAATTATTCATTTAATAAATTAATTTAAGAACGAAAATGAAAATATTAAAGCCATTCTGAAAAGGATAACATATTATTAGTTTGATATATCTTAGTCTTACCAGTGAAGTGATAGAAACTTGAGAAGAAATATAAACAAGGACACCTGGAGAGGCTATTGTATTGCCGGATGTTTTATACATTCGAAAGAACAGTGATTAAAGCACAAGGTTATTTCACAGCAGACTTAAGCAAGGTTGGCTTCACATTATTTCCTCTAACATGTCAGTACCAAGGAGGAGAAAACCCTGGCCTCTCTTAAATGCATCATAGAACATTTTGGACTACAGTGCCACTTAAACTGTAGCATATTAAAAAAATAAACAGCAGCGCTCTACCTTTCAATGAACTCCCCTTTTTGTATAAAGTGGACAGATATTGAATGTCAGACAAAACAAAAGACCAGCTTCTGATTTACATAAATAATTACAAACTCTGGTATTCCGGTAAACCAAAGGTTCCAAAAAACATAGCCTATAAGCAGTTCTTAATAAACGAATGAACATTAAAGTAAATAGACATATAGTTATATTATATTCCTAGTGAAATTAAACACCAGGCATCAGAAGAAACTGACAACCAGTAAGGGAGGGAGCACAAATATGTGCTTTGACTGAATTGTGTAGCTAGAAAATGAATATTGAATTATTTATATGTTTACATATTTTTATTAACAGAAAAATAAAACTAAAGGAACTTTATAGCATAAAATATTTATATATAACTACATACCAAACATTCACAAATCTTTACCTCCCATAAATGTATGGTACCTCATTTCTAAAAAAAATCAAAAGCAATTCTAAATTATTGGTTATCTTGTGACTTCACAATTGCAAATAAAAAAACAAAAATCCCCAAAGGAAATATTTTTGAAAGTGATAAATGCAACAAAACTTTATTGATGAAGCATGGAAGGTATTTCGCTCTGGGTTCCAACTTGTACAAGATAAATAAACATTGTGCTTGGAGGAGCCCACCTCCATTACCCCTACCTTCACCTTGCTCTTTAGTGTCCCTTTAGGTTATCCCAGAATCCCCCAATGGGTAGTACTACCTACTTTGGAAATCACTGATTTAGCCAGTTTTAGAACTAGTTGTTTATGACTAAATATATGACTAAATAGCATTTCAACCATTCCAACACAAATGATTTGTAGAATTTAGATTTTCAGTTGTTGTAATTGATTTCCTATGGCTCTTTCTCATAGTGGTCTTATATTTTCTTTACTAATTAAAATATGGACCTATTGATTAACCTGTTAAATTTAGATCACCAGTATTAGATTTTTGAATTTAATCAGTCCTCCATCGCTTTGCATGTAGTAGAATTATCATTAAGAGTAAACCCTTAATGACCAAATTATCGATTTTTCACCAAAGAACGAAATATTCAGATATACCATATTTTTTATAGAAATTCTCAAGTTCACACATTTGAAAAGTACTGCAAATGTCATTATAAAATTCTAATTCTAATTCATATTTTAATTAATGTAATGGCCACAAAAGAATTAAGTTCTTCATATGCTAAATAGCACATTTAATAAACTTGCAATTTAGTTTTAGTTAGAAAAAAAACAAGAAAGATAGGTGAGAAGTGTATAGGAAGAATAATTTGTTGGGGGCGAAAATTAGATGGTTACTAGAAATGTATTCAAGTTTATAATCATTTGTTTAGGAGTCAAATATTACTTGCATTGCAAGCTTACCAAACTTTTCATATTTCATTGGTGAGTTCTGCAGTTTGACCATTTAATTATGATAGTTCAGTCTCTGTTTTCTCTTATCATTAACACTTGCTTGTACCTTAGAAGTATTAGCACATGTTTTTGTTTTTCTGTTACAGCCAGGTTGGATTCTTGTTTTCAGCCCTAAAGAGCCAACCTTGTGTATACATGTATGTAAATTAAACCCTGCCCGCTGAGGAGACAATAATATGTTGAGAAATTAATAATGAGATGAGACCACTGCATATTTTTATATATTTTTTATTTTTATATTATATCCACTGTTCTTCAAGCCTCAATAAAGAAACCTTTTCATGATTTTATTGGTTTTGGCTTTCTTTCCTAGGTGATACCTGGCGATAAGGAATTTCCCCTAACATTTCTGGTGGCCCATATGGGGAGGCAATAAATCTTCTAAAAAATACCCTCAGCACTGCCAAGACCAACAGCTCTACCACACAGATCAGGAAAGGTCGACAGGATACAGTAAGCAGAGCCAGCTTTGTGAATCTGCAATAGGGCTGTGACCTGTGTGGAGATCTGGGGAGGACTGATTGGTCTGAGAGAGTGATACCTTGAATCCATTTGCTTCAAAATGCTCTTAGGAGGTGCAAACCTAGCTGAAGAAGGTTTTGTTTGATTTATGAAAATAAGTATAAGGACATAAGTGCTCTGGAAGTAGATTGATATACGAAGTGGAAGTGTATACTCTGAGTGGATATTACCAGTGGAGCATGTATGCTCCTCCACAACACGGGAGGCTTCTAGCAGTTAAATCTCCTGTAGTTAGGAGTTATTAACCATTTTTATTTAAGTGTTTGTTTGTAATCGGAGGGGCGCCATGTGTGACTGTGTGAGTGTGAAGGAGGGAGACAGGAAGCTGCGATTTTTGGTTTGTGGAATTTATTTTGTGTTTTTCTTTTTCTCACAACCATGATGCTGTTCTGTCTCTTTTCCTGCTCTGTCTGTGAAATACTTTTTTTTGGGCTGTATAATTTATGTTGTGAATTTTTTTTACAGCTGCTCTGCAGCTTTGTCTCTTGATGGAATATTCAATGAAACCAAACTTTATTGCATTTTGTTGGTCTGCTTCAAACTTGATTTGTCCATTGTCTAAAGTTTGAATTTCCCATATGACTGAAGTGATTGCAGAATAATAAAAATTAATGAGCCATGGAATAAGTACTTTATCAAGATGCCTGGTGACTTTGTGAATCGCACTGGATAATGAACGGGGGATCATAAAACACAAGTTGGTTAGTACATAATGGCATGGGCATTGAGAGTGAGCAAATAAATGAGTAGGATTGGTTGAGGTCTTTTCATTAGGTAAAGGTCCTAGAGAGCGATTGTAGAAAGACCAACAAAGCAAACACCATGTGGTACCTTATACTTTTAAATGGTCATTATGTGTTCACCACTATAGTGTCTACTTAATAAATATTGTGCCATTTTCAGCTATAGTTGTTTAGCTGAAAGAACCCGATATGACACCTTCAAAATATTAATTACAGCTTTCTGAATTCTATTTTAAACTTAATCAATGATCTTTGGTCAGAATAAAAAGTACTGTATATACTCGAGTATAAGCCGAGTTTTTCAGCCCTTTTTTTAAGGCAAAAAAGGGCCCCCTCGGCTTATACTCGAGTCACTCTCCCCCCGTGTCTCTCTAACCCCCCCGTGTGTCTCTAACCCTCCCGTGTGTCTCTAACACCCCCGTGTGTCTCTGTGTCTCTAACCCCCCCGTGTGTCTCTGTGTCTCTAACCCCCCGTGTGTCTCTAAGCCCCCCCTTGCATCTCTTTCCCTCCTCCCTCCTCAGCATAAACCCCCCTCCTCCACCTAAACCCCCTAAATACCTCCCCCCTCTCCCCTCACATACCTGCTTGTGCTCCGGCCTCCACTCCTTGATTCGGCGTATGTGACGTCAAATGTGTGCCACGTCATTAGCATATACCGGGTGCCGCACCCGGTATATGCTAATGACGCGGCGTGCCTGTGACGTCACATGCGCGCTGGCGATGGGTCAAGGAGCGGAGGCCGGAGCACAAGCAGGTAAGTGAGGGGAGAGGGGGGGGGTATTTAGGGGGGTTTAGGTGGAGGAGGGGGGTTGAGGGGGGTTTGGGTTGAGGGAGGTTGAGGGGGGTTGAGGATTGGGGTTGGGGTTGAGGGGGGTTGAGGTTGAGGAGGGGGGTTGAGGTTGAGGAGGGAGGTTGAGGATGAGGAGGGGGGGTTGAGGAGGAAGGTTGAGGAGGGGGGGTTGAGGAGGGGGTTAAGGATGAGGAGGGGTTTGAGGATGAGGAGGGAGGTTGAGGAGGGGGGTTGAGGATCAGGGGTTTAGGAGAGAGGATGAGGATGGGGGGTTTGAGGATGGAGGTTGAGGAGGGGGGTTTGGGTTGAGGCAGGTTGAGGAGGGGTGGTTGAGGATTGCGGTTGAGGGGGGTTGTGGTTGAGGAGGGGGGTTGAGGTTGAGGAGGGAGGTTGAGGATGAGGATGGGGGGGTTGAGGAGGAAGGTTGAGGAGGGGGTGTAGGATGGGGGGTTGAGGAGGGGGTTGAGGATGAGGAGGGGTTTGAGGATGAGGAGGGAGGTTGAGGAGGAGGAGGAGGGGTTGAGGAGTGGGGTTGAGGATCAGGGGTTTAGGAGAGAGGATGAGGATGGGGGGTTGAGGATGGAGGTTGAGGAGGGGGGTTGAGGAGGGTTGAGGAGGGGGTTGAGGATGAGGATGGGGGGGTTGAGGAGGAGGTTGAGGATGGGGTGGTTTAGGAGGGGGGTTGAGGTTGAGGAGGGGGGTTGAGGATGGGGGGTTGAGGAGAGAGGATGAGGATGGAGGGGTTGAGGAGGGGGATAGAGGATGGGGGGTTGAGGAGAGAGGATGAGAATGGGGGGGTTGAGGAGGGGGATTGAGGATGGGGGGGTTGAGGAGGGAGGTAGAGGAGGGGGTTGAGGATGAGGAGGGAGGTTGAGGAGGGGGTTGAGGATGAGGAGGGAGGTTGAGGAGGGGGATGAGGAGGGAGGTTGAGGATGAGGAGGGAGGTTGAGGATGAGGAGGGAGGATGAGGAGTGGGGTTGAGGATGAGGAGTGGGGTTGAGGATTAGGAGTGGGGTTGAGGAGTGGGGTTGAGAATGAGGAGGGGGGTTGAGGAGGGTGATAAGGGAGGGGGGAAGAGACACAGGAAAGGGAGAGGGGAGAAGAGAAAGGGGAGAGAGTTAGGGGCGACACAGAGGGCACAAGAGGGACACAGGGGGCAGCACATTTCCCACACTCGGCTTATACTCCAGTCACTCATTTTACCCAGTATTTTGTGGTAAAATGGGTGCATCGGCTTATACTCGAGTATATACGGTAACTTGGAATTATTGGTACTGAAGTATATGCTTAGTTAACATGTCTGTAAAGGTATAATGTTATATTCAGGTATATTCAAGTTAAACATCTTGCTCGACCTTTGCCTTGCTGGCTGCTGACCGCAGGGTCTGTACATTCCATACAAATTTTGCCACCAGGGTCCTTCTTTTTATATGTATGCATAGGATTTATGTTCTGTTCTCCTACTCTTGGTACTTCTCCTTATCACCAAGAAATAGATGTGTAAATGGAATATGTTGCAACCTGCTGACCACCTGTGTCTGTTAACCACATACAACTGCCTTGTAAGCTATTACGTACCTGATAATAATGCAAATAATGGGAGGGCAAAGCCCTATATAATGTTCTGCCATAATGCCTATTAAACTGAGACACTTTGATATCACTATCTTGTGTGTGTCCGTCTGTCTCCCATTTATCTGAGCCAAGAGGAGAGAGGTGCCTAAGGAAGGTGGATAAAGGTGTAGCGCTGTTCCTAGCAGTGGAAGAAATTCTGCTCTAACAATTTTGGGGCTTAAATCTAGGATATCCCTCCAGAACTGGTGAGTAAAACATTTCTTTATAAACTCCCCTTTTCTGCAGGGGTATCATAATTATTAAATTGGGAAAGCGCTTTTGTTGTGGGTTAGAGTCCCCAACGAGTTTTTGTTGTGGTTACAGTCCACAACTATAATTTATTGGTTCAATTCCCTAGTAGTTTGGGGGGGCAAAGTCCCTAGTACTTTTTGGGTTAAAGTCCCTAGTAATTTTTGGGTATAAAATCTGTAGTAGTTTATGGGTTCAAGTCCTTAGTTGTAAGATTTCACCATCTTGCCATACTCTCTCCTCCTGGTAAAAATGGGTGTGGGATGCTGGGATAGAATCACTGAATGCTTACATAAATTGTGATTGAATTAGCTTAAGAGTAAAGGGAGTAATGCAGCCCACAAGTCTTTTGTAAAAAAAAAGAGAGAAATTAGAAATTAGAAAAAACAGATAGGTAAGTTTGGAGAGTGATAACATTTTGTTGAAGATTTTTGCTAACTCCTAAAGTTTTCTCTCTCACTAAGAGAAGTTTTGTATGCATTGTTATATATTAAATCCAGCTAGTGGATTCTGGTGAAAATAATGAGGATATCTCTTTAAAAGTCAATGTTTAATTATGCTGCATTTTTCTTGCCACAGCACTACTAAACAAAAGCTATATGATTTTTTGTTTTGTCTTAATGTATTTTCGTGTGTTTAGCAGTGGCGGCTGGTGGCTTTCCAACTTTGTAGGGCTGAAAACAGAGACCTGGCCCCTCCCCTTACATTGACTCCACCCAACAGTATAAACCACTCCCCTTCATAACATGTTACCAAAACATGTATAGACCCTGCCTAGTGACACAGTCTCCACCCATGAAAGTGATCCAATAGAGAAAGACAGGGTCCAGATATAGGGGGGGGGGGGGGAGATAGTGAGAGAGGTGGATAGAGAATTAAAGAGAGGGATAGAGAGAGAGGGATAGAGAGAGAGGGATAGATAGATAGATAGAGAGAGAGAGAGAGAGAGAGAGAGAGAGAGAGAGGGAGGGATAGAGAGAGAGGGGAAGGGAGAGAGAGAAAAGGATAGAGAGAGAGGAAGGGATAGAGAGAGAGAGAGAGAGAGAGAGAGAGGAAGGGATAGAGAGAGAGAGGAAGGGATAGAGAGAGAGGAAGTGATAGAGAGAGAGGGAGATAGAAAGTTAGAGAGATAGATTATATGCCTTTTCTTCTATCCCTCTCTAGCCACCTCTCCTCCCTCCCTCAATACCGCCCACCTACATTCCTCTTTATCTATCATTCTGATCCTAGGTCAGGTATTTAAGACTGAGCCAATAATGATACAAGCAGATACAATGATAGCAGCAAATATACTGAGAGAGTAAAACTGCATAAATAAGTTATTTGTTAAATGAGCAAATAGATTAATAAAACAAACAGAGACTAAATAACACGTGGGAGGAACATCTTGCACCTACAGAAGGACAGGGTGATAATTCACCAACAGACCAGAACAAGAAGGTTGCACTCCAAGTTGGTTCTGCATGACTCAGTACTGTTTTGTTTCTCCCTCCATTTTAAACATTATTATTTTTAATAAATACATTTGAATAAATCTATGTGTTTTAAAAAAATATTTATTTAGTTTATAGGCTGCCTTTACATAATTAACATAATTAATATTAAGTTGCAAAAAACATATCTGAGTGGTTAATTAACGTGTATTTCTAATTCTGCTTCTTCACACACACACACACACATATATATATATATATATATATATATATATACATATATACACATATACATATATATATATATATATGTGTGAAGGGTGAGGTAGCCGTGAATGTCCAGTAATCCAGTTGAATAATCAGAGTATTGCAGTGAATAGTGATACCTTTTTAATTGGACAAACGTATTCATAATAAAGCGACGAGCTTTCGAGAGATAATGCCTCTCTTTATCAAGTCAAAAAGCGATACTGATACAAGTATGAACTAAAAACAGTAAACAGAAAGAAATGAAAATTTTTTTTTGGGAAAAACAAGGACAAAATTCATATATATATAGCAGTGGAAGAAATCCTGCTCTAACAATGTCAGTACCAGATTCTTCCTTTTTTCTGCTTGTAATGTTTTCTTCCTTTTTTCATGAGTTTCACATTATCCGTCAATATGATTATTTTTTAGAGAGTAGTCCTAACATCTTTATCTAAGTACATAAAAGAGACTCACTGCCCTATTGACTATTTCTCTGAGCTCATTCATGTACTTTAGAAAGTAAGTTCTCCAAACCCCATCTCCTTTTATATCAATATGCACTGTAATGTCTTTACTTGTATGTATGCTTGGTACTCCTTGTATAAAACTACTGTATTTGCAAAATGTTAACAATAGAAAAAAGGGGGTCATTTTATATATGTAAACATAAAAGGTTGCTACTAGTGCTCATACTAAAACAAGGAATGTTTGTGTAATAGTTTTCCCATCAATTGGGAAGTGAAAGTGCGACAAATAATTTCAAAACAGAAGAATCTAGTGAAATGTTTGAAAAGACATGATGCTGTGTACGGAAAACAGTAGTGCTAATTAATATCATCTTGACTGATGCTAATTTCCGTAGTACAGTACGATAAGGCTGGCAGCTTGCAGGCTGTCTGCGCTCGTTTCTTCCCAGACACAATCCAGGACTTCCTGTCCCCACAATCACCGCACAAGGTCTGTGGTCTGCTTTTGCTGAGAATTTTACTTTTCAAATATTTTTTTTTTTTCTGTAGTGGTTGAAGCCAAATCACAGACCAACAAAGGAAGTCCTGACGTGAATAGTTCAACATTTCAAATAACAAGAGGAATGTAAAACTGTCCCACAAGGCAATGGAAGGGAAATATCCACGTCTGTTAAGCAATATGTTAATGTTTCTTTTAGCACTCCATAATAGCCTTGTGAGTTTCTTACGTGGAAACACGAGATTAAAGTCAGCACTCTCTTTGTTATTCGAACTTGTAAATTCAATTTACATTTATGAACTTATTATATGAAGTTTAGATCACTTACTGTTGTACTTCTCATGTGGTGATCTGGCATTTATGTTCTTAGTACAGTGACTTGTTAAATCTGTTTTTGCTCTTGAATAATAGTCTACTGGTCAATGCATGCATTTACTAATAGTCTTTACCTATTGAGAAGCCATACCATATTTTTGTCTCAATATAACTACTGTTATTAAAAGCTGTTTGGCTTAACTCATACTGAAATTACATACTTTGATTTGGGCACATGTAGAAAATCTCAAGTTAAAATTTAAAAAAATGTGCAATATTAGTGTTTAATTCTATTACAATATATCACTATAGATGTTTTATTGATTGCATTAATACTTACAGACAATTGAATAATTAACAGCAAATAATGGATAAGCTTCCCTAAGTTTCACAGAAGATCTAAAGGGGTTGCAGTTACTGTTTTTCTATGATCTCTCATTATATAAGTGTAACTGATTCTATTAAAATTGTTGTAAAGTGAAAATAAACCTTATAATGAAAAGCATAATTAATCATATTATATTATATAGTATAATCTTCTAGTTTTGCTTATAAGACAGAAAAAATACTGGTATAATGGATAAATAGGTATTCCTTTTATATTGCTCATTTAACAAGGTATAACTGTACTTAGAAACTCACTTTGTCATAGAAAATATCATAGCCTTTTCACACCTTGTGTGAAACATACTGATTCTTAACCTATTTTGTAAAGTTATTCTCTAAATTAAAAAATAGTTTGCTCTTATTAGGCTACCACCAAAATCATGGTCAATTTGTAAGCCTTTTAATCAATATTTTACAATATAACTAATGGTTGGTGATTTTTTAATTGCTGAATATCAACAGCCTTACTAAATTGCGATTTGGTAAATTTAAAAGGGCTCTATATAAGCACACAGCATACTTTATTTACAGAAGTTTTTAGTTAGTGAAGACCTTGCTTTTGGATAGAAGTTCACTAACTAAAAACTTCTGGAAAAAAAATGCTGTGTGCTTAAATAGAGCCCTTTTAAATTTACTGAATCACAATTAAATAAGGCTGCAAATATTTAACATTTGAACATATGGATATCACAAGAGGAATTATGTTGTATTAACTTTTTCATTGTCTCACATAATAGTAATCTAGCATAAGTGACTCCACATATGTCAGTTCTATCACACTACATAATTTTCTATCAAACAAGAGCAAGAAAGAACCCAGGTGGGTGAGAGTTTTTAGTCTGGTGCCTTACTAGTGGCTTTCATGAGATTTACCCAGAGTACTGTAATATGGAGGCATATTGTTTTTCAATACTATAGTTTCACCCGTGATGCACTCAGTTTTCAGTCAGAACTGTCCATGACCAGTGTTTCAGTCTATTGCATGGTATGTTTTTTAAAGGCACACTATATTTTATTCTGGTTGGCACTAGAACAGTGCCATCCTACAACTTTAGTTTGAGGGGGAAGATATGAATTGGCCAGAGAGCTGGTGGGCCAGATTCTCATGCCAAAGCTACTGGTATAGGATGCATGACGGAAAACATCATTCTGACTGCATCATATATATGTGTATATATGAAAAGGAGTAATGTACAGGGTTGAGTCACGTTATTATGACCACTGCCTACTTTTGACATTAGAAGAGCGTAACCAATGAAAAACGGTACGTGTCGTGAGCTGGTGACATGTAGGCCCCTAGAAAACATATCAACCATTGCTGTCATGGGTAAAACGTGCGTTTTATCCAACTTTAAAAAGGGATGATCATTGCCTATCGGACCAAGGGTGGCAGCACAGTTTGTGAACTATTTGCTGCTGTGGTTAAAGTGTACCATGACTTTACAAACTGGACCATTGATGTCAGAGGTGAATGTTAGCTGCGAAGGTGTGTAAAGGCCAACCGACATGCTACAGTTGAGTAACTCACCATCCAAATAAATCAAGGGGCTACCAGACGTGTTTCTAAAATGACAGTACAGCGAACCCTGTTGCTTTTGGGCTCTGAAGCAAACGGCTGGTTACTTCATCCATGCTGATGAGGGTTCATTATCAGAAACAGCTTCATTTTGCACAACAGTACTGAATTTGGACCTCTTCTGTTTGGCTCCATCGATGGGATGGATGTTGGCGTGTCAGTTGTGAAACCTCAGAGAACAAACACTCTGCAACCATTGTTGGAATAACACTAGCTTGTGGCGGCAGAGTTATGGTGGGGGGAATGTTTTCTTGGCATCGTCTCGGTCCACTCATACCTCTGGAAGGCACTTTCAACCGATGGGTTATCTACCCATCCTTGCACATCAAGTACACCAATTCATGCTGGCTTTTCTGGAGCCGACGGGATATTCCAGCAGGACAATGCAACATGTCATATGGCCAGAATGGTCTGGGAGTGATTTAAGGAAGACTTTCAAGTACTTCCTTGGCATCCAATGTACCCCGAACTTGAACCCCATTGAGCACCTGTGGGACCACCTAGATTACCATTTTTGCCGTATGGATCCTCCACCACGCACTCTGCAGCAGCTGTCAGATGCACTGCAGTCTGCAATGCTCCATCATCCTATTGTCTCACTACCATGCCATCTAGCTATTGTCTGTGTTGCACACAAAAGTTATTCGGGATCTTAGCTGGTGGCCATATAATGTGACTCGACTGTCTATAATGGGCACTGACAATAACACCTTCAATCTGCTACTAGCATTTATTATGTTATAAGCCAATACATAAGTTAATATGAAATTACAAATGTTGTGCATACAAATCGTATATATTAAATTATTTTTTTTACTATAGTGAAATATGAGCCTTCAGTTAGGAATATTTTATTAGGTAAGCTAAATAGGTATTTTTCTTTATTTATAGACGCATGTATCTGCATAAAAGGAGAAAAACTAGGCAAATAGTGTTTGCCCTTCTGAGGGTGGGCACACATAGTATTTTATTTATCTTTTTCGTACACTGTAAAGTTGAGTGGAATATTAAGGAGCCATTCATGCAAATTAATATTATTATTAATAATAATTAGATTGGACATTATTTAAAAAAAATGTGTTGCCTATTTAATATATTGTGGAAGCATGTAACATCATTTTAGAATGATATGTTGCATGAAATTATATACTATTATATCAAATCTCGCTGCCATGTACTTAGCGATTCTAGTTCTTTTATCTAAAATGAAATCTAATGTATCTCTCTCTCAGTGTTTTCCAGCAAATTTTTAGCAGCCTCACATAATATGATAATTTTAGTATTACCTTCACTAAACTGAGTTACCTATCAGAATGAGTGATTGGTACTAAAATATCTCTTCACATTTTGCCCATTGCATTTTTCGACAATGAGAAGCTTGAAGCACTGACTAGAGCATCATGTTATATAACATATTAATAAACATCAAACTAGATTTTTTTGTCATGTTTAATCTACATGCTGGTATAATTCATATGTGAAGGATCCCATGCGGGTCTATAAAAAGGCTTGATATCAGGGTTACCATGGTGACCGGCAGACACTGTCATTTTGTGATTTGAGATATTGTTTAAAATAGCACACAAACTGCTCTTGGACTAATTGAGATGACTGTTACTGTGTATGCTCTAAGCTAGACCATGCAGTGAAAGAACAGACTGGTTGGTAGTTAGCTTTTGATACAGGTCACGCATATACCTCTCTGCTCACTAATGCTCGACAGCAAAATTATACACTGAGCAGAACTGTGGGTTTAAAAAAGTGACATACGTAGAGGTAGAGATTTTAAGTTACAAACATACAGTAGCATGTCAAACAATAATGAACTATGATTTAAAAAAAGACCAATGATATTAGAGTACAGAGCTGCTTGTAATGTTTTTATTTCTATCAGTGTCAGAGCTAGAGAATGGAGGGCCCTGGTGAAAAAAAAGCATTATGGGCGTAGCGAGGGCTGCGGGCGAGGGCCTCAGTTGCTGGCATGGAGCGCGCGAAGGCGCTCCTTGCCAGCAACTCCGACCCTCGCAAAATTTACGTTAAAACGCAAACAACACGACACAACAACCGCAAACCTCACAAACTTTACCTCGCAACGCAAAAAACATACGAGACACGTTACCGCACATTACGACCTTGCAAAAATCGTCCGCAACTCGCGACCATCACAAAATTTAAAACACAATAAATACACACAGCACATACATAAAAAGCTTACCTACTGCAAGAGGAAGCATCCAGGACCTCAAAAAAAACAACTTACACCTTTAGTTAACTAAAAATAAAAGAGTTTAGACACGAAAAAAATTGCTAAGCGAGAGAAAAAATGGCCGCCGAACAAAACGAAAACGAGGCTACAGCACTCTAAACACGCAAAACACCACAAGAAACTCGCAAAACACCACAAATGACCTACGGATATTCCGCTAAGACGCATACCACACATTACCCACCATTTTACGTTAATGCAGAAGTACACAACTACGCTAACGGTTAGGTCTCGCGCACGCACACTATTACACTGCACACATTCATCACGCTTACACAGCAGCTCAACACCACTAATGCTGCAGCAACATCAAAATACATTGCCAGCTCTTCAACACAATGCTTTAAAATAGGTAAACTATATTAATTTATTAATTGTATTACATATTTCAGTAGTAGACACAAAACACCATAAGCTACCTTACAATTTCATTGCCGTAATTTTTTGACAGGCAATTCTCTAGTATATTTATATTTAGTAGTTTACAGTATAGTACCCAGTCCTTGTCAGTAGTCATCCCCACACACCTCACATAGCACCTATCCTATCCCTATGCCCCCATACTTTGCTGTCATCTTCCATTCTTCCCTTGATACACACTCCCAGTGTGCTGAACTGACCACTGAATTGCTAAACTGATTGGCTTACATATCAAAATAGTAAAAAAAAAGTGAGGATATTCTGAGAAAGCTATAAGTTAGCGGAGTAGCTTCTTAGGAGAGAAGCTCCTTTAGTTAAGTTAATTTTTTTAGAGAGTGTCAGATTTCTTTATTTGAAAGCCTTTTCCGTAGGACTGATGTGTAAGGTGAATATTACATGCAAGCAACAGTGTTAAAATGTACAAGTACATATTATTACATTTTCACTCATACATAATACTAATATTTGTATATAAACCTATGTAATGCACAGTCTCACTATATTATGTATATAGCAGTTTTAATATTTTTTGTTTATTTTATATTTGAGAAATAAAAGTTAGATTGTATGTTGCGATAATAAAAGCTAATTGAGCCGCTTTGGAAACTTGTATCTATTTCTGTGTCCTTTACACAGAAATAGAGCTTCCACTCTCTGACTGTTAGGATTAAATTCAGGCTTAACATACAGACAAATCCCTCCTCCTCTTTTACAATTGCCCCTGTCTTTCCTAACCATCATAAGATTCAATGCACCATGTTTCAGTAATACTTACAGTATTAAATCCCATTTCTCATTATCTGCTAAGAATTCTAACTCGCCCATTTTCCCTGGCAAGCTTCTGGCATTAGCAAGCATACACTACAGAGTCTGTAGTTCTGAAATGCATGCCACTGTACTTGATTTACTTAGCAATACCTCCCTATTGACTATACTAACCATCCCCCATCTCCTCCCCCATGACTAGTTAAATACTACCTTGGAGGTCCTTGCCTTCAGCTTATTATCTAGTTCTATAAAATCGTTATTTAGAATTCTTAATCTTCAACAAACTTTGTCATTGGTACCAATATGTACCAAGACGCCCAGTTAATTTCAAGCCCCTCTCAATAATTTATCTACCTGATCCACAACATGCCAAACCAGAGCACCGGGGAGACAGCAAACTGTTCGATTGCTGGTATCTGGCTGACAAATCACCCTGTCTACCTTCCTAATAATAGAGTCCCCTGTCACCAAAACCTGTCTGTTGCTCTGCCTATTCTGCCCTCCCTCTCTTCCAGTAGAACTGTTTTTCCGGCTGTTAGAGGGAACAGTTCTATCTGGCATTGACATTCCCGAATGGACATCCCCAACAGTTTCACTCAATCTGGCAAATCTGTTGGTGTTAAAGCTAATAAACATAATATAGAATGCCAATTATTAACAACATCAGAATGTTTAATTGAAAGGGGTTATCCAAATCACATATATAGTTGTTGTAATTGCGAGTTTGTTGATGTTAAATATTACGGATTTTTGCATGCGAAATGAGCGCCAAAGGTGCTCATTGCAAGGCCAGTACGTGATTGGCTTGATGGGGCCGCAATGAGTGCCGAAGGTGCTCATTGCGGGGCTCACGATGAGCACCAAAGGTGCTCATTGCGGGGCTTGCAATGAACGCCAAAGTCGCTCATTGCGAAGCCCGTACGTGACTGGCATGACGTGGCTGCAGTGAGCGCAAATGGTGCTCATAGCGAGGCCCTTACGTTACTGGCTTGATGGGTCCGCCATTTTTTTCAAGCCCGTAACTCGAAAGGCGTTCAGGGGCCGCCAAAAAAGCCAATTGATTACAAAATGTACTTACAACCTTACTCACAGCACAGGGAGAGAGGCAGGGAGCCTGTAAGTGAGATTGCAAGCTAATTTGCTATGTAATTGGCATTTTGGACGGTCTCAGAACGGCTACGTGAGAAAAAAAACACGTCCGTAAAGCCGTTATTTTTTTTCAAGCCTGTAAATCGTAAAGCTATATCGGGCTTAAGGAAAAATTATCAGTAGAGGAGGGAGAAAGACACAGGGGAGGAAGAGGGGGGAAAGGGTGGATAGAGACACATGGGAGGGAGTGGGGGCGAAAGAGACACAGGGGTTAGAGAGGGGGAGAAAGAGACACAGGGGAGGGAGATAAGGGGGAAAAAACAGGGTGGGAGAGAAAGACACAGGGAAGGGAGAGGGGGAGAGGTTGTAAAAAGACACAGGGGAGGGAGTGGGGGGGGGGCAAATAGACATGAGAGTGAGAGAGGGGGAAACAGATACAGGGGAGGGAGAGGGGCGAAAGAGTGCTGGAAGTAGAAGGAAGATAGTCACATTTGCATGTCCATGCCCAGGTTCCAAGAATGGAGTGCAATAACAGTATTTCTTGGGAATTCTGAGCAGAACTATGTACTATTTATTATTATTATTATTATTGTTTTATATATGTATTTCATAATTAAGATAGCAAAACATATTAATTAAAAAGGACATTTCGGCCACTTAGTTCAGCCTTTTTAGATTCTTGTAATATGTGGATTAAGCGTTAATTTATCCAGAAAAAGGCAAATGAAAAAAAACAAAAAAACAACAGAAATATTTCCCCTGGAGACAGCATGGGAAAAAGGGGCATTTGACTGGGCGTATTGCTGGGTAGTCATTAGTCAGTTTGAGAATTGGGGGAGGAGTTAGGAAGTGATATTAGGAGGTGGTTTCCCGCCCTTTGGTCACTCATCAGTTGGAGGAACAAGCAAATATATCCATCAGCTATGGCATCACCTATAATCAATACATTGGGGGAGCAATTGAGAGCTAAGGTGGCTGCTAATGGCCCAGGATGGCTTCAATCAGTTGTGGCATTGATTTAGACAGCCCCTCAAGCGATTTGTCAAACTCAAGGTCCAGTTACAATTCTCAGTCAAGGTCGCCCTGTCCACAGATCCAGCCCCTCAGTAAGATTGAGCCCAGTCAAGGATACTCCTAAAAGAAGAATGGGATGTCAAAGAAGCAGGAACCCAAGAAACAGCAGCACACCAGTGTGAGGCAAGTCACATCCCCTAATAGATCATTCCTCTCCCCCTCACCTCTAAATCAGCAACTAGGAGAAGGCTGCATGAGTAGGAGAGCTCAGGAGAGGCACAGGAGCCTATGACCGGTGATCAGCGATACTGCACATGTGCAGGCTAAGGCAGAAGACCGAAAATACGATATCAATGCGCAAAAGAAGTCCCAGTGCAGGTCTGATACAACAGATGAGGAGGAGACCAGAGCAATAGGGGTAACACAGAGGAGGATGCGTCTCCATATGAAGAGGGGAGGTCTGAATCAGCAGTGTCAGGTGATCTGGGGTCTTTAGCAGGGATAACACGCAGGAAGCTGCAGCAGGGAGACAGAAGAGTAGTGTGCAGAGGGAAGGCTGGCCAAAGGAAGAGGAACATGAAGGCAAAGGGCAGCGTCAAGGTAAAAAAACAGAAGCTGACGGCAGGGAAAGGCACAAGGAGGAATGGCAGCAGGAGGCAGAAGGACAGTGTAGAACTACAAGAAGAGAGTGAAGGGCTGCAATGGCAGGAGAAGAGAGGTCTGGAAGCAGAAGGAAGTGGAAGCATGGACATGGTGATGGATGTCAGGGAGCAAGAGAGTGGCCAAGGAGATGAAGGTAGCATAAGGATGAATGAAGGGCCAAAAGTGCACAGCAAGGGCAGGACAGGGAGTGAAGGAATGGTGGCATCTGCTATGACATGTCCTTTATCTATACCTTATGACCCAGGGAAAGGTCCATCTGACAGGAGCCGGACACGGCCTGGTAATTACAGATATGGGAGATCTCCTAGCCAGAGGAACCACAGGCACAGGAAATCGGCATCGCCACGTTTCAGCAGCAGAGTTATGCCCTCCCTAACAAGGAGGTCTAGGTCAAGGAAAGGGTCACCTACACAATAAAGAGAAGTCAACGAGCGCAGGAGAGATGAGAGGGGTCTCTTGCCGTTCTAGATGATGGGTCTCTTGCTGTTCTAGAAGAGGCGAGTACACAGGGGGACATAAGAACCGAAGACCCCCACTTAGAGATGAAAGGAGGGTGTGGAACATGGCAAGTAGAACAATGAAGGAAAATTCCACTGCCAGGAGCTGTCAACTCCTGTGCAGTGTTTTCTTTCCTGTGGGCTGTAATCAGGGTCCAGGTGAGAGTCGGTGTGGCTTGGCCTGTGTAAAGGTTTATCTGTGTGCACTTGTGTGGTGTTCTGTTTAAATCAGTTCTGTGAATCAGTGCAGTGTTTTCTGTCCTGTGGGCTGTAATCAGGGTCCAGGTGAGAGTGGGTGTGGTTTGGCCTGTGTAAAGGTTTATCTGTGTGCATTTGTGTGGTGTTCTGTTTGAATCAGTTCTGTGAGGCAGGGCAGTGTTATCTTTCCTGTGGGCTGTAATCAGGGCCCAGGTGAGAGTGGGTGTGGTTTCCCCTGTGTAAAGGTTTATCTGTGTGCATTTTGTTGTGTTCTGTTTGAATCAGTTCTGTGAATCAGTGCAATGTTTTCTATCCTGTGGGCTGTAATCAGTGTCCAGGTGAGAGTGGGTGTGGTTCGGCCTGTGTAAAGGTTTATCTGTGTGCATTTTGTCGTGTTCTGTTTTAATCAGTTCTGTAAATCAGTGCAGTGTTTTCTTTCCTGTGGGCTGTAATCAGTGAACAGGTGAGAGTCGGTGTGGCTTGGCCTGTGTAAAGGTTTATCTGTGTGCACTTGTGTGGTGTTCTGTTTGAATCAGTTCTGTGAGGCAGGGCAGTGTTTTCTGTCCTGTGCTTGTTTGTCATTGGACAGGTGAGTAGTCAGGGTCTATTTTAAGGAAGGAGCAAACTTGGGAGCTTGCAATCATTTCTAGTGTAAGTGTAGTTAGTGTGTAGGAGATAGAATAAAAGGAGGGAATTCAAATAAAATGAGTATTATAAGAAAACATAGAAAACAAACATATATATTTTTTTCTGTTTTGTTTTGGTTTTAAGGTGTAGAAAAGCAATCTTTATACAAATACATTGATTTGTTTTCTCACTGTATTTTTGTAACTGATAATCATGAGTCAGTCCAGTGGCAACCTCACAGAGTTTACATCCTGCCACATGTATGCACTACTGGAACAGATGATTCCGGGTCCATACCTCTGTGAGAGGTGTGAGCATGTTGCCTTTCTGGAAGCTCATATTGGAGAACTGGAGAGGAGAATTGCAGCTCTTAGTGACATTGTTACACTGGAAAGGAGGTTGGTGCTCACTGAGCACAGTTTAGCTGGGCCTAGCATGGAGGGTGGAGATGGGGCTAGTGAGGATGTCCTGGGAGGTAGTTGGGTTACAGATAGAAAGGGAATCAGGGGGAACAGGAGGAGGCAGGCCAGTTTTGAGTTTGCAAACACCAACAGATTTGCCAGATGAGTGAAATTGTTGGGGATGTCCATTCAGGAATGGCAATGCCAGATAGAGCTGTTCCCTCTAACAGCTGGGAGAACAGTTCTACTGGAGGAGAGGGAGGGCAGAATAGGCAGAGCAACAGACAGGTTTTGGTGACAGAGGACTCTATTATTAGGAAGGTTGACAGGTTTATTTGTCACCCAGATCCAAGCAATTGAACAGTATGCTGTCTCCCGGGTGCTCGGGTTCGGCATGTTCTGGATTGGGTGGATAAATTATTGGGAGGGGCTGGAAATGAACCTGCGGTCTTGGTACATATTGGTACCAATGACAAAGTAAGTGGAAGATGGAGTGTCCTAAAGAATGATTTTAAAGAACTAGGGAATAAGCTTAAAGTTAGGACCTCCAAGGTAGTATTTTCTGAGATACTATCAGTGCCACGTGCTAGCCCAGGGAGACAGAACGAGCTTAGGGAGGTTAATGCGTGGCTAAAAAAGTGGTGCAGTGCAGAGGGTTTTGTTTTTTTAGAGCACTGGGCTGACTTCTCACTTGTGTACAATCTCTAAAGCAGGGATGGATTGCACCTTAATGAGGAGGGAGCTTTAGTGCTAGGGGATAGGATGGTAGAACGGCTGGGGGAGTTTTTAAACTTGTAGGTGGGGGGTGGGACTATATAGAAGTATTGGGGTAGAAAGGGTAGAGAGGGAAAGGGATGAATTATTTACCCATGGGGAGGAGAAGGGGGAGGGTTACAATAGACAGTAGGGAGGTGTTAATAGGGGCCTTAAATACAGTGGCAAGCACTTCACAACGGCAGAGCCATAGCAACATAAAATGTATGCTTGCTAATGCAATAAGTTTGCCTGGGAAAATGGGCGAGCTAGAATTATTAGCAGTACAAGAAAAATTTAACTTAATAGGCATTACTGAAACATGGTGGGATGAATCTCATGACTGGACAGTTAATTTGGATGATTATAACTTATTTAGGAAAGACAGGGGAAATGGTAAATGAGGAGGAGGGATCTGTCTGTATGTTAAGCCTGAATTTAAGCCTATAGTCAGAGAAGATATTTATGCTGGAACTAGCAGCAACATTGAATCTTTGTGGGTTGAGCTAAATAGTGGAGGAGCTAATTCTAAACGCATATTGGTGGAAGTATGCTATAAACCCCCAAATATAATTGAAAGTGAGGAAATACAATTATTGTTACAGATTGGAAATGCATCTAAGCATGGGCAAGTTCTAATAATGGGAGACTTTAATTCTCCTGAAATAAACTGGATAAATGAGACCAGCAACTCTGCTAAAGGGAGCAGGGTCTTGAGTACACTCAGGGATCATTATCTGGCCCAGGTAATACAAGAACCTACTAGAAATGGGTCCGTCTTGGATTTAGTCATCACAAGTAATATTGATATAATATCAAATGTTAAAATAGGGGAACCCTTGGGGAACAGTGATCACAACACAGTCTCATTTGAGATTGAATACAAAAAACAGACTTGTAAGGGGCCAACAAAAACTAAATTTTAGGGCTAACTTTAATGGGCTAAGGGCAGCAATACTACCTATAGTCTGTGATAAAGAACTTACATGGAAAAATACTGAAAATAAATGGACAACATTCAAATCCTTACTAAATATACATACTCATCGGCATATACAATGTGGAAATAAAATGAATAGGAGTAAATCACATCCCATGTGGCTTAACAATGACTTAAAGATCATGATAAGGAAAAAGAAGCATGCATTTAAATTATACAAGAAGGAGGGAACAGAGGCAGTTTAAAGAATGTCATAGCCGATGCACTGTCGAGATACAGTATAATTAGAAAAAGTTTAGGGAGGTGGCACCGTCTACCATCTACACCAATACCACATCACATGTGGAACTTAGGACTCTGAGTTGAACTTTTACGGGGTGGTCATGGGATGCATTTCATACTGCCTAAATAATCAGTGGAAGTTATCCATTTGATTGTATATTAAACTTTGTCAGTTTTGATTATATGTGGTTGTTTTAATTTCGGGGTCTCCATTGCAGAATGTCAGCGTCTATAACAATTAATGGATATCAAATGGTATTCCCCGGGAAGGCAGTCCTAGTTAAGAGGTTTGGGCTACGAGGGATGAAGTGGGGGCAGGTGTCGCTTACTGTAGTTGTTTATACTCATTAGGAAATTGGGTGGTTTATCTATCAGTCACAGAGACCTAGAAACCCCGGATTCCAATACATTTTTCCAAAGTGATGGGGTATACCTTAACGAGGTGGGGCTGTTAATGTTCAATTATTCCCTAAAAGAGGGTATTCTCCAGGCCATGGTGAATTTTGGCGGGGCTTGCCCTGGTGGGCTTGCGGGTGGAGGGGGTGCTGCCTTAGGTTGGAGCTCATTATCTGGTAGGGTATCCAGTGATGTTTGGTCCCAGAGGTCTCTTGGGAACCCGGTTCAACTGAGCCTCTGGGTGGGGTGAGCTCCTTCCTTTGGAGGGTGTACAGCTACCTCTCATACTAATTCCTGTTATTGTGTTATTCGAAATAAAGCTGTGACCTGGTAATACCCAAAACCTAATTTGTGTCTGTCATCATTTGGAGTATGGGGATAGTTACTTGGGTGGATAGCGTACCATGTCACGTATGCTTAGGTCATGACCTTGTGCATCTTGTTAATCTCTGGGCTCCAGTAACTTCGTGTTTTATGTCACTTCTATTGAATGTTTAATTAGATAAAAAAGAGAAATATCAGACTATCCATGAATCCTTGTTTACACGTTCTCTCAAGTGCCGATCAAGTCACTAGTCAAGCTAAGGTAGATATAAAAAATGTTTTGTCTATTTCAGTGTTGCTTTAGTATTATCTTTCTTAATATAATTTATTTCTCATGCCAAAAAACACTTTTGTAATACATGATTAAACATGCCCTTTTAAATAAACACAGCATGGGTTACACATCTTTGCATATTTTAAAACAATAGGTAATAGGAAAGTACTTGCTCAGTTGAAAGTTATTTAAACATTTTGTAGTTTCCTACAGTAAGTGTTGCATACTTATGTGGCCTAAGCATGAAGACAACACATTCGGAGCCCCAGGAAACAGCTGCCCATTATTGAGCTATCATCTTTCATTGACTGAGGAGTAAAAATGTCAAAATTCACTGGATGTTTACTGTAGGAAAACATTTTTTTTAATAACATGCAATCCATAAATAGTTTTAACTTCTAGCATATACAGACCCTCTGCTGTGTCATTTTAACAAATAATGACAAATACATTTTTAACAATTATTTTACTAAAAGAAAATCTACTGTATAAATAATACTTCATAATCACTACAACTCATTTATTCATTTAACAAAATGTCTGCAATCCATCAGTTATAATCTGAAGAGTGGCACAGGTCCATACTGTATTAATAGCATTATACAGTCTGGCTTTTTAACACAGTGATTCCATGTCTCGAAAATCAGACTGTTTGAACCCATCCAGAAAATTTGGAGGCAGATGGCAACGCTATTTATAAAGTAATAAGCTAATTCTTATATCAAAAATAAATATGCCATCTGTGAAACAGTTTGTTGTGGGAAATCTCATAAAAATAAGTGCTAATATTGTATGTTGCCAAGGAAATGTAATTGGAATTTTTTCCCACTGAAACATATATCTTGCCTTAGATTGGCACGTTAACGGTCATGAAAAAAAATGAATCATTGTCAGTGAGGTCAAATAAAAAAATAACATAGTTATCTGTTAGCAACATATTAATGTGGCTAGTATTTAAATATTTTAAAAGTACATCACACTTACTAAAATACACTACTAACACTTTAAGATATCTTGATATAGGTAGAAGCTTTAGTCACAAAGGATTCAACTCAAGTTCACCTTGTTACAGGAAGTCCCGAAGGATGATGTCACAGATCTGTAACTTCTTGTAAGAGAGGGACTTTGCTCATAGTCTGATGTCTCATACCAAGGACTCATTAAGGAAGCAACATAGCAAGCAGCATCTCATTCAAGCCCAACATGGTAGGCTGCTTGTGAGTTGGAGAGGTAGAGATATAACAGCAGCTGGAGTTGATCTGGAGAAAGAAAGAGGTAGAACTAAGGTAGCTGCTAAAGCTGATTTGGAGAGGGAAACCACAGCTCTATCTTCTGTTCAGGACCTGAGGGTAATGGATTAATTTGGGATTACATCACCCACTACACATAATGCTGATCTCAGGGAGGGTACTTCATAATAGGACCCTGAGCAGGTTACCTCTATTGGGGGTAACTCTTCTGAGAATAATGCCATTCCATATGTGCTGGGGGTTTAACCGTGCATGTGTTTGTTTATTTGTTTGGTGCTGAAACTGCACATACAACTTAACAGGCAAGTGCTAGAGAATCATTAGCAATCTCATATAATGACCAATGCTTCCGATAGAGTAGTACAAAACCAGTTTGCTTCATTACCACTCCTATGGAAGAAGGAAAAGTAGTAAATGTGGTGGGATTAAAGAATCTGACAATGCAATGTCTCAGCTATATATCAGTACACAGTTTTAACCAGTGCTCAATACAAGCACCAAGACAGACACAGCAGTGATAGAGGCACCCCTACGTACAATAAATGGAGGAACTGCACTTCACAAACACACAGGGATAGGAACAGAGAGTAACGATAATTCTATGTTCCTATACATAACCCAGATTTTTTGGTATCGAAAATATAATTTTACCTCAATTACAAGATAAATACATAGAACATATCAGTTCAAAAAGTGTCTCATATAATATGTATATATATATATATATATATATATATATATATATATATATATATCAATATTATGTAACTTATCTTGTATATAATATTAAAGTATTGGCTTATGCATGCAGTATATTAAAATAAATAGCACAACATTCTCAAGCTCGCAAATCTGCAATAAAAATGTTTCATTTCCGTGTTATATTGATCACAACAATCAATGTGTTAATACAGATAATGGAACTCACATGGACTAGAATATCATATTTACTGATTTATTATTATTGCATTATTTCTGAAATGCCGGTCTGATCTAAACTGTCAGGCTTTGAAATATGACCTCCGTTTTTCAGTGACGTAATGATGATGATCTCATTTGCCATGGGCTCTGTCTAAACCTGTAACTATGGGTTTGACTCATTTATTTTGTTCATGGCTGCACATCCAACATGCAAAAAATGTTTTACGGGCTTGTGTCTCTGACCTGGCATGGGGGAATTTAATAGCTCTGTAACGCAGCCGAACTTCAAGCTAGCAGCCTTTGCGGGCGTCCCGCTACGGGCTTTGATTTTAATAGGGCTGCATATTATACATGAAAAGCTTTAAAATAATTGTCTTTAGAGTGCATTCAGGATCCTTTGAGCACCATTTTCCCAACTAAGAGTTTCCATTCTGGGAATGCTTCCCAAAAATAGTTTTTTTAAATTCTCTTAAATCACCATCTTTCTCTTCCCAAGGGTGGGTCAGTAAGTAATGATAGGTAGATAGATATACAGTCTGCTTTTTGACTTCTTCTGGTTGACCCCATCTGTCATCTTCTGCTTCGCTCTTTTGTTCAATGGGTTCTTGAGTGTAGGGTTGGTCTAACATTCATTGTTGATTAAATCAATGTCTTCCTATTTCTTGGCCTGTTATAGATTGCTGACCCCTTTGAGGCATACTGCCTGTGAATTTTGCATTCCATTGGCTCAAGAAAAATTGGAGAGCCCTTGTATGTCTTTGAATTTTTTGTGCCTTTTAATTGATTAAGTTTGAGGGTCAGCTACCTTATGATAAACTTAATGATTTGAGGAAGCACCTGCTACAGGAGTTAGAGGCCAAAGAAGTTACTCTGTGGCTTTTGCAGTCTTTTCTCTGAGAATTGAAAGCGTGTGTGGGCAAGCACTAATAGCTTCTGTTTATATTTTATTCCAGATAACATAAAAAAGGGCAGTGGCATTTTATACAAACAAAGTCTAATTTAGTTATTGATATTATACAGTTATGCATTTGGGGGTTTAATTTAGGAATTCTGTAGTTGACACAACAAGGGTTAATGGACTTGTCTATCTCAATCCTTTAGATCAGGGGTGGGGAACGTCCAGCCCAAGGGCTGTATAAGGCTTGTGAAATAATTTGGTCTGGCACTTTCACCCCTGCACAGGTGTCAGAGGTAGCAATAAGTGCGTGCGCTCTCTGCTGTCAGGTGGCCAGGACAGGAGATAGAGAGAGAGATGGGAGAGATAGAGAGGAGCGAGAGGGAGACACAGGAAGGAGAGACACAAGAGAGAGCTCATGAATGACAATGAATGACGTGAATAACGGGACGTGCACATGTCGTTCAAGACTCGGAGAGAGACACAGCGTCGGGAGAGAGACACAACATCAGGAGAGAGAGAGAGACAGGAGAGAGAGAGACACAGGAGAGAGATACAGGACAGAGAGAGAGAGAGAGAGGGAGGTGAGAGACAGGAGAGAGAGACACACACAGGAGAGAGAGACACAGGAGAGAGATACAGGACAGAGAGAAAGGCTCGTTACAGAAACAACATTATTCAGACGAGTTATGTAATGAGTGAAGAGTAATGAGCAAAGAAACTGAGGCCTCATGTTTGTGAAGGAATGCATGGTGGCTTCTGCAGAGTTGTTAGCATCAGACAAAGTAAAATTGTTTCAGCAGGTTAGTTTGTCTTGGAGATCTGTCTCAGATCGGATTAGTGATTTAGGATTCTGCAGGAGATTTTCAGTTTTTCTCTCTGGCTTGTGACGAGACAAAATACATAACAAATACTGCCCAACTGGAAGTTTTAGTTTGTGGGGTAACTGCAGAGTTTGACATGCAAAATAACTGCTGTCATTTAAAGCCATGCATGGCAGTACAAGAGGTGAACACGTGTTTGAGACCTGTTTTATCAATTAAATAATTTAACTAACATTTGAAAAGTTAAGTGGCCTTAATACAGATGGAGCTCCAGCCATGGTTGGCTCACAAAAAGGGTTGATTGCATTTGTCAAGAAAGAACTGAATCATCTCAGTCTTGATTTAAGTGGTTTAATTATTTGCCACTGCATCATACACCAAGAAAGTCTCTGTGCAGAGTTGTTGCAGCTTAGCAATGTGATGTCAACTGTAGTGTCATGCATACATTCTGTCAATAGCAGAAGGCTGAACAGCTACCAGTTTAAGGAGTTACTGAATAATTTTGTCTCTTAGTACGGTGATCTGGTTTATTACTGTGAAGTGCGTTAGCTGAGCCGTAGGAACATGCTCATGAGATTTTATGGACTGTGGGAGGAAGTCAAGCAGTTCATGGAGATGAAAGGAAAACCTGTCAGGGAACTCAATGATAACAAGTGCCTGTGTGATCTATCATTCATGGTGGACATTACCAAGTACCTCTCAGAGGTGAACTTCAAACTGCGGGGCCCCAACCAGCTTCTCAGCTCCCTGCTTTCAAATGTGAAAACTTTTGAAGCTAAATTAAGACTGTAGAATAATAAAGAATAATACAGTGGATTTCCCCACTCTGGAAGGATAATAGCCTTTTACGACACTTGAATATGTTTGTGAATGTGCAAAACTAATTGAGTCATTTAATTAAGTATTCAATATTGTGAAAAGTAAACAAATGGCATTGAATATCTTTGCTACACCGTTTAATGTGGAACCAGCTGATGTGCTTGATAACCTACAAAATGAAATCATTCCGTTGCAAAGTGATGATGAGCTGAAAACTAGGTACAACAACAGCAGTTCTATAAACTGTACATAAGCAATGATGAATTTCCCACATTGAGGAGACATGCATTGAAATATACATCTGTGTTTAGAACAACTTATTGCTCTGAGCAGTTCTTTACAAAACTTACCATTGCAAAGAATCGACTGAGCTCCAGATGCAAACCTGGAAAAGCAGTTGTGAGTAGCAACATCATCAATACCAGCTAACATCACATTAAGGGTTAGCTAATTATATTTTTGACCAAATGTAGCAGGCTAAATTTTAAGTTGATAATTTTGTATGGCCCACGAATAATGTTATAGTTATCCAATTGGCCCTAGACAGAAAAAAGGGAGGTTCTTATACCTGTTTTAAATCTTCTATCGGTGATTTGCAAACATGCTCTATGTACATTTGAGTTTAAGCTCCAAAACATAGCCCTTCCATTCTTTCCAATGTGTTAATTTTGTTTTTGCTATGTACTTAACCCCTGTGAAGCGCTTCGGAATATGTTGGGCATCACATATATAGTTATGGTAATGCGAGTTCGTGTGTAACGCTCGCAATTAAATCCGCAAGTTACGAGTTGCGCATGCGCAATGCTTGGCAGGAGCCACGCATGCGCATTGCTCTAAGAGTGCTGTGCATGCGCAATGCGTTGCGAAAGCCATGCATGCACAATGCACTTTGAAAAGCGTGCATGCGCATTGCACTACGGGTGCCGCGCTTGCACAATCCGCAGCCAGAGGATGCGAGAGGGTGAGGAGAGAGACACGAGAGAGGGTGGGAAAGAGACAGGGTGAGGGAGACAGGGGGAAGGGGGGAAAAAGACACAGGGGAGGGGGAGAGAGACACAGGAGAGAGGCTAATAGGCACAGGAGAGGAAGAGGGGGAAAGAGACACAGGAGAGGGAGGGGGAGAGATAGGAGAGGGAGAGGGGAGAGAGACACAAGGGAAGAAGAGGGGGAAAAGACACAGAGGAGGGAGAGGGGGGAAAGAGACACAGTGGAAGGAGAGGGGGAGAAAGGAACACAGGGGAAGGAGAGGGGGAAGAGACACAGGGGAGGGAGTGAGGGGAAAGGAGACAAAAAAAAAAAAGAACCACACAGAGCATGGGAGGACAGCCACCTGCCAGTGAGGTTGCACCATAATTAAAGTCGAATTTAACGAGTTTAGGACATTGAAAATCAGCTAAGCGAGACAAAAAATGGTGGCCGCAAAAAATGAAAACAAGGCTACACGACCCCAAAGTGCGCAAAACACCACTAGGCATGTACGACTTTTGCCAGGGACGTACGAGGTACAAAAGTACACACTTAGGAAGAACGGAAACTGCTCGCAAGCCGCGTAGCACATACACAAACTACGCCATTTTACAACACTAACACATTACGAATCTAAAATGGCACTTTACACAACTAAACCAACGGTTTGCCCATGCGCACTCCGCATATTTCTAATGCACAGCTGGGACATTGATGACACTTTCTCCTCAGGGCAGCAATAGTCCAACTGTACATTGTATACTGCAGGAAAATAAAAATAGATACTTCGCTCTTCAGGCTATTCATTGCTGAATATATCAATTACAAATAGGTAAAGTATATTATTTTATTTAGTAAAGAATTCATTAATAATTTTAGAAAAAAATGGACATATATATCTGTTTTTGTCATAGTTAACGAGAGGAACAACTCGCTATGAGCACCAAAGGCTCTCAGCTCGAAGCTTGCAATGAACGCCGAAGGTCCTCAGAGAAGAAAAAGCTTTACATTGTGTGTCAAACAGCATTGCCATGGCTTAACATTTTATTGCCCCGTCATTTTTGACAGGCAAGTCGCTAGTTACAAATAAAAGCTGAAAATAATACTCTAGCTCTACTGGAGCTGGATTTTTCCCTCTGCTATGTAAATACTAGTACAGTGGTTATGCTCTTGATATCAACTTGAACTGACTTGATTAACAATCACCATGATTAATTATGTTTTTGTTTGTTTCTTTTGAGCATTAACCTATGATAGACCACTACTGTGTATTGCTTAAATAACATCTGAGTTTGATGACTCCTACCACCTAAAGACCCTGAAGGCATGACAGTGGTCATTTTATAATCTCTGTCTTTTGCACAGGATTTATCTCACATTTTTGCAGGATTAGTAAATTAAATATTTATTGAACATCAAATATATAATCCATTTGTATTATTCCCTACAACATACTAGTACTAATTATTATTATTAGTATTATATTTATTATTATTATTATTATTATTATTCTTTACAGCCACCAGTTTTGGCTAAACTATATAAAATGCTATAGAAATAACAACATTTCGAACATTCTAACACAAGAGTGGATGAGACTCCTTTTCCTTATAGTGTAAAGTCTATAGTGTGAGATTATAGTGTAAGTCTAGTGTGTGAAACAAAAGGACAATGGGTTTATAAAGTACTACTTGAAGAGTGATTGCTCAAGTTAAAGAGTCCACTGCACACTTATAAATATATTTTATTATATTATTATTATTGTTATTATTATAGTTTATTTATAATGCGCCAACATATTCTGTAGCGCTGTACATAAATTAGGTTCAGACAGTGAAATTGTATGGATATTACGAGTTTTTATAATATCATATAGTGCTTACAATGAGCCAATAGACTGTCATCATGACGGCAATGAAACCTGCGGGTGATCCCGCAGGCTCCCTATATGAAACCCTGCTGCAGGGTCCTCATCGGAATCCCCGCAGCGTCCCCACATGACCCCCATGATGCATGGGTCCCAATCAGGACCTCCCCAGGGTCCCCACATTAAACCTTGCTGTGGGTGTCCAGATCACGACCCCCGCAGCATTTACAATTTTTAAATTCCTGCCGCAGATCCTGAAAGGACTTTAAAGGTCCTTAAAGGACCTGTGCTATTATAGTCATTAACCTTATCACTCATGGAGCTCTATAAAGGCCCCCATGAGCCTCGAATTAACACCATCAGTCCTATAAGGGTCTATAAAGAACCTAAGGGACAATAATTAACCCTAACATTAACCCTATAAGGGCCATGAGGGTCCTCCAGGACACTCATAACACTAAGTCTATGCACTACCCTACACTACAGTACTAGCCACCCCAATAAACTAATAAATCTAAATTAACCCCCCTAAATAATACACCCCCTTCTAACTAATTAACCCCTCCTCTAATTAATTAACCCCTACTCTAAGTAACAAACCCCCTCTAACTAATTTACCCCCTCCATCTAATTAACCCCCCTCTATGTAGTAAACCCCTCTAACTAATTAACCCCTCTAATTAACACCTCTTCTAATTAATAAACCCCCTCTAACTAATTAACCCCACTCTAACTTATTAACCACCCTCCAACTAATTAACTCCTTCTAACGAATTAACCCTTCTTCTAACTAATTAACCCCTCCACTAAGTAAAAACCCCCTCTAAGTAATAAACCCCCTCTAACTAATTAACCTTTCTCTAAGTAATTAACCCTATTACTAACCACTTAACCCTATCTAGAACCAGTTATCCTTTTCTAGTCCTATTAACCCAACTGTTCCTAGTTAACCCTAACTGTACCTATTTAACCCTAACTGGACCTAGTTAACCCTAAGTGTACCTATTTGACTCTAACTGGACTTAGTTAACGCTAACAGTACCCAGTAAACCCCTATCCTATTAACCCCCCTCTACCCTACCCTATTAAAAAATCCAGATTACTGCAAATAAAAAACCTATATTACTGAAAATAAAAAAAAACTAGATTACATAAAATAAAAAAAACTAGATTACTGAAAATTAAAACCTAGATTACAAAGAAAAAACAGACTTACTAAAAATAGAAAAGGGTAAATTAGACCACTTACCTGGCCAAAATGCTCCTCCAGCGATTCTGGTCTTCAGTTGTTTATCCCAGACTAAGCCCTCCAATACAAAATCTGAAATGGCGCCTTCTGATTGGCTGAAATCGCTGTCAATCAGATTTCAGTCAACAGAATGAAATACAGGGGTGTATCCCATTCTGCTTGGCTGAAAGCATTTGCACCTTCTGATTGGCTGATATAACCATCAATCATATTTCAGCCAATCAGAAACTGCAAATGTGTAAGCCAATCAAAATGGGATACACCCCTATATCGACAACATCTGTGCCTTCTGATTTGCTGCAATCTGATTGCCAGTTACATCAGCCAATCAGAAGCTTCAGATGCTAGGAGCCAATCAGAATGGGATATAGGGGTGTATCCCATTTTGATTGGCTCACACATTTGCACCTTCTGATTGGCTTTCTTTGAGCCAATCAGAATGAGATGCACCGCTGTATTCCATTCCGATTGGCTGAAATTTGATTGGCAGTGATTTCAGCCAATCAGAAGGTGGCATTTAAGATCGGAGCATGCACGGGAAGCTCCATTTGCGTTGCGGAGCTCCTCAAGGGAGGAGCTCTGTTAATTTTTTTTTTTTTTTTTTTTTTTTAGAACGTTGGGATTTATTTTGGATGGGTCTGCCTGGGATGAAGAACTGAGGACCGGGGCATCACTGGAGGGGCATTTTGGACAGGTAAGTTGACTATTGACCCCATTTATATTATACTAGTGACTTTCCCATCAAAAATGACGGGGCAATACAATTTTAAGCCATGGGAATGCTGTTTGACACACAATGTAAACCTTTTTGTACTCCGAGGACCTTCAGCGTTCATTACCAGCCTCGCGCTGAGCGCCTTCGGCAGATATACATGTCCATTTTTTTCTATAATTATTAATTATTTACTTCATAAATTAATATACTTTACCTATTTGTAATTGATATATTCATCAATGAATAGCCTGAAGAGCTAAGTATCTATTTTTATTTTTCTGCAGCGTACAATGTACAGTTGGACTGTTGCTGCCCTGACGAGAAAGTGCCATCAATGTCCCAACTTTGGCGCTCATGGTGAGCCTTTCCTTTCGTCTACTTTTGCTCCTCTGAGCACCTTTGTCACTCATTATAAATATATATTTATCAATATTTAGTTAAGCAATAATGAATTAATTAGTTCTTGAATAAATGAATATACTTTACCTAATTGTAATTACCGTATATACTCAAGTATAAGCCAGTTTTTCAGCCCTTTTTTTAGGCTGAAAAGGGCCCCCTCGGCTTATACTCGAGTATATACAGTATACTGTGTCTCTTTCCCCCCTGTGTCTCTCCACCCCCGAGTCTCTTTCCCCCTCTCCTGTGTCTCTTTCCCCCCTTCTCCCTCATGTCTCTTTCCCTCCCCCTCCCTTATTATCTTCCTCCTCATCCTCCCTCCTCCACCCCCTTCCTCATACTCAACCCCCCTCCTCAACCCTCATCCTCACCCCCCTCCTCATCCTCAATCCCCCTACTCATCCTCAACCCCCCTCCTCAACCCCCTTCCTCAACCTCAACTTCCCCTCAACCTCAACCCCTCTCCTCAACTTCAACCCCCCTCCTCAACCTCAACCCCCTCCTCAACACCCCTCCTCACTTTACCCCTTTCTAATTACCTCCCCCTCTCCCTTTACCCTCACTTACCTTCTATCAGCAGCTGCTCCTGCGCTCCTGCGCTCCTCCGTACGTCTTCCGGCTGCATCGGGACCCGGCATATGCTAATGACGTGATGTCACATGTGCGTCACGTCATTAACATTGGCCATGTCCCGACGCAGCCCGAAGACGCGCAGAGGAGCGGAGGAGCGGAGGAGCAGCTGCTGATGGAAGGTAAGTGAGGGGAAAGGGAGAGGGGGAGGTAATTAGAAATGGGTAAAGCGAGGAGGGGGGTTGAGGTTGAGGAGGGAGGTGGAGGTCAAGGTGGGGGGTTGTGGAGGCAGGTTGAGGAGGGGTGTTGAGGAGGGGTGTTGAGGATGAGGAGGGGGTTGAGGAGAGAGGTTGAGGAGGGGGGTTGAGGATGAGTAGGGGGGTTGAGGATGAGGAGGAGGTTGAGGATGAGGAGGAGGATTGAGGAGGGGTTGAGGAGGGGAGTTTGGAGAGGGAGGATGAGGATGGGGTTGAGGAGGGGGGTTGAGGTTGAGGAGGGGGGTTGAGTTGAGGAGGCGGGTTGAGGAGAGAGGATGAGGAGGGAGGATGAGGAGGGAGGATGAGGAGGTGGGTGGAGGATGAAAAGGAAGGATGAGGATGGCTGTTGAGGAGGGGGCTGATAAGGGGGATAAGGAAGGGGGAGGGAAAGAGACATGAGGGAGAGGGGGGGGGAAAGACACAGGGAAGGGTGAGGGGGGAGAGACAGGGGAGAGAGGGGAAGAGACACAGGGGAGGTAGAGGGGGGAAGGGGCACAGAGGAGGGAGAGGAGGGGAAGAGACACAGGGGAGGGAGAGGGGGGAGAGACACAGGGGAGGGAGAGGGAGAAGAGACATAGGGAAGAGAGAGGGGGAACACAAGAAAGGGACACAGAGGGTACACATTTCCCAACCTCGACTTATATTCGAGTCACTACGTTTTACAAGTATTTTGTGGTAAAATAGGTGCCTCGGCTTATACTCGAGTATATACAGTAATATATCCAGCAATCAATATCCTGGAGAACTAACAATTTGTTTATATTTTGCATTAGCATACAATGTACAGTTGTCGTGTAGACTAATTTTTTTTTTCTGGCGGCCTTTTTTTCTTTTGCTTAGGCGATTTCCGAATGGCGAAAGTCATTAAAATCGCCTTAAATTTGTGTTCCACCTCACTCCCAGACGTCCTGGCTGTTCCACTGTGATGTGGGTTATGTTTTTGTTTAGCCGTTAACCTCGTATTTTACAATAATGAATGTTTGGGTTACTATGTTATGTGATATGCACCAATGGTTGCATATAGGTGGCAGCAATGGTTTATACTATATGATTCTGATTTATTTGGTCCAGGCATGGAATTTCCAGATGCTTCTGTACTCCCTAGTCTCTCCAGCATGATCAAAGTAAAGCCCTTAAATCTGAAGTGACCTAACAAGATAACCCCAAGAGGTGGTTTGGCTAAAAAAAGTGGGGAGGGGGGGATGAGGGTTTATTGTTTATTTTTTAAAATGTGTTTGGAAAAAAGAATAGAGTCTGAAATGCTAAGCAAGAGTGTGTCTGCTTCTTTTTTTATTCTTCTAATACTAAACAAAGTAATAAAACATGTTTTTATTTTTTTCAACAGGTTAGTAACCTTTAGGCTGAGCTGGTATTCTGTGATTTCAGCCCAGAGTTCTCATGGGAAGTGCTCTTATCTGAATTGGCATGCCAGGTGCTGAGATGAGCACATAGTCACAACCTGGAGATTGTTCATGTAAGCTAAAGCAGGACAATTAGGGGTACATGGACCCCTTGACTCTATGTTGTGACATCAACGGTTTTCTTAATAGGTCAATCAAACAAATGTAATTAACTTCTATGGGGAGGTCAGTAGGAACCTGGATCAAGATAACTCAATGGATGTGGTCTTTTTGGACTTTGCAAAGGCTTTTGATACAGTGCCACATGGGAGCTTATTGTGCCATCTAAGGGATACAGGAATTGCAGTACATATATGCTCATGGATTGAGAATGAGAAACTTATGGATAAGCACAACCAGATACAAGATGTGCCTAGCGTGCTGCATTACATAGCATCACAGAGAGCTAAGCTATGAAGGAAGGTGAAATAAAATGTATTTTCTCTAGACAAAAAGTTGCTTAAGAGGGGGTATGATTACCATATACATATACATCCAGGGTCAATACAATAGGGGGAAAGGATGGTAAACTGTGGAGTCTGAGCTGAAAAGAGTCCACCATCTCACCTACCTGGGCTACATCATCTCCTTGGATGCTAAAAGTGACAAGGAAATTGACAAAAGACTGGAAAAGGCAAATGGTGCATTTGGCAGGTTATATAATAGAGTTTGGAACAATAAGCATCTGAATAAATGCACCAAGGTCAATGTGCAGAGATGTTGTGTTGACCACCATAATGTAGAGCTCTGTACGGCTACGAGTCATGAGTTACTTACCACCATCCCATACGGCTTCATGAGCGCTTTCATCAGCACTACCTCGGGACCACCCTAAACATCCACTGGAAGGACAATGTCCCCAACACTGAAGTCCTAGAACAGTCACAAGTCATCAGCATTGAGGCCATGCTGTTGAAGACACAGTTGCGCTAGGCACATCTCTAGGATGGAGGGTGATAGGCTTCCAAAGATTGTATAAAATGGTGAGCTCACCACTGGTAATCGTAACAGAGGAGGATCAAAGAAAAGGTACAAGGACTCATTGAAACAGTCCCTTGATGCCTGTCACAATGACCATCATCAATGGACTGTTTTAGCTTCAGTACCATTCACCAGGTTCTCTCCTCTTTCGAGTGAATATGCAGGGCTGATCTTGAGGACAAAAGGAAAAATCTTGTCACTGCAGCACCCAAACCAGATCAAGCCTTCCTGTGCAACCACTGCAGTCAAGTATTGGCCTCCCCAGCCACCAGAGAGCCTGCAGACGTGGAAAACTTCCCTTTTAAATCTTTGTTCGTGAAGCCAAGCCAAAGTATGGGATGTAGACCATGTCAGTGAGTAGGAGTGTATGTTTGGTGAACATGATTGATGTTGGTGTTGTATAATGGGTCATGCATGTACTGACCTTGCAGGCTCTGAGGTTAGTCTGTATCTGGTATACAAACTACAGTAAATCTGGATATTCTACCTCTCACGAGCTCCTCCCAAGCATTTTACTTTGTCACTATTGGGGGACAACCATCTGTGGCTTCTGCACTTGTAGCTTCCTCTGAATTCTCCCTCTTGACTATGACCCAGTAATCATCATAACAGTGTTATACACTATTCAAATCCCTGATGTAAACTCCCACAATACTGTCACCTCTTTCCACACCCTTGCCCTCTGTCCAGCTCTCAATTCTCTGCCTCCCTTGTATATATGGGACTGGTCATAGATGACATTTAGGAAGGAAATAAATTCCTCCTGGGAGTAATTAGGAGAGTAATGGTCAGCCTCCTGATCCAATGACTTATGGGGTTCCTGAGGGAGTACTGTAATTGAACCTTTTATCTTTTGCATTGATAATTCTATACCTGATAATTTCCCTGCATTGCCTCTTGCACTTAAACCTAGGTCTGTCACTACACTGGTCATTCAAGTAAACTGGGGAGATTAGTATCACATACATTGAAGTGGGATTTAATAAGCATTACTGAAACATGGTGGGATGAATCTCATGACTGGACTGTTAATCTGGATGGTTATAACCTATTTAGGAAAGATCTGGACAATGTTAAAATGGGAGGAGGGATTTGTATGTATGTTAAGCCTGAATGTAAGCCTATAGTCAGAAAATATATGTATCCTGGATCTAGTGATAATATTAAATGTTTGTGAATAGAGTTAAAAAGCAGTGCAGCAAATTTTAAAAGAATATGGATAGGAGTACACTACAAACACTTAAATATAATTGAAAGTAAGGAAATGCAATTATTATTGCAGATTGGAAATGCAGCTAAGCATGGGCAAGTTCTAATAATGGGAGATTTTAACTACCCTGAATCTAGATGAGTGAAACCAGCAGTTTGGGTAAAGGGATCATTATCTGTCCCAGGTTATACAAGAGCCTACTAGAAATTAATCACAAATAATATTGATATGGTATCAAATGTTGAAATAGGTCAACCTTTGGGAAACAGTGATCACAACACAGTCTCATTTGAGATTGAATTAAAAAAACTAAACTGTAAGGGGCCAACAAAAACTCTAAATTTTAAAAGGGCAGATTTTAATGGTCTAAGGGCAACAATACAACATATAGACTGGGACAAACTGGCAGGTAAAAATATTGAACATAAATGGACAACGTTTAAATCCTTACTAAATATACATAATTATCACCATATACCAAGTGGGAATAAAAGTAGAAGCAGTAAAGCACATCCAACTTGGCTTACAATCATTTAAAGATCAAGAAACGGATGTAAAAGCAGGCACTTAAATTATACAAACAAGAGGGAAGAGGGACTGCTTTACGCGAGTACAAGGAAACTAACAAGGCTTGCGAAAGGGCTATTAGACTGGCTAAAATAGTAAATGAAAAATTAGTTGCAAAGAAGAGTAAGACTAACCCTAAAATATTGTTTTAAGTATATTAGTGGGAAGAAGGCCAGGAAGGAAGCTATAGGAGTGAAACACGCCATCTGACAATTAGTGACCAGGAAAAGACAGATGAGCTAAATAGATTATTTTCTTCTGTATACTCAAGGGAGGTTGGTACTAGTGGTTGGGAAACTGCAACAAAAAGGCACTACACTACCATCACCAAATAATTGGTTAACGCAGGAAGAAATCCAAAAGAGGTTGGAAAAAATAAATTTTAATAAAGCCCCAGGTCTTGATGGAATACATCAAAGGGTACTGAGAGAGCTGGGTTCTGCAATAGCCAAACCATTATCTCTCATTCAACATTGAGTCACTACCAGATGACTGGAGAAAAGCAGAGGTGATACCTATATTTAAGAAGGGAGCAAATACAAATCCAGGGAATTATAGAGCTGCAAGCATCTCTTCTGTAGTGGGAAAGCTTTTAGAAGGGTTAATAAGGGATAATATACAAGAAAATGTCTTTTTGACCAGGATTATAAATAGGAGTCAACATGGATTTATGAGGGATAGGTTATGTCAAACAAATCGTACTAGTTTCTATGAGGAGGTTAGTAGGAACTTGGATCAAGGCAACTCAATGCATGTAGTTTTTTTGGGATTTTGCAAAGGCTTTTGATACAGTACCACATGGTAGACTATTGTGCAAACTAAGGGATACAGGAACTGCAGTAAATATATGCACATGGATGAAGGACAAAGTCTCCATCCAGCCTGCTATTATCACCTCCCCTCACTACCTGTCCTCTAGATCCTTTTCTATCTCAGCTTATCCCTTCCCTCTCAACCACACTAATCCCAGCTCTCTCACACCTCTTCAACCTTTCCCTAAATACTGGCATGTTTCCATCTTCTCTAAAACATGCCATAATTACATCCATCCTCAAAAACCCCTCATCTGACTCTGATGTTGCATCTAACTACCGCCCTATCTCTCTACTTCCCCTGGCTTCCAAACTGCTGGAGCGGCTTGTCTATAACCGCCTTATCAACTTTATTTCCTCTAACTCCTTTCTTGACACCTTCCAATCTGGCTTCCGACCCCAACCCTCCACTGAGACAGCTCTCAGTAAAGTCCCTAATAACTTGCTCTCCGTCTTCTTCTTCTAGATCTCTCTGCTGCCTTTGACACAGTCGTCCATCCACTTCTACTCCATATCCTCTCCTCCCTCGGTATTCAAGACAGTGTTCTCTCATGGTTCTCATCATACCTACAAAATCAATCTTTCAGTGTCTCCTTCTCTGACACCTCTTCTTCTACTTACCCCCTGTTTGTTGGCGTACCCCAAGGTTCAGTCCTACACCCCCTCCCCTTCCCCATCTACACATCCCCACTTGGTACTAATACACTCTTTTGGGCTTCAGTATTATCTCTATGCAGATGACACTCAAATCTACCTGTCATCACCAGATCCATACCCCTCTCTTCTAACACACGTCTACAACTGCCTTTCTAGTATATCATCTTGGATGTCCACCCACCATCTCAAACTTAACATGTCTAAGACTGAACTCCTAATCTTCCCTCCCTCTACCACACCATCAATTCCTCACATCTCTCTCACTGTCAACAATGACATCCTCACTCCTACCTCCCAAGCCTGTTGCCTTGGGGTTCTACTGGACCCTGCACCCTGTCTTTCATCCCTCACATACAGTCACTAACAAAATCTTACCTTCTAAAAAACATTTTCAGAATTCGCCACTATCTTACACAAGACACAACTAAAATCCTAATACTCTCTCTCGTCATCACTCGACTTGACTACTGTAACTCGCTTCTTGCTGGCCTACCCACCACCCAACTATCCCCACTTCAATCCATAATGAACGCCTCTGCTAGACTCATCTTCCATACACAACGTTCATTGTCGGCATCACCTCTCTGTCAATTACTCCACTGGATTCCCTTAGCCTCCAGAATACAATTTTAAATCATGACCCTAAATTACAAAGCCCTCAACAATTGCACACCCCTTACATCTCTGCTCTCATCTCCATATATTCCCCCAACTGCCCTCTTCATTCTGCTATTGACCTTTTTCTTTCTACAACTCTTGTCACCTCCTCTCATTCTCACCTTAAGGACTTTTCTTGTGCTGCCCCTATTCTCTGGAACTCCTTGCCTCGCTCCACCAGATTCTCCTCCTGCCTCAAAACATTCAAAACCTCACTAAAAACGCATCTCTTTAAAAAAGCATATCACCTTCCACCCTAACACGCTCATCACCTCTCTCTCCCTCCTTTACCACACACAATACCTTTAGGTTGTAAGTCTGCGAGTTTCAATCCTGCAGTGTGCTTTGGGGAAAACACCATAGACACTGGATTAAAGGCTCAAAGACAGAGGGCCCTCCTAGCTTTGTTATGTTTTGATTTGTAATTACCTTTGCCTGGAACTTATATTATGTACAGCGCTACAAAATATGTTGGCGCAGAATAAATAAACAATAATAATAATAATGGATTGAGAGCTGGCTAAAAAGACAAAAAGCAAACGGTTGTTGTAAATAGAACATACTCAGATTGGACTAATGTGGTAAGTGGGGTTCCTCAGGGTTCAGTATTAGGTCCTCTCCTTTTTAACATATTTATTAATGACTTAGAAGTAGGACTGGAAAGTATTGTCTCCATTTTTGCTGATGACACTAAGTTGTGCAAGGTAATTAAATCTGAAAATGTTGTACTTTCCCTCCAAAGGGATTTGCATAAATTAGAGCAACGGGCAATTAAATGGCAGATGAGATTTAATACAAATAAGTGTAAGGTTATGCATCTGGGAAGGAAGAATAGCTATAAACTTTATTAAGCAAATCTAGGGGTATCAGATATTGAAAGGGATTTGGGAGTGCTTGTGGACAACCACTTATGTACCAGTTCTCAATGTCAAGCAGCATCTGCAAAGGCAAATAAAATATTAGCATGTATTAAGAAGGGTATAGAAGCCAGGGAAGCAAATATAATTCTGCCAAATACTTTACAAATCCCTAGTATGCCCTCATTTGAATTATGGAGTATAGTTTTGGGCACTACTTCATAAAAATTTAATTTTAGAGCTGAAAAAGTTACAGAAAAGGGCAACAAAACTAATAAGGGGAATGGTGGGGCTAAGTTATGAAGAAAGACTAACCAAATTAAACTTATTCTCTCTAAAAAAAAAAGAAGGCATCTATGAGGGGATATGATTACCCTATATAAATAAATCCAGGTAAAAATATTTGGCTGAGCTTTTTGTGCCAAGAAGTTTTCAACTGAGGTTAGAAGTAAAAAAATTCCACCTTAAAGAAAGAAAAGGGTTCTTCACAGTGAGGGTGGTGCATATATTTTTAAATAAAAAGGGCATTCTGGTTAATTAGAGAGGGAGTATTGATCTAGAGAGGAATCCAATCGCCAGTATCTAGGATCAGGAAGGAATTCATTTTGTTTTCCTTTTGAGATAATTGGTTAAGTTTCACTTGGGTTTTGTTTTCTGTGGCCTTCCTCTGGATCAATTAACAATGAATCTGCATATTGCAGATCAGAGAAGATCTTAAAAGGTTGAACTTGATGGTCTTTTAAAAGTCTTTTTTCAACCTCAATTACCATGTAACTATGTAACATCAACAGAGAGAAGTGTATTGTGGAATTATGAAGATAATTGTTATATCATCTAGTACTGTATGTTCCATTAATATATCTAATGTATTTTAAAAATATGTTCGAGCATGAATAATTTAGTCCAAAACATAAAGAAACAAGTCTATGGCTCTAATATTATTATTTCAAACAAAAATTGCATATAAGCCCTGAAATGTTAAATAATTTTCAGTTCAACATATTTCATTCATTTTTTCCATTTTCCAGGACAGACACATTAATATTGTGTGATTTTCTATTTACCTTGAATGGGTGGGATAAACAAGCAAGGTAATGCTATGAAAAAAATATGCATAAGTTAATATGCTTACACTAAAAAGTTCAAGTTAAACTTATCACATATATAGTTGTGAGCGTACGAGTTGTTGCTAACGCTGCGGGCTCGCGTAGCGAGCCCGCGGCCCTCGCAAAGCGAGGGCCACGACTCACGTAGCGAGCTGCGGCCCTCGCGTACCGAGGGCCGCGGCTCGCGCAGCGAGCCCGCGGCCCTCGCAAAGCGAGGGCACTGCCCGAGGGTCTCAGTTGCATGCCAGCAACTGAGACCCTCGCAAACTTCACGTCGCAACCCAAACAGTACGACACACACATTACGACACTCGCAAACAACATACGACACACGTTCACACACATTACGGCCTCGCAACACTCGGACGCAACTCGCGAACATTACAAAATGTAAAACACAATACATGCACACAGCACATACATAAAAACATTACCTACACCAAGAGGGAGCACCCAGAACCTCAAAAATGCAACTTAGACCTCGATTTTACTCCAAATAAAAGAGTTTAGAGACTAAAAAAAAATCTAAGCGAGAGAAAAAATGGCTGCTGAACAAAACGAAAACGAGGCTACAGCACTCTAAACTCGCAAAACACCACAAGAAACTCGCAAAACGCCACAAACGACATACGGATATTCATACCACACAGTGCACACATTGAGCACGCTTACACAGCAGCTCCACACCACTAATGCTGCAGCAACATCAACACACATTGCCAGCTCTTCATCACAATGCTTCAAAATAGGTACAGTATATTCATTTTGTAATGTATTACATATTTATTATACACCAAACAGCATTAGCTACCTTACAATTTCATTGCCGTCATTTTTTGACGGGCAATTCGCTAGTTTGTTTATATTAAAGAGCACACTTAAAAAGTGTTATTACCTATATAAAAGTTATAAAACTGGCATAGTTTACCAGTTATTGTGTCATATTTGCCATTAGAGCAATGATATACCTCCTTTTCTTATAGCTGTGAGTAGTGATAGAGTGAAAATGTTACGTGTTAATTCAAGTGCTGCAGTTCTAAACTTTGACAGTTACATTCTTTTTTCTGCGTTCTGCAGCAGCTCACATCACCTAACATACATAGGTTATGTGGTAATTGCAGCCAACTTCTAAAACCTTTAACTTTTATATGTGTAGACTTTTAAACCCAACTTTTGTTTAGGTGCAACTTTTCATTTAAGATGTAATTAACTTTTAAAGCAAAAATATATACAGCCTTATTAAAGTCTTTAGTTAGTGAACATCTATCCAAAAGCAAGGTCTTCACTAACTAAAAACTTCTTTTAAAAAAATATGCTTTGTGCTTATATACAGCCTTTTGCAATTTGCCGAATTGCAGTTTAATAAAGCTGATTGCTATTACTTTTAAATTTTTTTGAAGAAATAAATAATGCAAATAAAAAATATTAGAGTGAAATATTCACGTGAACGTATTCTCTGTCACAGTATCCACGACTGCAATGTTGCTGCCAGCAGTCCGCCTTCCAGTAACTCTATTTAATGTAAACAACAACTCATCATTTGGCAAATAAGTATCAGACCTTACAAAATATTTAATACATTGTGTGGTTAGTAAGCAGATCCTTATAGCTGTTATAGTCATAAATCAATAAATTCAAAATAATTAAAACAACCCTTGTGCTTAATTGCTAGCTATTTAGATTCCCAGAGCTCCTGTCACTAATTGCTTCAGAGTTGGCTTTCTTACAACATCAAGTTTTAGAGATCAACTTAGTTCACATCCCTCTTATACTGAGTTTTCATCACGTATTCCTTGTCTAGCCCTTTAAAGCCAGTTGATTACTTTCAGCTGTTTGAATAAGGCAAATGGAAATCCTGGCCTTTGAAGGACTGTACATAACACATGACGTTTACTTCAGTCCCAAATTCAATTTCCTATTTCATAAACTATACTGGAATTGTTTTTTGATTAGGCACACCCAAGAAGAAAGAAAATAAA
Organism: Discoglossus pictus; assembly: GCA_027410445.1. Lineage (NCBI taxonomy): Eukaryota > Metazoa > Chordata > Amphibia > Anura > Alytidae > Discoglossus > Discoglossus pictus. Next base: position 227,440,608 of record CM050165.1, on the reverse strand, counting down.
AAACAAGTATATAAGCAATGCACAAGGAGGCAACATGAATGATGATATATTTATAATCCTGTAGAAAAGACCACTTTGATTGCATTCAATCTAATCTACAGTACAATAGGTGATTATAAAGTACTGTATGTGATAAATAAAATCAGTATACTTCATTTTTATCTCCAACAGTCTCATCATTGTACAAAAAAATTAGAATTCCTCCAAAAACACAGTATACATTATGATACTTTTTAAATATATATATACCATTAACATTAGTAAATCAGTCACACACACTGCACATGGCAGCCTAAGTGACTTCTGTATGATACAATCATACTTTTTAATTGTATTTGGTTAGCTCACATTATATTTTGGTGTAAATCTTGCATGTCTAATTATTCTCTTAGTCTTTTTATGTTAATGCTGCTAGTACATTTTTTGAAAACTTTAAATAAGCTGCCAAAGTGGCACACTGCAGACTGGCGGACATCATATCTTTGTCTCTATATGCAAAAGAATACAACTACAGTAATTATGGAATTTTTAAACAAAGTATAATGTCAAAATTGTACACTCTTAAATAAATAATCCATTTTGTGTAAGAACAGCTTGAAGCCTTTTCTGTTATCACATTCATTCCATGTATTGTTTTTTAGTTCCAGAATTTTTTTTTTTTTTATCACATGAGGAGGGAGATTCCCCATGGGTTCTATTTCGTTAGAGTGAAATTAACAGCAGAAGTCATCAGAAATTTGTGCTAAGACTTTAGGAAGATTGGAATGTTTGTTTAAGATCCCAGGTCATGAACATAATGCTCTGAAACATCCAGATTTCCAAGCAAAACGGAAACTCAAAATCAATACAGGCAGTAACTTCATCTGCCTGATCCTATGGAAACAACTGCAAGCACTTAAAATGAAAACCACCTCAAATTCTTCTCTTTGAATACACTGATGGTATTAGGCATTAAAATAGGAAGGCAATGCCAGAATCTCTCCTAAACCACAAGATTAACTTTTCGGTGGACACTTGTAGCAAAAACTTTACTAGAATCCCAGCATTTTAAGGGATAGTACAGATACATATGCTTCTGACATCATCTGTGACATATATTTGCACAGAAACAAAATGCTTTAAAAGTTAAAAGGACCACTTCAGTTGTCTTATAAATAGCTCTCTAAAGAATAGTTTGATAAGGCTTGATAAAAGCACTGTATTTAACCAATGCCTGTGTTTAGGTTATATGCTGCCCTTGGCCCATTAAGATTAGTTTTTCAACTAAATATGGCCAAAATAGAATACATTTTATTTTTTGTAAACCTTCTGGACAGAAGGGAGCTTATGCTGAAACAAATATCTGCTATGTCGAGCATCCTTTAATTATGTTACAGGCTTTGGAAACATTCACTAAAATGAGAAGTTTCGCACTTGTGTGGTCAGACCCCTGTGGTTTTTATGTTATTCTGTGCAGCCAACTTACTAAAATATAAAAAATTTGCTTCATACAATAACACTGGGATTTTCTCACTAGTGTGATACTTTTCACCTTATTCAGCAAAGCAGTAATAATACTGCATCTCACTCATAGAGCATCCACACCTTATAGATGGTTACACCTCCTCCCCAATATCTCTGACCGATTACCTTCTCTCCCTTTGCAGTATTCATGATTCTCTTACATCCCAAACTCACGAACATATTTTGTTCCTTCCATCATCATTCTCTCCCGTATATGCCAAAGTCCTAAAAAAAACAATCTTACCTCCATTACTTGTTTGGAAGTTTGAGTTTTCTCTCCCCCTCAGACCTTCTTGCAGTCCCTTCATATAAGTCATTGCCTTCACATACGTTATCTACCACAGCCAGCTGTAAATGACTTTACCCTCATAACTCAGCTACTTATATTGAGGTCTGGCTTTATGATGTCATCCACTGTGACATATTGTGATGTCATCCACAGGGGAGCAGTATCAGCACCCAAGGAGTGTCTACATATGTGACAGTGTGGCCCAAAGGGCCTGGTAAACACCTTATTTTATGTGGGTTTTGTGCTGAAACAAATGACAATTGTAAACTTTAAATTGGATACTTAAAGTTATTTATTATTTTCACAAGTAAAAAATACTAAAAAAAGATAAGGCCACTAGGCCACTGGGCCACTGCCTCTATATAACTAAATATATCAAGTCTCTCAAGGCCATGGGCTTTCCTGTAGTGGACTCAGTCTCTTGGTTTGCTCTACATTACAGTCTATAAGTCTCCATTGGGATCTCTCAATCTGCTGGTTTGGTATCTCCTGCACCTGCTGCTCACTTCAGGACAGATTTGCCTGTACCTGCATCATTTTAGCTGTACCTGAACCTTTCTGCAGCTCGGCAACACCCAATCTCTGGTCTTACCACATCACATTAATCTCTCTGGTGATATAAGTCTGGTCTCAATAACCATTTCTTATTCATTGCAGCTTCTATCTGAGATGTCTGGTCCAGTAATGTAAATCCTTCAATCAAGTGCTGGCAGTGATACTCAACATCTTGTTTTTGTAACACTCCTTTTAGAGATGCCACAGTTACAGGTTTCACTGATCTAATCAGAAAAAGTACAAACTGTTTACTTCTTCAACTAAATAAGAGAATATAGTTTTAATAAACATTTTGAAAAAATTAGTTTATTCTAAAATATGAAGCAATTTCTCCTTAGAATAACAAAGGAATTAAAGGTGTTGCACCTCACTAGTGAGAAACCACCCACATTGCTCATTATAGCCATAACAATACTGCATCCCTCTCAGAGCATCCACACCTTGCATCTTTACAATAGCAACAGCTCTTTACCTACATCTTAAACTTTGAAACACATTGTGTCCTCTGCATTCTAGTTGAGGGCAGGGTCTCTTTTAGAATCCCATTCCCAATAAATAATAATGTGGGGAAGTTATTACCATGTTTATGGCAATTATTTCCTATTCCCTACATATACAACACAACTCTTTCTATAAAGTGGACTCTTGTTTATTTAAATGAGTGGTCCCATGTTGTTTTTATTATCTGTGGAAGAGAGATAGGCTCTAGTGATTGTAGCTCATCACTTTTTTATGGCAATCTACTGATGTTTAGAGGGGCATAAAGTCCCCATATGAAACAGGAGACTTTCTTCTATTCCAAGAAGGTTCCATTGCCACTCTTTATCATGCAAGGGGCTAGACAGGGGCTCTTATAAGATCCATCACACTGATTGCAAAGTGACAGTCCCTGTTGTGTGTGATCATGAACATGATGATGTCACCATGTGCCATTGGTTCCTACTGGAGGTCTCTCGCATTATAAGGGTACAGAGTTATCTCCGTAGGGGTTAATATCATTAAAGAAACTCGGCAAAGTTTAAATATAACAGTGTTGTTTGGTGGATCCAGTATGGACATATTTAAGATTTGATGCTGTCCTAGGCCCATTCAGACTTATTCCCCCCCATGCCCTATTATCTAGAGCACACCTATGCCCCACACCCAGTTATTACTTATCCCATCCTCTTGCTATATCCAAAATCATATGGTTATGAGTATTTATGCGTATCAGAAAGTGCTAGATACCCTTAGAAAATCACTACAAATAGACATTGCTGTTCCTATGCATCCATTATTTGAACTGTGCTGGCATCCTCTAGCACCCTGCTGCCCCCTCAAAATGTGCTGTCCTAGGCCCTAGGAGTCATGGACACAGGCCTAAAAAAACACTGATTAAACCTTTAATGTGCATTTAAACAATTCATTGCTATTTTTCAGTCATATAAGCCCTGATATCTCCCCCTGAAAGAAGTATTGAACCTGGAAGGGGAGGCATAACACATCTGCAGTGTGGAAGTTTGTAGGTGACCAGCAGCCCAGGCTACACTTCTCCGTAGTTCTAATGTGTTCAATACTTTGTTCAGGAGGTGGAATCATCTGGAGCTTATGCAGCCTGGGGGGACATTTAAAAATAGTAAGTCATTGCGTAAATGTACAGTCAAAAAATTGTTTTCTTATCTAGACTTACCTAATGATTCTATTGAGACCCCTTTAAAGGACGGCTACAGTGGTCCTTTAAATACTACATTCTTTTTTACAATTACAAAATAAATAATTAATGTCCAGTTCTATTAGTTGATCACTGCAAAAAGTTCATACAGTATGTCAATTTGTTGTTAGATTTTAAACTGGAATTGTTTTATGCAGAATTTAAATCCTCCATATTCACAAAAATGTATATTTAATCCCAAGGCACAGTTTCATAAAGTGGCTAATGCAGCTTTGATTGTAATTTACTGTAAATAGCTGTGATACTAATCATGTTACCACACAAAGGTCAACATAAAGGTGACACTGTAGTCTTCTATTTATGGTATGCTTTTTCATATGATAATAGGCAAACTATATGCTGAAAGGGGGCCACCAATGCAATTTCATTTATATTTCCTCGCACATCTCTGCATTTCCAACTCAGCACGGCTCTCACATATGCAGGGCTCTCCTAAGGGTGCCTGGAGAGATGGAAGAAGCAACAATGGTGGCTTTTCTTGAGTACACTGGGTACTTCAACACATATACACCACCACTTGCAAAACACATGTTTATTAAATAACTTTATCTATTTTAACAGCTTTTGTATCCCTATCGGCACATAAATAATTTATAAGAATACATTTTAAGCTTGAGTAGTGTGCTCCTAGATCCAGCTTCAATTGCTTCATATTCATGTAGAATAGTAATAATAAATAAATAATAATAATAATAATAATAATAATAATAAAATAATAATAAAATAATAATAATAGAATAATTAGCATGCCAGCACCCAATTCATAGTTCTATGCAGAAGAAATAATTTTGAGATCCACAATATGGTGAAAAAGGCAGTTACCTGCCCAAACTCTTCAAATTATATTTTATGCTACTTTTCTTTAGGTTCTTTTGTCACATCATAAAAAATTTAAATGTATGTGTGAAAATATTTACAACTACCTTCTAGATTTAACATTATCATTACATGACCAACAATATGCCCTTTGTTGTTTAGTTATATGAAATGTCTTAATACTGTAAATGTGTTGGTAGAGTTTAGATGTTGATCCACATGAGACATTTTCTAGCCATTCAAATGAATAAGCAATAATCAGTTTGGAATTGAGATTATGAAAGATTACTACTACATTTTATTTCAGTGCTCCTTACAACTGGTTGAGCATATAGATATAAATGTATTTATTCACAATTTTATAGCAATTTCATCCAAAGAGCTTTCAACTTTTAGAAGGTCTATGAAGCATTAGTTGAGAGGTGTTGAGGGGCCTGCCTTAAGCAACAATCTAGTGAGGCAAGGGTGGAAGATTAATAAGGATGGACATAATGTGCCAGAGCAATAAATACAGAGTGTGGACGGTTTACAGTATTACAATATAAAAGGGAAAAAGACTGTAGCCCATACTTATACAAGAATGCATAATGTGCCCAAATTGTTAAGAATAAGGCCAATTTAATTGAAATGTTCAAGAACATTTAATCAGACAAGTAAATATTTAGTTGTCTTGTAATTATTTGCTACACAGTTTTGCACTTTTTATATTTCTTTAATCCTTGGTTTTAGAGGGACTCTAGACAGACTATAAAATTAAAGCCTATAGATATATTTATGCGCATGTACATTAACAACTATTTTTAATACAAAAAAACATATCATACAAACTCATGTATATAGGGGAAAAAATTGCCACAGTAAATAATGATACAGCATATTTAAAGGGCTACATAAAGATGTGCTTGGCACTGAAAGTACCTTGAATTCACTTATATTTGGAAGCGGAACTGTTTATTTAAAATAAATAAACTTTATTGTCACACCTTAAAATTACATAAAACAACCACAAAATAAACTTTAATTTATTAATGATTATATGCAATTTTCTGGGAACAGACATTGTTTTTTTCCCCCTGAAATGATAGGTATGCCACTTGGTATGGAGTTTTGAATGTTATAATTATTATTATCCATTGTTTGTAAAATGCCAACATGGTGCTATACAGGGGTTAAATACAAAGAAAACAATAAAGTTTAACATATTGCAAAAGAATAGAGAGCACTGTCTTTGAGTTTAGAATCTAACTTACATTGTGCTTTCCACAAAGTACCTTACAAGATTTATAACTCCCAGATTTACCATCTAAAGGGTTCGGGTGTGATACAGGAAGGTGACATATGTGTTATGCATATACAGGCTGGAAGTGATAATCTTCTTTAAACAGATGCATTCATTATGGATTGGAGTGGAAACAGACGGGTGGTGGGGAGGCAAGCAAGGAGCGAGTTGCAGTAGTCGAGGCGAGATATGATAAGAGAATTGATCAGAATTTTACTTGTGTCTTGTGTAACATAGTGACATATATTTTAGAGATGTTTTTTGGTTGAAAATTAAAGTAATTTGTTATTGATTGCATGGGACAACGTGCCTGGGAGGTGGGAGTGATGATGGCATTGTCAACAGTGAGAGATATTTGAAGAGTGGAAGCTATTGTAGAGGGTGGGAAGATTAGGAGCTTAGTCTTTGACATGTTGAGTTTGAGTTGATGGGAGGACCTCCAGGAGGATATTATTGAGAGACAGTTTGCAACTCATGCTAGAAGAGAGGGATATAGATCTGGTCCTGAGAGGTAGATTTGAGTGTCCTCAGCATATAGATGATACAGAAAAAAAGATTTAATTAGGGAACCAAGAGAGGATAAATAGATGGAAAAGAGGAGGGGGCTAGGACTGAACCTAGGGGGACGCCAACAGTCAGAGGGAGAGGCAAAGAAGAGCTGTCAGAGAAGGAGACACTAAATCTTTGATCCACTAGGTATAATGTGAACCGTGACAGAACGGTATCACAGAGTGGTTAACAGTGTCAAAGGTAACAGAGAGATTAAGGAGAATTAGAACAGAGAAGTGCCCCTTTGATTTAGTGGTGAGCAGGTCGTTTGTGACTTTTGTGAGAGCTATCTCAATGACGTGCTGGGGTCGTAAGCCAAATTAGAAGGGTTCAAGAAGGGAGTTGGTGGTGAAGGGACTCAATCATTGAAGCACATTAGAAAGATGTTGTTGGTCAAGTGCTTGGAGGTTTCTGTGCGTTCTGTGCATTCTGAGGCTGTAGGTTAGGCGATGGTTGTCAGGGAGTGTGCAAATGACAAGGTTGGAAATTATGCAGAGATTAGTAATAATGAGGTCAAGGGAGTGTCCATCAAGATGAGTTGGGGATTCTGTCCATTGTATGAGGGAAAGGGAAGAGGTAAGTGAAAGTAATTTTGTGAATGTTGGGTAGGTGGGTGTGTCAGTGGCAATGTTGAAATCCCCAAGAACAAGTGAAGGTATGTTAGAGGAGAAAAAGTGAGGGAGACAGGGGGCAAAATGATCCAGAAATTCTACATCTAAATATCACCCCAGGGTGGTACAGGATAGATCACATCAACTCACAGAGAGATGGGTGAGAAGAGGCAAGTAATGTGAACCTCGAAAGATGAGAAATGGAGGGAGGGAATATAGATAAGATCTCTATTCCATGCTCTGAAAATGTCTGTCACAATAATGTGGTACTTATAATGGGATTACGTGATTAAACAAAGGAGTGCAGATTTTAATAAGATGACTCATTCAGGCCACAAATCAGGTAAACAATGAAAGCAATGGTCGTTCATGAAATATAAGAAGTACTGAGGTTGGAGTACAGCCTGCATTTATCTGGGTGGATATAGCCTACAGGGAAATCCACTGATCTATCACAAGAGCTTTAATGAAAATAGCACACACAGAAGCACAGCAAAGGACAGCTCCTCTGATGCTTAGTGAATTTCCCCCTATAATTGACTTGCACATACTTTTAGCATGTGTTCCTCCATTGTGAATAAGATAGTTTTGCAGTTATATCTGCTTAGGTGTGCGTGCCTCTATCTATCTATCTATCTAAAATAACAGATTCAGCTGCCAAAAGAAAATGAATGCCTGCAGTAAAGAATAATTGGGGATACAATATAAAAATTCAAAGGCTGTGTTTATTTATCTATTCATTTTTTGCTTTCTAAAATCATTTAACCACTATCAAGTATTCAAAAGGCCTGTAATAAAAAAAATTGACAACTGTGGTCTTTTAATTAAAAGGGAACAATGCAACAACACTTCATCAGTTTTTTTTTTCTCACATGAATTGTTGGAAAAATGAATATTCAACAAGAAAGGTCACTTTTGCTAGCACCCGAGGCAGCTGTTTAATGCACAAATATAACATCTCTCCATATTATTATTGCTATTATCCTTTATATGTAACGAGACAACAAAACAAAATACAGGGATTGGGTGTGATAAAGGATAGATATAAGATGGATGTGTGTTAGGCATTAGGCTCAAGCAAGTGGATGAGGCTGTGCGTTGCACTGTAGATTGTGAGTTTCAGTAATATTTTGCTGTGGTGTATGCCATTATGCATATTAAGCCTGAATGTGCTTCTTTACACATATGTGATTTTATTGAGTTTTTGGAGATTCTGAGGCAGGAAGATATTCTAGAGGATCAAGGCAAGGAGTTCCATATAGTAGGGGCAGCATGAGAAAAGTCCTGATGGCAGGAGTGGGAGGAAATGAAAGAGGGAAGAAAGAAGGAGATCGTTAGCAGAGAGAAGGGGGAAGTTGGGGGAATGTTTTGCGACAGGTAGAAATATACAGTAGGGGGTGCACTGTTGTTGAAAGCTTTACATGTTAGGGATATGGTTTTACATTTTTTTCTGTAGGCTACAGGAAACTAGTGGAGTGACTGACAGAGAGGAATTGCAGATGGAAGATGACTTTAGCGCAGGCTTTCATTATGGATTGGAGTGGAGACAGACGTGTTATTGGAAAGCCAGCAAGGTGCGAGATGCAGTAGTCGAGGTGAGATATGATGAGCAAATGGATTCAAAGTTTAGTTGTATGAAAGATGTTTTTAGGTGAAAATGACAAGTTTTTGTTATCGATTGTAAAGAAAAAAATAACTGGTGAGTCCAATAGAACCCCAAAACAACAGGTATCGGAGGTGGGAGTGATTATGACATTGTCAACAGTGACTGATATTTGAGGAGTGGAAGCTGTTGTAGAGTGTGGGAGGATTAAGAACTCAGTCAGTGACATGTTGAGAAAAAGGGCGGACATACAGGAGGGTATGCTTGAGAGGCATTTGGCAACTTGTTGCAGAAGATAGGGGATAAATCTAGTGCTGAGAGTTAGATTTGAGTGTCGTCGTCATATAGATGATACTGAAATAGAAGTTTTTATTACCAAGAGAGAAGATAAGCCTTGGGGTACTCCAAAAGTTAGAGGGAGAGCAAAGAATAGGTGCCAGAGAAGGAGACACTAAATGTTCAAACTTCTACCTAGGATCTGAACCGTGAGAGGGCTGAATCATGAATGTCAAGAGAGCAGAGAATTTGGATTAGAAGAGTGTCAATTGTATCAAAGGCAGCAGAGAGATCCAGGAAAATGATGAAGGTGGCCTCTTTGGAGTTTTGGGGCCGGAAGCCAGGTTGGAAGGGTTCAAGGAGGGAATTGGAAGAAATAAATTGGTTAAGGCAATTTCAGATGAGTCGCTCAAGCAGTTTTGAAACCAGAGGAAGGAGAGAGATAGGGTGATATTTAGATGTAGAATCTGAGTCAGATACACAATCTGCATGAATCATAATATATTCTCGGAATGTGTTAAACAGTCACTGCATCCACTAAGTCTCTCAGGTCATACATTTGCTCCACATGGTAATTTAATTGAATTGGTATATAATTATTGAAAAATTAGCATTCTTTAATATTAAAAAAATAATAATAATTTTTAAGATACATTTACAATTTTACCAAATGTAGACAAGGCTACACAATACATCATATGCATCAGTAAAAAACAATAAAAATCGAGCCTTATAGGATATGCCTGGTAACCAAACTTGCTTTAGTATACTCCAGTAAAAAATGCATATTTCATAAGCTGATGCACCAATCTCTTGACTTCAAAAAGAAAATATAGATTTGTATCTATAAATTGGAAAGCAAATTCCATCCCAGAAAGCCATATCCTTATTTATACCTTTTTTTTTATATCAAGAGAGAAATTCATTGTGGATTGCATGTACTGTATATAAATCAACCTTTAACATTTGATATGATGTTTAAGGGCCCTTTAATATTTTTAAAAAACCATGCTTTTAAAATGATGGGCTGTTAACTTGTATTGGCTAATCACCACCATATGTATAAATCACATTGCTCTGCTTGCCACACTTACTGTAGTATAGTGATCCTGGATTATTGCCACATTGTCGTTTTAATGAATCAGGAGATATAGATAAAGAACATTCAAACATATAAATTCTACTCCTAATGAATTAATTCTGTTTCATGCTACTTATTTTTGTTCTTCCATTGCATCATGCAGTGACCTGGTCACCAAAGAATACAAAAGAAAAATAGCAAAGTGACTTTCATCGCACCTGAACCCCCCACACATCACCTTAAATATGCATTCAAAGAAAATCTTGTACTTCTAAAAGGTCTCCTAATACTGCTGAGTTTTTTTGACAAATGTGCTTATAGTCATAGTTTTTATATATGTAAGTAAACTTTTAGATTAAACTTCCATTTTATAATAAATGTTATCTTCAGTCACCATGAAAAATATTACTCTCTCTTTTGATGCCACATATCATGCATCTATACTACCCAGTACCCCGTTAGAAGAAGACACATCCACATCTGAGGTTAAAAACATGACATTTTTTATATATATATATAATATATATATATATATATATATATATATATATATATATATATATATATATATATACTATTAAATATGTAGGCTCTATTTTATCATTATCGTTCTCTGTTGAGGGATGAGGATAACAAAAACATTAAGACATTTAGAAACCAGAACAAATAAATCCCCAAAAGTTTACTCAATGTTTAAATATGTCATATCATAACAATTCCTAAATATTCTTATACAGCCCGACAATGTTAAAGGGAAATAAACAAAATGAATGGTGCTTATTGCAAATTATGTGAATCAAGAATGATTCTAAGTTTTCATTTACATTTTTTGCCTTGTAACAAAATATTATCTATTAGATTATATCTGTTACATAGGACTTATGATTGTTTATTTTGCATATAGTTCTGTTTGTGGTAAAAAATGATATGTTGATTTTCATTTTAAAAAACCACAATGAATTTCCCTTTATGCTCAAGTCTCACTGAGCTTGAAACTGTAACCTCAATAACAATGATTCTTATCTTTCACTGAATTTATAAAAGTTCATGATTAAAATACAAAAGAGTACTTCTAGTCTACATCATGCTTAGAAACAATTTACTGGAAATCCCACATTTGGGTTTGATATCTTTGATATATTTTATATATTTCTTTTATTTCCTAAAGAAAATGTTGTTTCATATAAAGATGTTAGATGGAGAAAAGCATTATAAGTGAGGAGGGAATGTACAATATACCTAGTGAAAACATGGATTTTTGGTGGATTTCTAACACCAACTCCCTTCAATTCTCCAATCCTGAAAATGTGCTCATTTTACTTCTATCTATGATTTGACTGTTTTGATTGTTGATTGCCTTTCTATAATTTTGTATGCTTGTCCTTTGTTTTTCTCTCATGTCATTCTTCCACCTCTGCTTTATAACATATCTATCACTCCCTTTCATCCATCTCTGCTTTATAATACTTATTTATTTTATCATCTTTCATGTTTCCTTCACAGTGTCTACTTTATGGTCACAATGGTGATTGGTTAAACTATTTACACAAGATGACATCTGCACATACTCTCATGGCTACAGCCATTGGCAGGTTCTCAGGATATCATAAGGTACCTAGCTTTGTCCACTTCTGCATTTGTCATTGGTGTCACAGGTGACAAGGCCTAACTGTATGTGAAACATTCAGCCCTATTAAATCTGAAGCCTGTATCGGCATCGGCACATCCCCAAAGGCTACGGGATTAAAATTTGGCTGCATTACAGAGATATTTAATTAGGCCATGCAGCGGGCTTGAGAAGCAAACCTGTAATCCATTCTTGTGCACGTTGTATGTGCGGCCGTGAACATGATCAATTAGTCAAACTGTAGTTACGGGTTTAGACGGAACCAGTGGCAAAAGAGATTGTCATCATTACGACACTGAAAACTGGAGGTCAGATTTCAAAGCCTTACAGGCTTCAATTACGAGTTTTGATCAGATCCGCATTCCAGAAATAATGCAATATTAATAAATCAGTAAATATGATATTCTATTCCATGCGAGTTCCATTATATGTATTAACACATTGATTGCCAGGATCGATATAACATGGAAATTAAACATAAAAAAAATATTTTATATTGTAGATTTGCGAGCTTGAGAATGTTGGGCTATTAATTTTAATACCTAACATCACTTTCCCTCTAATTTTAAGTACAGTAGTGTGTGTATCTTTGCATTTGTGTAAAACTGTTGTATCTTAGTTAATCTCTAGTCTGTTGGTGTACTATATACTGTGTGTTGTATCTCACCTCCCCCGTCTAAGCTACTATCTAACATCTGTAGCAAATGGTCTTATCTGTATATCCTAGACTCTCACTTTCTCTCCCTCTCTCATCACAGCTGCAACTCAGAGCCACATTAACCTCACTCTGGACACAAACATCCCACAGATTTCTCCCCTCCCTCCCTGCCCCACTCCCACCCACCCTTGCATTACTTTAATTTATAGATACTCACATGACTTGCACCTGCTCATTTAACATCAGCTACTAAAAACCCAATTAATAAAGTCTCTTAGATACTCACCCACCACCCTCATTCTGATTAACCCTATCACACTCTCCTCCTTGCTCCTGAACCTATAGCAATACTACTTCTTATCTTAGGACAATAATTCTTACCCCACTATCACTAAATCATCCTATCTTTCTCCTGAGCTTACACACTGTCACAATGCTTTCTCACTCTTTCCTCTTTCTTATGACCTACTGCCTCTCTCTCAGACTTTCTTTTGCAGTCTCTCCATATCATGTCCCCAACAATATTACCATCTGACCTTCCTTGCTCTCCTCTCCCCTTCTCTGCTCCCATGAGCTCCTCTCTCTCCTCCAGTCACAACATCATCCCCTCCCTAACACTCACAAGCAGAAACAACACTGTAAGTCCCAGTCCCATCTTCTCTCCCTCTCACTACTCCTTCTCCTGTCTGCGGGAGATATATCCCCTAACCCAGGTCCCTCACTCATCTCCACTCACTGTCAGCCACGCTCTGGTTCATGGCCAGCAAACACCCGTAACACCCAGAATCTGATACCCATCACATGTCACAAACCCTCTACTCTACCTTTCTCCTGCGCCCTCTGGAACGCACAGTCTATCTGCAATAAACTCACCTTCACTCACGACTTATTCATCTCCAACTCCCTCAATCTATTGGCTCTCACGGAAACCTGGCTCTCATCCTCAGACACTGCCTCCCCTGCAGCACTCTCTTATGGTGGTTTTCACCTCAGCCACACACCTAGACCTGGGGACAAGCAAGGTGGTGGTGTGGGTGTATTGCTTTCCACTCGCTGTACTTTCCACCTCTTACCCCCTGTCCCATCCCTCCAATTCTCATCCTTTGAAGTGCATACAATCCGCCTCTTCTCACCTATCTCTCTACGTGTTGCCGTGATCTATCGCCCCCCTGGCACTCCCTCTCAATTTCTTGATCACTTTTCTGCCTGGCTCCCTCACTTTCTCTCCTCCAATGTTCCTTCACTGGTACTTGGAGATTTTAACATTCCCATTGACACTCCCACCTCCCCAGCAGCAGCCAAACTGCTTGCACTCACCTCTTCCCTTGGCCTCTCACAATTAACAGATTCTTCTACTCATCATGCTGGACATTCTCTTGACCTTATCTTCACCAACCTCAGCATAGCCTCCAACCCAGTCACCCATCCACTCCCTCTATCTGACCATCACTTACTTACCTTCAACCTCACCTCTTCTTCCTCCCACCACCCCTCTCCTACCCCTGCCACCATCACGAACAGAAACCTGCTAGCACTTGACCCTACTCAGCTCTCCATTAATATCCAACCCCTTCTCAGCCCCATCACCTACCTCAACTGCCCTGACACTGCCTTCTCACTTTACAACTCTACTCTCTCTTCCATCCTTGATACCCTCGCCCCCATAACCACACGAAGACGCTCTCGCTCTCTTCCACAACCTTGGCACACAACTCAAACATGATACATCCAGAAATGCTCCCGCACCGCTGAACGGCTCTGGAGGAAATCACGCACCTCTGCAGAGTTCCTCCACTACAAATTTATGTTACGCTCCTACTCCTCTGCCCTCAACCTCGCCAAACAACACTACTTCACTTCACTAATATCAACCCTATCCTCTAACCCAAAGCGTCTGTTCGCAACGTTCAAAACTCTCCTCCACCCACCACCTCCTCCCATCCCTTCCTCTCTCACAGCTGAAGACTTTGCCAATCATTTTATTCATAAAATCGAAAATATCCGCAATGAACTCTCATCTCACAGTGGCTCACTCACTCTACCGTCTCAACTATCCAACCTAACCCACTCTTCTCCCTCCCCCAATCCAACAGCCACTTTGAACTGCTTTGCCCCAGCTACAGAGGATGAAGTCGCTAGCCTGCTATCATCCACTCGCCTCACTACATGTCCCCAGGACCCTATTCCATCTCAGCTCATCACTCCCCTCTCTACCACACTAATCCCAGCTCTCACACACATTTTCAACCTTTCCCTAACTACCGGCAAGTTTCCATCTTGTCTAAAACACGCCACAATTACACCCATCCTCAAAAAGTTCTCATCTGACTCTGACATTGCTTCTAACTACCGCCCTATTTCTCTACTTCCTTTAACTTCCAAACTGCTCGAGCGGCTCGTCTATACCCGACTTACCAGCTTTATCACCTTTAACTCCATTCTTGACACCTTCCAATCCGGCCTTTCGGCCCCAACATTCCACTGAGACAGCGCTCACTAAAGTCACCAATGACCTGCTTAGTGCCAAGTCAAAAGGTCACTTTTCTATTCTCCTTCTTCTAGATCTCTCTGCTGCCTTTGACACTGTTGACCATCCACTTCTACTCCATATCCTCTCCTCCCTCGGGATTCGAGACACTGCTCTCTCGTGGTTCTCATCATACCTACAAAATCGATCATTCAGTATCTCCTTCTCTGACACCTCTTCTTCTACCTACCCCCTGTCTGTTGGCGTACCACAAGGATCTGTACTAGGCCCGCTCCTCTTCTCCATCTACACTTCCTCACTTGGTACCCTTATAAACTCTTTTGGGCTGCAATATCATCTCTACGCAGATGACACCCAAATCTACCTCTCAGCACCAGATCTATGCCCCTCTCTTCTAACACATGTCTCCAACTGCCTCTCTAGTATATCCTCTCGGATGTCCACCCACCATCTCAAACTCAACATGTCTAAAACTGAACTCCTAATCTTCCCTCCCTCTCCCACAGCTTCAATTCCTCACATCTCTCTTACTGTCAACAATGACATCATCACCCCCTCCTCCCAAGCCCGTTGTCTTGGGGTTCTTTTGGACCCCGCCCTGTCCTTCATCCCTCACATACAATCACTAACTAAATCTTGTCTTCTCCATCTAAAAAACATCTCCAGAATTCGCCACTTTCTTACACAAGACACAACTAAAATCCTTATACACTCTCTCATCATCTCTCGACTGGACTACTGCAACTCGCTTCTTGCTGGCCTCCCCACCACCCGACTATCTCCACTTCAATCCATTATGAATGCCTCTGCTAGACTCGTCTTCCGTACACAACGTTCAGTGTCGGCATCACCTCTCTCTCAATCTCTCCACTGGCTTCCCATAGCCTCCAGAATAAAATTTCAAATCCTGACCCTTACTTTCAAAGCCCTCAACAAGTGCACTCCCCCATACCTTTCTGGTCTCATCTCCAAATACTCCCCCACACGCCCTCTTCGCTCTGCTAATGACCTTCTTCTTTCCACAACTCTTGTCACCTCTTCTCATTCTCGCCTTCAGGACTTTTCTCGTGCTGCCCCTATTCTCTGGAACTCCTTGCCTCGCTCCACCAGACTATCCTCCAACCTCAAATCATTCAAATCCTCTCTAAAAACACATCTCTTTAAAGAAGCGTATCACCTCCCACCCTAACACACTCTCAAATCTCTCTCCCTCCTTTTCCTCACACAATACCTTTAGGATGTAAGTCTGCGAGTTTCAATCCCACAAGGTGTTTTAGGGACAGCACCATGGACACTGGATTCCAAACTCAAAGACAGGGCCCTCCTTGTTTTACTATGTGTTAATTTGTATGTATCTTTGTCTTGAACTTATCTTATGTACAGCGCTACGGAATATGTTGGCGCGTTATAAATAAACGATAATAATAATAATTTACAGTGCTACAGATAGGACTTTAACCCCCTTGCGGGCCCTCTCTAGTACCCGTTGGCTTTTTGGCTTCATTTGTGGGTTACGGGGTTGAATGCCAGTGGACTTGTTGCAATTTAATACCAATTTTCGAACGTAACAGTTACAGGCTTGACAGAACAAAGAATTTGCGTCAGCAGAGTTTAATTTTCGACATGCCGTAGCTTTTTTTTTTGCCCTTACCTCACAAGTCATTGGCTGGTTGCTTTATGGGACCAATTTAATAGTCGCAAGCCTTACATGCTATGTTACGGGCTACGTTACGGGCTACGGTTTTACACGTTGAAGGAATTTACTAGGGCTGATATTTAACTGGATGGGGTGTCTTGGCTTTTTGTGGCTACATTTCCATTTGGGCACTGCAACAGTTGCCTCATATTTACAAATCAAGATAGTTCTCAGCATTTGGTTGAACTCCAAACAGGTAAGTAATAGACCACAAATAGGTTATACGCTCAAGATATTAATGTGTAGGTATATATATAGACATAGCTTATTATATAAAATTGATGACTTGATCTGCACAATGGTCTCTTATAATGAGTGATATGTAATTTGGTACTATGTTTTTTTTTTCATTTTTATGTACATCATGCAAGCACCTGTTTATAGGCACACATATCTGTAATACATCTAAAGTAAATTAATAAGCTACTAACATATCTTGCCTGTGATGTTAAATTTGCTGTTAAATTTAATTTATTGCCAAAGTAAACAAATTGGAGTGACACGTAAATTGATGGATACAAGGCAATAGTGAGTCAATGTGAATCTGTTACAGGCAGAGGTTAAGGAGTAAAAAAAAAGATTAAAGGACACATAAAAAATACTGATTGTTTTCACTAGAGACAAAGGTTCTACAATACATTTAGCAACCACACTTTTATGGCCACTCTGATAAACCAATAGAAGCATGAGTTGTCTCTACAAATATGCAGTACATTTGGGGACAGCTTAACTATGCATTTCAAGAGATTTTTTTACAAGGTGATGCACACATATGCATATATATGTGAAATACCCCTGACTCATACCTTATGAGAATCACTTATGAATTGTAATCCAGATTAATGCAATATTTGTACTATCTATAGTTGCACATATTGGTCCAGTGAAGAAATACAGGATGGCTCATTTAGTTATACTCTGAAACAAGGGGCTACATGTTGGATACTCCTGTTCTGGAATTATCTCACATTTAAAATTCATATCTGGATTTTGTTTACTGCCGTTTCTTCTATACTGTGAGACTTCCATGGTGACCTCACAACCACAAGTCATTTTCAAGGATGTTTTTTTCCATATGACCACCCATTATTAATGCCAGTTTAACAAAAAATAATTGGCGAGGGTAGCTTTTGGACCTGGCTTCCTAGTAGGTCAGCAGAGTGGTGAGGGGTGTGTAGCATTATAGAGTACATTTAATGATGTATTCTGCAACTTTGTTGCAATCCATGTGAATATGTAGATGACTAACAATCTAATTTTCTCCTTCATTGTAGAACATTGGGTCCATGTACAGTGCATCACATGCTATAGAGATGAGGAATGTGCACTTGAAGTCAATACAGCTGCATTTCTTTATGTTATGGTTTCCTATCCAGCATATCCACAAATTTATGTAGAATTTAGGAATGTTTTTTGTCTTTTGTACAATTAAACTGCTCATCAGAAACAGAGCAGTAAAAGTAAAGTAAAGATTCACTTTAAGTTAAAATTATGACTTTTCACCCATATATTTGTGTTATGTTGACTTCTGATGCTCCTTACGACCATCCTCCAGTGTCCTGCATTAGCAATGAGGAGGGATGAGCAGCAGAGTCTTTAGGCTTTGCACCATGAGTTTTATTGGAGTCTATGGAGCTGGCAGTGATTGGCATCTCTTCCTTTATGCATTTTCCAGGCATGCTCAGTAAAGTGGTGATGTCACTGCTGGAGGCTGTGCTTGACTCATTCCCAAGAGACTGAGACAGAGAAGTGCCTTCCCTGTTGTTAGATCATGGGTGTAGGAACTGCGGGGGATGGGAGGGAGAATGAGCTGTATCCCTCCCAGAATTATTCTGGCTCCGACACCCCTGCCTTAGACTATAGCAGAAAAGTTTGTTAAGCACAGGCTCTCCCATCTACCTGGGCTATGAAGGACCTAAAAAGGACCATAAACAAACAGTTATTTGTAAATGGTGAAAATATATAAAATTATTTTCAATAAATCTATTATTATTATTATTATTATTAACATTTATTTGTAATGCGCCAACATATTCTGTAGAACTATACAGGGGATAAGAACAAGAAAAAATACAATATTAATAAACTGTAAAAAATGAAGGGCCTTTAAGCTTAGAATCTTTGCATAAAGTTTTTTTTCCAAAACACCCTTCAAGATTGTGAACTCGTTACTTACAATTTAAAGGTTAGGATATACTGCAGATTGGACAGGTGCAAGTGG
Organism: Discoglossus pictus; assembly: GCA_027410445.1. Taxonomy (NCBI): domain Eukaryota; kingdom Metazoa; phylum Chordata; class Amphibia; order Anura; family Alytidae; genus Discoglossus; species Discoglossus pictus. Next base: position 227,421,645 of record CM050165.1, on the reverse strand, counting down.
TATTCATGTCTCTATAAATAAAGTCTAAACAGGGGTGGGTGAGGGGGGTGGAAGTGATCTTAGAATTTGTGCAGAGTTAACCCAGGAACTAGAAAGGCAGGCTGATGTTGAAAGGCCCTAAAAGAGGAATCGGACTGAGACAAAGGAACATTAAGGAGAAAATGAGAGGAGGAGCTCTTAGTAAGTTTGGCACGTAATAAAATGGGAAGGGTAGCTTGATGGAGGCCAGAGACAGTGTGCTTGCTTACACAGATGTTACAAGTCTTAGCAAAGGGGTGATATTTAGCTACTAGTAACTTGCCCATTATAAATGGTGTCAGATGTTATGTTCAATTGTCTGTTCTGTCTCTCTCTGTGCTGTCTCTCTCTGTGAGCCCTCTGTCTCTCTGTGTGCTCCATCTAGCTGTGTGCCCTCTCTCTCTCTGTAAGCCCTCTGTCTCTCTGTGTGCTGTCTCTTTCTCTATGCACTGTCTCTCTCTCTCTGTGACCCCTCTCACTGTCTGTGCACCCTCCCTTTGTGTGCTCTCTCTCTGTGCCCTCTGTCCCTCTGTGTCTTCTCCCTGCATAATGTGTGCTCTTTGTGTCACTACCTCCCCCTTCTTCCTCCCTGCCTCTCTCTCTCCCACCCTTCCTCTCACTCTCTCTCCCTTCCTCTCTCTCTGCCTCCCCTCTCTCTATCTCCTCCCTCCCTCTCTGCCTCCCTCCCTCTCCCTTCCCTCTCTCTCTATTTCTCCCTCCCTTTCTCTCTCCCTGTCATGACCCAGAGATGAGGACCTCATGCACCCAAATTCTCCTGCTTTTAGCTTACAAGAGTAATCTGCAGACTGTGACTTTATTCATCTCAGCAACCAGAAATTCAGATCAGAACATCATTCATGGAGAAGTGGAGAAATCAGGTCAGCATCACCATTCAATTTAGTGTAGAGGCAGACTGACAGTTTTTTTTTCCTTCTTCCCTAGATATTTTACACAGCATCAAAGATTTTCCTCCCCCAAAATTCCTTCCTCTGAGATATCCCCCAGAGATGCAATAATCTCCTGGGTCTGGTTATACAATATTCTTGTTCATATGTGCCATTGGGGGAGGGAAACACCTAAGATGGAAGTCAGTGTGTCCAGCATGGCTCACCACATACATTTTTTAAACATTATACATTATACATAAAGTGAAAAACCACCTGTCACAGTTCTTAGAACACATCCCATGTCCATATTCATAGCCTTCCTGGGCTAGGGTCCTAAATAACAGAGTGTGTGAATTGAGGGGGCTGTGACAATAACCAATTTGGGTCATACAGGGCGCTGCTTGTGGGGTTTAAGGGAGCCCCCAAAATCAGTAATGACACTACCTCTCTGCCTCCCTCTCCTCCTACCTCTTCCCCTCCCTCGTTGCCTCCCTCCCACTCTCTCCCTCCCTCTCTCAGCCTCCTCTCTATCTGCTTCCCTCTCTTTTCCCCTCCCTTTCTCTCTCCTTTCCTTTCTCTCTCTCCCTCCCTCCCTCTTCATCTCCCCCCCACCCACACACCACCACGCAGTAAATGTAAATTGGCACGGCCATGCCGTGCTTGCATACAAACGATGCATGCACAGTTGCACGATTCTCTGCGGTTCAGGACAGTCAGCTTGTGAGTAATGCATCTTGCAGGCGTTACTCACACCTGATCACTATGATAGTGGATTAATAACTAAAGAACAAGAAAGACAGACTGATGTTGAATGGCCCTTCAAGGTGTGGTGCAAAATTCAGAATTTCTGCAAAGTTAACCCAGGAACAAGAAAGGCAGGTTGATGTAGAAAGGCCCTTCACAATGTGTTGCAAAATTAAGATTTTCTGCAGAGTTAACCCAGGAACAAGAAAGGCAGGCTGATGTAGAAAGGCCCTGAAAGATGAATAGGAGATGGTGTGAGGGAGGGAACAGTTTTCCCCATTACCTCTACAGGCTTCTGAAAGGACCATAAATAACAAAGTGATAAAAAATGTGATTTATGGTCCTTTCATTGCATTTAGAGTAAGGAAGAGGATAGTTAGTACCTGTGAACTAGTAGCTCACATTGGATTTCATGCATGGTCTGATGGGATGTTTTTTTTTGCTAGACAACATAATTTTAGAAAGAAAAAAAACAGCATAACATGCATCAATTTACAACATGTAAAAATAAAATACTTGTTCTTTTACAGCCATGTCTGATGCTGCAGAGCAACTTTGGCAAATGTTAGTGTCCCTTTAACACCACTGATTAAGAAAACTAGACTGACTTGTGTTCTGCAACTAACATTACAGAGCATTTACAAGTGACAAACATAATTTTAAGATTCTTTCTAAGGTTATTTTATAAATAAAATGACTTCAGGTAGAGAAAAAAAGAACTAGGCGATTTAATAATCATATTGGCAAATATTAAATTATTTTCTGGTAAACGTAAGTCTGCTGATGTTCGCAGAAATTGTTGTTAGAAGTGTTGTTGGAATATGAGAAACCTTTATATTTTTAGATCAAGCACATTTCATGTTTTTTTCTATATTAGAGAAATTAAAAAAATGCTAAATTTGCAAAATAGTGCAATGCAATATGATAAAATGCTGGAAAAGCAATTGATTGCCATCTAATTCAGATTTATTCAGTGGATTGAGTTGGCAGGATCAGTATGCTCATTAACAGCAACCATATAATTCAGTTACTAATGAAATTATGAAACCAGACTTTAAATGACTAATCTGGGCAGATGACCAAAGTAAACCAAAAATAAAAGATTCCCAATTGATTGAGGACAAAAACACATTTACTTTTGTAATTCTGAACATTTGTTTTGTTTTATCTGCTGCTTACCAGTCTTGTCAAGTGAGTGGGAGCTACCTCTATTATGAGTAATGAAAAAAATCTATATTTATCTGTTATTTTCATATTTATGGTTCTATTTGACAGAACATTGTGTTTTTATAAGCAGAACTGTAAAAAAAAAAAATAGCTTTATTAGACATAACATTCAGTGTATAAGCACAGTTCTTTTAATGAAATGTAAAGATTATTTAACGCTTTAGGACACAGTGCCATTGGCAGAGCTAGAGATTGGAGGGCCCTAGTGCAAAATAATTTGGGGTCCTCCATGTACGTACCCTAGTAAATCAAGACAATTCATTACCCCAGGTAATAGTGGGCCCCTATCCTGGGTTAATCAACCTGCAACCCACTCCAGCAACGTTGCTAAGAAAATGTTATGGACAGTCACTACCAGAGACATAACTATGTGGCACCGGAAGACGAGCCCCTCAGGTTAAAAGGTGCCTACCAAATAATTGAGGAAGAGCAGAGGGCAAGTACAAGTAACACCAGATCTAATGGAGTGGTTGGGCTAAAGCCGAAAGGACAACCAGCTGCGGATGTGTCTGGAGGGGAAAGGAAAGTCCGCTGCTAAGAAAGAACATTTCAGCATTGGCTCCTGGAATGTTAGAACTATGAACCAAAGCAAACTAAATGTGGTAAAGATTGAGATGACAAGGTTAAACATTGATATCCTGGGAATTAGTGAACCTAAATTGGCTGGAATAGGACATTTCACATTAGACAACCACCAGATCTTCTACTATGGTCAAAAATCCTGCAGAAGAAATGGAGTAGCCCTCATAGTCAATCAAAGGGTGACCAAAGCAGTGCTCGGTTGCAACACAATAAATGACAGAATGATTTCAAATTGAATTCAAGGCAAGCCATTTTCACATAACAGTGATCCAAGTCTATGCCACAACCATGGATGATCAAGAGGTTGAAGTTGTCCAGTTCTTTGAAGATATTCAACACATCATAGATATAAAACCAAGAAAAGATGGTACTATCATCATAGGAGATTGGAATGTGAAAGTAGAGAACCAGAAGACACTTGGAATAATTGTCAAGTTTGGCCCTGGAGTACACAATTAAACAGGTCAGGGATAAGTAAAAAAGAAGGAAAAGTAAGAAGCCAAACTGGCTATCTGATGAGGCTTTAAAAATAGCCCATGAAAGAAGGAAAGCGAAAGGTAGTGGATATAGGAAAAGATTTGTCCAACTGAATGCAGAATTCCAGAGGATAGCAAGAAGAGACAAGGAGACATTCTACAATGAGGGATGTAAAGAGATCGAAGAAGATAAAAGAATGGGTAAATCAAGAGATCTCTTCAAGAAAATTGGGGATCTCAAAAGGCATCTTGTATGCCATAGTGGGTGTGATAAAAAACAAAAATGGTAAGGACTGAACATAATAAGATCAGATAAAGGAGCGGTGGCAGGAATACATTGAATATCTATATTATTATATTTCTTATTATTAACTTTTATTTGTAAAGTGCCAACATATTCCGTAGCTCTATACAGGGGATAAGAACAAGAAAGAATACAATGTTAACAATCTGCAGAAAATGGAGAGCCCTGTTTTCAGCTTAGAATCTTTGTAGAAAGTGATTTTTTCCAAAGCACCCTACAAGATTGGAAACTTGCTACTTACAATCTAAGGGCCTCATTCAAATGCCATTTGGACATAGCAAAGCACATAGCATTTTTTTTTTTTACAGAAGTTTTAGTTAGTGAAGACCTTGCTTTTGGATAGAAGTTCACTAACTAAAAACTTCAAAAAAAATATGCTATGTGCTTATATAGAGCCCTGGTGAGTTAGTAGGTGTAGATCTAACAGAGAGGAATGGGGGCTGAAAAGTTAGTAGAAGATTTTACATGTGAGGTGGGGGGGAGGGATGGGGGAGGAGGGTGTGTTTCCACAAAGATAATAATTGGGCAGGAAACAGAACTTAAGTAGGGCTATGCACAAAAACTATTTAGATTTGAGAGAGTAAGAGATTATCTCTTCAAATATCATAACAGAAGTATTCATATTAATAATCCAGGGGAGGTAACAGTGGCAGGTGATGAAATGTGATCTTCCTAGAAATTACCTTGTTTGCTGGGAGGTTCTGATGAGTTAGTAGGTGTAGACGTGGCAGAGAAGAAGGGGGAGCTTGTTTGCTGGGAGGTCCTGGTGAGTTAGTAAGTGTAGATCTGGCAGAGATCTATACAGGAAGGATCTTAACAGCTGTGATGTCCTCAATAGTTTGTCCAATGAGTTGGAGCCAGGCATCTCGGAGAGATGGGACCTAGGATGTCTTGCTGATAATAAGGCTACAGGAGGTGATGGAATCCCAATTGAACTATTCAAAATTCTACAAGAGGATGCAGTGAAAGTGTTGCTTGCCTTATGCCAAAACATTTGGAAAACACAACAAAGGCCAATAGACTGTAAAAGGTCAGTCTATATCCCAATCCCAAAAAAGGCACTACCAGATGTGCAAGCCAGGTTCTGCAGAGGAGCAGGCACAAGAGATCAAATTGCCAATGTCCAATAGATAATAGAGAAAGCTAGAGAGTTCCAAAAAAACATTTGCGTCTGCTTCATAGACTATTCCAAAGCCTTTGACTGTGAGGATCACAACAAAATATGGCATGTTATTAAACAGATGGGAGTACCAGATCATCTCATCCTCCTCCTAAAGAATCTTTGTGTGGACCAAGTTGCTCAAACGTGCTCAAGGTTAAAAAGACAAAGATCATGGCAACTGGCAATCTCAGTTCCTGGCAGATAGATGGGGAAGAAGTGTTGGCATTGACAGATTTTATTTTCCTGGGATCCAAGATCTCTGCAGCTGGAGACTGTAGTCATGAAATTAAGAGACGTTTGCTTCTGGAGAGGTAAGCTATGGCAAACTTGGACAACCTAGTAAAAAGTAAAGATATTAAACTATAGACAAAGGTCTGCATAGTTAGATCTATGGTATTCCCAGTAGTAACATATGGATGTAAGAGCTGCCCCATACAGAAGTCTGATCTCTGTAGAATTGACATCTTTGTGGTGTTGGGTAAAACTACTTAGAGCCTCTTTGCAAGAAGATCCAATAAGTCAGTACTTCATGAAATAAAGACAAACTGTTCACTAAAAGGGACGATCATGAGGCTGAAGCTCAAATATTTTCGGCATATCATGGCAGGATTCCCTAGAGAAGACTCATATGTAATGACAGATCATGTGACACTTAGATTACACACAGGTGGACATCATTTCACTAATTATGTGACTTCTGAAGGTAATTGGTTGTACCAGAGATTTTTATGGGCTTCATAACAAAGGGGGTGAATACATAGGCACATGCCAATTTTCTGCTTTCTATTTCTAAAAAATAGGTTTATGTATATATTTTTCTCATTTCACTTTACCAACTTAGACTATTGTGTTCTGATCCATTACATAAAATGCAGATAAACAAAACATTGAACTCAAGGCTGTAATGTAACAAAATAGGCAAAACGTCAAGGGGGGTGAATAGTTTTGCAAGGCACTGTAGCTCCCAATTCCGGCAGCACTCATACAGGCCCAGACAATGACACTCCCACCACCAAAAGTATACATCTAAAGGTAGTTGAAATAATCCATAAATTACAGATAAACGGATAAGGCACAAAGAACACAAAAACACTGATATGAGATGAAACCCTCAGTTTGAACGTAAACAGTGATGCAGATAGAGTGGAGGCAGCATCTGACATCATCAGGTAAATGCAATAGGGGGAATCAACACAACATATTATAGAAAACATATATACACATATAGACATATGTGTATATATATTTGGTCTGGGCCTGCATGAGTGCTGCCGGCACTGGGGAGCTATAATTCATTGAGGGAACCATGAATGCCAACATGTACTGTGACATACTGAAGCAGAGCATGATCCGCTTCCTTCGGAGACTGGGCCGCAGGGCAGTATTCCAACATGATAACAACCCAAAACACAACTCCAAGACAACCACTGCCTTGCTAAAGAAGCTGAAGGTAAAGGTGATGGACTGGCCAAGCATGTCACCAGACCTAAACCCTATTGAACATCTGTGAGGCAACCCTCAAATGGAAGGTGGGGAGTGCAAGGTCTCTAACATCCACCAGCTCTGTGATGTCATCATGGAGTGGAAGGGGACTCCAGTGGCAAGCCGTGAAGATCTGGGGAACTCCATGCCCATGAAGGTTAAGGCAGAGCTGGAATATAATGGTGGCCGCACAAAATATTGACACTTTGTGCCAAAATTCTACTCACTTTTGTTGCCAACGGTTTAGACATTAATGGCTGTGTGTTGAGTTATTTTGAGGGGACAGCAAATTTACACTGTTGTACAGGCTGTACACTCACTACTTTACATTGTAGCAGAGTGTCATTTCTTCAGTGTTGTCACATAAAAAGATATAATAAAATATCTACAAAAATGTGAGGGGTGCCCTCACTTGTGAGATACTGTACATATCTAAGATGGATGAAAGACAAACAAGGTTGCATAGAACTAGTGTGCTATAGGCTTATTCTATTCCAGAAAATGTCCCATATTTGTTAGTCATAAAGTAGTTTTCCCCATAAATAGACATTACACTTGTCAGTTATCAGCTGTGCCACCCCTGTGAAGTTAGTACATCAGAGAAAATACCCAGTGACCTCTCAATAGAATTCTAGACTAAATTTGCCATTATCAATCAATATTTGTGTGTATTGGGATATCTTGATTTAATGTCTAAATCTTTGATTATTTCATGTAGACACTGTTAAATATATGAATGCTTACAGAAGAAAACACGTTTAGAGTGTTTTACCCACTTTCTTCTGTTTGTTTACCATTGTTTAGAATTACTATAATTTGCTGCTAGATTTTTTTCTTGGTGGATAACTTTGCCCTTGCAGGGGGAAGATCATGGTTGCACCGACATCTATTACCACATCTGAAAAAAGTAAAGGCAGAATCTAGGAATTAAGGAATTAAATAATTTAGGATACAGCACACCATGAGCATTACTATAGCTAGATTGTGGCTCTGACTGTCATGCTCAGAACCCTCAATGCCTTTTCATTCTCATTGTAGAGGATTGCCCAGCATCCGTCTAAAATCTCCACTACTGACCTGGTATCTTTATAGGCAAAATCATGAAACACTTTGATATTTAGTAAATAATTAAAATGTATATACTTTATGTTACTGTTTCTGAGCATTTCTATTAAGCAGGAATGTAAAATGCATTATTGCCAGTTATTTTATATGACGGTATCCTACAAAAGAAGTCATGCAAAGATAACAGGCCCAATTTCATCAAGTTATGAGGTCAGTATGAGAAGTTTTAAAGGGCAATTTACCTCACTATAAGCGCTCTTCATAATGTGAAAGATCACACGATTGTATGTTAAAATTATCTATTTGTTCTTTTAATCACAGTAATAACACCTAAAAAATCAAAGTTTTAGGACTCTTTACTAACACAATGTAGCTTGTCTATTGACTATCCAATGATTAATAACATATGCCGACACCATGTGGTGAAGGCTCTGAAGACTCAGTGAACAGAAAGATTTATAGTTTTTCCCTTGAACTCTGGTATGCAGCAGGAGATGTTAGTCTCCAACTGACATTTTAGGTGTTTCCACCATTCCTTTCTCTGCACAGATGTTTTATGTAATGGCTAACTCTTTTTTGCTTTTTGCTCATTGCGCATTGCTATTGTCTGTCTTGGGACAGCCAACGTCTCTGTGAAAAATGCAGGTATTTTAAAAATTAAAAAGTTATTTCAACATGCTTTTAGAAGAAATTTACAGTGGTGTGCTCCAAGTTGTGTTGAATTAAGTGTCCCTTTAAGTCAGAGATTTTTTCTTCACTAAACTAAATCTAAAAGCAAATTCAATTCATCTTACATAACTTTACGACCCTGTAAGGACCCTGTAAGATTAGCATTTAGTTTTATGAGTTATGCAGGTTAAGGTTAAATGCCCTTCCCATGTGCCATCTCATTTTGCGCCACCTTCACCATACACCCAGCACCACTCATAAAATAAAGCAGCTCTCTTCCCCGAAGACCTCCCTTCCCCAGCCACTGGCCCCTCTTAATTTTCTTTCTCCCAAGACCCCTTTCCAAAGCAGCTCTCATACCCCATGAACCCTCCCCCAGCCATTGCTCCTGTTAACTTTCTTACATCTCCCCAAAAAACCCTTTCCATAGCAGCTCCTATACCATTTACTCCCTTGCTGCAGCTGCTTTTCCTGCCTATGCAAAAGCGACTCCTCCAGCACCATAAGTCGCGCAGCTCGCGTGACCCGGGTCAGATACATGTACTTTAACTTCAATGAAATATGGTCAGATTGGAACACAATTATATATCCTAGGAAAGCACTAGGGAAATATTAAGGTAGGAAGACAGAGTAGGAGAAAAGCAAGTAAAGAGAGAAAATGTGCAGAGCGAGAGAACAAGAATCAAATGTACACCCAATGCTCTTTTAAGCTTCCCACACTGTAGTAAGGTAAATAGTCTATTTTCCAACCACATTCGGATTTTCTATTTTTGCTGCAATAATACTATTATTTGCATAGAAAAAATTATGAAATACAAACACACGCCAGATTTATGTGAAAATAATGCAAGTGCATATATTAATTACAAATGCACATAAAAGTCAAAATTAATTTGATGGACACTGTATATTGTATGGGCTACTCTGAGGATACATATAAGTGTCTATAAGAGTGATTGAAATAGATAATATCTTCATATGGAAATACTTAGAAAGCAAGTGTATAGTGAAAAAGAAAAAAGGTCTAGTTGCTTTGCTAGGCCTAGATCCAATAAGTTTGTCAGGGGTCTCAAAAGCATTTTATAAACTATTATTACTAGTAAATGTATCCTACTGTGAGCCTTCTGCCTAGAGGCATGTTATGGGCTCTCGGCATTCACTAAGAATCTTTCTTTTCTAAATGTGCAGCAAAGTTGATATCATGGGTACTGTATGTGCTGTAGCAATTTATTTTAATTCACCACTGGGTCATCTGTTGCAATATGCAGAGGAGCATGGGGGATGCATACAAATTACCTGATTATCACCTTTTTATGTTAAAACTACAACTACCTGCACAACACTACCCCTGCTGAGATAGTAGGTTGAGGTCATAAAGGAAATGCTGCTTAGCATATAAAAATGATCTAATAATCCAGGGGGTAATCATATAATTTTATACAAAATTAAAATATCTTTCTGACACCACACAATAGATACAGGCTTTGTTCAGCAGTGCACATTTATTAAATATTTGTGGCTAATTTACAGAGTTGCAATTATCCATCCAATTGATGCCATTTCCTACATTAAATAAATTTGAAAAACAGGAGAAAATATCCTATCTCCAAAGGATTAAAGTTAATACGACATTTATGTTATGTGAAGATGGACAAATACACATATATCGCAATAAAACATAACTTTTTCAAAACACAAACATAAAAATTCCTGAAAAGACAAAAAATCAACAATTAAAAATATTATATATGTACAAAAACTGATCTGCTGTCTATTGCTGGATGATGACATCAGATTGAGATGCTGGAATATTCACGATATATACAGCTCAAGGGTTATAATGTTTCTTCTAAATACATTGAAGCAGATATATCATCCAAAAGATGTTACTAGAGAAACATATATTAAAATGAAGTAACCTCTTGAAAAAAACTTTTAATAAAGTCTAACTAGACATAACAATACAAAGTCACTATATGTGATGAAATGTAGCCCACTGGTTACAGAATGTAAGTAAACATAATATCAAGAAGTCACAATGTGTAACAAAAGGATTCCCAGAAAATTATAACTGGCAATTGGATAAAACACCAGAACGTATATCACGAGAAAGTGTTAATAGTACTATATATCTCAGTAATAAAAAAATTACAAAAAAAGAGAGCTAGAAAATAAAATTGCAATGCCTTGCAAAGAATGGTATAGTGGAAGTTAAGAATCTGCTTTTACCCTCTAATGACTGGACAATAAAAGTTTGAGTTGCTAACTGCACTAATACGCCTTTTTCTATAAACCTGTTAATAAGAAATTAACCCAAATTCCATTATAAAGTAAAATTGTGGCATTAATGTTGTGGTATTTATTAGTAAAATGATATTAGAAATAGTCAATTTAACTTATTGTCCGAGCCTAACGTCAATTCATAGGTAAATATCACTTTTTAAACAAAACAGCGTTTATTATCAATATCAAAATCGAATTCTAAAGTAAATAAAAAGTTCTAAACAGTACTATATGATTTTCAGATGTCAATAACCCAATTAAGTCTATTGCAATATAAAAACGATAAAATGTTAATAAAAGAAGAAAAACCTTCTAACTTCTTTATCAACAAAATCTTCTAGGGTAATAGAAAATAACAATACATTACTATAATCAATATTCCTTATTTTAGCTATTTATAATAAACACGAGAATCAATCTTATTAATATAGTAAGTCACAATAATATTGTTGGCAGAATATATAATATACCCCAATAGACCTATATAACTAATAATGGGGTGATGCTATAATAATAACCATATATTGAAATACAAAAATACTATTGGAACAAAGGAAAATATATCACAATTTGAATAATACCTACAGTAGATATATTGGTGGCTTCTGTGATATAATTGATTTAGTGGAATAAATAAGATCAATTTATCTTTTATATCACAGAAGTTTGAAATTAAATCTATACATTACCAGATGCCAGAATCAACCCAATATCACGTAGTCAGCCTGGATAATCCCAAATCGATTATTATATGAAAAATGAAATATATCAGGAATCAAAAATATGTCCTCTCTTTCTTAGGATCTTGCATGTGTGTCAGTCAGCCTCCCTCTCTTTCTCTCTTTTCCCTTTTTTTTTTTTTCTTTGTCCTAGGCCTATTTTAAATAGCCATTCTTATCTAGATTTCACTTTATCACATCCTGGAACTATTTCTCACTATTGTGTTAAGTGGGGATACATGAATATCAAATGCACAGTCAAACAAATATTGTCAGTACTAGAGCCCATATGGTGACTCCTCGTCTCCAATTTGAGGTGTGACGATTTCAAGACATTTGAGGATCAAAAGAATCTAGTATGAATACTAATGACTAGCCTTTTGGTGGTTTCACTGTTTACATTATCATTACAATGTAGACATTTAGTGAAGCTCAGAAAAAATTGAATATGTGTATAAAATTAAAAACTCAAAATAAAATGATGATGTGCAATATAGGTATAACATAACACATAGATATGAAAAGTTTAAGATATTTCCTACACGATGATATCAAACACCGTTATGTTTGAGGAATTTATATATGTGTATTAATTAAAATATTAAGAGGATATATTTAATCAGAAATATATAATGAAATGGTATATATATATATAGGAGTATACTCATTTATATATTTAATAGGTAAAAACCCTGACAAATCCCCCTTTCTGGAATAATATCTCCACATTAGGTAGGTGACATTATTACAGTAGCAATATGTGTAATTAAATAGATAAATATTTGGTTGTCTAAAAATATTTCTTTACCTATGCATCATTTCTATTGGGGTATATTTTCTGACCTCATTGCTTACATGTACCAATTATATGGATGATCCAGAGGAAGGCAAACATAAAACCCAATTGTCTTAATTGGGAAAAATTAATTCCTTCCTGACCCCAAATATTGGCGATCGGATTCCTCCTTGGATCAATACTCCCTCCATGATTAAGCAGGATAACCCTGAATACCCTTTTATTTAAAAGAGATGCAGTCCTGATTCATTATCTATTATTATCTTCCTGATAATCACTTCAATGGTTATGATTCGGCAAATGTTCTGACCTTTGATAACGGGAGTTATGTGAGTTTATAAAGTTTTCCTTAGTTGTTTTTACGTCTTCTTCACAGTGGCCTATGAACAGGCAATGTGGTCACTATACCACGTTTGAGTCTTTTCCACCCTGATGTGGAATATTCTGAATTGTCTTTTAATCATCCTCTGTGGATCGACACTGATGAAGATTTTCGGCGACGTTATTCTCCTCCCGGGTTAGGATGAATCTTGGAGCCTCTTGGATAAAGACGCCTGAGGAAGGACCATCCCACGATAGCTTCCGTCTGAACTTGTTGGCGTTATGATCATCATTACCCTGATACGAGCGGCCTTTTCTTTTATCAATTTGGATACTCTCTCTTTTGGCTCCTATGTTTAACCGAAATACAAGTGGTTTTAATAATACATTCCTAACATGATGGATTAGGTAGATGAAGAGACAGAAGATTTTTTTCGCGAAAAACACTTCACAAATCACGGTTCATCTGGGCAAGTATTTTCAATGATTCTTAACTGAGATCTAGGATGATAGGTTCTCATTTGGTTAATATGGACCCATTTCTCTATCATTTCTCCATCTTTTGGGATCTGAATCTTATACACGACGGGTGAAATTTTATCTATAATGGTATAAGGTCCTTTCCATGAGGGTAAAAACTTTTTCTCTTTTGCCTGATTACGTAGGAAGTTATATAAATAAACTTGATCTGTGATCTCATATTCTTTCTTAGATGTTTTCAGATCGTAATATGTTTTAGTGCTTTCTGCAGATTTCTCTAGATTTTTCTGGGCAAATGCAAAAGCCTGTTGTAAATGCTTCCTCAAGTTCTCAATATACTGATGGGTCGTGGCGGTATTTACCAAGTTATGGTCTTGGGTTCTATAGATAAGGTGTTGTGGGAGTACCATACGTCTCCCAGTCATTAATTCAAAAGGGGACATTTTAGTAGCAGTACTAGGGGTAGATCTTATCGCCATTAAAACTAAGGGTAATTTTATGTCCCAGTCCTTACCTGATTCCTTGACATATTTCTTTAGGATACTTACAATAGATTGGCTGTACTGTTCTACCCCACCACTAGAAGCGGCGCGGTAAGCAATATGTAATTTACGTTTAACACCTAGGATTCTCCACATACGGCTCATCACCTCACTGGTGAAGTGAATTCCTCTATCTGACTCAATTCGTTGCGGTAGGCCAAAACGAGAAAACACATGGTTAATCAACAAAATTGCGGCAGTCTCCGATTTACAGTTTGTCGCCGGAAGGCATTCTACCCATTTGGTGAATAGACATGTTACGGTTAACATATACTTATTACCCCCGGAAGAGGTAGTTACTGGGCCAATAAAGTCAATCTGTATGTCTGACCATGGCATGGACATCCCCCTTTTCTGAAGAGGAGCCCTATGGGTAGGTGAATGGAGTTGAAACTGGGGACATACTAAACATCCTTGACAGTAAATTTTTACATCCATCAACATGTGTGGCCAATATGCAAAATCACAAAGTATCTCATATGTAATCTTTTCACCTCTGTGACCTGATGTTGGTGCATCATGAGCATGTTGTAGCATTAGACCTCGATAAGCAGTAGGAACTACCCATTGATGTATACCATTCTTAGATGTGCGGATAAGTAAACCATCTAAGATGTTAAACTGGGATCTTGACTTAATTAGAATCCTGAAATCTTCCTTATCTGACACATCTATTTTGTCCAGAGGATACTGTATTGGATCCTGTATATGGTTATAAAATGGACCTATGATAGGATCTTCTTTTTGACTATTGATCAAGTCCAAGTTAGGAGTATCATGGGACCACTGTACTGTGGAGAGTTCTGTATCTTTCTGGGATTGCTGTCTAGTGATAGCCTGAATTTGCAGTGGACCCATAAGGTGGTCCATTTCAATTGATTCCCCCTCTAGGGCACCTTGCTTTGCTAGTTTATCAGCAAGATCATTTCCATCTTTATCCTGACCCTTTACTTTGGAATGTCCTTTTGTTTTCTTCCAGTATATAGTCAGTTCATGAGAATTTACCATTTCATCAATGGCATGTATTAACTTACCATGTTTTATCGGTTTCTTTCGGACATTAGTCATATTATTTCGTTTCCATACTGGTAAATATTCAACAAAACTATTTCGGGCATATTCTGAATCAGTAATGATTACAAAGTCCTTAATGTTATGCTCTATTGCGGTGTAAACAGCATAATATATAGCCATCAATTCTGCTACCTGACTACTCTTGGGTCCTATTTTACATCCTTTTGGAGGAGCAGGAAAATTATCTATCCATACATTACCAATTCCCGCAACTAGCTTATTATCTGTATCTACTTTTACGTGATAGGCACATCCATCTACATAAACGGTGGGTAAGGATTTACAAAATACCACTTCATATATTTTATGAGGTGACAATTTATATTCCTCCAGAAGGTCTATATGAGGATCATCATCCTTAAAGGGGTCTGCGGCAGTACAATCATGTAAATCCGCTAATCCTTGGGCAACTAGATTCTTTTTATTTTGGGCATATCTTATCTCTAAAGGCCATCCTTGTAAGGATAAGGTCCAAGCAGTTATGCGGCTATTTGATAGATTACCAGATCTAATTTTATTGCTCTGAATATATTGTAATGGTTGGTGTGCCGTTTCCACTATTATTTTCTCACCTTGTATGAAATTTCGAAAATGTTGTAGTGCCCATACTGTAGCAAAAAGAGCCTTCTCCCAATCATTAAATTTTACCTCTACAGGTGATAGTGTTTTACTCGCACAAGAGATAATCTTGTTATGTTGGTCATATTTCTGATATAACACAGCACTTAAACAATTATCAGTATAACCGGTTTCTAAGAAGAAGGGCTTACCTCGTTCTGGATAAGCTAGGCAAGGGGCCTGACTTAGTTTCTTTTTTTTAAAGTCATTTACAGCTTGGTTCTGAATCTCACCCCATTTCCATGGCTCACCTTTCTTTAACAATTGAATGAGGGGTCTTGTTATTTCGGCATAATTCTCAATAAATTTACGAGAATAATTGGTGATACCCAGGAATGATCTCAATTATTTTGTAGTTGTAGGCATTTTAGTTTTGAGTAGGGCCTCTACCTTCTTTTTCTGTGGATTGACACCATCAGGAGTTATCTCATGACCTAAAAAGTTAACTTTAGTGCGGCACCACTGAGCCTTTTGGAGAGATATTTTAACTCCTGCATGCTTTAATTGGTCCAAAACATGTTCAATTTCTGCGATATGTTTATCAAATTCGCAACTTTTAATCAAGATGTCATCTACATAGGTTAATGTCCCTCGCTCTTGAGCATCAGGCATTGCCTTGTGCAAGAAGATAGCAAACTCATTCCCTGAATTTATAAATCCAAATGGAGTTCTAGTCCATGTAAATTGTTGATTACCAAATGTAAATGCTAATTTATGTTGGTCCTCTTCATTGACTTTAATAGTCCAATAACCTTGGGCACAATCAAGTGTCGTAAATAATTTAGACCCTTGGACTTGTGCTAAACACTGGTCTATATATGGGACAGGCCAAGCCGACATATGGACTCTCTTATTTAATTGCCCCAAATCAGCGCATAAGCGCCATGTCCCATTTGGCTTCAAAATACCTAGAACAGGATTATTATAAGAACTATGTTCAGGACGTATAAATCCCCTTGATTCTAGATTCTTTATAATATCGGCTAATGATTCATAAGAGGCGAGGGGTTGTCTATATTGCTTAACAAATATAGGTGGCATACTGGGATTAGTTTTAATTTTAGTGACATGTAGATCGGTCAGGCCACAATCATATGAGTCTTTAGAAAATACACCTTGGTAATTCATAAGCACTTGTCTTAATTTTTGGCGTTCAGTATCATTAGAGCACCCATCGGCCAAAATTATCTGTTCTTCAACTCTTTCTTTAAACCCAGGGAATACCTCAGGTTGACTAATTTCATAGGCTTCCTCTAGTTGTGTAGATAGGACAGTGGTAATGGAGTTTATCTGTATCTCATCAAACAAATTCTCTTCATACTCTTGTTCATCTATATTTTGATTAAAAATTAGCTCGTCATCTGTTATTTCACACTGTCCTTCCATGGAACTGAAGGGATAAATAGATTGAACAGTAAATAATCCTTCTGGTTGAGTATCGAAACATTGGTCAATCATTTTATCATCATTCATATATTCCTCTGGTATCAAACCAATAACTGAATTGGTAAATTCAGAGGTAAAATATTCTGCATCAATGGCCATTCCTACTATGGATCCCTTCTCCATATGTATTGGATGGGAAGCTATGTTATTTACTAGGATGACAAAAGGTAATTGTGTCACAGCAATTAAAGGAGTGTGGGTGGTGTTGAGGCCTTTTTGTTGGGTTTGATAGCTAAGATGAACATAAGCATCTTTGCCTTGAATCATCTGTCCTCTTTTTACTTGCAAGGGTAGAGGGAATTGGGCTGCTCCTTCTGGTATAGTGACAGTTCGTTCCATCTGTATGGTTATTGCATAAGGCATCTGTTGGGCATATTTCAAGGCTTCTGAGTCATTACTGAAGTCTAATGGTGACTCATTCAACCGAGACCATAGAACGTTATGGATTAAATCAATTTGAAAAGCAAACCGATGTAACAAATAATTACCAATATATATTGGATATTGGGAATCCTCTATCACCTGGAACAAGTGCACAACCTCTTTATCTCCTATCGAAAGGGGTATTAAACATCTTGCTATAATAGGATGGGTTGAGGTTTCATGATCTATTTTATATATGTATTGGTCATATGGTTGGGAATTACGAATTAATCTTGGATTCTTTATTTGTTTTAATAGACTTTCATTAATGTAACTATGTTCATGAGTTAAGGCTATTTTGGCTTGTTTAGGATATCTCATACCTATAATATTTATGGGGATAACTAAACCCTTATCTCTTATTTCTATGTTAGCCATAATTTTGGAATGTCTAGTTATTTCAAAAGGTTTAGAGGTTTTCCTATTTAGTGAAATAGTTAGGACATTTCCTTCTACATGAGTGTTATCTATGTGGGCCTGATTAATTTGGATCACATTTTCATCATTTATTTGTTCTTCAGAAATGTCATGGCATTGTATTATCGTCATTTCAGGTGTTTGATTATTTTGAAAATGAATTTCCAATCTCTTTTGTTTCTATTACGTGACAATTTCTCGGCATATTGGATTGTTTAACCTTTTCATAGTTTATGGGAAATCTCGTAACTCTTTGGCTTTCTGAATTTTCTGAAGTACTGGGCCTTGGAGAGCTCAATCTTCTTTCTACATTGGGGTTTTTAGGTTGCCACCAATAATCTCTAATAGGATTATTTCCTTTGTAATTTGGGCTTACATAAAAAGAGTTATTGTTTCTATTTTGGGGCCTTTCAGGGGTAACTTTTATAGGTCTAGGTTTGGGTGGTATGTATTTTGGTTTATTTTGACTTTTAACCACATCACCAAAGGATTTAGTATTTGTTTCAAAAGGTAGTTCTGGTTGGATAGAGATTTCCACTATTTTATGGATTTGGCCCTTTTCTTTACGTTTAAAACTATTTTCCTCATCCTGTTGAATCTCATATATCTTGGAACATTCGTTTACCAACCAGCTGAGTGGTTTAGAGTCATCATAATCTCTGATTATATTTCTTTTCATAAATGATGGTAAGGCATGAAAATATATCCTCTTGAACTCTTGATTCCATATCTGCTCTTTTATCTGTCTGCCGATATGCATGTTTTAATGTGACTAAAAATTATTTTGGACTTTCGTCAGGCTGGCATTTGAGATTGTGTAAGGCCCTTAAAGCTGCTTGGGGGTTACGAAATTCAGAAAAGTACCTCCTCACCTCTGCTCTGTACTGATCCCAATCAGTTATATCGCTATCTTGAAGGGAAGTAAAGAATGATGTATATGAATTATCAAATGACCAAGGGAGATATGATATCTTTGCATGAGATCCCCGTACATTTAATTCAAGCATGATTCTCTCCACAGTATCTAGGTGATCCTCAATGGATAATTTAGATCCTTTAGTGTAGGGCTTTACCAATTTTCTGATAGCCTGCGATGTCTCATGGAAAGATAATTTCTTATTTGTGGGGGCCTCCTCAACATGGATTGCCTCATCTCTATGCCTGTCCGGAGCCCTTATAGCTGCCTTTTTATGAGTATCCCTTGAAGGGGATGAATCAAACTCCTCATCAAAATGTCTAGGATGCCTGGCAATCGTTATGTCTGGTACATGACTTTGGGCCTTATCTAGATCTGCTTTTAACCTGCCAATATCCTGCTGGTAATTTTTAATCTCCTTTTGGGCATTATCAAGTACATTTTGAATCTTTCTAGATTCCTGGTAATTTTCAGCTTCTCTTATCGTTCTCTTAGTTATTTTATTAGTAAGGGTGGTAAGTTTATCTTCTAAACTTGATTTTTCTCTTTTTAACTCCTCACAGTCTTGTAAGTATTTTTGAGACAGTCCCTCAGCATGATTTACTTTTTGAGTTAAATGATCACATTGCCCAGACAACGCTTCAATTTGGCCAGTTTTTCTATATCTGTCTTCAGATAACTCATCCCATTTTATTTGAAAATCCCCTAATTTCCTCATTAATTTATCACACATTGCTGTTAATCCCTCATATCCTTGTAATCTTTCCTTAGCATCTTCTAATTCCTTTTCTAACTCATCCAGTTTAACTACTTGATGTTCTGACATTTTTATCCTATCTTCGTGTAAGTCTCTCAAATGGTTGCATGCCTCAGATATCTCATTAATTGTCTTTTTTAAACCAGTTATGACCACCTCCTTTTCAATAGTCTGGCCTTTCCAGTGTCTGGCGACTTCCATCCAGCTAATCGCTACACGGGCAAGATTCTTTTTGCGTTCAAATTTATCCTGAACTGCATTTATGACACCATTAATATTTGGTAATAATTCTGTCTCCTGACTCCAATTGTCTATGGCATTTCCATCAATAATCGGTTTGATGTTACTAAAGTATTCTGACAATCTTGAAGGGTATTCACACAGAGGATACACATTGCTTATTAAACTTTTGATTAATGTTTCACATCCCATTGCATCTAGTCTCAATATCTCATCCAATGACAACACCCCTGTCCTTTCTGAACTGGATCGGCCTTCTGCCATTTTGTTTTTATTTTAATAAACGCTGTTGCATTAAAAAGTTTTAAATTGATAAATATCAATTCACTTATCTATAAAGACGTTATCTCAGCAGTGCCTCCAAATTATGTTGTGGTATTTATTAGTAAAATGATATTAGAAATAGTCAATTTAACTTATTGTCCGAGCCTAACGTCAATTCATAGGTAAATATCACTTTTTAAACAAAACAGCGTTTATTATCAATATCAAAATCGAATTCTAAAGTAAATAAAAAGTTCTAAACAGTACTATATGATTTTCAGATGTCAATAACCCAAATAAGTCTATTGCAATATAAATACGATAAAATGTTAATAAAACAAGAAAAACCTTCTAAATTCTTTATCAACAAAATCTTCTAGGGTAATAGAAAATAACAATACATTACTATAATCAATATTCCTTATTTTAGCTATTTATAATAAACACGAGAATCAATCTTATTAATATAGTAAGTCACAATAATATTGTTGGCAGAATATATAATATACCCCAATAGACCTATATAACTAATAATGGGGTGATGCTATAATAATAACCATACATTGAAATACAAAAATACTATTGGAACAAAGGAAAATATATCACAATTTGAATAATACCTACAGTAGATATATTGGTGGCTTCTGTGATATAATTGATTTAGTGGAATAAATAAGATCAATTTATCTTTTATATCACAGAAGTTTGAAATCAAATCTATACATTACCTGATACCAGAATCAACCCAATATCACGTAGTCAGCCTGGATAATCCCAAATCGATTATTATTTGAAAAATGAAATATATCAGGAATCAAAAATATGTCCTCTCTTTCTTAGGATCTTGCATGTGTGTCAGTCAGCCTCCCTCTCTTTCTCTCTTTTCCCTTTTTTTTTCTTCTTTGTCCTAGGCCTATTTTAAATAGCCATTCTTATCTAGATTTCACTTTATCACATCCTGGAACTATTTCTCACTATTGTGTTAAGTGGGGATACATGAATATCAAATGCACAGTCAAACAAATATTGTCAGTACTAGAGCCCATATGGTGACTCCTCGTCTCCAATTTGAGGTGTGACGATTTCAAGACATTTGAGGATCAAAAGAATCTAGTATGAATACTAATGACTAGCCTTTTGGTGGTTTCACTGTTTACATTCTCATTACAATGTAGACATTTAGTGAAGCTCAGAAAAAATTGAATATGTGTATAAAATTAAAAACTCAAAATAAAATGATGATGTGCAATATAGGTTTAACATAACACATAGATATGAAAAGTTTAAGATATTTCCTACCCAATGATATCAAACACCGTTATGTTTGAGGAATTTCTATATGTGTATTAATTAAAATATTAAGAAAATATATTTAATCAGAAATATATCATTAAATGGTATATATATATATAGGAGTATACTCATTTATATATTTAATAGGTAAAAACCCTGACATTAACCAATTTTTTAATGAAGGTAGTGTAGTCCCATTTTGTTGCAACGTTCCAACCACTAATACCCTACTTCGTGCATACACTTATTTATATAAAACGTATTTAGCTCATCTGCCCTTTCCTGGTCACTATTTATCAGTCGGCCTGTGTCACATTGTAATGTTCCTATAGCTTCTTCCTTTGCAGGGTTAGTCTTACTGTCCTTTGCAATGGACTTTTCATATCTATTTTAGCCAATATAATAGCTCTTTTGCAAGCCTTGTTAAATTCCTTATACTCACATAAAGCTGATCAGTTGGTGTGACAAAATATGGAAAGTAATACAGATAGAGTTCAGATGATCATATAAAAACTTCCTTAATTTAATGTATTGTAATGTATCCTATTTTATACTGAACTCATATAATTAAATGTAGGCTTTCAAAAATATAATTTCTTCTTGAAACCAAAAATCCTCAAATGCATACATTTAATTTACATAAATCACACATCTCATTAATTCTCTCTCTTGTAAGAGAACAAAGTTAAATTTGTAAGTGGTAACATTCAGATTAATGAATTACTTCATGTCCTTGAAGCTTGGTAACAAAGTAAAGACAAAAGAAAGGCATTCACACACAAATCAACTGCATATTCTAGCAAAAGCTATTGTACACTTTAATATATTGTAATCTCTGTTTACTGAATTAGTTGCATTTTGATGTTGTTTGTGTGATCTCATCATTTTATATTCCTCCTTCTTGTTACACAATGCCATAATTTTTAGACAACATATAAGCAAAGTAAATAAACTTTATTTACAACACAGGGACTAATCCTATAATTGTCACCTGACTTGGGGTTCTTCAACAAAAATAAATATATTGGAAAACAGGAATATTTTTTTCTTTGAAATTGAGAAAAATATATTAAAAGGGAAAACATAAATAATTTGAATGTATTCTCATTGTTTGAAAGCAAAGATCTAGATGCATATAATGACCTCTATTGTACATTTACAAATAAATCACATAGATTTATTTGTTTGGCAAAGATTAATAAAAAAACAGTATGTTGTATAATGTAAATAAAGTAAAGGGTGCAGGGCTACTGTGCTCATGCACTGTCACTCGGTAGGACCTATGAGGGAGTTGCAAGCATGTTACAATAGAACTGTTACCTCTATGTAGGTCATGGGTACAGGTCTAATTATGTCACAAGGAAAAACTAGTGACATCATAGCCCAGCCTGCTTCCAGACTCCATGATGATCCAGCCCCCAAGCAGAGCTGGTCACGTCCCCATGCAGGTAGAGAAAATGAGCACTGCTTGAGGAGAAAGCCGATCATTAAAATGCAAGAAGAAATATTAACTTTTATTTATTTTAAACTGCATACTGTTATTAATTTTATCTGCCCAAACAAATAAATACACAAGCATTATTTGTAAATGTGATTTTTAATCTTACTGTATGTACTAAGAACATAACTGCACTATCTTAATGTACAACACACAGTGAAATATGCAAAGAAGCAATTGAGGGCCTCTTGCATTTATACTGATGTGTACTATTTTGTGCTCATTAGGCAAACGACACATCATGCAACTTCACTTGTTATACACCAAAAATAATGTATAGAGATACACATAGGTTATTTTTTATAATGATGGCCACAGAGCAAAGCATGAGGAGAGTATCAATTAAATGTGAGTCCACTTTCTTACTTCACAGCTGCTAGTGCTTGTAAACATGAACCATTAACATGTGTAGTATTCTATAATTCTCTAGAATCGAAGGATAGAATTAGCTAAAAAATATATACCGTATTTTTCGCCGTATAAGACGCACTTTTTCTTCCCCAAAACTGGGGGAGGAAAGTTGGTGCGTCTTATACGGCGAATATAACTTTTCAGACTGCCTCTGTCCTCTTGATTTCACCCCAGCGCTTCCTACCAGCATCGCGTCGGCCGGTGCGTCCTAGTGACGTCACACACGCAACGCTGCAGTAGGAAGCTGGTAGGAAGCGCTGGGGTGAGATCAAGATGGCAGAGATCAGAAGGAAGGTGAGGATCAGGGGGATCAGGGGGGTCAGGGAGGATCAGGAGGGTCAGGGAGGGTCAAGGGCTCCCAAATGCTGCAGTATATGGATGTGTGTGTGTATGTATGTATGTGTGTATGTATGTATGTATGTATGTGTGTGTGTGTATGTGTGTGTATATATGTATGTATGTGTATGTATATTTATGTGTGTATGTATATGTATGTATGTGTCTCTATAAAGGTGAGGATCAGGGGGGTCAGGGAGGATCAGGACGGTCAGGGAGGATCAGGAGGGTCAGGGAGGATCAGGAGGGTCAGGGAGGGTCAATGGCTCCCAAATGCTGCAGTATATGGATATGTATGTGTATGTGTGTGTGTGTGTGTATGTATGTGTGTGTGTGTATGTGTGTGTATATATGTATGTATGTGTATGTATATTTATGTGTGTATGTATATGTATGTATGTGTATCTATATATATATATATATATATATATATATATATATATATTTGTGTGTAATGTAGGTGTGTATCTGTGTGTAAAGTGTATTTGTGTTTGAGTGTATTTGTGTTTGATTCAGATTTTTTTTTTCTTGTTTTCCTCCTCTAAAAACTAGGTGCGTCTTATCTGCCGGTGCGTCTTATATGGCGAAAAATACGGTATACAAATCTTGCCAGCTGCAGGTATTGATATTATTTGTTCAGAAATGCTGGTGCCTACAGTTTTATCACTAATGATTTTCTAGTAAATCTGGTCCCATGAATAACAAATACAAACTAAGAAAATGCTTCTATATGCACAAAAATGTTATCTAAGAGTGTCTAATTGATTATAGTAAAGCACTTTCCATTCACTCTGCATAATCACTCCTCTCATAAAACTTTCACAGCACACTCTATCCCTTATCTAGAACCACCTAATATACTCTATTGTCAAATCCATACAGAATACCAGAATGCAGAAAAGTTCCCTGCTTGCCTACAAAACCACAGAAATATCCTCCCTCACATAATCTCTCATCACTCTTCTTCATAACACATCCAATTATAATATCCTATCTCTATATAACTCACCTAATTAATTCAATTACCTCCCTTTCTGCACATATTGACAATATAAAAATATTACTCCTATGGTGACACATTTTCTTTTTTCTTCTGGTACAAAACAAACAAGCAAACATATGGTGGGCAACTGGGGAGATTTTGCTAAGCACTTTCTCACCTCAGATGAGGTGAGATGACCTAAGATAAAATGAGATGGTCTGCTTTTCCCCATAGGAAATAGTGCATAATAAATCAAGAGATAATGTGAGATTTACTTGAGATGCTTAGTAAATTCCTCCCCCTAGATTGCACTGTTTTGATCCAGTGTTCTAGCCTAGTATCCAACTTCTAATTTCTTACATATATTTGTTAACAGGACATATGCAGCTGTACCACAGACAAAAATTATTTGTGAACTTTGACTGCTACGGGTGTATTTTGCTAATGCAGCTGGGAGATCTCAATGAGCCACATATTTGTAAGGAACAAAATTCCGAACCGTTCTAGTTTGTAAATTCCACTCCCAAACAAACTGAAATGTGTAGCACCACTCTATCCGATTCAACAATTAGGTGTACGTGAAGAACTGAGGCTGCTACAAAGTGATTGCTGACAAGATGTTTAAGTTCACAGACCCCTCCCGTAGACCTTATTGGGTTAAGTATGTTGGAGAGCAAATGATTTATTGAACATGACAGCTCCAAATACTCAGCAAATAGGTTTAGATTATTCTGTACTTATGGAAATGATTAATGGGAAAGAAGAACAAAATGTAACCTAAAAAACAGCACATTAAAAACATTCTTTCCATTTAGAAAATGCTTAAAAATCTAAATAACAGTAGGTTTGCCAAGACAAGATTATACCATTATGCACATCTGTTCCACAAACATCAACTAACACCAGAGCAAAGGAAATGGACACATTCTTCAGATTCCCACTCCAGACTTATAAATGCAATTTGTGGATCTAATGTCTGCTTAACAAAAAATATGAAGGTAACAGAGTGTCCTCAATAACTAGAGCAAACAAAACCAACCCAGATTAGGTCAACACTACTCAGTTTCCCTTTCTTTTTCCTTTACACTTTCCTTTTAACCAGATGACACATATTATACCACATTTCACACGTCACTCTCTTTTCCTGTACATGTACAAAGGGTCAGCCAACAAATTAGCTAACCTCTGTGACTTATGGGTGGGGATAGACAATATTTCAAATCTTAAAGTCACTAATGCACTTTGTGAATATCAACTCATAAAAATTATTACTAAAACTTTGGCTGAACTAGAGTTTGGCTCTTTTTCCATACAGCCCTGTGGAATATTATGGATGTTAAAAAAAACTATGATTTCCTTTATCAGACAATGGTGTTTGGGCAGCTACAAAAACATAAATAAGAGAAAGTGTTGAATGTAATCAAGCAGTAAATAATTCATAGAAAAATTTATAAGCAATAATATTTTTGTAATAAAATTAGCAATACAATATTATAATGATGAAATTGCCTATGTCTGCTCACGAGACAAAATGATATTATTTGATAAACATAGATTTAAAATTATTGATAATATGTATGTATTTATATTATTTTTAAGTGAGCCATTATTTTACATGGGAAAATGTTATTGGCCTGTAATCAGGTAACATTTCTCATTTTTATGTAACAAAAATAAAAATACAATTTGATAATAGCAATGTACATTTAAAAATATGAATAAGATGTAAACATTTTTAAAACTGTAAAATTAAAAAAAACAATGACCAAAAGAAAGGTTTAAGTCGTTAACATACCTCCTAAAAAGTCTTCTATCTACAAATAGAAAAAAGGCAAAATACATTTGGTCATATAGGCATTTATATATGTTTGTAATATTTTGTATAGTCAAGGCAATATATCAACATCTGCATTAGATAAAGAGTAAATGTAGATAAAACATTATCTTAAACATATATGATGTATAACAGCTGAATTTTACAGAAGAATGTAAAAATATCAATATCTTTTGATATGTTACTCTCTAGGGTGCCAGATATTATGGAGGCATGTACAAGCATAAAATCTCTACATATGGCATGGTAGAATTGATGTGCCAACAAGTGAAAAGTTCTTAGCACTACTCACTTCACTAAGGCAAACACAGAATATTGCCCAAAACATACAATAATCTGAGCATGGAAAAAATAGATTGAAGAGAAGATGTGTTTTATTTTTTACAGGAAAATCCTCTTGCCTTAGACCTGCTCTATACGTAATTCTTCCATGATGTCTAGCATAAATTCCCATCAAACCATCAATTAATGTCTTAAAATAACAATTCCTTTTACCTCAACAATAGAAACAAAATATTAACTCTTCGGTCACACCATTCAACTTCTTCAATCAGTCTATGGGTTTGTATATATGGATTGCTTGCTACCAGTCAGATTGATTGTGTGGCAGGCTATTGCTCAGCATCTATCCCCTTCCAGCGTAGATGTTCTTGCCACCCAGACCTTCAGGTACACATTACAAAATATTTATACACATTACTTGTATTACCACTAACACAAGGAACTCTACCCATCGGATTGTTGATATCTGTTACCCTAGCTGCTGGACATAGATTGTAGTTATTAGGCAACAAGGTCAGCTAGGTCAGATTGTTCAGACCCCCACAACCTGCCTTAGGTCCCTTTAGTCTTTTCTAGGTTGGGTTTCATATTTTAAATCACAAATTACACAATCTATTGGGCAAATAACTTCTTAATGCAGGTAGAACTAGGTTAAAGTTGTGACTACAGGGAAACAATCAAGACGTTAGGAAATACAAATATGTTATTTTAGACTTTAGCCTAGGTAAACCAAGTCCTGATAGCCCTTCCATGACAATAGTATTGTATTATTGTATTACCCATTGGTTTAACAGGAATTGTACTCCACAAATGTTTAAAAAATATTTAATTTTTTAATTGCTCAGACTTTTCTTACTTCTCTGCTCACTCTGTTTTGACATGTTTGTGTAAGATACATTTAATTTCACTATTTTTGTCTGTGAGATATTCACAAAAGTCCCATATTATTTTTAAATAGTCGTGGAAAGGCTTCAACATAGTTTGCACTAAGAAAAACTAATTTGCAATGAAAATTTCCTTAGCTAATGTTTCCTTGTAACTATATTTTTACATCGAACATCTTTGTCGTCTTCCACAATATAAAGCTTGTCTCACAGTGCATATTAGGTGGCACAGAGCTATAATATCCATAGGTTTCTCAATTAACAATTTACTCTAAATAATCCAAGCTGCACTTAGACCTAATGTCACAAGCCACATCTTGGTTGTGCTTGAAAGGGTCACTAGACCGATTCAACCATAGGTTGGAGGTTTCTTTCTATACCTGCTAACAGGATAGCTTACAGAAAGCTAGGACAAGTTTGCAACTTGAGGAGCAGTTACAGGACAAGTTGCAGGAGTTAGGACAAGTTATTGGGTACAAATTAAAATTGCAGAATTAACATTTCTCATAATAAAATAATAAATCCTCCCCCCTCAGAAAGGCCAACTTTTATTCATGTACAACGCATATTTAAAGATTACGTTATCCAATCCTCTTTAACTCCTTAGAAAATGACATCATTCCTACCCCCCTGTTTGATTCAACCCCTAATTTTCTGGTGGTGTTCCTTGTTTGTTTATTATGGTCAGCCATTTACAATTCTAGGTGGAAGTAATTGGCCAGCTGGTACTGAGAGACTTGCGAGTCTGGTAGCTAGATTAGGATCTGGGGGTTAAACATTTGTTTATTTGACTTATGTTCTACTAACCAGGTCAGGGACCTCACTGTTTGTGGAGACAAGTGTTTCAATTGCTATTTGACAATCTTATTTGATATCTTAATTCATGCTCACGAGTTCCCCATTGAAGTCTATGGAGCCACCATTAGCTGTGACCATGAGTTTGATCCCAGCTGGTGCCTGGCCCAGTGGGCGGACAGAGAATAAATGCTATATCACGGTTGGCTAATCCCAAAATATTTTTATATGCCTCATAGGATAATTTTTGTCTCAAACAAATTTCTCACTCACAGTTAACCACAAATAGAGCCTAGCAGGTCCTGATTACCTAACAGTACAGGTTCTGGGCCCACATGGTACATACCAGAGCCTGGGGGTGCTACACCTTACAATGTTCAGCTGTTCAGCACAGTAATAACATAGACGCTGATAACAAAGAAGACCATCAGCCTTATTAAATTGCGATCCGGCAAATTGTAAAGAGCTTTATATAAGCATATAGCATTTTTTTTTACAGAAGTTTTTAGTTAGGGAAGACCTTGCTTTTGGATAGATGTTCACTTACTAAAAACTTCTGTAAAAAAAATATGCTGTGTTCTTAAATAGAGCCTTTTACAATTTGCCGGTTCGCAATTTAATAAGGCTGATAATGTCCAGGGGTGTCGTGGCAGCTAGTAATGACATTTTGATTAGTCATTTTAAAATTAGATATGTGAGAATCACAAAGTCATTGATACAATATTTATTCAGTGTAGGCCAGCTTTTAATTCAAATGTGCCTAAGCATCAATCTTTTTATTTTCAAACCAGGGGCTGAATTTACTAAAAGGACACACGTTTATTCGCAATCAGCGATGGAACATCGCTCATTATTGTGACACGTGATTTGCTATATCTTATGTATTATAATTATCTCCAGCATGGTTATGCACTAAGTAGCACTATGTATGCATTTCTTTTCACATCACATAGTAGTGCATGTGTATTTTAGGGATCACCATGCACAAGTTAACAGCTGTTCCCATCTGCACATGCGCAATTGTTTGAAAAATGATAATGCTATGTAGTCATGTGTTTATAGATTCTGTGAATGCTCAATCAAAGGCAACATATTGGTTGTCAAAGAAGAAATGGTTAACATTATGTCATGAGTAATAATAACCCCGGCAGAAGGATAATAGTAAAATATTAGCATTTATTACTTGTTGGACATTTGCAAGATGCAACATCTTTTGCAAAAGTTCACATATCTTAAGTGAACTTTCTGAAGTGTAGCAAATAGAATTATACAGGAATTATTACAATACATCATTTATTCTAATGTCTTATCCATCTACACAACTCTACCTTCAATATGTGGAAGAAATGGCTGTGACATCACACAAATTCATGTTCCTACCTCACCTTCAGCCTTACAGCCTTATTCAATTGCAATTCAGCCAATTGAAAATGGCTCTATATAAGAACATAGCATATTTGTTTACAGAAGTTTTTAGTTAGTGAACTTCTATCCAAAAGCAAGGTCTTCCCTAACTAAAAATTTATGTAACAAAAATATGCTCTGTGCTTAAATAGAGCCCTATTCAATTGGCCGAATCCCAATTTAATAAGGCTGTTAATATGCACAATTGCACACTCCACAACTTAATAACCCTTACACCAGCAATCTACAGTACAACACACAGACACCTCCACTTAATTGAACAAATTGCTTTCACACTGCCATATTGCATCTATCACCCTCTTGTATCACACCCAAATCCTTTAGATTGTAAGTTTACAAGTTTTCAGTCTTGTGTCAGTGATTTTAAAACATACTATGTACATTTGATTTTAAGCTCAAAAACAGGGCCCTCCATTCCTTGTAATGTATTAATTTTGTTTTTGCCATGCGCTTAACCCCTGTATAGCGCTATAGAATATGTTACAAATAATAATAATAATATAATAATAATAATAGGTAGAAGAAAAAGGATAAAGTATCCAGTCAGTACAGCTCTCTTGGACCCTTTAGAATCCTCTTTCTCATAATTATTGGGTATGGTCATGAAACTGCAAAGCTTGATAAACTTCTCACTGATGTTTTCTCCTCTCAATTTAAAAAGGGCAGAATTCCATGTATCTTCCTTGGTGCTATTAGTAATAATTTGTGCAATTAACTCCTCTTACAGATACAAAGTGTTAGTGTTTTTTTTGTTACAAAGATTTTATTATTTAGATTTTTTGATTTTTGTGTTCAATAAGTTCTTGATTGTAAATTAAAATAAATACGTAATCATATATTATATTTGCAGTGGTTTTTTTTTATTACGTTTTATCGCTTTTCTCCATATATTAGTACTAGTGATGTCACGAACATCAAATTATGGGATGCGAACAGCGAACGCGAACTTTACCAAATGTTCGCGAACGGGCGAACATCGGCGAACCGCCATAGACTTCAATGGGGAGGCGAATTTCAAAACCCACAGGGACTCTTTCTGGCCACAATAGTGATGGGAAAGTTGTTTCAAGGGGACTAACACCTGGACTGTGGCATGCCGGAGGGAGATCCATGGCAAAACTCCCACGGAAAATTACATAGTTGATGCAGAATCTGGTTTGAAACCATAAAGGGCATAAATCACCTAACATTCCTAAATTGTTTGGAATAACATGCTTTAAAACATCAGGTATGATGTTGTATCGATCAGGTAGTGTAAGGTTTACACCCGCTTCACAGTAACAGACCAATCTCCCCGTTTAATGCACCGCAAACAACCGCAAACAGTCCCTTTGCACAACTTTTGCACAAGGTTGGATACCAATCTAGCCATGTCCCGTTCCTTGTCCTCACTGATGTCATTGAAGGTCTCTTCCTCCACCCAGCCACCAAGGGTCCCCGAAAGGTGACAACAAGCCCCCTAGGACGCCTGCTGTGTTTGGTCTTCCACCTCCTCAAAGCCACCTTCCTCCTCTGACTCCTCTTCTTCAGACTCCTCTCTCTGCGTTGTCTCTGTCTGTGTTATTATAAGGTGTGTACTGTTAAGTAGTACTATTCCTATCGGTTTAATCCCTGTTACGTCCACTATTAGGGAACGTGTATATGGCATTCATTTTTGGAACACGGAGATGGAAAAAGATGCTTAGTCGGACCTCCTACTTCAAATTTGGGGTACTGCGCGTGCAATCTAAGGTGCCACCAGATATGAGTGTCACTGTGCACTGGCAAAAGTGGGGAGAGTAGATGCAATAGGCTTCACACACACGCCTGTAGGCAGGCAATTGCTATTCAATCTATTACAGTCAAAAAAAGTGTTGTTTTATGTCACTGAGCACAATATAAACTGTGAGCCTGACACAGGCAGGCAACTGAAATTAGATTACAGGAAAAAAATGGTTGTTTTCAATGTATGTTACACCACCAGGTATGAGTAGGGAAAATATGCACAATATAAGCTGTTAGGTGTTAGCCTGTCACACACACACTCTGGCAGGCAGGCATAGATTACACAAAAAAAATTATAAAATAAAATAAATTATGTTCAAAGTTTTCTCAATGATAAAGTATAGGGGGCGAACCGAAAAGCGCATGTGTTCTGCGTTCGCGGCGGACACGAACATGCGAAAATCGCTGCGAATAGTTCTCCGGCGAACTGTTCGTGACATCACTAATTAGTACTCAATTTATCTCTTAGATGTCCCCAGGGTTAAATAGAAAAACCTGACACATTATACAGGCTTGTGTCACAGAAACAAATGTAAGAGGAAGAACACTTCACTGATGTTTCTGAATAAAATTGGAACCTTTATTTGTACAAATGTAAAATAAAAAATAAAAAAACACCACTGGTTCTTTAACCACTTCCCTTACAGGACCACTACACTTTAAAAGTTTTGTATAAAAAAAGAGAGGAGGTCACATGCAACAGGGTTAATTGTTGCTAGTATAAATTAAGATAGGAGAAGAAACCTCAAAGGGCGCCTCCTATCTGAAGGGCATAGAGCCCCACAAGCTTTATACATGCCCTCATATGTACAACAAGATATAAAGTGACCAAAACTTGCCGTTCCACTAATTAGTATCATACAACAAAAAAGCGAAGAGGCAGAGCTACCACTGGTGCAGACGGTGCAAGGCACCAAGGCCCCTGACCTCTCCGTGGGTCCCCTTTTGCCCCCACAGCCCCCCTGAGGTCCCCACGGGACTCCTGTGGCCCCCCGGATCTCCTGTTGCCCCTGCTGATCCCCTGTGGCCCATGTAGAACCTATGTGGCCCCCATGAGTCCCCTGTGCCCCTTGGTGTCCCCTTGGTGTCCCTGTGGCCCCTAGGGCCCCTGTGGACCTCCCGTGGAGCCCCTGTGGCCCTTTAGGGCCCACTTTGCCCCCCCTAAGCTCCAGGGGCCCCCTGTGCCCTTCCTGTCCCAGTGGCCCCCACCGCCCCCTAATGGCCACCGTAGACCTCCCAGCAGCCCCTTATGGCCCACTTTGGCCGCCCACAGGGCCCAGTGACCCCCTGTGCCCCTGCAGACCCTTATGGCCTACTGTGGTCCCCCACTGTGCCCCCGCAGACCTTGTGGCCCCCACGGCCCCTTTGGCCTCCGGGGAC
This sequence comes from Discoglossus pictus, assembly GCA_027410445.1. Classification (NCBI taxonomy): domain Eukaryota; kingdom Metazoa; phylum Chordata; class Amphibia; order Anura; family Alytidae; genus Discoglossus; species Discoglossus pictus. The sequence continues at coordinate 227,388,849 of CM050165.1, read as the reverse complement.
CACTTGTGGCCCCTCGCGGACCTCTTTGGTCTCCCTCAGCCCCCTGTGGCCCCCCTAGCCCTCTGGTCTGCAGTGGACCCTTCTCACCCCCGCTCATTGCGTGGCTGTTGGATGTTTTTTTTTTGTTATTACAGGGGCTTTTGCTGTCATTGTAAGGTCGGGGCTGATGTGCTTTTGGCGCTAATTGCAAGGCTGTCCCAATGGGCATTTTGTGTGGTGTGAGCAGCATTGGCATTGGTTGTGAGGCGCGCGGTGAATGTCTTTTGTGTTTATTGCGATCATTTTTTTAAAAATTTTTGTGTATATGTATTCTTGTATGGCAATGCTATAATTAATAAATTAATAAATTAATATAGTTTACCTATTTCTAAGTAAGACCGTAGACCTCCCAGCAGCCCCTTATGGCCCACTTTGGCTGCCGACAGGGCTCAGTGACCCCATGTGCCCCTGCAGCCCCGTATGGCCTACTGTGGTCCCCCACTGTGGCCCCCGCAGATCCCCCTTTGGCCTCCGGGGACCACTTGTGGCCACTCACGGACCTCTGCGGTCTCCCTAAGCCCCCTGTGGCCCCTCCTGGACCTCTGCGACCTCCCTCAGACCCCTGTGCCCCCCCCCCCCCCGGCCCTCTGGTCTGCAGTGGACCCTTCTCACCCCCGGAAGTGGAGTGTAGCACCAGGCAGGTAAGAAAGTATTTATAGTACTAAAATATATATAGATGTATATGTAAATGAATCCGTTTTATATAAGGTGTTATATAAGGTGAATGTCTTTTGTGTTTATTGCGATAATTTTTTTTGTTTTTAATTTTTTGTGTACAGTAAATGTATTCTTGTATGGCAATGAAATAATGAATAAATTAATATAGTTTACCTATTTCTAAGTAATATATGCAGGAATCATTGTGCTGAAGAGCTGATAATCTGTTTCGGTGTTCCTGTAGCATACAATGTAGGTTTGCACTGTTCTGGAGCTGAGATGTAAGTGTCAGCAATGTGTGCAGTGTGTAGTGTAAATATTCTGTGGGCGCGAGGGAAAGCCGTTAGTGTAGCTGTGTACTTCCGCAAGGTAGTGTTGTGAAATGGCGGCGAATGTGTATGTGGTACGATTTGTGTGTATGATTTAGCGTCCTTCCTAAAAGTGTATCTTTACCTTGTACAGCTTTTTTTAAAAGCTGTATGTGCTTGGTGGTGTTTTGCGGCTTTAGGGTCGTGTGGCCTCGTTTTAGTTTTTTTCGTGGGGCATTTTTTTCTCTCGAATAGGGGATTTTCATGTGTGTAAACTTGTGAATTTGGACTTAAATTGAGGCGTAACTTCACTTGCAGAGGTCGTGGGTGCCCCCCCTTGTTGTGAGTAAGATTTTTATGTATTTTTTGTGTGTATGTAAAATGGCGGCGAACGTGTATGTGGTACGCAGTTGTGGATGATGTTGCGTCCTTGGTAAGAGTGTATCTTGTACATCGTACGGCTTTTTTGAAAAGCTGTATGTGCTTGGTGGTGTTTTGCGTGTTTAGGGTCCTGTAGCCCCGTTTTCTTTTTTTTAAGTGACCATTTTTAGGGGATTTTCGTGTGTCCAAACTCAGCAATTTGGACTTAAATTGAGGTGTCCCCCCCCCCCCCTTGCTGTGGGTAAGCTTTTTATGTATTTTTTGTGCGTATTTATTTAATGTTTTCAGGTGCGCGCGGTTCTGCTGTTAAGGTCGTATATTTGCGAGGTCCTAATGTTTTTTCTAAGTCCCGCGTCTTGTATTTTTGTATGCATAGGGCCTCATTCTATTATCGGCCGTAAATCGGGGGTAAGGCTGCGATTCCTTGCGGGGGTTCTGTTAACTCGCGATTCTATTATACGGCCCCGCAAGGATCTCCCCTTACGGCCGGCCGCATATCTTGAAACTGGCCGTAAGCTGTGAAATCTAAAAACTAAAGAATAAATTCAAGCCTGCACTGTACAGCTCTGTAAATGCTAGGGATCATATTGGGGGACATGAGGATTAAAAGTAACCCCCTCTCAAGCTTGCACATCAGCCCAAACCCGAGTTCAAATTAACTGTTTATTTTCCGGCTGCGGCGTGGGCGTGCTCCAAGCACTCTGGACTTTTTACATGTATAGTTTACATATATAAAAAAAAAAATATTTTGCGGATTTGAGTATAGGGTAATTATGTGCTATTTTTGCTAACACCGAATATCACTTTACAGGGAGTGCAGAATTATTAGGCAAATGAGTATTTTGACCACATCATCCTCTTTATGCATGTTGTCTTACTCCAAGCTGTATAGGCTCGAAAGCCTACTACCAATTAAGCATATTAGGTGATGTGCATCTCTGTAATGAGAAGGGGTGTGGTCTAATGACATCAACACCCTATATCAGGTGTGCATAATTATTAGGCAACTTCCTTTCCTTTGGCAAAATGGGTCAAAAGAAGGACTTGACAGGCTTGCAGAGGGATGCAGCACTCTTAAAATTGCAAAGCTTCTGAAGCGTGATCATCGAACAATCAAGCGTTTCATTCAAAATAGTCAACAGGGTCGCAAGAAGCGTGTGGAAAAACCAAGGCGCAAAATAACTGCCCATGAACTGAGAAAAGTCAAGCGTGCAGCTGCCACGATGCCACTTGCCACCAGTTTGGCCATATTTCAGAGCTGCAACATCACTGGAGTGCCCAAAAGCACAAGGTGTGCAATACTCAGAGACATGGCCAAGGTAAGAAAGGCTGAAAGACGACCACCACTGAACAAGACACACAAGCTGAAACGTCAAGACTGTGCCAAGAAATATCTCAAGACTGATTTTTCTAAGGTTTTATGGATTGATGAAATGAGAGTGAGTCTTGATGGGCCAGATGGATGGGCCCGTGGCTGGATTGGTAAAGGGCAGAGAGCTCCAGTCCGACTCAGACGGCAGCAAGGTGGAGGTGGAGTACTGGTTTGGGCTGGTATCATCAAAGATGAGCTTGTGGGGCCTTTTCAGGTTGAGGATGGAGTCAAGCTCAACTCCCAGTCCTACTGCCAGTTCCTGGAAGACACCTTCTTCAAGCAGTGGTACAGGAAGAAGTCTGCATCCTTCAAGAAAAACATGATTTTCATGCAGGACAATGCTCCATCACAAGCGTCCAAGTACTCCACAGCGTGGCTGGCAAGAAAGGGTATAAAAGAAGAAAATCTAATGACATGGTCTCCTTGTTCACCTGATCTGAACCCCATTGAGAACCTGTGGTCCATCATCAAATGTGAGATTTACAAGGAGGGAAAACAGTACACCTCTCTGAACAGTGTCTGGGAGGCTGTGGTTGCTGCTGCACGCAATGTTGATGGTGAACAGATCAAAACACTGACAGAATCCATGGATGGCAGGCTTTTGAGTGTCCTTGCAAAGAAAGGTGGCTATATTGGTCACTGATTTGTTTTTGTTTTGTTTTTGAATGTCAGAAATGTATATTTGTGAATGTTGAGATGTTATATTGGTTTCACTGGTAAAAATAAATAATTGAAATGGGTATATATTTGTTTTTTGTTAAGTTGCCTAATAATTATGCACAGTAATAGTCACCTGCACACAGATATCCCCCTAAAATAGCTAAAACTAAAAACAAACTAAAAACTACTTCCAAAAATATTCAGCTTTGATATTAATGAGTTTTTTGGGTTCATTGAGAACATGGTTGTTGTTGAATAATAAAATTAATCCTCAAAAATACAACTTGTCTAATAATTCTGCACTCCCTGTATAGACTCCGCAAAGTGCAGGATGGCTTTATTTGAGCTATTTTAGGTGCTTAATTGGTGCTAGCGGGACCTGTTTGCTGCAAGTAAGCTGCGGCTCGTTTTTAGCCTTGCAGACAGGGTTCCCGGAGCAATAGAATAGCAACCAGGCCTTTCTTACGGCCGATTTCCTTGCGGACGTTTTAGATCAAAGGCTTTCCTCCGGCGCTTGCGGCCGCAAGAGATAGCAAGGCGCCGGCCGCAAGCCTGCCGGAGTCCCCGGCCGGAGGGAAATAGAATAGCCGGAAAGCTTGCGGCCGGTCCTTGCGGCCCCGCAGCGGCTGCGGCCGATAATAGAATGAGGCCCTAAGTCTGTAAATTTTCCATTCTAAGACCCGCAGTTCGTATTTTTTTGTGTAAGTCCGTATACAGTGATTGTGTGTTAGATCTATTTTGGTCAAGTGCCGCTTGTGTGGGTGTTTGTAACCACATGTGAGGCGCTGTAGAGCCTCCACCTCCGCATATGCGGCTCATTGCAGCCGATGTGGGAGCCTCCACCTCCGCAAATGCGCCCCCTCGCGCCTTCGGCTCTTTGCAGCCAACCTTGGAGCCTCCACCTTCCGCAAATGCGGCCCCTCGCTTCGCGAGGGTCCGTGCCGACGATTCATAGTTTGACAACTATTATATGTGATATATATATATATATATATATACACATATATATATATATATATATATATATATATTTATATACACACACATATATATACATATATATATATATATATATATATATATACACACATATATATACACATATATATATATATTTATATATTTGTTATATGTACATATATATATATATATATTTATATATAGACACAGACCCACATATTTATATATATATATTTTGTATATATTTAATATATACAGTATTTTATATGTGTACTGCGTTGATGTTGGAGGGGGTTCAAATTTTTTTTGCACCAGGGCCCACCATGCACTAGCTCAACCAATTAACAAGCGATATGCCTTCTGGAGTGGTAAATCTCAACTGATAAAAAAATTAAAAACACCCACTCTGTAAAAACAAAAACAGGTAGACTTCTAATATTTTACCCTAAACTAGTATTATCCTTGTTGTCTTGTCTGACTCCAATTTACAAATCACGAATTTCTAGAATCTAACTTGTTAGGATAGCTTAAAAACATAATAATTAACGAAGTCGTGTCCTGGATAGGCAAGGTTAATATGGTGGAGGGCTTCTATCGCTCTTTTACTCACCATATATTAAATGATTGTTGTGGTGTACTACCTACTCATAAGGTCCCCAACACAAGCTGTACGTGAATAGGATTCTCATCTTGTATATAACCCAACCTTGGGTTTGCATAAAGGCTGTGTAATGCACCGGCCATAAGCTTAAAGGAAGCCATGTTTAAAATGGGCTATGGATTGAGGAGCGAGGCATTTGTGGGCACATTTGCATGTCCCTGCTCAGCTTCCCAGAATGCAGTGTTTCTCTTGGAATTCTGAGCTGAAGGTATATATATATATATATATATATATATATATATATATATATACATATACATATATATATATATATATATATATATATATATATATATATATATATATATATATATATATATACACAGAGAGATGTTTGGGGGGGTAGAGGCTATTACTTCCCAGGGCCACCTTCTATAGACTACAGGTTAACTACCCACAAGGACAGTTTGGGTTCTTGGAAATCTCAACATCAGCACCTTGATATCTGGCATATCGATCAGGGTCCTTAGATCAGAAATAAGCACGTCCAGGCTCCAGATCTGCTTCTTCTTAGGGGCTTGATAAGACTTGTTACAGTCAGACCTACCCAAGCAGGGTCCTACAGAGTCTTCCAGTACCTCCATGCAGCCATCCAGGAGAACAGGAGCAAAATAAGAGACATACAATTTATATATGCGTCAAAAGTGAACTAATTTATTTTGAATAGTCAAACAATATTTATAGCAGTTAGATACAGAGGGGGTGTACACAATGTAACAATGAGAGTATGTGGCAGTCAATTACAGGAGATGACCTCACATGGGGTCTAGCAGTACCTTGATAGCTGGCACCTGAGAACAATAGGGCTACCTTCTAATGCACATCCTGCTGTCTCTGTGTCTGAGTGGTCCAGACCTTAGATGGAGTACATGGCAGATGGGATTAACTTCAATTGCTAACAATGGGCCAGAGCAGATTACAATACAATGGAGTGGCAGGAGCCAAGCCGTCTGTCCTTTAATGGGCTAAGACCCCAGGGAAAAGACTGTGTGGTGTGGACTTTCTGGGCAATAAACAAGAACTGAAAAACTATGGATCCCTGAGATTGAGCATTTGGAGTGACGAGTGGGCCAGTACTCCACCTGCTGACATTACTAACATCAGAGTGAAGGGAATCACACAGAAAATATTTATATAGGAAACAGAGACTTTATTTGTTTTTGTTGTGTTTTTCCACCTGTGGTAGAGAAGCTGTACAGGTACAGAGAGGGTGTTCCAGAAGTCAGTCAGCTCATAAATGTAGATTTTTATTTTCATTATTACATTTCTTATTTTCCTGTTTTCTTAAGAACATTGTTGGATCTTTAGTTGGGCCTTTGGACTGTTTCTCTGTGAGCTTTTATAGGAGGACATCATACAGTGGTCCTTCAAAAAATTCAAAACAAGAGGATTTTGAGACTCGCTATATATAGCTTATGCTATACATGTAGCTCTTTCATGTTAACATCTATTATGGTTGACAGGAACAACATCCTACTAATGCTTTATAGTTACTTAAAAGCAAAACAGCCATTTATCCTACAATTGTCAAAAAAGGGGCAACAGAGCACAAATTATTTACAATGAGTAAAACCACTTTCATTTTTCCCAGTGGTTAAGAAGTAACAACATCCCATTAATGTTTTACAATGTTTTACAAAAGAGGAAATATCACATTAATTTTGCAGTATGTATTATCCACTATTGATATTTTACAGCAGTTCATAACAGCAAAATCCCAAAGGAAACTGTTATATAAAATGCCAGGCATTTTTTCAATTTTTCTGTTTCTTCACATATGATTCAATTACATAATTTTTCGATAGTTTGTTGTACTACTGTATTTTTAAAACAAGGCTGATGTACCACTGTATTTCAACATAATTCATAATCACATATAATAGTTGTCAAACTACGAATCGTCGTCTCGCTTTGCGACCTTGAGTAGCGAGCGACGCAGTTCTTGCGAGCTTGCAAGCACAGCTTCCCTCGTGAAGCGTGGGAGGCAGTTGGTCCGCAAATATTTGCAGAAGGTGGAGGCTCTAATTTCGTCCGCAAATGCGGACCCTCGCGAAGCTAGGGGCCACATTTGCGGAGGTGGAGGCTCGATTGGGCCTCACACACGGTTACAAACACCCACACAAGCGGCACTTTACCAACAATACGAACCATGGCAAATTTACGGACTTAGCAGACAAAAATACGAGACGCTGGACTTAGAAAAAAAAACATTACAACCTCGCAAAAATACGACCTTAAAGGAAGAACCGCACGCACCGGAAAACAGTCAATAAATACACCCAAAAAACACATAATAAACTTACCCACCGCAAGGGGGGACACCCAGGACCTCTGCAAGTGAATTTACACCTCAATTTAAGTCCAAATTCATGAGTTTAGACACACAAAAATCACTGAAGCAAGAGAAAAAATGGCCGCCGAAAAAAACTAAAACGAGGCTACAGGACCCTAAACATGCAAAACAGCACCAAGCACATACAGCTTTTCCAAAAAGCCGTACGAGGTAAAGATACACTTTTACTAAGCACGGAAAATCACACACCAGCGTAACACATACACATTTGCGCCATTTATCAATCTGTAAGTACACAGCTACACTAACGGCTTAACCTTGCGCACACACCACATTTACACTACACACTGCACACATTGCTGACACTTACACCTCAGCTCCAGAACCGTGCAAAACTTCAGTGGATGCTGCAGGAAGATAGAAACAAATTGTCAGCTCTTCAGCACAATGCTTCCTGCATATATTACTTAGTAATAGGTAAAGTTTATTAATTTATTCGTTATTTCAATGGCATACAACAAGACAGATACACAAAAAAAAACCTCTAATAACAAACAAAAACAGCCGAAGCCGCTCATTTCGAGGCATGCGATGAGCACTGAAGTTGCTTAGCGCAAGCCTCGCAAAGAGCGCCAAAGGTCCTCACGCTAAAAAATTGATAAAACAACATTACCAGCATTACGATTTCATGCCCGTCATGTTTTGACGGGCAATTCACTAGAAATAAAATATTGAATAAGTTAACAATATTAGCAAATGTTAGTGAAAATCTTATTTTTGTATATCTTGTTGTCAGGCACTCTTGCCTTCTAAAATGAACTATGTACAATTTTTTTGCCTTTATATACATTATGTTTTATGTTAAAATACTTTGAAAAAAATCATACTTTCTACATTTCCACTATGCATGCTCTATAACAATATATAAAAATATGCAGAATTTTCTAAACCTAAACTCTAAAGAGTTTCTAATATTTTGGTATCTTCCTCGTTTTGTAATTAATTCCTGGTTTTGTAATTAATGTTTGGTTGTACTGCATTGTAATTTAAATAAACAAACATTAATACCAGATTTATGTTTTACTATTTTACATTTTTCTTTTATTTAGTAGTTTTATCCTTTTCTTTTTTTGGGGGCTTTTTGAATTTTTATTTTAAAGTCTTTATCTCTCTCCACTCCAGGGGTCTGTCCTGTATGAGAATGCCAATGCTAACTGACTTGTTCCTGGAATATATACAAGTTGTTGGTGATTGCCACAGCAATGATATTCTCCTTGTGATTGCAGGCTGTGTGTAGGACCTTCTTGTTTAAATCCACCATTATCTCGTCCTTCTTTTGCTTTCCATTAGCACACTCCTTCTGAGGTTGCATAACTGTTCGAGACTTGCTGTTCTCCCACTACACCTCAAGTGTGATGTTGTATTTGGAATTATGGTCAAACATCCGGAAGAAGTTGTTATAGGAACTGACATGATGACATTGTAAGGTCCTTTCCAACAGCACACAAACTTATTAAAGATGCAATCATTTTCATATAAGGATCAGGTATTTGTGTACCTGATTCTACAGGCCGGCTTTCCATATTTATGTTCCAGATTTTGACAGAAAAGTAGTCCCTGGTCATCGTGTATCTTCTGTTGTGGCTAGATATGGAAGAGATGATCTCTGAGAAGAACAACCTCCGGCTCCCCTAAACATATTTGAGTGGTGATCACAGATATCAGAATCTTTTTTGTCACACAGATGTATGGTGGCTTTGCTGCTACTGTATACAAAAGTGTTGCAGTGATGAGGATGGAATTCTTCCCCTTTTATCACCTCTATGAGCCCTTCCATGTTGACAGATTTAATATCTACAATGTTAAAACTCCAATAAATAATCTCTAAATGCCAGAGATTAACATGCAGGTAATCTTCTGATAGGTAGGCCTCAGAGGCACTGTTGACAGAGATGATGTTTATGTGACATGTGTGAGCATTAGCTTGTGTCAACCATCAGGTCAATGGGGCAGAAAACGGGCACCCTGAGAGTGGTCAAAGAGTTGGATCCATATATCTTCCATTTTCGTTCTTTAGCTTAAAACAATCTGGCCTCTTGTCCCATTCACTAATCATCCATAACTTTAATAGTTTTATCCATAGTAGGCAACAGGAACTGACCAACATTCTTCTGTGGTAGCCATTGGATCCTGTTGATCTTCTTAATTTCTAAACTCTACAAGTAATCAAACTCAAGCTCATGGCTCTGGAATGTGATGTAAACAATGTACTTCCCTCTGTGGTATGTGCTCATTTTCTCATGTTGGAAGATGACTACTTGCCTCCTTTACCGCCTGCCGCTAGTTGCTCTCCAGAATGATTACATTCCATGCTAGAGATTATATCAGCTTCTGATACATCCTCCTCCTTTGCATCTTTCACATGAGAAAAAACGACTGAATATCATTGCCACCCTTGCCCTGCCATGCTGCCACTGGCTGCTGATGGTCCTGAGCTCAAAATGGAGGCAGATGATATTAAACACTAATGTATTTAATAATCAGTGTACTGCATTATTAAAGAAAATTAATTTCCATTCTTCATCACATACAGGAAGATCGAGGATCTAGCTGTACAGATCGGGGACCCTGTGGAAATAATATATTTGATAAACTAGATACAAACATAAATCACAATTTCTACATTCCACTTTGCATCCTTTAAAACAATAAATAAAAAACTGCAACATTTTCAAAACCTTAGCTCTAAAGAGCATAGCTAATAGTTTGGTATCTGGCTGCTTTCGTAATAAATGTTTAGGTTGTACTGCAATAAATAATAAAGCCAAGGAACCTTAATAAAATAACTGTGCCTACAGTTAGAAGAACACACTGAGAGTTACATAATATAAATAATGAATGCAAAATATGAAGGATTTTCACCTAACAAATATTTGCATGTGGCAGGAAATGAAGTAGTAAATGATCATCCTTAAATAAATAACATCAATAACCTGGGGAGACTTATTACTTTAATTTCTTTTCAAGCTTGGCCTCAAGGACGATGCTCAAGGGAACGTTGGTCAGAAATTCAAAGTAAACCATATGTAGTAGAGAAACTTTACAATGAGCTCTATTTTTAATTAAGTAATTCATTTTGTGCAGAGAAATCTTTTTGCAACATTCCTCAGTGACTGATAAAAAGTATGATTGACATTACAAAGCATTTTTGTATTAAATAGAGTACTGCAAATATTTAAAAACATGCAGCCATATTAAATTCCAGCCTCGTAGATACAAGGATTCTACTTAAACCCTACGTGCTGCAAAGTTTGAGAAGTTACGACGCTATTAAATTATGCCTGCTGTGAGCAACGTATGAGCTATGAAGCAGGGCCGTCCGTGTCAACACAGAGAAAATCTACATGAGGAGTGACAGCCTGCGAGATGATCTCGCAGGCTCCCCCACCTCATCAATTGCCATGGGGCCCTGAATGGGACCTCCACAGCAGTGCTACATCCATGCCCTGCCGTGGGCGGTATTACAACTACCCCCCCTCCGGCACCTAAAATGAACCCCCCTCTATGCTGGGGGTCCTCTTCGGGGCCCCCGAAGTGACCCGCATTAACCACTTGCTGCAGGGGTCCACCATAGGGACCCTCGCAGCCCCCCCCCCCCACATTGACCCCTTGCAGCGGGGGATCCCTGATTGGCAGGGATCAGGCCCCTGCTGCATCTAAAAATGTTAAATTACCCGCCGCGTCTCCTTAAGGGCCCGCGGCACACTATTAGCCAATCCCGACCGCTGCACCTAAAATTAACCCCCCTCTATGCTGGGGGTCCCCATCACCCCCAAAGTGTCCCCACATTAATCCTTGCTGCAGGTGTCCATAGGGACCCCTGCAGCCCGCCCACATTATCCCTTTGCAGCGGGGGACCCCGATCGGCACCGATCGTGACCCCGCTGCATTTCCAATTTCCCACTTTGCGGGTTCTTAAAGGACCGTAAAGTTCCTGAAAGGACCTGCGCTAAAACAATTAACCCCTGCCGCGGGAGGTACTATAAGTACCCCCCCCCCAGGCAACTAACCTTAATTAACCTTATAACTCATTAGGCTCTATACAGAGCTCCATAATCCCTAATTAACCCCATAACTCATGGGGGTCAATACAGACCCCCATAAGCCCTTAATTAACCCTATAAATCATAGGGGTCAATACAGACCTCCATAATCGCTTAATTAACCATATAACCCATGGGGCTCTATACAGAGCCCCATAATCCCGTAATTACCCCAATAACTCATGGGGGTCAATACAGACCCCCATAAGCCCTTAATTAACCCTATAACCAGTCTGATTGACAGTGACAACAGCCAATCAGAAGGCTCAGATACCTCCAGCCAATCACCCCATGGGGGTGTATCCCATTGTGATTGGCTGAAAGCAATAGTGCCTTCTGATTGGTTTAAAAAAGATTGACAGTTCCTTCAGCCAATTAGAGTGGGATATAGGGGTGTATCCCATCCTGATTGGCTCACACCTTGGCGCCTTCTGATTGGCTGAAAAGTGACTGACAGCCTTTTCAGCCAATCGGAAGGCGCCATTGCCAATTTCTGGAGACCTCATTAGCATTGCCGACACAGCAAGGGCCCTGCCGGGGCAGAAGAGTGGCCGGTAATTTTTAAATTTATAATGTTTATTTTTTATTTATTTGTTGTGCTTGATGAATGTGTGACTAATGTGATGTATCTTTTTTCCAGGGGCTGAGCCGGAGAAAAGAAGAAGATGGACAGGGACATGCTGTAAAGGTAAGTTTAATACTGTATATGTAATGTTTATTAATTCTATGTAATGTTTATTTTTCTAAGAATTTGATGTTTCTTTTTTTCCTAGGGGGTGCGATCAGAAGGGACATCTGCAAAGATAAGTGGTTTTATTTATTCTATTTTAGCTTAGATTAACGGGGTTATGTATAGATAGGGGGTGATATTTAAATTAGGGGTCAGGTATAGAAAGGGGGTGATATTTAGATTGGGGTTAGGTATAGATAGGGGGTGATGTTTAGATTGGGGGTTAGGTATAGATAGGGGGTGATGTTTAGATTGGGGGTTAGGTATAGATAGGGGAAAATGTATTGTAGTTAGGAGTATATTTATAATGTATTTATGACAGTAATGTTAGGTGTATTTGTGTATGTCTTTTCCTTTGCAGGTGTGTTATGTTTTTTTTATTTTATGTAGTGGCGGGGGGGTTGTCATATTTTTTTTTTTTTTTTTTGTAGTGAGGGGGGGGGGGGTTTAATGTCCTTTTTTGTTTTGTGTACCTTAGGTTTTTTATTTTATGTACCTTGGGTTTTTAATTTTATCTAATTAGTTGGGTGTGGGGAGTTAATAGGGGGTTAGGTAGATAGGGCCTCATTCTATTATCGGCCGTAAACCGTCCGTAAGGCTGCGATTCCTTGCGGGTGTCCCGTTACCTCGCAATTCTATTAAACGGCCCCGCAAGGATCTCCTCTTATGGCCGGCCGTAAATCTTGCTACCGGCCGTAAGCTCTGAAAACTTAAAACTCAAAAATAAATTCAAGCCTGCACTGTACAGCTCTGTAAATGCTAGGGATCATATTGGGGGACATGAGGATTAAAAGTAACCCACTCTCAAGCTTGCACATCAGCCCAAACCCGAGTTCAAATTAACTGTTTATTTTCCGGCTCCGGCGTGGGCGGGTCTGAGGTGCTCCAAGCACTCTGGACTTTTTACATGGATATTTGACGTATATTAAAAAATATATATTTTACGGATTTGAGTATAGGGGAATTTTGTGCTATTTTTGCTAACACCGAAAATCACTTTATAGTCTTCTCAAAGTGCAGGATGGCTTTATTTGGGCTATATTTCGTGCTTAATTGGTGCTAGCGGGACCTCTTTCCCGCAAGTAAGCTGCGGCTCGCTTTTAGCCTTGCAGAGAGGGTTCCCGGAGCAATTGAATTGCAAATAGGATTTTCTTACGGCCGATTTCCTTGCGGCCGTTTTAGATCAAAGGATTTCCTCCGGCGCGAGCGGCCGCAAGAGATAGCAAGGCACCGGCCGCAAGCCTGCCGGAATCCCCGGCTGGAGGGGAATAGAATAGCAGAATAGCTTGCAGCCGGTCCTTGCGGCCCCTGCAACGACTGCGGCCGCTAATAGAATGAGGCCCAGAGTGTTTGGTAGGTAGGGGTCAATAGGTTAGGGTAGAGGAGGGTTAGTTTAGATTTAGTGGTTTATTGGGGGGAATAGTGTAGTGTAGTGTTTGTACTTAGTGTCATGAGAGTCCTGGAGGACCCTAATGGCACTTATGGGATTAATTATAGGCTTCTAATTGTCCTGTGAGGGTATTCATAGACCCTTATGGGACTGATTGGGTTAACTAGAGGCTTACGGGGGTCTGCATAGACCCCCAAAAGGGATGGGGTTAGATGGAGGCTTATGGGGGTCTGTACAGACCCCCATAAGGGATAGGGGTTAGATGGAGGCTTATGGGGCTCTGTATAGACCCTCATAAGTGATGGGTTTAAATAGGGCTAGATGGGGTTAAATAGGACCAGTTAGGGTTATTAGGTCCAGATTGGTTTAAATAGGCCCAATTAGGGTTAGATTGGTCCATTTAGGGTTAGATAGGGGTTAGTATGGGTTAATGGGGTATAGTTAGGGTTAATACTGTTGAGTAGTGCTTAGACTTTGTCATGAGGGTCCTGCAGGACCCTCATGGCATTTGTAGGGTTAACCTAGGGGTAAATAGTGTCCTATAATTACCCCCTATTGGACTGAGGGGGTAATTATAGTCTCATGCTGCTTTGTATAGAGCCCCATGGATTATAGGGTTAATTTAAATGCTCATGGGGCTCTGTATAGAGCTCCATGGGTTATAGGGTTATTTAAGGGATTATGGGGGTCTGTATTGACCCCCATGAGTGACAGGGTTAATTAAGTCTTATGGTCTGTTTAGAGCCCCATGAGTGATAGGGGTTTATTTTAGTTGCCCCAAGAGTGATAGGGGTTACATTTAGTTGCAGGACATTGGAAATTGTAAATGCAGCAGGGTTACGATCGGTGCCGATCGTGGACCCCCGCTGCAAGGGGTTAATTTGGGGACTGATTGGGGGTCCCAAAGGGGACCCTCAGCCTAGATTGGGGTTAATTTTAGGTGCCGTGGCCGACATAGGACCCGGCGCAGGTAATTTAACATTTTTAAATGCAGCGGGGGCCTGATCGATGCCGATTGGGGACCCTCCGCTGCAAGGGGTTAATGTGGGGGGAGGGGAGCTTCTTAGGGTCTCTATGGCCCCCTGCAGCAAGGGGTTAATATTGGGGAGACTTTGGGGGCCTTGATAGGGACCCCTAGCATAGAGGGGGTTAATTTTTTGGTGCCGGAAATTGTTAATAGTGTGCCGCGGGCCCTTGGCGGGTAATTTAAAAATGTTAAATGCAGCTGGGGCATGATCAATGCCAATTGAGGACCCCGAAGCAAGGGGTTAATGTGGGGGTTAATGTGGGGAGGCTGCAGGGGTCTCTATAGGGGGATGGGGATGTGTTTTGGGAGCAGGCGGGAGCATCACGCGGCGGAATCGGCCTGCTCCGAGGCAGCACATATAGGCTTTCGGAGCCCTTGCTGGGACTTTTTTGTGCCCATAGGGATTCTTTCGAGGTGCGAGATTCACCTCACAGATTTATGGCTGCGAGTTACTACGTAGCTCTCTCGAAGCCTATTCTCTGCCATTTTTTGGTGTCATCTCGCAAAGCAGGCTTGCGAGGAACGTATTGGGGAATCGGTCATCGCAAACAGCAAAAAACTGTCTTTTGAGAGGACCGAGGGAACTACGAGGGCTAATTTAATAAGGCCCATGATGTTTAATATCTATTCAAAACATATTTTTAAATCTGATCACAGGCAAACAAAAACTTTTCAGGGCATAAAGGGTTTCTCCACCGAGGTCAGTAACTAAACTGCTTCAGTGCACAGACACACTCAGATCAAAGTTTGTCTGTTGGAGGTTCATGAACTGCCAACTGCAATAAGATGTCTCCCAGCTTCCTCCACCATCTACACCTAATCCATAAGTATCACATATTGTAATGTAATTCATTGCTATAAATATGATGGGAAATTAAATTTGCATTTTATGTAACCGCATTTTATGTAGTCCGATTCAATTGAGCAATTGTAAGTTACTGGAGCCCGTAATGGAGGCCGTAAGTTATTTTGTTATTCAATTGCCGTCTTTTTGTGGGCTACAAACGGGCTACAGGTTATGGCCTTGCAATCCTTGCAGTTGTTAAAAACGGAACTTACAGCCCTTCAAAGCCTTTGATCTTTTATGTCCGCAAGAGTTAAGAGTGCTAAAATCGCAAAACGTTATGCAATTGCTACAATTCTCCAAGCCTGCAAATGTTTTCACAGCCGTAAATGGCAAATGTAGGAGAAAATCCTATGAGTACCATATAGGCTTCACAAGTGGGTTTAATTCCTGTCTGTAGCACTGTAAATGCAAATAAAAAAAAAACAATACTGCACTTTAAAGGGCAAAGCAATGAAAGACAATAGAATTAATTGCACAACCGTCTCAAGCTTGCAAACCAGCAATATTTTTTTTTTTATGTTTCATTTTGGGGTTATATTGATCTCGGAAATCAATTAGTTAATACATATCAGGCCACCCACATGGACTAGAACAGTATTGACATTCATTTTTATTATTTTGCGGTTTTGTGAGTCCGATCGCAAATCAAACCCCAAAACGCTAACTGATTGACATGTAACCTCCAACTTATACTGCTGTAATGATGACGGTCTCATTTTCTTTTGGCTGTTTCTAAATGGGTAGTTACAGCCTTGGTTAATTGATCATGTTCCCGCCCTATAATGTTACATACAAGTGCATGGTTTACGGTTTTGCCCCCTAACTTGCGGGCTTGTTCAATTGAATAGCACCAGAATTGTAGCAGAGTTCAAGCCTGCAGCAAGCCTGAAGACATACGGCCTGTATACCGCGAGATGCAGGCTTCTAATTGAATAGGGCTCTAAACTTTTTGAAGATTAGTAAATAGGTTTTGTTTGTTAGTTTTGGACTCTCTATGACCATTACTGACATGAGACATAGGCATTTATTTTTTCCTACCCCTGAACACAGACCAACAAAAACCAGTACAGATGCACTCTTCAAGCAAGGTATCTACAAGCAATCATCTATTTGTATCTGCTACAACCTTCTCTTCATATAGATTATTATAATAATTTTTCTGATATTATATTTAAGCACATTGTCTTTTTCTTCCTGTTTTGTGAATGTAAGCCTTCTCTGATGCATAGTTTTTAATCTGATGCACATCCTGTGACTTCCTCTGCCTAATTACTCCTCCCCACCTAATTTACACATCTCTGTCTTGTCCAGCTGTCCCAGAGTCTGTCTCACCTTTGCTGCCCCTGAACACAGACCAGCAATCCCCTTCCTCCCCTGGTTTACTTTAATTTATTGAATCACTCAAACTACTTGCACCTGATCTATCAACTGCACATGATTACTATCCCTACTTCTTCCTCTTAGATTACTCCCTAGCCACTATGTTCCCTTTCACTTTCTTCTTCACCTTAAACTCATTGCAGGGCTCATCGCAAGGCCCTTTAATGTACAGGGGGGAGAGGCTCTGAACGGCTTACGAGTTACAGGCATCAAAAAAATTATGGGTTTAACGTTCGCTATTTTTTTCAAGCCCGTAACTCGAAAGCCGTTTGTGGGCTGCCAAAAAACGCCGATTGTTTAGAATATTAATTTACAACCGCACAACACAGCACAGGGGGAGAGACAGGGAGCCTGTAAGTGAGGTTGCAAGCTAATTTGCTATTTAATTGGCGTTTTTGTACAGTCTCAAAACGGCTAGGCGAGAGAAAAAACTGGCGGCCGTAAAGCCATAATTTTTTTCAAGCCCGTAAATCCGAAACCCATTTCGTGCTTGGGAAAAATTATCAATTTCCAAAGACTGCAAAAAGGCCAAGGGCGCTCATTGCGGGTACAAAAGTTGCGGGTTGGCCGAAGCCCGTAAAGTAGAGAGATTGGCTCGCAATGAGCACCGAAGGTGTGTTAGAGAGGGGGGGGGAGCCTTGCTTTGTGTGGCAAACAGCATTGCCAGGCTTCAAATGTTATTGCCGTAATTTTTGACTAGTTTCAAATAACAGCCTATAGATATACTAGGGACTTGCCCGTCAACAATGACTGCAATTAAATTTGAAGCCATGGCAATGCTGTTTGCCACACAATGTAAGGATTTTGCTCCTCTGTGGACCTTCGGCGCTCATTGTGAGCCTATCACCTTGTGTACTTCAAGTGTCCAGCTTTGCAACGATCACCTTTGGAAGACAGATATATAATTACAGTGTAAAATAAAAAAAAATGTGAGTACAGTGAATTAATAAAGTTATATGAATTAATAAATTAATATAATTTACCTATTTATATGTAATATGCAGCAAGCAATATCCTGAAGAGCTAACACAGTTGGAGCGTTGATCATCTGAGTAGAAAGTGTCAGCAATGTTGCAGTTGTGCAGTGTAAATAGGCTGCTTGCGCGAGGGCAAACCGTTTGTTTAGGCGGGTAAAGCAGCATTTTAGAATCCTAATGTTATGAGTTAGTGTTGTAAAATGGCGGCTTTTTTGTATGTGTTAAGTGGCTTGCGCGCATTTTCCGGCCGTTGTAATGGTAAATGTTGTATCTGCTACGTTCCTGGCTAACTCGTACGTGCTTGGCTGGGATTTTCGATGCTCTGTGTCCTTTAGCCTCGTTTTCATTTTTTTCTGCGGACATTTTTTTTCTTGCTTAGCTGAATTTCAAGTGGCGAAACTTATTAAATGCGACTTAAATTGGTGTACAACCTCACTCCCAGATATCCTGGCTGTCCCGTAGTGCTGTGTGGGATGTTTGTTTTATGTTGTATATTTTTGTTGTTGTGCTTTTTGTGTTTGTAGATGTGCTGGGTTTGTCTGTTAACTTTGTATTTTTGCAACCTCGTATTATTTTTTTCTAAGTTCCGTGGGTCGTAATTGATGTTTGTAAAGTCGTACGTCCTTGTCAGTGTTTTGTGCACTTCTGGTTCGTGTAGCCTTGTTTCCATTTTTTGCCGCCGCCATTTTTTTTCTCGCTTAGCCGATTTTCAAGTGGCAAAACTCCTTAAATTCTACTTACATTTGCATGCAACCTCACCCCCAGATGTTTTGGCTGTACCCCCGTGATTTGTGTGATGTTTTCTTTTAATGTTTTGTTTGTATTTTTCAGTGTTTTCGTTTTTTTGGATATACGCGTTTTGGCCTTTAACGTCGTATTTTTGCAACCTCGTAATTATTTTTTTCTAAGACCTGCAGGTCGTAATTTTTTTGTCTAAGTTCCGATTTCCTCATCCCGCGTTATTTTTTTTTTTCTAAGTCCCGCGGATCATATTTTTTTTTTAGATGTCCCGCCGCTCTTTTTTTATCAATGTCCCACTTTTTATGGGTTGTTTTTTACTGCGAGTGAGGCGTCGATGAGCCTCCACAAACGCAGACACTCGCTTTGCGAGGTCCGCATTTGTGGCCTGCAATGTCCAC
This sequence comes from Discoglossus pictus, assembly GCA_027410445.1. NCBI lineage: Eukaryota > Metazoa > Chordata > Amphibia > Anura > Alytidae > Discoglossus > Discoglossus pictus. The sequence continues at coordinate 227,369,925 of CM050165.1, read as the reverse complement.
CTCCGCAATTGCGGCCCGTCGCTTCACAAGGGTCTGCATTTGCGGTTTGCAGTGAGCCGTCGCCTCATTGCAGCTGACGTGGCAGCCTCCACCTCCGCATATGCAGCCCTTGCTTTGCGAGGTCCGCGTTTGCAACCCGAACTGCGCACTTCGCAAGGGACGCAGTTCTGCAAGCTCACTTCGCAAGCTTGCAAAGCGTGACCACAACTAGCAGTTTGACAACATGATAATATGTGATATATATGCTGTACAGAGCTTCCCTTCAAAGAAAATTGGTCTCCAGGCTTACACTTTCATAGGGAACATGTTGTTCATTTTGTTTTTTTTATATTTAACAATATACTTGCCTAATATTAACAATAACATAAAATATGTACAGTAATGTGTACAATAGCTTGAAGATCAGAGGGAAACCAGTTTGTCTCCAATTGCTAATGGCTGAAATTGAGCTTTTCTTGGCACTTCCATATTCAATGGTATTGTTTCAATCTACTATTGTGTGTCCCTCCAGGAACTAATCGAAATTACGTATTTTGGCTAGACCACATGCTCTCCTGGTCTCGTGCCATGTATCTTGACAGCAAGCATTGCTATCCCTTTTCTTAGAAAGTGCCTGTTAGCCCGTCTGTCAAGTTTGTGAACTCCAGCAGTTCCCTGGGGTGCTTACAGAAAGAAAATCTCACTGAGACTGCCAATTCTTAGCCAATGCTCACACAATAGAGAGCATGTAAACAGTTGGCATGTATGATTGTTTCAATGATTGAAGCATATCAAGGGCAACTTTCCCTTAAACAATGCAATCTGCATGAGAATTGTCCTCTGACTTTTTTTCGGCAGGGCACACACACACAAAACGATTACAACTAATTAATCATAACATTAACATAAAATCCACTTTCCTATTATTTTCATTAAAAGTTCCAATCATGCTTTGAGCGGAATATAATGAAAAGCTATGCCAAGACAGTACAGCTGTTTTTTATGGCCTGTAGAATTTCTATCAGACTTTTGGGTGTTTTTTCCATTAGAATTAGAATGACAACATCATATTTCATATTATACATTTTCAAGTTGCTTCCAACAATTCACAATGTTTTGACACAGAATCAAAGGGAGGAAGGCATTTGATTTTTTGATGCTGATGAAGCGACTCCTATACAAAAGGAGTGACCTGAATATTTAAATGGGTCGAGTCCCAATTGAATGAGAATAATACGTATGTAATGAATGAACATAGTAGTAGTGGGAGGTCGACTTGAAATGTTAAGTAGCCAGTGATGAGAAGGTTTGTCAATAAAAGTGAAGGTAAGTAATTGAAGGGTAGCAACTGGGCAAGTAGCGTCATCAGTGGGGTAAAAGGTGATGGACACCGGTGTAGTGCTCATCTTAGAGGAGTGTAAAGTGAGTAAACAAATATTGTTAGAAAAGGTAAGATCGTGTTTTATCAGGAATCTAGGTTGTGAGGGTAAAACTGTAAATTCGGAAGGTTGTAGAAACCCATAGAAAGCCAAATTTGCAGCTTTGATAGTTAGTGAAGTTCTGGGGCCAAAAGGATTGTTAGCTAGTGTTGCTATGATCATGTGAAGATGTCACCAGTGATAGGAAGACGATTAACATTGTGCACCAGATTTTGTTTGTAAAGTCCTTTGAGAAAAAATTTACAGGTGGGGCCTCAATTAAAGATCCGTTGATGAAATGATTTTGAGCCAGGTGGACCTGAACACCTGTCAGGTTTTAATAGTGTAATTTAAGGTAATAATGACAATGGCTAGCATTGACAAGGAATTTGGTAACAGTGATTGGTGGAGTTACATGAAAATTGACAAGAAAAGTATTGAACAAATCCCAGGCTCTACAGTAACAAGAGGGGATAGAGACTGCTTTAGGGGAGTACAAGGAAATCACCAAGGCTTGCAAAAGGGCTATTAGACTGGCTAAAATAGAAAATGAAAATGAATAAGAGAGAGTAAGACTAACCCTAAAATATTTTTTAAGTATAATAATGGGAAGAAGGCGAGGAAGGAAGCTATAGGAACATTACAATGTGACAGAGGCTGTCTGAAAATTAGTGACCAGGAAAAGGCAGATGAGCTAAATAGGTTATTTTCTTCGGTATACACAAGGGAGGTACCAGTGGTTGGGACACTTCAACATAATGGGGCTACACTACCTTTGCCGAATAATTGGTTAACGCAGGAAGTAATCTAAAAGAGGTTGGAAAAGAATAAATGTTAATAAAGCCCCGGGTCCTGATGGAATACATCCAAAGGGAACTGAGGGAACTGGGTTCTGTAATAGCCAAATCATTACATTTAATTTCTCAAGATTCACTCAACACAGGGTCGCTACCAGATGACTGGAGAAAAGCGGATGTGATACCTATATTTAAAAAGGAAGCAAGAATAAATCTGGGGAATTATAGACCAGTAAGCCTCACGTCTTTAGTGGGGAAGCTTTTAGAAAGGTTAATAAGGCATAATATACAAGAATATGTCTATTTGAACAGGATCATAAGTAGGAGTCAACATGGATTTATGAGGGATAGGTCATGTCAAAAACATCTAATTAGTTTCTAGGAGGAGGTTAGTAGAAACCTGGATCAAGGAAGCTCAGTAGTCTTTTTGGATTTTGCAAAAGCTTTAGATACAGTGCCACATGGGAGACTATTGTGCAAACTAAGGCATACAGGAATTGCAGTAAATATATGCTCGTGGATTGAGAGCTGGCTAAAAGACAGGAAGCAAAGGGTTATTGTAAATGGAACATACTAATATTGGACTAATGTGGTAAGTGGGGTTCCTTAGGGTTCAGTATTCGGTCCTCTCCTTTTTAACATATTTATTAATGACTTAGAAGTGTCTCCATTTTCCCTTATGACACAAAGTTGTGCAAGGTAATTAAATTAGATAATGATGTGCTTTACATAAAATTGAGGAATGGGCATCTAAATGGCAGATGAGATTTAATATGAATAAATGTAAAGTTATGCATCTGGGAAGGAAAAATAGCCATGACATTTATAATCTTAATGGAGCAAATTTAGGGGTATCAGGTATTGAAAGGGATGTGGGATTTCTTGTGGACAACCACCTAGGTAACATTGCTCAAAGCCATGCAGCAACTGCAAAGGCAAATACAATATTAGCATGTATTAAGAAGGGTATAGAAGCAAGGGAAACAAATATAATTCTGCCACTATACAAATCTCTAGTATACAGAGCTGGAAAAGGTACAGAGGAGGGCAACAAAACTAATAAGAGGAATAGAGGGGCTAAGTTATGAAGAAAGTCTAACCAAATTAAGCTTATTTTCTCTAGAAAAAAAGGTGTCTACGAGGAGATATGATTACCTTATATAAATACATCCAGGTTCAGTATAAAGACAAGAGGACATCCCTTGAGGTTAGAAGTAAAAATATTCCACCTTAAAGAAAGAAAAGGGTTCTTCACAGTAAGGGTGGTTAATCTGTGGAATTCTCTACCAGAGAAGGTGGGGACAGCAGATTCAATAGATAACTTTAAAAGGGGACTGGATTTATTTCTAATTAAAAAGGGAATTCAGGGTTATCCTGGATAATTGATTCAGGGAGAAATCCAATCGCCAGTATATGGGGTCAGGAAATATTTTTTTTTTCCTTTGAGACGACTGGCTAAGTTTTACTTGTTTTTATTTCTGTTTGCCTTTCTCTGGATTAGTTAATAATTAGAAATAAAAAAATAAAAAAATAAATAGTTGATTAATAATTAATAACAATTAATTAACAAGTCATTAATTAATAACAAATTCGCATATTGCAGATCAGAGGAGATCTTAAAAGCTTGAACTTGATGGAGTGAAAGTATTTTTTCAACCTTAATTACTATGTAACTATGTAACTATGTAAATCTGTCTCGTGTTTGGAGCAAGTCCAGCTTGCATAACATCACTAGCATGATTGAGAAGTGATGCAAGTTGCGTATTTGTTGGAATGAGGTTGGTGAATCAAGGTGGAATTGACATAAAATCCTGGGGATTAAAGTGAGGAAATTGAGGCATATTTGGCACGTGAAGGGTGACAATAAAAGTTTGAAAGAAACGATTGAAAGGCAAACTCCCTTAGGAGAGACATGGCAGAATGGTCTGGAGATTTGAGTGTTTCCGACAATTCGGAAAATTTGAGAGATGAAGTAAAGAACCGAATGGGTCAGTTCTCCCATAAATCTTTCCAAGCGTAAGTAGCGGTAAGCAGGGGAATTACCAAATGTAAGGTGTAGTTTAGGTTGTCTAGATGAGACCAATTTATTGTAATTATTTGGGAATCATAAATTAACTTAAAAAAACTGACTAGATACAAATGTGTACACTACTGGAAACGTATGTGAAGGTTGATCAAGAAAAAAGGATCTACCATTCCAAGTTCAAAGGAAATGCTGCCACAGTTTCAGATCTTCTACAGACTAATTAGAAAGGCATATGGAATCATACCTTAATGATTGTGAGAGACCTTGTAGTAAATTGCTCAAAAAAAACCTACCTTGAGGTAATATACGCAAATTACCTTTAGGGTTTAGTCTCCCTAAGGGTAATAGGGGGCTCCAGACGTGGACCCCTTGCTCACTGTGGCTTAGGGAGTTCAGCTGCACCTCACTGACGAGGCCCATAAAGGCCGAAACGCGTCTGGGGTTTGCTGTTTCTCCTGTTCAGGGTAGAATTGCCTGGTATTTCGGGGCTGGGTCACTCTTTTGAGTGGGACCAGACTGATATACTACAGGATATTTCTCCCTGTGAAGGGCACAAGTGAGCTAAAAGAGGTTGCTCTCAGAGTAGCTTATCATGGCTATAGAACTAACCTATTAAGGTTGGTTAGTTCTCTGATGAGCACCTCTGACTTTGTTGTTTTCTATATGCAAATTACCTTTAGGGTTTAGTCTCCCTAAGGATAATAGGGGACTCCAGACGTGGACCCCTTGCTCACTGTGCCTTAGGGAGTTCAGCTGCACCTCACTGACGAGGCCCATAAAGGCGGAAACGCTTCTGGGGTTTGCTGTTTCTCCTGTTCAGGGTAGAATTGCCTGGTATTTCGGGACTGGGTCACTCTTTTGAGTGGGACCAGACTGATATACTACAGGATATTTCTCCCTGTGAAGGGCACAAGTGAGCTAAAAGAGGTTGCTCTCAGAGTAGCTTATCATGGCTATAGAACTAACCTATTAAGGTTGGTTCGTTCTCTGTTGAGCACCTCTGACGTTGTTTTCCATATGCAAATTACCCTTAGGGTTTAGTATCCCTAAGGGTAATAGGGGACTCCAGACGTGGACCCCTTGCTCACTGTGCCTTAGAGAGTTCAGCTGCACCTCACTGACGAGGCCCATAAAGGCCGAAACGCTTCTGGGGTTTGCTGTTTCTCCTGTTCAGGGTAGAATTGCCTGGTATTTCGGGGCTGGGTCACTCTTCTGAGTGGGACCAGACTGATATACTACAGGATATTTCTCCCTGTGAAGGGCACAAGTGAGCTAAAAGAGGTTGCTCTCAGAGTAGCTTATCATGGCTATAGAACTAACCTATTAAGGTTGGTTCGTTCTCTGATGAGCACCTCTGACTTTGTTGTTTAATATACGCATAGCATAATTCAGATGTCCCAATAGAATCTGCAAATCTATTGTAGTCTTGGGATTGGAGTCTAGAAAGTCAAGAAGGATAGACTGTAATAACTCTAGCTTGTTTTGCGGCAGATAAGATTCCATGTTTTGAGTGTCCAGTATAATGCAGAGGAATTTTATTTGATGGTCCCCTGATTTTATCTGGTGCATGCGGAATTCCCAGGCTATCAAAGAGTTCAATGACTTTCTGAAGGCTGTCAACTATTCCACCTGGGGGTTCAAGTAGAAGAAAATCATCTAGGTAGTGTATTACATGTGGACACTTCAATTTATTCAAGATGATCCAACACCTCTGCAAATGAATCGAAAATGTTTGTACTACTACGAGAACCAAATGTCATGTTAGGGGAAAAATAAAACTGACCTTGCCATTTGATACCATTTAAATGCCACACATCAGGATGTATTGGAAGTTGCTTAAAGGCATCATTTAGATCGATTTTGGAAAGCCAGCATCTTGGACCAAAGTTGAGTATGGTGGTGATGGCATGATAAAACCTTGCATACTGAAGAGACAATTGTTCTGAGGGTATTAAAGAATTAACACTTGGAATAGGCAAAACATGAGGTGCTGAGAGATCAATAATTAGTGAATATTTCCCAGTGTTGATTCTTATAGGGGTTATACACCAGATTATTACCGTACTGAGATTTGTAGATTAGCGCAAGCATGGGAAGCTTGAGGCAATGCTAGCACCCCTGTGTAGAATCCATTAGTGAAACCAGAATGTAGATAGATAACAAACTGAGCGGAGCAACATTTATGCAGAAACCGGGAAAATGGGTAAATATCAATGGCTAATTGTCGCTTAGTCATTAATTTAGGAAAGATGGACTTAGCGCAAGTCTGGGGGCAGTTAGAGCAAACATGAAGGAGTCGGCAGGCAGGGAAATTACAACCTCTAGAATTAAAGTTATTACAAATGGGCATAGAGCCTAAATAGAGGACTGGTCTGCCAAGGCTGGGTTGGATGCATTTGTGAACGCGACAACGGAGACAGTAGAGTAAGGGGTGTTCAAAAAGGGGGGTGGCATGTAATTGGGACAAAAAGTAGAATTATGAAAGGGTGAATAGCAATATTGACAAACAGGAAATCTCAGCCGCTCAAAATGCCTACAAAATAAATAAGGATCAAGTAGGGCCCAATTAACTTGATAATCAAATTGGTGCCAGGCGGCCGCTGCCTTAGCTGCAAATGAGCGGAGATAATTATAAAAAGCATAACCGCCATATCTATAGGCCAGATCCACTACCAGATGCAAGTGATCGTCAAGTTCCTTGCGCCTCTGTGGAAAAACTAAACAAACCACATCTCTATAGATGCCAAATGCCAGGACAAATTCAGTGACAGTAAGTTTCTGTTGCAATCTGGTGTCTTTGGCCTTAACTGTTACAGAGATATCCCCTTGTGATATAGTACAGGGCTTTGAGGTATCAGAAGATGACATTAGTATTAACGCTAAATTAAACTCCTTCCCCTCTATGATGTCTCTCCTCGGATTAGGAGATAAATAATGTGAGGGCATGATAATAGGGGGAGGCTGACTGGTCTCACCACGTTCAGACTGAGGAGCTGGTAGTGCAAGTAGAGGAGGTTGTGGGGTAGGACTCTTAATGCGTATGACACAATCCTTAGGCTTGTGTACTGATGATGCCACGTCAGCAATCATCCTTTGAAGTAGCTGGAACTAGTCAGGTAACATGTTTACTGGCTACAAGGTTGGTCTTTGAGCATCTTGTAGCAATCTGTAAAGTTTTCCTTGACGAGGCCATTTTCCTTGACGAGCCCAGAAATGGAATACCTCAATTATTCAACTCCTGCATAAGGCGCAGAATAGTCCAATGCCTATATGAGGCTGGGCTAACTGGAATGGACTGAGCACCACCTGGAGATGAGACTGACACTGATGGAGGGGTTCCTGGTTCTGAAACATGGTGAATGGCTCTGACAGAGACTGATAAGGAAACCACAAGAAAATATGCCAGTAAGGGACAGAAACATATACAGCTATGCTCAAAAGTTTGCATACCCTTGGTGAATTGGTAATATGTGTACCCTTCTTAAAGAAAACATGAGTGAGCAGGCAAAACACATTTCTTTTATTTCTTATGGGATTTATATTCAACTGTAGGTTATAACAGAATGGCACAATCATAAAACAAAACATGGCAACAAAGAAAACAATTAAATGACCAGTTCAAAAGTTTACATACCCTTAGTTCTTAATACTGTGTGTTGCCCCCTTTAGCATCAATGACAGCGTGCAGTCTTTTGTAAAAGTTGTCTATGAGGCCCCTAATTCTTGCAGGTGGTAAAGCTGCCCATTTGTCTTGGCAAAATGTTTGAGATCTCCCCAGAGTGGCTCAATGATATTAAGGTCAGGAGACTGGGATGGCCACTCCACAACCTTCACCTTTTTCTGCTGTAACCACTGGAGGGTCAACTTGGCCTTGTGCTTAGTGTCAATGTCATGCTGGAAAGTCCAAAAGCGTCCTATGAGCAGCCTCTGTGCAGAAGGAAAATTGGCTGCCAGTATTTTCTAATTACATGCTGGATTCATCTTGCCGTCTATTTTAACAAGATTCCCCGTGCCTTTAGAGCTCACATACCTTCAAAACATCAGTGAGCCACCACCATGCTTCAGTGGGGATAGTATTCTTTTCACTATAGGCCTTGTTGACCCCTTTACAAACATAGCACTTATGGTTGTAACGTCACTCCAAATTACAGTGTGAGGTGTGTCAAGTATTTGCCAGGCACATTGAAATCAGGCTTTTTTGTAGCATTGGCGCAGTAAAGGCCTCTTTCTGGCAATGGACCATGCAGGTTATTTTTGTTCAAGTATTGTTGTATTGTGCTCCTTGAAACAACCACACCGTCTTTTTCGAGCCTGTATTTCTCTTGAGGTTAACTGTGGAATTTTCTTTGTATTCCGAATAATTCTTCTGGCAATTGTGAATGAAATCTTTCTTGGTCTACCTGACCTTGGCTAGAAATCCCCAAATTTTCCACTTCTTCATAAGTGATTGAACAGTGCTGACTGGCATTTTCAAGGCTTTGGATATCTTTTTATATCCTTCTCCATCATTATGAAGTTCCATTACCTTGTTACACAGATCTTTTGACAGTTATTTTCTGCTCCCCATGGCTCAGTATCTAGCCTGCTCAGTGCATCCACGTGAGAGCTAACAAACTCATTGACTATTTATACACAGACACTAATTGCAATTTAAAAAACCAAAGGTGTGAAAAATTTACCTTTAATTTTCATTTTAACCTGTGTGTCTCACCTTGTGTGTCTGTAATAAGGCCAAACATTCAAGGGTATGTAAACTTTTTATCAGGGCTATTTGCGTGATTTCTGTTATCATTATGATTTAAAAAGGAGCCAGACAACTATGTGGTAATAAATGTTTTCATATGATCACTATCCTTCAATAAAAATTTTTGCATGATCAGTCATATTTTCAAAATAAATGCAGAAATTTCACAATTTCTGGCAGGGTATGCAAACTTTTGAGCACAACTGTATATTGTCCCTAACGCCCACAACTAGAAATTAAGCAATAAAATAATTGCAAATAAAAATGATAATGATTAATAAACAAAACGTTATACAGGGTGTGGGATATAGAAATTGCAAATAAGACAGAATGTTCTTTAACAAAACAGACAAACCAAGGGAGGGTACGATAAGGGGAACTAAAAAGAAGAAAAGAACACATACAGGAGGGGTTGTAAATAGTACTCACAGGTTGGCTGAAGCCACAAGGGACAGAAAACCGAATAGAGTGCAATGAAATGAAGCAAGTAGCAGTGACAAGGCAACAAACACAGCGTGGCGAGAGGGTGGCACTGGAAGCGTGTGCACAGGTAGGAAGTGGGCATGGGTTTATAAAGAGTGGAGGGAGAGAGGGACCCTCCCAAAATCACCAGGTAATTAACCGGGCCATATATTTAGCACATGGTTACGGAATAACCTAAAAAAGAGAATTTTTAAACAAAATATACCAGCGATAACAAAAATAAGTCGAGGAAGATAAGCCTAGCATTGCACAAAAAAGACTCTAGATCAGTGGTTGCCAAACCTCTCCTCAGGGCTCACCAGACAGGCCAGAATTTCAATTTAACAGTGTGTGTTTAATACTAATTGCCTTCCTTGTGTTTACACACTGTTAAATTGAAATTGCAACCTGTGTGGGGAACTCTAAGGAGAGATTTGGGAACCACTGCTTCTCTATAATAATATTTTACCTATATATAGCCTAAACCCTAACCCAGTTATTTTCAAAAGGCAGGAAAATCATACATCTTTTCAATATAACTGAAAATTACTATAATTATTATATATGCATTTTTGTCAAATTAAACTAACATATTATTTTCTTCTCTTTGTTAAGATCTGCAGCCCAAAATGCCAAGGGACACATCTAGGCCTAAGATAACCTTACTTCTTTAATTGCAAAAATTAATGATATGATAGCCAAAATGAACAACCAAAAGACTTTTCTAAAATCGTTCTGTTAGCTTCCCAGACAAGGGGCCCATTAAATTGCTCTGATTTTAGAAATCATAATCCGTAAAGGATCCTGCAAGACTTACGTCTATTCATTTGGCCTATTTCAGCAACCCGCAAACGATCTGCGGGTTACAGGCGGAAAATCCCTACAGGCCGTCAAAATCTGAACTCCGTCCCAGCTGTTACAATCCCAAATCGCTACTAAATTGATACGAATCCACAAGGACGCACTGGAGTTCAAACCCGTAAACGGCAAATGGAGCCAAAAATCCTTCTAGTAATAGAGAGAACCCGCAAGGGGGTTAAAGTCCTGTTTGTTGCACTTTTAAAAGCAAATATATAAACACAATACTGTATTTTAAATTAAAGGGAAATTGTTGTAAAGTATTAATATTAATAGCACATTATTCTCAAGGCCGCAAATCGACAATAAAAAATAATTTATTTTATATTTATTTTCGGTGTTATCTCTCCCGGCAATCAATGTGTTAATACATATAATAGAACTTGCATTGACTAGAATATTATATTTACTGATTATTTCATATTGCGTTGTTTCTGGAATGCGGGTCGGATCGCAACTCGAACTTCAAAACCGTAGGTGATGTAATGATGACGATCTCTTTTAGTATTTGCTCCGTCTAAACCCGTAACCACCGGTTTTACTTATTGATCAAGTTCATGCACGCCAATGCAACATGTTTTATGGATTTGGATGCGGCCATATATTTTGCAGGCTTTTCTTATTAAAACACGCTGTAACGCTGCCAGATTTCAGGCCGCTGCTGGCTTCGAATGTAATGGTGCTCAATGTTAGAAATTGGCCAATACTATTAAATCATGACACAGAAGATGCAGTTATTATCAGTAATGTAATTATTTGCAGTAATTATATTTTATATATCATCACAGTTCAGTTATATATTACACATAGCTATCACAGTGAGTCTGGAAAAAATCATTGGTACCCAAACTACATAGCGATGGACCACTTAAAGGACTACTGTGGTCAAATATTTTTTTTTAATGTTATTTTTATGTCTTTTTTTCTATATGTCACTTTAAATAACTAAACATAACATTGGGCGAAACATTTTAGAAAGCAAATTAAATACATAAATAAAAAAATACATAAATCAACTTAACTTTCTGAGTTTTTACTACACAAATAACATGTGTCCCTCAATCCTGCTAATGGTAGTTATAGCTGCCACAATCCCATTATGTAGACAGGAACTTCCTGTGTATTAAAATTCTCCAACCACCTTATGGAGTTGATCTGCTGAAACCAAAATGGAAGATTCCACTTCATATAAAATGTAATAAATTAGCACAATTACAAATAGGAGCAATGTATTAATGAACTACAATTCAAATCATACATGACCTGGAAGATACTACACAAAAAATAAAATATTTCTGTTTTAAAACTTTAGTACTCTTTAGTTAAATCTGCTATGATTACTTGGGAAAACTTTAATTTCTCTATAAAAGAGATGAAGAAATATGAGTGAACAGTGAATTCCATCCTTGGAAGTAAAGATGGTCCCTTCCTTGGATTTCCGGAGGTATATAACTGCACTATGTGCAAGTTTTGAATGCTAATTTTTTTTTATTTTATGAACAGTATAGTCAAAAACATAATGGCAACAATCGTTGATGCAAACATAATACAACAATTGTTATGTAAAACTATCCCTAAATAGATGTAAAATTACAAAGCAGCATTTAGCGGACATGGGGCCCAATTAAATTGGCCTCTTTTAGCTACCCTCAAACGATCCGCGGGTTACAGGCTGAAAATCCCTACGTGCTGTCAAAATCTGAACTGTTTTCATACCCATATATGGCAAATGTAGCCAAAAATCCAAAAATCCTATGGGTACTAGAGAGGACCCGCAAGGGGATTAAACAACTGTCCGTAGCACTGTAAAAGCAAATATAAACACACTACTGTGTGTTTATAAAATCAAATATAAACACACTACTGTATAAAAATGAATAGCACAAATTCTCAAGCTCGCAAATCTGCAAAAAAAATATATTTTTATATTTCATTTCTGTGTTTTATCGATTACAGCAATCAATGTGTTAATACATATAATAGAACTCGCACGGACTAGAATATTATATTTATGGATATTTTCATATTGCATTATTTCTAGAATGACGGTCCGATCGCAACTCGGACAAAACCGTAAGTGATTGAAATGTAACCTCCATGTTTTAGTAATGTAATGATGACGGTCTCTTTGACTATTGGCTCTGCCTAAACCATAACTACACGTTTGAATAATTTATCATGTTCACGCCTGGAAATGCTATGCACTGTAAGTGCTCTTCATGGTGTGATAGAGCACAAGATTGTACGTTAAAATGATAATGGTTAGGGTTAAATATTTATTTGCTTGGATCAATGTACAGAGCAATTACCCCCTACCCATGAGCTGGGCTGAAAGCATTGCTCAATTTCCAAAGATTGCAGAAACAATAAGAAAAAATAAACCCATTAAAAGGCTTGTCTTTAAACTAAAAATATAAGTAGTCTTAAAAAACCTTACCACTGACTTGAATGGGGGGGGGGGGGGGTAGTAGTGAAGCAGGCATGCAGCAGGGTGTGGGCAGTCTTTCACACATATAAACACAGATTTTATTTTATTTAATAAATTCACTTATTTCTGAAATAAAAAAATTATGTTGACAGGCTTTTAGGAGATTTTCACAGTGGTGTGGTCCAAATTGTGCTGAATTAAGTGGCCCTTTAAGGTCATCAAGAAGGATGCAGGTCTAAAGGGCTCTTCATTGTCTGGATAATTGCTGTTTTAAAGTGGTTTCCCTGGATAGCTTATCAGCCCTAGCTGGAGGCAGACAGTGAAGAACACTCTTTAAACACAACTGGCCTCTATTTATTCAGACTGCTCTGAAAGTCCTGGCGACCTGTCATACAACAAGAGCCACTCCTACCCTAATGAGGCTCTTTTAAGATACAAATAACTTAACTAGAGGCTGAGAAACTAATGTTTAAAACCATTTTTTAACATTAAATAGTGCTTTTTTAAATTATTGAATATTAACGAGCAATGGCTAATTAAAATGTCAAGCTTGTGTTGCTAGGGCATTACAGTAGTCATTTAAACATAATATGAAGAGAATGTTGAATAACTAGAGTTACATTATCACAGTACTTGAATAATTAATGAAACATAATTAATTCTTATTTTAATGCCTCTACAATTTTAAAAATAAATAAATTATAAATTATGCATTAATAAATAACCCAATAAATTATGCATTAATGTACGTCAAGATTCTCCCACCTCACATTGACATTTGATTTCATTAACTTTTCAATGGCAAAATGACCTAAATGATCCACAATAACATTTTCTAGCCATAGGTTAGAAATAAATTAATTTCTCTAGGCACCAGTGGATTCTCAGTGAATTTGCAAGAAAGTTCAAATAAGTCAACATGTAGACAAATGCCTGACATTTTAGCTGCTGAAGAATGTGGCTGACATATGTTCCTCATTGACAATGCCTGTGAGTTTATTACTAACTACAGTATAATAAATGGAAAAGACATACAACATATGTTTTATTTTGGAAAAATCACCCCCTCTTTAAAAACTTTTGTTTCTTATGTTTTTCCATTGCTTGGAGAGTTAGTATAATGGGATTTGTATGCATAAAGAATTATATTACTGTATCAATTACCACAGACCAAGGAGTCAGAGACTGAGATTATATTGTAGTGTCTTCTGAAAAATAATAAAAACCCAATGAGTATTCAAACTAGTACTAGATGTTTACAATAAAATAAAGGGAAATAATATACAGGAAGGAAACCAATGGTTTAGTACAAAAGCACTATTAAAAATGTCATAAAGAAAACATACAACTTCAAAAAGAGCACACCCCATTACACTTTGTGGACTTTCTATTTGTCGGAGCTGTTTTCCTTCTATAATTTTTTATACGAGCCCGAGTGAATGCATACCTTAACAGTCATTTGGGAATTGCTAAACGCAAAGTATAAAAAGTATTTACATATCTCAACACTGGATTTTCTCAGGCGCACACTAACTTGTTTCAGATTTAACTTTTCATTTCAATTTTGTAAGATTAATTTTTTGACAGAAATAACTTTGCCCAGGTTATATCTACTGGAATCATTCTTTGTTATTCTTTGTAGTATCCCCCCCCCCCCCCCCCAATTTATATGGTTAAAGCAGTTTCCAGTAGCTCCCCCTCACATCCTGTCCTTTTGGCTGCCTTCTTACACTGGGGCCTCACAAGATCACACAAGATTATCTTGTGTGATTTTGTGAGACCTAGATCCCTATTCAATTGAGCAATTATTAGTTTACTGGAGCCCGTAATGTAGCCCGTAAATTACTTTGCTATTCAATTGGCATATGTTAGCTAACCCCAAACGATTTGCGGGTTACTAGGTGAAAATCCCTGCAGTTGTCAAAATCGTAACTCCGACCCAGCTAAGCCATTGATCTTTCAAGTCTGTAAATGTTACAATTGCAAATCGCTATGCAATTGCTACAATTCCTCAAGCCCGCAATTGGTTTCACACCCAGAAATGGCAAATGTAGAAGAAAATCCTAGTACCAGATAGGACTCGAAAGGGGGTTAAACAGATGATTGTAGCACTGTAAATGCAAATAAATAATCAATACTGCATTTTAAAAGACAGGAAAAGTGATTAAATACATTAGAATTCATTGCACAACAGTCTCAAGCTCAAAATTATATATTTTTTTGTTTCATTTCTGTGTTCTATGAATCTCAGGAATCAAGGAGTTAATACATATCAGGCCACCCACATGGACTAAAACATTTCCTTCATTCATTTTTATTATTTGGTACATTGCCGGATTGCGAGTCTGATCGCATATCGGACTTCTAAATGCTAACTGTATGTAGTTTAATCTCCATGTTTTACTGATGTCATGATGAAGGTCTCATTTACTATTGGCTGTTTCTAAATCGGTAGTTACGGCCTTGCTTAATTGATCATGATCTGAAATGCTACTTACGGGTGCATGGTTTACGGTTTAGGCTTTCGGCCAGGTAGTTGCGGGCATGTTCACTTGAAACGCTCTGTAACTGTTGCAGAAGGCAACTGTGGGCTTGCAAATGAATAGGGGCCTAAGTTATCAGAATTATCATGGCACAAGAGGAAGCGAGAGCCACTGGGAACAGCTGGAAGTGAGTGCCACTGGAAACTTCTGGAGGTGAGTGAGAGCTACTGGGAACTGCTGGAGGTAAGGGAGCACTACTGAGAACTGCTGTAGGTGAGGTAGAGCTACTGGGAACTGCTGGAGGTGAGTGAGAGCTACTGGTAACTGCTGGAGGTGAGAGGGCGCTGCTGAGAGCTGCTGGAGGTGAGGGAGAGCTACTGGAAACTGCTGGTGGTGAGTGCTACTAGGAACTGCTGGAGGTGAGTGAGAGCAACTGGAAACTGCTGGAGGTGAGAGGGCGCTGCTGAGAGCTGCTGGAGGTGAGGGGGAGATCTACTGGAAACTGCTGGTGGTGAGTGCTACTAGGAACTGCTGGAGGTGAGTGAGAACTACTAGGAACTACTGGAGGTGAGGGAGCGCTACTAAGAACTGTTGCAGTCTATTGTAAAGCCTTTGAATCACAACAAAATATGTCAAGTTCTTAATGAAATGGGGATTCCAGACCATCTCATCTATCTCCTGAGGATTTTGTATGTGGACTAAGTGACTCAAGATTGGGAAAGTGGTATGACATGGTTATATATTTCACTTTATTTATTCAACTTATATGCGTAATAAATCACAGGTAAGGCCATGCTGGATAAATCTAAAGCAGGAACCAATATTACAGGGACAAATATCAACAACGTCATATATGCCAGTGATACTAATGTGATGGCTGAAAGTGAGTCGGTACTAACGGACCTTTTGATGATGATGAAAGAAGAGAGTGCAAAAGCTGGCTTAGATATATGAGATCATGGAAAACAGCAATCTCAGTTCCTGGCAAATGGTTGGGGAAGAAGTGGAGGAAGTGACATATTTTATTTTCCTGGGCTCCAAGATTAAAATACCTTTGCTTCTGGGGAGGAAACTATGTCTGGACTAGCTATTAAAAAGTGAATATATTACACTATCAACAAAGGTCCAAATAGTTAGAACTATTCACAGTAGTAACATATGGATGTGAGAGCAGGACTGTAAAGAAGACTGAGCTCAGTAGCATTGATGTCTTTGAATTGTGGTATCGAAGAAAACTGTTTAGAGTTCATTGGACTGCAAGAAGTTACAGTAAATCAATACTACAGAAAATCAAGCCAAATTGTTCACTGGGAGGTTCATGAGATGACAGGATTTCCTAGAGAAGAAAGATTGAAGGCACACAAAGAAGGGTATGCAGAGGCGGAGATGGGTAGATGAGGTAATTGAAGCAATGGACACGTGCTTGAGGGAGCTCAGTAGGCCATAGAGAGTTGGGCACAACTGAATGACTAAACAACAAATCAGTGCTTTAATTATTCACATGGGCAGACAATGTAATCACAATAAACTCACACCTTAACCAAACAGCAATATGCGTAATCATATGAGTAGGTTTAGATAATTAAGGTTTAAATATATATTAGATAATAACTACTCAACAAAGTGGTCATAGGTGAGTTAGAATATGGAATTTTTTAAATTATTCTTTATTTAATTTGATTCTTAGATTGGAGCACACGTTAGTAAATTATAAATGGACATGCTCATGATGAATAGGAGTGAGGACAGGCAGGTCATGACAAGAACAATATTCCAAACTCTGTAATCAATACTAGTCGATAACTTTTTTTTTTTGAAGGGGCACATTTTGGACATGAGAGCAAATATCACCTGGCCTAACAAAGTTCCTCCTTGGAGGAGCTCCCCCACCACAAATGGTTGTTGCCTCACTTTCTATAACTTAAATAGAGTTTTTGCTTATTCTGATTGGCTGAAATAGATGTTTATCATATGTCAGCCAATCAGAATGGGTTTACAGTTGTAACCCTGCTCAATATGAATTTTTAAATAATTTGACCAATCAAATTGCTCAAATTTTCAGTAAGTTAATTTATTCTTTTTTTTTTATAGAGCTGCTGAAATTATCTTGGAAGGCCCTTTCAATCCCCCAGAAGAGAGGATCCCAGTCTTCAATTGAGAATGAAGAGGACCATAACATCTTCAATCAACATGGATAGCCCGCCGGTTCCAGGGCATAAGATTGAGGACCAGGGCACCGTTGATCATCATTGGATGACAATTTGGGGAAGGTAAGTATCATTAATTTATTGTAATAGTATATTATTTTTGTTAATGTAGGTGTTTTTTATTTTTATTATAATTATTCATGTGTTAATGTTAGGTTACCATGGCAGGTAGGGGGATAATTTAGGTCCTTTAAGGACCCAAATGGTATGGGTTAATTAAATAGATTCTTCAGGGGTCAATTAAGGACTAATATTAATATTAAGTTTAATATTTAGGATGCTGCAAGGTCTTTGATGAACCCCCATGGCAAGGGTTAATATTTAGATGCCACTGATGTCCTTGATGGACTCCATGACAAGGGTTAATAGATGCCATGGGGCTCCTTGTAAGATTCCTATGTAATCGGGGTTAATTGCAGGTACCACTTGGGTCCAATAGGGACCCCAATGGTGTGACATACCTTTTAGGTGTCACAGGGTCCTTTAAGGACCCCAGTGGATGGCACAATGTTGATAATTTAGGTGCCTCTATGGACCCCCATGTTTATATAGATCATTGATAGGAACTGGTAGGGAAGGTTTTGAGCAGGGAAGGAGGTGTTCAGTAGTGAGTGGAGACGGGGAAAGCAAACACAAAGGCAAGTAAGTTTGGATAATTTGGTACTGAATAGCTTTTTGGCACTCAAACAACTTGTAATATTCGTGATGTTTGAAAATCAATTGGGAGATGTAATATTACGAGTATGGGTTACTTGCAGGCTTTGGGAGCAGTACGTTCCCAATCATGCTAAGAGTGGGGAATAGAATATCTAGGGATCTAAGTTACTTGGTTATATTTGACATTGTAACTTTGCAATATAGGGAATAGAATATGGCCCATAAGCCAAGTTCAGCATCAGGTTCACCCAAACTGAGATGACAATTACTGACCTATCTATTGTATGGCTTACCTCCCCACTGAGGGGTTTATGAAGAGTTACAGAAGTTAATTATATTTACAGTCCAACACTGACAGTTTAAGATATGCGATGCTACATGAAGTAGATGCTGTGACATAAATGTATTAAATGTCATTATTATCATTAGGGCCCTGTAGAAATTCAACTGATGAATCCAAATACACTATCTTCTATGGATCTGGTGTATAATTTGATCCACTCTAATTTCATGCACAACATTTTACAGTGTGGTTACCCCATTTCTTTAACATTTTAATTTCGAAGCTTTTTTATTTCTTTATTAAATATTTATTGCAAATTAATGCAAACAGCTTCAGAAAATATGCTTCATTTGATTACATTCCCACGACATGAATTCACTACATATGAAATGACAGACAATAAGTACATTGAATATAACATGCTGAGCACACAAAAATGCATAATTATTGATATTTAGATAGCTGTAAGCAATAGCTAAACTTGAGCTGACCCATTCAGAGCCGGACTTGCATTCAGAACCAATCAGGCAGTAACAGTTTTTCATTCTGTCACAAAAGTAAACATAATTCTAATTCCCAGTTACAATACAAAGTGTTCTGAGACTTAATAGCAATTTAAATTGGATTATTTTACTTAGATTAAGGTATTTTACTTGCAAATTTATGATAGATTATTGAGGTTTGTAAATCCAGACTAACAATATTCATATTCATGTAAAAAGTCTGTGTGTGATACCTGTACTTTTCCATATTTTTCAATTACTACTTTTACATGCAGATTTTATTATAGAACCTTATCATTAAGGTTTTGTAGTCATGGATATTCTTTAAACATAACAATATTGAATAAACAAAAACATTGCACAATGAAAGAAAAAACAAGTTGACTAAGAGCATAATTAAGCAGGGAAAAAGTCATAAAGCTAATTTGTAATTAGAAAAAAATATATTGTGATGTCTCTGCAGAATCTTGGAGTATTCATGATTGGTTTTGGTTGTGTATGTGAGAGAGGCATTTACATTTCTGGAGAGCTGTGGTCGTATTGAACAGTGTCTGCTTCTGAGCCAGTAAAGGGGAAGGGGTGTGGTGTCAATTTCAATCTTATGAGTTAAAAAATAAAAGCTCTGGACTCCTGACTGCTAGCCCCTCCTCCATCATCCCATGACTACAAACATACTCACACATATTCCAGATTAATTATAAACAGATTTTTCTAAAATACTTATTTTCCCCAGAATACATAGCTGCTGGCAAACAAGCATATTTTTAAACTACTTTGGTCTTTTAAATTAAACTATATACCACATATAAGCTTCCCTTGCAGTGTTTTCTGATAAAGTTGTATCAATTATAATAAAAGTTTTCAGTTTCTTTTACAATATTTTTAACACTGTATATTTTAATACATGTTATGAATTTTAAGAGCTCTGGCAGAATGTGTTAAAAATTAAAGGACTATATACCTCATTGTAAGTGCTCTTCATGATGTGAAAGAGCACAAGATTGCATGGTAAAATTATCTATTTTTTTAATTACACTAATAAAAGCTAAAAAAAATCTAAAGTTTTAGGTCTGTTTACATAACAAAGTGTAACCTGCCTTCTGCCATGCGCTTGGTGAGGACACTGATTTATAACAGGTTCCCCTGCACCCATGAATGCACTCAAAAGTAAACCTATAACTGACCTGTTTAGGTGACTCCAACATTCCATACTCTGCACAGATTAATTTGGTAAGGGTATACCTCTGTTTTTCTTTTGCTCACTACATGGAGCTAGTAGGGTGTCTGGTAGAGGGCAGGCAGTGACACATGTACACACACATTTAATTTATTTGATTTCTTAGTGAAAAATGCACATTTTTCAAAAATTCAAAAAACATTTCAACATGCTTTTAGGAGATCTTCACAGTGGTGTGCTAAAGTGTGTACTGAATTACGTTGCTCTTTAATAATATCTGATTATATGTTTGATAAATTTGTCTGATTTTTTTTTCCTGAGTTCTATAATATTCCATCTGTAAATACTAGCTGTGTGGTAAAAAATAAATTAGTGAAATTGCCTGATCAACATATTGCTTTGTTTACCCTTTGTTTTCCATTTGGAAATCATTTAAAAAGTTCACTGTATACTGTTTCAAAGCAGTAACAGATGACCTGGCATGTAACAATTATCAAATTTGTTTGTTATGAAAGATAATAGCCTAATACGCTTCTTATTTAGTTTGCTTCAATTTAGTTTAAGACCAGACATATGAGTGAGAATGTCAGGGAGCTTAATTTATTTCTCTTTGTTAACAATTATCTTCTTCTATTTGGATTTGTTTTACAAGTTAGAATTATAGTCTTAAAATGGCAAGGGCCAAAAAAGTAAAACTAAATAATACTCACATCATACACTTAGAGTAACTACTTTTCACATGGCTGAGATGGGCCTGTGCAACATTTTCATCTGTGGTGCCTCTTCCATCCATGTGTACTTTAGTATCAATTTATATAAATAAGTCAAAAAATGTAAACTAAGTGGAAACATCAGTAAGCTGTAAAAACAATGGGCCATATTCTCGCAAATGTCTCAAACCCCTAATTATGGCTGCTAGTGATTTTTAGAGTTGTTCAGATATATCCTATTGTCTCAGGCCCCAAAATTCCGACCTGAAGGCTGAGCAATCCTTGCGGCAGAGAGATAGGCCTGGAAGGAGGTAGCAGCCACAGTGACAGCAGTGGGATTGGCAGAAAGGGATATGAGGTCTGTCAAGCATCGCTTTGATGATGTCCGGGCAAAGGTGAGGAGGATGATGGTAAAGGAGGAGAGAGCAGACAGAGCAGCGAGAGCACCAAGTGGTGGCCAAGTGACTGTCAAGTACAACGAGTGGGAGAGGGTGCTCAAGGAGATGCTGAGCAAGGTGCCCATCGCTGGAGCTCCAGGCCTGGATCCAACCTCCTTGTCAGGTGGATATCAGATACACCAACATGCCATCACATGTACATCACACAAACATAGAAAACACCAAACACATGTAAATGATGACCACCAATGACACTGACATGTCAGCTCCCTGGATTTACCAATGGATCATTCATGTGTCATTAAGTCCATAAAACTGACAAATCACTTTCATAAGTGGGCACAACACAAATAATCATCCAATAGAGAGCCAGGTATGGATGTGTCAATTGCAGAGTATGCAGATAAAGACCACAGCAGCAATCAATAATTTGTTATGAGCCAATAATAACCAAGCTCATAATTCAAAGAATTGATCACATCTAGCAAATCATAGCTACACGTAGCAGAAATTAAGTGAAACATCCAGGTTCAAGACAACAAGATATCAGATAGTTAGGAAAAAACAGTAACCAATATATCATTCAACATAATACACACATACTATTCTTCTCTCTTTTACAGCTGGCAGAAGTACTGGGTCGGTTAGTGAGCCAGAGGTGGGGGCTTCGGCTCCATCAGAGCCGGATGTGCAGGACCGTGCCCGAGCCCAACAGGACCTGGAGCAGGAGGAGGAGGCAAAGAGAAGACCCAAGGGCCTGGGATATGAGGACGAGGAACAATTCATCTGGGCAGTTGGGTCACCTGCTGGACCTTCAGCCACACTGGTGGCATTGGATCCCACTGTCCTCCAGCAACTGGATTCACCAACTGGGTCCTCCTACAGGACTGACCTCCACCACCTCCTCCTGCCAGCAGCATCACAATTTGGCTCCCACCACCACCAGTTTCACCACCACAACAACTACGCCAGGTTCCAGCCAGGCCCCAGCCCCTTTCCACTGGGCCATCAACACCGCCTCCACCTCCTCACCTAACCATGGTCTGGATCAGTACTGTGTTGTGCTGGTTAATAATGTTTCTGAGTATTATTTGAGATATAACTATCCCTTTACTAGTCATTGCATGAGAGCAGCTGTGTGTTTGCAGATTGATACTAACCTCTTGCGTAGTGTGGTGTATGTTATCATGTGGTGGTGTAATATTGCTAATAGTTTTGTTCTTATACAGATATGATGTCTGATATATGTATACTAGCGACTTGCCCATCAAAAATGCCGGAGCAATAAAAAAGTGTTGAAATACTGTTTGTCACACAGTGTGAGTGTACTGTGTGCCTCAACTATATAGACCCCTATAGCACACTAATGAATAACCCATGTAATAACACTATAAGTGCCATGAGGGTCATCCAGGACCCTCATGACACAAAGTGTAAGCACTACACCATTTATAATAGCGGTTTGCGAATGTAAAATTACTGCTGATTTGCTCAACTGCGAGTTAAGGGTGCTGATTTGCGTGCTTGAGACTGCGTTATTGTAGCAATTGAATAGCGATTTACGGTTTTAGTGATTCTAACATCCTGTAAGGCCTGTAACCTGCGAAAGAAGTTACAATACTAATTAGAAAGCCTGTTTCTTGCAACAGCTGATCACTTGGAGAGAGTCTTTTTCTCTCCAATTTTAAGGGTGCATCTTATATTTGAATACTATTTTTTTCTATTTTTTCCCCTTGAATTTTACAGGTGCAGCTTATATGCGGGTGTGGCTTATATTCGGACCAATATGTTACATTACATTAAAATATAAATGAAATCAAATACAATACCCCCTATCTAAAATACATTAAATCCTATCGAAAAATACATACATAACCCCTATCTAAAATACACAAAATCCTATGTAAAATACACACATACCCCACTCTCTAAAATACATTAAATCCTATCTAACATACATACATATCCTACTATCTAAAATACATTAAATCCTATCTAACATACATACATATCCTACTATCTAAAATACATTAAATCCTATCTTAAATACACACATACCCCACTATCTTAAATACATTAAATCCTATCTAACATACATACATACCCCCATCTAGCATACAAGGAATCCTATCTAACATACACACATACCCCCCTATCTATCTAAAATACATCCCCCTATCTAACATACAATAAATCCTATCTCCATACACAAACCCTAAATCTTACCTAAAATAAAATAATTTAGACCACTTACCTTGCAGATGTCCCTTCAGATCAGCCCCCTATGAAAAAAAAAAAAAAAAAACAAATTAGTACAACCCATTACATACAATAAAGAAACATTCTAAATATTCTAAATATTCTACTCACCTTTCCAGCATGTCCCCATCCTTCTTATTTTCTTCTCCTGTGCGGCCCCTGTTAATAATAAACATTAGACTAGTACTGAATATACACACAATAAAATAAAATAAACATAATATACATTGAACTTACCTTGGCGTGATGTCCCTGTGCTCCTCCTATTCTGCACTCCCGAACCCCTACAATGCTAATGAGCCCCCTAAAGCCTTTTCTGGAAGAAAATTGGCAATGACACCTTCTGATTGGCTGAAAACACTGTCAATCAAATTTCAGCCAATCAGAAGGTGCCAAGGTGTGAGCCAATCAGAATGGGGTGCACCCCCATATCTTATTTTGATTGGCTAATGCACCTGTCAATCTTTTTTTAAACCAATCAGAAGGCTATATTGCCTTCAGCCAATCACAATAGGATACACCTCCACGGGTGATTGGCTGGAGACATCTGCATATTCTGATTGGCTGCAGTGACAAAAGCCAATCAGAAGGTGCTATTCCCTTCAGACAATCATAATTGGTTACACCCCCATGGTGTGATTGATTGGAGGCATCTGCGCCTTCTAATTGGCTGTTGTCTCTGTCAATCAAGTAACAGCCATTCAGAAGGTGCAGATGTCTACAGCCAATCACCCCGTGGGGTGTATCTCATTGTGATTGGCTGAAGGGAATATCACCTTCTGATTGGCTGTTGTCACTGTTAATTAGACTGCAGCCAATCAGAATGTGCAGATGCCTGCAGTCAATCACCTCATGGTGGTGTATCACATTCTGATTGGCTGAAATTTGATTGACAGTGTTTTCAGCCAATCAGAAGGCGTCATTGTCAATTTTCTTCCGGAAAAGGCTCTAGGAGGCTCATTAGCGTTAGGGAGGTCCTCCGTTTTTTTTTGTTTTTTTTTAGAGCAGATTCTTTAATTAGTTAATTAGTAACCTATAGACCCCTATTGAACTGATAGGGTTAATTATTGGCTTACAGGGGTCTGTATTGCCCCCCAAAGGTGACAGGGTTAATTAAGGGATTATGGGGGTCTGTATTGACCCCCGTGAGTGGCAGGGTTAATTAAGGGATTTTGGGTGTCTTCATTGACCCCATGAGTGACATGCTTAATTCCGGGTTTATGGGGGTCTAGATAGACCCCCATGAGTGACAGGGTTAATTAAGGGCTTCTGGGGGTCTGTATTGATCCTCATGAGTGACAGGGCTAATTAAGGATTTATGGTGTTCAGTATTGACCCCCATAGGTGACAGGGTTAATTAAGGGCTTATAAGGGTTTTAATAGACCCCATGAGTGACCGGGTTAATTAAGGGCTTATGGCTGTCTTCATTGACCCCCATGAGTGACAGGGTTAATTAAGGGCTTCTGGGGGTCTGTATTGACCCTCATGAGTGACAGGACTAATTAAGGATTTATGGTGTTCAGTATTGACCCCCATAGGTGACAGGGTTAATTAAGGGCTTATAAGGGTTTTAATAGACCCCATGAGTGACCGGGTTAATTAAGGGCTTATGGCTGTCTTCATTGACCCCCATGAGTGACAGGGTTAATACAGGGCTGATGGGGGTCTGTATTGACCCCTATGAGTGACAGTGTTAATTATACTTACAGAGGTCTGTATTGACCCCCATAGGTGACAGGGTTAATTAACGGATTATGGGGGTCTGTATTGACCCCCATGAGTGGCAGGGTTAATTAAGGGATTATGGGTGTCTTCATTGACCCCATGAGTGACATGGTTAATTCCGGGTTTATGGGTGTCTATATTGACCCTTATGAGTGGCAGGGTAAATTAAGGGCTTATGGGGGTCTGTATTGACCCTCATGAGTGACAGGGTTAATTAAGGGTTTATGGTGTTCTGTATTGACCCCCATGAGTGTCAGGGTTAATTAAGTGCTTATGGCTGTCTTCATTGACCCCCATGAGTGACCAGGTTAATACAGGGCTTATGGGGGTCTGTATTGACCCCTATGAGTGACAGTGTTAATTATTGGCTTACGGGGGTCTGTATTGACCCCCATAGGTGACAGGATTAATTAACGGATTATGGGGGTCTGTATTGACCCCCATGAGTGGCAGGGTTAGTTAAGGGATTATGGGTGTCTTCATTGACCCCATGAGTGACATGGTTAATTCCGGGTTTATGGGTGTCTATATTGACCCCCATGAGTGACAGGGTTAATTAAGGGCTTATTGGGGTCTGTATTGCCCCCTATGAGTGTCAGGGTTAATTAAGGGATTATGAGGGTCTTCATTGACCCCATGAGTTACAGCATTAATTAAGGGCTTATGGGGTTTATTAACCCCCATGAGTGACAGGGTTAACTAAGGGTTTATGGGGGTCTGTATTGACCCCCATGAGTGACAGGGTTAATGAAGGGCTTATGGGGGTCTGTATTGACACCTATAAATGACAGTGTTAATGAATGGATTATGGGGTCTGTATTGACCCCCATGAGTGACAGGGTTAATTAAGGGTTTATTAACTGCCATGAGTGAAGGTTTAATTAGGGGATTATGGGGGTCTGTATTGACCCCCATGAGTGACAGGGTTAATTAGGGGTTTATGGGGGTTTGTATTGACCCCAATGAGTGACAGGGTTAATGAAGGGCTTATGGGGGTCTGTATTGACCCCTATAAATGACAGTGTTAATTAATGGATTATGGGGTCTGTCTTGACCCCCATGAGTGTCAGGGTTAATTAAGGGATTATGCGGGTCTTCATTGACCCCATGAGTGACAGCGTTAATTAAGGGCTTATGGGGTTTATTAACAGCCATTAGGTTTATTAACAGCCATGAGTGACAGGGTTAATTAAGGGTTTATGGGGGTCTGTATTGACCCCCATGAGTGACAGGGTTAATGAAGGGCTTATGGGGGTCTGTATTGACCCCTATAAATGACAGTGTTAATTAATGGATTATGGGGTCTGTATTGACCCCCATGAGTGTCAGGGTTAATTAAGGGATTATGGGGGTCTGTATTGACCCCCATGAGCGACAGCGTCAATTCAGGGCTCATGGGGGGTCTTCATTGACCCCCATGAGTGACAGGGTTAATTAAGGGTTTATGGGGGTTTATTAACTGCCATGAGTGAAGGTTTAATTAAGGGATTATGGGGGTCTGTATTGACCCCCATGAGTGAAAGGGTTAATTAAGGGTTTATGGGGGTCTGTATTGACCCCAATGAGTGACAGGGTTAATGAAGGGCTTATGGGGGTCTGGTTTGACCCCCATGAGTGACAGCATGAATTAAGGGCTTATGGGGGGTCTTCACTGACCCCCATGAGTGACAGGGTCAATTAAGGATTTATGGGGGTCTGTATTGACCCACATGAGTGACAGGGTTAATTAATGGATTATGGGGGTCCGTATTAACCCCCATGAGTGTCAGGGTTAATTAAGGGATTATGCAGGTCTTCTTTGACCCCCATGAGTGACAGGGTTAATTAAGGGTTTATGGGGGTTTATTAATTGCCATTAGTGACAGGTTTAATTAGGGGATTATGGGGTCTGTCTTGACCCCCATGAGTGTCAGGGTTAATTAAGGGATTATGCGGGTCTTCATTGACCCCATGAGTGACAGCGTTAATTAAGGGCTTATGGGGTTTATTAACAGCCATTAGGTTTATTAACAGCCATGAGTGATAGGGTTAATTAAGGGTTTATGGGGGTCTGTATTGACCTCCATGAGTGAAAGGGTTAATGAAGGGCTTATGGGGGTCTGTATTGACCCCTATAAATGACAGTGTTAATTAATGGATTATGGGGTCTGTATTGACCCCCATGAGTGTCAGGGTTAATTAAGGGATTATGGGGGTCTGTATTGACCCCCATGAGCGACAGCGTCAATTCAGGGCTCATGGGGGGTCTTCATTGACCCCCATGAGTGACAGGGTTAATTAAGGGTTTATGGGGGTTTATTAACTGCCATGAGTGAAGGTTTAATTAGGGGATTATGGGGGTCTGTATTGACCCCCATGAGTGAAAGGGTTAATAAAGGGTTTATGGGGGTCTGTATTGACCCCAATGAGTGACAGGGTTAATGAAGGGCTTATGGGGGTCTGGTTTGACCCCTATAAATGACAGTGTTAATTAATGGATTATGGGGTCTGTCTTGACCCCCATGAGTGTCAGGGTTAATTAAGGGATTATGGGGGGTCTTCACTGACCCCCATGAGTGACAGGGTCAATTAAGGATTTATGGGGGTCTGTATTGACCCACATGAGTGACAGGGTTAATTAATGGATTATGGGGGTCCGTATTGACCCCCATGAGTGTCAGGGTTAATTAAGGGATTATGCAGGTCTTCTTTGACCCCCATGAGTGACAGGGTTAATTAAGGGTTTATGGGGGTTTATTAATTGCCATTAGTGACAGGTTTAATTAGGGGATTATGGAGGTCTGTATTGACCCCCATGAGTGACAGGGTTAATGAAGGGCTTATGTGGGTCTGTATTGACACCCATGAGTGACAGGGTTAATTAAGGGATTATGGGGTCTGTATTATCCCATGAGTGACAGGGTTAATTAGGGGCTGATGGGGCTCTGTATAGAGCCCCATGAGTGATAGGGTTATTTTTTTTTTATCACGGGTCCTTTAAGAACCTTTACAACCTTTCGAATTTTGATTGCAGCGTGGGTCGGGTGCGATCGGGGCCCCCCACTGCGAGGGTTAATGTGGGGTTAATGTGGGGACCCCCAGCATTGGGGGGTTAATTTTAGGTGCCGATGGGGGTACTTAAAGTACCCCCGCTGCTTTCCTTAACTATTTGTGTGCCGCGGGCCCTTTAAGAACCTGCGGCAGGGACTTAACACCATTTAAATGCAGTGGGGGACACGATCGTGTTGTTGGGTGGTTTTGTTACAAAATGAGGCACCGTAGAGCCTCCACCTCTGCAAATGCGGCCCCTCGCTTTGCGTGGGTCCGCATTTGCGAGCTCGCAAAGCGTGACAATGTCTCGCAGTTTGACAACTATTATATGTGATGAATATACAGTATATATATATATATATATATATATATATATATATATATATATATATATTACAACACCACATTTGAGCTTCTGTTTTACTTATCATTGGTAGGGCATTTAAAAAAAAATTCTGGCAATTTAGTTATGTACTGTGTCTTTATTTGCTTTATGCATCATGCAGCAACACTTATACAAATACATGATCAATCCAAAATATAATAAAATAAGTCACTCAGGTGTTGCTTGAATGTAGTCAACATACATACTTGCAACTGACCATAAAGTCTTGCTATATATGTCTGAAGATAATGATGATATAGTCTTGAGAGTGGTATACAATGTCTAAAGCATGTACCTGATCACTTTTTAGACTATATTTTAAAAATATATTTGACTCCATGATCAAACTTTGTCAGGTTGTTTCAGAATAAGATATTTATACATTTATAATGTCACACATTCATACTCCATAAATCAGTAGTAGGTAATCTATTTTGCAATGTAATCACAGGTGTGCAGAATGAAAAGTGAAATTAGCCACACACTGCAAAAAAATATGACAAACTGTTTAAGCAATCATATCTAAAAAAATGCACAATTTGAATACTTATTTTAGGTAACCACCTCTGCTAAACTTATTGTTTGCCTTGTAAGCTTTAGTGTAGAGGGGTGCTCATTTTGTGTGGCATTTGGAGAGTCCATTTCA
Organism: Discoglossus pictus; assembly: GCA_027410445.1. NCBI lineage: Eukaryota > Metazoa > Chordata > Amphibia > Anura > Alytidae > Discoglossus > Discoglossus pictus. Next base: position 227,340,749 of record CM050165.1, on the reverse strand, counting down.
CTGTGAATTGTCCTCTGTGAGAGCCTGGGTAACAACTGAACTCACTGCATTGCCTCTCTGATCCTTTGGTTTGTCATTTATGTCTGAGACTCTGAATTACACACTTTGCTCCTGGGTATACTGTAGGTGATGTAAATCTTATAAACGTTTAGAATGTTGTAAAAAGTCTAGTGTATAAAATGTGAAAACTGCAGGAGCTTTAAATGTTCTTCTGTTCTCCTGTGCATCCAAGCTCTGTCCAAATTAGGCACATTTACATGCCCTATTAACCACATATGGCAACTGGCGACAGGGTTGCCCACTCCTGCCATAGATTATAAATAGTTGGTGTGCTTTGCATGGTTCTGGTGAATTTAAATAAATATGCATAACATATGACTTTTAATTATCAGTTTTAATTGCACATGCCGAAATATAAAATATTTAGAGGAAGGGACTGATCTAATATAGGTCTATGTATCAATATAGAAATATTATAAATATGTAGTTGCCTCTTCATACCTTTTCTATAAATATTTTTATTGATAAAGATAGGAGAAATAAAAAAAATAGTAATTGGTTAAAGTTGAAACTTAAGAGTATCTCACAAAAGTGATTACACCGCTCACATTTTTGTAAATATTTTATTATATCTTTTCAAGTGACAACACTGAAGAAATGACACTCTGCTACAATGTAAAGTAGTAAGTGTACAGCCTCTATGACAGTGAATCTTTGCTTTTCCCTCAAAATAACTCAACACACAACCATTAATATTTAAACTGTTGGCAACAAAAGTGAGTACATCCCTAAGTGGAAATGTCGAAATTGGGCCCAAAGTGTCAATATTTTGTGTGGCCACCATTATTTTCCATCACTGCCTTAACCCTCATGGGCATGGAGTTCACCAGAGAGTCCTCTTCCACTCCTCCATGATGACATCACGGAGCTGGTGGATGTTAAAGACCAAAGGCAAAAAGGCACTCCCCCACCTTCCGTTTGAGGATGCCCCACAGGTCTGGAGGTTTAGGTCTGGAGACATGCTTAACCAGTCCATCACCTTTACTTTCAGCTTCTTTTTTAAGGTGGCTGTCTTGAAGGTGTTTGACAGGACAGGTTCCACTCAGAACAGGCCTTGCCATGGTTAACCAAACAAGGTGAGTGCATGTGCTTAGCTTCATATGCAGAGGTTGTCTTTGGGAAATAGAAGCATGAGTGCTCCCAGCATTGCTGCCGAGGTTGAAGGGGTGGGGGTCAGCCTGTCAGTGCTCAGACCAGAAGGAAGTCTCTTCTAAAGATGATGCACAAGAAAGCCTGCAAACAGTTTGCTGAAGACAAGCAGACTAAGGACATGGATTATTAGAACCATGACCTGTGGTCCGATGAGACCAAGATAAACTTATTTTGGTTCAGATGGTGTCAAGCGTGTGTCGCGGCATCCAGCATAGTGGTGGGAGTCTCATGGTCTGGGCCTGCATGAATGCTGCAGCCCCTAGGTAGCTACAGTTCATTGAGGGAACCATGAATGCCAACATGTACTGTGATATACTGAAGCAGAGCATGACCCCCTCCCTTCAGAGACTTGGCCGCAGGGCAGTATTCCAACATGATAACGACCCCAAACACACCTCCAAGATGACCAATGCCTTGCTAAATAAGCTGAAGGTTAAGGTGATGGACTGGCCAACCATGTCACCAGACCTAAACCCTATTGTGCATCTGTGGGGCATGCTCAAATGGAAGGTGGGGGAGTGCAAGGTCTCTAACATCCACCAGCTCCGTGATGTCATCATGGAGGAGTGGAAGAGGACTCCAGTGGCAACCTGTGAAGCTCTGGTGAACTCCATGTGCATGAGAGTTAACGCAGTGCTGGAAAATAATGGTGGCCACACAAAATATTGACACTTTGGACCCAATTTGGACATTTCCACTTAGGGGTGTACTCATTTTTGTTATCAATGGTTTTAGACATTAATGGCTGTTTTGAGGGGACAGCAAATTTACATTGTTATACAGGCTGTACACTTACTACTTTACATTGTAGCAGAGTGTCATTTCTTCAGTGTTGTCACATGAAAAGATATAATAAAATATTTACTAAAAGGTTATGGGTGTACTCACTTTTGTGAGATACTGTACAATTCTGCTGGATAGGTTTGAACCAGGTTCTTACCAAGTCTAATTGAACTAGCAGATCGTGACAATTGTTGGCAGTGCTGGAACCTCTGGAATACAGTAAGATGGCAACATATGGAGAGATGACCATGACAGAAATAAGAAAAATCTTCAGGCTCGAGGATTGAACAGGACAGCAGGGATGACTAAATCAATAATGGTCAAGGAGCTGCTCCTAAATGATGAACTATGCCTAGTAGAAGGAGGTCTGGGGGAAGGGGTAAGCACATTATTGGTGACCCCAACTCCAGGACCTGGGCCAAGGCTGTCTGCAACAGAGGAGGAGGAAGTATCCCGATTGTACCAAAGATGGATAGAGGTAATGCCTGCAGACTTAACCAATGATCAGCAGAGGCACCTCCGTACACAGATCATACAGGAGGTACAGGAGAAGTGGAGAGGGATAAGCAATTATTATTATTATTATTATTATAGTTTATTTATAACGCTCCAATATATTCCGTTACACTGTACATAAATTAGGTTCAGACAATGATAAATACATATTAACATTTAGCAAAGCAAGGAGGGCCCTGTCTTTGAGCTAGGAATACAATGTCCATGGTGAATTCCCAAAGTACTTAGGATAGAAAATCGCAGACTTACAATCTAAGGGAGAGTGAGTGGTAAAAGAGGGAGAGAGAGGTGATAAGTGTGTTAGGGTGGAAGGTGATACGCTTCTTTAAAGAGATGCTTTTTAAGTGAGGTTTTAAATGTTTTGAGGCAAGAGGATAATCTGGTGGAGTGAGGCAAGGAGTTCCAGAGACTAGGTGCAGCACAAGAAAAGTCCTGAAGGCAGGAGTGAGAGGAGGTGACAAGAGTTGTAGAAAGAAGAAGGTCATTAGCAGATCGAAGAGGGCGGGTGGTGGAGTATGTGGAGATGAGAGCAGAGATGCAAGGGGGAGCATTATTGGTGAGGGCTCTGTAAGTTAGGGTCATGATTTTACATTTTATTCTTGAGGCTAAGGGAAGCCAGTGGAGTGATTGACAGAGAGGTGATGCTGACACTGAACGTTGTGTATGAAAGATGAGTCTAGCAGAGGCATTCATAATGGATTGAAGTGGAGACAGTCGGGTGGTAAGTAGGCCAGCAAGAAGCGAGTTGCAGTAGTCTAATCGAGAGATGATGAGAGAGTGTATAAGGATTTTAGTTGTGTCTTGTGTAAGATGGTGAGGAATTCTGGAGATGTTTTTTAGATGGAGAAGACAAGATTTAGCTAGTGATTGTATGTGAGGGAAGCAATGACCCTTTCCCAGCTCCTGTGGAGAGGGAATGCTAATTCCCAGTAGATACAGAGACTTTTGTGATGCCTGGAAAGGATTGTTAAGGAATGGGCCTTCTAAACAAATGAATGGTGTTCCTAAGACTATGGGCAGGTCACAAACTAATAGAATGGCTGGAGGAACTGGTAGTTGAGGAGGTCGGCCTGTAGGAGCAATATGCCTATTGGATGGGTCCTGTTGGGATACCTAATGGGGGGGTCCTGTTTTTCATTGGGGTTGGAAAAGGCACTTTGGGACTTTGTATATGGGGATCCGGATTGTGGCTTGTGGACTGAAAGAAGGCAGCTATGTTTGTTTTCTAAGCGCTGTTAAATGCTGGGATTGGAGACAAGCTCCCAGACAGCTACCTTTCTTTGGCCTTTGATCCAGCAGGCATGGAACAGAATCACCTTGCAGAGACTACAGGGACTCAGCTAAATTTTACCAAGGCTGGGTCAGAAGAGAAAGGAATGGACTGTTGGGGGAAATCTGATTACATGGATTTTAAAAAGAACAAGGAAACTTTCATGCAGTGGGTTCACTGGGAAGAGGAAGAACTGGTCTCTAGCTTTAGGGGGCTGAGCTTCGCCCAGTTAGAGGTATGGGGACAGGGCCTAACCACAGCAGTGCCAGGCCCAGGGGAAGACCTGGGGAAAAGCTACCCTGCTCCTAAAGTCAGGGAAGAACCAAATGAGCACTGGGCCCCTGGACTGTAAACATAGTGGAGAGGTTCATTGGACAACCATTGTACAGGAGCCAGCCACAGACCCTGGAGAAGAAACAGCAAGCAGCCCTGCTCTTCAGCCTGCACAAGAAGCAGTAGCAGCTGCTTCTAAAGGGCTGCCTGTATTCCCATGCCAGGCAGTGTCATATGGAGAGAGCCAGGAGATTCTGCCCAAGGATCCAGGGACTAAAGATCCAGAGGGAGGTGAGAACTGTACCCAGACAGTAGTTCCAGAGAAATCATACCCAATCTTCAACACATTCATCAGCTCTTCAAAAAAATCATAAAATTATCCATACATTTAACCTTACTTGAGTCAATAACTGCAAGGGCACACAAAATTACATCACATGAAACTGTGTTATAAATTATCTTTCAGGAAGTAATTCCTAAACATTAATTGTCTTATCATACGTATACAAAAAGCAACATTTTTATGTACATTTTCTTTCTATCCACTTATTTTTTTAAATAGAATTAGACATTAAATAAATTGATGCTTTTAGAAGCAGAGACCACAATGTGATTTTTGTGATTATTTTAATTAACACCTTTACTGAAAGTGATATTGGTTGTTGATAGTCATAGACGCTTTGTGCTATTGGGGCTTGTGTTGTAAATAATATGAAAATATATTCATTATAATGAATAAAATTATATCAAAACAGTATCGTTCAATATAACAATTAATATGTTATAATAATTATGACAGATATTATATCAAAGTATATTAAATGATAAATAATTGGTTATTAACACATTGTCCATATACTCATATACAAGACATGCCCAATATGCCTAATACATAAGATATGACAATTATGATATTAGAGTTGGTTTGGTAATTTTTGGTATTTTCACAAATATCTATTCACTAAGATACCATACCATTTTAAAGTTACGCAACTTCTAAAGTCTAATTATAACATTATTTAATACAAAAAAAAAATTCTCATTACAATTATGTACTAAATCAGAATATATTGTATTGCTATAACAGCTGATATTTATAAAATGAATCTGTAAAATGCACGTAGACTTGCAAGTTACGAGATTATGATGATATTGTTATATCAGATAAATATTGATATAGCAATCAATTTTATAGTAAATTAACAACATATTTCCATAATGGTAATGAAAATAAATATAGATAAAATATGTTACAATACCCAAATTAAATGTCTTATCCATGGTTCCCTCAATGACTAGGCCCCAGGAAGTTTGAGATTTTTATTTTCTTTAAAAATAATTTCCTGTTCTTGGTGTGAAAGTGTGTAAATTATTTTGGAAATTAGCTGTGAAAATTCCTTTGTAGCTACTGCAGTATACATTTTAAATATCTATGTGTTTTGGGAGTATCCTAATAGTATGTTTTAAGAGTGTGTTTATAAGTATATCTCATAAATGTGTTTCTCAACTGAGTATATCCCCCCTGCCATCTCTTTCTCTCCTAATGTTGTATTTTAGCTTGAATAGGGACAGTCTTAAATAGTCAATTCTCATCTCAGAGTTTTTTTTCTAATTCCATACTGAAATCACTAGGTACCTTGGGAAACAAATTAAATGATTTTTTCTTGTGACTACCAATTTTTGAATAAAATGGCTATGATGACACAGCTGTACTCCAAAGGATTTTAAGATACCTGAGTGTATATTTAGATAAATATCTAATATTTGGGTTCAAGAAATGTAATCCTTATCTCGTCAAGTCCTCAAACATTTATATTTACCAACCATTGTTCATTCTGATCTAAGCTCACTTGGGTATACAGTACAGTTTCACCATGACTAAATGAAACGCATGCGATAATATTAGAATCAATGCTCTAACTCTAAAAATGTACAGTGTCTTGCAAAAGTATTCACTCCCCTTTCATGTTTTCTTGCCTCAAAACCTGGAATTAACATGTATTGTTTGAGGATTTGCATCAGTTAATTTACAGACCATGCTCACAGGTTTGAAAATGTTTTTTATTTTGAAGCGAAGAACAAATAGGACAAAATAACAGAAAAAGTCAATGTGCATATCTATTCACCCCCCTAAAGTCAATACTTTGTAGAGCCACCTTTTGCGGCAATCACAGCTCCAAGTCCGTTTGGATAAGTCTCTATGAGCTTGCCACATCTTACCACTGGGATTTTTGCCCATTCCTCCTTGCACAACTGCTCCAGCTCCTTCACGTTGGATGGTTTGTGCTTGTGAACAGCAATCTTTAAATCTGACCATAGCTTTTATGATCAGTGTAACACCATAATAGAGTTTATCATACTTGTCATAGTATCTGACACAAGAGGTTAGCACTGCCCCCTAAAACCCACCATATCACTTAAACTTGGATCTCTCATGCATCCCCCAATAACCCTTGTCACGATAGGTTTGGAGTCACTGAAAATCTACTGCTAAAAGTGCTATGTTCTCTCCATTTTCCCCATTGACTTTACATTGAGAGAGAGACATCTCAGGAAATGGCATTGTGATGGCCCACCTGGAAGCTCAATCCCACCCCCCACACACACACACTCACACACCAAACCTTGTCAGTCCCAGTTAATTCCATTACCAGAGACAGGACATTTTAACAATAGCATAATATTGATAATAACCTGTCTGATGGGAATATTTAGCGGTGGACAAGCAATTCAAATATGTTAAGTGAGTTAACTAGCTGCCTGCTCAGAAGACTGTATGCCTGAGAGCTGTAACTCTTCCCTGGTAAGACAATGGAGTTACGCCCTGCTCATGTAGCTATTATCATTTATTTGTAATGCTCCAACTTATTCCGTAGCTAACTCCATTGTTCCAGTCATCCAGTTTTGCTGTGTCCCTGCTCCTCCCCAGCATCATCCACGGAGTTGAGTACTGCATAGTCACTCACAAATCTGGAACCACGGACTAACCGGTGGGAGTTCTTGAGCATTGCCACTCCTGCTGACTGTGTTCAGTTGACAGTGGAGCAGGTTCAACAATCATCCATATCGGCTCCTGAGGCTGAAAGGTCCTGGTGCCGATACCCTTTGGTAAATTTTGATCTCTGGCCGAACCAAGGGTTCTGTGCACTCTTTCAATTTTCTATTCAGACTCCTCACTCGATGGTAAAAGCCTTTGCATAACAGCCTTAGAAGATGTCACAAGATCCGTGACGTTTTTTGGGACTCCTCTCATTTGGATATTGTAACTTTGAAAATGATATTCTAGGTCTTCTAATTTATTTTCCAGCTCCATGATCTTAGAAGAGTACCTGGCAATATCCTGTTTATCATGATCTTGAGCTTCAATGATGTTATCCGTTGTTTCCTCAAGCAATTGTGCCTTCTGTCCCAGCAAACATAAATCTTTATTCAGGCCTTCAACAGCTTGAGAAATCTGTTCTTGAAGCATCACTTTTATCTTTTCCAAGGGTCGGTCAGTTAGTTTAATTTGACAAATCGGTTGTGTAGTATTTTCTTCCATCTCTGATATGTCCGATTGACTAGACATTGAGCCTAGATGTGAGGTTTTCAGAGTATCAGACACCCTGTAAAAAGTCTTGTATATTTTTTGTTAATCAAAATCTTCTTCTCATTTCACTATCTTCCTCCAGGAGGCTATTTCCCCTTAGTGACTGATTCTCTAAGCAAATAATTATGTAATTGAATACAAAACTTATATTTCTTTTTATTGTATTAGTATTCTTAATACTCTTTTCCTCCTAAATTTGTCACTATTAAAAGCTTTTAAAATATTATCAGACTCCTTCCAAGCCCTTCTGTCAGACTAAAGCATTTGTTTGTGTGTCACCTTGCTACTTGTCTGCTGCAGACTTTTCTACATAGCCTTCAGAGTCTGCCTCAGTGGCTTGCAAAGGCACTTCAATACTCAATAATTAAGTTTTGTCCTCCAATAATGCTGGGACTCTGAAGATGCTGGCAATTAAAGCAAAATTTGTCTCTTAGAGAAAGTTATCTCTGGAAGGTGGCAAACTTGAGCCAGTATACTAGTCCCCTATATTGCAAACACTCCAATGTAGGGTTGTATAGCTTTAGCCCTATGTTCTAAACAATCTCAGCCATCCTTTTTAAATGTCTTTTATGTCTCCTTTATCTTTGCTGCAGCCTTTACTGTAGCACTTAGGCCTCTCATGTAAGCTCTGTTTTCACAGTGAATGGGCCTTGACTTAAGGTTTTAATGTGGGCACATTAAAGTTTGGTGTGACAGCTTGGGTTATGGGCCTTTTCTCTAAAATGAATATGAGGGGTTGGTGGTTGGAAGACCTTTTTCCCCTAGTACTCAGTGTACAGTGTACCACTGAGAGAGGATCCTCACTGGTGGCAGCTGGGGGCAGCTTGGAGGCCAGGGGGTTGTGCTGTGACAAACTGGTAGTAGAGGTGAGATCGGCAATCAACCAGACGGAGCCCAAGGGCAGAGTGCAACAGACAAGAAGACTGCATGGATGTCTGTATCCTAAAGCGAGTACGAGGATGAAGTGCTCAGGAGATACTTTCTCCAGACAAGCAGACTGGGGTCCACCTGAACTGACAATAGAACGGAAGGAGCCATAAGACACCTCCCCAGAGCAGACGCTTGCCTCCCCTAGGAAGTGACCCAAGAGACAGCAGAGATGCTACTAGAGTGGGGCGATCAGAGATCCAGCCAGAAGGCCTAGATTATGCTATCAGAGTGTCCAGAAGATGCTAGCTGAAGTGGTTGCCTCAATACAGTACTTGGATGCTGTAACGGATCTACTGGCACCCCGACCGGGTACCTCCGTTGATGGACGCGTCCTAGCTTGCGCCGAGGACTACAAGCACCGCACCGGACACCACCACAGACTCCACAACCGCTGTAGCTTAACTGGAGCCTCACGAATAGCTGCTAGCAGCTGAACAGGAAAAGCACCCCAAGATGCTTACACTCCTGGCAGTCAGTCTGCAACAGCATACCATGAATCCCCCCAAGAACGAGACATAAGCTCTGTTTGAGGGTCAAGCAGTGAACTCTCTTTATTGAAAAACAACACACATTTTTAAACACTTCACATACACAGTAGGGGCAGTGACTACCTTTGGTCAACTCCTAATTACCTCTGGCCAATCAGACAGGGTCCCTACGCGGGAACCATGAGACCCCTCCCATGGGCCAACCCCAGGCGTGGCTATTATGCTCATTCTCACCCAGACTGTCCCAGTGGACACTTCCTGTTTTTCCTCCTGGACTATGCCCCTGGGGAAACCCCATACTGGCTCTTTGTTCAAGTCCTGGCGACACCCTGTGAGGTTTATCTTGTTCAGGATCTTGCTCAGCTCCTGCTATCTCTTGTGTGTTTTAGCAGATAGTATTAAGAGGCAGATGGGCAACTCCTGACCAAGTGTATGAGACCAAAGATATTTGACTGCATACCACACAATACAATATTTTTACAGATATAACCACAACATATTATAACCCAGAACATATCTGCAGATAGCTTAGGTCTGAGCACACATTATTACTGAATGGCGCTCAGACCACATACATATAGTTCAATGGCCATAGAACCAAAGTCTTTCTGCATAGGAAAATAAAGTATTTAAATGCCGGTCCATAGTCGCAGGGCAGGAGGCTGGCAAACAGTCCTCTCCAAGACAAAGTGGCGAAGGGCACTTCGTCACACATCTCCCCTTTGGGGGGAAGTCTAACCAGGCACTTGACCTTCTGCCGGTCAGTGCCTCCGTTAGACGATCCACCAACCCACAATAAACCAGTGCTAGAGCAGCCCCCCCCACAACAATAAAGTGCAAGAGCAGCCCACCCAAAACAAACCGTTACTGCACCTGGATATTTCGCTGTGCTGATGGGGAAACACGCTGATGCCAGCTCTTCTGCTGGTATAACCTGCAGGACATCCTGCTCTGTACAAGGGACAAAGGGAGGGCAGAGGCCGACTGCACTCTGCCCCGCTGTCAGCTCTTCTGCTGGGGTACTTGGGACATATTCCGGCTCAGTAGCCAGGGAAACGTGGGGGTCAGTGGGGGTTAACATTTCCTCTGTTAACCCTGGGGCCACATTAGAAGTTAGCTGGGGAGGGGAATTTGTACTTACCCCCTCCTCCGGTTGTCCCAGTGAGGGTAGTTGGGGATCTGGACAGGCTGTGGGAGCAGAGACCACGGTCCCATCTGCGCCGTCTGGGAGATTGGTGTCTCCCCTTGTCAGGGTAAACTGTCGCTGGGGCGGAAGGACGACACCTTCTGCCCCCTGGTGTTCACACGGCCGCTGGGGGGGAAGGACGACACCTTCTGCTCCCTGTAGGGCCGTTAGAGAGAGCTCGGTCCCATCTCTACCTGCCATCTGGAGGTCATCCCAGGACCAGTCAATGAGGTCTGGTTCTGCTTGTCGAGTAGGTTGGGGCTGCACGAAGCTGAGCAGGTGTTGGTAGTCCTGCTCCAGCTCCCACTCTCTCGTTACCAGGTGGGTCATGTCTTTGCTCACCTCGCCTTCGTCACCCCAGACATACATGCCCATCCGGTAGTCGCAGCTGTCCCAAAACCTAGACCCCTCCGTGCTGCCAAGATCAATGTCGTCCTCCAAGGCATCCCATAATAAACCCGGGCCATCATAATCATTCCCCTCCAGGAGGTCGTGTTCAGACGTCCAGGGGGTAAGTTGAATGGTATGCCACCAGAGGGCCTGGTATGCGTTGTCTAGCCAGAGCTCTCGCCATACCAGGGTCTCTAGTCTTGTGACCCACTCATCCAGGGGCTGCTCTCCCAATAGATACATCTGCATCGCCACACGCTTCTGTAGCCGCTGCTCAACACTGGGGAGACTCTCACCTCGACCGCCATTGGGCATCTTCAAGGGCATCATACCAGAGTTTGTTTCTGTCTGCATCCCTGTAGTCCGCGGCCGCCTCCTCCTCCTCATCATGGAACGATGTCCGAAAACTAGCCGGTTCCATCCTGCTGTAGCCAGGGGCGCTGTACGGATACTAGCGTTGCCCTCAATTTGTAATTTCAAACGTTACCAGTGTCTCCGTGCTGCTTTTCCTCTTATTAGGACGCCATCCCACCACTGCCAGCCAATGTAGCAGATCTACTGGCACCCCGACCGGGTACCTCCGTTGATGGACGCGTCCTAGCTTGCGCCGAGGACTATAAGCACCGCACCGCACCGGACACCACCACCACCACAGATTCCACAACCGCCGTAGCTTAACTGGAGCCTCACGAATAGCTGCTAGCAGCTGAACAGGAAAAGCACCCCAAGATGCTTACACTCCTGGCAGTCAGTCTGCAACAGCATACCATGAATCCCCCCAAGAACGAGACATAAGCTCTGTGTTTGAGGGTCAAGCAGTGAACTCTCTTTATTGAAAAACAACACACATTTTTAAACACTTCACATACACAGTAGGGGCAGTGATTACCTTTGGTCAACCCCTAATTACCTCTGGCCAATCAGACAGGGTCCCTACGTGGGAACCATGAGACTCTTCCCATGGGCCAACCCCAGGCGTGGCTACTATGCTCATTCTCACCCAGACTGTCCCAGTGGACACTTCCTGTTTTTCCTCCTGGACTATGCCCCTGGGGAAACCCCATACTGGCTCTTTGTTCAAGTCCTGGCGACACCCTGTGAGGTTTATCTTGTTCAGGATCTTGCTCAGCTCCTGCTATCTCTTGTGTGTTTTAGCAGATAGTATTAAGAGGCAGATGGGCAACTCCTGACCAAGTGTATGAGACCAAAGATATTTGACTGCATACCACACAATACAATATTTTTACAGATATAACCACAACATATTATAACCCAGAACATATCTGCAGATAGCTTAGGTCTGAGCACATATTATTACTGAATGGCGCTCAGACCACATACATATAGTTCAATGGCCATGGAACCAAAGTCTTTCTGCATAGGAAAATAAAGTATTTAAATGCCGTTCCATAGTCGCAGGGCAGGAGGCTGGCAAACAGTCCTCTCCAAGACAAAAAGGCGAAGGGCACTTCGTCACAGATGCTTCACTCCCCAAAGCTTTGGTCTTTGAAAGACCTATGATGTGCAGAGTAGAAACTGACATATGGGACTGCCACTTTTGAACCAGTAAAGGAACTAGTGAAAATGGAGCTTTGGCTAGAAAGGGACTATATTTGATTAGATTGGGACTACCTTTCAGTTCATTGAGATGAATGTTTCTGAGGGGGTACATTCCAAATAGTTTCAATACTCCACAAATTACAAGCCAAAAGAAGAAGTGATGGCAATGGAGCAAGGACACAAGATCATCTACCCTGCAGAGGGAAGAGGGAAAAACTGAATCCACTGCAGCTATTAGTCATCAGGGAGGCAAGGCCGCTTGTCCCACAGATGAGGTTGTGCAAGAGAGCAATTCCTATGGATCATTGTTGGAGTGGCGGTCATCACCAGTGCGGGCATTCAGCAAAATAAACCTCCCCATGCTAAATAAAGAAGAAGGCATGTTATGAAAGGCAAGCAGAGAAAGATCCGGCCAACCAAGCAGTGGCAAATGTGGCTGGCCAGGATGCATAATTGCCTGCCCTGGGGAGGAAATGCAGCATCAGAGGGGTCGCTCTTATCTTGTAAGAGAACAACTACTACTGAGTGGTCATAAGACATGTGGGGAAGCAACCATTAAGCAGCCATTTCTCCAGCCTAATGACTGTGACTCAGAGAGGGGAACTGAGCAAGTGATCATGTCTGAGGCAAATAGGCCAGATAGTACTCCCCTCAGCACCTTTATGGAGCTTATGCTGCCAGTAGAAAATTGCAAATAAGTGGTGATTTTTTTGCCAACCACAGGGAACATAGAGTCAAGACCGTCTGCCCTGCGTAACTGACCCGGAGGAAACTGTGGAGAAAGGGCAGCTGATGAGTCTGATTGGGCTGATTGCGTTAATTAAGAGCAGGTCATTTATTCAAGTTTGTGGGCTGAACCAAAGTGGTAGTATTCTATTTGCCTGGTGAAAATAAAGTGAACAGTACCCTCTTGAGTAGTGTCTGAACTGTATCTCTTGGGATTCAAGGAGTGAAAAGGCACTTTATCATAGGGTCCTGCTGGGAAGTCTATGGGCCCTCTGCTGATCAGATATATAGCTTTGCAAAATGGTTCTACCATTTTTTTTGTGCTCGTTATGTATCCATCCCAGTTGCAGATACACATTGGGAGCAATGGATCCCTATTACATGTAAACCCATGTTATACCTGTTCGAAAAAAGGTTTTATGTATAATATGTAGGGGCCAGGTTATGTGATGCATTGGTAAATTAGCCAATCTGCATTACATGACATGGTGTTTGCACTGCTCATTAGCCCTAGGAACCAATAAGAAAGCAAAACATCATGTTACCTGACATGTCAGTTGTTGGTTAAGCAGTCCACAAATAAGCAATGGTAGATAGCGAAGAATAATATATGGCTTTTTTTGGTCAACTATATATATATATATATATATGGTATAAATATACTATATATATATATATATACCGTATATATATATATACGGTATATATATATATATATATATATATATATATATATATATATATCAGGTTATAAACATAACCAGTACTTGCAGCATCAAGCAGTATTCTATAACTGTCAAATCTCTAACAATCGCCAAGAGATTACATAACACTTCCCAACTGTTACTTAACCCCATATTGACTGGACACAATTACACATAAAGTAAACATAACATTAACATTACATAATGTGTAATACATGCTGTTGTATTCCCAAACACCCCGTGTCAACATCATGTGCATTATAATCTGACATTCAGTCCCTTTCTTAGCTAACAATAACGCACCTTTGGCAACCCTTCTATGTTGGTTCCTGGACTCCTTCATTTATCTTCTCTTGTGGACACTTGAGAGTTTCTGTATTGGTAAGAGGAAGTCCATCCTTATCTGGGCAATCAAGGCCTTCCTGTGTGGAAAGTTCTTCCAACATGCATGAAGCACTGCCCCCCTCCAAGCTGCCCCACCTATTAGCACTGTCAGTCAGTCTGTCTTTTGCTTGTGCTTTACTGCTCATCACCAGAATTTTTGTAGGAGTATTATTACCACCAGATGTTCCCGGCCCTCGCCTTTAACATGATCCAGCCAGAATTGTATCAACATAAAGGAGGTCATCACCAAAATGTTCTCTATCTTCTCCACCTCCCATGCATGCCGACATTCCCCTTTGGAGTATTTACAGGGATCAAACATGCAACACTCACTTATTTATGGTTTCCTTTTTTCCCCTTAATTTGCTCAGTTCACATACTTAACTTAATTTAATACATTTTTCATAGCTACATATATTACAGTTAGGCCACATCACACAACCTCCCCTAACCCCACCCATACACTCACACTATACCCTAACCCCATACATTTACACATAGTACATATACTTTTTTCTTTATATCACATATATATATATATATACATAATACATTACATAACTGTATTAATTATTATTTTAATTTTTAATTTTTGAGAGAATATGGTGGGAAGAGGGGGGGAGAGAGCAGAGGAAGAGAGGAGAGAGGGTGCCAGGTTGCATCAGGAAGGAGAGGAGTTGGGAGGGAGGAGAGTGGGAGTAGTCGAAGAGTGGTGGAGAGAAGGAGAGATGCCCCAGGCTTAGGCACATACAGAACAGGGAACCCAGTGGTGGGAGGGGTAGCATCAGGGGGAAGATCATGAAGGTCAACCACAGAGTCACAGTCAGGAGGACAAAAGGCTGTTCCAAAACACGGAACCCCCAATAACACTCATGAAGAATTCATGGTGTTCCTTCATGCCAGCCATGCCCTCTCATGTATACTCCATGGGGACAGGGATGCAATGCCAGAGAGCCCTATGTGGAAGGAGGTAGCCAGGGCGGTCATAACGCTGAGGGGTTATGTGAGGGATCAAGCACCGGTATGATGACTGCTGGTACCAGGTAAGGAGGCAGCAAGTGCCAGGGCAACTGGTGTTTGACCCCTGCTACAGTTCACTTTACTGAGTGAGAGAGGATACTGTGGGATTGGATTGCACCCTCAATCTCACAGCCAGGGACTATGCCAGGTGATTATCAGAAACACTTATCATACCGTCACATACACAAACATGTACACTGCACATATGTATAACATACATCCAATGTAAATGCTGAGCACCACTTAAAAGGACATGTAGGGTTCCAGGATTTTACTAAGTATATAATACACCTGTGTGTCTATTTACTTTGATGTACCATGTTTAATTGAGAACACATTAAAAACGATGATGTAACTGAATAAATAGTCCCTGTATGGTCTGCCTACTGCAGAGCATGCAGTCACAGACCCTGTATGGCTGGATATGCAGTATCGTATCCTAGCCTATCAGGGACCACGTCTCAGCAGCATGTTGCAGTATGCTGCTGAGTTATGGTCACTGATTAGTTAGTATGAGCAAGTCTGTCTTCATGAGATGCAGAGGGCAGACCCCAGCAGGGGATATTGATTTGATATGAGCTAGTACTAACAGAGCTCATAAACATTCAGTAAAACAAACTACATAAACGTAAATTGAAACCAGGTATATTACATATTAAGCAAAATCCTGATTAGTTCCATATCCCTTTAAATTGACTCACTCCAACAGGAATGAGGTGGCTATGTGCTTCACTTTTCATATATTGTACTATCATGTACAGTTGATGTTTTTATAACAAATTGATTTTATTTATTGCTGCTATGAGATTCAAATTAGAGCTATCAATTACTTAACAATTTGCAAGGCTTTCAATATGCTAGACATTACTGTGATGTCATCTACCTACATGTAAATTGAAATCATCCAAAATCAAAACATCTATTATATCAAAGTAAAGATTCTAAACCGTAACGTTACAAATCTATGCATTGGACCAATTGCACTTATACTTGTAATACAAATCAATGACATTGGTGATAATTCCTAGCAAATATAAACTCATTACAATGGGAATTAATTTTACCATCCAGTATCAACATATCATGAAGTCAGGTATACAGTAACACACATATATCATATGCTTACCCAATGTTGTTATCTGATATACCAGTGCTCCTCAACTCCAACTCCAATCAACCAAAAGCTTGGCCAATCACCCTCTGCATCAATGCCTCCACCGACAGATATGCCTCCACATACATCTCCTAGGAGACCCCTGTGTGGAAGAGGGAGTGGTTGTACAGGAGGGGGGCTGTAATCAGGAAGATGAGGAGATAGTGACTGCATCTCATTTAATCCTCAGTGAATATCTATTGGTCAAAATGTTAACTTAGTTATGTTTGATCATTTCCCATGTGATGGTGATGGCACTCTGCCTTTTGGGTGCACATGATGAGTTCCAACAAATCGGAGAGAGGGTGAGTACTGGGGGAGAGAGACCTGGGGTTAGAGGGTGGGTACTAGGGGGGGAGACAGAGTGAGTAGTGGGGAGAGAGGGAGAGTACTGAGGGAAAGAGGGAGAGCTGGGTAGAGAGGGTGAGTACCGGAGGGACAGAGGTTGAGCTGGAGAAGGAGGGGGGGGAGAGGGTGAGTGCAGAGATGTGCGCCAGTGTGGGCGTGCACAAGAAAGTTGTGCTACCGACGGTTATATATAGAAACCATGTGAATAGCCGCCATCACATAGACCACCAATCAATGATAATCTTATCTGTGGACACATGGTTATAGTATATTTTACCGATTGATGGTCGCTGAGAAATGCCATTGAGAAGAGATGATGTAGTCCTTATAAAATATTTTTCATTTATTTATTCACCAACCTGTTCTTTTTATTTTATTTTAGGCAACTTTTACATCCATTAAGGCATATTGCTCATCTGCAAGTAATGCTACTAAATAATGTAAGTAAACTCCACTTAGATACATCTAACACTCCCCCCTTAACCCCACCTATATCCCTGCTTGATAAATATATCTTAATATTTTGCATCTTATTTGCCTAATTTTTACAAGCCTCCACTACTGTAACTACATCCTCCCATATATTCATTATACTCCTACAATTTCAGAATAACTCTTATTGCATCTTATGCATTCATCCCTGTTTTGCCCCAATCTCATTGTCCAGCTCCAGGGTCCAACCTCCCTGAACGCTCCTCTTCATTCTATCTCTGTTTCTGATAACTCATAGATCTCATTTCTCTTCAACCACCGCCACCATTGAGTCTCATTTATGAACTGGGAACATGTCTAAAAAATATTAATACTAAACAAAGGGTTGACTAACTACTGAAATTAAGGATCTATTTTATCACCGTACAGAGATCTCTTTAAACTAATATATTGTGAAAGGAAATACAAAAATATATAATTGTATGGATTTCTTGGATTATCATAATTTTGTTGTATAAATAATAATAAAATTTTAATTATTTTATAATATTCTATTACTGTGAAGATGTTTATAATAGCAAGCAATTACTGTATTACATTCATTTCCCAAAGTAGTAGTAAATGAGCATCAATGTTTTGTAGACAAGAGAATAATTCACATAAGAATTACTGGTTTCTAAGTGTTTCACTGGGGTATTTACCTAATTATGACCTGCATTCCATTGCTCCCAAAGGAAATGAGCTGAATGAAATTCACTTCACCACTGATCTATTGTATCACACACCTAAATTTAATCTCTGAGAAATGCCATCAAATTGCTATAACATGCCTCATGTAATAATATCCGATCCTACTGAGGTTTACTCTTTCCAAGTACTCCAAAGCTTGTGTAGTGAATTTTTTGAGGACGTTCAAATGTGAACACAAAGGTACTATTTATTTACTATACTACTGAATGGTGGAGGGCTTCTATCTGGCCCCACGCTGATGAGAGGCAGTAAATTTGTGCGTGGTCAGGATTCCTGGCATGTGTATAATTCTATCTTATCTTTGCTCAAAGCTGTGTGATACTAAATGGAAGCCATGTTTGAAATGGTTATGAATTACAAGAGGGAATCCTTTGTAGGCACATTTGCATGCCCCTGCCAAGGTTTCCAGAGTGCACTGTAATAACTGTATTTCTCGGAATTCTGGGCATGAAACAAGTTTTTAAGTGGAGTCTCCAACGTTGGCTGCAATGAGCAGCACTTTACCAAAATAGATCTAACACGCAATTACTATATACAGACTTACACCAAAAAATACGAACCGCGGGACTTAGAACGGAAAATTTACGGCCTTGCAAAAATACGACCCTAACGGCCGAACCACGTGCACCTGAAAACATAAAAAACACAATAAATACACACAAAAAATACATAAAAAGCTTACCCACAGCAAGGGAGGACCTCTGCAAGTGAACTTACACCTCAATTTAAGTCCAAAATCGCGAGAGAAAAAATTGCAGCCGAAAAACGGCTAACGGCTTTCCCTCGCGCGCAGGCAGCATATTTACACTACACACTATACACATTGCTGACACCTACACATCAGCTCCACAACAGTGCAAACCGACATTCTATGCTGCAGGAACATCAAAACAGATTGTCAGCTCTTCAACACAATGCTTCCTGCATATATTACTTCCAAATAGGTAGCCGTATATACTCGAGTATAAGCCGAGTTTTTCAGCCCTTTTTTTAAGTCTAAAAAGGACCCCCTCGGCTTATACTCAAGTCACTCTCCCCCCCCCCGTGTCTCTCTAACCCCCCTTGTGTCTCTCTACCCCCCCGTGCCTCTCTACCCCCCGTGTCTCTCTACCCCCCCTTGTGTCTCTCTACCCCCCCTTGTGTCTCTCTACCCCCCCTTGTGTCTCTCTTCCCCCCCTTGTGTCTCTCTTCCCCCCTTGTGTCTCTCTACCCACCCTTGTGTCTCTCTACCCCCCTGTGTCTCTTTCCCTCCCCACTCCTCATCCTCAACCCCCCCTCATACTAACCCCCCCTCATTCTAAACCCCCCCCCTCCCCTCACTTACCTGCTCCGGCCTCCGCTCCTTCCGGGTCTTGATGTGGCGCGCATGTGACAACACATGCTCGCCACGTCAAGACCTGGAAGGAGCGGAGGCCGGAGCAGGTAAGTGAGGGGGGGGGTATTTAGAGGGGTAGTATGAGGGGGGGGGGTTTAAAATGAGGAGGGGGTTGAGGATGAAAAGGGAGGTTGAGGAGGGAGGTTGAGAAGGGAGGTTGAGGATGAGGAGGGAGGATGAGGAGGGGGGTTGAGGAGGGGGGTTGAGGATGGTTGGGTTGAGGTTGAGGAGGGGGTTGAGGATCGAGGTTGACGTTGAGAAGGGAGGTTGAGGATGGGGAGGTTGAGGTTGAGGAGGGAGGTTGAGGATAGGGGGGTTGAGGATGGGGGGTAGAGGTTGAGGAGGGGGTTGATGATGAGGAGGGAGGTTAAGGAGGGGGGTTGAGGATGAGGAGAGGGGTTGAGGTTGAGGAGGGAGGTTGAGGTTGAGGAGGGGGTTGAGGATGGGGGGTTGAGGACAAGGGGGTTAAGGATGAGGGGGTTGAGGAGGGAGGTTGAGGATGAGGAGGGATGATGAGGAGGGAGGTTAAGGATGAGGAGTGGGTTTGAGGAGGGAGGTTGAGAATGAGGAGGAGGAAGAGACACAAGGAAGGGAGAGGGGGAAGAGACACAGGGAAGGGAGAGGGGAGAAGAGACACGGGACAGAGAGGGGGACACAGAAGCCACAAAAGGGACACAGGGGGCAGCACATTTCCCACCCTCGGCTTATACTCGTGTCACTCAATTTTCCCAATATTTTCTGGTAAAATAGGTGCCTCGGCTTATACTCGGGTCAGCTTATACTCGAGTATATACGGTATATTAATTTATTAATTATTTAATTAGCATACAAAAAAACATATACACAAAAAAAAATACACTCTACCAATAAACACAAAAGCCATTCACCGCACGACTCACAATGAGCACCAACGCTACTCATAGCACACAAAGCCTTGCAATAAGCGCAAAAAGGAGATCACCGCTGACCAAACAATAACACCAAAAGCGCCTATCAGAAAAAAAAAATACTACAACCAACAGAATTTTCTGGACACCATCATGTCCATCACAAATTGCAAACTTCACTCACCTGTGTATAGGAAATCTATAGGCAGATGTAGTTACCTACATAGCTCTAGTTTTTCACCCCTTCCATACTGAACAAGACATAATTTATAGTCAAGCCCTCAGATATCACTGCATATGTTCAAACACTGGGGCCCACGACAAACATTTAAAAACACTGTCTGACTCCTTCCGGCAGAAGGTTTACAAACCTCATGTCAGAAAGTAACCTCTGCCATCAGAACACCACAGGAACAACAACTGTAATACAGAACTAAAGTAAATACTTCACATACACCTCTGGAAACCACATACTAACCAGCTCCAGAAAGAATACTCAAAATATTTAAGGATCTACAACCACCACTAACATAAAACCTTTCAATAAAAACTGCTGCAAATTATGTCAACACATCTACAAAGAGGATACAGCCACACATAACAACAGAGACTTATATTAATGCACATCATCTAATGTAGTGTACATAATATAATGTGCTCTATGTTAAAAATGGATGCTACATTGGGGAACCCAGCCAGAACTATATCTAAGGATGAATTTGCACACACTCCCCATTAAAAATCACAATGAAGACAGTTACTGTACCCCAGTTAGACACCACTTTTCACAAAATAACCACTCCATTCAAAACCTGAAAATCAAAATACTCAGAGATCATTTTAAAAACACACAAGAAAGAAACACTTTTGAAATGAAAATGATAACACTCTTTAATACGAAAAACACAGGTCTTAATGTAAATAATTAAATGGAATTTTCGTTGCATTATCTAAACTTTGTTATAATTTTACATCACTGATGTGTGTTTTTTTCTCTCTGGTTTATTTTTGGTCTGTTTGGTCTTCTCTCTCCTTACAATTTTATGGTACTTAAGCCTCTTAGGATCTGCAAATATTTCCAATCCTGTTTATTTACTCTCACCTACACTTATACAGACTTGTGCACAGCTGACTAAACAGAAATTAAAGAAAAAACTTTCAATGGGAATCCTGACTTGATAAAGAGAGGTCATATTTATGAATATGTTTGTCCACTAAAAAAGGTATCACTATACACTGCAATACTCTGATTATTCATCTGGATTACTGGACACTCACTGCTACCTCACTCTTCATATATATATATATATATATATATATATATATATATATATATATATATATATATATATATACATAAAGTAGTCAATTGCCAGTCATAATGACAGGATAATATTTGATGTGTCTCTCCCCCTTCTCCCCTGTGTCTCTTCCCCCATCTCCCTCCCCTATTTCTCTTCCCCCCTCTACCTCCCCTGTGTCTCTTTCCACCCGTCTCCCTCCCTGTATCTCTCCCCCCTCTTCCTCCCCTGAGTCTCCCCCGCCCCCTCTCTGTACCTTGTGACTCTTTTCCCCTCCCCTGTGTCTCTTTCCCTCCCTCCCCTGTGTCACTACCCCCTCTCTCTTCCCGGTGTCTCTACCCCCTCTCTCTTCCCAGTGTCTCTTCCCCCTCTCCCCCCTCCCTCCCTGTGTCTCTCCCCCATCCCTACTCTGTGTCTCCCCCCCCCCCCCCCCCCGGTGTCTCTTTCTCCAGTGTCGCCTGGCCACTTATTGGGAGCCTTGGCATTACACACAAACTCACAGAACGACAACTATATTAGTGATATATATATATAAATATATATATATATATATATATATATATATATATTAATCACATATATAGTTGTGAGCGTACAAGTTGTTGCTAACGCTTGCGGGATCGCGTAGCGAGCCCGCGGCGAAGGTTGCGGGCGAGGGCCTCAGTTGCCGACATGGAGCGCCAAAGGCGCTCCTTGCCAGCAACTGCGACCCTTGCAAACTTTATGTCGCAACGAAAACAACACGCCACACCAACTGCGACCCTCGCAAACTTTACCTCGCAACGCAAACAACATACGTGACACGTTACCACACATTACGACCTCGCAACAATCGGACGCAACTTGTGAACATTACATTACATCAAAACACAATAAATACACACAGCACATACATATAAAGCTTACCTACAGCAAGAGGAAGCATCCAGGACATTAAAAAAACTACTTACACCTTCATTTAACTAAAAATAAAAGAGTTTAAACACTACAAAATTCGCTAAGCGAGAGAAAAAATGGCCGCCGAACAAAACAAAAACGAGGCTACAGCACTCTAAACATGCAAAACACCACAAGAAACTCGCAAAACACCATAAACGACCTACAGATATTCTGTTAAGACGCATACCACACATTACCCGCCATTTTACGCCAATGCGAAAGTACACAACTACGCTAACGGTTTGGTCTCGCGCACGCACTCTATTACACTGCACACATTCATCACGCTTACACAGCAGCTCCACACCACTAATGCTGCAGAAACATCAAAACAGATTGCAGTTCTTCAACACAATGCTTCAAAATAGGTAAAGTATATTCATTTATTAATGTATTATATATTTCATTATTACACACCAAACAGCATTAGCTCACTTACAATTTCATTGCAGTCATTTATTGATGGGCAATTTTCTAGTATATATATAATAAATAGTACATTTGTGTTTACATTTAAATGTCTAAAACAAGGTAAAAAACTTGTTTCCTGCTCAGAATTCAGAGAAATACAGTTATTACTGAGAGATACAGTTATTACACTGCATTCTGGGAATTTGGGCAGGGACATGCAAATGTGCCCACAAAGGCTTTGCTCGTGTAATCCAGTACCAATTTAAACATAGCTTCAATAAAGCATATGACCGTTGTATTACGTAGCTTAAAGAAAGCTCAGGATGGATTATACACATACCAGGAAACCTACCACGTCATCAGCGTGGGGCCGTTTCCTATATATCTGTGGGGTAGTGTAAAGGTCCCCCACCCTGCGCTCCCTTGGCTAAGTTAAAAAGAGGAAAACTGTAGATAAAAGTGTGTGTTGGGCGGGGGTAATTTATTTTAACCATTCCATTCTCTAGCTCCTCTACTGATTTAACAGTCTTCTTTTTTCCAGTAACCATAGAATAGCTCCCCTACTTTTCAAAACTCTCATAGCTGCGATTCAGCCTTTTGAGAATTTTTACAGGAGCCATGGAATGGAGGCCCATGAGACTAAGAATGTAACTAGTAATCATCTTGAATGTTCATAATGATATATCATTTTAAAGGGTTAATATTTTATTATATCCACTACCTGGGAATTCCAAAACTTTTATGTAAATAAATAGTTGCAATATAACTGACAAAAATTCTTCATGTTTTCTACATCTTTTTTTACATCTTGTATGCAGGTTTTTATTAGGCATCATTGTGAATTATAGTAATAATTTCAAACCTTCATTTTTTATATATTTTTCTTTACATGACTTGCATGAAAAGTTTTTTAAAAGCATCCTGTAGTCATAAAACAGACCATGCCCTTTAAACAAATGCATTTTGCCTAACACAATTAAACTACTATTAGACCATTCATGTAAAGTTATACATTATTACAATTTTTATTTTTCCCTCTGTTTTCTGCTGGGAGTTGCCATCCTGTCCTCTCTCCTTCCTACCATCCCTTTGAGCATGTCACTCTTTGGGGTGTAATTCCATATATTGCATCTTCCAATGCACAAAGCATGGCAAACAGCTTCCTACTGGTCAAAGTGACCATGTACTCATGGCTCCTGCACTAGCAAGTGCATAACGTCAAATTTGTTCTAGATTTTTTCTTATATCAACCTTTCTCTACCTCCATACTACAAAACTTGCAAAGCATGTGAGATAATTGATTGGATTATCCATACTTTAGTTACAGTGAAAACTGAAAAAATAGTCAGATGGATTTATTTTCATTTTATATCTCCATTGGTTGTGGACAGTGTGCTTTGAAAAATAACTTAAAGATTCTTTCTCTTTCCTTTATTCCTAACTAGCGAATTGCCCGTCAAAAAATGACGGCAATGAAATTGTAAGTGAGCTAATGCTGTTTGGTGTGTAATAATGAAATATATAATACATTAATAAATGAATATACTTTACCTATTTTGAAGCATTGTGTTGAAGAGCTGTCAATGTGTTTTGATGTTGCTGCAGCATTAGTGGTGTGGAGCTGCTGTGTAAGCGTGTTGAATGTGTGCAGTGTAATACTGTGCGTGCGCGAGACGAAACCGTTAGCTTAGTGGTGTACTTTCGCATTGGCGTAAAATGGCGGGTTATCTGTGGTATGCGTCTTTGCGGATTATCCGTAGGTGCTTCGTGGTGTTTTGTGAGTTTCTTGTGGTGTTTTGCGAGTGTGTTGTGGTGTTTTCCGTGTTTAGAGTGCTGTAGCCTCGTTTTCGTTTTGTTCGTTGGCCATTTTTTCTCTCGCTTAGCAATTTTATTAGTGTCTAAATTGTTTTATTTTTATTTAAATGAAGGTGTAACTTGCTTTTTTGAGGTGCTGGATGGTTCCTCTTGCTGTAGGTAAGCTTTTTATGTGTGTGTTGTGTGTATTTATTGTGTTTTAAATGTTTGTATCTTGGCGTGTTGTGTCCGATTTTTGCGAGGTCGTAATGTGTGCTAACGTGTCTCGTATGGTGTTTGCGTGTGTAGCCTCGTTTTCGTTTTGCTTGGCGGCCATTTTTTCTGTCGCTTATGATATTTTTTAGTGTGTAAACTCTTTTATTTTGAGTGAAATCAAGGTGTAAGTTGGTTTTTGAGGTCCTGGATGCTCCCTGTTGCTGCAGGTAAGTTTTTTATGTATGTGCTGTGTGTATGTTTTGTGTTTTTAATTTTGTAATGTTCGCGAGTTGCGTCCGAGTGTTGCGAGGTCGTAATGAGTGTTAACGTGTGTCGTATGTTGTTTGCGTTGCGAGTAAAAATTTGCGAGGGTCGTAATTGGTGTGTCGTGTTGTTTGCGTTGCAACGTAAAGTTTGCGAGGGTTGCAGTTGCTGGCATACGCGAGCCCGCTTCGTGAGGGCCGCTACTATATATGTGATGGAACGTCACAACATTTCATTTGTAATCTATTGTAGCTTCCAGGGGCATGGGTACTGTAGCATCAACTGGAGCAAGAACATTCAGTAGCAATCTCATAAAGCAATACAACATGAATGTGCACAGAACACAGGTTTCAGCAAAATATAAAGGCATGTGATCAGGAAGCAGATCAATTTCTTTGGCAGAACGAATCAGCAATAGATGAATTCAAGGATGGGACAGGTTGTGTAGAAGGACTGGAAAATCTGTGTGCTAACCTAGGGGCCCTATTAAATTTGCCTATTTGTAATTTCTTAAGACTGTAAAAGGCAATACAAACACACTGCTGGTCTTGAAAATATGGTGAAATCAATAAAAGGCATTAGAATTCATTGCACAACAATCCCCAAATAAAAAATAGGCATTTAAAAAAATATAAATGTTATCATATGTTGGAATGATCATGCTTATGCCAATATGAAACGCCATGCTGCAACATGCATAAAGCAATTAAAAACACATTACCTGATTAAATTGGAAAACCAAAACATGAAATTGCCTGCCATATTATCCATTTCTCACTTATAGAGTCTCTGATGTGTTCCCTGAAATATAACAATAATTGCATATACATCTTGCTCTTCACTTCCACATTGACACAATAAATAGTGTCCAAATTACAGTCTGTCTCTCTGTGACGCTATGGACTGCAGCACATTTAGCTATGTCTCTGCCTGTGCTTTTCCACAAGATTTGCATGCCATAGATACTGGAGTAGGCTGCCAGTTCCTTCTCCAGTGGACTGAAATTTTTCTGACCTCTCTGCTATGGCCTGTCCATCTAGAGTGACCCTACATGGTTTAGCTCACAGCTTTATTGAAGTGCACAAGCCTCTTTACTACCACAAAGTAGAAATCCGGAAGGGAACCAGGGGAGCATACGCCACACTAATCTACTCTAACCCATCATGAAGGGCCGCAAACACACATGGAAGCTGTGCAGAGGCATGTGGATCAACAGCCAACTCACATCCATCAGGGATAATCTCTGCTACTCCCATCCTGGAAGGTCCCACGCCATTGCTGGTGGCCATTGCCAAGATATATACCCATTATCATTTGGTGAAATCCCATCAATTGTTTTGCTATCAATCAATTTACATTATCACCTCTCATATTGTTATCAGGCCTTCAGGGGAAAGTTGATACTCCACAGTATCACAAATTGGACCTGCCATGTGTATTAACCCTATATTATTATATATTATATATATACTAGCGACATGCCCGTCAAAAATGACGGCAATACAATTTGAAGCCATGGCAATGCTGTTTGCCACACAATGTAAGACTTTTGTTCCTCTGAGGACCTTCGGCTCTCATTGTGAGACCCTCGCTGAGCTCCTTCGGCGCTCATTGTGATCCTCTCCCCTTGTGTACTTCAAGTTTCCTCCTTTGCAACAATAACCTTTTGCGCTCATCGCGAAGACAGATATATAAGTACAGTGTAAAATATACAATTATTTTAGTACTGTGAATTAATCAATTAATATACTTTACCTATCACATATATAGTTGTGAGCATACAAGTTGTTGCTAACGCTGCGGCCCTCGCATAGCGAGGGCCGCAGTTGCTGGCAAGGAGCCAGCAACTGAGGCCCTCACGAAGCCCCCAATCACATACGTTGCACCATCCCCAGTGCCAGACACACACACTGCATCCTGAAGACAACCCCACCGCAAGTGCTCCCATCCAGCACTCAGAGTGCCCTTACCTTGCAGGGCTCCAGCAGGCTGAGCATGCAGACCAGGGAGAGCAGGTCTGGATTGCCTGTCTTCTACAGTGCAATGAGGACACTTGGGGGAGGAGCCAGGTTCCAAGTGAGGCTCAGCTGCAGGCATCGGGGAATGGAGCATGCAGGTAAGTGATAGATGGAGGGGGCAGAGAGAAGAAGAGGGGGAGAGAAGGAGAGTGGAAGAGAGAAGGAGAAGGAGGGAAGAGAAGGAGGGGAGGGGAGAGCAGGAGGGGGAGAGAGAAGGAGGGGGGAGAGAGAAGGAGGGGGGAGAGAGAAGGAGAGGGAGAGAGATGGAGAGGGGGAGAGAATGAGAGGGGGAGAGAAAGAAGGAGAGGGTGTAGAGAGAGAAGGAGAGGGGGAGAGAGAAGGAGAGGGGGAGAGAGAAGGAGAGGGGGGAGAGAAGGAGAGTGGTGGAGAGAGAAGGAGAGGGGTGGAGAGAAGGGGAAAAGAGGAGGGGGAGAGAGAGAGGGGGAGAGACAGAAGGAAAGGGGGGAGTGAGAAGGGGGAAGAGAGAATGAGAGAAGGGGAGAGAGGAGGGGGGAGAGAGGAAAGGGGGGAGTGAGAAGGAGAGGGTGTAGAGAGAGAAGGAGAGGGTGTAGAGAGAGAAGTAGTGTGGTAGAGAGAAGGAGAGGGGGAGAGAGGGGAGAGAGAAGGGTGAAAGAGGAGGGAGGGAGACAGAGGGGGAGAGAGAGAGAAGGAGAGGGGTAGAGAGGGGGTAGGAGAGAATGATCTGCACCATCCCCAGTGCTAGACACACACTGCATTCTGAAGACACCCCCACCCCAAGGGCTCCCATCCAGCACTCAGTGTGCCCTTACTTTGCAGGGCTCCAGCAGGCTGAGCATGCAGACCAGGGAGAGCAGGTCTGGATTGCCTGTCTTCTACAGTGCAATCAGACCCTTGGGTGAGGAGCCAGGCTCCAAGTGAGGCTCAGCTGCAGGCATCGGGGAATGGAGCTTGCAGGTAAGTGATAGATGGAGGGGGCAGAGAGAAGAAGAAGTGGGAGAGAAGGAGAGTGGAAGAGAGAAGGAGAGGGAGGGGGAGAGAAGGGGGGAAAGAGGAGGGGGGAAAAGGAGGGTATAGAGAGAGAGGGAGAGAGAGAAGGAGAGGGGGAGAGAGAAGGAGGGGGAGAGAGAAGGAGGGGGAGAGAGATGGAGAGAGAGAGAAGGAGAGGGGGAGAGAGAAAATGGGGGAGAGAATGAGAGGGGAAAGAGAAGGAGAGGTTGTAGAGAGAGAAGGAGAAGGAGAGAGAGGAGAGGGGGAGAGAAGGAGAGGGGTGGAGAGAGAAGGAGAGGGGAGAGAGAAGGAGAGGGGTGTAGAGAAGGGGGAAAGGAGGAGGAGAGAGAGGGGAGAGAGAGAAGGAAAGGGGGAGTGGCAAGGAGGGGAGAGAGAATGAGAGAAGGGGGAGAGAGGAGGGTGGAGAGAGGAAAGGGGGGAGTGAGAAGGAGAGGGAGTAGAGAGAGAAGGAGAGGGTGTAGAGAGAGAAGGAGAGTGGTAGAGAGAAGGAGAGGGGGAGAGAGGGGAGAGAGAAGGGGGAAAGAGGAGGAAGGGAGACAAGAGGGGGGGAGAGAGAAGGAGAGGGGTAGAGAGGGGGTAGGAGACAATGATCTGCACCATCCCCAGTGCTAGACACACACTGCATTCTGAAGACACCCCCACCCCAAGGGCTCCCATCCTGCACTCAGGGTGCCCTTAACTTGCAGGGCTCCAGCAGGCTGAGCATGCAGACCAGGGTGAGCGGGGTGAGGCTGGCAGGGCTCTGCATGGTGCTCAGTGTCTGGCTGCCTCATCACCAGCTCAGCTCACACACACACATCCTGCACTCCAGGTGTGTGGTTACCTCTTACTGCATGACACACAGGGGGAACACAATGGATATCACACAGGGGGGGACACACAGAGCAGCCAGGATGCGTCAGGTGTCGGGTGCACGAGTGCATGTGTTGGATGAGTGCTGTAGTCAAGTGTGGCTTAGTGTAGTTGCGGATGTGGCAGCGCTCATTTGTCAGCGCATTTTTTAGTTGCGCTACAGTTGTGCTGCCCTTATAACCACTATATATGCACTTTAATATGTATTATCTATTGCTATATCTGTATATCTGATTTATTGCACTTACAGATATCTGTGTCAGTGTAATGATGCTAACCAACAGAATATATAAAAACCTGCTATACAGTTTTGAATATCACATATATAGTTGTGAGCATACGAGCCGTTGCTCACGCTGCGGCCCTCGCAAAGCGAGGGCCTCAGTTGCCAAAGGCGCTCCTTGCCAGCAACTGCGGCCCTTGCAAACTTTACGTCGTAACGCAAACAACATATGAGACACGTTACCACCCATTACGATCTATTAAAAACACAATAAATACACACAACACATATATAAAAAGCTTACCTACAGCAAGAGGGGTCATTAGTTACACCTTAATTTAACTACAAAATAAAAGAGTTTACACACTAAAAAATTAGAAAAAATGGCCACCGAACAAAACGAAAACGAGGCTACAGGACTCTAAACACGCAAAACACCACTAGAAACACGCAAAACATCACAAAACAGCTACGGATATTCCGCTAAGACGCATACCACACATTAGCCGCCATTTTAGAACAATAACTTATACAATGCGGAAGTACACAGCTACGCTAACGGTTTGGTCTTGCATACGCACACTATTACGCTACACCCATTCATCACGCTTACACAGCAGCTCCACACCACTAATGCTCCAGCAACATCAAAACAGATTGCCAGCTCTTCAACACAATGCTTCCTGCATATTACTTTATTAATGTATTATTTATTTGATTATTATACACCAAACAGCATTAGCTCACTTACAATTTCATTGCCGTCATTTTTCGACGGGCAATTCGCTAGTTTATATTTAATATGCAGCAATCAATATCCTGAAGAGCTAACAATCTCTTTGGATTTTCCTGCATCAGAAAATGTACAGTTGGACTGTTGATCACCTAAGGAGAAAGTGTCAGCAATGTGCCAAGTGTGCAGTGTAAATAGGCTGCGTGTGCAAGGCCAAGTCGTTTGTGTAGGTACATAAAGCGCCATTTCAGAATCATAATGTTATTATTTGCAAGTTAGTGTTGTAAAATGGCGTTTTTTTACTATGTGTTACTTGGCTCGCGAGCATTTTCGATCCGTTGTAATGGTATATTTGGTATCTCCTACATTCCTGGCTAACTTGTACATGTCTGGCAGTAATTTGTGCGCTTCGGTCTCCTTAAGCCTCGTTTAAATTTGTTTAGCCCCCCATTTTTTTTATCGCTTAGCCTAAATTCGGCTTAAATTCGCATGCAACTTCACTCCAAGCAACCTGGCGTCCCCCTGTGCTGTGTGTGAGTGTTTTTATTTTTTTATTATTTTTTTTTAAGTCGTATTTTTGCGAGGTTGTATTTTCTTGCTCACAAGATTCCAAGGTCTTTAACTGCCCACGAGATTCCTCATTCCTTATCTGGTTGCAGGCTAAGTCCCGCGTGCTTCAATGCCTTAACTGCTCCGAGCTCAATGCCTCAACTGCTAGCCTCGCAGGACGATCGACAAAGTGCTCCAAGCTAGGAAGGCTTGCCTCGCTTCACTAAGCTCGCATGCTTGACGACAAATCCCAGTTTGACAACTATTATATGTGGTATATATCTTATTATTTTATATACAATAATATTATTCTTATTATATGTATTAATCTATTGCATAGTAACTAGGGTTCATTAGTTTACTGATATAGTAATGTGACACAAATGTGATGTATGTGGATGTCCCAAAACCGCAACCATTGAAAACACTGCCATGGCTTAATTTCATACACAGAGCACACCCAGAAATGTGTAAAACTGTGCATTAATATCATGGGTGTGGTGTGGGCAGATCCCGGAAGGCAAGAGGCTTTTTGGAAAAAGGGGATACCTAAAGGGGGTAATGTCATAGTCGAGAATAATCATGATGCATCGCACCTACCAGGGTCACAGGGGGTCTCTTCACCACTGTAACCGGAATCTGATGAAAAAAATTATTATCAGAAATCCCTTTATTTAATCAAAGTAACAAGTAATGTCCATAGCACTTACAACTTATCTATATCTGCTCAATGAAACAAATGCAAAAACCTCTGGACTGTGTAATCCAATCCAATTCCACACATACAGTATAGTGTGTTCCCCAAAAAAAAATCTGAAAAGAACTGGTCAAAAAAAAAAGGCGTAGGAAGATAAAACAAAGAAAAACATCCATGTACAATACAGTGCTAAATACTGTAACTTTAACAATATACCAACTCATCTGATTCCCATCTGCAAGCATTACTAACCATTGGCTAGGTCTCAGGATATCTCACTGGCCATGACCATTATTAATGATGTGTCATCACAATAAATGCTTAGCTGTGATCACTGTCAGTGGTCAAGGTGCACTATCACCTTTGCCATATAATACTGTTAATCAACATTGCTATCAAATCCATCAGTTATACAAGTGTTAGCACATGTTAAATGATATTCATGATATCAACAATATGGAACAAATAGCCATTAATATGGAGAGGACACAAAGGTCAGTAACCAGATTAACTGTTACGTACTTCAGACACAAGGATCTGTTCTCATACTGATATTGAGGACAGGATCACATGCTTCCCTAGTTCATAGATTAATATTTGCTGTCATTAACATGCCACTGTGAGACTTTGCAAGTCCACCGCCATAGAGGTATTAGTCTACATTACAGCTGACAACAATCGTGTCTTAGATGTCTGGATATATTATAGCTTTAATGTTGTGGGAGCTACAGTGCCTTGCAAAAGTATTTACCCCTGCTGACTTTTTTTAGCTATTTTGTTACATTACAGACTTAAGTTCAATGTTTTGTTAATCTGAATGTTTTGTGATGGATCAGAAAACAATAGTCTAAGTTGGTGAAGTGAAATGAGAAAAATTTATACATAAAACTATTTTTTAGAAATAAAAAAAGAAAAATGTTTTATTCACCCCCTTTGTTATGAAGCCCATAAAAAGCACTGGTGCAACCAATTACCTTCAGAAGTCACATAATTAGTGAAATGAAATGTCCACCTGGGTGCAATCCAAGTGTCACATGATCGGTCATTACATATACACACCTTTTTTGAAAGGCCCCAGAGGCTGCAACACCTAAGCAAGAGGCACCACTAACCAAACACTGCCGTGAAGACCAAGGAACTCTCCAAACAAGTAAGGGACAATGTTGTTGAGAAGTACAAGTCAGGGTTAAAATATAAAAAAATATCCAAATCTTTGATGATCCCCAGGAGCACCATCAACTCTAGCATAACCAAATGGAAAGAACATAGCACAACAGAAAACCTGTCAAGAGATGGCCGCCCACCAAAACTCACGGACCGGGCAAGGAGGGCATTAATCAGAGAGGCAGCACAGAGACCTAAGGTAACCCTGGAGGTGCTGCAGAGTTCCACAGCAGAGTCTGGAGTATCTGTATATAGGATGACAATAAGCCGTACGCTCCATAGATTTGGGCTTTATGGCAGAGTGGCCAGAAGAAAGCCATTACTTTCATAAACAACAAAAAATGGCACGTTTTGAGTTTGCAAAAAGGCATGTGGGGGACTCCCAAAATGTATGGCGGAAGGTGCTCTGGTCTGATGAGACTAAAATTGAACTTTTCGGTCATCAAAGAAAATGCTATGTCTGGCGCAAACCCAACACATCACATCACCCAAAGAACACCATCCCCACAGTGAAACATGGTGGTGGCAGCATCATGCTATGTGGATGTTTTTCAGCAGCCGGGACTGGGAAACTGGTCAGAGTTGAGGGAAAGATGGATGGTGCTAAATACAGGATCCTGATGGGCGGGGGCTTGGTCCATGTCCTCCTGCTCCAATGGAACCCCTGCCTCTGGCTCACCACTGGACACAGACCTCCATGAAGCTAATAAAGGGAAACAATTAAAGAAAGGGATATGTGTTATTGATGTTGAAAAAAACATTGGTAACTGTT
This sequence comes from Discoglossus pictus, assembly GCA_027410445.1. NCBI lineage: Eukaryota > Metazoa > Chordata > Amphibia > Anura > Alytidae > Discoglossus > Discoglossus pictus. The sequence continues at coordinate 227,307,850 of CM050165.1, read as the reverse complement.
CATTTCTATGTGACATCTAGGCTTGAGAATAAGTGAATAATGAAAGTACTAGTGGGAAAGTACCCTTTTGGATTTATTGAAATATAGTTAGGGAAATAAATCCTAAATGTAAATTTGTGTAATTTATCTCCTAGACATGGTTATGGTCAGCAGTGTGAATACGTATAGATTGAAGAATTGAGGGACAGAAAGAACATCTTTATATCTGACCAAATATTTCCCATACACCAGCAACCAACTATTATTAGATAATATTGCCTCTATGAGGCAATGAGGACCAACCGTTGATTGATAAAAAATTTACTTTTTACTAATCCCCAAAAAATAAAAATCAAAGGTAACGGATATACACAAAGTAAAATATGACGATTAAAATATTGAAAGTGTTTAAAAGAAACACCATACCACACTATTATTGGTAAATGCTCTTATATCTAATATTATAGCCACAGCTCAGCGTCTTCGGCGCTCATCTCATGGCTCAAGGCAGAGGCTGTTAATCAGCACTGTGTCTGTAGACAAACCTTAGACTGCATATGTTTAACTAATCTTAATGAAATTACAATAAAGCAATAGATTACTTTAACATAGCATCTTGTGCTCTTTCATACAATGAATATCGCCTATTGTGGGTAACTGTCCCTTTGAGAGCAACTCCCCATGGCCACCTCTCTCTCATCTTCTCCTCCCCACCTCTTCACTCCTCTCCCCTCCTCCCTCCATATCAACCCCCCCCCCCCAAAAAAAAAATAAGGATAAATGAAAAAAAGTATGTTTGTATATATTTGTGATGTAAAAAAATGTATGTTTTATATGTAATTTCTAACTGTTGCGGTATAGGGTGGGGGCCTCCACCTCATCCTCCTTTCCTCCTCCACCTCCTTCTCTTCTGCTCCTCTCCCCTTCTCCTCCATCTTCCATCTCCTCCTCTTCTCCATCCACCATCTCTATTTTTTTTCTCTACTAATTTTATTTTGTTTTATTTTACAGTTTTCTTTATTGGTTGTCATATTCCTCCCCACCAGGTGGGGATGTCACTAACATCAGATTGGCCTTATAAAAAGGTTAAACAATCACAACCTCTAAAATACTATGAGACTCATTCTGTTGAGCTTTCAGGAGATCCAGATTTTGAAAATGTAGCCCGCAAGTTATTTTGCTATTTAATTGGCATCTTTTTGCGGGTTCCAATCGGGTTAAGGGCTCCGGCCTCCAATTCACTGCGATGGTTCACATTGCAAGTTAATGCCCCTCCAAGAGCCTCATTCAATTAAGCTTTCAGGAGATCTGGGCTTCGGATTTGTAGCCCGCAAGTTATTTTGCTATTCAATTGGCGTCTTTTTGTGGGCTCCGATCGGGTTATGGCTCCGACCTCCGATTCACTGCAATGGTTCACATCGCAAGTTAATGCCCCTCCAAGCCTCTGATCTTTCACAGCCGCAAGAGTTGCAAACGCTAAAATCACAAATCGCTATTCAATTGCTCTGATTCTCCGTCGCTAAGCAAGCCGTCAAGCACCAAATGGCAAAATTCTAACCACAAGAAACGGGTAGCAAAGAGGATACACAAGGGTCTTAATTACATGTCCAGCAACCTTTAAAAGCAAATACAAAATCAACACTGTACTTTTATTAAAAGGGAAAGTGATGTTAGGTCTTCGAATTATTAGCACAACTTTCTGAAGCTCGCAAATTGGCAAATAAAAATACTTTATTTTATGTTTCATTTCCATGTTATATCGATCCCGGCAATCAATGTGTTAATACATATAATGAAACTTGCATGTCATAGAATAATATATTTACGGCTTTATCAATATTGCATTATATCTGGAATGTGGGTCGTCCCCTCTTAACTCGTAATTCAAACCTGTAGGACTTTGAAATCCAACCTCCATTTTTCAAAGTCGTAATGATGACAATCTCTGTTTCCTTTGGCTGTTTCTATCTCAGGACTTACGCCTTGGTTAATTGATCTGTTCAAGCTTGCAAATGCTACATACGATGGCATAGTTTACAAATTTCGCTATCGGCCCATAACTTGCAATCTTCCCAAATTGAATAGCACTGTAACTCGAGCGCCCTGGGGCCTGGAAGAGGCCCGCAGACATACACACTACATTACATAAGTTACGGCCTCCGAATTGAATGAGGCTCATTGTGTTCAACAAAAACTGACCCATTATCATTGAAGCCAAACAAATAATGTTGTGGACTTCAGCATAAAAAGTAGTTTTTACAAAATCAAAGACACACTGCAGCCAGTGTTTGGTATAGTAGTATGGTTCTGTTTTATATGTAAGCTCTGTGTTATTATTTGTTGCTAGTGATGTCGCGAACATAAAATTTTCGGTCCGCGAACCGCAAACGCAAACCGCCGCAAATGTTTGCGAACCGGCGAACCCGGCGAACCGCCATAGACTTCAATGGGCAGGCGGATTTTAAAACCCACAGGGACTCTTTCTGGCCACAATAGTGATGGTAAAGTTGTTTTAAGGGGACTAACACCTGGACTGTGGCATGCCGGAGGGGGATCCATGTCCAAACTCCCACGGAAAATTACATAGTTGATGCAGAGTCTGGTTTTAATCCATAAAGGGCATAAATAACCTAACATCCCCCTCCATCATCATCCTTACCCTGTATCTCTTTACCCCCTCCCTCATCATCCTCCCCTGTGTCTCTTTCTTCCCTTCCTCATCACCCTCCCCTGTGTCTCATCCCCCCTCCCTCATCATCCTCCCACCTCCCTCATCATCCTCCCCTGTATCTCTTTACCCTCTCCCTCATCATCCTCCCCTGTGTCTCTTTCCTCACTCCCTCATCATCCTCCCCCCTCCATTGATGATAAGGGGGGGAAGAGACACAGGGCTAAGTGTGAGGGATGTTAGGGTAAGGGGTGTTAGGGATAAGGGTGAGGGGGTTAGGTATTAGGGTGAGGGGTGTTAGGGCTAAGTGTGAAGGGTGTTAGGGTGAGGGGTGTTAGGGATAAGTATAAGGGGTGTTAGGGTGAGGCATGTTAGGAATAAGTGTGAGGGGTGTTAGGTCTTAGGGATAAGTGTGAGAATGTTAGGGTTAGGTGTTAGGTTGATGGGTGTTATGGATACGTGTGAGGGGTGTTAGGGTTAGGGTAAGGGGTATTAGGGATAAGTGTGATGGGTGTTAGGGTAAGGGATGTTAGATTTAGGTGTTAGGGTAAGGGCTGTTAGGAATAAGTGTAAGGGGGTATTAGGGTTAGGTGTTAGGGTGAGGGGTGTTAGGGATAAGTGTGGGGGGTGTTAGGTCTTAGGGATAAGTGCGAGAATGTTAGGGTTAGGTGTTAGGTTGATGGGTGTTATGGATAAGTGTGAGGGGTGTTAGGGTTAGGGTAAGGGGTGTTAGGGATAAGTGTGATGGGTGTTAGGGTAAGGGATGTTAGGGTTAGGTGTTAGGGTAAGGGCTGTTAGGGATAAGTGTAAGGGGGTATTAGGGTTAGGTGTTAGGGTGAGGGGTGTTAGGGTTAGGTGTTAGGGTAAGGGCTGTTAGGGATAAGTGTAAGGGGGTATTAGGGTTAGGTGTTAGGGTGAGGGGTGTTAGGGATAAGTGTGGGGGGTGTTAGGTCTTAGGGATAAGTGCGAGAATGTTAGGGTTAGGTGTTAGGTTGATGGGTGTTATGGATAAGTGTGAGGGGTGTTAGGGTTAGGGTAAGGGGTGTTAGGGATAAGTGTGATGGGTGTTAGGGTAAGGGATGTTAGGGTTAGGTGTTAGGGTAAGGGCTGTTAGGGATAAGTGTAAGGGGGTATTAGGGTTAGGTGTTAGGGTGAGGGGTGTTAGGGTTAGGTGTTAGGGTAAGGGCTGTTAGGGATAAGTGTAAGGGGTGTTAGGGTTAGGTGTTAGGGTGAGGGATGTTAGGGTTAGGTGATAGGGATAAATGTGAGGGGTGTTAGGGTTAGGGTGAGGGGTGTTAGGGATAAGTGTTAGGGGTGTTAGGGTTAGGTGTTAGGGTGAGGGATGTTAGGGTTAGGTGTTAGGGATAAGTGTGAGGGGTGTTAGGGTTAGGGGAAGGGGTGTTAGGGATAAGTGTGAGGGGTGTTAGGGTTAGGTGTTAGGGTGAGGGGTGTTAGGGATAAGTGTAAGGGATGTTAGGGTTAGGTGTTAGGGATAAGTGTGAGGGGTGTTAGGGTTAGGGATAAGTGTGAGGGGTGTTAGGGTTAGGGTAAGGGGTGTTAGGGATAAGTGTGAGGGGTGTAAGGGTTAGGGGTGTTAGGGATAAGTGTGAGGGGTGTTAGGATTAGGTGTTAGGGTGAGGGGTGTTAGGGATAAGTGTAAGGGGTGTTAGGGTTAGGTGTTAGGGTGAGGGATGTTAGGGTTAGGTGTTAGGGATAAGTGTGAGGGGTGTTAGGGTTAGGTGTTAGGGTGAGGGGTGTTAAGGATAAGTGTAAGGGGTGTTAGGGTGAGGCATGTTAGGAATAAGTGTGAGGGGTGTTAGGTCTTAGGGATAAGTGTGAGGGGTGTTAGGGTTAGGTGTTAGGTTGATGGGTGTTATGGATAAGTGTGAGGGGTGTTAGGGTTGGGTGCTAAGGTGAGGGGAGGATGATGATAAGGGGGGAAAGAGACACAGAGGTGTCCTTGCAGCAGAGATCAAAAGAGTCCTTCAGGACTGTATTGCACACTGTGTACAGTAGCCTAGCTATGGTTTTCCCTATTGATGCAGTATCACCTACACTCAGCCTCCTCTCAGTAAGACTGCAAGTTAGTTATGATTCCAAAATGGCTCCTGTCCATGAGTTAGAAGGGTCTGGAAGGCAGGGTATGATGCTGATTGGCTGGAATGTGTCTGCTGACTGTGAGTTGCAGGGTCAAAGTTTGCTCAATGATAAAGTATAGGGGGCGGGTCGAATATCGCATATGTTCGCAGTTCGCCGCGAACGCGAACATGCTATGTTCGCCGGGAACTACATCTCTATTTGTTGCAGTGGGAGAGTGAAAGAGAGAGAAAGAATGTGCAGAACTGAGAGCTACCTTAGCTGGGGGTTCGTTATCTGTGCCAAACACCTTCAGCCCCACCCACCATCAGCAATTCCAATGGGGAAAAAAACAACAGCAGTAGTTTATACATAGAATTCGACTTCTAGCAGAATTGGTAGAAGGTACAGAGAAGTAACAAAGGTTGAACCCACACTGCAGCCAGTGTTTGGTATAGCTTTATTAATGTATTTTATATGTAAACTCTATGTTATCATTTCCTGCAGTGACTTTAATGGAGACTTGAGGTGGAATGTGCTGCAGAAAGAGAGAGAGAGAAACTTTTATGAAAATACATAACACCTTCTTACATGCATATATGTCAGACTACAAATTCTATGATGCTTTGCTGCAGATAAAGTATCCCCATACTTTGCTACAATATTGCAACTGCCTCTGATTGGCCAACACAAGTTGTGAATGTTATGCTAATTCATCCTGGGTTTTATAGGGGGTGTTTACTCATAGATGCAACTTCCAAAAAAAATAGATAATAATAATACATTTTGATAACTTTAGGGTACGTTTATTAATCTTTATTTTGCGATTCTTTCATGAAATAAAATGTTTTCATACTGATTATCCTCTACCAGATGCATTCATAATCCATGAATCTTATATATTAACTAGCGACTTGCCCGGCAAAAATGACGGCAAAAAAATGTGAAGCCTCACAATGCTGATTGCCACACAATGCGAGGCTCTTCCCCTCTACTTTACGGGGATCGCTCATTGCAGGCCTCGGCAAACTTGTAACTTTCTGGCCTTCGGCGCTCACTGCGAGTCTCTCCTTCCTTCTAACTTTCGGGCCGCGGGATGAGCATCTTCGGCACTCATTGCGGGCCTCCCCCCACCTCTACGTTACGGGCCTCGCTCATTGCAGGCCTAGCTTATTGGAAACCTGCAACTTTCTGGAATGTGGGTCTGATCGTAACTTGTAATTCAAGCCCGTAGGACTTTGAAATCCAACCTCAATTTTTCAAAGCCATAATGATGACAATCTCTGTTTCCAGCCTTGGTTAATTGATCTGGTAAAGCTCACAAATGCTACATATGATGGAATGGTTTCCGAATTTCGCTATCGGCCCATAACTTGCTGTCTTCCCAAATTGACTAGCACTGTAACTTGAGCGCCCTGTGGTCCCGGAGGAGGCCCACAGACATACGGACTACATTCCATAATTACGGCCTCCGAATTGAATGAGGCTCCTTGCTTACTGTACCTTAAGGAGTTATCAGCTTTAAAGAAACTTCCTAGGAAACCAAAATGCCATTAGTGGTTAACACTATAAATACCAACTAGAAAATATCCACTGGGTTAATTTTAGGTTTAAAGTAACCAATCTTTAAAGGAGTATTTCCAAATAAGGTGGCTGCAACATTATTGTTAAAGGTGTCTTTGTACATTAATTTTAAGTTTTGATTTTAAAGATTTTAATTCATTGCTGTCCTATAGTACAAATAAAATAATTGCAACCTAAAATAAACCCAATGGATATTTTCTAGTTATCAGCTATCCGCTACCGACGAGGCCCAATGTAGGCCAAAACGTACGTCTAGGGTTTGCTGTTTCTCCTGTTCAGGATAGAATTGCCTTGTATTTCAGGGCTGGAACAATCTTTTGAGTGAGACCAAACTGATATAATGCCGGGTATTTCTCCCTGTGAAGGGCACAAGTGAGGTAAAAGAGGTTGTTTTCGGAGTGGATTATTATGTTCATAGAACTAACCTATTAAGGTTAGTTCGTTCTCTGATTGAGTATTTTTGTTTGTTGCATATGCAAATTATCCTTAGAGCTTAGTCTCCATAAGGGTGATACAGTTTCCAGATGTGGACCCCTTGCTCACTGTGCCTTAGGGAGTTATCAGTTACAACCTACTCACAAGGCCAAATGTAGGCAAAAACGTACATCTAGGGTTTGCTGTTTCTCCTGTTCAGGGTAGAATTGCCTGGTAAATCAGGACTGGACCACTCTAGTGCAGGGGTCACCAAACTCGGTCCTGGAGGGCCGCACCCAGGCCTGGATTTGAGGATTTCCTTTCTGTGCACAGGTGAGTCAATCAGGATGACTGAAGAAGCAATAGTCTCACCTGTTTGCAGCAAGGATATCCACAAATCCAGGCCTGGGTGCGGCCCTCCAGGACCAAGTTTGGTGACCCCTGCTCTAGTGAGTGGGACCAGACTGATATACTATCCCTGAGATGGGCACAAGTGAGCTAAAAGAGGTTGCTCTCAAAGTGGGTTATCATGTCCATAGAACTAACCTATTACGGTTAGTTTGTTCTCTGATTGAGCACCTCTGTTATTGTTTGTTAAAAGTGAAAGAGCATCTGCAGAACAGTACAGTAACTCAGTGCAGAGTATGATAGTCCACAGGTATGCTGACTATGTGCAGGAAACGTATTTATCTTTTTTAACAGATATTAGAACAAATTGAAACTGAGTCAGGGTGAACTTAATTTATGTACAACGCTACGGAATATGTTGGCGCAATATAAATTAACTATAATAATAATAATAATAATAATAACATAATAACCATACCATTGGATCCTGGCAAGTTCCATAAGCTCAATATTTATTTATTTTCCTTTGCTTGTCTTATAAAATAATTTTTGCCATAATCTGCTAATGGGTTTGGAGCTGCAAAGGAAATGTCTTTATTATTCAAAGTTTTATTTATTTTATGTTATTCAAAACAAAAAAAATCAAAAAGAGTAGAGGTGCTCATCTGAGAATGGACAACACCTAAGTAGGTTTATTCTTTAGGTCTGGTTACCCATTTTGAGAGCAGCCTCTTGTAGCTCACTTGTGCCCTTCACAGGGAGAAATATCCTGTAGTATATCAGTCTGGTCTCACTCAAAAAAAGTGATCCAGCCCTGAAATACCAGTCAATTCTTCCCTGAACAGGAGAAACAGCAAATCCCAGATGTATGTTTTGGCTTCTGTGGGCTACATCAGTGAGGTGCGGTTATCACATATCAAATTTATTTTACGGAAGTTTTTAGTTAGTGAACTTCTATCCAAAAGCAAGGTCTTTACTAACAAAAAACTTCTGTAAAAAAAAAAAGTGCTATGTGCTTATACAGAGCCCTATTCAATTGGCCAAATCACATTTGAATGAGGCCCCTACTCAGATATCAGTCTCCTTTAGGTTTTTGTTATGGGTGGTTCTTAAATCCTGAATGTTTTATATGACTAATAAGCAAGGTCAATAATGTATTCCAGATTGTTAATATTATACTTGAATCATACTAGTATCTTTTTTTTATTGAAGATTAAGAAGTCAAACCAAATATCTTAGTTTCCCCACTTTTAAAATGTTGACAATGGATTCATAGAGTCTTGATTTAGCAACTGCAACATTTTGGGCTCTACTGATTTCCCGATTCTTATTTTGTTATGTTAGGTGTGTTTTTACTGAGGCATATATGCATTTTGAATACTCACTGATGTTAACTGCTTGCTTCTTTTATCAAAACTTATTAAAAAAGAAAAACAAGTTGAACCTGAAGTCTTTTTTTGTCAAAGTCAGTTACCATGTGACTATTTAACACGTTTTATACATTAGATTCTATTATTATTATTATTATTATTATTATCCTTAATTTTTAATGCTCCAACATATTCCATAATGCTGTACAGGGATTAAGTTCAAGGCAAAAAACAATATTATTACATTACAAAAGAAAGGAGGGCCCTGCCTTAAAAAGCATGACTTAACAAATTGTCCACCCCTCTCCCTCCTCCCTCTTTCCCCACCAGTCTACCTTTTACCTCCTCCTCTATCCCTACCTCCAGTGATAGTTAAAATAACCTCTCAAGCTAGAGAAAGTGATCTTGTCTGATAAGATGGAATTTGTAAATACAGGAAAAAGTCTTCAAAAATGACAATTTTATCTAAAAATGGTTTATGTTCATGGCTTGCGCTGTCAATGTTGTTAGTTTGGTACATACTTGATAAGCATGGGAGGTTTTCCCTGAAACTAAGGATGTATAAAGAGGAAGGTTGTTAAAGCACTGAAAAAAACAAGCATACCCCTAACTCCAGAATATTTAATATGAGGAATCATTGCTGAAACAAAGTATGTAGACATTATCTATTTAGATATATATCAAGAATAACTTTCTTGCTTAAAGAAATCAGTAGTTACAGCCATGTCATTTTGTGTCTCAGACATGCATTTCACTTTAGTTCCAACCATTTCAAGCAAACTCATTTATATTTGATGATGAGAGTTACATTAAGCATTTGGTAAGCTTTTAAATATGAGTTGAACAGAAAGGTATTCACCTTTTACCCTGAAAGACAGTAAGATAAATATCTAGAATATGTTGTTACATGTTCAACTTTCTAAGAGTGTTTTGTCTAGAACCAAAATGTTTAAGAAATCTCAAACCTTGTTTATGAGTTTAATTAATGACAGAATGATAAATGTTTTCCTTTAGAACATAAACTTTAAGAGACAAGCCCACTTCTGTCCTCCATCTATCTGTCCTCCCACTTCTGTCCCGAAGGCTCTCAGCGCAGGGCACAGCATTCCCAGCCTTAACATTTTATTCCTGTAATTTTTGACGGGCAAGTAGCGAGTAAAACATAACTGTAAAAACATACTTACATATTTATTCATATCATTCATATTCTGGTATAGAATACTGCAGAATAATTTGGTGTAAGCAGAGGTTTGATAAGATGATAATGTAAAAAGTAATCTTTCTGCTTTAGTTGTAGAGAAATATTCAAGGAGCAGTTTTGTGGAAAAGTGTGTAACTCTGGGCAGGGCATTTATTGATGTTTGAAATATTTGTGGAGGAGGTTTAGTCCTTTGGACCCCCCTTCGGTACCAATTCACTCAGCATACCTCTCCAACATCTCATTTTCATAACAGCACCTATCGCCAAGACCATTTCCCCATTGCTGCTTCCCCTTCAAGACCACTTTCCACAGCAGTTCCCCTTTCCTTAACTCCTGCCTTTCAGGTGATATCCTCTATAGGGAGGAATGGTGGAGGGCGTACTATACACTACAGAAATATGTATATCACAGCAGCTTTCCGTGGGTGGGTTTCCTGGCTTGTGTATATTCCATCCCAGGCTTTGCTTAAAGCTGTGTAATACAGCAGGCATATGCTTTAAAGGATCCATGTTTGAAATGGTATTGCTTTAAAGAGCAAAGGTTCCCAGAACGCAGTGCAATAACTGTATTTCTTGGAATTCTAAGCAGTAATAGTTTTTTTAACTTATTTTAGATGTTCAAATGTGAACACAAAGGTACTATTTATTTACTGTACTACTGTGCATTGGAGGGCTTCTATCGCTCTTTTGCCCACCGTAAATTAAATAATTGTTGTGCTAAACTACCCCACAAAATCTACTACCCAGTCTAGGAACCGTTCCCATGCTGATGAGAGGCAGTAACCTGTGGATGGGTTTCCTGGCTTGTGCATAATCCATCCTGGGCTTTACTTAAAGCTGTGTAATACCACCTTTGTGAGCACATTTGCATGTTCCTGCCCAGGTTCCTAGAATGCAATGCAATAACTGTGTTTCTTGGAATTGTGAGCAGGAAATCCTTTTTTTTCTTTACTTACTTTAGATGTCCAAATGTGAACACTAATGTACTATATATATATATATATATATATATATACTTCAGCCTCATGATGATACCATCCAGTGAACTATTTGTCTTGGTTTCCTGAAGAACTGATTTATTGGACCTTCTTGCATTTCGAGGGATTCTAAGCAGTTTTTGCAGACACCACAATTCAAAGGCATTAATTCTACAGCACACAGTCTTCTTTATAGTCTGCTAGTATGCTCTCACATCCTTATGTTACTAATGGGAACATCATATCTCTAGCTATGGGGACCTTTGTCAAAAGTGGTGGCGAAAGCAGTGCTCGCTTACATCCAATAAATGACAGAATTATTTCAATTCGAATTCAAGGCAAGCCATTTAATATCACAGTGATCCAAGTCTATGCTCCAACCCCGGATGCTGAAGAGGCTAAAGTTGTCCAGTTCTAAAAAGATATTCAACACGTCCTAGATAAAAAAACAAGAAAAGATGTTTCACTCATCATAGGAGATTGAAATGCTAAAGTAGGGAACCAAAGGACACCTGGAATAACTGGCAAGTTTAGCCTTGGAGTACAAATGTAGAATTCTGTGAACATAATTTTCTGGCCATTGCAAACACCCTCTTCCAACAGTCTCAGTGACTACTGTATACATGGATGTCACCCGATGGACATTATAGAAATCAGTTTGCCTTGGTTCATACATCTAATATTCCAGGTTCCTATGATGAACTGTTCTCTACAGCAGTGGAATTCCTTTCACCTCCAGACACATCCCCAGCTAGTTTTCCACTTGGCTTTGGTCCAACCACTTAATTAGATCTGGTGCTACTTGTACTTGCCCTTTGCTCTTCCTCAGTAATATGGTAGGTAATATGAGGGGCTTATCGTGTGGAGCCATATCGTTATGTCTCTGGTTGTGCTTGCCCATAAGGTTATCTTAGCAAAGTTACTGGAGTGAGTTCCCCGTACCTTCTCCAGTGGACCATGACTTGACTGACCTCTCTGCTATGACCTGCCCATCTTGGGTGACCCTACATGATAAAGCTCATATATATATACACACACAAATTAAAGTTAAATCTGTTTGTCACACAATGTGAGTGTACGGTGTGCCTCAAGTAACTAAATTCATCAAAAAGCAGAAATCTACATTACATAAAAAAAGAAAAAGTGAAATCACCAAAAATAAAAAATGTACATTACAGAACAAAAAAAAATAATCCTAAATCACAAAAAATAAAAAAAGGAACATTACAGAAAATAAAAAAATACATTACAACCCCCCCACTACAAAATAAATAAAAAAATTACACACCTGAAAATGAAATACATATAATACATACATATAATACATACAATACAATACAATTAAATAAAATACAATTAAATACAATACACCCCTATCTAATATACATGACCCTATCTAATATACATGCCACTAATATACATGCCACTAATATACATGCCACTATCTAATACACAATACAATCTAATAATACATCCCCCTATCTATCTATCTAATATACAATACATGCTATCTATATATATAGCTACCCTAATTCTAAGCTACAATAGAATAATTAAGACCACTTACCTTTGAGATGTTTCTTCAGATCAGCAACCTACGGTAAAAAAGATTAAAAACACAACACGTTTACATGAAATAACTAAACATTCTAAATATTCTAAATATTATACTCACCTTTCCAGCATGTCCCGTCCCAGCATGTCCCGTCCCAGCATGTCCCGTCCCAGCATGTCACGTCCTCCATGTTTGCCTCTAGTAAACATAAACCAAAGTGAAATAAACACAATCTACATTATACTTACCTTTCCGCGATGTCTCCGGCCTCCTCGTCTTCTCCGTAAGCATCCTCGCATTAAAAAAAAAAAAAGCGACACACATCCGCCCTGGCGGATGTCTCCGATGCTAATGACCTTCCAATGGAGTGTTCCAGAATAAAATTGGCAATGGCGGCTTCTGATTGGCTGAAAAGGCTGTCTATCAAATTCAGCCAATGAGAAGACCCCAATTGTGAACCAATGAAAAAAGTATACACCCCAAAATACAACGCTGATTGGATAACACACCTATCAATCTTTATTTGAACCAATCCTAAGGCTTTCCATTAGCCAATCACAATGGAATATACCCCCACGTAATGATTGGTGAAGACATCTGCGCCTTCCCATTGGCTGTAATATTGATTGATATTAACAGTAGCCATTGAGAATGCGCAAATCCTTCACCAATCTGTACGTGAGGGTGTATTCCATTGTGATTGGCTATTGTCAGTGCAACCAATCAGAATGCGCAGAGGCTCCAACCAATCACCCTGTGGGGGTGCGCCTTGTGATTGGTTTAAATAAAGATTGACAGGTGCATTATCCAATCAGAGTGGGATTTTAGGGTGTATCCCTTTGTGATTAGTTCACACATTGGCGCCTCCTGATTGGGTGAATTTGATAGACAGCATTTTCAACCAATCAGAAGGCACCATTGCTTATTTTCTTCCGGAAAAGTCTCCTGGAACCTCATTAGCGTCGGGGATGTCCGGGAGTGCGGATGTAAGTATATATATATTTTTTTTATACAGGGCATGGCAGAAGAGGATCCGGAGGAGGCCGGAGACATTGCGGGGAGGTATGTAGAATGTAGATTATGTTTATTTTATTTTGATGTATGTGTATTAATGTTGTGTTTTTTTTAACAGGTGCAGCGCCGGAGAAGGACTAAAAGAATAAGGACGGGACATGCCGGAAAGGTGAGTAGAATATTTAGAATGTATAGAATGTTTATTTTAGAACTGTAAACGTGTTGCACTAATTTTTTTTTTTTTTTTTCCGTAGGTGGCTGGTCTCAATGGACATCTGCAAAGGTAAGTGGTCTTAATTATTTTATTTTAGCTTAGACTTAGATTAGTTAATAGATAGATAGCATTTATTGTATGTTAGCTAGGGGTATGTGTTTTAAATAGATAGCATAGGATGTATTGTAGAAAGATTGTGGTATTTATTTAGATAGATTGGGGATGTATTATTATAAAGATAGGATGTATATTAGATTATGGCATTTATTTAGATAGATTGGGGATGTATTATTATGGATGTATTATTATATAGATAGGATGTATATTAGATTATGGTATTTATTTAGATAGTTTGTGTGATGTATATTAGATAGGGGTGTAGTGTTTTGTATTGTATGTAATTGTATTGTATTGTATGTATTTGTATTGTATTGTATTTGTATTGTATGTATTATATGTATTTCCTTTTCAGGTGTGTATTTTTTTTTTCTGTATTGAGGGGGGGTTGCAATGTTTTTTTTTCTTTTCTGTAATGTTCCTTTTTTTTATTTTTTGTGACTTTAGTCTTTTTTATTTTCTGTAATTAGAGTGGTGGGAGTTAATAGGGGGTAGGTAGTCTAGATGTTAATAGGTTAGTGTAGAGGGTGTTTAGTTGATATTTAATGTTTTATTGGGGGGTATAGTGCAGTTTAGTGTTTATACTTAGTGTCATGATGGTCCTTGAGGACCATCATGGCACTTATGTGGTTAATGTAGTGTTGTAACAGGCCCATAATGGTGTTAATATACCCTTATGGACTGATGGGGTTAAATAGAGGCTTATGGGGGTCTGTATTGACCCCCATGAGTGACAGGCTTAATGAAGGGCTTATGGGGGTCTCTATTGACCCCCATGAGTGACAGGGTTAATGATGGGTTTATGGGGGTCTGTATTGACCCCCATGAGTGACAAAGTTAATGAAGGGCTTATGGGGGTCTATTTTGACCCCCATGAGTGACAGGGTTAATGAGGGTTTTATGGGGGTCTGTATTGACCCCCATGATTGACAGGGTGACAGTGTATATTTTTTTTCTTTTACAACGGGTCCTTTAAGCACCTTTACGATCCTTTAAGGACCTGTAACGCGGGAATTTAGAATTTTGATTGCATCGGGGGTCCCCGATCGCGTGCAATCAGGACCCCCACTGCGATTGTTATTGTGGGGTTAATGCAGGGCTCCGAGCTTATCTCGGATCCCTGGGGTTAATGCGGGTTTCCAAGCTTATCACGGATCCCTTCTTGGGTAATTTGTACGTGGCTGGGCTGTGAGCCTCGTTTTCGTTTTTTTCGGCGGCCATATTTTCTCTCGCTTCGGTGATTTTCGTGTGTCTGAACTCGGGAATTTGGACTTAAATGGAGGTGTAACTTTACTTTCAGACGTCCTGAGTGCCCCCCCCACCTTGCTATGGGTAAGTTTTTTATGTAGTTTCTGTACATCCAGCTCAGAATTCCAAGAAAAACAGTTACACTGTATTCTGGGAAGCTGAGCAGGGACATGCAAGCTTTTTATGTAGTTTTTGTGAGTATTTGGTGTGTTTTGACTGTTTTTAGGTGCGCATGGATCCGCCATTTTTCGTGCGTGTGGGTGTTTGTTACGTTAAGGTTGGTTCCGACATTGGAACATACGACATTGGAGACTTCACCTTCCGCAAATGCGGACCCTCGCTTCGTGAGGGACCGCATTTGCGGACAAACACATACGACATGGGAGACTTCACCTCTGCTGGTCCTTCATGCAATCTCCAAATGATCACTGGTGCTGTAAAGGTACCCCCGATGGTCCATTTCGCCCTAACAGGGCTTACTCATGGGCTATTTTATTGCTCTATATGAGGAATGTTCTACCAGGTCTTGAGCTGTAAGATGATGGATCCTAGTTCTAGAACTGTTCATACATACAGTTATAAATTAGTTTGTATTGTACAGTGAGTGTACTTTATAGTGGTATTATATATATATACCTTCTGTAGTGTGTATACATGTTCTAGTGGGGATACATTATGGCATATAGAGATATTGCTATTTTTAAATAATATAGTTGGCATTATTTGCCTGGTTTTGTATATTTATCCCATAGTATTAAAGTTGCGTAATTCGCTAATATACATCCACAATTTGCGAACTGTGTCACACTGCCAGCTCTTGGAGCTTTAGTAAAAAAATGTTTCTTTGAGTAGGCATGCACCAATTTCAAGCCAGGGGAGGTGTGTAGGTGTGTGGGCAGGGATGCACCGGTTGGTCCGTGGCATTTTGGGCTGTGGTGAAGAACCCCGGGGGGGAGCTAAATTACAGAAAAGAATAAATGCAAAAAAATTACACAGCCCAAGTTCACTGCACCACCTGCATTATAACTGGTAGCTCCGCCTCTGCCATCAACAATTTTACAGCCCACACAAAGGGATGATAAATGTTAATGAAATGTATGTTCAGAGACAAAACAAAAAATATTGGTAGCATGATTCCAACAATCTTATTCTGATTCAGTGTTATAATTTTGTTTTCTCAATTGTGGAATTATATATGATAATCAGTACAGTTCCTTTAAATAAATATACAACTGAACAAAATGTGTTGATTGGCACTACATATGTAAAAGTATACATATGGTGGAACCTCCAAGATAGGGGACATAGGAACTGGGGGGGGGGGGTATTTCCCCCTCCAGATTATATGATATGGGGACACACAAAGTGACCAAAACTAATTTTATTGGGCACTACCAGCAATGTGTGTAGTACAGTATGTCTCTTCCAGACAAGTTATGTCCCATTAAAAGTCATGACTGATTTTGGTGCCATGATGGGACCCCATGCACCCACAAGTAAGTAAGTTTTTTGGGACTCTATCGCATCGGTTTGCTAATATCAAAGGCTATCAAATAGACATGGGATGTATTCTAATGATGGTATCAATTTTTCTTTCAGTTATGTGTCATTTTTCCCCTTTATGTATTATGTGTAATAAGGTGATTTGGGGTCATTGTAATAGTTTAAATGATGTAGTTGTGTTTCGGTCACAAAGGGTTGAGTTTTTCTACAATAATGTATATGGTGCTCAGAGCTGGCTAGGCGTGCATCCTCCCTGGCCTCAGATAGTCATATGGGGGAAGTTAGTTTATGGCTTTCTGTAAAAGGAGAGCTAGCAACTAGAGATGGTGGTTTGGCTATAGACCTGGGAGATGGTGTTTTGTGATATCTGTAAATGTATCTGAAGGAAAAATAAAAAAAAAGTGAGTCTGTTTGTACTTCTTTAGAGTACATGTTGTATTATTCTTACATCATAAGAAATTTGGGTCTGATGGTGCCTGCCTCTTCAGAAATGATGCTCAGACCTGAACTGTTTGCTGGGTTCTCAGATATTGAACGCAAAAGTCACGCCCTAGAGAGAGTAAATTGAGGTGTGTGTCTCCCCTCAAATCCTTGGGATGTAACACTCCCAATACATGTTGATAACAAATAGGTGTTAACTGTGGTACATGACATATTTTGCACAAAATATTCTTGTTAAGTAACATACCAATTGGTGTTTGCACTAGTGAATTATGAAGTCCTTACTCTAGAATGTATTACTGTATATATGTCATAGATACATTTTAATGACACCATAATGTTGAGCTCTTAGATGTTGATATTTGTGTCTCATGTGGCGTACCAATTGGGCTGTTGTATGTTGCTCACACTCATATCCCAGTTGGAAGTTTCCATAGCATCAAAGCAAAACATTCATAGCCATTTGAAGGCACTGGATGTTAACTAGATTTTTTTAATTTAAACAGTTGTTAATATAATTTTATACAGCATATAAGAAATGCCAGATGTTCAGCAAGCATTGCAAAGAAAGGGTTTAAACACTTAATTGGCCAAAGAAGTGCCACACTGGATTGACTCTGCTGGCATGCACCTCGGGCACTGCAGTACATTCATGTTTTTACAGTTATCTGCTCAGTGATTAAGCACTTTAGTGCAGAAGCAAATTCTACATTATGTCAGAAAAATGTGTTTAAACATAATCAAACAATTCATCTCTATAAAATGAAATGTTTTAAATTTTGTTATTTAAAAAAAGAGAACACAATCCATATACAGTAATATAAAGTACTTACAGTAAATAAAAAGCTCATACAAAATATGTTTTTTTTGGTATGAACAAAAACATATTTTCTTGATTGCATTTGAGATTTTTATATCCCTATCAATACATTTGTCAAACATGGTCAAAACAACTGCAATATATCTTGTTATCAAGTCTTAATGATGTCACCTGTATGTAATTGTTAAACATTTTACAGTATTTGTTAGTGTCTATTGTGTAATGCCTGAGAGTTAAAGGGTGAATTAATTTCAAGAATGCATACTCTTTAATTTATACACTACTCATATTAAACCACATGATTGGATCAATTCCTGGAAAAAGTCTGACAAAGAAATTAATTTCCTCTTCACGAAAAGAAAATTGGCGCTTGCAATTGGTGCATTTGCAATATATCTCTCTCTGCTTTGACATCTAAGAGAGACAAAATCAACATTGATAAACAGGTCATACTGACTTTTAAGGATAGATCATACAAAGTATAAAAGTACAATATGCACTTTTCTGAGAATTAATCGTATACACATTCATTAGTCTTGATGAGTAGAAACATTTCCAAAGAAACCACTTTAGTCCTGTGCAGACATGTAAGAAAGTTCAAAATTCCTCTTTGCCCTCAAATAATATTAATAATTATTAGTGCTATGGATTCTGGGTTGTGGCATGCAAATAGTTCTACCAGATTGTGCATTCCAATCAATCATCACCTTTATTAGATTAATACTTAGCTTCAGTTTAGAGACTTACTACAAAGCAGTAAGTGATCAGAATGCAGGTGGGGAGCAGCATCTCCCCATCAGCTGCCAAAGAAAGCTTAGAGAGATGGTTCCCCCAATTGCTTTCCAATCTCTGGGTGTATGAGAACTGCATACTTAAGCTTGCTATTCACACCCTGTTAGTGACTGTTTCCTTCCCCAGTGCGGCATTAGAGCTGTTTTATGAGTATCTCCTCCTGAGCGCTAAGTGAGCTGACAGTGTTGTTTTATTCAGCTGCGGTTTGCTTTGATGACCGTTCCTCTCTTTAGAACAACACAAAAAAACTAACATAAGTCAAGCTGTACTCTTTTGAGTAATTAATGTTCATTATTGCTTCTTAAGGTGACATTTATCCATGCATGCATATTTGGCACATGTTCGGTTTGATTCTATGCTATGCCCACCAGTGGATACCCATCTTTAACAGCCCAGCAGTTGGAAGCATTTATATGTTGTCCCCAAAACAATATCATCTACATTTAGGCATTCCCATGTCATCCCAAGTCTGTAATTTTCTGTAGAACCGGGTCTGTAGTTGCAACGGCTGCTTGTACCTTGGCCAACTCATCTACAGTGTAGCAGCAGACATGTATGCAGGTGTGATACAAGCCCTACCCTCCAAGACAGCAAACCAACACAACTTTCTGCAGGAGAGAGAAGCTCAACACTGGCCTGTCCAAGTAGCCGCCATGACCAGTGCCTCCATCTTCCACTGATAACCAAGGCTTCCCAGCTGATGTGGAGATGCTGCTCCCCCTGCATTCTATTTGCTTGCGGCTTCATAGTAAGCATCTAAACTAAAGTTAGTGTTACTCAAATAAAGCTGATGATTGGTTGGAATAAGAGGGACTAAAAAAAAACTCAAAAACTTGTACAGTTCCACTCACAACTATACAAGAGAGTTTCTGAAGCATAGTTTATTTACTATTTTCTAGTATATTAAAATAGCAATGGAGCACACAAAATATTACATTGTGACAAAAAAAAATTGTGTTGCACCCAACACTAAGAAATGTCTTCCAATAAATATATACTCTGTTTTCCTTATGCTAACACTATGAATTTGTAACTATAGTAGAATGGCTGTATAGTTGAGATTGAAAAAAAATACTTTTAGTCCATCAAGTTAAGCCTTTTTAGATCTGCTCTGATCGGCAATATGCGCAATAATTATGTAAGTATGTTTTTATTTATAGTTTTCATATTTATGCATATACATAGTGTACTCATGGTTCATTGCATGCAATCACATATATAGTTCTCAGCAGCGCGGGGTTGCCAAAAACATTGGTAACGCAATGTTAAAACTGCAGGCTCGAAGCGAGGGCCAGGCAATGAGCGCCGAAGGCATTCACTGTGCTGGTGGAGTTGAGCGCCGTAATTGCTCATCCCTAAGACCCGCGGGACTACACATCAACAGAAATCTCAATTACACAATTCACAATGCGAGACCCATAGCACATAATACAGTGCAAGATGTACGTCCTGTAACACTTTGCAAAAAAGAGAGCCCAAGCGATAAAAAAAATGGTGGCCGAAAAAAACGAAAACGAGGCTACACGACACCTAACCAAGCGAAACACCGCCAGGCACATAAGACTTTTACCCAGGAACATAAGAGGTACAAAATACACTATTAGGAAACACGGAAAATGCTCCAGACCCGCGTAACACATACACAATCACAGCCATTTTAAAACACTAACTTGCAACTAATAACATTACCAATCGAAAATGGCAATTTACACATTTAAACAAACGGTTTGCCCCCGCGCACACAACCTATTTATCCTGCACACTTGCCACATTGCTGACACTTACACCTCAGGTCACCAACAGTCCAAATGTACATTGTATGCTGCAGAAAAATCAAAACAGATTGTTAGCTCTTCAGGATATTGATTGCTGGATATATTAATTACAAATAGGTAAAGTATATTATATTTATTAATTAATTATTATAAAAAATATATTTTTATTAAAAAAAAGGGCAGGGGAGAGGCTTGCAATGAGCGCCAAAGGCGCTCATTGCGAGACACGCGATGAGCACCGAAGGCACTCAGTGCAGGGCTCACAGTGAGCGCTGAGGGTGCTCAGAGGAGCAAGAGTAAACAAGGGGAGAGGCTCGCAATGAGCGCCAAAGGAGCTCAGCACGGGGCTTGCAATGACTGCTGGAGGTGCTCAGACGACCAAAAGTACATGAGGGGAGAGGCCCGCAATGAGCACCAAAGGTACTCAGAGGACTAAAAGCCTTACAATGTGTGGCAAACAGTATTACCTGCCTTACAATTTTATAACCAACATTTTTTGATGGGCAAGTTGCTTGTAAAATATAATTTTCTAAATATTGTGTATCAAACAGGACCAGTAGGAGTCAGAGAAACTCAGTAGGAGACACATGAAACTATGAAACATGGCTCATATATGATATTGAAGTCTTTTCATCCAATTTACCATGTTCTTGTCATGGCTTTAAAAAAACATCTTGACCTAGTTACCAGGAAATCCACTTCAGTATAACTAAAAGCCAGTTAGGAAAGAGTTAGTGTAGATAAATTACACAGCAGGGAGATTTGCCAACAGCCTGCTAATCTGACTTAATTTCGCCCCCAATGATAGCTTGTCACACTATTAGAAACTATTTGAGCAGTTCACATGTTGATTGTACCTTTTTTCCATTATAGATAAAATCTTGAAAGATATATAAATATAATGTCAAATTAAAAGCTATCACATATTATATTACATAGGTATTATCAGCTATGAATGACTAAATATATTTATAATTTTATAAAAATATAATGGAATGAATTTAGAAGACTTACATTACACATATTTTAATGCAGGTAAATCATGCACTTTATTCTTATGTCATAGTGTCAAAACAACTAGTAGGTTTAATGTTACTCCCAAGCCAGCAATAGTGATATCCAGACAAACAGTATAAATAATTGTGCCTGAATTACCATAAATATTTTAACTTGGCAATAAATATTCGTACTTCTTTTTGTGTGATATTAAAGATAGTATTAGACGGAACTGTGTTTTGTGTCTCTCTTAAAAGCTCTTACCAACTCCCAGTGCAACATCACTGTAGACTGTGAGGCAGTTGATGAACAACTGAATTGACAGGGTGGAAGAGCAAATGCCCAGTAGTTTTTTTTAGAAAGACACTGCTACACAGTTTCTCGGCTGATTATTTCCCTTTAGCTTCTGACTTTTTGCAAAATTAATGATTTTATGTCTTAAAATATTAAAATCTCCCACCAGCAGTGTGCATGTAGAATGTCCTTGCCATAATCCACCATGGTAGAAGGGCAAACAATGACCTACGAACATGCAGAACAACCAAACTTTATTTTTCATCTGGATTAGCATATGCTAGTTTATTGTAAGATTTAAGATAAGATATAAGAACCTCAGAGGTTCTACTTTACATTCAGCATACATAATATATATGCCCTTAGCATGAATGGCAAATATATATTTTTTAAATATACTTTGTAGCCATCAGTTGGCATCCTTACATAGTTCATCCCAGTTGTATGTAGTCGTTATCCTTTTCAGGGTTTTCAGACTTTCTTAATGTAATTCATTGCTAGTTTATATATTTTTATTTAATGCAATATATATCTATTTATTAATTTATAAATATTGTATTCACTTATTCTTAAAAATGTATAGCCACTTTCTTAGTGATATAGTAGGAAGTGCTTGCACTATGGTAGCAGGAACTACCCGCTTCTCCATTAAATGAATTTATGACACTATGGGAAGCCAAGTGGTGGGGATAACAAGTGAAGTTAAAGGGACTCTTTAGACTTTTTGGTTTGTTTATATATAAGCATTTTAACAAAGTTAAATTAATTCATTTGATCCTCTTCAATATAACTTTATTATATAAAATTACACACACTTCCCTCACTTAATAGAGACCCACAGATTAACAATTTCTCAGGTTCTGAAAAAAAACCTTTCTCTCTATATTTTCCCCACTTTGCCCATCACCGGTGATGAGGAGCATTGTATGTCATGAGCTAATGACTCTTCCACAAGGGAGGTGATTAAGATTCAGACAGTGACATGTTGTTAGATAGTGATGAGACAATGGCATGTTGTGTGTTAGAAGGTCTAAAAGGCACAAAATGGATAGGATGTTCACACATACACAGCTCCTTTACACATTCTGTACTATGTGTTATTATAAATGATTACATGTGATGATTATGATTGAAAATCCTGTCAGTTTAGTGTTTTTGCTTTTTCTAATATACAACATGTCATTGAATGCTTGCGGTCTAACTGCATGACACTGGTAGTGTGACTCTTTTCCTTAGCACACACAATACAGTGCTGCAAGTCATAGTCATTTGCAATATGGCATTCTGCAAGAGAAACTAGAGGGGGAAAGGCAAAGGTCCCAGAAGGGGAGAAAATATTGTTTTGTTGGTTTCTTATAAGTTAGTGAGTGAAAATGTTATATAAAGATTACACTGAGGAGGATAAAATTAATTCAATAAACCTAGTTAAAATATTTACATAAAAAAAAAGTTTTGCCTGAAGAGTCCATTTAAATAACCTATTTCCTATGTCTTTATTGACTCTATTTATTAAATTTTAAGTTTTTTTTAATTAAATGTTTAAGTTTATGCTAAACTCCACTTAGATCTGCTTATCTATACCTAACTCATTTAACTACCCTTATCCACACCTTTGACGACAACTTAAGCTCAATAACAAGACCCTTCACTCTTTTGCAATATGTTCAAATAGTTTTTGACTTGTACCCCTGTAAACTCTGAATATGTTAGTGCTTTATAAATAAATAATAATATTAATTATTAATATAAATAATTATAAGAATAATAATAACCCAATGCAGTTTATATTGTATCTTGGATAAAAAGTTATATTTAGTGATCCTGTTCTATCTTGTACAACAGACCCATGCCTAGGGCACTACATGATTAGTTAAAGTGCAAATATCCTAATGAACCTTTTAGTTGTTGTTGTTGGCCATTCAATCATGTCCATGACCCTATCGACCCCAGCATGCCAGGCCCACAATCGCTATGTCTCGGCCTGGGCCTATCCATAAGGTAATCTTAGCAAATATACAGGAGTGGGTTGCCAGTTACTTCTCCAGTACACGACAATTTCTCTTTCCACACTGCTATGACATCCCCATCTTGAGTGACCCTACATGGTATGGCTTAATTTGTTAAGAAGATGGAATAATCCATACTCCTTTAAAACATACTGTATATTGCAAATGTTTATATATGTAGAATATGGCATCTATCACTAATAGCATCATAAAAAGTAAGCTGTATTGAATGGAAATATTGAAAATACATTCATATATTGTAAAGCAATGAAGAAGGTATGCCCTTCATCAACTATAAATACATTGTGGTTCCAGGCTTCAATATTAAATATCTATGACTTGATATACCACATCAACTTTTACAGATGAAGAAAAATGAATAGCTTATGACTATCTGCCTGCATGTGTGAAAATGAGTTTGCCCATCTGAAGTTTTCTTAAAAAATTGCTGCTAGGTTGTCAGTAGTTTAGAGTATCATATGCGTTAAACTCTTGGATAACTGCATTCCAATACTCTATACAATTGTTTCATTGTTTTACTTCCCAGCCTTAAACCTTATTGCTCACCACCATGACAAACTACTTACTAATTATATAATTTCAATTATTCATATGACAAGAACACAAGTTTTGTTCAGAAACTTAGGTACCCAACTATTGTGAATATATATCATGAATTCCAATTCACTGACATCCCCCTCAAACCTCTACACTCAAATAAACTAATCAGTAAATTGTCTATCAGCCCCATTAAATCCGGGTTGAGTGTTAAAATGTAGCCGAAAACGTAGATCTTAGAGAAGTTTGCTATACAATTAGACCCATAATGCAGCCTGCAGACTACTTGCGGGTTAAAACGCAGCAATGACAAGGAAAGCCTATGCGTTGAGCAACGTTGAACTTCGCGCCCGTAAATCCTTTGATCTGTCAAACCCGTAACTGCTACTTGTTAAATTTAGCTATTAAATTGCAAAGAAGTCACTAGCGAGCAAGCCCATAAACGCGAATGGAGCCCAAAGCCCAATGTGTGATCGAGAGGACCCGCAAGGGGATAAAGTCCAATACGTAGCACTTTTAATATCACCACACTACTGTACTTGTATTATAAGGGAGAGTGACGTTAGGTCTTAGAATTAATAGCACAACATACTCAAGCCCGCAAATCAGCTCAGAAAAATACTTCATTTCATTGATCCCAGCAATCAACGTGTTAATACATATCCTGTAACTCGTATGTAATAGAATATCATATTTGCGGCTTTATTATTATTGCATTGTGACTGGAATGTGGGTTCACTAATAGATCGTAATTGAACACCGTAAGACTTTGAAATCTATCCTCCATTTTCTTGTGATGCAATGCTGACGATATCTGTTTCCATTGGCTCCATCTAAACTCATAACTACCGTCTTGATTAATTGATTATGTTCTAGCCTGTAAAGTTACCAGCCCACAGATGGTTTATGGTTTTGCCTCTCCAGCTCATAGCTTGCAGACTTTCTTATTTAATAGCACCATAATTTAGGGAAATTTCAAGCACGCAGCCGTTACAAGCTTCACGTTGGAGTTACTGGCTTGGAATTGAATGTGGCTCTTTGGCAGTTGTTCTCAATATCCGGTTTTAGGACTGTTGCTAATCTGCTGGTCCTCTGGAGGAAAGAGAGATGAGAAGAACTCTTTAAAATTATTAATATTATTAGAGTTTTAGAAATATATGTTTTTAAAATGTATTCTTTTCCAATCAGTACATAATTTAGTGTGCCACATGAAGAATCACTATGTAAGAAATGGACTGTATCTCATACCTTTTCCTCAGAAGCATTGGAATTTAATCATTGGGTCTCTAAGAACACTTGAAGCTAACCAGTGTGTCCTCAGTAATAGTGGAAGGTTACCAGGGTCTAATATTTAATAAAAGGAGCAACTTAAAGGGAAAGAGTACTCAATTAATTTTGCTTTTTAATCTGTTAGAGCACTTAACACTAAATACATATCTGAGCAGGGCCGTATTTACATATGGGCTAAATGGGCTGCAGCCCAGGGTGGCACTATTTTAGGGTGGCAAAACTGAACTATTTGTGTTTTTTTTTGGGAAGCCCGATCCTACCCCATGTCCCCTAGGCACCAAACCCATGTCCCCTAGGCCCCCTGGAGACCCTCATCCTCACCAGGACCCCCTCTCTTACCCTGATCGGTGGGAGTAAAATATACATACATAATTTTAATTAATGTTTATTTTATATATATATGTGTGTGATATTCATTTAATTTACAATGGGGGCTGATTTCATGTCAAAAATGTAATAATTGCAGAATAAAGATGCCATCAGTACAATGTAAGTTAATTCACTTATTATTATGATTATTATTATTATTATTATTATTATTAACCCTTTGATTTCCACACGGCAGCAAATCAATAAAGCCCAGGGCGTCAAAACTCTTAAATACGTGTGTAGAAGAAAAAAGTAGAAGAAGAAAACTACTTTTTAGAACAAACAGGACAAAAAGTGTGACTCCTTTCTCTTACTGCTAGCTTTTGTTAGCCCGTTGAAGATGTCAAAACTGTCAAACAAATTATCAGATCTTCAACCAGAGAGACTGCAATATCGATGTTTGAAGCTCTGTCTTCTACCAGGTCCACAGAATGAGATCCAATGAATATGGGTTATCTTATCCATGCATCTTCTTCCCCTAATGCATTGTGGTAACTATTATTATTTAGGTTAAAAAGTAAAGCATATTGAAGTATATATAAATGTTATGCTTTCTGTCTGCCCATTTATACCCTTACTGTGTTCTAGAAAATTATGTTCACTGTGAAGTACACTGCAGAACTATCCATTTTTTATTGAAATATCTGTGGTATAATTCTGAGGAATATGGGATTTGTTTCACCAACCAGAGGCACGAAGAGTATAGTCACTTATCTAATGTAATGCAATAAGGCAATATATCATCTTGATGAATTTACTTATTGGTAAATGAGAAGATAAAGATATATTACGTCACTGCAGTTCTTATGTTAGTACATAAACACCAGGGGCCTCATTTGATTGAGCAATTATAAGTAACAGTAGCCCGTAAGGGAGGCCGTAAGTTATGTTGCTACTCAATTGGCGTTTTTTGCGAGCCACAAACGGCCTACATGTTACGGGCTTGAAATCCTTGCAGTTGTTTAAACCCGGAACATACAGCCCATCAAAGCCTTTGATCTTTCACGTCCACAAAAGTTCTGATCGCTAAAATCGCAAATCGCTATTCAGTTGCTAAAATCCCTCAAGAACGAAAATGCATTCAGGACCTGCAAAGGGTTTACAGACTAGTTTGTAACACTGCAAAAAACAATAAAAACACACCAATGGCCTTTAAAATATGTCCAAAGCAATGGAAGGCATTACAATTACTTGCACAACAACTCCCAATTATCAGATAATTAAAAAAAAAATGTTTTTATTTTTTCATATGTTGAAATGAACAAGACTGTTGAAGAGGGCAAGAGGCTTGTTTTTAGGAAAAAGGGGATACCTAAAGGGAGTAATGTCATGGTCTAAAATAAGCATGATGCATAGCACCTACCAGGGTCACTACACCACTGCAACTGGAATCTAAAAGAACGATCATCAGAAATCACTCCATTTAATTGAAGAAACCATTAATGTGCACTTACAATTTGTCTAGATCTGCTCAATGAAACAGATGCTTAAACCTCTGGACTGTGGAATCCAATTCAGTTTAACACATAAAGTGTGCTCCCAAAACAAAAATCTGAAAATAGGGTTAAATAAAAAAAAGGTGAAGGAGTATAAAAAATAAAAAAACATGCATGTACAGTACAGTGCTAAATACTGTTACAATATACCGACTCACCTGATTTCCACCTGCAAGCATTACTAACCATTAGCTAGTTCTCAGGATAACTCACTGGCCATGACCATTAATAATGATGTGTCATCTCACAATAAATGCTAAATTGATATTGTTCATCAACATTTAAATCACATCCATCATCTATACAGATGTTACCACATACTCATGATATCGGCAATATGGGGAAATACCCATTAATACAAAGAGGACACAAAGTGCATGACCTCCGCATGATTGGCGGAGATGCTGGCCTGGATCCCCCAAAGACAATCCATCTGCTGCAGCATGATGCCCAGCATCTCCACCTGTGCAGCCTGGCTTAGTGGATGGAGGTCTGGGGCTATTGCTGGGTGAGGAGGTGGCGTTGGTGGTAGCCAAGTGGGGAGAGTCTGGGACTCAGCTGGAGCCTCGCTCCTTGAGGTTGGTGGTGGTGTTGCTGGGCCTGGTGGTGGTGGCTAGTCTGCGGCAATCGTGAGCTGGTCCCTCCAGTAGGAGGGCCCTGGTGAGATGCTCAGTCTCTGGATAATAGTATGATGAATAATAAATTGCTTTGTGTTCATTCCTAACTATCTGACATTTAGTCTTGAACCTGGATGATTCGCTTAATTGCAAGTATGAGTAGCTATCATTTCCTAGATTTGATCTATTCTTTGATTCTTGATTTTGATTGTTCTTGGCTCTTAACGCCATCTTGATTCCGGCAAGACAGTCAATGCATGGGCGGGTGACTGCAGTGGCCACACCCATACATAAACTATCTATTGGTTGATTACTGTTGTTGTGCCCAAGAATGACAGTGATTTGTCAGCTTCATGGATTTAATGAGACATCCATCTATCCCTTGTTAATTCTGTAGAGCTAACATGTCAGTGTCCTTGTTGGTCATCATGTACATGTGTAGTGTGTGATGTACATGTGGTGGCATGTTGGTGTATGTGATATTCACCTGACATGGAGGCTGGATCCTGCTGGGCCACCAGGCCTGAAGCTTCAGCGATGAGGACCTGGCTCAGAAGGTCCTTGGCCACCCTCTTCCAATCATTTTAACTCATAGTCTCTTTGGGGCCACTACTTTGTGCTGCAGCTTGCTTGACCTCCTTGGCAATCATCCTCCTCACCTTGGCCCTGATGTTGTCAAAGCAGTGCTTCACAGACCTCACATCCCTTTCTGCTGTTCTGACTGCGATTACTGCGGCTAATACCTCCTTCATGCCTGGGCTCTAGGGCCGGGCTTAACTTCCCTCCCCCGCTGCAAGGAATATGGGGCATCCAAGGCACTAAAGAGGATCACATTCTCCTGAAGCATGTAGTTCAGGGCCCTGTGTTTGCCCTTAGCCTCTTGCCATCTGAACTGTGGACGGGGGTCCTTGAAGCCTATCCCTCCCCCGAACTACCACCCTCACCTGGCATCAGGCCCCTCCCCATCTGTCGCCTATTCCTCAGGGCACCCTGCCACCACCCACCTCCTCCACTCCACTATCCTCTTCTCCTCCGCTCAACACCTACTTCACCACTCACTCTGCTCTCCACCTCCTCCACTCCTCCACCAGTTTCCTCCACTCTCCAGCTCCTCCACTCCTCTACCACTCTCCTCTGCTCTCAGTTTCCTCCTCCAATTCCTCCCCCAACTGCACCTCCACCGACACTCCTCACCTCCTCCTCCTCTCCTCCACCACTCTCCAGGGCCACCTCTCTCCCCTCCCTCTCCTCCTCGCCTCTCCCCATCTCCTCCTCCCTGCCTCACAACTCCTCTCTCCTCTTCTCTCCTGCCTCCATTTAAATCCCAAAAAGAATATAAGGATAAATAAAAATAAGTGTTTCTGTATATATATGAAGGAAAAAAATATTGTTTTACGTGTATTTATTAACTGTTGGGGGATGGGATTTGGGTGTGTGTATGGAGTAACCTAGCTCTCGGTGTATCTATGTGCGTAATTTAATTTATGTGTATTTGTATTATGTGTAATCTGTAAATATGTGTAGTCCACGTTTTTGTGTAAATTCGTAAATAAATGAATATAAAGCAACAAAACCGCAATATACTGCTTTGAAAACTCTCCTACTCTCACTCAAACCACCAACTCCGGGACCTGCATGCTACTTCGTCAGAATCTACAAGACAGTCAATGCATGGGCGGGTGGAATATAGCTTTATTATCTCTCTCTGTCAATCATCTTCAGCTAGACCTCTTACTATTGGCTAAGAGGTCTGCCGCGCACTCGATTATACCGTGATTGGATCGTAACTGCGAACCGCATCTAGTCTAGCCTATTAACAGATTGAGGCCGCAAGTGGGGTTTACGGGCTTAAGGTCTCGGCTCATAACTTGTACTTTTGTTCAATTGAATAGCACCGGAATGGTAGACGACCACGAGCGTGCAACAGGCCCGCAGATATTTGGTCTATATACCGCGAGATGAGGCTTTCAAATGTAATGAGGCTCCAGGATTGCTATACCACTATTGTAGTACAATCCTTTTCTCACGCTGCTTTCTTTATACCTGATGAAGTCTTGGTGAAAAAAGCTTTTGATCCTGGTTAGAAATGTTTTCTACTATACTATTATGGTCCTTTGCTTTTTCCACCTTTCCTTATGTGCTTTAGTTACATTTATATCAATGAGTTAATGCTGCACTATTATAGGACATAATTTTTTGCTGTTTTCTCTTTACTTGTTTGTGTTTATTTAGGTATTAACATGTTTTGCATCTGTCTTATTGCTACATCTGAAAGCATGTTTTTTGTTACTGTTACCATGTAGACATGTGAATAAGGTGTTATACCTTTATTACATAAGCAGGAAGTAATTAATAATTGTATTTAATATTTCAGAAAAATACTATAGTGATTCTTTTTTAAATGTTATAATGTGGCAGTTGGCTCCAGAACATCTGCTATACTGCTGTCCATTAGGATATACCAAAGAAAGAAATAGTGTTCAGTGTGAACCCAGATGCTTTTCTCCACAATGGGAACGCTTTCTCATCACTACTACAAAACTAAACTAATCATGGTCTCTTGTGTTTCTTTTTGAGTATAAATTCATATCCATCATTTATTATGAAAATGTATGAAAGTATTCACTGAATAGATTATATGCAAAACTATTTTCTCATAGGAAACTCCCATAGAATAGGGACCCATGTCATACTTATATTCATTTTAGTGTGGCATGTGTGTTTTCACTAATGTTAGTGAAGACAAAATATGGAGTATGAAGAGTTAAAGGCACTTACGTTTTTTTAAGCTCTTCTTAAAGAGCCCTAAAAATGGCTATACATTATACTATCCATCTTTTTCTGAAGTATTCACTATTATTTGTGCTGCATTATTATGCAAGTGAATTAAAGTTAAAATACTAATTAGCTGCTTTGTAGTGCTAATCAATCGCACTCTTTTTGCAAATACATCACATTTAGTATTATAATTGTCAAATTACGAGACGTTGTCACGCTTTGCGCTGTTGCAAACTACTTAGTGAAGCGAGGCGAGCAGTTGAGGCATTAAAACTTGCAGCACTTAGGCGATGAGAGTAGCCTGTGAGCTGCGCAAAGTGAGGCGAGCAGTTGAGGCACTAAAACTTGCAGCACTTAGGCGATGAGCGCAAAAGATGCTCATTGCCTGCGAGCCTCGCATAGCGAGGCATGCAGCTAAAGCATTGAAAGACGCGGGACTTAGATGAAATGAGCGCCGAATGCCCTCCTGCGAGCCTCGCAAAATGAGGCGAGCCGTTGAGGCATTGAAAAATGCGGGACTTAGCCTCCAAACAGTTAGGAAACGCTGGATTGCCTTAGGCTGCAAGCAGTTCAGGAACGCAGGACTTAAGAAAGAAAAATAAAATTAAAAATTAAAAACACACACACAGCACGGGGGACAATCAGGATGTCTGGGAGTGAGGTTGCACGCAAATTTAAACAGAACGTGGTGAGTTTTGGTAGTCTAAAATCCGCTAAGCGAGAAAAAAAATGCCCGCCGAAAAAAATGAAAACGAGGCTACACGACCCTGAAGCGCGCAAAACACAACCAGCAACGTACGAGGTAGAAAAACACACTGATAGGAAGGAAGCAAAATGCTTGCAAGCCGCATAAGACATAGACTATCGCCGCCATTTTACAACACTAACTTACAAATGTACACATTACGATTCTGAAAGGCATTCCTGCCTAAACCAATGGTTTTGTCTTGGGCACGCAGCCTATATATTGGGCACACTTGCCACAGTGCTGACACTTTCTCCTCAGGTGATGACAGTCTGAGTGGACAATTTCTGTTGCCGGAAAATCCAAAGAGATTGTTAGCTCTGCAGGATATTGATTGCTGGATATTAATTACAAATAGGTAAAGTATATTCATTTATATTACTAATCATTAATAAATAATGATTAAATTAATTATTATAATTTATATATATATATATATATATATATATATATATATTCTTAGTTAAAAAAATGTACGCACAAACGTATAATTTACACTGCCTTTACTTTATGAATACATTCATGCTTAGCTCTTTGTAATATATTTATTCATTGATTAATTAAGTATTAATGTACATTAATTTATTAATTAGTAATTAGTAATCATTATCAAAAAATGTTTTGTAAATTTTAAACTGCCTTTTAGTTATATTCTTATGGAGGGAAAAAGGATCAAGTATTTTTATTTTGAATTGATGACAGTTATTGATTAATAAATGTATATTAAGATATTGATTGATTAATCATTACAAACAAAAAACTTTACATTTTACACTGCAATAAAAATAACAAGTTTTAACCTGCACTTATATATCTGCCTTACTGCTCATTCCTGTACATTGCTTTTGGAACCATTAATTAATAATAATTTTTATAATGGTTAAAAAAATATGTACATTTTAAAAAGCACTTAGATATCTGGGGTGCTTATAATTGCCTGACAGGGATTGGACCTTCAAAGCACTTACGGTACATATTTGAAGCAGTTTCTTAGATTCTGACACGTTCTGCTACATTATATATTTCATACTGGTTTTATTTATGAATGTATTGATGATTACGCGTTTATGTTTTGCATGTATTCCAATTAAACATCATACTTTCAATGAGTCAGGAATTAATTGAATACAAACATTCAAAATTATTTTCATGTCATTTTAAAGATTCCTCATCTCTACACCTGACTGAAGACAGAGAGTGACCTCTGCAAGATTTTATCTGCAATAAGATCAATTACACAGGTATATGATTTTGTTTTGCATTGATGACAGTTAATGATTAATTAATTAATTAACCTATATTCATTTAATATTTAATTATTCATTAAAGATTAAAAAAAAACCTCTTTAGGTTTACCATTGATGACAGTTATTGATTAATTAATTAACGTATATTCATTTATTAATGACTTAATAATTAATTATTACAAAAAAATAAAATATTCATATATTTATCAATATATATATGTGCAGCTCTTTCGTTTTTAATGTATGCCAATAAAAAAATTGATTCATTAATTTCATGTAAAAATCACAAATGCTTTTCTAATAATTTTACTCTTTCATTACTGCTATTTAGGTTTTGCATTGAGGGCAGGTAAAAACAATATGTACAATACAAAAAACATTATATCTTACACCTGTATTTACAATTACAGATCACAACGGCGGACAATGGAGACGACAGGATTGAACGCAAAAGAAGAGCAGCAAGTGAAAGGAAGCAAAGGTGGAGAGATGCACAGTCCCCCGAGACTTCCCAATGCTTAAGAGAAAAAGACAGACAGAGACTTTTAAATAAAAGAAAAATGAGTAAGAAAGCACAAAGTCAGTGTGCTGGAAATTCAAAGAAAAGAAAGTAAACAAAAACATTTCTGTGAAACATTACCTAATGACCCAATATTGCCTCATGACACCAATGTTCATAAATGACACCAATGTAGATATAGTAAGTTGTAGTGATATCTATGTTGAGGAAGCTCAGGATAGTGCTTTAATTACAGCACTAACAGTAGACACTCATTATTGTGGATTGGTCAGTTTTGTAGGGTCTATCATTTTCGCAAGGAAAGACGAACTGAGGAAGGCTTCATTAGTTGCTGTCAAAAAGGCAAGGTAAGACTTTCACAAAAAAAACATCACATCTTATAACAATATTGCTTCTATGAGTGCTACATTAGCAGAAAATGTCCCAGGACATGGTCCGTATTGAGTTCAAAGACAAATTTACCACCGCACTTCACATTTACACCCACAAGAAGGAGAGCAAAGGTGCACAGTTATATGTCTTAGATACAATGGAAGCTGTTGAACAACGGATGACACTTCCAGAAAATAAACAGTGTTTGCTCATGGTCTTTGAACAGCTGGATAAACTTATGGCCAACAACCCATACAGTCAAGCATACAAACAATTAGCAGAGGTTGAAAAAGAACAACAGCAACATGCTCAAATACATAAATTGCCAATGTTAAGAGTAAATATGGTTTTGAAAAGAGATTACAATACTGATCAAAGATGGTATAATTTACCAACAGTAAATGAGGTTGCCATGGTCTTTAAAAATGAGGATGTGAACCACCTTTTCAGCACGATATTAGAATATATCCATGCAATAAGGACCATCCTTTTATAAACATAAATATATTAAGCTGTAATTTGGATAGAATGAAATATCCCTTTTTCTTTCCAAATGGTGAGCCAGGATGGGAAACAAAATTAAGTTATCCCAATAGTAAAGATTGTGTTAGAAGCAATTTTTCTATGCTGGAATATAAAGTACAAATAAAGTGGTACAAACTGCTATTCGGAATCATTTTAATCCTATTTTATGTGGGTTCAAACACACACATCAATGGATTATTGATTCCTATCTACAAGTCGAAGCAAATAATCAAAATTTTATCATATTTCAACAAAACGAGCTTTGCTTAGAACAATATTGTGGATTGATGGATTATGTCACTGAATTGGCTACCAATAGAGACATTCCAGCTGGAAGAGCAATCATTTTGCCATCCATTTTCTAATATGCAAGAAAGATACAATGATGCAATGGCTATTGTCACAAAATCTGGAAAACCAGATTTATTATTACATTCACATGTAATCCACAATGGCCAGAGATCAAGAAAAATTTGAATCTTGGACAAAATACTTCTGATCGACCAGATTTAGTGGCAAGTATACTGAAAATAAAACTCAATTCAGGAATACATGATATAACTAAAGCAAAGTTATTTGGAAAATGTGTGGCTTTTGTTTATACCATTGAATTTCAAAAAAGAGGCCTGCCACATGCTCACATACTTTTAATCCTGCAGGACAAAGATAAATTGAATACTGCAGAGAGTGTGGATTCTGTAATTACTGCAGAACTACCACATCCAGAAAAATATTGAAAACTTTATGAGATTGTAACACACAGAATGATTCATGGGCCATGTGGAGATATCAATCCAAAATCACCATGTATGGAAAATAAAAAACGTACAAAAGAGTTCCCAAAACAATTTCAAATGCAGACTTATGCTAATTGTGATGGATACCCTTTGTATAAAAGAATAGAAGGACAAACAGCTATTATTCGTGGCCAAAAGGTTGATAAAGATATGTAGTTCTATACAATCCACATTTGCTGATGAAGTACAATGCCCACATAAATGTGGAAGCTTGCACTGCTATTAAATCCATCAAATATATGTATAAATATATATACAAAGGATATGATGCAGCAACTGTTATTGTGCAAGGTGACCAAAACAAAAAGGAAAATCCAATTTTACATGACGAATTTTCTAATTATTTAGATACTCGCTATGTCAGTGCTCCAGAAGCAATGTGGCGTCTTCTGAAATTTGAGATGCATGATCGGTCCATTGCTGTGTATTGATTAGCTGTACATTTTCCACAAAGTTTGTTTGCTTTACTGCAGGCAATGAAAGAAATGCCTTAGCCCAAAGTGAACATCGAGCAACAACACTTACTGCTTGGTTTCAATTAAACTGCCAGGACACTGAGGCCAGATAATTTTTATACATTGAGATTCCATATAACTATGTATTCGAAAATGGCCAATGGCGACAACGAAAAAGAGATACTGATAAAATTATCCCACAAATTTATACCGTCAGCCCAAAAGACTTTGAACGTTTCAGTTTAAGATTACTTCTTTTACATGTTCCCGGGGCACAAAGTTATGAAAATTTACGCACAGTGAATGACATTGTTTATGATACTATCCTATTAGCTGCAAGACATCAAAACTTCATAGCAGATGATACAGAATGGGAAAGGTGTTTGGAAGAAGCAGCACTATGTCAAATGCCAAAGCAAATGAGAGAACAATTTGCATCGTTTGCAATGTACCTGATGCATTTGCTTTGTGGGAAATATTTGAATTAAATATGTGTGAAGAC
Organism: Discoglossus pictus; assembly: GCA_027410445.1. Taxonomy (NCBI): domain Eukaryota; kingdom Metazoa; phylum Chordata; class Amphibia; order Anura; family Alytidae; genus Discoglossus; species Discoglossus pictus. The sequence continues at coordinate 227,272,188 of CM050165.1, read as the reverse complement.
TTCTTGAAACATTACAATGAGGCCACTGCACTCTTAAAAGCATTAATGGAAATTCAAGAAATATTTCTTGCTCATGGATTAAATTGTGCAAGTTTTAATTTGCCTGATCAATGGCTTATAGATGAATTTAACTTTAACTTTTGACTATGACACTGAGCTTCAAAAACAAAAAACACAAGAAAAACTAGCAACTTTAAATACATTACAATTGCAAGAATTTAATGCTATCACAAATGCTACAGATGATGAAATGGTCAAAGACAGTTATTTCTATCTAGATGGCCCTGGTGGATCAGGAAAAACGTATCTGTACAATTGTTTGATGATTTACATTTGAGAACAGGGTCAAATAGCAATGCCATTTGCAACAACAGGAATTGCTGCACTTTTGTTAGAAGGTGGCAGAACTGTGCATAGTGGATTTAAACTGCCAGTTCCCATTTTAGAAACAACAGTGTCAGATATTCGACGGAATTCTTTACAAGCAAAAAAAATTTAAAAAAGTAAATTAATTATCATAAATGAGGCAACAATGATGACATATCATGGCTTGCAATATATTGATAGGTTATTCAAAGAAGTGATGGATAATAATTTGCCAATTGGTGGAAAGGTAATGTTGTTAGGAGGAGATTTTTGGCAAACATTACCTGTTGTGCCACATGGAAATAGGACTGACATCATTGAAACATGTATCAAGACAAGTAAACTGTGGAAAATATTTACACACCTGAAATTAGAATTAACTATGAGATCTGAAGGCCAAAATTAATTAAATCATTGGCCAATTCAAATTGGAGAAGGAAAACTTCCACAAATAAATAATTTACCTGATGATAGCATAGAAATTCCATCACAAATGGTTTGCAAGGAATCACACATATTGGCAATCTTTCTAAACACTATCAATAACTACAATTAGTCAGACATTGCAAACAAAGTGATATTAACATCCAAAAATAGAGATGCCTTGAATCTAAATAACGGAATTTTAAAATTCATCAACGCATCCCAAAAACATTAATACAGTGCAGATTCAATTCTGACTGATGATAAAGACAGTCAATCTAACTTTAGCGTAGAATTTATCAATTCTTTAACACTATCTGGAATGCCACCACATGTTTTGCAATTGAAAAAAGGGGCAATTGTGCCGGATTTAAAAGATAATTTCAAACATGCAGAAATTATGAATGGTACCCATAAAGGTGACTGAGTTTTTATACCAAAAATTGATTTAGCTCCAACTGAGAGTGGTTTGCCTTTTGACCTTCAAAGGAGATAATTTCCAGTTATCATGGCATTTTCCATGACCATAAAAAAAGCCAAGGACACATTTTTAAGTCTGTTGGTATTTTTTTACAGGAACCTGTTTTTGCACATGTACAACTCTATGTTGCTTTTTCAAGGTGCACAAATCCAGATGACATTAAAGTTTCAATTGAAGACAACCCAAGTCAGGGTGATCTAGTACAGGATGGACACATTTTTACCAAAAACATTGTGTACTATGAGGTTTTGTAAACATAGAAAACAGTGGTTTTATTTTGAGGACAAAATTTGATGTCACTCAGGCTCTTTTTAGAGGACCACTATTTCACATAGGAAACTCTACGTCCAATTTTAAAAAACTACAACAATAACGTAAAAAAATGGAAAAAAAAAAAACAACAACAAGAATAAACAGTGGTTATATCCCATCAAAAGTCTGCTGGGCTCTTTTTAAGGGAACCACTTGGACATACAAAAAATATTGGAATGTCTTGGAATTGGCCTTTTCCAGGATTGGCCGCACAAAACACTTATGTTGCATTTTCTTACTTTTACTGTTTAAATTTGAATACATTAAGTTCATGTTTGTAATGTTAAAACTGTTTTTCCAAGGTCTAAAAAGTTGTTTCATTGTATGTAATTAAGGGTTCATGTTAGTAGGAGGATGATCATTTGTTGTAAAAATGAAGTAATCCGATCTCTAGTTAATGGGGTCAGGAAGGAATTATTTTTTCCCCTCTTTTGATACAATTGGCTAAGTTTTAATGTTTTTTTTTACGGTTTGCCTTCCTTTGGATTCAATACCTATGTGGTTTACATGTACTTTAAATAAAAGTTGCATGTTACAAAGCATTATATAATGGTTTAATATACTCATTCATACAACGTTGATCTACTGTTATGTTACTCATCCATACCTCAGATTTAAAAATGTTAGTATTGTTAAAAACAATGGTTCACTAATGTTTCAAATATAAGTTGCATATTGCAAAGCATTATGTAATGGTTTACAAAATGTATTCATACACACTTCATCTATTGTTACATTATTCCTGCATACATGACGATTAAAAAGGTTAATATGGTTAAAAAAATATCGTTTACCAGTTGTTGAAATACAAGTTGAATGTTAAAAAAATAAAAAAAAGTTATTATCATTGTTGTACTTCTTTCTACATAACAAAAAGGTTAAGAGGGTCAGAGATTAACATTGTGTGTCAAACAGCATTCCAAGCCTTACAAATGTATTGCCGTCATTTTTGACGGGCAAGTCGTTATTAAATATATAAATAAGCACAATGCAGCCGTAATGTTATTATACAATTAGGTATCCTCACTGCCCCTTATCAAGCACAATGTCAGTGCATTAACAAACTGAGCATCAAGTTACCATAATAACTCTGTGAAAAATGCTGAATACCTCAGGAAGGATTCAGTGTACAGAAAAATTACTAGTACAATGTATATCCAGTTGTAATGCTCTTTAAGGAGAAAATACTTTGTTAAGTGTAAGAAACTTAAAACAAAACATCTAATATAAAAATATGAAACTGTAAAAATTGTGAAAAAATGGGTTTAAGGGATTATATAAAGGTTTAAGCATGATTACGAGGGGTTAAGTGGAATTACAAAGTATAATACCCATATTTGTTATATTTTCTATGAAACCTATTTATCAAATTTGTACATATTAAAGCAGTCATAAACTTGTTTAATAGATGATAAAAAAAACACAAGGACCAGGTGGATTTTCAAATTCATATTGCAAAACATTTGCAGAACTCCTAACCCCTCATCTAGTAAAAACTGTTAATGCTATCATGAAAGGGAATGCCCCCAGAGCTGAATCAAGTGGATCTAATTTTCTTCCCAAAAGACGGACGAGACCCGTTAGTGGTTAGAAATTACTGTCTGATTTATTTGCTAAATGGTGATGTGAAGAACTTAGCCAAAATGATGTCAACAAGAATTACTAAATTTCTCCCAAGGCTCATACACAAAGACCAAGTAGGCTTTATCCTTTTCAGGCAGGTGGGAACAATATAAGAAGGGTCCTAAATATGCTTCACTGAGCTCAGAACTCCTCCCCTCATGTGTACATTAGCACTAGACATAGAAAAGGCATTCAACTCTGTCGAATGGCCATATTTTTACGCAGTTCTATCTCAGTTTAGTTTTAAGGGCCACTTTGAAATTCTTATTAAAACTTAGTATAATTTTTCCAAAGCCAACCTGAAACTACCGGGTCTGAACAGAGAATAGTTAAATATTCAGAGGGGCACGAGACAGGGTTGCCCCCTCTCTCCCCTCCTTTTTGCTCTAGCCATAGAGCCTTTAGCTCAAGCAATCAGGTTCAATGCAGACATCCATGGATTCAATATAGGCCTACATCATTACAAATACTGTCTGTTTGCCGATGATATCCTATGCACTTTATCTAATCCCACCACTTCAGTACCTAATTTAACGAACACAATTAAAATTTTTAGCAGATTTCATGTCTTAGAGTGAATCTAGAAAAGACAGAGGCTCTTGGTTCTTTACTCTCCCAGACTGAACTAGAATACCTCAAGAACTCTTACAATTTTGCTTGTTCTAAAAATTACAAAAATATCTAGGGGTAAACATTACCCCTACACTTTCGGACCTCTACAAAACCCAGTTACCTTCCCCTCTTTAAAGAATTGACATCAGATCTTAATTAATGGACCAAACTTCAAATTTCCTGGACAGGCCGCATTAATTCGATAAAAATTAACATTCTCGCCAGGATTCTTTACCTCTTTAGATCTTTGCTGATAGCAGTAATAGTAAAAGATCTAGACAATTTCCAGAACTACATTTTTAAATTTATATGAAATAATAAGCTTTCTAGAATTGCCAAATCCTTAATTTATAGACACAAATGCAAAGGAGGACTCTCCTGTCCAAATTTAAAACTTTATTAAAAAAGTGGCACAAATTTAATTTATTTTTTTAGCACATTCAAATACCCATGAGCCAGCCTGGGTTTCTATGGAGAATCTACAAATGAAACCCCTTTCCTGGGATACAATAACCTGTCTCCCTAAACCACTTTATCCAAATACGAAACATCATAACCCCATGACTAGGCTTTCCCTAGCATGCTGGACATGGGTTATCTCTAGATTCCAACTCATGACAGATCTTTATCCCCTCACTCCAGTTCTCCACTCTTCACAAGTTCTGAAAGGTTTACATTTAGATTTTAAGACTTGGTGGACCTCCAAGGGGTTAGATCACTTAGATCCATAGATTAAAGATGGAAAAATTCTCATGTATGAGCAGTTTAGAGATATTTTCGGATTGCCCTTGAAAGAACATTTTAACTTCTGCAGATTGAGGTATCATATTACTACCTTGGTAAGGAATTCAGAACTGCTCAGGTGAAGTTGGCTTTCACGCATTTGTAAAGATGCCCCACTAACAAGAGGAATTTTAGGCTTGTTATATACAATTTTTATCTCCCCTCCTAAAAACTTCAAACCTAAATTCATGATAAAGTGGGAGACAGATATAGCTATTGGGTGGGACCTTCCGAAATGGGAAAATGTCTGTCTCAACTTATCAAAAGGCTTCCTGACTACAGTTTACTAGAAACCTCCCTAAAAATTCTACATAGAACATATTTTACACCAGACATAATCCACAAGCTAAGACCCCAAGAAAGAGCTAACTGCTTTAGATGGTGCTTAACCACTGGCACTTTTCTACACATCTGGTGGACATGTCCTAAAACTCAACATTTTTGGAACAAAGCATTTCCATTAGCCTTCAATCTTATTAACACACCAATAAATCCTTCACTAGAACTAGGCCTTATAGGCTCACATAACACGGACATTACAAAAATCTAAAATAAACTGCTTCAATTTATCTTGTTGGCTTGTAGAAATCAAATAGCTAGAAAATGGAAAGACAACTCACTAAGCTTTCAAGAAACTTTTAATAAAAATACATTTTATCATGATTACTGAGAGACTGACCCATATACTATCTGATTCCTACCCCTCCTTTTTAGAAATCTGGGGCATTTTGATAAGCTTTTAATATAACATATCTTTATAATTGACAAACATAAACCTTACCCTACTCCCAAAAATGGCATTAAAGATATTATCCACTATACACAAGATGAAAAGAGCTTGGGGGTCTTGGACCTGCGGCGGCTCTTGGAAACCGCACTAGACAGTAAGTGATCTTTACCTCTTAACCTCTCTCTGCATTTACAATATAAAAAATGATCACTTTAATGGACGTTTGTAAAGTGGAGACCTACCTTTCCCTTTCCCTGTCTTCCCCTTTACATGCATGTATTCAGATACTAGAAATTAAAAATGAGACTGTATTTAAACTGCATAAAAAAGGTTAAGGGACCACTGTAGTCCTATGCTCTTTTGAAAAACTACCCTTGAAAATAGCTAAATGTTTTTATAATGTAAAAAAAGGATTACAGCCTTTACATTAATTTTAGTCATAGCCCGAAAGTTGAATCTAATGCATGATCATATGTTTAATTTACTGTTTCATAAAACTGTGACCATATCATGGAATGTCCATAGTTTAGTACTTTACATTAAGTTTGATGCAAATTTGGCTAATACTTCACAATTACATTAGTGTCATTGTAAAATAAGTGTAAAAACTGTTGAATATTAAGAATGCTACAAAAAATACTGAAAATTATGGTAATTTATAAAAAGTTATTGTAGGTTTATCTGTTTGATACCTATAAATTTAGTCTAAAAATATGAGTGGAAATGGTTCGGCTTTAAGTGTTTTCAGCTTTCTGATGCCAGAAAATATTTGCCATTTGATATATCTACAGCTTTATGTTTTAATATTTACAATTGTGAGCGCAAAACCAAAAGGCAGCTCAAAAACAGATAAACAAATTCAGAAAACTTTTTGCTGACTGTAAAACATAAGATAATTTTAGCAGTTATACAAAGCCATTAATCTGGATATTTATTAAAATATCAGTTGAGTGCTGGTATCAAAAACTAAGATTTAATTAATTAAAATTTGCACTACATTATGCTACTTCGAAGTTACTAAGATCAAAGGGAGTATTACATGAAAAATTACTACTTGCTTATTCTAAGTGCACTAAGTATTTCAATGATGTTTGGGAGATATTCTTAATGACGTCTAAAGCAGATTGGCAAAAAGCTTGTTTACATAAATGTTGTATATAATGTAAGACAAGATGAGTTATATATATTTAAAGAAATATATTTAAAGAAAGTTCAATATGATGTTTCTGTTTTGGTTAGTCTACAATTCTAACACGATTCGCTCAAAGCTTCATCAGGAGTAGCTAGTCATTAGCCATCCCTGAAGAAGCTTTAATCAAAATGTGTTGAAAAGGCCTCCTTGCACAACCAGAGGTTGAAGCAGAGGAGGAAATCCATGAGACTAGTCGACAGAGGTGTTGTTCCATGAGGACACCAGCTGAAAACTGTACCACTACACCCGGTTGCTTACATATTAATATTTAATCTTACATGTGCAGGACATTTTCTAAGCACACTAAGATTTGAGGGTACACTCTAAACCTCTTTATGCATTTTGTTGAAAATGTACTACACTATGGTCTTTAATACATGACTCCCATATGAGCACAGAAAGCTGCCAGGGCTCTAAGAGAGTTTTTACAAGCAAATTTGTGGAACTATTATATGCCTGCAGCAAAACGACTCCCATAAAAGTAATCTGAGTCTGTAATTCAGTAGTGCACATAGCAACACTACACAACGATATCTACTATCTAAAGTGAACACACAGCACTAACCCTAACACCCTCTCAACTATATCTTTCCTAAAGATAAATGGATATATGTTTCATCGCAAATGTGTCAATTATTAGTAGGTCTGGCTAGAGTTAACAATCATGACTTGTTGGATACCTAAAGTCAAAATCATGCGACCCAAAGATCTTTGCCCAGATATACAAGTTTATTTATCTTTAGATACAATGTTTCTGTAGTAACCCTTTTCCTGAATGGTAACAGATTGTTACAAGATCATACTGTATTATAATATACAAACTCTCTGTATGGTAAAGACAGATCTGTTGTGTGTGAGCTGCCTATATCAGTTGTCCAGCAATTCAAATATCCCCATTGTTTGATAATTCTTGTCCTTAGTTTTTAACAGTTTAATTAAAGTAATTATTTTATTTCTTGTGTTATTTACTTGTTTTCCCTTTTTAGGATTGACAATTAGTCCGATACACAATGATCCCTCTTTTCTTTTTTTTGTTTGTTATGTGTGTCTAATATACTCCAGTCAGACACCAGAACAGTCTTCTAAAGGTGCCCTGCCCTTAATTATGGAAAAGGGGTAGAGCAGATATTTGAGATGGGCAGAACCCTATAAAGTTAGGAGCTAATATGATTACGATGTTTAAACAGTATAAATATAATGTACTTTCATTTTAACAACATTTATTATTAGAATGCAATGGTTCTTTAATTGTTTGTAATAGTAATAAACCTTTCTACTGAAAATAGAGATGTTCCATTATGTCTGTTAAAGCCTACAATAATTAAAGGACCACTGCACAATGAAAAAACAAATATGTGTTTGAAAACATTTAATCAGGAAAACATGTATACAGTTACTTTTTAATTAGAATTAAATAAATAAATGTTGATGTATTTGTGATACATTGGTAGAAATTATATATGTGTTATATATGTGAGGGGTGTTTACATTTCTGGGGAACTTTGATTCCATAATTTGGTGAAAGGTATCTGCTTCTGGACCAAGTGAAAGGAAAGGGGGGTGGTATAAATTGAAATCTTATCCAGTGATCAACTAAATACTTTGGACTTTTGCCATCCGCTATCCTCCTTATACTGGTTACTACAAACACACATCTATCATCCAGCTATCAGAATGTGACATGACATATTTTTTATGTCTATGGCTTACATGGCTGCTAATATTGTTAACTTGGTACATACTTGACAAACAAGTGTCTTTTTTTGTTGAACTGCAATGGTCCTTTATTATATAAAGTTATACTGTAGAGCCTCATTCAATTCGGAGGCCGTAATTTATGGAATGTAGTCCGTATGTCTGCGTGCCTCCTCCGGGCCCGCAGAGCGTTCGAACTATGGTGCTATTCAATTTGGGAAGACTGCAAGTTATGGGCCGATAGCGAAATTCGGAAACCATGCCATTGTATGTAGCATTTGCGAGCTTGAACAAATCAATTTACCAAGGCCGTAAGTCCCAAGTTAGAAACAGCCAGTGGAAACAGATATCGTCATCATTACATCAATGAAAAATGGAGTTTGGATTTCAAAGTCCTAAGGGCTTCAAATACGAGCTATGATCGAACCGATATTCCTGAAATATTGCAATATTGATAAAATCGATTATATGTATTAACACATTGATTGCCGTGATCAATATAACACAGGCTGATTTGCGAGCTTGAGAATGTTGTGCTATTAATTCTTATACCTAACATCACTTTCTCTTTTAATAAAAGTACTGTAGTATGTGTATATGTGCATATAAAGTGCTCCGGACATGTCTTTAAGCCTTTTGCAAGTGGTCCTGAAACCCCTAACTTGTGGAGCGACTTTTCCCATTTTCATCCTTGGCTGGGTGGTTAGTGAGCAGGAATCAGAGCAATTGAATAACTATTTGCGATCTTAGAGATCGGAACTCTTCAGCTGTGAAAGATCAAAGGCTTGGAGGGGGATTAACTTGCAATGGTAACCATCAAAATGAATCAGAGGCCGGAGCCCATAACCCGATTGGAGCCCGCAAAAAGACACCAACTGAATAGCAAAATAACTTACGGCCTCCATTTCCGAAGCCCGAGTCTCCCGAAGCCTTAATTGAATGAGGCTCATAGTCAGTATTTCATAGGAACCCTACTGTGGCCTAGAATTATAAAAGAAAAAAATAGTAATTACAAATTGTGAACAAGATTTACAAACAACAGTTATTACATGAAATACTCTGATATGTTAACCTCTTTATTTGTGTGTGTAAAAAATTGTATAATTTGATACATATATGTGAGAGTTAAAACAATTTAAGCTCATGTATCTATAGTGTCATCAAATTATAGAAAACTCCATTGAGAAATTTTATTGAGGTATACTTACAATTTACATAAACAACCTTCAAGAGCTTGCTATTTATTTATCATTAACTTTTCACCATATTTTACTAGAAGTGCAACAAAATGGTTAAGTAATAACTTACATTGTAAAAGTAATTCACTACCTTCAATTTCACAGCAGATTGGAAAGCTTCAATTAAACTTGCTGTTTGTACAGACACATAATGTAATGTAATTGTATTAATGAAATACATTAAAGTGTTTATCCTTTAGAGAGTTACATGCTCTAAAAAAATCACTATCTGGTAATTATTTGCAAGAATGAGACTGGATATACATTTAATGTGCCTTTTCTTGCCAGCCACCCAACAGATTTTAATTAGGATCATTTGTTATGCTAATGAAAATATTTATCTTATAGATTTCCAATCTACTTTTATTCAGCAAAATTGACTTGAAAAGGTTATTCAGCCTGTGGGCCCAGAGCTGTTGGTGTTTACATTACTTAAAGTACCATTGGACATTGAAAACAAATATGTTTGAAAACTGAATAAGCAGGAATAAAGTCATACTAGTTTTTAAATAGAAAAAAAAATGCTTTTGCTGGATACTTGAGGGATCTATAAAACATTGGTGGAAGTTGTGTGTGAGAGAGGGAGTTTACCTTTCTGGAGAGCAGTAGTCACATTTTATGAAGCAAAGGTTCTGCTTCTGCTTAAAACCAGATGAAACACTCCAAGAATACAAATCAACTCATAGTTACAACAAAACAAATGAGCCCTGAGGCCTGGTTCTGGTTGCCTTTAAGGGCCACTGCAATATATTTAGGTAAATTTCATATGTTTGTTTGCTGGACATAGGCTATAGCATGTATAGTAGTGAGCATTACGGATTGTTGCTAATGCTTGCGGGCTCGCACAGCGAGCCTGTTGCAACTGAGTTGCAGGCAATGTGCTCCAAAGGTGCTTATTGTGCTGGTGGAGATGAGTGCCGTATGACTTAGGCATCATCCCTACAATCCACGGGACTACAGATCAACAGAAATCTCAATTATCCAATTTACAGCGCAAGCCCCGTAGCAGTTTGAAAAAATTGCGTTACAAAAATACGGTCCTTAACACTTTACAAAAATAGGAACCACGGAAAAATTGCGTGACCCCGCAAAAATACAAATTTAACGACTGAACCGCGGCACTCGAGAAACACAAAAATAAACACAAATATGCCACGATATAACTTGAAAACTGACACACAGCACAGGTGGAGAGACAAGATGCCTGTGACTGAGGTTGCAAGTTAACTCGAGGCATATTTCGCCTTTTTTCACGAACAAAAATCCCCAAAGCAAGAAAAAAAATTGCGCCCGAAAAAAATGAAAACGAGGCTAAAGGAGACAGAAGCGCGCAAATCACTGCCAGGCACGTATGAGTTAGCCAAGAACCGACCTCGCAAAAATACACATTTAATGTCCAAACCGCAGAAATCATAAAACAAGAAAAAAATAAAATAACAAATAAAAACACACCCACACACAGCTCGGGGGAACGTCAGGACGCCTGGAAGTGAGGTTGCATGCAAATTTAAGCCAAATTTGCCGATTTTAGGCACTCCAAAATCAGTTAAGCGATAATAAAAAAAAATGACGGCCGAAACAAATGAAAACGAGACTAAAGGAGAGGCGGGCAAATCGCAGCCAAGTAACACCCAGAAAAAAGCTGCCATTTTACAACAATATGGCGCTTTACACGCCTACCCAAACGTTTTGACCTTGTGCACGCAGCCTATTTACACTGCATAATTGGCACATTGCTGACACTTTCTCCTCGGGTGATAAACAATCCAACTGTACATTTTCTGATGCAGGAAAATCCAAAGAGTTTGTTAGCTCTTTAGGATATTGATTGCTACATACTAATTATAAATAGGTAAAGTATATTAATTTATTAAGTAACTGTACTAAAATAATTGTATATTTCACACTGTACTTATATATCTGTCTTCGCATTCACGCCAAAGGTGATCGTTGCAAAGGAGGAAACTTGAAGTACACGAGGAGAGAGGCTCACAATGAGCACCAAAGGTACTCAGCGTGGGGCTCGCAATGAGCGCCGAAGGTCCTCAGAGGAACAAAAGCCTTACATTGTGTGGCAAACAGCATTGCCTTGGCTTCAAATTGTACTGCCATAATTTTTGACGGGCAAGTTGCTAGGGAAAAATAATATGCAGGTAACTTTTTTTTTTCGCTTTTAAACTATGTGTTTCTCCTCTTTTATTATTTTTAGTCTGTTTCAAGTTGCATATGCACTGCAAATAAACATATGAGAATTACTTGCAAACACCTTGCATCCTTCAATGCAAACCACATCTCTCTGGAAATGTGAATGCCCCTCTCATGCACACAGCTTTCAAAAATATTCACAATTCTGATCTCTTGCAGCACACAAGACAAGGAAGTGCTAGCACAAAGCATGCCATGTGACCTAGTTCTCTGTTTATCTACTTCCCTGTGCTTGAGTTGTACAATGCAACTGTTAGACACAGGATATAGCTTTTGAACTATTTATATGAAAGAAATTAAAGTAGCAAACAGAGGGAGAGAGAGGCAAAAACCCTGCAAGAAGGTCACCGAACATTAATGATTTATGGTGGGCACATAATAGTATTTTGGGCCCCATGCTGGAGTACATCTCATACCCCTGTGAATGGCAACACCTTCATTCCAACAGCACCCATCCCACTCCCCTAACCTTAGCCCCCCAAAAAACATATTAATACTGTTTAATTTTCTATATGAAAGCATTTATTCATGACAAGTTATTCATAACATGAGAAATTAATAAATAAACAGAAAAAAGAAAGCAAAAAAATGCTGATTTTCTCTAAAAATGTTTTTAGGTTCGTCTTTTTTTATGGTTTCAATGGAGCCTTTTTATGAAACCAGAGACAATGTAATATTGTTTGATAAATAGGCTCCATAGAAAACACAGAATACAGGGATATTTTTTCACTCATTTAAAGGGATACAAAAAATGATAGTATAATACCAATATATCAGTGTTCTCCCCATAAATCTTTACCAGCTGGGTGGCATGAAGTAGTAGCCAGTTCTACAATGTGTACTTGTGTATTATTTGCTTCTACAGACAAGTGACTCTTCTAATTCTGTGGGTGGAGCGCTCTCATAAATTGGGCTGAGGAGAAAACTATATAGAAAATATTTGCAATTGGAAATGAATAAACAAAATCATCTAGTAATAAAAACAGCTTTGAATTTAATAAATGTTGTCAGTCACTCACCTAAAGTACTCCTCCTGCCAGATTGGCCCTCCCCTCATTTCTCATAAAAGGCTCCATGATGGATGAATTCCATTTTGTATATGGCGTAGGTTCTAGTACAGTTGTTATCCTATGCAATTTTTATATTTCACTATATTTTTGTGGTACATAAAGACATAATATAACATATATAACATCTCTTCCTGACAGTTTGTAAAAATTCCATTTGTTATGAATATACCTTAATATCTACAGAGTAGCATTCATCAATTCTTTCCATGACCTTAGCTGTCTCTGCATCATCACATGAATTTCATCAAATCTGCTCACTTTGTGCATTAATCCGAAGTTGCGCAGAATGAGTCATCAAAGGTGATTGAAGCAAGGGGGCGCCAGTGATTGATCCAGGCAGAGTTACTTTTGGCGGATATAAAATAATGCCAGAGCTGCCCAACATGCCTGAGGAAGAACCTAGTCAGTGGGTGTGCTATGTAAGTTATATTTTTGTTTTGTTATTTTGAACTATTACCGAACCATAATCCTTTCTCTCTCTGTCTGCCTCCAGACACTTTGCTTGATACTGTATAATCTCTTGCCTGATGCCATCCTTGACTTCGAATGGAATCAAACAACTCTGTGCTGATAGGACATGGAGCACAGTTCAAAGCTTGGTTTATATATATATCTGTATATCTGTTCTGTCTGTCCCTATCTTGATCAGTAACCACAGTATAAAAGTTTGTGTTTTGTTGTTGTCTAGTCATTCAGTCGTGTCCTACTTTATGTGTACTAAAATACTAATGTAAACCATTTCTCTCATACGTATGACACATATATTAAAACTGTGATGAAAGATCAAAGATACAATTATATAGGTATACTTGCTTATCACATTAATGTGTCCAAAGTGCCCTAAGTTCCTAGAAATGGCTATACTATTAATCAGTTGTGAATGGCTTGGAGATGAAAGATAAATATTTATCAGCAAAAGTAAGTCCAGTTCAAAATAATACTAATGTTTGGAGAGAAAGAAGAACTTTTGCCCTACATTTCTAAAGTTTTTGTTCTGTTATCTTTCACAACACTGAAAATTAATAAAAAAGCTGTGCTGGAATTGAAAACAATATTGTCTTTCCTTTTGGCTGAAAGAACCCTGGTATTTTATTAGAATCATCCAACTGTGTCTCTGTAGCCTTGTCCGATCAGAGAAGATTGTAATAAATGAACTGAGCAGAGGAACTGATCTAACATTTGGCTTCCACTGAAAGGATTCTCCATCTGAATCACTTCCATAAAGTATGTTTCCTGTTTATTTGGATGGGATGTTTGTTACATTAAAACTATAGTCAGATATAAAGTTCAGTTATCTACATATATTACAACTATTAAAAGTACTGGGTTGTATTTTTTAATAATGTTAGCGCTGTAGAATATGTTGTCCTATTACAAATTAGGGTAATCACATATATAGTTGTCAGCAAGGCGGGTTGTTGCTAACGCTTTCGGGCTCGCATAGCGAGCCCGCCGCAGCTGCGGCCCTCACGAAGCAAGGGCCGCAGTTGCTGGCAAGGAGCACCGAAGGCTGGGGGAGATGAGCGCCATAGGCGCTCATCCCTATGATCACCCTACAACTGCAACACAGCTTAAACCTCAAATTTGGTCAAATTTACAAAGTTTAGAGCAAGAGAAAAAATGGCCGCAGACAAAAACGAAAACGAGGCTACACGACGCCTAAAGCCGCTAAATACCACAAAGCAAATACGGCTTTTACAAAAACCCGTACGACTTACAACATACACCATTAGCAAGGAGGCTAAATCATACAAACCCGCCTACCACATACACATTCACCGCCATTTTACAACACTTACAGAATGCGGAAGTACCCAGATACACTAATGGCTTCCCCTCGCGCACGCAGCCTATTTACACTACACACTGCACACATTGCTGACACTTACACCTCAGCTCCACAACACTACAAACCTACATTGTATGCTGCAGGAACATCATAACAGATTGTCAGCTCTTCAGCTCAATGCTTCCTGCATATATTACTTACAAATAGGTAAAGTATATTAATTTATTAATTTACTAATTATTTCATTAGCATAAAAAAAAACATAAGCACAAAAAAAATTAATTGCAAGAAACGCAAAAGACATTCACTGCGCGCCTCACACCGAGCGCCAACGCTGCTCATACCACACAAACTACACCAGGGGACAGCCTTGCAATAAGTGCAAAAAGCACCGACCTTACAATGACAGCAAAAGCTCCTCTGATAAAAAAAAATACAACAACCAAGAGGCTCGCAATGAGCGCCGAGATCTCACACCACCACAAAATATAATGTCTGTGCCAAACACCATTCCTTGACTTACAATTCTATTGCCGTAATTTTTTGACGGGCAATTTGCTAGTATATAATAATAATGTACCTTATTTAAATAACATATCAATCGTAGCACGTCCTTTCATCAGCGCCCCGACGACTGCACACCAAAGAAGAGTGTGCTCGACAACTGCGCGCCAGCCTGCATCCCAATACCTCTACTGCACCTCATCAACTCTCCTCTTCTGCACCCCATCACCTGCACCCTTCTGTACCCCATCATTTGCACCCCATCTCCACACTCTGTCCCCTGCACTCATCCTCTCTCTCTGTCCCCTGCAGCCCAACCCCTCACTCTCTTTCCTGCACCCATCCTCTTCCTCTCTTCTGCGCCCATCCTCTACCTCTCTCCTCACCCCATCCATCTTTCCTGCATCCATCTCCACACTCTGTCCTGCAACCATCCCCACTCTCTTTCTGCTCTCTGCACCCTCTCTGCACCCCATTCCCACTCTCTGTCCCCTGCACCTATCACCTCCCTTTATCCTGCACCCGAACCGCTGTCTCCTCACTCCATCCCCCTTCTCTCTCGCCCCTGCACTCCCCTTCCTATATGACCTTCTGCCTTCTAAACTGCAGTCTCTCTGGCAGATGGGATGCAGGGTGGCGCGCTCTTCTCTGGCTCACAGTTGATGGCCCAGAGCGCAAAGGTTGTGGTGCCCATATCAATAATAATTCTGAAAGATAGATGTATTTATTTTTCTAAAGATTGTTTTATTATTAATAAATGTTTACAATATTATGCATTAAAAATGGTAGACATGAAGAATGAATATTTCATGTGAATGGTAGAAACCTATGTAGGTGAATTTCTGCTCTGTTAGCACTATTACTGTATTTAGCAGTTATATTCCCTTTCTCATGTTATGTTTATAGACTTATTTCCATAAAAATATATATAAATTGTAACAGACCAGTAGCATAGTTAAAGGGCAAGTTAATTCAGTACCACACCACTGTAAAGTTCTCATAATACCATGTTAAAATTTTTGAAATACTTCTTTTTTCACCGAGAAATTTATAAATGAAATCTCTGTTTACACGAGACTCCAGGCAAAGCCAAAACCGCTGCTGCGTGCAGAAAGCTTAAGAAGAAAGAGAATTAACCCTTCACATATTCATCTCTGCTGGGAAAGGACTGCTGGAATCAGCTAAAAATTACAGTTGGGGGTTAAAATCTCCTGCTGTAATTCTAAAGTTCAGAGAAAAAACTTAAATCTTTGTGCTCGTGAAGTCTACACCGATTGGTGTCGACAGAAGTTGTTAATCATGGGACAGTCAGGAGTGTGTTTGTTAACATACCTAAGACTGCAGATTTTTAGCTATTAGTGTAATGGAAAAAAAAAAAGATAATTTTTACATAGAATCTTGTGCTCTTTCACACCATGAAGTTATAGTGAGGCAAATGGCCCTTTAATCACAATTTAAACCCATTATATAACTGGCATGTGATTTGATAAGGACTTCAACTGCAGAGCTGTCTTTGTTTGTCCAATAAAACAAATAAACCAGATGCATTAAAGGTTGAAATATTCTCGAGCATTTTGAGAATTGTGTTTTTCATAGCGAACTGAGCTGTGCTTTATGGGAAGTAATAATCTAAACAGGAGTGTGTTTCTGTCAATGAAGCCCAGGCCTAGGGCAACACATTTTCAGGGGTAGCAGGCTGCTTGAAGATACAGTGAAGTACACTGAAATATGTTTCAATATGTTTAGAAATGTCTATGTGCAGTGATATTTTTGTCTGTTTATGTACACTACACTTTTTGACATACCATGTACATAAACAAATATAAGATTATGATTTGATATATAGAAAGGGTAAAGCAGGAGCTGCAAGTAGAGCGTGGGGGCACACACATTGTAATGGCCTAAGGCAGCATAAAAGTTAAATATGCCTATGAATCTACATTTGTTATGTGTTCACTGGCTCATTGCTACTCTCCTTCACCCTCAGCGTAATGGTATGTACTAAAGAATAAAGCATAGCTTAGCCATTTTAGCAGCTCATACACGGTGAAGTCCTGCTACATTCAGTGATAAGTAATTGTGCAGTAAGAATCCTAAGACTTGTGTATGTTCAATACACACATGATATTTTAATAGCAGGTGTAAATCAAATTGTAAACTTCACAAATTAATGTATAAATTGCAGTGAGTTGCAGCTGTATATATTGTGAATGCTGTGTATATATAGATTTTCAAATTCTCACTGGAATATACATTATAAATTATTATGACTAACATTGCAGACTTTGTTATAACAACAACATTTAACCACATAGGGCAAACCAAGGAGATCAGTGAACCTTGAAATCACCTTGCTTGTCATCACTTCAACTTTTAGTACATCTGGTCCAATAATTTACATACTACAATTGAATTTGAGTTCACCGTATTGAAAGTGATGTGTAAATGTCATGGGTTTAATAAAATATGCTCACAAACCTTATAAAGTATAATTTAACATTCTAGGAAAGCAGTTGAATTGTACCATTTAAACTTTGCTATTCAAGCACAGCTAAGAAAATTAAATTGGCTGGGACTTATATTTCCCTATATTAAAGTGGCTTATTGACACAGTGTTCTGAGTTGTAGGGCGATTAAAATAGACAAGCCCGCTACATACGTGGCTGACATTCAAATCCATAAACAATGCTTCTGCATGTTGCATTTTTGGCCATGAACATGATCAATTAGTCAAACTCGTGGTTACGGGTTTATACAGAGCCAATAATAAATGAGACCATAATCATTACGTCACTATAACATGGAGGTTACATTTCAATCACTTACGTTTTGAAGTCTGAGTTGCGATCGGACTCTCATTCCAGAAATAAAGCAATATTCGATAATCAATAAATATTATATTCTAGTCAATGCAAGTTCTATTATATTTATTAACACATTGTTTGCCGGGATTGATATAACACGAAAATGAACATTAAATATATATATTTTTATTTCAGATTTGCAAGCTTGAGAATGTTATGCTATTAATATTAATACATTACATCACTTTCCCTTTAATTTATAATACTGTATTGTGTTTATATTTGCTTTTACAGTGCTACGGACAGGACTTTAACCCCCTTGTGGGTCCTCACTAGTACCCGTAGGATTTTTGGCTCATTTGCCGTTTACGGGTTTGAACGCCAGCGCGTCCTTGGAGATTCGTAGCAATTTAATAGCAATTTGTGATTGTAACATTTACGGGCTTGACAGATCAAAGGCTTAGCTGGGTGGGAGTTCCGATTTTGAAAGCTCGTGGGGATTTTTCGCCTGTAACCCACAGATTGTTTGCGAGTAGCTGAATTTAGCCAATTTATTAGCACCAACTCTTTACGGGCTACGATTTCTAAAATCATAGAAATTTAATTGGGGCCATAATTTCACCTTTTATGGTTTTAAATGGTAGGAAACATATAACATTACACTTGGTGCTGACCTTGTGGGAGTATATTCAGATTCAGACAGCTTGTAAAAAATCAGAGGGAAATGTACTATTTAAGCACTCTTAGAGAGTGATTTATTACCAGTTTTAGTGTTTCTGTGATAAATGGACACATGTCATTTAAATAACTTCCTTAACCTTTGAGCTAAGGTAACTGATGTATGTCAGTGTATTTACCAATACCATAATTCACTGTCCGAGCACTAAGTTCATGTTTAACACTTATCAGCACTTGCAAATTTAGACCTTTGTATGTTTTTATTGGATGAAAGATGTGTTTAGAAAGTGTCAGGTTTAAAGAGGTCATCATATGAGGGCAGCTTGGTGCCTAATGACTGCATCTGAGATTGGTGCCAAAATGGCTCCAGAAAAGTTATATGGGATTCGAACTAGATTCAGTGGGGACTACCTTATTTCTTCTTGTGAAACATTTGAAATTGTAAATTAACACACCAAGATAATACAATTAATATAAAGGTTTATTTATGATGTGGTATCTTTTTTCATCAGCGAACCAAAACGTATTGATTACTTTTTTAAGAAATTATATTTTTAATAATTATTAAAGGATCGCTGTAGTCAATAGTCATTTTTATCTATATGGTACTTTCTTTTTTCTTATCTGATCCTGTCTCTTATTTTCTCAGGAGGGTGTTTCTTTTTGAGCTAATGAGCTATGGAAAGGACTGATAGCTGTCAATGTCACATTCCCCTTGTGTATATGTAACTTCCTGTGCGTCTCCCACTTCAGCAGAAATCAAAAGGACAGATTCCATGGCAACTTAATTTTATGTAAAAGGTAAAAAAAAATGGAGGCTGTGTTATATTTTTTGACTTTTGAAAATATTTACCCTTTCTTAAGTTTACTTTCAAGAAAGAGTGTGTTTTAAATAAAGGAATATAGTGGCCCTTTAAGGGATACATCCATACAATACATTATTTAACATTGCCCTCTTTGAAATGATTTAACCTTGATATGACAGTTTACTCTTATGACCCGGCTGCTAGGTATTTCCCATGGAGGAGGTGACTTTATAATTCCCAGATGTGTCCATTGATTTCAAAATGAGCAGCACTGTGTGGTCTGGCATGAAAAGAATCTGCGTGTCTCAGTACATTGGAGACTTCAAACCCAACTTGATTACTCCCTGGAGGATCAAAGAACAGCTTGAAGTTTTGATATTGTAATAAGGAAAACTTCAAGTTAAGTTTCATTGGTTAAAGATAAAAGCATATTCCCATGTCCCTGAGTAAGAATTAAACAAAATAAAAATTACATTCATTAATGGGCTGACAAGGGAAGACAAAAACAATATCTTCCAGTAATTGAGATGACTCAAAGTCTCATGGGAAATCAAAGTTATTTTTTCCCATTTTGTTTTAAACTATTGGGTTTAGCACAGCTAAGAATATTTACTTAAAACTAATGAAATAATGTATAAAAAACTATCCCTATGTTCACTCAGATTTGCAGGGATTTTAAAGTTTTTTACTGAGGCTACAGTGATACATTTCACCATGGCGAATAAACATTACAGACTTCAGCAATCTAATTCACACTATTTTTAGTTAATCTAAGGGTATATAATTTCCAGGGCTGTATATGAATTTTACATTGCCCTGTGCCATTCAGATCTGCCCTCACACTTACTTTTCTTTATGTCATGATCCCACATAAATAAATAAAAAGTAGAGCTGCATTTGTGTTTATGTACATATTGTTGTTATATAGTTGTTCAATAATGTCTGACTCTCCATGACATTGTGGACCGCAGCACGCCAGACACAATTGTTATGTCTAAGGTTGTGCTTATCCATAAGGTTATCTTGGCAAAGATACTGGAGTGGGTTGCCAGCTCCTTATCCAGTGGACCGCAGTTTGTCTGACCTCTCTGCTATGGCCTGACAATCTTGGGTGATCGAACATGGTATATCTCACAACCTAATTGAAATACACAAGTCTCTTCACCACAATAAGGTAGCAATCCAGAAGGGGTTATGTACAAATACAGAATATCAAAGTGCCAGGTACACCAACAGATAGAAATGTCACTGCATAGAGACAATCCTGTACATATATACTTACTGTTCCATGGTGCTGCACTAGAAAATGGCGCTGGCTACTGCCTCTTGTAAATGTGTTGCCCTAGGTATTGGCCTTGTTGATTTAGGCATACATACACCACTGAGCATCCATCCACTTGCAAGGATTATCTAGAAAAATTGTAAATATGTAATTATCTGCATTCCACCTACTGTATATATGCGTAATAGGTCCAAGTTTTTCCACTGGAGGAAATTCAGGCATTTACTCACCTTGATTCCAAACAGAGGTTGTATGGTACCACCAAAAATTATGATATTTAGGCACGACCTTCCATTGTCTTTTACAAACTATACCTATCCTTCTGCTATTATATCTTTATACTATATCAAGAGCTGGTAGAGGGTTCAGACTTGGGGGAAGGTTATGATAGTGGGGGCCATACAGTAGCAATATGCACAGGGTAGCTAAAATACAGAACTTAAAGGGACTTTAATGTGTTGTGGGTAGTCTTAAAGTGCATGGAAAACTGGCTATATGTTGTGTAATTCATTTTTTCTGAGAAATGTCATGTTGTTATTGCTTAATTTATATGATAATGCACATGATATTAATTAGATTGATGGGCAAATTAGGACTACAGTTTGCTTATCTGTGTTGGTAGTGGCCAAAATAAAGAGCTGCAATGTTACCTGGCAGTTAAAACCCTCTCCCACCCTTATCAAGCACTCTGTGCCCATATTAGCCTACTGATACTCACATTAGCATACAGGAGCCACAAAACCATTTCTTAATATTTTAGAAATGATTGTACATATCATATTGTAGCTAAAAACTGCTAGTACAATGCATTGTCTGTTTTTAATGCTCTTTACAAGTAAATCAAATTTATGTTGGGGTCACTGGAGTCTGTTTAAAGTATGGTATGGTTAGGAGAAAATATAGGAATGTATTACTGTAAGCATATTTTGGGGCTAAGACACATGCAGTGTTATGTTAAGATTAAGATACTTGATAAGGATAGCAAATAAAAAATGCTTAATGCAATATAGGGTTTAGTATTTTAGAGCAGAGGTTGAATATGGGGTAAAGTTTCTATTTGTTAGATATTGATGATCTCATATGTATTTGTAATCAGTAGTCTGGTTTCAATCATGTCACTGCCCGAACAATTAACCTTACACTCATAATACCCTTACATTGACCTCATTCAGATTAACATAAACTAAAATGGGAACCATTATTTCACAAAAATAAAAAAAATTAAAGTCATACATTACGACATTGCTATTTTATTCATATTTAAGAGAAAAAAATGCCATACAGTAGTTATATGAATAACTCTGCTTGGTTAATCTATGTACTTGATTTGGTAACATATGTTAAAATGTCTGGGGATGTTTCTCTGTACAGTTTTTCTCTTCTTGAACTCTGTTTTTGTATTTTTGGGTGTCTGAACTGACTTTTGCAATCATCCATGTATTTTACATCTTGTGGTTTCACACAATAACTGAGGGAAAATTCCTATAATCCACATTCTGCTCCTTTTTCTGAAAAATAAACAGATCCATGTAGTCACATGCCTGGTGCAGAAAACCTCAAATATTTTACCCAGTTTCAAGCCAAGCAGTGACAAAAATAAAGATATCTTTACAGTTTTTTTCAAGAGACAATAGCCCAATTGTGTCTTTACACATTCATGATTACTCTTGTGAATATCTATATTTTTTGAAAATAAGTGAAATATTTAAATATCTTTTATATAGTACAATAATAAAATAGATTAAAGTTGTCATTCCAGTGTATTTATCATATTTGCTGTAGAACCAAAATGTTTTTTAAATCTTTAAAACAGTTCATTTTTACTTTGTGAAAAAACTATGGTTGTGGGATCACATTCAATACTTTTGGACTGCAATTGTTACATCTACCTAACAAAATGCCATCACACGAAACTTTGGAGTCATGTCAAGGGTATACATACCGCCCACCATTTCAAATGACCAAAGACGATACTATTATTCTTAAAAGATTGTGCAGTATTAGTCAGTGGTATTCCCGTTCTGAAAGATGTGAAAACTATGGGACACATTCTATTAGAAGCCCGTAAGTGACTCTAACACGTAATTTTGGCTGCGGGTGTTTTTTCTCTAAAAGTCTTGATACAATTGACTCAAGCCCCCAACTTAAGTCAGCCTCCACACATAAATCATGCCTTTGCAATATGAATCCGTCATCATGATGTCAGTAAAACATGGAAGTTAGACATAAGCTGCAATCGGTGGCTACGAATTAATGAGAGCCAATAAATATTATTTGCTGATGGGGCTCGCAATCTATCAATCTATAAAATGCATTACAGCATCTGTTTTAGTCCATGTGGGTTTCATGATATGTATTAACACTTTGAGTCCCGGAATAGATATTACTCAGAAATAACAGTTACACATAATATTTTTAATTGCATATTTGTGGGTTCCAGTTTCTTCAGCAATTAATTCTAATGTATTTCCATGCCTCCCCATGCTTTAAAGTACAGTTCTGTGTGTTTAGTTACTATTACAGCTATAATAAGTGTTTTAAGTCCTATTTAGACAGTAACTTGATACTTTTTCTAGTTGTGGGTCAGACTTTATTTGCGAGCCAGACCTACAGGTCTAATAGAATATCAATTTTAAATAACTTTTTTAAATTAATACTCGCAATGTTCGAGCTGTGCTAAAATCAATGGAGATGTAAACCGAAGTTGTGTCTTTGGCTGGCTCGTACTGGTTGTGGGCGGGTAACCCGTAATCGGAATGCGAATAGCTAATTGAATAGGTGGCAATTTTAAGAATGTTTTTAAGTGTGTATACATTTATGATCTTGGCAATAGAATAGGACTCTATGTTTTAGAGAGACATTTTATATATGCCTCAAGATCCGTGTTGATATATTCTGTAGAACTGACACTCTAGGTTTCTATCTCTCTCTTAGACTTTGAGAGAAAACAACAGAAGGAACTGGAGGAGACATTATCACAGCTTCAAAAGAGGGGAGGCTAAGATTCGGGGATTTGGAAGGTAAGAGTTTGATGAGGATATTTTTATTGAATGTACTGTAATGTATGTTCATTGTTTGAGAATGCATAGCTGATTTTTAGTTGATAGCTGATATGAAAGGCATTCTCTTCAGACATTTATTCTGAGTGGTATGCAGACTTTAATCAGTTGTAAAGAGGTTCTTGAAGAATTGTAAGGCAAGATAGAATTATATAAATGAAAGAAAAACAGAAAATCTCCAAAATGAATGTTACAGTGTGTGCCTGGTGAATTTGTGTTGCAGGTAGTATATTATGCCCCTGCACATCTCAGGTCCCATCAATCTGCCCAACAATTCTTAATGTATATGTATTATTATACTGAAAAATACATACCATCTATTTTAATTATGTACTTAAAAAAAAAAATACCTGATGCCAAATAAAAAAAGCTAAAGCTTTGCATGATAGAATGTAAATTTTTCAGTAATATGCAAACACATTTAGTGTTTTCTGCTAGGCCACGATTTACCCACAAACATATAGACAGTTTCTAACAACCATTGCTTGTGGTCGTTCCTCGCAGAAGAACCACATAATGTGCAAGCTTAAATAGAAGCAGAACAAAATGTTAATCCATGCTCTGCACAGTCAGAGTTAAAAAAAGAAGCAAATTATTAATTGGTGATTTTACAAAGGTGCCATATATGTGGTTACAAAAATACTTTGTAAGAGTTTTAAAATGATGTTATGGTATTATATTTCTTGACATAATGACTGAAGGTCTGCTCTCTGCTCAGTTATGCTGTAAAAGGATATTGTGGAATCTCAGCTCCTGTAGCAGTGACAGAATATGTTCCTGTGGCTGATTTTGCTGAAACAGGAGAAATGAAGCTAAACCGTATTTCACTCATCTGTGAGCAATTTGGAAATGATGTATCTGTTTCAAGGGATTTTTTTTTTCTATATTGGAATTTTTTCCTACACATACTTTAGTTTGACCCGGTTAATAACAATAAATAATTGTACTTCACCCACTGAAAGAGGTTAAGTTGAAAATCTATAACTAATGAAAAAAACTGTAACTTGGATCATAAAGAATAGAGCATATAAAATGCATGGATAGCCCTTAAACCTTTTTTTCATTGGGATACCAATAATATATGAAACTGTGCCTATTTAATAGTATATTAATATGGCTTCCCAGGGGCTTAATTTAGGTTTTATGCTGCCATATATCATTCAGATTTGTGCGCCTGCACGTCCCACTTACTGCTCCTCCTTTCCCCTCCCTATATCTCATATCACACGTTTATGTGTGCTTATATATATATATATATATATATATATATATATATAAAAATATATATATATATATATATATATATTTGTGGGCAACTGTATTTCTCAAAATTCTGAGTTGGAAATAGGTTTATTAACTTGTTTTAGACATTGAAATGTGAACACATATGTACTGTGGGCCTCATTCTATTATCGGCCGTAAATCGGCCGTAAGGCTGCGATTCCTTGCGGGGGTTCTGTTAACTCGCGATTCTATTATACGGCCCCGCAAGGATCTCCTTTTACGGCCGGCCGCATATCTTGGAACCGGCCGTAATCTCTGAAATATAAAAACTCAAAAATAAATTCAAGCCTGCACTGTACAGCTCTGTAAATGCTAGGGATCATATTGGGGGTCATGAGGATTAAAAGGAACCCACTCTCAAGCTTGCACATCTGCCCAAACCCGAGTTCAAATTAACTGTTTATTTTCCGGCTGCGGCGTGGGTGTGTCTGAGGTGCTCCAAGCACTCTGGACTTTTTACATGGATATTTTACGGATATTAAAAATAAAATATTTTACGGATTTGAGTATAGGATAATTATGTGCTATTTTTTCTAACACCTAAAATCCCTTTATAGTCTTCTAAAAGTGCAGGATGGCTTTATTTGAGCTATTTTATGTGCTTAATTGGTGCTAGCGGGACCTCTTTCCTGCAAGTAAGCTGCGGCTCGCTTTTAGCCTTGCAGAGAGGTTTCCCGGAGCAATTGAATTGCAAATCTCTTGCGGCCGTTTTAGATCAAAGGCTTTCCTCCGGCGCGAGCGGCCGCAAGAGATAGCAAGGCACCGGCCGCAAGCCTGCCGGAATCCCCGGCCGTAAGGGAATAGAATAGCAGAATAGCTTGCGGCCGGTCCTTGCGGCCCCGCAACGGCTGCGGCCGCTAATAGAATGAGGCCCTGTGTATTTAATAAATTTAAATATATAAAAAAAAAGATATATATATAGGATGCCAGAAACTGTCAACTATAGACAAAAATAGCACTGCATATAGATATTTATGTGCATAAACAAACATTTTTCAGTGTACTGCACTGCATTTTCAGGCAGGTTGCTATGTGCAGCCCTAGGCCTGGGCCTCGTGGCCACAGGCAGAAACACACCCCTGGAGCTTTCACAACTAATATTTAAAAATGTAAAGAAAAATTGTTTTGCATTAAAACTAGATTATTTATAACATACAAAAACATTGATGCTTGAGAGAACTTTCAAATCACCACATTTTCTGTATTTCATCAATTTTATTGAAACAAATAATACATTTGTAAGCCCATCTGCAAGTCTAAAAAATAAGTTTAACAACTTATTAACCGCTCTGGATTCCCAGAAATACAGTTATTCAACTACATTCTGAGCCACAGGGCGGGGACATGCAAATGAGCAGACAATGCTGCTCTTAAATCCAAAATGCTACTTTATACATAGCTCCTTCAAATGCATATGCCTGCTGTATCACAGCTTTAAAGCAAAGCAAAGGATTGGATTTTTCACAAACCAGAAACCCACTAATATTCATTAGTTATTCTGTTGGTAGGTTAGATCATATAAGCTTCTCCAAGCCCTAAAACGAAATTTCCATATAGAAACTAATCATCTAATTTTAGCCCCTGTAGAGATTAGTGAATTAGGGAAATGTGTAATAGAACTCCAAGGGCTATATTCATTAAGATGAGATCATTCTTTCTAATGAATGTAACGTTTCCAATTCCAAAACTATTATTATTATTACAATACAATAATCAGTGAAGAACCACTTTGGTGAAAAATCTTTTTTATGGTATTTTGAATAACTTTGTATTGAGCAAAATATTTTCAGACAGCAATAAGAAAGCAATTTGTACATTTATATCTTGTATATGCAATTATTATTTAATGTCTAACTACCAAAGACAAGTAAACATTTTGGTGTCTGTTGTTGGATGGTAGGTCCGGTTGTCCCATCTTTCTCATTTACCTTGTTTGTCTCAAAGCTTCTGTGACACCTCTTTACCTCTTGTATTATCCTCATTCTAAAATTACTTTGCACACATATATAATAACATAATCATATATAATAACATAAGGGTATATTTGTTCATGTATATATTTAGTATATCTAAAAGTTACAATGTTGTGCATATGAGCACACTATACAATAGCATTGCACCAGCAACTTGAGTGTGACTGCTGCCTAGATCTGAGCATTGTTGGCCCAGGCAAGCTTACACCACTGAATATATTTAATGCAATATAATATTGCAAATGTAATATTTGCAACACTGTTTTGCAAATGAAAACATGAGCAAAATATAATAAAGCAAATAAAATAATAGCATTTGAACTTATAAATTCTGCATTATCTGTAACAGCCTTCCAAATAAGCTCCCCTGATTTTCATCACATCATAATTTTGGGTGTTCTTCAGTATATTACTCTAGCCCTCTTAGAAACAAATAGTGGATGGTGGATATTTAGGTTACATGCTGCCCTAGGCCATTCAGACTTATGCATCCCCACTTGCAGTTCCTCCTCTCCTATTTCTTTATCTCAAATCATTATTGTATGTGTGTTTATGTATATGTCACAGTGTCAAGTACACCTACAGACAGCGGTGTCTCTGCATATAGACATTTTGTTTTGTATATACAGGAATATTTTCAATGCACTGCACTGCATTTGTAGGCAGCCTCCTGCTCCCTGAAAATGTACTGACCTAGGCCTGGGCCTAGTGGACCTAGCGTGAAACACCCAAGCTATAGGGGTATAAATATGACATTTACATTATTTCATTGAGAACCCTCTCAGTGACTACTTTCCCTTTCATTTTGCCTCTCACTTTCTTAATTTGTTGACCTTGGATGCAAGATGGTTATTTGACAAATTATCAAACATCTGGAGTTCTTACATTCTGAAACGATGTTACTTTATAACTGTATGTGGGATGTTCTAATCCCTGGAAAGTTACTCTGAACCCCCAAGGGATTATCCTGGGCTGCTGCTCATAACGCTCTAGAACAGGATATCCAGCTATTCAGCATTGCAGGCGCAGGTGTCCCACGGTGCAGCTGCAAAGAGCTTCCTGCCATGGGGTTAAGAGGGTCCAGAGGAAGAAATTTTTCTTTCCTGCTATAATGTTTTTAAATGCAGAGGAAGCCTGTAATGCAACAGAATGTTTTGCCTACACAGCACATTTATAAAGAGATTGTACATGATTGGAATTCAGACCACACCAGGATATTATTATATGCATAAAGAATATTGCAAAACATATTTGTAGGTTTTGAAGATTTGTTATGTGTATTTTACAAATGTTTCTTGTGGATTGTTGATGGGCAGACAACGGAGGTTTTTGTCAGTTCAGTTCTTTCTCAGAAAAACGGAAAGAATGTCAAAAATCTAGAAATGGTGTGTTTGAATATTCAAAGTATGAGTATAACAGGTCTATTTTGCCAGTGTGTTCAACATATCACATTTCCTTAGGGTTCTGTGATTGAACGTTATGGTTTTGATCTAATAAAAGTTTTACATTTAGCAGTATATTGATTGATCTGCTGTTCTGCTGTCCTTGAAACCATTTTTTTCTGGCTAACATATATACTTTTAGAAAAAAACTTAGAAGACAGCCCCATTAAATTAGAGCCCCGTAAGTGTAACGTGAATATCGCAACGGCTGCAGGCTTAAAATTTGGCCGAGTTACTGTGTTATTAAATTAGAGCACTCTGCGAGTTACAAGCTTGAGACGCAAACCCGTAAAACAGTTGTCGGCGTCGAATTTGCAGTTTTGTTGATGACCAATTAAGCAAATCCGTAGTTATCCGTCATCATTACGTCAGTGAAAAATGGAGGTTGGATTTCAAAGTCCTACGGGCTTCAATTACGAGTTACGACCATACCCACATTCCAGTGATAATGCAATATTAATAAACCCGCAAATATCATATTTTATTACATGCGTGTTCCATCATATGTATTAACACATTGATTGCCAGAATCGATATAACACAAAAAATATACATGAAATAAAGTATTTTATTGGTCCAATTTGCGGGCTTGAGAATGTTGTGCTATAAGTACAGTAATGTGATTTTATTTACAGTTAAAGTGCTACGTTTTGGACTTTACCCCCCTTGCGAGCCCTCCCCAGCACTCAGGCTTTGGGCTACATTTGCGTGTTACAGGCTTGCTCGCAAGTTACTTTGTTGCAATTTAATAGCATGATTAAAATTGTAGCGGTTTCGGGCTTGACGGATCAAAGGATTTGCGGACACGAATTTCAGCGTTGCTCATCCAGTAGGCTTTTTTTCGCAGCAAACCCGCAGATCGGCAGCGGCCTGCTTTATGTGAATAATTTAATGGCCATAGGTCCTACCTTCTACAATACAAGCTACAGTTTTACACGTAGCCTGAATTTAATAGGGCTATAAATTATTATGATCAAATATGTCAGTAATTCTTAAATATATACATTTATATTTTATTAACTATTGCTGAGTTTAATTTATGAATGTACTCTATGTTCAATATAAATATTTGGCAATTACAGGAAAAGGTTCATAACGTTGTTTTTATAGTATGCTTTCTTTAAGAACTTGACTTGATAATGGCCAAAATATTTTCAGTTTTTAAAAGATAATTTTTTTTTTCATAAAGGGTTAGAAAACTATAGAAACCATATAGAGAAACGTGTTCCAGTTTTGCAAAAAAACGCAAATATTTGAGAGTGAAGTAACAAATGGTAACATCAAAGTTAGAACAACTCCCCACATTCCCAATACCTGTCTTGCAGTCTGGCAGAGAGATGGTAGGTAGGACTTTTGCCCCTCCAACAGATGCCACTCTGGTGTTCTATTTCCATAGATTCAAGGCTGCTCCCATTAGTCCCATTAGTATGGGGGAAATGTTTTTAGAAATGTATACAAACTATTATATTCAAGTTTGCTTTACTGGTGGTATTTTCTTTTTTCCTTATCGGATAAGAAAACCAGTTATGTTAAAAGGCTACCACAATGCTTTGGAAATTAATGTGAGAGCTCACAGTACAATCACCCTCAGGCTCTAAGCCAACAAGCAGTGTTCTAGAGATCCATTATAGAAGTCACAAGATACAGTCTGTCAACATTAAAGTTTTTTTCTAAAACTGCTGTTATGCTCAGAACTTCAGAACTGCTAATTTTAGTTTGTTATATAATTTAATGGATTTTCCTTCCTGCAACAACATATAAGTTTGTGTAATGTGATGCAATTTATGTTACATCTGTCATGTTCAAGCAATAATAGCATGCAATATTGAAGAAGTTGACTTGATATTTTGCAAAATATTATTATTATTATTATCATCATTATTGAGCTGGCTATCCACTGGGATTCCCACATAATAACCGTTACCCCAATGAGACCACATATCCACAGAATTCTCCATTAACGGGCGCCACGACCTATAATCTTGTCATCCCCAGAATTCCCCCTT
Source organism: Discoglossus pictus (assembly GCA_027410445.1). Taxonomy (NCBI): domain Eukaryota; kingdom Metazoa; phylum Chordata; class Amphibia; order Anura; family Alytidae; genus Discoglossus; species Discoglossus pictus. The sequence goes on along the minus strand of CM050165.1, from coordinate 227,241,831 downwards.
AATATCTGCTACCCCCTATGAGCCCATGTGTTTCCCCAAATAAAGTATAACCATGATGTGTCCTTATGGACCCTCATCGCTCCAAATATTAACCCCCATGGTAATCTAAAGTATAACCATGGAAGTACCTATGGATCCCTGGCATCTAAATACAACCCATTACCATAGCAGCCCCTTTGCAACCCCCATTGTACCTCGGATTAACCCCTACACCATAGGGGTCCCCGTGTTCAAATTATATATTTTTTTAATTACACCAATAGCAGCTAAAATGTTTTAAGTTTTAAAACTCTGAGCAATTAACACAGGGTTGAGATTATACATATTGTGTAAAGCAGTATGGGGAAGGCTATGATAATAGAGCATCCCCATGGACTAAGGTTACACTACAATGACCAGTGAACCCAGCTTTTCTGTTTTATGTGAGTAACAGTATTCCATGCCTGCACAGATAGATGTGGTAAGGGATACATTTTTGTCTTTTTGGTATCACTGCACTGAGCAGTAGCACAGCGCATGGGGTAGAGACAATTAACCCCCTCTCCCCCTAAGCTGCTCTGCATAACTCAAATTCCAGAAAGACAAGAGAGCAGAAACCCACATATTCTGCCATTAAGAAAGAAAAATAACCTTTTTCTCTTCAAAGTGGCCATGTAAGCAGTCTAGCCAAAACCTTACCATTGACTTAAATGGGAGACATGATATGTATATAAAGCTATATATATACTACTTTTTTAATAAAGACATCTTTACTGTTTACCTACCAGTACACATATGAGTCTTTTTTGGTAGTATAGCTGAAATAAACGTTCCCAACTGTGACGCTACATGTGGAGGTTGCAGACTTAACACACCCACATATATGATATTTGGGTGGATCCCATCTTTTCCACTCCTAAGAATAGGAGCTTTCTGATTGACAACGGACCATTGGAGACTCACCACAGTCTCCCTGATGTGCCATCCATACCTCATGTGCTGAGGTTACCAAATGTGATTTTTTGTTACCTTCTTTAGCTCAGTATTGACTTTTACAAAGGATTATAACAGTTATTTTGCACTAGGCGGTGGTGCGCTTCTCCCCCCCCCCCCTTTCACACTTAGCACATTGCTGACACTTTCTTCTCAGATGATCAACTGTCTCCCTGTACATTTTCAAACAAAAGCCAAACAGAATATTGATTGCTGGATATTAATTACAAATAGGTAACGCATATTCATTTATTAATTAATTATAGTAAGGTATATTAATTTATTAATTAATTATTCAGAAAACAAAAAAAAAGGCAACATCTCATATTTTACACTGCCCGTACTTTATGAATAATGCTCACTGGCTGACAGGGATAGGACACTCAAAGCAGTTAAATATTTAAATCACTTTATAATGCTCTGACACCTGATACATTTTTGCGAGGCGACACGCGGGACTAAGGCGCTCTATGCGACGCGCCTGGCATAGCGAGCCTCTCCCCTCATGTACTTCAACTCTCCTGCTTTGCAATGATCACCTTCCACGCTCATCGAGAGCCCCACGATGAGCGGATGCTGTACACCTGCTGTTCACCTTTCCTCCTGCCTACTGTACAGGCCACTCATTGCAGGGTTCATTAATCTGCAACTTTTATGCTTTTGGAATGCCACGTGTCTCTTTCCAGCATCTCCCCCCTCTCTCTTGCCTGTGTGTTTCTCCTCTGTGTGTCTGCTGAATCTTTCCGTTGCTTTTATTTTAAGTCCCGCGTGCCTGGCGTTGTTCGTGCAAGTGTTAGTGTCTTTGCCGCTGTGTATTTTCTTAGTCCCGCGTATTTTTCCGAGTTCAGTATTTTTCCAAGGTCGGAATGTGCTTAGCCTCGTTTTTAATCCGTTTTCAGATTTTTTTAAGTTTTTCGTCCTCCATTTTTTTTCTCACTTAGCTGATTTTCAATTGACGAATTCGCTTGCAACCTCACTCCTAGGTGTCCTGGCTCTCCCCCTGTCCTGTGTGTGAGTGTGTTTTAATTTTTTTTTGTTTGTTTCTTTTCGTGTTTTTCTATTTCCGCGGTTCAGCTATTACATTCATATTTTTCCGAGGTTGGATTTTATTTGTGCAAGTGTTACTGTCTTTGGCGTTGTGTATTTTCTAAGTCCCACATGCCTGGCATTGTTCATGTAAATGTTACTGTGGGTGGTGTCGTGTATTTTCCAAGATTTTTGTCCACCATTTATTTTTCTCACTTAGCTGATTTTCGAGTAATGAAACACAGCAAATTTGGCCTTAAATTCACTTGCAACCTCACTCCCAGGCATCCTGGCTCTCCCCCTGTGCTGTGTGTGATTAAATTAAAATGTATTTATTTTATTTTTTTCGTGTTTTTCGATTTCCGCGGTTCTGCCGCTACATTCGTATTTTTCAGAGTTTTTTTTTTTTTGTCCCCAAAATTCTGAGGTTGGATTTTTTTTCTAAGTCCTGCATTTCTCAAGTGCTTGCAGCCTAAGTAAGTCCGCATTCCTCAACTGCTTGCAGCCTAAGTCCCGCGTGCTTCAATGCCTCGACTGCTCGCCTCACTTCGTGAGGCTCGCAGGAGCGCCTTCGGCACTCATTTCAGCCTAAGTCCCGGGTGTTTCCATGCCTCAACTGCTTTGCGAGGCTCGCAGGGCAATGATCGCTTATTGCCTAAGTCCTCCGAGCTCGGAAGGCTTCTATGCCTCAACGGCTCACCTCGCTTCACGAGGCTCGCAAGAGTGACGACAAATCGCAGTTTGACAATCATAATATGTGATATATATATATATATATATATATATATATATATATATATACACACGTAATGGTATGAGAAATGGAAAATAATAGTTATCAATGGGAGTTTAATTAATGAATCTGATAAGTTTATGAATTGAAGGAATGAATTATAGTATTATAAACTAATTATAGAAATAGATAACATTAATAAATAAACAAAGCAACATAAATTGAGATTAATATGAAAGAGATTTAAAAACGAATGATGAATTTGTAATATTGATTTTGATTGATTTATAATAAAGATTTAAGCATAAACTATAGCAATATAAATTAATTAGATAATCTAGATTAATAATTATTAAAGAGTTTATATATTTTTAGTTTATTTATTTTATGCTATATAAACTTTACTATTGGATGCAGAAGGCAGGTAATTGTTTTAGATATAGTATATTGTTTTGTTATTTTATATTATTTTGTATGTTTTACTTTTTTGTATTAATATATTTTATTTGTTAATATTTTTTAATAATATTTTTTATTGTGTATAATTTGTATATTTTCATTTGTACTTATTGTATCTTCTGCTTGATTAATTGATTGGCTCATTTAATTAATGAATATTTGTTATTTAGGTCTATTCGTTGTTAATTTGGTAAAGTAAATAAAATTCATTGTTATAGGGTTTGTTCATTGTTGGTTTTCTTGGACATATGAACCCTGTGTGACAGATCACTGAAACCTTGAAAAGTCTTTTTTGACAAAGATAGTTGGTCAGACAGTGGATTTGTAATAGTCAACAGCTCAATGTGGCTCAATATGAGGAGAAAACTGTATCCATTTTAAACTATTTTCCTAATGGACCGAGAGGGATACTTTCTGTGTATCTGTTGCAACCTTGTGTCACAGACTTTGTGGTTACTCTGCAGAACCAAGACCAGACCCCAAGAATATGTAATTAAAGCCGGTATCTCCTGGGACTGGTGGAGTGAGCATTAAACATGCAGAGCTGAAGTACCTGAGTGTGAGATTATTGCAGTTTGTGAGTGCATTCAATCTATGTTTGTATTTTATCTTTTGAATATAAAATATACAGTTAGATCATTTTAGTCACATGTTATATTTCATTTATGTTTAATCAATCATGGTCATGCTGATCCAATTAGTTTTCGTGTCAGGGATACTGGAGTGGACTGTCAGTGCCTTCTCCTGTGGGCCACAGCATACAGCTCCTTGTATTCCCAGGTGGTCTCCCATACAAGTACTAACCAGGCCGAACCCTGCTTGGCTTCAGGCTTATGTAACCTCTTGGATCCCTGACTGGAATCGAACCCAGGTCACAGTGGTGAAAGCACTGAATCCTAACCACTGGAACACCATACCGTTTAGTCGTATTATTATGACCTCCCACAGGGAAGTACTCAGACGTCTTTGTTGTACTTCTCCAACCACTCCCGGACAATTCTGGCTTTATGACATGTTGCATTGTCCTGCTGGAAGATCCCATCCGCTTCAGGTAAGACAGTCAACATGTATGGGTGTACTTGATCTGCAAGGATATATAGATAACCCAATCAGTTGAGAATGTCTTTCAGAGGTATGAGTGGACCCAGATAATGCCAAGAAAACATACCCCAGACCATAACGCTGCCAACTTCTATTCTTCCAAAAATGGTTGCCAAGTGTTTGTTCTCTGAGGTTTTAAGCCTGACACGACAATGTCCATCCAGTCGATGGAGCAGAAAACGTAATTGATCAGAATAGGTCCAATTTCGGTACTGTTGTGCACATTGAAGCAGTTTCTGACAAAGAACTTTCATCAGCAAGGGTGCAGTAATCAGCCATTTGCTTTGTAGCCCAATATGAAACAGGGTTCACTGTACTGTCATTTTAGCCACACGTCTTGTAGCCCCCTGGTTCGTTTGGACGGTGAGTTGCTCAACTGTAGTGTGTCGGTTGGCCCTCACACACCTTCAAAGCCGGCGTTCTCCTCTGACATCAATGGTACGTGATGCTCCGCAGTTGTGACACTGTTTAATTGCAATGTTGCTATTTGTCCAGTCACAGCACACTTTAACCACAGCAGCATGCAAACAGTTCACAAACTGCACAGTTTCCGAAATACTTCCACCCAGAAAGTCAATGATCGTCCCCTTTTCAAAGTTGGATAAATTACATACATGACAGCAATGGTTGATATGTTTGAAGAATGCCTATATGTCACCTTATATACCCACCATGACAGCTCATGACACAGGTCGTATTTCAATGACTATATATTTATATTTATTGTTTTCACTGTTTTACTGATCTTTATTTTTGGTGTTTATTCTAATTTAGTTTTATGAATAGAAGATATAGGATATGAGCACTGAATAATGAATTTATTGTAACCTATTATTTTGGTTAGCCTCAAAATTTGTTTGTAGTAATTTACATAGCTAGATTATTTTTTAATAAAGGACATCCACAATCTAAGAACCCTTACCATGAATTAAGTTTTAATACAAATAATAGAGATTTATACTCGTACGGCAATTGATTTGCTTTTTTCCCTTTTTTCAGTAAAGCCCTCTTACTATTTCATTGTTTTCTCATAGTTATGATCTGTATGTTTCTCCACGGAGTTAGCTTTCTAAAAACTCTAGCAAAGCTAACATATTGTCACATATTTAATATATTATATGCAAATTCACTAATGTAATTTACAGTTTTTAACCAGCATTTCATTGTGATCATGCATAATAAAACATGACATTCCAGTCGCGATGGTAAGTGGAAAAATAGTTCTTCCTGTACATATTTGCATATAGCCTAACTGGCGTTGCAGATACATAATTAAAACATTTTCCATAAAACAATGCACATGAAATAAATAAAAAACAATAACAACATTTTTTTAAGTATATTATGTACACTTACCCATATTTTAGCATGTATCTGTTAAATAATTTGGTTTATAATCCATAGGAGTTAAGAGACCACTACATGATTGGCAACATTCTGCATGTTTGGGAAGTAAGTAACAAACTAAAAACATTATCAGCTATGCAAAATAACTTATATGAGGCTCTGTTTGTGTCTAGGTTCTGCCATATTGTGCCTTTTCAGCAATGGTCTGGGGTGCAAAGGATCCTATTCTGTTATTTTTTTAATCCGCATGGAGATTTGTTGATTTAGTTAATTACAATTTTAGCCTCTGAGACTGCATCAAACCTCCCTCCGCACACATGCCCAGAAGCAGAGAATTACAATCAGAAATTCAACACTGAATCGCCATATAAAATATACAGCCCTATTAAATGTCCTTAACATGTAAAACCTTAGCCCGTAACATAGCCCGCAAGACATACGGCTATTAAATTTGCCCCGTAAAGCAACCTGCTAACGATCTGCGGGTTACAGGAGGAAAAACGTTACGAGATGTCGAAATTTTAACTCTGTGGCCGCAAATCCTTTGATCTGTGAAGCCCATAACTGTTAGGTTCGAAAATCAATATTAAATTGCTACAAATCCACTGGTGTTCAAACCCGTAACCCACAAATGGAGTACTAGATAGGATCTGCAAGGGGGTTAAAGTCCTATCCGTAGCACTGTAAATGCAAATATACACATACTACTGTATTTATAATGAAAGGGAAAGTGATGTTAGGTATTAGCATTAATAGCACAACATTCTCAAGCTCACAAATCTGAAATATAAAATACTTTTATTTATCGATTACGGCAATCAATGTGTTAATACATATAATGGAACTCGCATGCACTAGAATATAATATTTACTGATTTATTTATATTGCATTATTTCTGGAATGCGGGTCCGATCGAAACTCGTAATTGAAATCTAACCTCCATTTTTCAGTGACGTAATGATGACGGTCTTATTTGCCATTGGCTCCGTCTAAACCCGTAACTACGGGTTTGACTAATTGAATGGTTTACGGGTTAGCGCCTACGGCCCGTAGCTTGCGACATGGTATAATTGTATTGCTATGTACTGCATCCGAATTTCAAGCCGTGGCCTCTGCAAGTGTGCCAACGACGCTATGGGCTTCAAATTTAATGGGGCTGATAGAGTCAAATAAAAGTTTGTCTAAAAACTTTAAATCACTGAAGGGACTAGAAATAAGACAACATGTTTGCTATAATAATGAAGTAAAAAAAAACATAACTGCAAAACATGAATGGGTAATGGAAATTGCATTTATACAAATAAATTCCATGGTAAATTGTATCATACATTTATCAGCCCTTTAAAACTATGAATGGGGGCAGGAATAATAACTTTCAGTTCACATCTTGTCATATGTCTGTGGCAAGGATGAGCAAACCGTCCATACTGAGACTTGTACAGGAGAATTAAGAACTAAACAGGTAAACTACATACTGTACAATAAATGGACATTGTAGTAAAATGATAAAAAATATAGCTGGGACAAGAGGAGGCTGCAGGCAGAGGCAATTTACAGTAACAGATCATTTCTCAATTGGCTAATACCATCAGATTTACCAGAATGAGTGAAGATGTTGGAGATGTAAACTCAGTAATGACAGAAAGAACAGCTTTCTCTAACAGATGGGGATCGGTTCTTCAAGAACTTATTTTATTGGTAAATGAAAAATAAATAAAATAGTATTTAACTTATTTTAATGAATAAAACACCCTTTCTGCCATTACTGAACTGCAGTTGCACGTGCACTGTTTTGTAGTCCTCTATTTGTATAGATGATACTCTGCTCATCCTTTGCTTGCTGTCGGAATCTCAAAACCAAAAGGAGTGATTCCCTCTTCCCTGGTAGGCAAAGATCTACAGTATGAAGGACAGGACTAGCAATACCACCGTTGTAAGCACTATTGATTAGACTCATCTGACAAGAGCCTTTTACATGGGGTATAATGCTTGATAAATGATCCTTAGCGAACAAGGAGTACAGTCTTAAACATGTCTACTAACCAGCCAATAAAATCACAGAGCAAATTAACATAAATTCCCATGTGAGCCAAGTTTTGGGATTATTCCCCCTCCATAGCAAAGTGCCCTCCCTTAGCAATAACTCAGCCCCTTTACTGATTTCTAACAAAAGGCAGTACACTTGTCAACCCTCATCTTACAAATCCCACATGACTTGGTTTTCTGATGACAATCCCAGGACAAGCTTAACAAAAGGGAAGAATAAAAGAAAATCAAAATAGTCTTAAGGCTAACAAAATCTGCAAGGTTGATCAAAGTAAGTTTAATAAAGAAATGCAATATAGTTTTCTTTTCTGAATTGTTGTAACAGCAATTGGTTTAAAGTTCTTTGTTCACATCGGGCCCTATTAAATTGTCAAAATCGCAATTACTGAAGCCCGTAATGTAGCCCGCACAAATTACTTATATTGAATTTGCCTCCTCTAGCTACCCACAATCTGTTTGCGAGCTACAGGCTGAAAATTCATGCAGTTGTCGAAATCAAAATTCAACTCATCTAAGCCTTTGATCTTTCAAGCCCACGAATGTTACAATCGCTAAAATCGCAAATCACGATTTAATTGCAACAATTCCGTAAATGGCAAAGGTAGCAAACATTTCTACGAGTACTAGAGAGGACCCGCAAGGGGGCTAAACGCCTGTTCTTAACACTATAAAAGCCAATTAAAACACAATACTGAACTTTAAAATATGGGGAAAGTGATGAAAGACATTATAATTAATTGCACAACAGTCTCAGGCTCGCAAACCTATTTTTAATTTCCATGTTATTTCAATCTTGTGAATCAAGGCCACCCACATGGACTATAACAGTTTCTACATTCATTTTTATTGATTTTTAAATCTCTGGATTGCAAGCCTGATTTCATATCGGACATCTAAACACTAATTGATTGATGTTTAAAAACGATATTTTGATGTCATGATGACGGTCTCATTTAATATTGGCTTTTTCTAAATCGTTTACGGGCTTGCTTAATTGATCATGATCATGCCCTGAAATGCTAAGTACGGTTACATGGTTTACACATATGGCTTTTGGCCACGTAATTGCAGGCTTGTTCCTATTAAATCCATCTGTAACTGTTGAAATTTGGTATTTAATAGGGCCCATAGTGATGCAAGGTTTACTCTGTTGCTGATGACCTCAAGCTGCTGAGGGCATAGATCTCCCTGGCATGCCTAGAGTCTCCTGGCTTCATAGTTGCAGTCTTACTGTATATAAATCCTCGGTAATGAGATATCTTTGGCATAACATAGGTAGCTACTAACAAAGGCCAAGTACAGTTTATAATGCACAGCAAAACAGATTCTGAGATTTACATAACCTATGTACTAAAACATTGTTTGCCCCTTCATCTGCTTAAGAAACCATGAGATAACCATCCATTAATAAAAAAAAAAAACGGTATTATTTGCCAAGTCTCTATTGGTATATCTGCATTTCACACAACAGAGAAGTCCTTCAATGAGCACTAGGCTTTTTATGAAAAGTAAGCCATTCTGTACGTGCATATATGTATACCAGTGTTACGATATGGACATCCAAATCTACTTATTGCCATTAGTGGCATTTGAACTTGACCAACCCAGACCATTTCATCACATTTTGCCAATCACTTATACCAAAGTCTCATAAATTCCTTGATTACTTATTGTCAAATTATATCTTGGCTGGTGACCTTTAGCCCATGTGCCTCTGCAGTGTTAATGTATAGATATGTGCATTTTCTAACCATTGCCTTCATCCTAATTTGATGAAGAGTTCTGCCACGGAAACACTGCAATTTCTTCCAAATATGGTACCATTTAAAACTATATGTAGTAACAATTACTTAGAATTTCTGAAAACCAGTGTTTCCAATATTTCCATCAAGCTCTTGTTTTTATCTTTGTGTTAGAGTGTAAGCATTGCAAGTCTTTGCTAATTATTCCCTGGGGGCATTTGCTCATGAATGTTGAATAAAATGGCAGTTGAAATACAAGATTTGGTTCTCAGCCTAAAAGCAGTTGCTAGAATCAGTCTGGACATGTGCACCCCCTGAAGGTAATTCTTAATGATTAACAATGTTTACACTCCATCACAAAGGTAAATGCAAACACTTGGTTGTAGGATTAGAATAGCTAATAGATAGACAACAAAACATATTTAAATGTAAGTTTTCTTAACAAAATGTAATATTTTTACCAAAAGTCAGTGGATAAAGTACATCATACTGCTTATAGTTTAACATGCTATCATATTTGTAAATGAGTCTGTGTCCTTTCAGTTCTTCCTAGTTAGCCACTGAATATATTGCATTTGTTCCTGTCTGCATGTATATTGTTTGTCTCAATTCCACATGCTTAAACTGTAAAATCCCTTAACTCCAAAAACAAGAATCTTGTGATAGAAAATATAAAAATAAATGGAGCTTATCACTATTATTCAAATAAAACAGGAATCATGTCAGTTTACTGCACAAACAAAATGTAATACTGCTCTGACCTAGAATCCCATAATAGAAATGTACCGAATCTCTTTATATGTTCAAGGAACAGGTGCAAGATGACAAAACTGTATAAAACATAATTGTATCATTTCCATGTGAATTTAATGTCTTTCACTTGCTTAAACATTAATAACCGAGGTCATGGTCAATGCCACATTCTCCAATAAAGATATAAAGCCATCTGTCATGTGATGATTTTTAGAGGTCGTCCATAGTTCAAAATCAAAGAAATATGCATTTTTTGTTTTATCCTACATTTATTGGAATTTGTTTTGTATTTCCGTTCACAGACATTGCACTCTTATTACCTGAGCTATGTAAACGATTTCAGTAAAATTAACTAAACCGCAATGGTTTAATTGACTAAATAAGTTGGAGCATATCAAATATTATGACATTAGCAGAACAAATGGCCCTTTCAATGATTAAACTGTACATTTGTACAACATTATAACGTCTGTTAGTTCTTAATTTTGTAAATAATGTTTAAGCATTTATTGCTCTGGTTCAATTAATGACATTTATTGAAGCCAAATCCAGAATATTCTTGGATTAAGATATATTTAAAAATATAAACAAGAAAGATAACTACAATGGGAACACTTGTAAATTGAATAAGAATAAATAAAAAAATGAAAAGAAGATATTAAACACATGATATAAAAGTAGTGGGCCCTGTTTTTGAGTTTAAAATCTTATATACATAAAGCTTTTTTCAAAACAATTTACAAGATTGAAAACTCGTAAATTTACAAGGCATTATTGAAACAAAAGGAACAGTAATTAAAGGAAGAAACAAGAGCTTGGCAAGCAATTGAAAAGAGAGTAGAGGGTTAATTAGTGATTAAGGTTGGGATGTATCAGCTGTTCGAAATAGAGGTGATAGTACTAAACCTGCAATATAAATTATAACAAATTTGAGGGCAGGGTAGGTGGGAGGATAGGTTACAAGTTCAGAGACAGAAGACTGGGTAATGCTAGAGGAAAAGAAAATGAGGTAAATGGAACTTGCAAAATGGCAATTGGGGAGCGGTATTCTGCTGAATGGATGGTATGAGGCCCAGTGGTATTTGCAAAGCCTCTTGCAGAAGTGACAGCTTCAGTCCTGATGGTAGATAGAACTGACAAAATGGCAGTTGGAGGGCAGGGTTCTTCTGAATGGGTGGTATGAGGCCCAGTGGTATTTGCAGAGCCTCTTGCAGAAGTGACAGCTTCAGTCCTCCTGATGGTAGACATAACTGGCAAAATGGCAGTTGGAGTGTGAGATTCTGCTGAATGGGTGGTAAAAGGTCCAGTGGTATTTGCAGAGCCTCTTGCAGAAGTGACAACTTCAGTCCTGATGGTAGATAGAACTGGCAAAATGGCAATTGGAGAGCGTGATTCTGCTGAATGGATGGTATAAGGCCCAGTGGTATTTGCAAAGCCTCTTGCAGAAGTGACAGCTTCAGTCCTGATGGTAGACAAAACTGGCAAAATTGCAGTTGGAGAGTGAGATTCTGCCAAATGGATGGTATAAGGTTCAGTGGTATTTGTAGAGCCTCTTGCAGAAGTGACAGCTTCACTGATCGTTTAGTATGGTAGATGAGTCTAGCCGATGCATTCGAAATGGATTGGAGTGGAGACAGATGGGTGATAGAAAGGCCAGCAAGGAGAGAGTTGCAGTAATCGAGGCGAGATACAATGAGAATTTTTGTTGTGTCTTGTGTAAGGTAGTTGCGTATTTTGGATGTGCTTTTTAGGTGAAAGTGACAAGATTTTGTGAGTGATTGAATGTGAAGACTGAAAGAGAGGGAAGGGTCCAATAGGACCCCAAGATAGCGGGTCTGGGAGGTGGGAGTGATGATGGCATTGTCAACAGTGAGAGATAAGTGAGGAGTGGGAGCTGAGGAAGAGGGTGGAAAGATAAGGAGCTCTGTCTTAGACATGTTGAGTTTGATGGGCAGACATCCATGAGGATATGCTCGAGAGGCAATTGGAAACATGAGGTAGCAAAGAGGGGGATAGTCCTTCTAAGAATTCCAAGAACCAAGTTTGCAAAAAGCCTTGAAGTAAAAGCACTGAACTAATTAATTAACTCCTTCTTAGATTTTCAATTACTAAGGTTAGCAATTACTATTTTCTTATATACTCATATCTACTTATAATGCATAAATATTCAACTCTTTTTTTTTTTTTTTTTTATTTGTTTTTTATTGGTTTTCCAATATTACAAATACATAAAAAAAAATGTTCAATTTTAACAAATCTGTTTCATCGATTATACAGTGCTCAGTTAAAACAACATAATCACTCATCCACTTCCACCTTCCATTCACACCTAGAAGATTGAGTTAAATTTGACTTGAAGTTCCTTGTGTCTTATCCCATAATTCCCATTTAACTGGGTCTATCCTAGTATACTCCTTTAGTACATAATTTGCTTCTAGTTCTCGAATATATTTTACTCTCCAGATGATGTCAACACCGAGGGGGGGAGTTTTATCCTTCCAGTTTTGGATCAGTATATTCTTTGCAACTGAAAAAATAGTAATCGCCATTGCTTTCCTCTCAATGGATACATCATCTGGGAAGATATGTAAAATACTGCATTCTCCCTTAAAAGGGAGAAGTTTCCCAACCGTCTTATTCAGTAGTTCGTAACATCCTTCCCAAAACAGTTTAATTTTAGGACAGTCCCATAAAAGGTGCAACAAATTGGCAGGATTACCACATTCTCTCCAGCACAATCTATCGGCTGGAGAGTGGGAAATTTGTGCTACCCTTACCGGTGTGATATACCAGTTATTAATTATTTTAAAAAAGGTTTCTCTATATGTTGTTTGTTTAATAAACCTGTTAGTCACTTTTAACGCTGTGTCCCAGTCTGTTTCAGTTATTTCTAGGTTTAACATCAGTTCCCATTGTTTCATGCCTTGAGTTTTGGAGTGTTCTCCAGCTGATCTTATAATATTAAAACATTTAGATATTAAGTGTTTTTTCTCTAATTTATGGAGAATTTTTTCCATGGGATTTAACTCTTTCTTATTTTGTAAATCTGCATTAGTTATCCCGCAAGAAACTCTGTATGCTTCGTATGCTAACCATCCTTCTCCTGAGATTTTAAACTGTTTCTGGATTTGTTCAAAAGAGGCAATTTTCCCATTAATAACGGTGTCTCCTACAGATAGTAAACCTTTACTCTTCCAGTCTTTAGTGATACTTGACATATTTAAATTAATTAAAGAGTTCAGCGGGGTAATGAGACTACCCTTAGGGATTAATTTATATTTCCTGTTAATTTGTCTCCAGTTTTTTAGTATTTCTTTCATGACAAATGATCCTAAGGCTAGATATTTATTAGATAGCTTTTCCCCGAAAACCAGTGCTGATAAACAGAATTTAGGGTTTAAAACTTTTTCTATTTCTGTCCAGGGTAATTTATGTGATGTTTCTAACCATTTTAATGCGTGAACTACGCAATTAGCTTCCTGGTATGGTTGTAGTAAAGGATAAATATTCAACTCTTACACATATAGCATTCCTACTTCTAAAATATTCACCCATTCCTCACACTCTAAAATCTGTAAATTTGGTCTCTTATACAGTTTAATTTTAGATTTCATTGGTTAAAATGGGATGTCTTCCTTCTCCATTCTTCCTACACCCCCATTCTTGTTATCACATATATAGTTGTGAGCATACGAGCCGTTGCTAATGCTTGCGGGCTCGCGTAGCAAGCCGCGGCCCTCGCTACGAAAGCAAAATTTACGAGGGTTGCAGTTGCTGGCAAGGAGTGCCGAAGGCGCTCCTTGCCAGCAAATGCGACCCTCGCAAACTTTACGTCGTAACGCAAACAAAATACGAGACGTGTTACGACCCATTACGAGCTTGCAAAAAACGGCTGCAACACGCGCACATCAAAAAATCAAATATCCAACAAATACACACAACAAATACATAAAAACCTTATCTACAGCAAGAGGAAGCATCCAGGACCTCAAAAACTAAAGTTACACCTCAATTTAACTGAAATCAAAGCAGTTTAGACACAAAAAAATTCTCTAAGCGAGAGAAAAAATGGGCGCTGAAAAAAACGAAAACAAGGCTACAGCAGTCTAAAGATGCAAAACACCACCAAACACCTACGTATTTGCCGAAAAACACCTATGACATTACAAAACAAGGACGCAACCCGCGCAACCCCAGAAACATTACAAACACAACAAATACATACAACAAACACATAAAAAGGTTACTCACAGCAAGGGGGGGCACCGAGGACCTCTGCAAGTGAAGTTACACCTCCATTTAAACACAAATTTCAGAGTTTAGAGACCCGAAAATCACCTAAGCGAGAGAAAAAATGGCCGGCGAACAAAAGAAAAACGAGGCTAAAGGTCCCTAAACACGCAAAACACTACCATAAACACGCAAAAACACCACCAAACAGCTACGAATATTCCGAAAAACTCACACAACATAGAAAACTAATATTACAAAAAACTTGCACGACAGAAAACGAACGACGCTACATCAGCCACATTATATACACCAAACAGCCTTAGCTCACTTACAATTTCATTGCCGTAATTTTTTGACGGGCAATTCGCTAGTTGTATAATAACCAATTGCTGCAGTGGAGAGAGGAAAGGAAAAGGGAATTCTGACGAGCAGCCAAAGTTTGACATCAGACTGATATACTTCCATGTGAAGGGCACAAGTGAGTTAAAAGAGGATGCTCTCTGTGTAGGGAACCGGACCTATAGGAAAAATCTATTCAGGTATTGTTCTTTCTCAGATGAGCACCTCTACTCTTTTTGCTTAAAGTTTGACATTAGCAGGATCACAGAGTAGTCTACTAATTATAAACGTTCAAATAAATAGAAAACTTGTTTGGTTTGCAGAAATAAAATATTCTCTCTCTACAACCAGTAACGGAAAACTGTGTTTTTTCTTGTACTTTTCTTAACAGCTGACCTTTCAATATGATATTTTTGCACAAGAATACATACCAAAGTGTTGTTGACAACCATTTAGATTTTTCTTGATATTATAAAATAGAAAGGTATACATTGTAAGTTGCTCAGCTATCATCAAATGTGATTTGTAATGGCCTTTAAACTAAAAAGCTTAGTAGATTCAAACCATAGTAGCTGAATATTTATTCTAATAACAACCTAATAATGAAGGTATTATAGCATAAGCCCTAGTATTATAAACTTATCTCTGACCAAATTCAGTGCATTTTATATGACAGAAGACAAGAGTGAATGCGCAATCTTATACATTCTCTAGACAACTGTATTTTCATCCAAGTTATCTCATAAACTGTAGATTTTCTCAAGCATCATTCAAGATTTCCTTGCAGCATTTTTGTTCATGCACAATCTACTATACTGAACACACATAAAACACACATTGGTTTATACCAGGGATGGGCAAGTTTGGTCCTGGAGAGCCCCACACAGGCCAGTAATTGCCTGCTGCCTACAGGTCAAGTGAATCACTTCTTCAGTCATCCTGATTGACTCACCTGTGCACAGAAAGGTTATTCTCAAATACAGGCCTGCGTGGGGCTCTCAAGAACCGGACTTTCCCACCCCTGGTCTATACTAAGAACACAGACTGAGTATACACAGAGTGAACTGAACTGACCATACAGTGGCCACATTCCTTGTACTGAACTGAGGACACAAACTGTACATATACAAAATAAATAGGCAAGCAAATGGTATATATAATAGAAACAAAATGTAAAACTCAGTTGTACAAGCAATGTACATAATCAATAATCTAAAAACAGAAATTCTGATACTGCAATAAGGGGGGAGATGCTTACAATGAGCGATGAAGGTGCTCATTGCAGGGCTTACGATGAGCGCCGAAGGTGCCCATCGTGAGGCATGAAAGTGGCGGGTTGGCCGAGGCCTGCAATGAGTCGCGAAGTGGCTCATTGCGGGGCTCGTGATGAGCTCCGAAGGTGCACATCGCAAGGCCCACAAGTTAGAGGGGGATTAGCCTTGCATTGTGTGGCAAACAGCATTGCCAACCTTCAAATGTTATTGCCGTAATTTTTGATTGGCAAGTCGCTAGTTCAGTAATAATGAGTAATCCCTTTGAACGCTCTCCTTTTTTTTTGTAATTTTGTACACATTGGACATACACAAAGTGGATTTTGACTGAACAAACTCACTTTGCACAGAGTAAGTTAACAATAAGCATAATAAACACTGACTCAAAGTGAATCTGGACTGAGCATACACAAGACATACTGCACAGTGGACTAGACTGGACTAAACACACAGAATGCACTGAATTGAACACACACACAACATAACAAAAGTGGACTATATTGTAAGTGAAATATTAAGTACCATCATCATAAAGGTTTAAAGAGTTAAATAAAAACATATTGATCTCCAATATGTATTCTTATATTTTCTTCTTATATCAGAAAATCCCACAGGATAGGAGTGTACTGTTAAACTTATCTTTATCATCAATTCATGGATGAAAACCAAAAGCAAAGCTCCATCAAGTAGAGGAAATATGGCATTTCTTTTTTATCTTAATAGAATCTGCAGCTACTTGATTTTTGCAAACGGAACCTTAAATAACTTTAAACTATTGGTCTCTAGTTCTGTACAAACACTGTCTTCTATAAAATACGTTTTTATGAAATATCAATATGTACAGTGGATATAAAAAGTCTACACACCCCTGTTAAAATGTCAGGTTTCTGTGCTGTAAAAAAATGACAAAAAGATAAATAATTTCAGAACTTTTTCCACCTTTAATGTGACCTATAAACTGTACAACTCTATTGAAAAATAAACTGAAATCTTTTAGGTCGAGAAAAAATAAATAAATAAAAATAATGTGGTTGCATAAGTCTGCACACCCTCTTATAACTGGGGATGTAGCTGTGTTCAGAATTAAGCAATCACATTCCAAATCATGTTAAATATGAGTCAGCATACACCTGCCATTATTTAAAAACATCCAAGCCAGGCTACATTTTGCAAAAACACATCTGAAGTCTCCCAAAAGCATGTGGGAAAAGGTGTTAAGGTTCTGATGAAACCAAGGTTGAACTTTTTGGCCATAATTCCAAAAGATATGTTTGGCGCAAAAACAACACTGCACATCACCAAAAGAACACCATACCCACAGTGAAGCATGGTGGTGGCAGCATCATGCTTTGGGGCTGTTTTTCTTCAGCTGGAACTGGGGCCTTAGTTAAGATAGAGGGAATTATGAACAGTTTCAAATACCAGTCAATATTGGCACATAACCTTCAGGCTTCTGCTAGAAAGCTGAACATGAACAGGAACTTCATCTTTCAGCATGACAACGTCCCAAAGCATACATCCAAATCAACAAAGGAATGGCTTCACCAGAAGAAGATTAAAGTTTTGGAATGGCCCAGCCAGAGCCCAGACCTGAATACGATTGAAAATCTGTGGGGTGATCTGAAGAGGGCTATGCACAGGAGATGCCCTCGCAATCTGACAGATTTGGAGTGTTTTTGCAAAGAAGAGTGGGCAAATCTTGCCAAGTCAAAATGTGCCATGCTGATAGACTCATACCCAAAAAGACTGAGTGCTGTAATAAAATCAAAAGGTGCTACAACAAAGTATTAGTTTAAGGGTGTGCATACTTTTGCAACCATATTCTTTTATTTTTATATTTTTTCTTCCCTCTACCTAAAAGATTTTAGTTTGTTTTTCAATTGAGTTGTACAGTTTATAGGTCACATTAAAGGTGGAAAAAGTTCTGAAATGATTTATCTTTGTCTCTTTTTTTACAGCACAGAAACCTGACATTTTAACAGGGGTGTGTAGACTTTTTATATCCACTGTAAGTTATCATGTAAACAGATTAAGCCCTAAGAGTAATATTATTATCATTGTACTGTTTCACTTCACAATAAACCTACACTATGTAATGTGCAAGAAAATTCATGAGTTTATAAGAAAAGACATTATGTATTAATAACTAGAAATCTCTTTTAATGTATTAAAAACTAAACCATTATAAAAAACTAATCTACAATCTGTTGAAATCAGTTCTCTGTTCTTTATAGCTATCTATTGAAAACTCGCAATTAACAGCATAGTGTATGTGAACTAATAGAAAATTTCAATTTAGCTGCAAAATGCCTTATCTGGCCTTTTTATATATAGTAATTGTTGAATTTTAGATGCTAAATACTTCTTTAGTCAAATGTCCAATTTAATAGATATTAGACATAGATAAATGTAAGCGTTAAAAAGAATACCTGACATAGTATAACATCTAAATTATATTATGCATATAATTAATAAAATATTAGTTTTTATTAACCAAGTAAATCAAACATTCCTTGATGTTTTAGCATTTGGGTAAAAACACTTGGATTTGGGAAAATCATATATAGTGAACTGAATATTTATTCTGTATGTGTTTTGAATGGTGTTTTACCTAAAATCCAGCTAAGCTTTACATTTTGGTAATTCCTTCTATGCATGTAGAAATCATATGTTAAAAAATGGTTTACATAAAACAGATAATCTCTTGTGGATAAGGCTAGTTTTCAGACAAATGATATAGGGCCTCATTCTATTATCGGCCGTAGGAGATGCGGGGCCGCAAGGACCGGCCGCAAGCTATTTGCCTATTCTATTCCCTTCCGGCCGGGGATTCCGGCAGGCTTGTGG
This sequence comes from Discoglossus pictus, assembly GCA_027410445.1. NCBI lineage: Eukaryota > Metazoa > Chordata > Amphibia > Anura > Alytidae > Discoglossus > Discoglossus pictus. Next base: position 227,222,961 of record CM050165.1, on the reverse strand, counting down.
CTGGCGCCTTGTTATCCCTTGTGGACGCAGGCGCCGGAGGAAAGCCTTTGATCTAAAACGGCCGCAAGAGTTTCGGCCGTAAGAAAATCCTGGTTGCTTTTCAATTGCTACGGGAACCCTCTCTGCAAGGCTAAAACCGAGCCGCAATAAAGCCATAATAAAGCCATCCTGCACTCTGAGGAGACTATAAAGTGATTGTAGGTGTTAGCATTAATAGCACAACATTCTCCTATACTCAAATCCGTAAATACATTTTATTTTAATTTATGTCACATATCCATGTAAAAAGTCCAGAGGGCTTGGAGCACCTCAGACCCGCCCACGCTGCGGCCAGAAAATAAACAGTTAATGTCATCTCGGATTTGGGCTGATGGGCAAGCTTGAGAGGGGGTTGCTATTAATTCTCATGTTCCCCATTATGATCCCTAGCATTTACAGAGCTTTACAGTGCCGTCTTGAATTTATTTTTGCATTTAAAGATTTCTGAGCTTACGGCCGATTGCAAGATATACGGCCGGCCTTAAGGGGATAGCCTTGCGGCGCCGTATAATTGAATTGCAAGCTAACGGGAGCCCCGCAAGGAATCGCAGCTTTGCGGACGATTTACGGCCGATAATAGAATGAGGGCCTTAGTGTGCATGTTGGATACTATTTTTTATAAAGTGTAAAATAAATACAAATTAAATATATGTATTTTAGACATTGACAGATGTATCCATAGATTTACATTACATTACACTACATTTACATTTCTAATTTATAACTTCTACATAAACTGAGTAAAAGAATTTGACTCGCTGACAGTTCATGGGTGGTATTACAGCAGAATATTATTACTGTTGATGTTTCTATAAAGATTATTTAAAGAAAGGTTTAGATATTGGTAAATGTAACTTCATCCTTATGCAAACAAAATACAAATGTATCTCTTTAACTTTACTTTTCAATGTATTATTTGTATTCAGAAGGTTTTGCTTCGTTCATAACAAAGATACTTTCTGTTCTCCTTCAGATGTCCTTTAGAGGATATGGAAATTCCTGACAATATCCCTTGACAATATCCTGTTTAAGCTGGTCAGTTGATTTTTCAACAGAAATTTGAATAGGTTTAAATGCGAATAGTTATTTTTTGTTTGTTTTGAATAGCCAAATAATTGTAATATTTAATACTGTAATGTATGAAAACTCCATCAAATGCTTTAAATTGCATGAGTAAGATAGTTGCAGAAAATGTAAGGAGGAGATCACAAGATTACAGTATGTAGTCTCACCAAGTATTACATAAAAATATAGCCAAAAAATACCAATATCTCCACAGGGAGAATACAGAGGCATATAAAATAATAACTGCTTCTTATCCAACTTAGTTAATATCTAGAATATGATGTGTACACATGATATGGTATTCAAACTAGGTAAATAACATAGTATATGTTAAGGTTTTATTTGCTTGCACATCCTAGGCAATAAACATGTCACTTTAAAATCTTTTTGCCCTGTCTTAAAATATGACCCTATACTGCCAAGGTGACTGAAGTTTTGGCAGGAGAGAAATAGGTTTGGATAGATACTTAATATTTTTATTTTAGTTTTACACCATACAAACAGTTATCTAAACAACATACAAAAGATGCCAAAAGACAAAAGACAAAAAAACAAAACAAATTCTAGCATCCAAATACATATAGGACATTGTAAATTTACATACATAAATATAAAACCAGGGTCATCACAGAATATCAGCTCTCATCATATTCAAATCTAACTAGAGTGGATTACATATAACCTATTGGCCCTAATATAAGCTGCTCCCCCATATAAGCCGCACCTCTGAAATACAATAAGAAAAAATAAAAAAAAGATAATATCCCAAAATAAGCAGCAACTTACCTATGCTGCACACACACCCATAAAACGGCAAATGTAAAAGAAAAGAGACTGCAGCACAATTAATTCTAATGTCATTAATCACTTTACAGGCCTCCCCTTCTCCCTCCTCCCCTTGGACTATCTCCCCTGGCCTCTCCCTCTATTGGACTATCTCCCCTGGCCTCTCTTTCCTTGGCCTATCTCCCCTGGCCTCGCTTTCCTTGGCCTCTCTCCCTGCTCTCCTTCTTGGCCCAGACTTCTCTCACATTCCCAGGTTTCTCCCTTTCACCATCCACCCTGGCCTCTTTCTACCTAAGGCCTCTCTGCCTCGATTTCACCCCCTAGCCTCCACTCCCTACTCCTCTTCCCCGACCTCTCCTTTCTCCCTCCTGGCCTCTCCCACCTAATCACACCCAGTCGATTACCTCCAGCAGGATCATGGTGTCTCCTGGCAGGAGATGTCAAGGAAGGGTCCATTCTCTCCTGTGTGTGACAGGCCGCCGCTCTCTGCACAGATCACCGCAAACTACTTCCCTCTTGCAGTATGGTAAGATGGCGATGCCCACAAACACTTCCTCTGTACAACACCATGGCCACACAACAGTCTCAAGCTTGCAAATTGGCAATTTTTGTTATGGTTGCAAATATAAGCCGCACCTGTAACTCACAAGCTCGAAAATCGTAAAAAAGGTGCGGCTTATATTCGGACCTATACGCTATACGTCTCCCAAAGCTTCCATTTACGATGGCGAGACACAGGTTTGGACCATCTCAGTACTTACTATGGGCCCCATTTCAAAAAAGCTCTCCCGTAACTGTGTGAGCCTTTTTTATGCAGGCTACATATCTGTTACAATCTCAAATAGCCATATTCTGCACAGCATTCTCGTTATACGTAAACCCATTTACTATCAGTTAGAAAAAAGGCCTTGAGTAATCTACGTAAGTGCAGGGTAGCATGACGTGTTGGCAAATGAGTCAATCTGTGTTGTTTGCTAAATTTAAAGCTGCACAATAGATCTATGAACCAATGGGAAAGCCGAACGTCACACTAACTGACAGTAACAGTTCATAAAAGAGCCTGTTTCCCATCCAAATGTTGACTGTGTTGTATCTTTTGCAGGTCAACACGCAGATCTAGGAGTTGGTAGATTATAGAAGTGCATAGGAGAGAGATGTTGAGTTTTTCAGAGAGGAGTTTTGTTTCTTATACTGTTATATCTTATTTTACTGTACACATTAATTACACATCACACATATTTTACTGATCACACATAATTCACTTAAACATAAAGTAATGGCTACATATTTAAAGGTAGGCCAAATTTCATGTACTCCCCATACCCTCCTCCCTATACCCTCACATTAGAATGAACACATAATATATATACATATATTTTTCATTTTTTACCCACACACATATACAGTATATACAGTATCTCACAAAAGTGGGTACACCCCTCACATTTTTGTAAATATTTTATTATATTTTTTCATGTTACAACACTGAAGAAATGACACTCTGCTACAATGTAATGTATTAAGTACAGCCTGTATAACAGTGTAAATTTGCTGTCTCCTTAAAATAACTCAACACACAGCCATTAATGTCTAAACCGTTGGCAACAAAAGTGAGTATACCCCTAAGTAGAAATGTCCTAATTGGGCCCAAGTGTCAATATTTTGTGTGGCCACCATTATTTTCCAGCACTGCCTTAACCATCATGAGCATGGAGTTCACCAGGGCTTCACAGGTTGCCACTGGAGTCCTCTTCCACTCCTCCATAGTAACATCATGGAGCTGGTGGATGTTAGAGATCTTGTACTCCCCCACCTTCTGTTTGAGGATGCCCCATAGATGCTCTTTAGAGTTTTAGTCTGGTGACATGCTTAGCCAGTCCATCACCTTTACCTTCATCTTCTTTAGCAAGGCAGTGGTCATCTTGGAGGTGTGTTCGGGTTTGTTTTCATGTTGAACTACTGCCCAGTATGTCACAGTAAGTGATGTCGCGAACATCAAATTTTTGGTTCGCTAACAGCAGACGCGAACTTCCATCAAATGTTCGCGAATGGGCGAACCCGGCGAACCGCCATAGACTTCAATGGGCAGGCGAATTTCAAAACCCACAGGGACTCTTTCTGGCCACAATAGTGATGGGAAAGTTATTTCAAGGGGACTAACACCTGGACTGTGGCATGCCGGAGGGGGATCCATGGCAAAACTCCCACGGAAAATTACATAGTTGATGCAGAGTCTGGTTTTAAGCCATAAAGGGCATAAATCACCTAACATTCCTAAATTGTTTGGAATAACATGCTTTAAAACATCAGGTATGATGTTGTATCGATCAGGTAGTGTAAGGGTTACACCCGCTTCACAGTAACAGACCAATCTCCCCATTTAATGCACCGCAAACAACCGCAAACAGTCCCTTTGCACAACCGCAAACTCCCCATTTGCACAAGGTTGGATACCAAGCTAGCCATGTCCCGTTCCTTGTCCTCACTGATGTCATTGAAGGTCTCTTCCTCCACCCAGCCACCAATGGTCCCCGAAAGGTGACAACAAGCCCCCTGGGACGCCTGCTATGTTTGGTCTTCCACCTCCTCAAAGCCACCTTCCTCCTCTGACTCCTCTTCTTCAGACTCCCAGAGTCTGGGGGCTTCCGCTGCCCAGCATGGAAGATTATACACAGGTCAGAGTCTGGGGGCTTCCACTGTACAGCATGGAAAATTATACTCGTTGCCTCTGTCTGCATTATTATAAGGTGTGTACTGTTAAGTAGTACTATTCCTATCGGTTTAATCCCTGTTACGTCCACTATCAGGGGACGTGTATATGGCATGGATTTTTGGAAGCGGGAGATGGAAAAAGATGCTTGGTCGGTCCTCCCACTTCAAATTTGGGGCACTGCGCGTGCAATCTAAGGTGCCACCAGATATGAGTGTCACTGTGCACTGGCAAAAGTTGGCAGAGTAGATGCAATAGGCTTCACACACACGCCTATAGGCAGGCAATTGCTATTCAATCTATTACAGTCAAAAAAGTGTTGTTTTATGTCACTGTACACTACGGTTGCACCAGATATGACGTATCACTGTGCACTGGCAAAAGTTGGCAGAGTTGATGCAATAGGCTTCACACACACGCCTGTAGGCAGGCAATTGCTATTCAATCTCTTACAGTCAAAAAAGTGTTGTTTTTTGTCACTGAGCACAATATAAGCTGTGAGCCTGACACAGGCAGGCAACTGAAATTAGATTACAGGAAAAAAATGGTTGTTTTCAATGTATGTTACACCACCAGGTATGAGTAGTGAAAATAAGCACAATATAAGCTGTTAGTTGTTAGCCTGTCACACACACATGCTGGCAGGCAGGCATAGATTACACACAAAAAATTATAAAATAAAATAAATGATGTTCAAAGTTTCCTCAATGATAAAGTATAGGGGGTGAACCGAAAAGAGCATGTGTTCGCCTTTCCGAGCGGACGCGAAGATGAGAAAATCGCTGCGAATAGTTCTCTGTCGAACTGTTCGGGACATCACAAGTCACAGTACATATTGTCATTCATGGTTCCCTCAATGCACTGTAGCTCCCCAGTGCCAGCAGCATTCATGCAGGCCCAGATTCATGTATATATGTTTTCTATAATTTGTTGTGTTGATTCCCCTTATATGCATTTACCTACTGATGTCAGATACATTAAATCACTGTTCTGGATCACCATTCATCTGAATGGCTTTTTAATAAAGCACATTATTTCCATAATATATCTATTTTCCTGAAGTATATGTTGAATTTAACATATTTATTATATGTATACATATTCTCCCATGCATAACAGCAATGGTGGGGACTTAACAGGATAGGTGTACACAAGATTCATGTTGATGGAGGTAAGTTTTATTGGGCTCCTTCTGCTCCCCCCCCCCCCCAAGCCTCCTTGGGCTTTTGTTGGACTTCCTCAATAGCTACATCTACATTAGTGTGATCCATCAGGTTAGGATTTGACTCTATATCCCCTTGTCTCTATACGTTGTATATTGCCTGTGCTACATGACTATATTACAGGCTTCCATTCACCATTCAGTGCCAATCACTCATCTCTTTAAGACTTCAGGCTGTCCATTGTGACAATGCTTACACAACGGAAGGGCGTACATGACATACCTGATCACTCTCAGTACTCTGGCGTCTGTGCTACCATTGCAGTTCATATGTGTTATGTTGATGTGTATTATTTTTGTAAGGAATGCCACATATGTGCCTTGAGAATGTGTAATATGATATTTATGTTGTACTTGAGTGAGTTTTCCTTCTTATTTATTATGGTACCATCTCTTTAACTGCTTTTTGAATGGTCTCAGCAAGGTTTTTTAGCACTCTTATGGGTATTAAGTACATATAACGTTTTAGAGAAAAAGCAGATACCATATTGCCTTACACAGTTTCAGTACCTGGTGTGAGGACCGTTAACTGAGATTGGAATGGGATTTGAGGCGCATTATCAAGACCGTAACTTGATAACACAGGCCATTTTAAAATATTCTCTGGTGCATTGGCACAGCAATGTAAGTTAGAGGGATTAGAATTGATAGGTTACAAACAAACATGCACCATAAGTGCCTGTGTAAAAGATTAAATTGGGGACGTATATATTTTACATTTTGGTGAACTACACAAAATGTGCACACATATCCCACTCCCCCACATGGCAATATAAATCTCACATTAAAGAGATTCATTATATCACTTCATGTGCAACCTCTGTAATTAAAATATATTAAAGACCTTAGGTTCCACACATTGCTAGTCTATAAACTTAACTTTTGATCTTAACTGCAATCTAATTTAGGAATCCCCACACACACCCTTACCCATTCCCTCATCTGTAATGGACACCATTGACCTCTCATCTTACAACTTGTCAACATGATCCTATTCCTTCATAGCTGATCTCTCTGCCTTCTTCCACATTTATCCCAGCTCTCACACATCTTTTTAACATTTCCCTTAACTTTGGCAAGTTTCCATCACCTTTAAAACACACCATTATTGCACCCATTCCGAACAATCCCTCATCTGATCCAGCTTCTCCATCTAATTAGCGCCCTATATTTCTACTTCCCCTGGTTTCTAAATTACTTAAACGTATAATCTTTAATTGTCTCTCCCAATTTATTTCCTCTTACTCGCTCCTTGACTCCTTCCAATCTGGCTTCCGTTTCCAACAATCCACAGAGACAGCTCTCATTAAAGTCACTAATGACTAGTTAACCGGCAAATCAAAGGGCTACTTCTCTATTCTTATTTTGGATCTCTCTGCTGCCTTTGCCACAGTTGACCACCCTCTTCTTATCCAAATCATCCACTCTCTTGGCTCCGTGACACTGCCCTCTCTTGAATCACACCATATTTAGAAAACCGAACATTTAGTGTCTCCTTCTCTGGCTCCTCTTCATCACCTCGCCCTCTGACTGTTGGCGTATCTCAAGGTTCTGTCCTAGGTCCCTCCTTTTGTCCATCTACACTTGGTACCTTAAAAAACTCTTTTGGATTTCAATACCATCTATATGCTGATGACACCCAAATTTACCTATCAATCCCCCTACTCTTCTATCGCATGTTGCCAACTGCCTCTCTAGCATATGCTCCTGGATATTTGCCTGTCAACTCAAACTCAATATGTCATAGACGGAACTCCTAACATTCCCACCCTCTTCAACAGCTTCCACTCCTCACATATCTCTCACCATTGACAATGTCATCAACATGCCCACCTCTTAGGCCTATTGGTTTGTGGTTCTTCTGGATCCTGCCCTCTCTTTCATTCCTTACATCCCTCAACAACAGTGCACCCTCTTATATATCTGCTCTTGTTCCAAAATACTCTCCCAACCGCCCCCTTTGTTCTGCTAATAACCTTCTTCTTTCCTCCTCTCTCATCACCTCCTCTCACTCCCGTCTTCAAGACTTTTCTCGTGCTTCCCCTACTATTTGGAACTCCTTGCCTAGCTCCATTAGATTATCTTCCTGCCTCAAAAACTTTCACAAATTACTAAAAACACACCTATTTAAAAAAATCTTATCACCTTCAGCCCTTATAATTACAACTGTACACTCCACAGCTTAATAACACTCTCACCCACAATCTATAGTACAACACACAGACCCCTCCAATTGACTAAACAAATTGCATTTACGTTGCCATTTTGTATTTGTCACCCTCCTGTATCACACCTAAACCCTTAGATTGTACGTTTATGAGTTTTCACGTGTGTGTCTGTGTCTTGGAAACAAGCACTATGTGCATTTGATTATATGCTCAAAAACAGGGCCCTCCATTCTTTATAAGGTGTTAAGTTTGTTTTTTGCCATGTACTAAACCCCCGTACAGCACTATGGAATATGTTGGCGCAATATAAAGATAATAATAATAATAATAATAATAATATAATATAATCCATCACTAAATCTTGCAATTTTCACCTAAACAACATTTCCAAAATACGTCACTTTCTCTCGCAAGACACAACCAAAATTCTAATATACTCTCTTATCATACCTCACCTAGACTACTGCAACTGTCTCCTTACTGGCCTCCCCATCAGCAGTCTCTCTACACTTAAGTAAAAAGTAATGCCTCCGCGAGACTCATCTACCATACTCATCGATCAATGTCTGCAGCTCCTCTCTTTCAGTCACTCCACTGGCTTCCCATAGCCTCCAGAATAAAATGCTAAATCCAGACCCTAACATATAAAGCCCTAAATAATAATGCACCCTCCTATATCTCTGCTCTTGTCTCTAAATATTCTCCCAAGTGTCCTCTTCGCTCTGCTAATGACATTCTTCTTTCCTCCTTTCTTGTCACCTCCTCTCATTCCCGCTTTAAAGACATTTTTTGTGCTGCCCCTATTCTATGGAACTTCTTGTCTCGCTTCACTAGACTATCCTCCTGTCTCAAATCCTTCAAAACCTCACTAACAACTAATCTATTTAAACAAGCTTATCACCTTCAGCCTTAAATTTCTTAATATATTGTACCTCACTTATCTATACCTCACCCATACCCTCTAGATTGTAAGTTTGTGAGTTTTCAGTCTTTTTGGGTGCTTTAGAGAAAGCACTTTGTATTCTTGACTTTAAACTCCATTTGTTGGCATATGTTGGCTCATTACAAACAAAGGCTTATAATAATAATAAGGGCTGTCATATGAAATGATATGACATTATAAGATATACTATACTTTCACTGATGTATAAGTAGCTTTTATAAATAGAGTGTAACAATTTAAATGTTGTGACACACCAAGAAGTGTGAATAAAATGTATTGTGTGACCAACTATTGCAAATGCATAATTTGTTTGTTTGAAAATTGCTTCTATACTTCCAATAACAGTCTGTTAGGACACTTTATATAAGGTTTTTATTTATCCCTTTAAAAGCAAAATATTTTTTTTAAACTCCATATTTTCTATCAACAAAGTAGCCTTTGGATGCATTTGACCTGGCTTTGTATAAATAGGGATGATAAGGCTCTTTTTGAATGATTTATCTTCTTTTTTATCTACAGATGTGGTTATTATTCACTCTGCATTTCATGTTACTTACCTCATAAAATCACTCATGTAATATACTGTTGACAATAATTCCCTATTGGGCCATGAGTGTAATAGCTGGGACCAAGCTTTTTTGATAGCAGCATTGTGCTGTGTATCAAAACACTGAGGTGGATCTGTCTCTGTTGACCCTAACTACATCACAACGAGGTAAGACTCCAGAGTGATTAGGTCAAGTTTCAGTTTGAAACTCAGAGAGATCTCCCCTCCTCTCCTTTTTTGAAAGCAACACCAGCAACTGAAAGCTGTCATCTGTCCTCTAAACTAGACAGGTGGTGACTTAGTATTTCCCTATATCTCTTCTAGTAGAGCTCTATTTCTACCCCTTAGAGCTTATTACTGCTACCCCCCCCCCCCCCCTTTACTAGAGCCAGCCTGCTAGAGATATACCGAGAGTATATCTTTTTTATCTACACCATTGTTATTTTTGCTCTTATTTAGATTTTTTCTTAATAAAGTTATTTTGTATACATATTTTTTCATTATTAGTTGCTACACATTTACAAATTAGAGTCTTATTTGTCTCACAGGTTGTGGTGGGGATAGACATTCCAGACCCACTGCACATGGGGACTATTCATTATATATCCAATTTACTCTATTGCATTTAGAGATTAGTTGCTACCTTTTTAAATTCTGCATTTCATGTTTATCTAATTTTATTTTTCTCTTCAGTACTTGAGTGGCCTGCCAGTTATAGATTATAGATAGGTGGTCATGGTGCACTGACCTGAACTTACTCTTTCGTCTTGTTTTACTGTAAAAGGTAGCCTATGACTTCCTATATATTTTACAAGCTCTTAAGTTTTAAATTGTAAATAGTTTTTTTGTATTGAGTTTAAGTAATAGTAGAAAGATGGAAAGCCTTTTGCTAACTTTGGTGTAAGAAGAAAGAATAGAAAGTTATTAAAACTAGTAGAGAATACCAATATTCACATATTTGTCACTCAGTGATAAGGGTCAAATAAGGCAAACAAATATATGGATAGATAAAATGCAATATCAAAATATTTTGCTTTACTGTACTTTGGACCTATGGTATTTCAATTGCATTGTGTCATCATTAATTACAAATTTCTGGCATTTAGTTATCTTCTGCAGCTGCACATTACTGTAAAGTCTTGGTCAGCAATATACTGTACCATTGGGTTTATTAGTGTTAGATGTGATATGACTACTTGCTGGAATATATCACTCATTTGGACAGCCAAACATATATTTTTGACAATGTCATCTGACATTTTTCCAACTAAATGTAACACCTATGGGGCCATTAAAAAATACTTTGTTTTGTGTTCTATGTTAAAAACAACAAGTACTGCAGCTGCTTCATTTATCTCCCAACAATAATCTCTTTATTTTTTTATTTTTTGCATCCAAAAGTGGAAGGTGTTTTGGACACATTTACTAAGGCATATGTTTTACTAGACCACCAATGTCTGTGAGCTTCATTCAGGTGGTCCTGAGATTACAATATAATTATAGAAATGTGTTCCATAATTTTAATAAAAACACATAAAAAGTACAAACGTACTTGCATACTTCATTATATTGTTTAGAAGCACACATGATTGACTACATTTTAGTACAGCATGTTAAAATTGTAATTGTATTAAATGGTCCACAAAGACCATAAACACATTTCAAGGGTCTGTAAAGACATTTTGATTGTTTTTAAGTGGTCCAATTGTTTTTGAACCACTGTCCAAAGCAAATTACATGTTATACAGCATGGATGTATAAATCTGAAAAACCAAGAGTTTTTTGATCTCTCTCCTTGCAAGTTAAAGTGTTTCAACCATATTAATTGAGCAGGGAGGGGTTTAAACCCTGGGTTGTTAGTGGCCCTCAGGGACTTGAGTTGGACATCTGGTAATGAGAATATGCTATGCAGTGAAGATGTTGAACTACCAACCTCAAGTCCTTTTAAGAATCTTGCTATATTAGCCCAGTCTGAAAAACATAACTACACTATTAATTGTATACTCACACAGATGTGTGTAAAGCTACATCCTATTACTATCATTAAGAAAGCCTTTCAAAAAGGTGTACCCCGTTTGATTTTGTACTATTTTTGTACTACGTTTTGATATATAAGAGGTATGCTCACATCAAATGGTCAAAAGTAGGGAACATCTCAGTAAACAGTCAACACTTAACTACCGGAAACTATATACCTAGGCTTACCAACCTCAAACATTATTCTTCCAGTAGGAGGGGATTATTATCTACCCTAGAAGTGGCACCAGGTTTGAGAACCAATGCATACACCTGGTTGATAGATACCTATTTTATAATGTACTTGACTACTGGACTGGATTTCTCCATTGTGCCTTATCTATTCGATCTGGTTCTTGTGCCACCATACCAGTGGAGATACCTGAGCGCTGTACACTTACCTCTGTTTATGAGGCACTGAAAAGTGAGTTGATACTCTTTTGTATATTCTTTTTACTTTGAATAAATTGGAATCAGCTGCACTTTGCGCCTTTCTTCCCCAAACCCCTTCCTAACATATCTTTTCTCAACCAATAAAATCCTTAAAACATAGACTGTTACTGTCCAATAAAGTCCTGTAATGCACACTATTGCTGTACAGTTCTTTAAGCAACCTCCTCAAAACTCATCCATTTTACTCACCACTGCTCTTCCACTGCCAATTTCACCAGTGGCGCCCTATACCCTACAGAATAAAATGCTAACTCTTGACGCTTTACTAACTCTTGACTCTTACGTACATAGGCCTCCATTCCATGAAAATCTGAGTGAGGTTCACTAGTAAATCTCCATGTAGGTATCACATCACACATCTAAATCTTATTATTGCAAGTCCCAGCCGTAACTATTTCACAAAACCATTAACCAATATCTGATCTTGCTGTGGTTAAGTCAGAACCCCCTGTAAAGGTACAACAAATGCCTCCTATAATCAAGCTAACTCCTTAATTGTTTCAGATTTGAGACTTGCTTTCTGAAATATTACACAATTAAGGGGTTAATATTGCTACCCCCATGAGCCAGGATTACTCCTCATGGGGTCCATATGGAACCCCATGGCTACAGTTAAATATACCATGGGGGTCTGTGGAGACACACATGTTATGGATGTTAATAATAGGTGCCATTTGAAAATACAGATGATATAGAAATATTTATCAAGAATTATCACAGTTCTCATATTCTCTCTTCTCATTAATAGAAAAGTAATTAATACAAGATACAATTTTATCAATTAATATATTGATCATAATTTAAATTGAAGAACTAGGGAATACTACGACAGTGTACATAAGATAGTAAAACAGACCCCCACAGATGTCAATAATTTTTTAGTAAGTTTTAGAAAACAGAAAACAAAGAAGATTCCTCGAGGATACATATGCAATCTGTAAATTCCTCAACATTCCATAATCACTTAAGAGAGCTTTAACTCTAATATCTTCTTATTCGTAATCGCAAGAAATATTAAGGTCAGAACAAGATCATGCATGAAAAGAAAATAGCATACCCTTTGGCTTCAAGAACATAACCCAAACAGCTCAGATATAGAGGTTAAATCCACATGATAGTGAAATGATACTGACTCTTCTTCTTAAATTGATAATTTACAAAACATGATATCATATAGTGTATATATCAAATAAGTCTAATTCAAATGGTATATTAAGTAATATTGCACCATCCCTTGCTTTTCTTCAAATCAGATACAAATTATGTGTAACCCTACACTTGGCCAAAGGGAGTAGAGAGCCCATTTAAATAAGGTTGGCAGGTTAAACCTGATTGCTGATTCAGGGACCTGGGTCCTGGAATTGCTTTTGTTATGTAAGACAGGCATGTGCAGTCAGTATGTATGCAGCAGACAGAGGACAGGACAGATATAAGCAAGGAATTGCATTTTCAGACAGGAAAAGACCTGTAGTTAAAACCTGCAGTCTAATGCAGTTATTAATTGGCAGTGCTTACTTGAAGGGACACTTTTAACCCAAGAGGAAGTTGGTTTTATCTTAAATAGCATGAATAATTGGTTATGCTTTGTACTAGTCCTTTTTCTCTACAGTAAATGATTCCTTGACAAATACAGGGAATCATTATTTTGGTCATTACAGGAACTGACAAGCAAACTGTGATTCTAATTACCACATCAAAACAGCTAATAAGCATTCAGGAGTTGCTCTTTTGCATAAAATTACAAGATGCATCATAGTGAACTTCTCAGGAATAGTTGACTTTAGAAGAACATGGCTAAGACAATGTATAACCAGTTTTAAATTATCTTTAAGAACACTCTAAAAAATTGATTTTGGAGTGACAGAGTCCTTTTTGCGTAGATTCTCCAAGCTGTGAGTGACATGCCAAGATAACTTCTAAGATGGACGGTCTCAGACAATTCATTATCTGTAGATAGCATTGTGGACCACAGCCCCATAAATATTCTTAGTCAAGAACTGAGGACTACCGTGGGTGTCCCTTTCCCCTAAAGAGCTATCAGTTACTTTCAGCCCTTGATTGTGTGTGTAGAGATAAAGTTTGTTTTTTTGGAATACTGCCCTTTTAAGAACTAGAGAGTAAGGATCCAATGGACCAAGAAAAGAGGAAGCCCTGCCATCTAATTCTATGTTATATTTAACCACAAGGGAGATAGTGGAACTGCCAGTGGAACTGCCACGAAAAGAGAATGCGCCAATCATGAACAACCAGGACGGTAAGCTTCATCAACATGACAAGGCTGGCTTAAAGGGCATAATTTTAAATTGCCTACATCAATAAAGGTTAAGCCCCGGTCATTGACCACCTCATATGCTGCTAGGCATGTTTTCCAGATTTCCTGGAAAGAAAAGATTACTAGGCACTAAAGCAAAAGGGATCACAGGAACAACTGTTCATTAAAGGGGATGGATACTAGACTAGTTCCGGAGCCCTGGGGCCCAGAGAGGTAGGGGGTCCTTATATATGTGATGTGGCCGCATAATAACTGGCCCTGGTGGTCAGATAGGCCAAAAGTGGTCTGACTTACAGTCACCATCCCCAGCCCATGTTATTTGACATAAGCCGTTCCCATGGTGGCCATTGATCAGTTAAAAGTTCTTGTAGTATGGGCATATCTTTGATTTGTCACCACTCCAGGACTGGAACCAGTGAGCAGCCACTGACATTTCCAAGGCAAATATTGGGTGCGATTTTTGAGAATCAAGTATAGGAATTGCTTTTATACTGCCTAACCCCCAGTGTTTTCAACCAAATAAAGTTTTCAAATAGTGGAAACCTTGCTGAGGGAAGGCTGTTCATGACTATAATCTTTTGCTAAGCTATCAGTAGTGAGTACTACAGGATTCTACTTATCGTTCAATTGAGGTGCTAAAACAAACCATGGAGCTCCAAAACCAAGGCCTAACTGGCAGGATTTCTTTATGGCTGGCCTGGTTCTGGGAGATTCTTAATTTAGGGAACATTATATAAATCAAGAGAGATAAATATCACAGAAATGTATACATCATTGATGATGGCTGAAACGTACTCTTACAGCTATTTACAAACTGTAGACAGGGATTATATACAAAACTAGCGAATTGCCCATCAAAAAATGACGGCAATGAAATTGTAAGTGAGCTAATGGTGTTTAGTGTATATAATGTGGCTGATTTAGCATCCTTCGTTTTCTATGTCGTGCGACTTTTTCTGAATACCCGTAGCTGTTTGGTGGTGTTTTGCGTGTTTATGGTGGTGTTTTGCGTGTTTAGGGACCTTTAGCCTTGTTTTCGTTTTGTTCGGCGGCCATTTTTTCTCTCGCTTAGGTGATTTTCGGGTCTCTAAACTCTGAAATTTGTGCTTAAATAGAGGTGTAACTTCACTTGCAGAGGTCCTGGGCGCCCCCCCCCCCCTTGCTGTGAGTAACCTTTTTATGTGTTTGTTGTTTGTATTTATTGTGTTTGTAATGTTTTTGGGGTCGCGCGGGTTGCTTCCTTGTTTTTTAATCGTTTTTTTCGGCGCCCGTTTTTTCTCTTGCTTAGAGAATTTTTTAGTGTGTAAATTGTTTTAATTTTAGTTAAATTGAGGTATAACTTTAGTTCTCGAGGTCCTGGATGCTACCTCTTGCTGTAGGTAAGCTTTTTATCTATTTGTTGTGTGTATTTGTTGGATTTTTCATGTTTTCATGTGCGCGTGTTGCAGCCGATTTTTGCGAGGTCATAATGGTTCGTAACGTGTCTCGTATTTTCCTTGCGTAACGACTTAAATTTTGCGAGGGTCGCAATTGCTGGGGCTCCTTGCCAGCAACTGAGGCCCTCGCTTCGAGAGGGCCGCGGACTCGCTACACGATCACACGAGCATGAGCAACGGCTCGTATGCTCACAACTATATATGTGATAGACAAATACTGTGATATACAGTATCTCACAAAAGTACACCCCTCACATTTTTGTAAATATTTTATTATAGCTTTTCATGTGACAACACTGAAGAAATGACACTCTGCTACAATGTAAAGTAGTAAGTGTACAGCCTGTATAACAGTGTAAATTTGCTGTCCCCTCAAAATAACTCAACACACAGCCATTAATGTCTAAACTGTTGGCAACAAAAGTGAGTAGACCCCTAAGTGGAAATGTCCAAATTGGGCCCAATTAGCCATTTCTCCTCCCCGGTGTCATGTGATTTGCGAGTGTTTCAAGGTCTCAGGTGTGAATGGGAAGCATGTGTGTTAAATTTGGTGTTATCTCTCTCACACTCTCTCATGCTGGTCACTGGACGTTCAACATGACACCTCATGGCAAAGAACTCTCTGAGGATCTGAAAAAAATGTTGCTCTACGTAAAGATGGCCTAGGCTATAAGAAGATTGACAAAACTGTGAAACTGAGTTGCAGCACGGTGGGCAAGACCATACAGCGGTTTCACATGACAGGCTCCACTCAGAACAGGCCTCACCATGGTCGACCAAAGAAGTTGAGCCTCTTCTAAAGATGATGCACACGAAAGCCCGCAAACAGTTTGCTGAAGACAAGCAGACTAAGGACATGGATTACTAGAACCATGTCCTGTGGTCCGATGAGACCAAAATACATTTATTTGGTTTAGATGGTGTCAAGCATGTGTGGCGGCAACGAGGTGAGGAGTACAAAGACAAGTGTGTCCTGCCTACAGCATGGTGGTGGGATTGTCATGGTCTGGGCCTGCATGAGTGCTGCCGGCACTGGGGAGCTACAGTTCATTGAGGGAACCATGAATGCCAATATGTACTGTGACATACTGAAGCAGAGCATGATCCCCTTCCTTCTGAGGCTGGGCCGCAGGGCAGTATTCCAACATGAAAACGACCCCAAACACGCCTCCAAGACGACCACTGCCTTGCTAAAGAAGCTGAAGATAATGGTGATGGACTGGCCAAGCATGTCTCCAGACCTAAACCCTATTTAATATCTGTGGGGCATACTCAAATGGAACGTGGGGGAGCGCAAGGTCTCTAACATCCAACAGCTCTGTAATGTCATCATGGAGGAGTGGAAGAGGACTCCAGTGGCAACCTGTGAGATACTATATATTGTCTATCCCTGTTTATGCTTGTTGCTTCATCACAACTTTAAAAACAAAAAGTGGAATGAAAATGCATAGTTACCTATAGACAGCTGGCACATATGACTTATAAGATAAATTGACAAAAGCACAACCATAAAATACTTTATGTGAATACAAACAGATATAGTACAGGTCTTAACTGTTGCTTCCGACAATAAGTCTTCTATCATGCAATATTTCAACATGTTTTTATAAATTCAATATTGATTATTATTGCATTGCTCTTGTATCTAACAACAATGCTAGGTAAAAAGAGTCCTAAGTGTCTTTTTGTCATTAAGTTGTGTTATATAATCACATAATATAAGGAACTTTGTGTTATATTCACCTAAATGAAGGTGTAACATAGTCACTGTAGGCTCTCTGTGTCTCTATTGAAGTGACAACTGAGTGGAGGGAAAGTATAGACAACATTTCTGGGCAACTTCCTGACTCCAAGTAAACCCACAACATTCAGTATGTTTATCTCATAATGTTTATCTTAGATTGTTACGCAACCTAGAACTTTCCCGTATATTTGCAATATGCCAGCAATTACTTATAAAGCCAGATCATCATTATATGCCAATGACTTTGTTGATAATTAAACATGCGCACAGTTTGAAAGATGTTATCAGTTTTGTGTCTTGATCACTGTTGAAACCAAATGCTCCCAAATTTCTTCAGCATTGTTGTTTGTAAACACCATAAGCAAGAAGGTGTCCATGGTGGTCTAGCTGCAGACTATTGCATAATTAAGCTATCTGTCTTTATTTATACAATGTATTTTTGTGCTTGCTGGGCCAGAAAGAATAGCTCTGTGTAGCAGCTGTCATTGTGTTTTTACTTATCTCTCTCTTGTGTGCCAATGTTATAATTCACCAGCTGACACCCGTCTTGGCAGGGATCTAATGCTGTTATTCAATGCCAAAGCAGCACCAGTACTGTGAAGTCAGAACTGTGACACAATTTATCAGACTTCTCATTATCAAAGAGATTCTATGGCGGATCTATTATGGAACAAAAATATTAAATGGCCAAGAAGTCCTCTGTAAATGAGCATTTGAAAACTCTTCTGCTTTGTTTCTACTATGCTGGAACTACTTGCCCAATGCCAATTGATGAATGTACATTCATACTATAAAGTAACTGAAACCATGTATCACAGGGAATTAAATTATTGCTTGGCTTTAAAATGTGTAGTTTTGAATATGTATTGCCATTGTTTGATTAATAACTATGCCGTACAAGAGAGCCACAATCAGCTGTCATTTAGAACAGTGTAGCATTTACGGACAATACCTAATCCACACTATCCAGTCACTAATCAAGACTCCTGCTGTGATAAGCCTTGTGTACTATGTATTATATGTAAGCCTCTCATCTGTACATTTACAATCATATCTGTTCCAGTCTACAGTCCTGAAAGATTTTGCACTAGAATCCCTCATAAGAAAAATATATCTGTTGAAAGTTAAGGACAATCTGTCTGCAAATAAGTATACAGTATACAGAGAAATGTAATTATACCATTGCAGCATTAGGATGAGTTTGCACTTGAAAACATACCATATAAACTAGTCACACAAAGCAAATCAGTTCTGTCAATAAAAATACAGAGCCAACATATGTACTGTACAAAGCTACATTTAGAAGTTCAATATAGCTTAAAAGAAAATAATATTACAATGAGTCACATGACAAACAGAGGTATCAAAAATGTAACTTTAAATATATGTTACAGCCATGGAAAAGTATACATATCTGAAAAATAAATCTTAATGTTATAAATGAATAACAATAATTTAGGAATCCAGTCTAGTAAAAGCAGAATGGAGACAGTAACCAGCTGGCGTCATGCTGATCCGTTTGAAGGATAAACCTCATCAGTCATAATTACTTCTTAAAGAAAAAAAAAAGACTCTTATGGGGTAGATAACCTTTACCATGATGTATCAATACACTATAGCATAATGCCCTCAACTAGCAGGCATATAGTGTACTATACACGTATTCCCTGTGGTTTCTCACTGGCTGTGAAGTACTTCACTGATGGCTTACCCATATAAGTTAGCCATCATAGCATTCAATGAAACAGTTCAGAGCCCCTGTGAAGGTTAGTGAATATAGGGGATTTATTTTAACATTCAACTGTAATTTATGTAATTTATTGTCAAAAGGATTTGCAAGCTATAACCCTATTTAAATGTTTTTTGTATTTTTGGCACTAAACACTGAATGCATGTGACCACTTATTTGTATAAAACATACGGTCCAGAGAGCAGCAAAGTCTATATGAGAAGAAAATATAAAAATAACAAGAAATAAAAAGAATGTTGAAAAAGACAGAGAAAGCACTTAAGGGTAAAAAACCTAAAGGCATATAAATAAAACATTTAGTTGAATACAGTATGTTCCTGATTTACACATAATTATATAAGGTACAGAATATAGTACAAGTTATATAAATCAGATAAGAAAAATTCAGTGCCATCAACTTATGCAAAAAAAACTGAACAGCCCTGTAAATAAAGAAAACATGCTTAGTTATGTATATATATATATATATATATATATATATATATATATATATATATATATATATATATATAAATAAAGCATTTAACTTATGGTTGGCAGAAGAGTGATTGAAGTCCTCGACCATAGAGAATACAGTAGTACAGAAAATGAATATTACATTTGTGATCCCACTTGAATGTCTAAAAATAAATTAAAAAATGTATTTTATGCTCAGGTTTCCCAGAAATCCATTCATGGCACTGCACTCTGGGAAACTGGATGGGGACATGCAAATGAGACTATAATGCACTATCACTCTTAAAGGTATATCTAAGTTTCCCTGTTTGTAAATTTCTCTAATCTAGCACATGCTGCTTGTAATAGAAACACATATTTCATTTATTAATTGTAAACACATACAGACTTATTTACATAGAACCAGTGTACCAACTAATAGAAACACTGCATTTGAGTATGAATTTTAACCTTTTACTAACCTTCAAGCCAGCAGCAGCTCAATGCAGAGATCCAAACAGCAGTGTCTGGGCTCCTCCTTACTTCCTGTTTTAGGGTAAAAACAGGGCTATGCATTGTTGGTGCACAAAATGGCTTTAAAGATTGATACAGTGTTTAGCTGCCTATGATTGGCCCAAAAAAAGTATGAATGTTGTGCTAATTTTATCAGGGATTTTAACTCCCAAAATCAACTGGTTACAAACTCAACGAGATTTAGCAAACACCAGGGTGAGTTTATTTGTGGTATTTTTCATAGAAAAATGTTTTCATAAACTACTGATTCTCCACTATCAGATGCATTCATAATCCAGGAAGCTTGTGCCTTTAAATCCCAAACCACTTTTAAGTAGCTCCTTTTCGGTATACGTCTAAATATGTCAATAAATACATTGCATTTAAGTATTAATATACCTAAACCTTCAGAATCAATGAACAGTGTAAATATGTGACTTACTGTATACATTACTTATTTTAAGAACCTGTCAGGTTTCCAGAATTTAGCAGTCATCGTCTTCAAATATCATTTTCTTGAACAATATTATATAATTGTACATTAAATACATGTATAGCCCAGAACAAACTTTGCCATAATAATAAAATAATAGTTTGGTTTATACACATTTAACATTGTGTCATAATTGTGTTATTGAAATACACTCTTAAAGTGACAAGTTCTGGATTTCACCAGGGATATAATAAACCTATCTATCTCTTTACTTTTGTGTACTTTATTTTATTAAGAGGTGCTTAAAAGCTCTGTTTTTTTCAGATTTGTAACCCTACTTAACACCATGATTTGATATATAACAAGTTTATTTCAACTGCAGGTTTCTGGGTTGTAATATCTCAAAGATACTTTATTTTATCACACAATAGTTCCTTAAATGGAAAGGTGTTAACAATTATTTATATAAAGGGACATTGAGAGATTTATTTTATTTGTTGCATCAGAAATTTCCTGAGGTATTTGATGCCTCACATTGTCTTTTTTTTTAAACAAATGTCTCGGAGCACAAAAATGTATACAGAAGTTTAGCTGATCGTGTAGCTTGCCCTCTGCCAGTCAGTAAGATCTACAGACTAACGTATGCCCTTTCAATAAAATTTAAAGGCATATCTAAGTTTCCTGGATTATGAATGCAACTGATAGAGGAAAATCAGTAGTGTATGCAAATTTTTTTTAACACAAATAAATCCCAAAATAAACATTTAAAAGCTTAACTTTAGGTTGACAAAGTGTCTTATAATTTCTGACAGTTGAAAATCAGAGTAAACACCCCCTTCAAACCCAGGCTAATTCTGCATAAAATTCATAATTTGCTTTGGCTAACCAGGAGGAAGCAAAGGATGAAACAATTGTATCAAACTTTTGGGCTCCTGTTTGTGCTTTAAAGCAGCCTCGGATATGTAGTGTGGCACCATGTTAGAAGGTACTATGCATTTTCATATAGGAGTCTTTCTGTGCAGCACATTATCACTTGATTACCACCCCTGCATGTTGTCCATTCCCTGCATCAACTACTGCGGATAGTGTTTTTTTCCTCCTCTCTCTGTTTGGAAGAGCTAAGTAGCAGCTGAGCATGCATGTGTGTGTACCACACAGGAAGCAGCTGGATGGGTCACACCCCAGCAGTCACTTTGGGGCTGACATCAGTGCTCTCATATTGGCTGAGGAAGACACATCAGGTAAATAATGGGTTAAAATCGGTCCCCAAATGCTCCATGCCGTGCCTATGTATACACCCCTGGGGGTTTCAACTTAATGATTAGAGAGATTTTTAGATATTAATAAAATTGTAAATAATGTAAATTATGTTTTTGCCTAAGGCGTGCAAAAATGTATTAATCCAGCTAACATAATATTTTTTTCCTGCAAAAATAAGTTTTGTGATGATTAAAACGTGCTCTTTTAAATTCTTAAAATACAGTTGTTTTCCATGCCCCCATAACAATTGCAGAGAGCATGTTTTAGCCTATCTGTATTTCCC
This sequence comes from Discoglossus pictus, assembly GCA_027410445.1. NCBI lineage: Eukaryota > Metazoa > Chordata > Amphibia > Anura > Alytidae > Discoglossus > Discoglossus pictus. The sequence goes on along the minus strand of CM050165.1, from coordinate 227,200,886 downwards.
AAAATATAATTTTTAAAATCATTTTACATATTTAATTGTTTTCAGTGGAATGATTCAGCCATAAAATTATGATCCTGGAGAAAAATGAATAGCAGCACTTTATGTGATAATTAGTTAGTCATTTAAGCAATTGCTTTTTCTCTTCCTGTACAGTAAGCTTACTTTTTGCCCCAAGAGTATTAAAAAGAGGTGTTAGGCTTTCTTAGAGCTCATTATCATGTGTCTTGGCATTGTTGGCATTCTTCCTGGACGAGCCTATAAATGGCAAAGCATTTGCAGATCTTTTTTATGTTCTATTCTCAGTTATTATAAATGCAATTAACATGCAAAACATATTTCTTACTGACATTAGATTCATTCTTTTGAGGATACTTTTACCCAACACCTTAGATTATAATGCAGTGTTCATTCCCTATCTCTTGCGAGATGAAAATAAAACTTTTTCTATATGGAAGTTTTTGAATTGCTTGTAAAGAGCTATTATTAGACTAGAAAATTGTTTCTATTTTCACAGAGCTTCTAAAGCAAAACTGCAGGAAATTTTCTACACTAAATTAATGTTATTGTTGACTGTATTTGTGTAATGTTGTTTTTTTTATTTTGCTTTTGCAATCATGGTATATATATATATATATATATATATATATATATATATATATATATATATTTGTAATAGGGACCCTCAGACCCTCACCCCTGGTAGTTGGTGCATGGCCAAAGCTATGCCATCTTGACCTGAAAAGAGGGCCAAGGCATAGAAAGGAGTGTTGTGAAAAAGGGGAGAGGTGGGTGTGTTGACTGTCGGTGTGCTTGATGAAGACAGGTGAGTGGGGTTTAAATAGGTGGGGTGGGGAGAGGGACCCTCCCACAATTTCAGGTGTTCACCTGATTATTTGTAGTAGGTACCCTCTCCCCTGGTAGCTGGTGTGTGGCCAAAGCTATGTCATCTTGGCCTGAAAAGAGGGCCAAAAATTGGCGAGACATTTATTGAGTAAGCTGCTTGAAGCTTCTCTTAGCTCCAGTTTGGGTCAGGTATGTATCTGGCATAGCAGTTGGTTTTCCACCGTCCAATGGTTTTTAAGATATTGACGGCTGCTTTCTTACGTGAAGCTGAGGAGTGGCCCGAGTAGTTAACGGGTTGTGGCTTAGGCGGGCGATGACTAGTCTGATTTGGTGGGTGAATGTGGGTGTAGATAGTAGCTGGCTTGCGGCTGAGGAGCGAGGGGCAGCGAGAAAAGGGGAGCAGAGGGCACAGGAGAGCAGGGAAAAGAGACGGGAGGCAGAGTCTAAAGGATGGGGAGTAGGTAGAGTGACAGGAGCGGGGCTACCGGCAAGGCAAGCTAAATGAGCACCAGATGGTAGGAGATAAGTACAGGAGCTCTTATCGGGGGAAAGTTGGGTGGTCGGCTGACGAGGGACGCAGCAAGGAGCCGGTGATAGATGAGACGTAGGAGTTGAGGGGGGCAGGCAGAAGGGAGGGGGGTGCCAGGACTTACGAGTGCAGGGAAGCACGAAGTTCGCAGTGGAGGACGACAGACAATGAAGGAGCAGACCGGCAGTGTACCTCCAAGGAGTTTGACTGTCAGCATGCATGATGAAGAAATAGGTGGCGTGGGCAGAGAGACCCTCCCACAATTTCAGGTGTTCACCTGATTATATATACTGCATATATATATATATATATATATTTCAATAAAGTGTGTTGGGGGGGGAGTATTCGATCCCCTGCTGATTTTGAACATTGAACGAAAGAAATGATCAGTCTATACTTTTTATGGTAGGTGTATTTTAACAGTGAGACAGAATAACAAAAAAAAAAAAAAATAGAAAAACGCATGTCAAAAAAGTTATAAATTGATTTGCAGGTCAATGAGGGAAATAAGTATTTGACTCCTTCGACTTAGTACTTGGTGGTAAAGCCCTTGTTGGCAATCACAGAGGTCAGACGTTTCTTGTAGTTGGCTACCAGGTTTGCATACATCTCAGGAGGGATTTTGTGCCACTCCTCTTTGTAGATCCTCTCCAAGTCATTAAGCTTTCAAGGCTGATGTTTGGCAACTCTAACCTTCAGCTCCCTCCACAGATGTTTTATGGGATTAAGGCCTGGAGACAGGCTAGGCCACTTATGTGCTTCTTCTGAGCCACTCCTTTGTTGCCTTGGCTGTGTGTTTTGGGTCATTGTCATGCTGGAATACCCATCCACGACCCATTTTGAATGCCCTGGCTGAGGGAAGGAGGTTCTCACCCAAGATTTGACAATACATGGCCCTGTCCATCGTCCCTTTGATGCGGTGCAGTTGTCCTGTCCCCTTAGCAGAAAATACCCTAAAAGCATAATGTTTCCACCTCCATGTTTGATGGTGGTGATAGTGTTCTTGGGGCTATAGGCAGCATTCCTCCTCCTCCAAACACGGCGAGTTGAATTGATGCCTAAGAGCTCAATTTTGGTCTAATCTGACCACGACACTTTCACCCAGTTCTCCTCTGAATCATTCAGATGTTCATTGGCACACTTCAGACAGCCTTTCTTGAGCAGGGGGGCCTTGCAGGGACTGCAGGAGTTCAGTCCTTCACAGCGTAGTGTGTTACCAATTGTTTTCTTGGTGACTATGGTCCCAGCTGCCTTGAGATCATTAACAAGATCCTCCCGTGTAGTTCTGGGCTAAATCCCCACCGTTTTCATGATCATTGAAACTCCATAAGGTGAGATTTTGCATGGAGCACCAGACTGAGGGAGACTGGCAGTTATTTTGTGTTTGTTCCATTTGCGAATAATCACACCAATTGTTGTCACCTTCTCACCAATTTTGCCCTGACATCCTTGAACAGCTCTTTGGTCCTGGCCATGGGGGAGAGTTTGGAATCTGATGGATTGATTGCTTTTGTGGACAGGTGTCGTTTATACAGGTAACAATCTGAGATTAGGAGCACTCCCTTTAAGTGAGTGCTCTTAATCTCAGATATTTACCTATATAAAAGACACCAGGGAGCCAGAAATCTTGCTGATTGATAGGGGATCAAATACTTATTTCCCTCATTGACCTGCAAATTCATTTATAACTTTTTTGACAGGCGTTTTTCTTGTTTGTTTTTTTTGTTATTCTGTCTCTCACTGTTAAAATACATTACATATATATATATATATATATATATATATATATATATATATATATATATACAGTACCTTGCAAAAGTATTAACCCCCCTTGACTTTTTACCTACTTTGTTTACATTACAACCTTAGGTTCAATGTTTTGTTAATCTGAATTATATGTGATGGATCAGAACACTATAGTCTAAGTTGGTGAAGTGAAATAAGAAAAATATATACATAAAACTATGTTTTAGAAATAGAAAACAGAAAATTGGCATGTGCGTATGTATTCACCCCCTTTGTTATGGAACCCAACCAATTACCTTCAAAAGTCACATAATTAGTGAAATGATGTCCACCTGTGTGCAATCTAAGTGGAACATGATCTGTCATTACATATACACACCTTTTTTTAAAGGCCCCAGAGGCTGCAGCACCTAAGCAAGATGCACCACTAACCAAACACTGCCACAAAGACCAAGGAACTCTCCAAACAAGTAAGGGACAATGCTTTTAACAAGTACAAGTCAGGGTTAGGTTATACAAAAATATCCACATTTTTGATGATTCTCAGGAGCACCATCAAATCTATCATAACCAAATGGAAAGAACATGGCACAACAGCAAACCTGCCAGGAGACAGCCGCCCACCAAAACTCACAGACCGGGCAAGGAAGGCATTAATCAGAGAGGCAGCACAGAAACCTACTGTATCCCTGGAGGAGCTGCAGAGTTCCACAGCAGAGACTGGAGTATCTGTACATAAGACGACAATAAGCCGTACTCTCCATAGAGTTGGGCTTTAAGGCAGAGTGGCCAGAAGAAAGCCATTGCTTTCAGCAAAAAACAAAATGGCATGTTTTGAGTTTGCAAAAAGGCATGTGGGAGACTCCCAAAATGTATGGAGGAAGGTGCTCTGGTCTGATGAGACTAAAATTGAACTTTTCAACCATCAAAGAAAACGCTATGTCTGGCGCAAACGCAACACATCACATCACCCAAAAAACACCATCCGGGACTGGGAAACTGGTCAGAGTTGAGGGAAAGATGAATGATGCAAAATACAGAGAAATTCTTCAGCAAAACCTGTACCAGTCTGTGCGGGATTTGAGGCTAGGATGGAGATTCACCTTCCAGCAGGACCATGACCCCAACACTTGAGTGGTTTCAGGGGAAACATGTAAATGTGTTGGAATGGCCTAGTCAAAGCCCAGACCTCAATCCAATAGAATACCTGTGGTCAGACTTAAAGATTGCTGTTCACAATGCAAACTATCCAACTTGATGGAGCTGGAGCAGTTTTGCAAGGAGGAATGGGCAAAAATCCCTCGGTAAGATGTGGCAAGCTCATAGAGACTTATCCAAAGCGACTTGGAGCTGTGATTGCCGCAAAAGGTGGCTCTACAAAGTATTAACTTTAGGGGGGCGAATAGTTATGCCCATTGACTTTTCTTGTTATTTTGTCATACCGTATTGGTCCGAATATAAGCCGCACCTGCATATAAGCCGCATCTGTACAATTCAAGGCGAAAAAATAGAAAAACGATAGTACTCAAATATAAGCCGCACCCTTAAAATTGGAGAGTAAAAGACTCTCTCCAAGTGATCAGCCATTGCAAGAAACAGGCTTTCTAATTAGTACTGTAGCTTTTTTTTGCAGGTTACAGGCCTTACAGGATGTTAGAACCACTAAAACCGTAAATCGCTATTCAATTGCTACAATACCGGAGTCTCAAGCACGCAGTAATTTTATGTTTGCGAATAGAAGCCGCACACGTAACTCGCAAGCTTGCAAATCGGCAGTGATGTTTTTTTTACGGTTGCGAATATAAGCCGCACCCGTAACTTGCAAACTCAAAAATCGGAAAGAAGGTGCGGCTTATATTCGGACCAATACGGTATTTGTTCTTTGCTTCACAAACATTCTATTCCATTCTATTGCTCCCGTAGGAACTGAGCCGAGTGAAGCACACTGAGCTATCACACCACACACCTCTGAGAAATACCATCCGAGTGCTCCAAATTTCCCTATGATTGTAAGCCCTGAGTGCCTGTAACTATTTTAGAAATCTGTATCACATTTCCCCTTTAACGATATCCAATCTCACTAAGGTTAACTCAGATATCTTTCCTAGTTCCACAAATATTCAAAAAAGCCTACAAGTACATCCAAACCCAAAAAACCCAAAAAGTCGCAAAAATGACTCCAAGAAGCATGAATGCTTCAAATCTATTGCTATGCACAAAATCAACAAATTAATGGGATCCCCCATCAATACCCTCTTCCTACTATAAGTCTTAGGATCCCCTGGGATTCTTCTTTCATTCCTACTATCCCCTAGGAGTCCAGGAATATCCTGGGATTTTCCTCTTCCTACCTAATATAGTCTATGTGCTAGGGGATCCCCCTGTCTACTTTATTGGGATGTCTTGGCGGAATAAGGACATTGAGATGGGCCAGTGACTGGGGAAGGGAGGTATTGGGGGGATGGGAGCTGCTTTAAGAGGGTGGTCTTTTGTGAGTGGTGCCAGGGGTGGGAGAGATGGTGGCTCTGAGAGAGTTGACACCAGGGAAGAACGATTTTTTTTTGCACTAGGGACTTTCATTCACAAGCTCTAGCACTGTTTTTTTAGTATACTTACCACATTATAGACATTATGCTCTTTTCACCTTCATGCACAACTGTTTTTCAGTTTCCATAGTCATGTACCAATGAATTGCTTGATTATATCAACTTTTAGAATTTGTTACCTCCTAAGTTATTTTTAGAAACTATCCAACAAGTTTTGGTATTATTTTTTATGTAATGTAGCATGTACAGTATATGCCAAAGATAAAGCTCACCGCAATTCACTATGAGCCTCATTCAATTCGGGGCTCGCAACTCAATTGTATGCTATTCAACTGGCTGGGCTCGCAAGTTAGGTGCCGGTTGCGAAAATTGGAAACCATGCTATTGACAGTAGCATTTGCAGGCTTGAACATGATTGCTGATGCAAGCCTGTATCTCGTGGTTCAAGCCTGTATGACTTTGAAATCCAACCTCTATATTTCATTGAAGTCCTACGGGCTTGAACCATGAGTTAGGGCCTTGCGTCAGAGATCATGTTCAAGCCCGTAGGACTTCAATGAAAAATGGAAGTTAGATTTCAAAGTCCTATGGGCTTGGAGGTTGAAGCCGGTAGGACTTCACATTGATTGCTGTGATCGATATAACATGAGAATTGAACATGAAATAAAATATTGGTGAATGTTGTGTTATTAATTCTAAGACCTAACATCACTTTCACTCTTAATAAAAGTACTGTATTAACTTGTGGTTAGATATTTGCCATTTGCTGGCTTGACAGAGTAGTTAGCAAAGGGGAATCGAGCAATTGGATAGTAATTTGAGATTTTAGCCTTGCGATTTTGAGAGATCAATGGCTTGGAGGGCAGTAACTTGCGATTCAAAAAATCTCTATGAATCGCAGCTCATAGCCAGTAATAATTTGCTAATTGAATATCAAAAAAACTTTAAATAGCAACGTCCACTTGCGAGCCCGAATCTCCAAAAAGGCTCAATTGAATGAGGCTCTATGTATTTAGCCACAATTGTTTTTGTTATTTACTAAAAATAAGCATTCATACCTAATTATTGTTTTCATGTTTTCAGATGGCAATTTTCCAGTTTCCTATTATGCTACTCTACCCTCTCATGTAAATAAAAAAAATCACTAAATGAAGATTAATTAGGATATTGACAGGACCTTTCAAGTCACTGCTATTGTTTTTAAGGAAAATTGACATTAGAATAATGCTTATTTTTCTATGTTTACACTTATAATGCTACTTTGCTACAATGTATAAATGTTAAGATACCTCTTCATACACATTTTGCCAAATTTGAAACAATAGGTTTAATCAAAATTCAACTTTCTGTTATTTCTTTCAACATAATAGGCTAAATGCACTTGTAAAGTCTGTAGTTAAAAAATACAAACTTTGATAGCTACTATAATATGGATACTCTTTACTACCTGTAGGCCTCAGTCTCTCCTCTCCCACTCTCTCTGGAACTACAATCAAACACACTGTGTGAAGTTTTGCTGAAGTCTCTCCACTACCTGTAGACCTCAGTCTCTCCTCTCCACTCTCTCTGGATCTACAATCAAACACACTGTCTGAAGTTTTGCTGAAGACTCTCCACTACCTGTAGGCCTCAGTCTCTCCTCTCCCACTCTCTCTGGAACTACAATCAAACACACTGTCTGAAGTTTTGCTGAAGGTATCTAAAGACACTGTGGAGCCATTTCAACTTGCACTATATGTAATATTATCAATATTTGTATGAATGTTTCTGTGATATAATAACTGATGAGATAGACACTTTTAATAAGCAAATCTATACCTATGCATTTGTCTGAAACCCCCCTTAAATTGCCTGCTCCCCCACCCCCAAAGCCTGGTTTTATTGCTTCTTATCTGTGAAATAACATTTGTCCATCCTTCTCATATTCTGTTGCAGTCTCTCCACAACCTGTAGGCCTCAGTCTCTCCTCTCCCGCTCTCTCTGGAAATACAATCACTTCCCAACCCCCCTACCCCTCACCCACCCCTTGTTTTTCTTGATTTATTAAGTCACTCAAATCTCCTACAGCTGATCAATTAGCAACACCTGCTAACTATACCTAATTAATCTATTACACAATGTTTCCTCATGCCTGTTCCTTCCTCATTACATCCTGTCTTTTCCTCAAGCTTCTCTTCTCAACTTTTTCACATCATGCCTCCAACCTAACCATCTCACCTTACATGCTCTCCTCTCCTCTTTTATGCTCCCATGAGCTACTCTCATTCCTCCATTCACTATCTCCTCCCTCTTCTAAAGCTCATAAGCAGAAACACTTCTGCAAGTCCAAATCCCACTTCCTCTCCCTCTCTACCTTTCTTCTGCTGGCTTCTTGGGACATACTTCCTAACACAGGCCCCTCACCTCCCACTCGCAGATTATACTATCTGACCACTATGGCCAGATAAGATATGACATACTAGGATCACTTACCAAATTACTTTCTCAGATGCTTTCCTTTTCCTTCTATATGAAAACACATTCTAACTTTGCATACCCTCCTACCTAATGAAACTTCACTTTCTTCCTGACACTTGCTATTTCTTATCTGCCTCTTATACCCCCTTGATTGTAAGTAGAGAGTTTTCAATCTTGGAGAGTGCTTTGGGAAAAAACACTTTCTACAAAGATTCGAAGCTCAAAACAGAGCCCTCCATTTTTTGCAGTTTGTTAAAATTATATTTTTCCTTGTTCTTTTCCTCTGTATAGCGCTACGGAATATGTTGGCGCATAACAAATAAAAGTAATAAAAGATAATAATACACATTAAAAAGCAAACACGGGAATACAATTTTTAGCCGGGCAATGCTGTTTGCCACCCAATGTGAGCACCTTCGGTGCTCATCGCGAGCCCCTTGCTGAGTACCTTCGTTGATCATAGTGTGGCTCGCAATGAGCGCCTTCAGGGCTTATTGCGAGTTTCTCCCCCTGTCTACTTCCTCCCTTGTGTCTCATTTCCATCCTCCTCTCCATCCCTTCCTTGTGTCTCATTTCCCCCTCCTCTCCCTCCCTCCCTTGTGTGTCAATTCGCCCCCTCCCTCCCTTGTGTCTCATTCCCCCCTCCCTCGTGTCTCATTTCCCCCCTCCTCTCCCTCCCTTTTGTCTCCTTTCCCCCTGCTCTCCTTCCCCTGTGTCTCCTTTCCCCCTCTCCCTCTTCTGTGCCTCCTTTCCCCCCTCTCCTTTTTCCCTCTCCCTCCACTGTGTCTCCTCCCCTCTCCCTCCCCTGTGTCTACTTCCCCCCCTCTCCCTCCCCTGTGTCTCTTCCCCCTATCTCTTCCTTGTGTCTCCTTTCCCCCTCTCCTTCTCCTGTACCTCGTTTCCCCCACTCCCTCCCCTGTGTCTCCTTTCCCCATCTCCCTCCCCTGTGTCTCCTTTCCCTGCTCTCCCTCTCTTCTTCCTCCTTTCCCCTACTCCCTCACCTGTGTCTCCTTTCCCCCTCTTTCCCTCTCCTGTTCCTCCTTTCCCCCTCTCCCTTTCCCTGTGTCTCCTTCTTTTTCCCTCTCCGTCCCCTGTGTCTCCTTCCCACCCTCTCACTCCCTTGTGTCTCCGTTCCCCCTGCCCAACTGATGCTCCCCCTGGCCGTACCTGGTTCCAAACCCTGCCAGTACCTTGCGACCGGAACTACTTTCTACGGCGCTCATTGCAGCATGCCTAGGTCCAGCGGGTCTCGCTGTTACGACCCGTAATGGCTCTCCTCACTTTGCGAGGCTTGCTGTTGCGGCCTTATGGGCCGCAAAGCGTGGTCAACTGCCCGCATATCCACAACTATTATATGTCTAATGTCATGGTTCACTGAACAAAGAACCCTCCATTTCTTTCCTATATGCTTTTTATTTTTCAGTAATAAATACAACATGTAAGACCATACATAAATCAGTCATCACTATAATAGTTGTCAGTGTTGGGAATGTTTACAATGTTGGTCACACTTGCGAGGCGAGTCGTCGACCATGCAGGACTTAGGCTGCAATGAGCGCTGAAGGCTGAAGGTGCTCATTGCACTGCTCGTCTCACTTTGTGAGGCGAGCAGTTGAGACGCGGGAATTAGGCGGCAAGCAGTTTCACGCGACTGCGAGCCTCACGAAGCGAGGCGAGCAGTTGAGGCACGCGGCTGTGAGGGTCGCAACTGCAAGCCAAGCGTGTAACTCTAAAAACTCGAAAACAAACAAAATAATTTAACAAGAATAATAACACACTCACACACAGTCAGGAAGCCTGGGAGTGAGGTTGCAAGCAAATTTGAGCCATATTTGGGGATCTTCGGCAACCCAAAATCGGCTAAGCGAGGAGAAAAATGGCGGCCGAAAAACATAAAAATTAATATTGCATTATAACTAGAATGTGGGTGTGATCGCAAATTGTAATTGTAGCCCGTGAGACTTTGAAATCTTACCTCCCCTTTTTAAGTGATGTAATGATGATGATATCTTTTTCCATTGGCTCCATGTAAACCTGTAACTACAGATTTGACTAATTGATCCTGCGCAGGGCCGCAAATCCAAAGTTCAATGACTGAGTTACGGGTTTGCGCCTCAAGCTCGTAACTCGCAGACCCTTCTAATTTAATAGCACCGTAGCTCGGCCAAATTTCAAGCCTGCAGCATGTTGCCGATACAGGGTTCAAATTTAATGTGGCTGAAAGACAAGATTAAGTTTTTCCATTCATAAAAAAAATATTTTATTTGTTTATCTACCTGATTCAAGTTATCCCTTTCAGATATAGGAAAATCTTACCCCCAAATGGGTTCTATAATTAGAATCCCAATTATACGGATAGAATTGCTTCAATTTAAGTTTTTGCTCCATTTTTTTTATTTTTATTATTTTATGCAAACAACTTACAGACAATCGACAAATTGAGTTTACACCAGTGTATAAAATAGTATTCAAGTCGATTTCACAAACATATAACAGAACATGTTAAAATAAAAATATCTTAATTGTGGATATAGCCCCTCCCTGGGCATGATTTGGAGAGTCCAGAGAACCACAACCTTCTAATAGATTGGTATCTTAATTTCATTGTTTATATATTGATCCCAGACCCTCCATTTTACAATTTGTGTTTTAATAACCCCAAGCACCTGAAAACTATTTTCCAGGTCTCGATTTTTCTTGATTATGGCTTTGAGTTTGCCCCATTTGCAGGCATCAGGCTGGCGCCATTTAGTAGCAATCAACCATTTTGCAGTGACAAATATTTGCAGAAGACAGGCTTTATAAACAAGTTGTTAGGAAAAAAGTGAAACAGAACTTATTTTGGAGTGAGTTACAGTAAATGTTTAATAAGGTCCTAATTGGGTCCAGACAATCTTTCCAGGACTCCAGAATAACTGGACATTCAAACCACACATGGAAATAAGTGCCAATTTGGCCACAATTTCTCCAGCAAAACTTTAAGCTATCATTATGTGCAATTTGAGACATTTTAGTAGGTACTAAGTACCACTTATTCAGTACCTTAAAGAAAACTTCCCTAAGAGAAGAGTTTTTATATAAATCTTACAGTAGCCAGCATTCTTCTGGCCAAGTCCTTTGAAATATCTCTCCCCAAGCTGATAATTTTAATAGTTTTATTATTATTATTATTATTTAAATACTTAGACAAACAGCAAAAGCACTTAGATGCTAAATGAGACTTATTATCATTCAAAATCAATTTCTCAAAATCAGAAAAGTTTTGATGAAATATTTTGAACTCTTCCAAGCTAACTTGAACATCAAATAATTAAACCAAACTTGTTTTGGTAGGTTAAATCACTTATGCTGACGAAGCCAAGGAATTCTCAATGAAAAGATATTTTAACATTTTAGTACAACCGTTTGTCCAATCTAAAAGGAAAGATAGACCAAGTTCCCCTTTGAACATTTCAAGAGGAATTATTGGGCTTGGAAAGGGGGCTAAAGCCCACTGGACCAAAGCTCTCTTCCAGAATTTTAAACCCATTTAATAATTTCCAATTTTATAAGGACTAATGCTTTCTTGGACTAATTTCCTAATAATAAAGAGCTACAATTACCTTTAAAAAAACAAACTAGATAAAACATTTGATTACATTTCCTTGTGGCTATATTGAATTTGATTCTCAGAATTTTTCCATTATAGATAAACGTATCCAATAATTTTTTTAACTGGTTTATTACATAATAATAATAATAATAATAATTGAACCTAGGTAAGAGTGACATTTTAGTGGCTGCAATGCGTCCTGTCCAAGATACATTTATATGTTTCCAAGAGGATAAAATATCAGATAGCTTTAGATATAATTTGCGGTAGTCATGATCATTCGCTGGATATTACTATCCATACTTACCCCCAGATGTTTAAGATTCTTATCTATCCAGGCATATTTATATTTAGTTCTTAACCCCCTCTGAACTAGGCCTGACAGATTTAAAACTAGAGCTTCAGTTTTCCTAATGTTAAGCTAATAATTTGATATCTTGCCATACTATTCTATAATATAAAGTACATTTGCAAGGGAGTTACTTGGATCTGTATTTGTCACCATAATGTCATAGGCATATAATGTGACTGTATGCTCTATATCTCTTATTGTTATGCCGTGATTAAAGGCAAATTCCTAATTACCTCCACCAATGGTTCAATTAATAAGGCAAAGATTACAGGGGAACGGGGACAACATTGTCTAGTGCCATTGGTTATACTAAATGTATTTGACTTGAAGCCTGAACCCATAACAAAAGCAGATGAAGAGGAATATATATATATAATATATATTTAATAGTTTGTGAGCCAAATTCTCCTAATCCAAATTTTGACAGGGTTGACTCCATATACTCCCACCCCACGCGATCAAACGCCTTTTCAGTTTCTAGTGACAAGAAAATCGCTGGTATACCCTTTAATTTAGTAAAGGAGATAAGATCTATAAGCCTTCGGGTATTATCGGGTATGAGCCCTACCTACCTGCTATAAAGCCTGTTTGGTCCAATGAAATTAGCTTATGTATCATTTTATTCAGTCAATTCGTCAATATTTTTGCATAGATCTTATTATCTGAATTCATTAGCGATATAGGCCTACTGTATAGTTTTTACAATCTGTAGGATCGGGTTTCAAAATGTTAACTATTTTAGCTTCTTTCACTTTAATTTCTAAGATGTTCAACAAATACAACACAACATGATCTATAATAGATGTTTGTAAGCCTATCTGGGCCTGGAGCAATGAATAGCTTCAACTCCGTAATTGCTAGAGAAATGTCTTAAATTGTGAATTCTCTATTCAACATTTGTGACTCAGTCTCTGACACCTGAGGAAGTTCTTACCTGGTTAAAAAAAATTAGATTTCTAGTGCTGTTGGTTTCTGAAAATCTCTGTCTTCCTTCAGACTGTATAGTTTATACTAATACTAGTATATGCTAATGACGTGACCGCATGTGACGTCACTCACATGCGCGCCGACTTTGGGTCAAGGAGCGGAGGCCGGAGCACAAGCAGGTAAGTGAGGGGAGAGGGGGGAGGTATTTAGGGGGGTTTAGGTGGAGGAGGGGGGTTGAGGGGGGTTTAGGTTAAGGAGGGGGGTTTAGGTTAAGGAGGGGGGAGGGAAAGAGACACGGGGGTAGAGAGACACACGGGGGTTAGAGACACACGGGGTGGGCTATAGACACACGGGGGGTTAGAGAGACACGGGGGGGTTAGAGAGACACGGGGGGTAGAGTGACTCGAGCATAAGCCGAGGGGGCCCTTTTTTGCCTTAAAAAAAGGGCTGAAAAACTCAGCTTATACTCGAGTAAATACGGTAGTTTCTTCTTGAGTTTGTTAGCTAGTAGTCTGCTCGCTTTATTGCCATAATTACACACCTTCTGTTGCAAGGCCCAAAAAGTTTTATCTGCTCTTTGTTGCAGAATTCTTTTGATTTGTAAATGAATCTCTTTTATCTGCTCGGAGTTAAGTTTATTTAAACTGACTTAGATTTCTCTAAACAATACAGTTTTATATATAACGATCTCAATGGTAAACCTCTTTCTTTTTTGGTGGGCGCCCACATTTTTATCAAGATACCTCGAATCTTTCCCTTTGAGCGTTCCACAGAAGGGTTTTAGAAGAAACTGATCCAACATTAAGATCAAAACATTTGGTAATTTAATTTCTCAATCTAATTTTATCATTATCATCTTCTAATAAAGAATATTTCAATTTCCATGATCTAATATTAAAATGATTCATGGAGATTCTATTGTCAATTTGATCATAGCATGATCCGACAATACCATTGATTTTATATCAGCATTATGGACCTTACTCATCAAGTTGGTATCTAGAAGAAAATAGTCTTACCTCGTGTTTATGCGACAAATGTGAACAATCGTTTTCCCCTGGATGGGAAGACTTTGAACTTTTCATATGGTGCGTTAAATGTTTTCTTAAGAAAGGCTGGTCTGAGAATAGTTTCTCTATCTTTTGTCCATTTGAATTTCACAATAACATGTCTTGAATATTCCCCTTTAGAGTTCTAGATAATGGAATTCAATATATTCTCTCAAGTAAATCACCTTTTATACTTCCTGGATCAACCAAATCTGTTAAAAATTCCTCTACATATTGTAAAAAATTCCGTAGAAGATTAGTTTCAGGGATACCTCTCATTCTGATATTATTATGTCTATTCTGATATATTCTGTCCAGTTTGACGTTTAAATCATACAATTCTCTATTGATTTCAATTACTTCCTTTCTAAGGTCCTCATTTTCTTTGGTTATTATATCTTGCATTGATTCTAACTTTTTAACTTTCTCACATAGAGAGTTAATCTGCTTAGAATTGAGAATTATTTTGTTACTTCTATTATAATTGAGCTTTTCAAGTTGTTTAATAATGATTTTAAAATTGTAATAGTTAAGTTTCAGTTCTAGCTGTTCAATAGTTGAGTCTAGCTGTGATAATGAAGAAGAATCTAGTTGTGATTTATGCTTGGGGCTCAATTTTTTTTACCGGAGAGAAAAAGCTACTTGCTTTTGTATTACCTTGTTTTTTAGTATCCATCGATTTCCCTTTTGTGGGATTATTACCTTTATTTTTAATTTTAAATATTTAACAGTTATCAATGTAAAGAATAATAAGATAAATAACTGCAACAGATGTCCGTTACCGTCCACAACCAGGTGACTAAAGCTTCACTTAATATATTATAGCCATTCAATATTAGGGCATGAACGGCCCTTTGATGCAATACTTCTGATAGCTGTTTTCCAAAAAGACTCTCAATTATTCTAGATGTAACAATAACTAGTACGGACGTCTTTCACTTCTCACAATTAGAAAAGAAGAAATATCAATTCTATAAGTAAAATATCACTTATTGGAGTTAGCCCTTTATGCACACCTATTCCAGTCAAAGTATTATACAAAATCAGAAGTCACCTACTCCTTATACAGGCATAAGGTGAATTCCACCTTTTAAGGCTATTCTAGATTAGTGAGATAATTAATATATCCAGAATTCCATCTTATTATATACACACCCTTTCTTAAGGGCAGAATGATAACACTGCCTTTGGACATAAAATATTCCAGAGAGCGTTTATACAGGGTCCACAACTCTAGTCTTTAAGCTTTTTACCCACTCGTAGATGGTATATGCATAATCCACAGTCCCAGTCTAGGTAGAGTTTATCCTTTCACTCCTTGCTTAGAGATCAAGCATATATTAAAGATTTCTCCAGATGCTACCCCTGCTAATGGAATGTGTGTTTTAGGTAAATCCTCCTATAGCTTCAGGTAACCATGCTGTTAGTATTGCAGGATTAGAAAAGTAACCCAATTCTCTTCCATTAATTTGTTTAATCCTACATCAAATTTTAGCTGTTAACATGGGACTTCTTGGGTTTTCTAGTTTAGGTTAAAATATATATGCACTAGCACTCAGATTATAATGCAGGCTCTCACTCTATGAGCTGCAGATTCAGATAAGCACCAGCTCTTCTCATATTTCTGAGTTTAGAGGGGCATAAAAAACATTTAATATCTAGCTGGCATCTCCTGGTTAGTCTCTACAGGGGTAGTACATTTCAACAAGCATCATTTACAATTATAGCGTGCTGCAGATTTAAACATGTATGTCCTCATGGATATCAAATATCCACTTGGGACTACCAAGCCTGGATATATCCCCCTCCAAAGAGCACAAGCTTAGAAAGGCAACTGGAGCAGACAAGTTGATAATTTTTGCGGGCATAAGCATCAATCCCCACTTATAGCAGCTCCAAAGCACATCTCACCTCTCCATCAGTGTGGCGCAAGTCTAATCCTGCTCCTGGTGCAAAGAGGTACAAACAAACTGGAACTCCCAATATGCGCAAATTCCTGTCTCCAGCTGCAGCCGGCTTAGTACTGCACAGAATTCCCTGGTACTGCGGCGCGCATTGCACTGTGCTCAAACGGCTGCGTTTCAACCAGACTGGTACGGCGTCAGCTCCAGCTCAGCCAGCTTGAATATCAATAGCTGGGAGATATAATCAGAGACCCGGGCAGATGCTATTCTGAGTCAAGATACATTTTCCCCTCTCCAGCTGGGATTTTTAGATGCCCAAACACTAGGTTCCTTGGGTTGCAGTGGCTCAATAAACAATATGAATAACAAAGGTGAAAGTGGGCACCACTTTTTATTTAAAATCTCTCAGTTTCAAAACCAAAACCTGTTATGAATGCTTTAGAATTGGTATATAATGCGCCTATTGCATTGGACGCAAAATCAGCGAAACCATATTTTTTAAGGATCATATTCAAAAATTTCCAGCTAACTCTGTCAAATGCTTTCTCAGCATCTAAAGACAAAGTCAGCATAGGGATATCATGTTTATTTACATGAGAGATAATGTCCACTAAACATCTAGTGTTGTCTAAACCTTGTTGCTTATTTATGAACCCTGATTGATCTAAATGTACCAGCCTTGATATAACTGAATTCAGTCTATTTGACAAAATTTTAGAATATATTTTTATGTCAAAATTGATAAGCGAAATAGGGTGATAACTCTTAGGGTCTTTCGTGTTTTTTCCTTGTTTTAAAATGTTTATAATTTTAGCTTCTGCCAATTCAGGTAATACTTCACCTTTTAATTTAATTTCATTAAACATGTTACACAGATGCTCACTCAGGTTAGGTGAAAAAATCTTGTAATATAAATTATCATAACCGTCTATGCCTGGAGCTTTATTATTTTCTGACTTATTTACTACTTCTCTGAATTGATATACTTCTATTTAAATATTCTAATTCCTCTCCTGTTGTTTTAGGGATATTAATTTCCCCCATAAAGTTCTCTATTTCAGGTTTTTCTGGTTTTATAAAGTTTTCTCCTTGTTCCAGATTATACAAAAAAGCTGTAAAATTCTACAAAAATTTTACTAATTTCTCCTGGGTGAAAGTTTAATAAGTTGTCTGGGCCTTTTAGGCCTATTATTCTACTCTGTAATATCTGTAGTCTCCTTATTTTATTGGCTAAACATTTCCCTGTCTTATTCACCATGAAACATTGTGTTTGTTGACCTTTCCATATTAATCTGTCTATTTGACTCTGATGTATTTTTTTATCTGGAGGTACTTTTTTTAATCTGTATGAAAGTATCTATATTCAGAGTTATTTTATTAATACTTTAACATTTATCTAGTTCAATAAAGTGTAATCTCACAGGTTTACCTCTTTTCTTTTTGATTTCAGCCAATCTAAATATTGTAATTGCTTGCATGTAGGCTTTATGTGAGCACCATAGAACTGAAGGCGACGAAACAGAATTTTTATTATTAGAAAAGACTTTAAATTTCTTTCCTTATATTGACTACTTAATCTTGATCTTTAAGTATAAAGGGGTCCCAAATTTTCCTTCCAAATTCTTTGTATGATTCTTTTAAAGTTACCTTATATACTCGAGTAAAAGCAGACCCGAGTATAAGCCGAGGCACCTATTTTACCACAAAATACTGGGTAAAATGAGTGACTCGAGTATAAGCTGAGGGTGGGAAATGTGCTGCCCCCTGTGTCCCTTTTGTGCCTTCTGTGTCCCCCTCTTTCTCCCGTGTCTCTTCTCCCCTCTCCCTTCCCTGTGTCTCTTCCCCCCTCCTCATTCTCAACCTCCCTCCTCAACCCCACTCCTCATCCTCAACCTCCCTCCTCATCATCCCTCCTCATCCTCAACCTCCCTCCTCAACCCCACTCCTCATCCTCAACCTCCCTCCTCATCATCCATCCTCAACCTCCCTCCTCAACCTCACTCCTCATCCTCAACCTCCCTCCTCATCAACCCCCTCATCCTCAACCCCCTCCTCCTCAACCCCCATCCTCAACCCCCTCCTCAACCTCAACCCCCTCCTCAACCTCAACCCCCTCCTCATCCTCAACCCCCTCCTCAACCTCCCGCCTCAACCTCAACCCCCCTCCTCATCCTCATCCCCCTCCTCAACCTTCCTCCTCAACCTCAACCCCCCCATCCTCAACCCCCTCATCCTCAACCCCCTCCTCCTCAACCCCCATCCTCAACCCCCTCCTCAACCTCAACCCCCTCCTCAACCTCAACCCCACTCCTCATCCTCAACCTCCCTCCTCATCATCCATCCTCAACCTCCCTCCTCAACCCCACTCCTCATCCTCAACCTCCCTCCTCATCATCCCTCCTCATCCTCAACCTCCCTCCTCAACCCCACTCCTAATCCTCAACCTCCCTCCTCATCATCCATCCTCAACCTCCCTCCTCAACCTCACTCCTCATCCTCAACCTCCCTCCTCATCATCCCTCCTCATCCTCAACCTCCCTCATCAACCCCCTCATCCTCAACCCCCTCCTCCTCAACCCCCATCCTCAACCCCCTCCTCAACCTCAACCCCCTCCTCAACCTCAACCCCCTCCTCATCCTCAACCCCCTCCTCAACCTCCCGCCTCAACCTCAACCCCCCTCCTCATCCTCATCCCCCTCCTCAACCTTCCTCCTCAACCTCAACCCCCCCATCCTCAACCCCCCATCCTCAACCTCCCTCCTCAACCTCAACCCCCATCCTCAACCCCCTCCTCAACCTCAACCCCCCTCCTCATCCTCAACCCTCTCCTCAACCTCCCTACTCATCCTCAACCTCCCTCCTCAACCTTAACCCCCCCATCCTCAACCCCCTTCTCAACCTCCCTCCTCAACCTCAACCCCCCCATCCTCAACCCCTCCTAAACCTCCCTCCTCAACCTCAACCCCCCCATCCTCAACCCCCTCCTAAACCTCCCTCCTCATCCACAACCCCCCTCCTCCTCATTCTACACCCCCCCTCATACTACCCCTCTAAATCCACCCCCCCACCCTCCCCTCACTTACCTGCTCTGGCCTCCGCTCCTTCCGGGTCTTGATGTGGCACGCATGTGACTTCACATGTGCGCCACGTTATTAGAATATACCGGCTGCCAGCACCCGGTATATGCTAATGACGTTGCGCGCGTGTGACGTCACATGCGCGTAACATCAAGACCCGGAAGGAGCGGAGGCCGGAGCAGGTAAGTGAGGGGAGAGGGGGGGTATTTAAAGGGGTAGTATGGGGGGGGTTAGAATGAGGGGGGTTGAGGATGAGGAGGGGGGAGGGAAAGAGACACAGGGGGGTTAGAGAGATAAGGGGGGTTAGAGAGACACGGGGGTGGTAGAGAGACAAAAGGGGGGGATAGAGAGACACGGGGTTAGAGAGACAAGGGGGGGTTAGAGAGACACGGGGGGAGAGTTACTCGAGTATAAGCCGAGGGGGCCCTTTTTTGCCTTAAAAAAAGGGCTGAAAACCCCGGCTTATACTCGAGTATATACGGTAATCTTATAAAATGGTCAGACCAAGAAGCCTCATATATTTCAGTCGATAGAGCAATATTTAATAGCTGATGGTCTACAAGGAAATGATCGATTCTGGAGAATGAGTTATGTCGATATGAAAAAAAAGTATAATCTCTATCACATGGATGTAGGGTTTTCAATATATCAAAAAACTCAAATTTGAAAATTTCTCAACTAAACCCTAATGTAGTCTGATTGAAGTTTAGTGGCAAATGTTCTATCTAAGAAAGGATCCAATACCATATTAAAATCGCCACTAACGATAAGAGAAAACCCCCCACTTCACGCTCTTCTTTCACCTAGAAAGGCACTCTTCAGCACTCTGGTGGTGTTAATGAATGAGTTTCCACTGCAGATATTTAGCAGGGAAGAGGTGAATGGAAGAGGCTGATGGTTTCATGCTTTGATATGATATGTAACTTTACATCAATTCCAGTACAATGCTGTTTGCCGCACAATGTCTCTGACACTCTTAACCTTTTTGTTATCAACAAAGAAGTACAACAATTATAATATTTTTTTTTTATTTTTTTAACATTCAACTTGTATTTCAACAACTGTTAAACCATATTAACCTTTTTAATTGTCATGCATGCAGTAATAATATAACAATGGATGAAATGTGTATGAATAATGGTTGTGAACCATTACATAAAGCTTTGTAACATGCAACTTATATTGGAAACAGTGGTCAACCAAGTATGTTTAAGAATACTAAAATTTGTAATTCTGAGCTATGCATGAGTAACATAAAAATAGGTCAACTTTGTATGAATTTTAAACCAATACAAAATGCTTCTTAACATGTAACTTTTAGTTGAACTACTGGTAAAGCACATACTGTAGGTGTTGAATCCAGAGGAAGGCAAACAGTAAAAAAAAACATTGAAACTTAGCCAATTGTATTAAAGGGGAAAAAAAAAATCCTTCCTGACCGCAGTAACTGAAAGAAGAAATTATTATGCTCCTACTGACATAAACCCTTAATAACATCCAATAAAACAACTTTTCAAACCTTGTAAAATACAATGTTAACAATGCAAACATTATCGTAATGTAATAACATTCAAACTTAAATTGTCAAAACATACAGTGATCTTGAATATTGAATCCAGATGAAGGCAAACCCCAAAAAAAAAACAGTGAAACTTGGTCAATTGTTTCAAAGTGGGCAAAAAAAATAATTATTTCATGACCCCATTAACTGGTGATCTGATTACTCCCTGGATCAATACTCTCTATGTAACTAAACATTACAATTTTAGAACAAATGATCATCCTCCTACTAACATGAACCCTTAATTACATACAATGAAACAATTTTTCAGTCCTTGGAAAACACAATTTTAACATGAACTTAAGGTTTTGTGGGGCCAATTGTGGCAAAAGTCACTTCCAAGACATTCCAATCTATTTTTGTTTTGTATGTCAAAGTGGTTCCCTTAAAAGTCCAGCAGACTTGTAAATGTGTCTATGGGATATAACCACTGTTTATTGTTGTTTATATTTTTTGTTTTTTCACTTGTTTTTTTTTTCTTGTAGTTATTGAAAATGGCACATAGAGTTTCCTATGTGAAATAGTGGTCCTCTACAAAGAGACCTCTAGACATTAAAGTTCGTTTGCAGGGTATAGCCACTGTTCTCTATGTTTTTTGCCATTTTATAGAGTTTCCTTAGCGAAATAGTGGTCTGAGTGACCTAAAATTGCATACTCGAAATATATTGACTGTTCTCTATATTTATTCTGGTATTTTTTGTGAATTTATCATCGATATAAGAGCACTGTTGCCTTCTTAATTGGGTTATTTGTAGATTAGTTGTATTGTTATTCTTTTTTATAATTTAATTTACAGTACATCGTCGTAGACAATGTTTTTTGTAAAAATTCGGCCATCATCTAATAAATCACCCTGACTTTGTTTTTTTTTTCAATATAAACTTTAATTTACTCTGGATTCTTGCATCTTGAAAATGCAACATACAGTTGGCCGTGGGCAAATACTGGTTCTTCTAAAAAGATTCCAACGGATTTAAAAGTTTGTCCTTGTGATTTATTAATGGTCATGGCAAATGCCATGATGATGGGAAATTGTCTTCTCTGAAGTACAAAAGGCAAGCCAAATCTGTTCTTGGTATGAAAACTCTTTCACCTTTATGGCTACCATTGAAAATTTCTGTATTTATGAAATGGTCTTTTGATTCTTAAACAATTAATCTGGTCCCACTACATAGTCCTTTTTTGGGGCTCATATTTCACAGTAACATGACAATTGCACCTTTTGTAGCTGCAAAATATGTGGCGGCATTCCAGATAGAGTTAATGAATGAATAAATTCAGTTGAAAAGTTTGTCAGAGTTTCTTTGTCATCATCCACCTGTGCCTTCCTCCCTGTGCCTTCCCTGTGTGTTTATCTTCTTTGTCTCTCATGACTGTTTGTGTGGAAGGCGCTGACTGCTGTTTGTTTTATTTTCAAAGTCCTGCGTGCCTGGCATTGTTGGCGTAAGTGTTATTGTCTTTGCCGTCCTGTATATTCTAAGTCCCGCGTCGCTGGCGTTGTTGGTGCAAGTGTTAGTGTCTTTGCCGTTGTGTATTTTGTAAGTCCTGCGCTTTGCGAGGGGCCGCATTTGTGGCCTGGAATGAGCCTTTGGCTCATTGCAGCCGACGTGGGAGCCTCCACCTCCGCAAATGCAGCCCCTCGCTTCGTGAGTGCCCGCATTTGCGGTCCGAAAGTCATAGGGGGTCGTAGGGATAAGCGCCTATGCGGCTCATCTCCACCCTGTTATATGCTCTGATTGGTTAAAAAATAAATTATTACACAGTACCTTTTGTTACAGACAGTTCAGTATATGTGGATACAAATTCTGGCTCAGTCACACACCTTCCACTGTGAACAAGGGACAGAACACATATATTATACTTTACACATTTTGTAATTGTTGAAGCAAGCTTATACCACTAGCTGAGCTTTGTAATAGCCTTGAAATACTGTTTAGCGTGGTAGCATTTGATGGAACTCTATAAATAAATGATAATATATTTATAAATTATGTTTAAGCTCACATTTATAGTACAGAGACTCTTATTAGCTGGGATTTTCATATTCATCTTAAGTGAGGTGATTAGTGAGAAAGCAGATTTCACCTGATATCTACATATGCACACTTGTCTATATTAAAACCTATATAAGGGATTGCATGTAAGTTTTACAGGATAAATATGATCTCCTCAGCTGTAAGATTAGTGGATTGAGAAGGGCACCTCCTGAGTATACAAACTCATACAAAAGTAAAAGCAAGGGTGCAAAAAAATGATAGGTTGGCCATAACGGAAATTGCTTAGTGAATACAGCAAGGCACTTTCGCCTAGAGTTTACAACCAATTACATTAGTGAACTGGCCAGTGTTATCAATTTAATAATTTCTTAATCTTTTCACTATTCTGTAACACCTTAATATAAAAAAACAAGGTGTTGTGCACTATCTTTAATATGGTTCTTCGAATATTAGGTTTAAATCTCATTTTAATACTTACGGTACTTGCATATACTGTCTAAGTATAAATTAACCACTGCAGCTGTCTTCAAAATAAGTTCAAATCAGCTAATCAAATTTTATTCATACTCCATCTTTACTGTGCAATGCATGACATAGTGTAATTATGTAAATTTATGAACATGTTAAAGAGCCACTATATATGCTCTGCACAATTAGAAAGTGCGTGGAAAAAAAAGTTGGTAAAAAATGTTTTCCTTTTTTAAAACTAATGCCAAATTCATGGAGTTATTGTCAATAGAAGTCAATGGTTTTCAGTGTGTTGCCTTTACCTGAATGAATAATGAGCTTTGAACTTATATTTGTAATGAATATTCATTAGAATCAGGTGTAGAGCCTTTTGAATGATTGACTATGTCATCTATAACTACTTGATTATATTCTACAGCAGCGGTGTCCACGTTCGGTCCTGCTGACCCGCACACAGGCCTGGATTTTAGGATAGCCCTGCGGCACCCAGGTGAGGCTATCGTTTCTTCAGTCATCCTAATTGACACATCTGTGCACATAAAGGAAAGGCATAGGCATCCAGCATAGTATAACAATTAAACAAATAGCACAGCAGGTTACACTGTGCTTGATAGTGTTGAGTGCCCCTGGTTCAAGTCCTCATAGAGTCTATGTTTTCAGTTGTTTAATAGTCAGAAATATGTAATTTAGATTATATGATAAAGTAAATGACAGGATTAAAATTGTAAGCCTGGCAAGGCTGTTTGCCACACAATGTGAGGCTTTTGGTCTTCTGAGCGCCTTTGGCGCTTATAGAGACCCTCTCCCCTCCTGCTTTCTACTGATCACCTTCGGCGCTCATTGCAAGCCCCATGCTGAGCTCCTTTGGCGGTCCCTTCCCTGTGTCTTTCTCCTCTGTGTGTGTGCCTTTGGCGCTCATTGCAGCCTAGGTGCTGAGCGGCTACTTGACCTCGCTTCGTGAGACAGGCATGTGTGACGGCGCCGCTTGGTTGCCTCGCTTTGCGTGAACTTCGGGAGGTCGCAACTGTGTTACCAACTTTGCAAACATTACAAACAGCGTTCTTGGTCCACAACTATATATGTGATAACAATTTGAAATATATCTAGAGAGAGAGATCAAATAATGTCATTAGTTTAATTTATTATATAGTTATAATGTGTAGTGTTCTAGCCTATAAGGGACCATGTGTTAGCAGCATGTTTTCTGAAATATGGTTACTGTTAGCCTAGTACACTACATTGCACTTCCAGCACCACAGAGTCTGTGTCTAGATACTCTTCAGTGGGCTGACCCATAACTTGACTTTTTGTTTGATTGTATGCATTAAAAATAGAGCTTTTAAATGCTTCATAATGAAACCAAGTACATAAGTAATTACATAAGTATGTTACATAGCTATAAAAATCCAGAAACCTACCATACCCCTGTAATAACCTTAGAGTAACTTGTTGTGCAATTTATATGCCCTTGCTACAAATCAAAAACAATTCAAATTATATTCTAGATATTTAGCATTTCAGGGCCGGAACATGATCAACTAAGCAAGGCCATAACTACCCATTTCGAAACAGCCAATTGAAAAAGAGACTGTCATCATTATGGCAGTAAAACATGGAGGTTACATGTCAATCAATTAGCATTTGGGGGAACTGATATGCAATCCAACTCGCAAAATCGCAAAATACAAAATAATGAATATGAATGCCAATACTGTTCTAGTCCATGTGGGTGGCCTGATGTGTACAGTATTAACTTATTAATTCCCAAAATCGATATAACCACAAAATGAAACATAAAATAATTAATTTGTATTTGCAGGCTTGAGACTGTTGTGCAATTAATTGTAATGTCTTTCATTGCTTTCCCCATCATTTACATTGCAGTATTGATATTTTTATTTGCATTTATAGTGCTACGGACAAGGGTTAAACCCCCTTGCAGGTCCTCTCTAGCACTCTTAGGATTTTCTCCTACATTTGCCGTTTACGGATGTGAAAACATGTGCGGGCTTGGGGAATTGTAGCAATTTAATAGCGATTTGCGGTTTTAGCGATCGTAAGGATTTCAAGGCCGTAACCCATTTGTAGCCTACAAAAAAATGCCAATTGAATAGCAAAATAACTTACGGCCTCCATTACGGGCTACTGTAAGTTACAATTGCTCAATTGAATCGGGCTCTTTGTATTATGGAGCTCGATTCAATTTGAACTCTGCTATAATTCTGATGCTATTTAATTGAACAAGCCCGCAAGTTAGAGGGCGAAAGCCTAAACCGTAAACCATGCACTCCTATGTAGCATTTCTGGGCAGGAACATGATCAATTATGCATTACCCATTTAGAAACATCCAATAGAAAATGAGACTGTCATCATTACATCAGTAAAACATGGAGGTTACATGTCAATCAATTAGCGTTTGGGGGTCCTATATGCGATTGGACTTGCAAAACTGCAAAATAAAAAATAATAATTATGAATCCCAATACTGTCCCAGTCCATGTGGGTGGCCTGATATATATTAACTAATTGATTCCTGAGATCGATATAAATAAATAAATAATATTTTTTATTGTTGATTTGCAAGCTTAAAAATGGTGTGCAATTCATTTTTATATCATCATCGCTTTCCCTGTCATTTACAGTGCAGTATTGATTTTTTATTTGTATTTACAGTGCTACGGACAGGGATTAAACCACCTTGTGAGTCTTATCTGGTACCCGTAGGATTTGCTCCTACATTTACCGTTTATGTGTGTGAACACATTTCCGGGCTTGGGGAATTGTAGCAAATTAATAGAGATTTGCAATTTTAGCCCTCTGAACTCTTGCGGACGTGAAAGATCAAAGGCTTCGATGAGCTTCAAGTTCCGGTTATAACAACCGCAAGGATTTCAGGACTGTAACCCGTAACACGTTTGTAGCCGGCAAAAAGACGCCAGTTGAATAGCAAAATAACTTACGCCCCCCCATTACCGGCTACTGTAAGTTACAATAAATGTGTTGTCACAAAGATTTTTGACACTGGTTCTAATCTCATGTCTTCCACTAATTTTTTTTTATTGACTAATGCATGTATTAGCAATAAATACATTAGTTAAAGAGCAAAATAATAAGATGTCGGATTCAAACCAGTTACTAATGAAAAATAAAATGTTTGCGACAGCTACACCAACATACTAAAGCTAATATATTTGAAATAGAATGTGTAGTAGTTACAGAAGCTAATCTTATAATCTGCAGTTTCTTGTGGAAAGGCTTCAATATGTACACAAATAATAATTAAAATTACAATATATAAGTAAATTCTTATATTATTCTTAATTCATGGTTTTCCATTCTCTAGCTACTGGTGCAGAACAGATGCAGTGACTTTAGTTGTCCTTTAATATACATTGACCCCCAATTCAATTGAGCAAATTGTAATTACTGGAGCCTGTAATGTAGCCTGTAAAAGTTACTGATATTCAATTGGCTACATTTTGCTACTCCCAATCCATTTTCGAGTTACAGGCTCAAAATCACTGCGATTGTAAAAAATGTACATCTGTTCTATCTACTCCATTGATGTTTCAAGCCTGCAAATCTTACCAGTTTAAATCCATATTCAATTACAACAATTCAACAAGCCTGCAATTTATAAAAAAAAATTATGTGTACTAGATAGGACTCACAAGTGGGTTATACCTATTTTTGTAACACTATAAAAGCAAATATAAACACACTACTGTACTTTAAAATACTGGGAAAGTGATGAAAGGCATTAGAATAAATTGCACAATAACACTAATTGATTATAGATTAAACTCCATGTTTTACTGACGTCATGATGACGGTCTCATTTACTATTGGCTCTTTCTAATTTATAACTTACAGGCTTGCTAATTGCTCATGATCATGCCCTGAATTTCTATGTATGGGTTCATGGTTTATGGTTTTAGGCTTTAGTCCTGTAATCGCAAGCTGGAGTCAATTGAATGCAGCCGAAATTGTAACACATTTCTAGCCCGCAAATATGTGGCCTTTATGAAGGTAGTTATGGGCTTGCAATTGGATGGAGGCATTGTGTAGTCCAAATTTCAAATGCAGGATAAACTTGAAATGGTGTATATTGTTACATTTGCATACAACTGATGAAGATGCTTATGAATATTTGTTTACACTGTGAACATAAGGTATTTCGCTTACTTCCAATTAGATAAGAAATAACAATAATTATAAAACAGTGTTTTACTTTAAAAAGTGGACAACAAAGAATGAAAACCCAGAAGTCTATTTATGATGACACAGGGAAACATACATAGTGAAGCAGATCACATCTAATGCTTCCCCTGCAAGACTTGCTGATGATTTATGAAGAAGAGATATGTCACACCCTAAGGGGTTTGAGTGTTGTACCGCTGTGCATGGGGACCTTGTTAAAACATTGAGCATTCAGGAAAAAGGAGTTCACACAATTTGACTGTGCTAAGAAGATAAATAGATTTGTCAAGCTTATCTCACCTTATGTGACATTCTGACATGGTGTTAAGAATATGTTTTAGCCTACATTTCTGCAAATGCAGAAAGGCATAATACAAATGCCCAAAAAGTTGAGTTTAATAAAAAAAACAATGAGCCTTATTCAATTGAACTGTCAGGAGATGCGGGCTTCGGAAATGTAGCCCGCAAGTTATTTTGCTATTCATTTGATGTCTTTTTGTCTGCTCGTTTCTGGCCTTCGATCTACTGAGATGGTTCAAATCGCAAGTTAATGTCCTTCCAAGATTTTGATCTTTCACGTCTGCAAGAGTTGTGAATGCTAAAATTGCAAATTGATATTCAATTGCTCCGGTTCCCTCTCGCTAACCACTCCGTCAAGCCCGCAAATGGCGAAAGTCGAACCACAAGTTACTGGTACCAAGGAGGTCTCGCAAAGGGCTTAATGACTTGTCGGAGCACTTAAAAAGCAAATAAAAACAATACTGTACTTTTTTTAAAAGTCAAAGTGATGTTAGGTCTTAAAATAATAGCACACCATTCTCCAGCTTGCAAATCGTAGCCTCGTTTTCGTTTTGTTCGGCAGCCATTTTTTCTCTCGCTTAGAGAATTTTTTATTGTCTAAACTCTTTTATTTTGAGTTAAATGAAGGTGTAAGTTGCTTTTTTGAGATCCTGGATGCTCCCTCTTGCTGTAGGTAAGCTTTTTATGTATGTGCTGTGTGTATTTATTGTGTTTTGAATTTTGTAATGTTCGGGAGTTGCGTCCGAGTGTTACGAGGTCGTAATGTGTGTTAACGTGTCTCATATGTTGTTTGCGTTGCAAGGTAAAGTTTGCGAGGGTCGTAGTTGGTGTGTCGTGTTGTTTGTGTTGCAACGTAAAGTTTGCGAGGGTCGCAGTTGCTGGCATGGAGCGCTTTGGCGCTCCATGCAAGCAACTGAGGCCCTCGCCCGCAGCCCATGCAACGCGAGGGCCGCGGCTCGCTGCGCGAGCCCGCAAGCGTTAGCAACAACTGTACGCTCACAACTATATATGTGATATGCTCGAGTATAAGCCGAGTTTTTTCAGCCCATTTTTTAAGGCTGAAAAAGCCCCCCTCGGCTTATCCTCGAGTCACCCTGTATCTCTCTGCTCCACTTGTCTCTCCCCCCTGTGTCTCTTCCCCCCTCTCCCTCCCATGTGTCTCTTTCCCCCCCTCTCCCTCATGTCTCTTTCCCTCCCACTCCCTTATCATCCTCCTCATCCTCCCTCCTCAACCCCCCTCCTCATCCTCAACCCCCCTCCTCAACCCCCCTCCTCATGCCCCTAATTTACAGAACATGCACACAAATTTGATGTTTTTTTTAATTGTTAAGCAAACAACAAATAGAACAAAATAACAGAAAAAGTCAATGTGCACAATTATTAACCCCCTAAAGTCAATACTTTGTAGAGCCACTGTTTGCCGCAATCACAGCTCCAAGTCGCTTTGCATAAGTCTCTATGAGCTTGCCACATCTTACCACTGGGATTTTTGCCCATTTCTCAGTGCAAAACTGCTCCAGCTCCTTCAAGTTGGATGGTTTGCTCTTGTGAACAGCAATCTTTAAGCCTGATCACATATTTTCTATTGGATTGAGGTCTGGGCTTTGATTAGTCCATTCCAAAACATTTACATGTTTCCCCTTATGCCACTCAAGTGTTGCTTTAGCAGTGTGTTTGGGGTCATTGTCCTGATGAAAGGTGAACCTCCGTCCTAGCTTCAAATCATGCACAGAGTGGTACAGGTTTTTGGCAAGAATATGCCTGTATTTAGCACCATCCATCTTTCCCTTAACTCTGGCCAGTTTCCCAGTCCCGGCTGCTGAAAAACATGGTGTTCTTTGGGTGATGTGATGTGTTGGGTTTGCGCCAGACATAGCGTTTTCTTCGATGGCCGTAAAGTTAAATTTTAGTCTCATCAGATCAGAGCACCTTCCTCCATACATTTTGGGAGTCTCCCAAATGCCTTTTCGCAAACTAAAAACGTGCTCTATGGAGGGTACAGCTTATGGTCGTCCTATGTACAGGTACTCTAGTCTCTGCTGTGGAACTCTGCAGCTCCTCCAGGGTTACCTTAGGTCTCTGTGCTTCCTCTCTGATTAATGCCCTCCTTGCCTGGTCCGTGAGTTTTGGTGGGCCCCCGTCTCTTTGCTGTCAGGTTTGCTGTTGTGCCATGTTCTTTCCATTTGGTTATGATAGATTTGATAGTGCTCCTGGGGATCATCAAAGGTTTGGATATTTTTTTATAACCTAACCCTGACTTACTTCTCAACAACATTGTCCCTTGCTTGTTTGGGGAGTTCCTTGGTCTCCATGCCAGTGTTTGGTTAGTGGTGCCTCTTGCTTAGGTGTTGCAGCTTCCGGGGCCTTTCAAAAAAGGTGTGTATATGTAATGACAGATCATGTGACACTTAGATTGCACACAGGTGGGCATCATTTCACTAATTATGTGACATCTGAAGGTAATTGGTTGCACCAGAGCTTTTTATGGGCTTCATAACAAAGGGGGTGAATACATACGCACATGCCAGTTTCCTGTTTTCTATTTCTAAAAAATTGTTTTATGTATATATTTTTCACATTTCACTTCACCAACATACACTATTATGTTCTGATCCATCACATGAAATTCAGATTAACAAAACTTTGAACTTAAGGCTGTAATGTAACAAAATAGGTAAAAAGTCAAATATAATGAATATTTTTGCAAGGCACTGTAATAAAGCATGAAATTACAAATCCCAAAAATATTAATGTATTTTTACAATTACAGATTACAATGGCAGACAATGCAGGCAAAAACAAAA
Source organism: Discoglossus pictus (assembly GCA_027410445.1). Lineage (NCBI taxonomy): Eukaryota > Metazoa > Chordata > Amphibia > Anura > Alytidae > Discoglossus > Discoglossus pictus. The sequence continues at coordinate 227,170,529 of CM050165.1, read as the reverse complement.
ACAAGCCCCAAAAAAAGGAAAGGGAACGGAAGCACAGATGGAAAGATGAACAGTCGCCGGAGACTTCAAGAAGGTTAAGAGAAAAAGGCTGTCAGAGACTTGCCAATAAAATGACTATAAAAGCACAAAATGAGCGTTAAGGAGCTACAAAAAAAAAAAGTAAAACACATAATACATGTCAAACATTGGAAAATGGGAGTTATGTGAATATAGAAAATAGTAGTAATATATTATTTAATCCTTTAACAGTTGAAACACATTTTTGTGGGTTACTGAATGTGGTTTGTCAATGTTGTGGGGCTTATCATTTTGAGAAAGAAAGACCAAGAGATGGGGAGTTTATTAGTTGCTGTCAAAAAGGAAAGGTAAGACTGACAGAAAGACACTCATTTCCATAATATTTAAAAAGTATATTGACTGATGTAACATTTCCAATTTATCAAAATTTCAAACAAAACATTAGGTCTTATAACAATGCCATTTCATTTGCTTCAATGGGTGCAACATTAGCAGAAAATGTGCCAGGGCATGGCCCTTACTGTTTTAAAGTACAAATTTATCACAGCACTTCACATTTACGACCAGAAGCAGGAGAGCAAAGGAAATTTGCACAGTTATATGTCCTCGATACAATGGAAGCAGTTTAACAATGTATAACACTTCCTGAAAATCAAAAATGTTTAGCCACTGTTTTTCAAGAGCTTGATAAGATTATGAAGAACAACCCATATACTCAAGCATAGAAAAAATTAGACAATTAGTTTACTTTAATGCTGGAGATGAAAGAAACGCTCTGGCTCAAAATGGAACTAGAGAAACAACACTTACTGCATAACTTAAATTAAATGCTCAGGCACTTTTATACAATGAGATTACATATGACTATGTTTTCATCAATGCCCAATGGCGACAAAGAAAAATAAGTGAAAATAAAATGTATACGGTTAGTCCAAGAGACATTGAACTTTTCAGTTTAAGATTACTTCTTTTAAATGTTCCTGGTGCACAAAGTTATGAACATTTACGCACAGTGAATGACATAGTTTATGAAACCTTTCAATTAGCTGCGAGACATCAAAACTTTCTTGCAGATGATACTGAATGAGAGAGATGTCTACAAGAAGCAGCACTATATCAAATGCCAAAGCAGTTGAGAGAACAGTTTGCATTAATTTGCATATTTTGTAATGTTCCTTATGCATTAGCTTTGTGGGACACATTTAAAGTTAATATGTGTGAAGACTTCTTGAAATGTTACAATGAGACCATTGCTGAATTAAAAGCATTAATGGAAATTCAAGAAGTTTTTCTTTGTTATGGATTAAATTGTTCACATTTCAATCTGACAGATCCAGAACTGATTGATGAAATAAACGTTGAAGACTATGATGCTGATATTGAACAACAAAAAACAGAGGGAAAAATAGCAACTTTAAATACATTGCAATTGGAAGTATTTAACACAGTTAAAAACACAGCAGATAATGACATGCTCAAAGAGCATTATTTCTATCTGGATGGACCTGGAGGCTCAGGGAAAACATATCTATATAATTTACTGATGAGCTGCATCGACCTAAAGTTGAAAAAGCTCTGTCCTTTGCGACAACTGGAATTGTGGCACTATTGTTAGAAGGTGGAAGAACTGTGCATAGTGGCTTTAAACTGCCAGTTCCCATTTTGGAAACATCAGTGTCAGATATTCAAATGAAATCATCTCAAGCTAAATAATTGCAAAAAAAATAAATTAATTATCATAGATGAAGCAACAATGATGTCGTGCTATGCCCTGCAATGTATTGTTCGTTTGTTGCGCAAAGTCATGGCTACAGATTTGCCTTTTGGGGGAAAGGTGATGTTGTCAGGTGGAGATTTCAGACAAACATTACCTGTTGTTGTCCATGGAAATCGGACAGAGATTCAAGTCCACTATGGAAAATATTTATATATCTTAAATTAGAAAAAATATGAGATCTAAGGGCCAAAATTAATTCAATCATTGGTTAATTAAGATTGGTGAAGGAAAAACACAGGTCATAAGTAATTTACCTGACGATACTGTGGAAATACCAAAGGAAATGATTTGTAAAGATTCACTTATATCAGCTATATTCCAACATGGAATAATTCACAATGAAGATTTAGACCTTGCACAAAAAGTAATATTAACATCCAAAAATAAAGATTCATTACATCTGAATAATCTTGATATTACTAAATGCGACACAGAAAAACTATTAGAGTGCAGATTCTGTTCTAGCTGATGACAAAGACAGTGAGGCCAATTTTACCACTGAATTTATCAATTCATTAACACCATCTGGAATGCCACCACATATTTTACAGCTAAAAATAGGGGCAATTGTCATGTTACTGAGAAATAGGAACCCAAAGAAAGGACTTTGTAATGGGACCAGATTAGTTGTGCAGGATTTAAGAGATCATTTCATACATGCAGAAATTCTAAATGGTACCCATAAAGGTGAACGAGTTTTTGTACCAATAATTGATTTGGCTCCAAGTGAGAGTGGTTTGCCTTTTGTCCTTCAAAGAAGATCATTTCCCATCAACATGGCATTTGCTATGACCATTAATAAATCACAAGGACAAACTTTTAAGTCCATTGGAGTCTATTTAGTGGAACCAGTATTTGCCCATGAACAACTTTATGTGGCATTTTTTCTGTTGCAAAAATCCGGAAAAAATGTAAGTTTTAGTGAAAAAAACTAAAGCCAGGGTGATTTGTTAAATGATGGGAGAGTTTTCACTAAAAATATAGTTTATTATGAGGTGGTGTAAGTTCAACAACAAAAATAAAAGAAATTAAAAAAAAGACAAACAAGAAAATTATAATTAACATTGAAAATCTGGAAAGTCTGTTGGACTCTTTTTAGAGTAACCACTATTTGACAAGAGACAATTCAATGTCCAATTTGTACAACAAATTAACGTTTGGAAGTAAGCATCAGTTATTAAATGATGGAAAAGTGAAACACTATTTGCACCACAACAACTATATGTGCTATTTCCAGACATTTAAAGTTTAGCGGGTTTTAATGGATGTTGCGGTTTATAATGTAACGATATCTTAGAAGATGTTGTAAGTTTAATAAAATTATTAAAACCATTACCCAGTGCTTCCCAAAGAGGTTGGCAAAAAGCAACAAACAGGTTCAGAAATGGAAATAAAACTGTATTAAAATAGGTGAGGCATAGACAGGCTAAATGCCCTGTGCATTACTCAGTTCACACAGTCTAACATTCATATTAAACCTGTATGGGTACCATTGAATCTCCTTAGCAATTGCATTGTATTTAGTTATCAGTTTCAATGTATGGATTTAGGGGGTTTAGGGGATGTCAGTAGGGGGAATATTGCATTTTTAAGGACTTCTAATGTATAATTAAAGAGAAAGTATTGATCCAGGGAGTAAGCTGATCGCCAGTAGATGGGGTCTGGAAGAAAAACATTTTTTTCCCAAATTGAGACTATTGGCTAAGTTTAACTTGCGTTTTTAATGTTTGCCTTCCTCTGGATTCAATATGGCAAAAAAGTTATAAAGTGTTTAAAAATAAGTTTACACTTTCTTCAAATATTAATGTATATGTTACGATAAATGTTTTTACTATTTCACAAAAGTATGGTTTCTGAGTTGAATAAAGATATAAGTTGCATGTTAGAACAATAAATATATTGACTAATTATTAAAATAATCATTGTCCTTTTTCATACAAAGGAAATAACACATTGAAAAATACAGGTAATAACAATAAATAAAACACACAAAAAAGGGCAATTACAAAAAAAATGGAAGGGGGGAAAACACTCACACTGGGTGCAAAGCAGCATTCTCTGCATTCTCATTTTATTGCTGTAATTTTTTGACAGGCAAGTTGCTAGTATATATATATATATATATATATATATATATATATATATATATATATATAAATGTATATATATATCCTCAAATTCTAGCCTGTGTATGGCCCTCCAGGATCGAACTTGCCTACAGTTGTTCTAAAGGACTAAAACAGAGCTGAGATTGATCTTTAAGGTATGATGAAATGCTGAAATGTACAATGTCTCTGTTTTAAAATAATTCATTCCTTTTCAAGGATAAAAACAATCTAATCATCGTACATTCCAGTTCTTATACATGCAGTATCTTCACAAAATGGCAACTTTATTAAGCAGACATGTTCATTTGTGGCCATGACATTAACACAGTAATGTATCACAATTATTCATTATAACATGCTTACTGAATGTTATAAGTAACTAGAGATTTGCCCGTCAAAGAATTACGGAAATAAAATGAGAATGGAGAGAATGCTGTTTTGCACCCAATGCGAGTGTCTTCCCCTTTCATTTTTTTTTATTTGCCCTTTTTTTGTGTGTTTTGTTTATTGTTATTACCTGTATTTTTCCATGTGTTTTTTCCTTTTGTATGAAAAAGGACAACCATTATTTTAATAATTAGTCAATATATTGATTGTTCTAACATGCAAATTATATATTTATTCAACTCAGAAACCATACTTTTGTGAAATAGTATTTTTTTTATTGCAACATATACCTTAATATTTGAAGAAAGTGTAAACATATTTTTAAACAATTTATCATTTTTTGCAATCTTGTATCCAGAGGAAGGCAAACATTAAAAACCCAAGTTAAACTTAGCCGATTGTCTCAATTTTGGAAAAAAAAGAATTCCTTCCTGACCCCAGATACTGGCGATCAGCTTACTCCTTGTATTAATACTTTCTCTTTAATTATACATTAGAAGTCCTTAAAAATGCAATATTCCCCCTACTGACATCCCCTAAACCCCCTAATCCATACATTGAAATCAATAACTGAATACAATGCAAGCATATTCCATACAGATTGTAATATGAATTTTAGACTGATTGAACTAAGTAATTCACAGCGCATTTAGCCTGTCTGTGTCTCACCTATGTTAACACAGTTTTATTTTGATTTCTGAACCTGTTTCTTGCTTTTTGCCAACCTGTTTAGGAAGCACTGGGTAATGATTTTAATAATTTTATTAAACTTACAACATCTTCTAAGATACAATCATTATTTTACAAACCGTAACATCCTTTAATAACCGCTAAACTTTAAATGTCTAAAAATAGCACATATACAGTAGTTGTTTTGGTGCAAATAGTGTTTCACTTTTCCATCATTTAATAACTGATGCTCACTTCCAAACGTTAATTTGTTGTACAAATTGGACATTGAATTGTCTCTTGTCAAATAGTGGTTACTCTAAAAAGAGTCCAACAGACTTTCCAGATTTTCAATGTTAATTATAATTTTCTTGTTTGTCTTTTTTTTATTTATTTTAATTTTGTTGTTGAACTTACAGCACCTCATAATAAACTATGGGCCCTATTAAATTCTCCCTCGTAGTTCTCTCGGTGCTCGCAAAAGGCAGTTTTCCTGCTGTTTGCGAGAACCGAATCTCTCGCAGCCTGCTTTACGATATGACTGCGAGAAAATGGCAGAGAATAGGCTCCGAGAGAGCTACGTAGCCTTAAATCTATGCACGAGTCTCGCATATCGTAAGAATCCCTACGTGGACAAAAAGTCCACGCAAGGGATCCGAAAGCCTCTACGTGCTGCCTCGGAACAGCCCGAGACAGCAGTGTGAGGCTCCCCCCTGCACCCTATACACATCCCCATGCTGCAGGGGTCTCTATCAGGACCCCTGCAGCACCCCCACATTAACCCCTTGCAGTGGGGGTCCCCGATCTGCATAGATCAGGCCCCCCGCTGCATTTAAAACTTTTAAATTCCCCGCCGCGGCTCCTTAAAGGGACCGCGGCAAACTATTACCCAATCCCGGCCGCGGCACTTAAAATTAACCCCCCTCTATGCTGGGGGTCCCCATCGGGACCCCCGAAGTGTCCCCACATAAACCCATTGCAGGGGGGGGGGCCCCGATCTGCATAGATCAGGCCCCCCGCTGCATTTAAAACTTTTAAATTCCACGCCGCGGCTCCTTAAAGGGACCGCGGCAAACTATTACCCAATCCCGGCCGTGGCACTTAAAATTAACCCCCCTCTATGCTGGGGGTCCCCATCGGGACCCCCGAAGTGTCCCCACATAAACCCCCTGCAGCGGGGGGCCCCGATCGGCACCGATCGTGACCCTGCTGCAATTCAATTTTAAATTTCCCGCCTCGCGGGTCCTCAAAGGACCGTAAAGGTCCTGAAAGGACTCGCACTAAAAATATTAACCCCAGGCAACTATAATTACCCCATTAACTCATGATGGTCAATACAGACCACCATAAGGCTCTATTTAACCCATTAACTCATGGTGGTCAATACAGACCACCATAAGGCCTAAATTAACCCATTAACTCATGGTGGTCAATACAGACCACCATAAGGCTCTATTTAACCCATTAACTCATGGTGGTCAATCCAGACCACCATAAGGCCTAAATTAACCCATTAACTCATGATGGTCAATACAGACCACCATAAGGCTCTATTTAACCCCATCAGTCCCATAAGGGTATATTATTACCATTATGGGCCTGTTACAACCCAACATTAACCACATAAGTGCCATGATGGTCCTCAAGGACCATCATGACACTAACTACAAACACTACACTATAACCCCCAATAAACCATTTAATCTAAACTAACCCCCCTCTACACTAATCTATTAACACTTACACTACCTACCTACACTACCTACCCCCTAATAAACCTCCCCAACACTCTAATTACAAAAAACAAAAAACCTACAGCACAGAAAACAAAAAACCTACAGTACAAAAAACAAAAAAACCTACAGTACAGAAAAAAAAAACAATTACAACCCCACCCCCCACTACAGAAAACAAAAAAATACATTACAACCCCACCCCCCACTACAGAAAATAAAAAAATTACACACCTGAAAAGGAAAGACAGATTAACACAATACAATACATACATATAATACATTACATACATTACATAAAATACATGACATTACATATAATATATTACATATAATATATTACATATAATACATTACATACATTACATACAATACATGACATTACATATAATATATTAAATATAATATATTACATATAATATATTACATATAATATATTACATATAGTCCAAATCAAATACCCCCTATCTATCTAACATACAATCTATTTAATTTAAAATAAATCCTAACTATATCAAATACATCCCCCTATCTATCTAATATACAAAAAATCCTAACTACATACACAGACCCTTATTCTAAACTAAAATAAAATAATTACAGTCCTAACTACATACACAGACCCTAATTCTAAGCTAAAATCAATAAATTAAGACCACTTACCTTTAAGATGTTGCTTCAGATCACTAACCTATGGGTCAAACAAAAAATAAAAATTAGTACAAAACATTAACATCAAATAAATAAACATTCTATACATTCTAAATATTCAACTCACCTTTACAGCATGTCCAGTCACTGTTTAGCTCTTCAGGCGCGGCCCTGTTAAAAAAAAAACACAATACATAAATACATGAATACAATATATAAACAATAAATAAAATACACAAATAAACATCTAAATATACATTTAACTTACCTCCCCGCGATGTCCCCGGCCTTCTCTCCTTCAGCCCCGGCTGGGCCGCGGAACCATCCGCGCTCTAAAAAAAAAAAGAAAAAAAACTAACGGAGGTCTGCACTGGCAGACCTCCCCGACGCTAATGAACCTCCCGGAGTCGTTTCCGGGAGGAAATTGGCATTGGCGGCTTGTGATTGGCTGAAAAAGCTGTCTATCAATTTCAGCCAATCAAAAGTCGTCAATGTGTGAGCCAATCAGGATGGGATACACCCCAATATCCCACCCTGATTGGCTAAAACACTTGTCTATCTTTCTGGGAACCAATCACAAGGCTCAGATGCCTTCAGCCAATCACTATGGGATACACCCCCACGGAGTGATTGGTAGAAGACATCTGCGCATCCTGATTGGCTCCTACATTGACGACTTTTGATTGGCTGACAGCTTTTTCAGCCAATCACAAGCCGACAATGCCAATTTCCTCCCGGAAACGACTCCGGGAGGTTCATTAGCGTCGGGGAGGTCTGCCAGTGCAGACCTCCGTTAGTTTTTTTTCTTTTTTTTTTTAGAGCGCGGATGGTTCCGCGGCCCAGCCGGGGCTGAAGGAGAGAAGGCCGGGGACATCGCGGGGAGGTAAGTTAAATGTATATTTAGATGTTTATTTGTGTATTTTATTTATTGTTTATATATTGTATTCATGTATTCATGTATTGTGTTTTTTTTTTAACAGGGCCGCGCCTGAAGAGCTAAACAGTGACTGGACATGCTGTAAAGGTGAGTTGAATATTTAGAATGTATAGAATGTTTATTTATTTGATGTTAATGTTTTGTACTAATTTTTATTTTTTGTTTGACCCATAGGTTAGTGATCTGAAGCAACATCTTAAAGGTAAGTGGTCTTAATTTATTGATTTTAGCTTAGAATTAGGGTCTGTGTAGTTAGGACTGTAATTATTTTATTTTAGTTTAGAATAAGGGTCTGTGTATGTAGTTAGGATTTTTTGTATATTAGATAGATAGGGGGATGTATTTGATATAGTTAGGATTTATTTTAAATTAAATAGATTGTATGTTAGATAGATAGGGGGTATTTGATTTGGACTATATGTAATATATTATATGTAATATATTATATGTAATATATTAGATTTAATGTATGTAATGTCATGTATTGTATGTAATGTATGTAATGTATTATATGTAATATATTATATGTAATATATTATATGTAATATATTATATTTAATATATTATATGTAATGTCATGTATTGTATGTAATGTATGTAATGTATTATATGTAATATATTATATGTAATATATTATATTTAATATATTATATGTAATGTCATGTATTGTATGTAATGTATGTAATGTATTATATGTAATATATTATATGTAATATATTATATGTAATGTCATGTATTGTATGTAATGTATGTAATGTATTATATGTAATACATTATATGTAATATATTATATGTAATATATTATATTTAATATATTATATGTAATGTCATGTATTGTATGTAATGTATGTAATGTATTATATGTAATATATTATATGTAATATATTATATGTAATGTCATGTATTGTATGTAATGTATGTAATGTATTATATGTAATATATTATATGTAATATATTATATGTAATATATTATATTTAATATATTATATGTAATGTCATGTATTGTATGTAATGTATGTAATGTATTATATGTAATATATTATATGTAATATATTATATGTAATGTCATGTATTGTATGTAATGTATGTAATGTATTATATGTATGTATTGTATTGTGTTTATCTGTCTTTCCTTTTCAGGTGTGTAATTTTTTTATTTTCTGTAGTGGGGGGTGGGGTTGTAATGTATTTTTTTGTTTTCTGTAGTGGGGGGTGGGGTTGTAATTGTTTTTTTTTCTGTACTGTAGGTTTTTTTGTTTTTTGTACTGTAGGTTTTTTGTTTTCTGTGCTGTAGGTTTTTTGTTTTTTGTAATTAGAGTGTTGGGGAGGTTTATTAGGGGGTAGGTAGTGTAGGTAGGTAGTGTAAGTGTTAATAGATTAGTGTAGAGGGGGGTTAGTTTAGATTAAATGGTTTATTGGGGGTTATAGTGTAGTGTTTGTAGTTAGTGTCATGATGGTCCTTGAGGACCATCATGGCACTTATGTGGTTAATGTTGGGTTGTAACAGGCCCATAATGGTAATAATATACCCTTATGGGACTGATGGGGTTAAATAGAGCCTTATGGTGGTCTGTATTGACCATCATGAGTTAATGGGTTAATTTAGGCCTTATGGTGGTCTGGATTGACCACCATGAGTTAATGGGTTAAATAGAGCCTTATGGTGGTCTGTATTGACCACCATGAGTTAATGGGTTAATTTAGGCCTTATGGTGGTCTGTATTGACCACCATGAGTTAATGGGTTAAATAGAGCCTTATGGTGGTCTGTATTGACCATCATGAGTTAATGGGGTAATTATAGTTGCCTGGGGTTAATATTTTTAGTGCGAGTCCTTTCAGGACCTTTACGGTCCTTTGAGGACCCGCGAGGCGGGAAATTTAAAATTGAATTGCAGCAGGGTCACGATCGGTGCCGATCGTGGCCCCCCGCTGCAGGGGGTTTATGTGGGGACACTTCGGGAGTCCCGATGGGGACCCCCAGCATAGAGGGGGGTTAATTTTAAGTGCCACGGCCGGGATTGGGTAATAGTTTGCCGCGGTCCCTTTAAGGAGCCGCGGCGGGGAATTTAAAAGTTTTAAATGCAGCGGGGGGCCTGATCTATGCAGATCGGGGCCCCCCCCCCTGCAATGGGTTTATGTGGGGACACTTCGGGGGTCCCGATGGGGACCCCCAGCATAGAGGGGGGTTAATTTTAAGTGCCGCGGCCGGGATTGGGTAATAGTTTGCCGCGGTCCCTTTAAGGAGCCGCGGCGGGGAATTTAAAAGTTTTAAATGCAGCGGGGGGCCTGATCTATGCAGATCGGGGACCCCCACTGCAAGGGGTTAATGTGGGGGTGCTGCAGGGGTCCTGATAGAGACCCCTGCAGCATGGGGATGTGTATAGGGTGCAGGGGGGAGCCTCACACTGCTGTCTCGGGCTGTTCCGAGGCAGCACGTAGAGGCTTTCGGATCCCTTGCGTGGACTTTTTGTCCACGTAGGGATTCTTACGATATGCGAGACTCGTGCATAGATTTAAGGCTACGTAACTCTCTCGGAGCCTATTCTCGGCCATTTTCTCGCAGTCATATCGTAAAGCAGGCTGCGAGAGATTCGGTTCTCGCAAACAGCAGGAAAACTGCCTTTTGCGAGCACCGAGAGAACTACGAGGGAGAATTTAATAGGGCCCTATATTTTTAATGAGAACTCTCTCATCATTTAACAAATCACCCTGGCTTTTGTTTTCTCACTAAAACTTAATTTTTTTCCAGATTTTTGCAGCGGGAAAATGCCACATAAAGTTGTTCATTGGCAAATACTGGTTCCTCTAAAAAGTCTCCAATGGACTTAAAAGTTTGTCATTGTGATTTATTAATGGTCATAGCAAATGCCATGATAATGGGAAATTGTCTCCTTTGAAGCACAAAAGGCAAACCACTCTCACTTGGAGCCAAATCAATTCATGGTAAAAAAAACTTGTTCACATTTATGGGTATGGGATTTTCTGCATGTATGAAATGATCTCTTAAATCCTGCACAATTAATCTGGTCCCATTACAAAGTCCCTTCTTTGTGTTCATATTTCTCAGTAACATGACAATTGCCCCTATTTTTAGCTGTAAAATATGTGGTGGTATTCCAGATGGTGTTAATGAATTGATAATTTCAGTGGTAAAATTGGCCTCACTGTCTTTATCATCAGCCAGAACAGAATCTGCACTCTGCAAGATTTCATTACTCAGATGCAATGCATCTTTATTTTTGGATGTTAATATTACTTTTTGTGTAAGGTCTGATTCTTCATTGTGAATTATTTCGTGTTGGACTATAGCTGATATTAGTGAATCTTTACAAATAATTTCCGTTGGCATTTCCACAGTATTGTCATGGTAAATTACTTATGACTAGTGATGTCCCGAACAGTTCGCCCCCGGACTATTTGCGGCGATTTTGGCATGTTCGCGTTCGCGGCGAACACATTCGCTTTTCGGTCCGCCCCCTATTTTTTATCATTGAGGAAACTTTGACCCTGCACCTCACAGTCAGCAGACACATTCCAGCCAATCAGCAGCATACACTCCCTTCCAGAGCCTTCCATCTGAAGGACAGCCTCCATTTTAGAATCATTCTAAAGCTACATTCGTTGAGAGAGGACATATATTGTAGCTGCTGCTGATTTAATAGGGAAATAGATAGCCAGGCTGTGTATTTAGCTTCCACTACAGACCTGAAGGACTCATCTGATATCTGCTGCAAGGACACCAACCCAAAAAGCCCTTTTTAGGGCTAGAACATCATTTATTTTATTTTATTATTTTTTTCTGTGTAATCTAATTGCATATGCCTGCCTGCCAGCGTGTGTGTGTGACAGTCTAACACCTAACAGCTTCTAACACTTTTTGACTGTAATAGATTGAATAGCAATTGCCTGCCTACAGGCGTGTGTGTGAAGCCTATTGCATCTACTCTGCCAACTTTTGCCAGTGCACAGTGACACTCATATCTGGTGCAACCTTGTGTACAGTGACATTTAAGAACCCTTTTTTGACTGTAATCGATTGAATATCAGTTGCCTGCCTACAGGCGTGTGTGTGAAGCCTATTGCATCTACTCTGCCAACTTTTGCCAGTAAACAGTGACACTCATATCTGGTGCAACCAAGTGTACAGTGACATTTAAGAACCCTTTTTTGACTGTGATCGATTGAATATCAGTTGCCTGCCTACAGGCATGTGTGTGAAGCCTATTGCATCTACTCTGCCAACTTTTGCCAGTGCACAGTGACACTCATATCTGGTGCAACCTAGTGTACAGTGACATTTAAGAACCCTTTTTTGACTGTAATCGATTAAATATCAGTTGCCTGCCTACAGGCGTGTGTGTGAGGCCTATTGCATCTACTCTGCCAACTTTTGCCAGTGCACAGTGACACTCATATCTGGTGCAACCTAGTGTACAGTGACATTTAAGAACCCTTTTTTGACTGTAATCGATTCAATATCAGTTGCCTGCCTACAGGCATGTGTGTGAAGCCTATTGCATCTACTCTGCCAACTTTTACCAGTGCACAGTGACACTCATATCTGGTGCAACCGTAGTGTACAGTGACATAAAAAAACACTTTTTGGACTGTAATCAATTGAATATCAGTTGCCTGCCTACAGGCGTGTGTGTGAGGCCTATTGCATCTACTCTGCCAACTTTTGCCAGTGCACAGTGACACTCATATCTGGTGCAACCTAGTGTACAGTGACATTTAAGAACCCTTTTTTGACTGTAATCGATTAAATATCAGTTGCCTGCCTACAGGCGTGTGTGTGAGGCCTATTGCATCTACTCTGCCAACTTTTGCCAGTGCACAGTGACACTCATATCTGGTGCAACTGTAGTGTACAGTGACATAAAACAACACTTTTTTGACTTTAATCAATTGAATATCAGTTGACTGCCTACAGGCGTGTGTGTGAGGCCTATTGCATCTACTCTGTCAACTTTTGCCAGTGCACAGTGACACTCATATCTGGTGCAACCTAGTGTACAGTGACATTTAAGAACCCTTTTTTGACTGTAATCGATTGAATATCAGTTGCCTGCCTACAGGCGTGTGTGTGAGGCCTATTGCATCTACTCTGCCAACTTTTGCCAGTGCACAGTGACACTCATATCTGGTGCAACCTAGTGTACAGTGACATTTAAGAACCCTTTTTTGACTGTAATCGATTGAATATCAGTTACCTGCCTACAGGCGTGTGTGTGAAGCCTATTGCATCTATCTCTGCCAACTTTTGCCAGTGCACAGTGACACTCATATCTGGTGCAACCTTGTGTACAGTGACATTTAAGAACCCTTTTTTGACTGTAATCGATTGAATATCAGTTGCCTGCCTAAAGGCGTGTGTGTGTGACAGGCTAACACCTAACAGCTTCTAACACTTTTTTGACTGTAATAGATTGAATAGCAATTGCCTGCCTACAGGCGTGTGTGTGAAGCCTATTGCATCTACTCTGCCAACTTTTGCCAGTGCACAGTGACACTCATATCTGGTGCAACCTTGTGTACAGTGACATTTAAGAACCCTTTTTTGACTGTAATCGATTGAATATCAGTTGCCTGCCTACAGGCGTGTGTGTGAGGCCTATTGCATCTACTCTGCCAACTTTTGCCAGTGCACAGTGACACTCATATCTGGTGCAACCTAGTGTACAGTGACATTTAAGAACCCTTTTTTGACTGTAATCGATTGAATATCAGTTGCCTGCCTACAGGCGTGTGTGTGAGGCCTATTGCATCTACTCTGCCAACTTTTGCCAGTAAACAGTGACACTCATATCTGGTGCAACCAAGTGTACAGTGACATTTAAGAACCCTTTTTTGACTGTAATCGATTGAATATCAGTTGCCTGCCTACAGGCATGTGTGTGAAGCCTATTGCATCTACTCTGCCAACTTTTGCCAGTGCACAGTGACACTCATATCTGGTGCAACCTAGTGTACAGTGACATTTAAGAACCCTTTTTTGACTGTAATCGATTGAATATCAGTTGCCTGCCTACAGGCATGTGTGTGAAGCCTATTGCATCTACTCTGCCAACTTTTGCCAGTAAACAGTGACACTCATATCTGGTGCAACCGTAGTGTACAGTGACATTTAAGAACCCTTTTTTGACTGTAATCGATTAAATATCAGTTGCCTGCCTACAGGCGTGTGTTTGAGGCCTATTGCATCTACTCTGCCAACTTTTGCCAGTGCACAGTGACACTCATATCTGGTGCAACCTAGTGTACAGTGACATTTAAGAACCCTTTTTTGACTGTAATTGATTCAATATCAGTTGCCTGCCTACAGGCATGTGTGTGAAGCCTATTGCATCTACTCTGCCAACTTTTACCAGTGCACAGTGACACTCATATCTGGTGCAACCGTAGTGTACAGTGACATAAAAAAACACTTTTTGGACTGTAATCAATTGAATATCAGTTGCCTGCCTACAGGCGTGTGTGTGAGGCCTATTGCATCTACTCTGTCAACTTTTGCCAGTGCACAGTGACACTCATACCTGGTGCAACCGTAGTGTACAGTGACATTTAAGAACCCTTTTTTGACTGTAATCGATTAAATATCAGTTGCCTGCCTACAGGCGTGTGTGTGAGGCCTACAGCGCCTACTCTGCCAACTTTTGCCAGTGCACAGTGACACTCATATCTGGTGCAACTGTAGTGTACAGTGACATAAAACAACACTTTTTTGACTTTAATCAATTGAATATCAGTTGCCTGCCTACAGGCGTGTGTGTGAGGCCTATTGCATCTACTCTGCCAACTTTTGCCAGTGCACAGTGGCACTCATATCTGGTGCAACCTAGTGTACAGTGACATTTAAGAACCCTTTTTTGACTGTAATCGATTGAATATCAGTTGCCTGTATGTGAAGCCTATTGCATCTACTGTGCCAACTTTTGCCAGTGCACAGTGCCACTCATATCTGGTGTCACAGTAGCTTGCACGCATAGTACCACTAATCGGAAAAAAAATGACAGGCAGAGGCAGGCCACCCCGCATGGGCCGTCGTAGTCGTGGTGCTGTGATTCCCTTTGGCCCTAGAATAATGCCCAGTTTTCAGAGGCCACGTACCCTGAACTTGAAAAGTTCTCAGGACATGGTTGACTGGCTAACACAGGACACCCAATCGTCTACTGCTTTCGCTCGGAACCTAGACCATCCTCCTCCAGCTTAGCTTCGGGCACCTCTCCAGTTACCACTCGCCCGCCTGCCGCCACCACCAACACTAGCACCACAGCCGCTTCACTTGATCCGTCAGCAGAGTTATTTACACATCCGTTGGAAGAAATGAGTGATGCACAAACATTAGTGCCAGAGGATGTAGATAACAGGGATATGTTCCAGTCAGGCAGCATTACACACATGGACGTACGGTCTGATGATGATGTTGTACACGGTGCTGCTTCCTTTGAGTTGTCAGATACAAGTGAAGCGGTTGATGATGGATGTCACATGGGTGCCCGCTATAAGAGAAGATGAACAGGAGGAAAAATCAGATGGTAAGACAGAGAGGAGGAGGAGACGAGTTGGAAGCAGGGGGAGGTCGTTGAAAGTAGCTAGTGGCACAGTCAGACAGCATGCATCGGCACCCGGGGTCAGCCAGACAGCACGCCAGTCAACGCATGCTTTTGCCACCACCAGAATGCCGTCATTGCAGAGCTCAGCAGTGTGGCAATTTTTTCGTGTGTCTACCTGTGACAACAGTGATGCCATTTGCAACCTGTGCGAAAAGAAACTGAGTCGTGGGAAGTCCAACACTTCTTTGCGAAGGCACATGATGTCACATCACAAACGCCTATGGGATCAACACATGAGTACAAGCACCACACAAAGTCAAAGCCGCCATCCTCCTCCTAGTCCAGCATCTTCAGCCACGTCAACCACTGCTGCCCTGCTTGCCCCCTCTCAACCATCCGCCACTCCGTGTCTCACCCTGAGCAGTCCCTGCTCATCTGCCCACAGTCAGGTGTCTGTCAAGGTCATGTTTGAGCGTAAGAAGCCAATGTCACAAAGTCACCCCCTTGCCCGGCAAATGACAGCTGGCTTGTCTGAACTCTTAGCCCGCCAGCTTTTACCATACAAGCTGGTGGAGTCTGAGGCGTTCAAAAAATTTGTAGCTATTGGGACACCGCAGTGGAAGGTACCCGGCCGAAATTTATTTGCACAAAAGGCAATCCGCAACCTGTACTCGATTGTGCAAAAGGAAGTAATGGCATCTCTGGCACACAGTGTTGGGGCAAGGGTCCATCTGACCACTGATACCTGGTCTACAAAGCATGGTCAGGGCAGGTATATCGCCTACACTCCGCATTGGGTAAACCTGGTGACGGCTGCCAAGCATGGAATACGTGGCTCTGCAGAGGAGTTTGTGACACCGCCACGACTTGCAGGCAGGCCTGCTGCCACCTCCTCTACTCCTCCTACTCCATCCTCTTCCATAACCTCCTCGGCTTAGTCCTCTTCTGCTGCTGCTATGTATTGCTCCACATCAACGGCACCCCCCCAGCTCCACAGGTACTATTCCACATCCCGGATACGGCAGTGTCACGCCGTCTTGGGGTTGACTTCCCTGAAAGCAGAGAGTCACACCGGACCAGCACTCCTGTCCGCCCTGAACGCACAGGTGGATCAGTGGCTGACTCCGCACCAACTGGAGATCGGCAAAGTGGTTTGTAACAACGGAAGAAATTTGTTGGCGGCATTGAATTTGGGCAAGTTGACACATGTGCCGTGTATGGCACATGTGTGTAATCTGATTGTACAACACTTTGTGCATAAGCACCCAGGCTTACAGGACGTCCTGAAGCAGGCCAGGAAGGTGTGTGGCCATTTCAGGCGTTCCTACACGGCCATGGCGCACTTTACAGATATCCAGCGGCGAAACAACATGCCAGCGAGGCGCTTGATTTTAGACAGCCCGACACTCCTAATGTTTGACCGCCTGCTCCAACAAGAAAAGGCCGTTAACGAGTATTTGTATGACCGGGGTGCTAGGTCAGCCTCTGCGGAGCTGGGAATTTTTTTGCCACGTTACTGGACGCTCATGCGCAATGCCTGTAGGCTTATGCGTCCTTTTGAGGAGGTGACAAACCTGGTCAGTCGCACCAAGGACACCATCAGCGACATCATACCATTTGTTTTCTTCCTGGAGTGTGCCCTGCGAAGAGTGCTGGATCAGGCCGTAGATGAGCGTGTAAAAGAAAATTAAGAGTTGTGGTCACCATCACCACCAGAAACAGCCTTATCAGCATCGCTTGCTGGACCTGCGGCAACGCTGGAAGAGGATTGTGAGGAAGAGGAGTCAGAGGAGGAATGTGGCTTTGAGGAGGAGGAGGAAGACCAACCACAATAGGCATCCCAGGGTGCTCGTTGTCACCTATCTGGTACCCTTTGTGTTGTACGTGGCTGGGGGGAAGAACATACCTTCAGTGAGATCACTGAGGACGAGGAACGGGACATGACGAGCCTGTTGAGGGACCCTCGTAAAAAAAGTATGAAGGAGAACGACCTGTACTGGGTGTCCACGCTACTAGACCCCCGGTATAAGCAGAAATTGCCTGAAATGTTACCAAATTACCACAAGTCGAAAAGGATGCAGCACTTCCAAAATAAATTAAAAGTATACTTTACACAGCGTTTAAAGGTGATGTCACAGCACAACAGCAATCTAACAGCGGAAGAGGTAAACATAATCCTCCTCCTCCCACGACCACGCCGGCAAGTAGAGGACGCTTTACAGACGTGTTGTTGATGGAGGACATGCTGAGCTTTTGCCATAGAACTTCTGTCCTTTTATTGTCAGAAGGCACACAACATGTAATGAAAAATAAAGTATTTTTGAACAGTCTTGCATAACAGTTGTGCAAAAATACATATTTACAATAAAGACATTTTGTGAAAGTTAGCTGGCTATTCCTTCTTATTTTTACTTTTTAGGTTAATATTTTTTCTTATTTTGTACTGTGATTGCAATTTAAGAGATACCTAAAACATGGTAAAACAGACAATAGTAAAGAGAATATCTGCAGGAAACACCAAAGTCCTATTAGCTATCATCCCTCCAGCAGTATTAGCTTATTATTTACAATATCTAACCTGGGCAATCACCCTTGGGTTACCCTAGGGCATGCTTCAGTAAGCGACCTCTCCTTTCCTGGGATGATTTTGCCGCCGATTGCTTCTGAAGGGTCTCCAGGGCTCCCCCACTCCGGTCCTTCCCCCAGTGTCGCTTCAACCAGTAATAAATGTTTTATATTTGTAAAGCGACTCAATGATCCCCCTTGATAGAGGTTTATCTTTACAAATTTTGGAGAACCAATTATAGACCGGTGTGCCCTGTTTCTGGGTCAGGGAGTGTGTGAAATGCCTCAGCCTACAGTAATTGTAATGTTCTGACAGCGGTAGCTCATGCTTGTCCCTCAGTTCCTCATAGGTGAGCATCTGGCCCTTTACCAACCAGACTTCCAGTCTATCTAGTTTCCTTGACCTCCACCAGTGTTGTTATGTTGTGCTCATGTGTTTCGGGGCCTGAGGGTGGTCAAGAAATGGGGTCATTTGGGTGGATCCAGGGAACAAACCTGTATGTTTCTTGGCCCATTTCCAGTATGATAGTAAGTGTCTGATTAGGGGGGTTGGTGAGTTTTTAAGGCTCTGAGGCAATTCTGATAGCCAAGCCACCTTGTCCCAGGTTAAGGGCCTTAAAGTGTGGTTCTCTAAATACACCCAGGCCGGTTGATGACATATAGAATGTGCTATTGGGAGGAAAGATAGGTGACGTAACAGGTATTAAACTGATAGGAATAAATAGTACAACTGAACACACCACTCCTATCTGGTGGCACCTTAGATTGCACGCGCAGTGCCCCAAATTTAAAGTGGGAGGACCGACCAAGCATCTTTTTCCATCTCCCTGTTCCAAAAATCCATGCCATATACACGTCCCCTGATAGGTGACGTAACAGGTATTAAACTGATAGGAATAAATAGTACAACTGAACACACCACTCCTATCTGGTGGCACCTTGGATTGCACGCGCAGTGCCCCAAATTCGAAGTGGGGGGACCGACCAAGCATCTTTTTCCATCTCCCTGTTCCAAAAATCCATGCCATATACACGTCCCCTGAAAGGTGACGTAAAAGGTCTTAAACTGATAGGAATAAATAGTAAAACTGAACACACCACTCCTATCTGGTGGCACCTTAGATTGCACGCGCAGTGCCTCAAATTTGAAGTGGGAGGACCGACCAAGCATCTTTTTCCATCTCCCTGTTCCAAAAATCAATGCCATATACACGTCCCCTAATAGTGGATGTAACAGGGATTAAACCGATAGGAATAGTACTACTTAACAGTACACACCTTATAATAACGCAGACAGAGGCAACGCAGAGAGAGGAGTCTGAAGAAGAGGAGTCAGAGGAGGAAGGTGGCTTTGAGGAGGTGGAAGACCAAACACAGCAGGCGTCCCAGGGGGCTGGGTGGAGGAAGGGACCTTCAGTGACATCAGTGAGGACAAGGAACGGGACCTGGCTAGCTTGGTATCCAACCTTGTGCAAATGGGGAGTTTGCGGTTGTGCAAAGGGACTGTTTGCGGTTGTTTGTGGTGCATTAAACGGGGAGATTGGTCTGTTACTGTGAAGCGGGTGTAACCCTTACACTACCTGATCGATACAACATCATACCTGATGTTTTAAAGCATGTTATTCCAAACAATTTAGGAATGTTAGGTGATTTATGCCCTTTATGGCTTAAAACCAGACTCTGCATCAACTATGTAATTTTCATTGGGAGTTTTGCCATGGATCCCCCTCCGGCATGCCACAGTCCAGGTGTTAGTCCCCTTGAAACAACTTTCCCATCACTATTGTGGCAAGAAAGAGTCCCTGTGGGTTTTGAAATTCACCTGCCCATTGAAGTCTATGGCGGTTCGCAGATGTTCGCCCGTTCGCGAACATTTGATGAAATTCGCGTCCGCGGTTCGCGAACCGAAAATTTGATGTTCGCGACATCACTACTTATGACCTGTGTTTTTCCTTCACCAATGTTAGTTAACCAATCATTTAATTAATTTTGGCCCTTAGATCTCATATTTTTTCTAATTTAAGACGTGTAAATATTTTCCATAGTGGACTTGACATTATTCATGTTTCCAGAATCTCTGTCCGATTTCCATGGACAAACAACAGGTAATGTTTGTCTAAAATCTCCACCTAACAACATCACTGTTCCCCCGAAAGGCAAATCTGTAGCTAAGACTTCACACAACAAACGATCAATACATTGCAGGGCATAGCACGACATCATTGTTGCTTCATGTATGATAGTAATTTTTTTAGCTTGAGATGATTTCATTCGAATATCTGACACTAATGTTTCCCAAATGGGAACTGGCAGTTTAAAGCCACAATGCACAGTTCTTCCACCTTCTAACAATAGTGCCGCAATTCCAGTTGTTGCAAAAGGCCAGAGCTATTTAACCTTTAGCTCGATGCAACTCATCAGTAAATTATATAGATTTGTTTTCCTTGAGCCTCCAGGTCCATCTAGATAGAAATAACGCTTTTTGAGCATGTCATTATCTATTGCGTTTTTGATGGTGTTAAATAATTCCAACTGCAATGTATTTAAAGTTGCTATTTTTTCCTCTGCTTTTTTGTTGTTCAATATCAGCATCATAGTCTTCAGAGTGTATTTCGTCAATCAGTTCTGGATCTGGCAGATTGAAATGTGCACAATTTAATCCATGACAAAGAAAGACTTCTTTAATTTCCATTAATGCTTTTAATTCAGCGATGGTCTCATTGTGACGTTTAAAAAAGTCTTCACACATATTAACTTTAAATGTTTCCCACAAAGCTAATGCATCAGGAACATTACAAAATATGCAAATTATTGTAAACTGTTCTCTCATCTGCTTTGGCATTTGACAAAGTGCTGCTTCTTGTAGACATATCTCCCATTTAGTATCATCTGCAAGAAAGTTTTGATGTCTCACAGCTAATTGAAAGGTTTCATAAACTATGTCATTCACTGTGCATAAATGTTCATAACTTTGTGCACCAGGAACATTTAAAAGAAGTAATCTTAAACTGAAACGTTCAATGTCTCTTGGACTAACCGTATAAATCCTTGCGATCATTTTATTTCCACTTCTTTTTCATTGTTGCCTTTGGCCATTGATGAAAATATAGTGGTATGGAATCTCAACGTATAAAAATGTTCTTGCCTCAATGTCCTGAGAATTTAATTTAAACCATGCAGTAAGTGTTGTTTCTCTATTTTCATTTTGAGCCAGAGCGTTTCTTTCATCTCCAGCATTAAAGTAAACTGTCTTTGTGGCGAATGTACAGCTAATCAATAAACAGCATGTGAGCACTCATGCATTTCAAATTTGAGCATGCGCCATATGGCTTCAGGAGCACTTACATAGCTTGCAACGAAATAACATGAAAGTTCATCATGTAAAATAGGATTTTCTTCTTGGTTTTGTGCACCTTGCACAACAACAGTTGCTGCATCATATCATTTGTAAATGTATTTGTACACATATTTTATGGATTTAATAGAAATGCAAGCTTCCACATTTATGTGTGCATTGTACTTAATCAGCAATTGTGGATTATATGGAATTACATATCTATTATCTACAACTTTTCCACAAATTATTGCAGTTTGTCCTTCTGTTCTTTTATGCAAAAGATATACATCACAATTAGCATAAGTTTGCAGTTCAAATTCTTTTGGGAATTCTTTAGTGCATTTCTTATTTTCCATATATGGGGATTGGGGATAATTATCTCCACCTGGACCATGAATCCATCGATGTGTTACAATGTCATAGAGTTTAGAATATTTTTCTGGATGTGGAAGTTCAGCACTAATCAGTGAATCCACTCTCTCTGCTGTATTTAATGTTAATCTTTTTCTTGCAGTATAAAAAGTAGGTGTGCATGTGGAAATCCATTGTGGATTACATGTAAATATTATGAATAAATCTGGTTTTCCAAATTTAGTTACAATAGCCATTGTATTATTATTACTTTGTTGCATCTTGCGAGGCGATCCTTGGAAAGAAGATGGCAAAATGATAGCTCTGCCAGCTGGAAGTTCTTTTTTAGTAGCAAATTCAGCTACATAATCCATCAGTCCACAATATTTTTCTACCCTAAATTAGATTTTTAGAAATTTGATAAAAATGTAGATTATTTGCTTCTACTTGTAGATATGAATCAATGAGTTTGCTGACTGGCACTGTTATAATACCTGATGTTTTGTTTGATATTTTGATATTTTAAAATGTTACATCAGTCATTGCACCTTTTAAATATTGTGGAAATGAGTGTCTTCCTGGCAGTCTTACCTTTCCTTTTTGACAGCAACTAATAAAGAAAGAAAGACCATCTCTTGGTCTTTCTTTCTCAAAATGATAAGCCCCACAAAATTGACAAACCACATTCAGTAACTCACAATAATGTGTTTAGACTGTTAAAGC
The DNA here is from genome assembly GCA_027410445.1 of Discoglossus pictus. Classification (NCBI taxonomy): domain Eukaryota; kingdom Metazoa; phylum Chordata; class Amphibia; order Anura; family Alytidae; genus Discoglossus; species Discoglossus pictus. The sequence continues at coordinate 227,147,715 of CM050165.1, read as the reverse complement.
ATTAAATACGAGTCTATTCTGACCACATATATTACTACTATTTTCGATATTTACTTGACTCTTATTTTCCAATGTTTGACATGTATTATGTGTTTTACTTTTTATTTTCTTTGTATCTCCTTGACGCTCATTTGGTGCATTTACAGTCATTGCTCTTTTGTTGGCAAGTCTCTGATGGTATTTTTCTCTTAACCTTCTTGAAGTCTCCGGCGACTGTTCATCTCTCCATCTGTGCTTCCGTTCCCTTTTCCTTTTTGGGGGGGGGGGGGGGAGGGGGGTATTTTTGTTGTTCTGCGTTGTCTGCCATTGTAATCTGTAATTGTAAATAGACATTAATATTTTTTTGATTTGTAATTTCATGTTTTAATATATAGCAAACAAACAATTCCAAACATGACCTTTGTACAATTATCTTTTGCTTACCTGCATCTGCCCTTTGTTTGTGTAATTCACATTTCAGTACATGGGTACTTTTGCAGACGATTTTTTTTCTTAAAGTACCATATATATAGTTGTTGGTTTTATGAACGTTGGGGACGTTTGCGATGTTGGTAACGCACTTGCAGCCCTCGCGAACATTTACACCAAGGCAGTAACTTTTACACCAAGGCAGTAACACTTACACCAAGGCACCAAGGCAGTTACACTTACAACAAGGCAGTAAAACTTTTACACCAAGGCAGTAACACTTACACCAAGGCAGAAACAAACACTTACCCCAAGGCAGTAACACACCAAGGCAGTAACACTTACACCAAGGCAGTAACACTTTTACACCAAGGCAGTAACACTTACACCAAAGCAATGACACTAATTGCGAGGTCCCTAAAGTGCACAAGGGGGAAAAGGATCGCAATGAGCGGCGAAGGCGCATTGAGACCCACGCGATGAGCACAGTAGGCTATGAGCGATGGGCTCGCGAAGAGTGCCGAAGGTGCTAAAGTGTGAGGCCTATAAAGTACACAGGGGTCGAAGGCGCTTATTGCGAGCCATGCAATGAGCGCCGAAGATGCTCATCGTGAGGCTCGCAATGACCACTGAAGGTGACCATTGCAAGCAGGAAAGTTGAAGTACACGGTGGGAGAGGCTCGCGAATTAACGCAGCAATGGAAAAATTATCCCCTAATACTCCTAATACTCCACATGGATTCATGAACTTCTCATTTGTGAAATCTTTATATTTCTTTGAAAGTTTTATTCAATATACCTGTGATATTGTGTAGTAATTGCAGGTTAAATGCTTCATATCACAAACTGTGTCTTCTTCCACGTCGAGTGTTGAGTGACAGCTGCAAATTGTAAAAAGAGACAAAAAAGCTGTTTTAATTTTTTTTATGAATATCCTGCTATATTTTTTCACTTTGAACATTTTCCACAATTACTAAATTACTAATTAGTATTATTTCTGGTATTATGTTTAATTCTCATCAATCTTAATCTGAATTAATATATTTTTTTAAGTCATGTATTATGTTTAATTATACTAAAGGCAAAAAGTAAAGAGCTCATCATGTATTCATAAATAAGGGCAACATGCAAATTTTTAAATATACAAAACGTAAACAGCTAAGCATCTATTTGTAAATGTGAGCATTATAAAATATAACAATTTTACTTTTTCCATTTCTTTTTTTATTAATAATTATTAAATTAATGAATTAATATATTTTACCTATTTGTCTGTAATATTCAGCAATCAATATTATAAAGAGCTAACAATCTTTTTGGATTTTCCAGCAGCAGCAAATGAACAGTGACACTATTCATCACCTGAACAAAAAGTTTGAGAAATGTGCAAACTGTGCAGTATATAAAGCCTGTGCGCGCGAGCCAAAACCGTTATTTTTGGCGGCAGAACTGCCATTTTACATTTGTTACAGTTGTGCATGCTAAAATGGTGGCGATGATCTATGTCTTACGTGCCTCGCAAGCAATTTATGTGCTGCTTAATTGTATTTTTGTAAGTCGAACGTGGCTGGCGTTGTTTGGGTAAGTGTTATGTGCTTCGTCCTCGTTTTCATCCTGTTTGACAATTTTTAAGTTTTTTCGGCAGCCATTTTTTTCTCGCGATTTTCAAACAGGAAATATGCTTCAAATTAACGTGCAACTTCACTGACAGGCTCCCTGGCTCTCCCACTGTGCTGTGTGTGGATAAGTTAATTTGAAGCATATTTGTGCGTTTTTGCAGGCTTTTCCAGTTTGGTGGTTCGGCCATTAAAGTTGTATTATTAAACCTTGCAGTCCATCTAAATGCTTCGTGTCCGATGTCCTACGGGACGTAATTTTCCCTCCATCGCTGATAAGTCCTCATTGCGCAGCGGAATATGTTTGTGCATTATAAATAAAGGCTAATAATAATTGCTGCTAAGTCCCACGTTTCTCGTGATGAACGCCAGCTAAGTACCACGTGTCTCATCACCCCTGCAAGGAGCATCTTACGGCACGTATTTTTGGCCAAGTTCCGCGTGTCTCGGAATGACGCCAAACTAAGTCCTGCGTCGTGTCTCAACGGCTTGCTTCACTTTGCAAGGCTCACAGTTGCGGCACTATGGGCCGCAACGGGACGACAACTCGCAGTACAACAACTATATTAGTGATATATATATATATATATATGTATATATATATATATATATATATACTAGCGACTTGCCCGTCAAAAATTACTGCAATAAAATTTGAAGTAATGGCAATGCTGTTTGCCACACAATGTAAGGCTTTTGCCCCTCTGAGGACCTTCGGCGAACATTGCGAGCCTCTCCCCTCGTGTACTTCAAGTTTCCTGCTTTGCAATGATCACCTTCGCACTCATTGCAAAGACAGATATATAAGTACAGTGTAAAATATAAAAAAAATGTAGTGTTGTGAATTAATAAATTAATATGAGTTAATCAATTAATATACTTTACCTATTTATATTTAATATGCAGCAATCAATATCCTGAAGAGCTAACAATCTCTTAGGATTTTCCTGCATCTGAAAATGTACAGTTGGACAGTTGATCAAATGAGGAGAAAGTGTCAGCAATGTGCCAAGTGTACAGTGTAAATAGTCTGCGTGCTTGAGGCCAAACCGTTTGTTTAGTCAGGTAAAGTGCCATTTTAGAATCGTAATGTTATTATTTGCAAGTTAGTGTTGTAAAATGGCGGCTTTTTTCTATGTGATACTTAGCTCGTGAGCATTTTCTATCTGTTGTATTGGTACTGGCGGTCTCCTTTAGCTTTGTTTTCATTTTTTTCGTCCACCATTTTTTTTCTCGCTTAGCCGATTTTCGAGTGCTGAAACTTGGCAATTTCGTCTTAAATTTGCATGCAACCTCACTCCCAGGCGTCCTGGTGATCCCCCCGTGCTGTGTGTTTTTATTTTATTTATTTTTATCTTGTTTTTCGTGTTTTTGCTATTTCCGCGGTTCGGCTGTTAAATTAGTATTTTTGCAAGGTTGTTTTTTTTGCCCCCTAGATTCTGAGGTCATGCCTGGTGAACTTGTAGATGCCTGGCTGTGATTTGTGTGCTTCGGTTTTCTTTAGCCTCGTTTATATATTTTTTGTGCACAATTTTTTTCTCGCTTAGCCGACTTTCGAGTGCCGAAACTCTGCAAATTCGGCTTAAATTCCCATGCAACCTCACTCCCAGGTATCCTGGTGTTCCCCCAATGCTGTGTGTGTGTTTTTTTTTTCCGTCTTGTTTCTCGTGTTTTTTTCGATTTACGCAGTTCCCCTGTTAAAGTAGAATTTTTGCGAGGTTTTTTTTTGGGCCCCCAAAATTCCGAGATCGGATTTTTTTTCCCTAAGTCCCGCGTTCCTCAACTGCTTACAGCCTAAGTAAGCCCCGTGTTTCTTAACCACTTGCAGGCTAAGTCCCGCGTGTTTGAATGCCTCAGCTTCTCTCCTCGCTTTGCAAGGCTCGCAGGAGCACCTTCGGCACTCATTTCAGTCTAAGTCCCGCATGTTTCAATGCCTCAACTGCTCGCCTCTATTCGCGAGGCTCGCAGGGCGATGAGCGCCGAGCTCGTCAGGCTGATAGTTTGACAAATATAATACATTATATTTATATGACTTCAAAAAGTGAGGAGCTCATCTGTATAAATTGTTTGTCCGCAAAGATTATTGAGATCAGTCTACAAACTTCTTTGGTTTTATTATATAGAGCAATAGATAGAGAGGGGGTAGCATAATTTTGAAAGAGAACAAACATTTGACTCCAGTAACCCAACTAGGTGCATCATATCATACTGTGAGTACTATTTATTCCATCATTATTATCCTATATTTGTAGTGCTCCAACATTTTCTTTAGTGCTATGCAGGGGTTAAGTATGAGGCAGAAACTATTTTATCACATTGCAAAAGAATGGGGGGCCTTTGTGGTTAAAATCAAATGTACATAGATATGTAGATAAGAACATTTACAGATAGTGTGTGGTAACATGAGAGAGAGGAGATAAGTGGTCATTACTACATCTAGCTAGATAGTGTTTGCACTAATTGAATAGTTTGAACTAAAGTTTTCTTTCCATAGTCAACGACACCCCTAATTGTGACTCAACTTCAAAGGTTAATAAAGGTTTAACAGTTACTCATATGCAGCTGCAAAAATATACTCACAAATATTGACATTAAAAATGCATTGTGATTCACCTTAAGCACATATGTTAGCTCAGGACAGAGCACATTGTTTTCTCAGGATATTTAGCTGACCCAGGTCTTTCTTAATTTGGCAAAAGAAAAGCGAAAAAGCAATACTCACACTTCAAACGTTTCATAAGCAAATGTTTGAACAGAGGCTGCCCATGGCAAACTGTCACACAAGCAAGATGGCCATGTACCACTTTGTTTACAGAGCTAGAATCTAAAGTAACTTTGAACTCTGTGCATGTCTTTTGCATAATATAATATAATATTTAATTTGTTATAAATAAAAACAACACAGAATATAAACACTTCTGAAATTCTACATATACTTTCAAAAACATGAATATAAAACATGAAATTTGAGGTCAAATGGCTAAAACAAGTTGAAAACATCAGTGTCACTATTACAAAAAAAAATTGGGATATATGAGGAAAAAAATTCACTAGGTTAATCAAGCAAAACAATCTTAAAATCTACTGGCCTTTACTGATAAATATGATACAACATTTGCTATTTTTCTACATTTCAAGCAAAACATTTTTTAAAGCATGATATTTTACAATTGTGTCTACAATTAAATTGCCAAAATTTGTGTGCATATATTGTTAAATATCATTCATATTTTACCAACTTTTAATTGATATTAATATAGATTGTTGCTGATTTATGTTTTATTTTGTTAATAATAAACTGATACAAATAAAACCTGATATGCATGCTCATTAAAAAGTTTCATTTTCACTAAGACTGCTTCAATTTTGAAATGTTAATCCAAAGTGAATAGTTGGATGACAAATGTAAATTATTGATTATTAGACTAATTAAAAATGTGAATTGGTTGGGCGTGATCCGGAAATGGAACAAGCGCCAGCATGAGGCTGACATCGGGGAGCTTGGGAGGCTGATGAGGCTGATGAGACAGCTGTGATAGACAGTACCGGCGTCTGATACACCAGGCTGTGTCCGATATACTAGGTGGCTAGACTTCCCTGCAACTCAGCAAGGTGAAAGTTAAGGTCAGAGACCTTGTATAAGCCATACCTGGCTTTTCATTGCCATAGACCTTGGTGGACCTCGGCAGACCTCGGTGGTATCAACAGGAGTGAAGCAGCTACTTAAGTGCCCGGGGTGAGGCTAGATGCCTTGGGAGACCTGCAGCCAAGGCGGAATTTCAGTTATGCTTCGGTAAGGAGAAGAATTACTGAAAGCAGACTGTGCCAGCATGAGAAATTTTGAGACCTCCAGTCAACTGATGCAGGTAAATGCCTAATTCTATATATAAATATGCATTCTATCAAGGCTAATGATATATATGGGTATATATACAAATTACCTATCGTCTGGCGAGCATATAATGCTATGTATGTTAAACATTGAACTTTAACTCCTGGCTGCAGGCTGACAGTTAATCCATCAGGGTCCATATTTAAAGGGCACCTATACAATTTGGCAACTTATAACTGTTGGTAGCTAAAAGCTACCCAGCAAACTATGACCCTTGTGGCAAAGAGGCTTGACTATAATAATGTAAAACTACCTTCATGAGCCTACAGGGGCTACATAGAAGCAGGGGCTAAGTTAAATTAAAGATTGAAATAATACCTGCTAACATAGCCATGCTCCAACAGATAACAGAGGCTAACTAGATCTAGCAGGCTTCTTCCTATTCCACGATTTAACGATTACTAGCAGACACCCACTCATACTGGTTTATTCTTGTGATAAATGGGACTAGACTGCAAAATAAAATCCACCATTAAGAATCTATATGATAGAAGGCCATGCTAAGCCTTGGTGAAGTTAAACCATATTTCTGTATATAGAGTCATGCTCTAAATTTAAAGTGGATAAAGTCTCTCTTGACCCCCTGCTGGGACAAATTTCCTAAGTCAGTCAGATGTTAGCTCCCTGAAATCAAAAGGGGGAATTTAAGCATACAACAGACTCTGAGTGAAATTACCTTTTGTTTCTTTAAAGAATAAGCTGCAGAAAGAGAATAGAGTAAAATATGGCACCTCAAATTAAGCCAAAAGATAAAAAAGGCAACATTTCAACATTTATTTTATTGCCTTCACCCAAAACCAGGGCGATTCCATCTGGTACGCCTCAAGGAGAAATTTCACCAGACCATTCTGTAATTATCTCTGCAGAGAAGACCCCATAAGATCTAGACGTAAGCAACATATACCTAGGGAGAGGAAACGCCCACTTGTTCTAAAATGAAAGATCTCTTAGATTGCTTTCAAGAAAACCTTATAGCTGATCGTATAGATAGCAGATAACTCTCTAGCTATAAAGAAAGTAAACCAGAAACTAGAGGCCGTTGAAAAGACATGTAAAAAGTTAACTATAGACAATAGTGCCCTATTAAAGTATACCTCAACCCTAGAGGATAAAATAGAGGATTTAACCAAGAAAATAAACAACATTGAAGATCGATCTAGGAAAAATAACCTCTGTTTGAGATGTATCCCAGAATCAGTTCAAGGCTAAGACTTAACAGTTTATGTTGTGTACATGCTTCAAAAGTTGCTGCCGGAATATCCAAGGGAAGAGTCAAAATGTGATACCATGCATAGGATTCCCCTATCCAAGAAGCTGAACCAATCTCTGCCCAGAGACATTATTTTGAGGACACAATGCCTTACATTTAAGTTTAAATTGTTAGAGCTGCTTATGAAAATATTAAGATTTTCCAAGATCTATCAGCGTATACCCTTGCTAAAAGAAGGGAGGCCTTGTGGAATTTCAATCTTTAAAAAGACCTGGTATGGCTTAAGGTGGGCTCAGTCCAAGAAGGAAAGGGAGAAGACTGTGATGAACTTTATTCCTCCTGAAGCAGTGGTGGGCATACCAGGCCAGGTCGACACAGATCACCCTAACACACTTCAACATGCGTATCACATCACACACATGGTTGTATGAGATTGTGGGGGTGGGGGGATGGGCTATCCAAAAGCCTGCAAATAACATGCTGTATGTATGTATAAATAGGCTTGTATTCTGGTTGTTGTATATAATGAGCTGTATACCTCTAGAACAGGGGTGGGTAAGGAGGGCCACATACATGCCGGCCTTTCAAGATATCATGCTGTTTGTATGTATGTTTGTATGTATAAATCTGGGGTCCCAGATGCCAGTGCAGGCACTAATAGAGGAGGGACAGAAGGAAAGGGATCTGTTCCCCGGGGGGGGGTTGGGGGGTAGTTTGGGGAAAGGACAGGCCTCAGGGAGAGGTCAGGAAGGCCAGGGTCCCCGAACACAGTTGAGGGAGCAAGGGGCTATTGGCAAGGGCAGGAGCAGGGCCCGTAATTGTACACCCCAGGAGAATATGGTCCTCCTTGGTGCGATCCGTTACCGGCCCGTCATCCTCGTTGCAAGGGAAGCGAAGCCTGGGCCTAAGGCTCAGGCTTGGAAGGAGGTAGTGGAGGTGATGAAGGGGCTTGGGGTCCTTAAAGCACCGTTATGTGGATATCAGGGCTACGGTGAGGAGGAAGATGGCCAGAGAAGCCCAAGGACACAGTGTGACCTATAAGGAGTGGGAGAGGGTAGCAAGGGACCTTCTAAGACCATCGCCCGCAGCTGGAGATTTATTTCCCGGTGGCCCAGCAGGACCCAGCCTCCAATTCAGGTGAATATGACATACACCAACATGCCCCCACATGTGCATCACGCACACTACACATGTACATGGTGACCTACAAGGACACTGACATGTCAGCTCCATGGAATTAACAATGGATAGATGGATGCATCATTAAATCCATGAAGCTGACAAATCACTGTCATTCCTGGCCACCCCAAGAGTAATCAAGCAATAGAGTCCATGTACTGGTGTGCCCACTGCAGCCTATACAGTTACAGACCGCAGACGAAATACAGACAGCTTTAGAAGCCAGGAGAGGTCAAGACAAGAAACCAAAGAATAGATCAAATCTAGCAAATGATAGCTAATCTGAGTTGCAATTAGGAGAATCATCTATGTTCAGGCCTAGAGGTCAGATAGTTAGGAGTGAAAACATATCAATGTATTAATCAGCATACTAATAACATGTACCTCTCTTTTCTCTCTTTCAGCACCCAGTAGGAGGACCCAGACCTCCTACTGGGTGCTGAAAGAGAGAAAAAGAGAGAAAAGAGAGGTACATGTCATTAGTATGCTGATTAATACATTGATATGTTTTCACTCCTAACTATCTGACCTCTAGGCCTGAACATGGGTCCAGTGATGAGCCAGAAGCAGGGCCGCCAGCCCCCGCCCCACAGGAGACAGCTCAGGGGGAGGAGGCTGCAGGATCATCAGAAGGCCCTGGCTCTGAGGAGGGGGAGGTCGTGGTAGTTGACAGCCACCCTGTACAGAGCCCAAGCAGCTTTGAACCGACTGTACTCCTCCTCCAAAGACTTGCCATCTCGCGGGAGCCCTCACAAGTGGTGGACTACGCAAGAGCACCCCCTTCCCCACACAGTGAGCCAGCGGGGACCCCAACATCACAGCCCCTGTCTCCAGCTGGGTCCCAGATACTCCACACTCTCTCCCTGCCACCTTTTCACCCGGCCCTGCCAGCCGGACCGCTGCCCCCATGAGGAGGATGTCTGCAGACATCTCCGGCATGAGGAGCAGCCTGGACATGCGCTTTACGGAGGAGAGGATGCATCACCTGATGATGGAGCAGCACATGGTCAGGCTGCTGGGAACAGGGCAGGTCACCAGCCAACAGCAGCCTGGCACCTCCTCCCCTTCCACCATGCCTCCGCCACCACCACCTGTGGTGCCACTACTTCCTCCCGCTCCCCCACCACCAACAGTAACAGCACTCCTCAGTGACAATCTATTGGTAACAATGCTGACCAAATCTAGCCTGGCTACAGAGTCTGGGATCTTGGTCTAGGTGATGGTGATATTTTGTATGCAGATGGCTACCTCCCATCACATGGTCCATGATCCTCTTCTCTGTGGACACGTAGGGTTCGGTTGAACATGGAACCAATTGTTGGTCACTGGGGAATGCTGTTGGGAAGGGATGCTGCAGTACCCTTTTTTTACGCCCTTAGGTTTTCTCTTTGTTTGTTTTTCCATTTGTTTTGTTTTGTTTTAGGTACAATTCAGGCCCATGAAGGCATCTTCTGCGTCTGCAAGCACTGTGGAGGAAATGTATGAGGTGTAAGGTTTTCCCAGTGCCTCTCAGGTAGACATTCCTTCAATGACAGCCTCCCCTTAAAATGTAGCTCCCACAATCTTAAAGCTATCATATAGCCAGATATCTCAGACATTCTTGTTGTTAGCTTAAATGTAGACTTATATCGCTATGGCAGTGGACTTGCAAAGTCTCACAATGGCATGTTAATGGCAGCCAGCATTAATATATGCACTAGGGAAGCATGTGATCCTGACCTCAATATCAGTCTGAGAACAGATCCTTGGGTCGGATGTAAGTAACAGTGACTCTGGCTGCTGACTTTTGTGTCCTCTCCATATTAATGGCTATTTGCCCATATTACTGATTATCCACAGGCCTAGCTAATAGTTAGTAACGCTTGCAGATGGGAATCAGGTGAGTTGGTATATTGGTACCATATTGAGCACTGTACTGTACATGCATTGTCATTATTTTTTTTATCCTCCTCCACCTTTTTTTTTGGACCATTTATTTTTGTGGGCAATTTCGCCCACCACATTGTATGTGTGAAACTGTATTGGATTACACAGTCCAGAGGTTGAATCATCTGTTCCATTGAGCAGATCGAGACACACCACACCCATGATATTAATGCACAGTCTTGACCACTACGGATTGTGGTATGTGTCCAAAATAAAGCTTTGTTATACCGTTCTGTGAATGCACAGTCTTGACCACTGCTGATTGTGGTCTGTGTCTAAAATAAAGCTTTGTTATACCGTTATCTGAATGCACAGTCTTGACAACTGCTGATTGTGGTCTGTGTAAATAATCAAGGGGTGTTACACTGTTCTCACCATGTCAATGTGTTTTCAATGGTTGGGGTTATGGGACATCCACATGCATCACATTAGTGTCACATTACTATAGATGTAAACTAATGAGCCCTAGTTAACCTGCAATAGATCTATACATATTAAGAAGAATAATAGTCCTTATAGCATTAGATATCATATAATACTGTACATCTAATAGATCTACATTCTAGGCATAATAAAGGGTTAATGCACAGGCCAAGACCGTTTAGTGAAACTGTGGAGTAGGAACATTCCCCTGAGGGCCTAACAGGATAATGATAGGTGATACTGGAGTGGCTTGTCAGTTCCTTCTCCAGTGATTTTGAATTTGTCCATCCACTCTGCTTTCACCCGCCCACCCACACTTGCCATTAATGTTATAGCTCACAGCTTCATTGAAGTATACAAGCCCCATCCCCAACATCACTTAGCAATCCAAATTAAAGTAAATTGATGAATAGCAGAACATAATGGGAGGTCACCAAATGGGAATGAGTGGACATCTTGGCACATGGCCACCAGTGGTACTTCCTTGGATGGGCGTAGCGGAAATTACCCCTGATGGAGGTGAGTTGGCTGTTGCTCAATGTGCCTCTGCAAACACTTCATGTGTGTTAGTGGACTTTCCTGATGGGTTACAGTAGATTAGTGTGGGGTATGTTCCCATGGTCACCTTGTGGTTTGATAAGTGATGGGGCTTGTGTACTTTAATGGAGCTGTGAGATATACTATTAAGGGCCAGTGTGGGGGGGGAGGGTGAAAGCAGAGTGGACGGCCAAATCCCAAATCACTGGAGAAGGAACTGACAAGCCACTCCAGTATCACCAGCATGCAAACCTTGTAGGAAAGCAGTGGCAGAGGCCTAGCTACATGTACTGCAGTCCATAGGGTCACAGACAGTCAGACACGACTGAAAGACTGAACAGGACATATTCACATGCTCCCCGTGTACTTGATATATGCCATGTGGCAGTGTAATTTGCCCCATATTTGTGGTCCCAAATGTAGATGTGATGAGCAACATGTATATATAAATAAATGTGAGTAACAAAGGGTTAATATGACATTTTTTTGAGGTTTTTGTGTTTTTATGTAATCAGGTAGTGTGTCTTTAATTGCTTTATGTAAGCTACCGCATGGCTTTTCATTCCAAAATGTAACAACTAATTGGTTGTATAATGCAGGGGGTTATTGTGCAATCAATTGTAATGGCCTTCCATGCTTTCCCTCTGTTAAACTGTCACTTTTACACTTTAACAGCCTTATTAAATTGTGATTCAGCAAATTTAAAAGGGCTCTATATAAGCACACAGCATATTTTATTTACAGAAGTTTTTAGTTAGTGAAGACCTTGCTTTTGGATAAAAGTTCACCAACTAAAAACTTCTGTAAAAAAATATGCTATGTGCTTAAATAGAGCCCTTTTAAATTTACCGAATCGCAATTTAAAAAGGCTGCACGTTGTCTGGACGTAGTGCGTTAACCATTTTGCTGGGGCATTTTTGTGCACTTAGCAATTTTGAGAGAAACGAGCTTACACGCAAATAATTCTCGTCCGCGACTTACTACATTACACTTCTCGGAGACAAATCTCGGCCATAGAGTCAGAAATTACTCAAGTCGATTGCAACACGATTTGTAGTACGCAAATCGCGCTACGAGGCGCCTTTGCAAGGTACGAATTGAAACCCAGCTCTAATTTAATAAGGCCCTCTAAGTTGAATTACATAAACTCCATCAGATTAACACAAAGACTCCAAATAAGGATCTTGTAATAAAAATCAATTTACTAAATTGCCAAATAAGGAACATTTTACAGACCCAAGCCGATAATATACTATGGAAACATCAGCAGAATAAGTTTCTGTTAGGTAAAAAAATGGCAAATTTTTGGCCAACAGACTTTTAGTCACAGAGAATCCAAAATAAGATTTTAAAAATCTATGGCTTGGATTGAAAGAATGTGCTTTTCACTAAAGAAATAAACAAAATTAAAAGTCCAGTGGTTCCGGGAAGATGCAAACAGGGGGCCTCATTCTAATGATGGACGTAGAAGCTGCGTGGCTGCAATGGGTGGCCGCAAGCTACTTCCCTTTTCTAATACCCTGCAGCCGAGGGCTCCAGACGGCTACACTATCCCCCCCCAATAAACCATTAAATCTAAACAAACCCCCTCTACCCTAACCTATTAATCCCTACCTAACACTACCTACCTAACCCCCTATTAAAAAAAGAACCTTACACAACCCCCCACTACAAAAAAAAAAAATTAATCCCCCAACAACAAAAAAAATAAAAGAAGAACATTGCACAAACCCCCCACTACAAAAAGTTAAAAAAAATATTACACACATGCAAAGAAAATACATACACAAATATATATAACATTACAATACAGCAATAAATACATCCCCCTATCTATAAAACATTACCCCCATCTATACATTACTCACTTATTTATACATTACCCCCTATTTATACAACATTACCCCCATCTATAAATTGCCCCTATCTATAAAACATTACCCCCTATCGATAAAACATTAAACCCTATCTATGCAGCATTACCCCTATCTACATTACATTAAACCCCCTAAATCTAACCTAAAATATAATAAATAAGATCACTTACCTTGCCTAGATTCTCCTTCAGCGATGATGGGTTTCCTGGCACAGGTCTCACCCCGAGGAAAAAAAGAATCATCAAATTAATCAAAAGTAAACACTACATAAAAAACAATACACATTCTAGATATTTAACTTACCTTTCCACCATGTCCTCGTCCTTCTTCTTGTCTTCTCTGGCTGGGCCCCTGGAATAAATAAAACATAACATCAGTACACACATAAACACAACATAAAACACAATAAACATAATATACATTAAACTTACCTTGTTGCTATCTCCCCATCCTTGTCCTATTCTGCACCAACTGGGCCCTTGAAAAACCTTCCGCTGTAAAAAATAAAAATAAAAAAATATTTTTTATGAGGCCTCTAGTGCTTTTTTCCGTAAAAAAATGTAATGGCGCCTTCTGATTGGCTAAAATGGCTGTCAATCAAATTCCAACCAATCAGAAGGTGCCAAGATGTGAGCCAATCAGAATGGGATACACCCCTATATTCCATTAAGTATGGCTGATGGACCTTCTGATTGGCTGAAATTACTATCAATCGAATTTTAGCCAATCAGAGGGTGCCAAGGTGTGAGCCAATCAGAATGGGATACACTCCCATGGGGTGATTAGCTGAAGGTATCTGTGCCTTCTGATTGGCTATTATTTGATTGACCTTAGCAACAGTCAATCAGAAGGCGATATGCTTAAAGCCAATAACAATGGGATACACCCCCACGGGATGTATCTCATCCTGATTTGCTGAAGGGAATAGTGCCTCTGTCAATCAGATAGTAGCCAATCAGAAGGTGCAGATGCCTTCAGCCAATCACCCCATGAGGGTGTATCCTATTCTGATTGGTTGAAGGCAATAGTGCCTTCTGATTGATTTAAAATTGATTGACAGGTCCATCAGCCAATCACCTATGTGCTCTGAGTTTCAATGCCTCAACTGCTTGCCTCGCTAAGTAAGGCTCCCAGCCGATGAGCACCATCGCGTGTTCATCGGCTAAGTGCTCCGAGCTCGGAATACTTCTGTGCTTCAACCGCTCACCTTGCTACGCGAGGCTCGCAAGCGTCAAGACGAATCCCAGTTTGACAACTATTATATGTGATTATGCATTTGACTTCTGAATGTCTACCATTACCTATTTTTCTGTCATCTGCAAAGAGCCAAACTTCCTTTTGAAACCCACTAGTAATATCTAGTAATAAAGAATTATAAGATAAGACACAATATAAATTGTCTAACTGAAATAATTTGCTCATGTAATAAAAAATACACAGGCAAGACCAAAAGACAGTTAAGACACTGTGTATTAGAACATGTAAATTATGTTTTAAATTTAAAAGATACCCCAATAGCAAAACATGTACGTTATCATCACAACAATAATCCATACTGTTTGAAATTCATAGGTATTGATCATATACCAAAAACAGCAAGAAGAGGAGATTGGGATAAACACCTACTGTGTCAAGAAGCAAAATGGATATTTCAATTGGATACAAAAAAACACAGGGTTTAAATGAAGAATTTACATATACAGCATTAATTTGAAAGAACCTCTTATGAAACAAAATATTAAATTAGAAATGCCTTGATTTAATATATGAAAAGGATACAAAAAACCTGCAAGGTTTAAATGAAGAATTTATATATATATATAGGGCCTCATTCTATTATCGGCCGTAAATCGTCCGTAAGGCTGCGATTCCTTGCGGGGGTTCAGTTAACTCGCGATTCTATTATACGGCCCCGCAAGGATCTCATCTTACGGCCGGCCGCATATCTTGGAACCGGACGTAAGCTGTGAAACATAAAAACGCAAAAATAAATTCAAGCCTGCACTGTACAGCTCTGTAAATGCTAGGGATCATATTGGGGGACATGAGGATTAAAAGAAACCCACTCTCAAGCTTGCACATCTGCCCAAACCCGAGTTTAAATTAACTGTTTATTTTCCGGCTGCGGCGTGGGTGTGTCTGAGGTGCTCCAAGCACTCTGGACTTTTTACATGGATATTTTACGGATATTAAAAATAAAATATTTTACGGATTTGAGTACAGGATAATTATGTGCTATTTTTTCTAACA
This sequence comes from Discoglossus pictus, assembly GCA_027410445.1. Taxonomy (NCBI): domain Eukaryota; kingdom Metazoa; phylum Chordata; class Amphibia; order Anura; family Alytidae; genus Discoglossus; species Discoglossus pictus. The sequence goes on along the minus strand of CM050165.1, from coordinate 227,132,397 downwards.
CCTAAAATCCCTTTATAGTCTTCTCAAAGTACAGGATGGCTTTATTTGAGCTATTTTATGTGCTTAATTGGTGCTAGCGAGACCGCTTTCCTGCAAGTAAGCTGCGGCTCGCTTTTAGCCTTGCAGAGAGGTTTCCCGGAGCAATTGAATTGCAAATCTCTTGCGGCCGTTTTAGATCAAAGGCTTTCCTCCGGCGCGAGCGGCCGCAAGAGATAGCAAGGCACCGGCCGCAAGCCTGCCGGAGCCTCCGGCCATAAGGGAATAGAATAGCAGAATAGCTTGCGGCCGGTCCTTGCGGCCCCGCAACGGCTGCGGCCGCTAATAGAATGAGGCCCATAGTATTCATTTGAAAGAACCTCTAATAAAACAAAATACAAGATTGAAAACTTTTATTCAAAAATATGAAAAATTAAAAGAAGTAATAAGAATACCATTTGTATCTATAAAATTCATATAAATAAGTATAAATAAGTAAACAAATAATATATACAAACTAAAAATGAAATATAAATAAATAAAAAGAATATAGATATAAAAAATAAATAAGTATCCCGATTAAATAAAAAAGAAATTAATATGGTATGCAAAATAATTATAATTTAAAATCAGTACACATATTTCAATAATATAAATACAATATAGTAATAGTGGAAAATAAATATAATAAAAAAGAAAGTCAAAAGCAACATTTGAAAATAAAGTATGAACAACATTCTGGAACACAAAGAGTTAACTAATTGCCATAGAAACTATAAATAGCTACACGGAGAAGGCAGCACTGTGCCCCTGATGAGTAAGAGACTGATAGAGCCTCATGAAACGTGCGTTGTGAGATTGTGATGTCATCAGTAAGCGCGATCACAGCGCAAACCACGCCAACATAGCGTGGAGCAAGATAGATATAGCTCTATAGCTCCAGGACAACTACTAACTTAAAAGAAAGATAGGAAGCCAATTCTTTCACCACAAATTTACAATATAGAAACAACAGAGTAATATACAAGAATAAGAAAATAGAAAAGCAAGAAAAGGAAAAAAGCAGTAAAAGCATAATTAAAGCAAAAAACGAAAGAAAAAGGAGGACACAACCTCCTTTTAAAAAACTAATAGACAGAAGCATTAATGAAACATACAGTTTAAGATACAGCATAAAAACAGTAGAGTATACATTTAAAAAAATAGCATAGCACCATCACTTTAAATTAATAAGGTAAAGTAGTGACTTTACCAAACTAACAGTCACAAGGTAAAAGGTTAATTCAACAATATAAGAAAAAAATAGCTCTAAGTCACAATAGCACAAGCACTTTAAGCACAATTTGAATTAAAATGCACTTTAAGTAATAGAATCACGAAATTAACATAAATAAACAGGGTAAAAGAGTAACACAAAAGAAACATAAAGGCACCTAAAACATATACTCAAGTGAAGTGCTGTATGAATAAACAAAACTATAAACAGATAAAAGGATTATAAAATCTTATCTTAATCTTATGTAAAAATCTTAATCTTATGTAAATTAAAATTCAGGGTACCTGATAAGGATTTGGTCAAGGAAAAATAAACAAAAATACACAAATACAGTTGAATTGAAAAACAAAATCTTTTATTGACTGGAGCATAATAAAGTAATTAAATAAAATAGCTGTGATCAAAGTAAAGAATATAATAACAACCAAAATAAAACCTAAATAAACCTTTAATAATTTGCTGGACGTCAAAAAACCCAAAGGATTAAAAACCTTGGGTTTAACATGAATTTTTTAATCGTTGCATTTTTAACAATATTTTAAATGTACAAATAAAGATCGAATTTTTTAAAATTAGTATGTGGCAATAATAATTAAAATAAAGGCTGCATAAAAGGTGTCTCTGTACAACCTTGGTTGGTTATTCAAGGATTCCTAAATAGGATCCATAGGACAATTTTTTTGTACGCATCTAAGTAATAACACCCAGGCCTTATAAACAAACTAAGATCATTTTTTGAGCATTACCATTAGTAATAACACTTATTAATATATTAAACAAAAGCCTGAAGCAATTCATTCTCATTTGAAACGGTATATATAAGTAACATATTCAACCTTTATACTATTTACCATGCACTGATCCATCAATATTATAGTTGTCGTATTGCAAGTTGTCGTCCCGTTGCGGGCCTCATCGTTCAACGCGAGGCCTGTGTAATTTTGAGACTGGGATGAGCGCCAAAGGCGCTCATTGTAGGGCTGGAAATGAGCACCGCAGTCGCTCATAGCTGGGCCCGCGGGACTTAGCTGCAATGAGAGCTGAAGGCTCATCGCTAGGCCCCTAGGACAGGCAGCACTCTCTCTCCTCACAACTCTCTCCTCCAGGCCTCTATCCTTGCAGGCCTGGAGATGAGTGCCGCAGGCACTGTGCTACACACCCGGTGGCTCCTCTCCGGTGCCTATGCCCTGTGCTGCCCTCTCCCCCTTGGCATACTAACAACAAAGCCAGTAGGCGAGACCACTCTCTCTCCCCGCTCCACTCTCTCCTCCAGCCCCCAGCCCGCTGCATCTCCCCCATGCAGGGCTGGAGATGAATGACGCAGACACTGTGCTGCCCACCCAGTGGCTCCTCTCCGGTGCCCATGCCCTGTGCTGCCCTCTCCCCCTTGGCACTATAACCTAACTATAACCGCAAGGCCAGTAGGCCTCCCCCACTAATCCTTGTGATGAGCGAGGCCACATCAGCAGGCCACATCACCCCCCAGCTGCTCAGCACTCGCTCTCTCCTCCTGACAAGAGAGTGGTCTGCTGGACAGGGAGGAGCCGGGGGGGGGGGGGGACACAGGACAGGGAGGGGAGGAAGACACAGGAGAGGGAGGACGGGGAGACACAGGGGAGGGAGAGGAGGGAGAAGAGATACAGAGGAGTGAGAGGGGGAGGGATATAGGGGAGGGAAGAGACACATGAGGGAGAGGGGGAAAGAGAGACAGGGGAGGGAGAGAGGAGGGAATAAGAGATAGGGGAGTGAGGGACAGGGGAAAAAAGAGACGGGAGGGAGAGAGAGAGGAAAGGAAGACAGGGGAGGGAGAGAGGGGGAAAGAGGGATGGGGAGGGAGAGAGGGGGAAAGAGAGATGGGGAGGAGATAGGGGGCAAAGAGAGACAGGGGAGAAAGAGGAGTTAAAGAGAGATAGGGGAGGGAGAGAGGGGGCAAAGAGAGACAGGGGAGGGAGAGAGGGGGCGAAGAGAGATATGGGAGGGAGAGGGGGGAATGAGAGACAGTGGAGGGAGAGAGGGGAAGAGACACAGGGGAGGGATAGGGGTGGAAATTTTTTTGGGGAAAAACTTGATCATGCCGTCATTTTTTGACGGTCATGTCACTAGTAAATTGGGCCCATACGATTCATTTAAGCCGGAGACACTCATTAACTGACAACTTCTCATTCCCATTCATCACCAAGACTGAGGGGGGCCCTTCCACAAGTGCTGCACCAGAGACATAACATCCAGCTAAGCAGAGGAATTCATGAACCGACAACTTCCCAGTTCCATTCACCTTAATTTCTCCAGACCTACAGCCTCACACACTACCACCTTCTCTTCTGTCTCTGCCATCTAACATGCTCTTTCACCATTGGTGTAGGAACTGTGGAGGATGGGGGGACAAATCCCCCCAGATTTTTCTTTGTTTGTATATATGTATATATAAGCTATTTTACGCCCTGCGTATAAAATGATCTGTTACCCCCCCATCTCTCACATCTGCTACATGCACAAACGGAACCACTAATTAACTCTCTACTCTCATTTCATTACCTGCAAAGCCCTTGTTTCTCTGTTTTTATTCTTTCACTTCTTGGTTCCTTATTCCTTTAGTTTGTAAGATTGCATATTAGCATACAGAGCAGCACATTAGCATAAAGGAACTGAAATTCTAAACATTTCAGATATTATTTACTGCAGAGTGGAACAGTTAGCAAGATCCTATTCCATCACAGTTACTCCCTTACCTCCTGTCACACCAAGCTCTGCTCGCACACATGCAACCTCTCCCTAAACATTGGAAAGTTTCCATCATCTCTAAAACATGCTATAATTACAACCATTCTTAAAAAACCCTCTTCTGATCCAGTTAATACATTTAATTATCACCTTATATCACTATTACCTCTGGCGTCAAAACTAATCGGCTCATCTATAATCAACTTACCCAATTTATTTCCTGCAATTCTCTTCTCGACAACTTCAACTCTGGTTTCGGACCCATCAATGCACAGAAACAGCTCTCACAAAAGTTACTAATGATTTGTTCACTGCCAAGTCAAAGGGTCATTTAATCCTCCTAGATCTCTCTGATGCCTTTAACACGGTTAACCACCCTATTCTAATCCAAATTCTCTACTCTCTTGGCATCCTTGACCCTGCTCTTTCATGACTCGCATCATACCTACAAGGTCAACTATTTAGTGTGTCCTTATCTGGCACCACTTCTTCACCTCACCCTCTGTCTGTTGGTGTACCCCAAGTTTAGTCCTAGGCCCTCTCCTCTTCTCCATCTGTACATCCTCACTTGGAACCTTAATAAAATCTTTTGGATTTCAATAACATCTTTATGTAGACGACACTCAAATTTACTTCTCAACACCAGATCTATACCCCTCTATTCTAGCACAAGTTTTTAACTGGCACTCTAGCATATCCTCCTGGATATTGCCCACCATCTCAAACTTAACATGTCAAAAACTGAGCTCCCTATTTTTCCATCCTCTACTACAGCATCCATTCCTCAAATATCTCTCACTGTTAACAATGTAATTATCACTCCCTCCTTCCAAGCACTTTGTCTTGGGGTTCTTCTTGATCATGCACTCTCTTTCATTCCTCATATAAATTCACTCAGCAAATCTTGTCCATTTCATTTAAAAAATATCTCCAAAATACGTCACTATCTCACACAAGACACAAATAAAATTCTAATTTATTCTCTCATCATATCTTGTCTTGACTACTGCAACTCATCTCTGTTGGCCTTCGTATCACCTGCTTAACACTCCAATCTATAATGAATGCGTCCGCTAGACTTATCTACAATACTGAAGGCTAATTGTCAGCATCATCATCATTCTGTCAGTCACTCCACTGGCTCTAGAATAAAATTAAAAATCATGACCCCAATGTATAAAGCCCTCAACAATCATGCATGCCCTTATACATCTGCTCTAAGCTAAAAATACTCCCCCACTCTCCCCCTCCATTCTGCTAATTACCTTCTTCTTTCTTTCTCTCTTATTACCTCCTCTCAATTCCCTCTTCATGAATTTTCTCATGTTGCCCCTTTTTTTGGAACTTCTTACCTCGCTCCACTAGATTTTCTTCCCGTCTCAAATCCTTCAAAACCTCACTAAAAACACATCTATTTAATTAAGCTCATCGCCTTCATACTTAATATGCCCAATGTATCTATCCCCTTCCAAATCCCTTAGTTTATAAGTTTAGGTTTATGTTCTGTTTCCTATGCTGCGGAATATGTTGGAGCAGTAAAAATACTAGATAATAAGAATAATAGCACAATGTATAACCAGTATGCAATCCTCTTTAAAATAAAATCAACTTATTTTTGGGGTGAAAGTGCCCCTTTCAGAGCAAAGTGGCAATATGACATAAGTGCAATAACTGAATTACTGGTATATTAATATGATGAGTAAAATGTGTACATAGATAATATGAGTCCACACTGTTTGATTCTTCCTCGAGATAAATGAAAATGGATTTTCAAATATTAGAATTGCTAAAGGTGGCACTTGGTACATTAATATTGCTAATTGCTTCACCTGTAGGGCAAAAGGAAACAAACCAGAATCATGAATAATATAAAGTAAGAAATGATGGATAAAGGATTACTATGTAATGCTCATGGAAAGTGACATGGCTGATATCTGGGTCATAATAAATTATAGCAATGGATTTGTAAGACCAACCATTAGCCCAGACTTGAAAGCCAGCAGCAATTGGATGTATACTTTTTTTTTAATGATTTTATTTATTCACAATATATTTTAGCTAGTGACCAGAAATTAATTTGTTTTCCCATTGGACAGAAAAAGTAGGAGGTTGGATGGACAAATTAACTGTAGAACCTGAATGTGGAAAAATAAGGAAAATAAATGAATGCCTATTCTATTGCCATAGAAATTTAAAGCACATTAAAAGATCTTTTTTTTCAGAATTAATATCAGTGAAACTAGAAGGCTCTGGAATCAGATTCAAAATTGTCAGTAAATTATTAATGTAGGCCATCCCTTGAGGAATAATGTGGGCTGCAAAACCGAGAAAGCCCAGTAATGACTGCAAGTCATGCTTGGTATGCTGTTGGGTAGAAATAAATTGATTGATATCTTCACAAATGGAAATAATTTTATCAGCGGGAATGCTAGCTTGCATGGTAGAATATTCAAATGAATACCCAACAATTTGAATGGAATAGAGTGGCCAATGTCTTATCTGGAGCTGGGCTACTAATGTGGTGATGAAATACATTATTAACCTTTTTATTAACTGCAGTCTGTAGGGTCAATACTGTACATAAGAAATAACAAGGTAAAACAAAAGCACAGGGCACTATCATAGTTAAGAGGTATCATACTGATTATTTTCAGCAAATAATTGAATATTTTATGACTGCCCCAGAGTAAAAAGACTTAAATTAATTAATATACTTTACCTATTTGTAATGAATATATCCAGCAATCAATATCCTGAAGAGCTAACAATCTGTTTTTTTTCATGCAGCTTACAATATACATTTAGACTGTTGCTGACCTAAGGAGTAAGAGGCAGCAATGTGGCAAGTGTGCAGTTTAAATAGGCTGCATGCGCGAGGCCAAACAGTTTGTTTTGTTGTGTAAATTGCCATTTTAGAATGGTAATGTTATTAGTTGCAAGTCAATGTTGTAAAATGGCAGCGATTGTCTATGTGTTACGTGGGTGTGGATCATTTTCTGTCCTTCCTAATATTGTATTTTGTACCTCGTACGTTTCTGGTTAAAAGTCTTATGTGCTTGGCGTTGTTTTGCATGGTTAAGGGTCGTGTAGACTCGTTTGAAAAAAATTTCGGCCACCATTTTTTTTCTCGCTTAGCCGATTTTCAAGTGCCGAAAATGCTTAAATTCTACTTAAATTTCTGTGCAACCTCACTCCCAGACGTCTTTTTTTAATGTTTTTTGTTATTTTTCTGTGTTTTTGTTGTTTTTCGATGTATGCGTTTTGGCTGTTAATGTTGTATTTTTGCGACCTCATATTTTTTTTTTAAGTCCCACGGGTCGTATTTTTTTCTTCAAAGTCCTGTTTTTCTGTTTTTTTTTTACCGAGAGTGAGGCACCATAGAGCCTCCACCTCCGCAAATGCGGACACTCACTTTGCGAGGTTCGCATTTGCGGCCTGCAATGAGCCTTTGGCTCATTGCAGTTTATGTTCCCCTCCACAAATGCAGACCCTCGCGGGCTCATTGCAGCTGATGTTGGAGCCTCCACCTCCGCAAATGCGAGATTCGCATTTGCAGCCCAAACTGCGGTTCTGCATGCTTGCTTCGCAAGTTCGCAAAGCGTGGCGACGACTTGCAATTTGACAATTAGAATATGTGATAAAAAACCCTACAGTACAGAAAATAAAAAAAACATCGACTTACATAAAATAAAAAACCCTACATTACAGAAAATAAAAACACCTACATTACATAAAACAAAAACACCTACATTACATGAAAAAAAAACACCTACATTACATGAAATAAAATCAGCCTTGCTAAAAAAAGGAAAGGGTAAGTTAGACCACTTACCTGGCCAAAAGGCCCCTCCAGCGATGCCCTGGTCTTCAGTTCTTCATCCCAGACAGGGCCCTCCAAAACTGTCTGCACATCCGGTCATACCTAAAATAAATAAGAAACATTATAGTTAATACACAAATACATACAACATGTAACAAAAAAAAAGACTGAATAGTCCACTTAACTATCCAAAATGCTCCCCCAGCGATGCCTCACTCTTCATTTAGTCGTCGCAAGCAGGGTCCCTTAAAAAAATATCCTGACATTTAAAAAAATAAAAAAACGTATGAAGCTCCTCCCTTGAGGAGCTCCCTGTTGCAAATGGAGGTTCCTGCACATGCTACGCTTAAAAAATGGAAATGGCGCCTTCTGATTGGCTGAAATCGCTGTCAATCATATTTCAGATAATCAGAGGGGCAAATGTGTGAGCCAATCAAAAAAGGATACACCCCTATATCCCATTCTGATTGACAGTTACATCAGCCAATCAGAAGGTGCTATTGCTTTCAGCCAATCATAAGGGGATACACCCCTATGAGGTGCATCCCATTCTGATTGGCTCCAAGCATATGCACCTTCTGATTGGCTGAAATCTGATTGACAGCGATTTCATCCAATTTGAAGGCGTCATTTCTATTTTTTGAGCGGACCATGCGTGGGAACCTCCATCTGCAGTGGGGAGCTACTCAAGGGGGGAGCTTTGTTAGTTTTTTTATTTTTTAGAATGTTGGGATATTTTTTGGAGGGGCCCTGCCTGTGAAGTGAAAACTGGGGCATCGCTGGAGGGGAATTTTGGACAGGTAAGTGAATTATTTAGACTTTAGGTTATTACATGTTGCATGTATTATTGTGGACAGTTTTGGAGGGCCCTGTCTGGGACAAAGAACTGAAGACCAGGGCATCGCTAGAGGGGCATTTTGGCAAGATAAATGGTCTAGTTTTCCCTTTTCTATTTTTAGTGAGGCTGGTTTTATTTAATGTAATGAAGTGTTTTTATTTTATGTACTGTAGATTTTTTTATTTCCTGTAATGTAGTTTTTTATTTTCAATAATGTAGTTTGTTATTTTTAGTAATGTAGTTTTTTATTTTCAGTACTGTAGTTTTTTTATTTTCCGTAAAAATCGTGGGGGTTTATTATTTTCTGTAGTTAGTGGGGTATTTGGGGGTTTAATAGTGGTTAGCTAGGTAGTGTACAGGTTAATAGAATAGGATAGAGAGGGGTTAATTGGATAGGGTAAAGGGGGGTTTATAGGACAGATTAGAGGTGGGGTTAATAGGATAGGGTAGAGGGGTGTTAATTAGTTGGAGTGTGGTTAATAGAATAGGATAGAGTAGGAAAGGGTTAATAGTGTAGTGCTTAGACTTTGTGTCATGAGGGTCATGGAGGACCCTCATGGCACTTACAGTGTTAATATAGGGGTTAATAGTGTCCTATACTGGTCTATATAGACCCCTATTGGACTGAAGGGGTTAATTAGAGGCTCATGAGGGTTTATAAAGACCCCCGTGAGTGATGGGGTTACTTTTAGGTGCCGGGGGGTACTACTAGTACCCCCGTGACAAAGGTTAATTTTTTTGTTAGCGCAGCTCCTTTAAGGACCTTTAAGGTCCTTTCAGGACCCGTAAGGCGGGAATTTTGAATTTTAAGTCCAGCGGGGGTCTCGATCGGGACCCTCGCTGCAAGGGGTAATATGGGGACACTGTAGGGATCCTAATGGGGACCCCCAGCATAGAGGGGTGAATTTTAGGTGCCGCCGGGGTACTTGAAGTACCCCACGGCAGGAGTAAACAGTTTAACTGCAGCAGGGTTAATATTAGGAGCCTGCCGGAGTCCCGATCGGGACCCCTGCAGCATAGGGATTTGTTTGGGGAGCAGGGGGAAGCTTTAGGGGCCGGGGGAGGTTTGGGGGCTGAAGTGGGGGTTCTTTTGCTGTTCCAGCAGCAAACTTAAGGGCTGTATAAGCCTTTGCGAGTCCTCCCTAGCCCTCATTGGGCTTTGACCTCCATTTGTGTGTTACAGGCTAACTCGCGGGGGACTTTGTTGCAATTTAATAGCATGATTGGCATTTTTACTACTTTTTTAAATACGGGCTACGTTTTACAAAGTAGCCCCAATTTAATGAGGGTGATAGTCATTTATTAGTATTAGGGCATTAAATTAGTGCTGTTGCATTGGGGAAACCAGACAAAAATTGCATTTAAGGATGAATCCACAGACATTTAATTAAAAGCACGATAATAACAGTTATTATACCCCAGTTAAACGCCATTTTAACCAAAAGGATCACTCCATACAAAACCTGAAAATCTAAATATTCAAAGCTTTTTTCCAAAATGTCCAGGAGAGAAAAAAAATGTTAATGGAGATGATCACACTCTTTAACACACTCTTTAACACTGCAGGATTTAACATGAACTTGGGTTTTCTGGCACAATCAACATTTCTTGTGAAACTGTCACATTCATTTAAGGTTTTACTGTTGCTTTTTAACTCATTAATATGTGTGGGTATTTACGCCCCTAACTGGCTTATAAGACAATGGACACATATAAAGATAACACTGCTTTTCTTCTTATCTCTTGTTTCCGACATATTGTATAGATCCTGACTGCTTACACACTTGATCGACCGAGTACTTTATTTATGATACCTGTCTTCTCTCTAATGTGGGCTTGCTATTAATTAGAATCCATGTTCTATATATTCCATTACTAATGTTAAAACTTAATCAGTCTTGCTTCTGACTTGATAAAGAGATGCACAGCTTGTCACTCTAACTAAAATGTTTGCCCAGTAAAATATATCTGGGTATAAAATGAATGCTAGAACAAGTCTAATCACAGAAAGTTTCTTAGCCAATCTAGGGCCAATCTAGGACTTTTGACACAGGGCCACATGGAAGAGTATTGTGCAAACTAAGGCATGCAGGAATTGTAGTACATATCTGCTCAAGGATTGAGAGCTGGCTAAAAGACAGGAAGCAAAGGGATGTGGTAAATGCAATATACTCAGATTAGACAAATGTGGTAAGGGGGGTTCCTCAGGGTTCAGTAATAGGTCCTCTCCTATTTAACATACAGTGGATATAAAAAGTCTACACACCCCTGTTAAAATGTCAGGTTTCTGTGCTGTAAAAAAATGACACAAAGATAAATCATTTCTGAACTTTTTCCACCTTTAATGTGACCTATAAACTGTACAACTCAATTGAAAAACAAACTTAAATCTTTTAGGTAGAGGGAAGAACAAATATAAAAATAAAATAATGTGGTTGCATAAGTCTGCACACCCTCTAATAACTGGGGATGTAGCTGTGTTCAGAATTAAGCAATCACATTCCAAATTGTGTTAAATAGGAGTCAGCATACACCTGCCATCATTTAAAGTGCCTCTGATTAACCCCAAATAAAGTTCAGCTGCTCTAGTTGGTCTTTCCTGAAATTTTCTTAGTCGCATCCCACAGCAAAAGCCATGGTCCACAGAGAGCTTCCAAAGCATCAGAGGGATCTCATTGTTAAAACGTATCAGTCAGGAGAAGGGTACAAAAGAATTTCCAAGGCATTAGATATACCATGGAACACAGTGAAGACAGTCATCATCAAGTGGAGAAAATATGGCACAACAGTGACATTACCAAGAACTGGAGCTCCCTCCAAAATGTATGAAAAGACGAGAAGAAAACTGGTCTGGGAGGCTTCCAAGAGGCCTACAGCAACATTAAAGGAGTTGCAGGAATATATGGCAAGTACTGGCTGTGTGGTACATGTGACAACAATCTCCCATATTCTTCATATGTCTGGGCTATGGGGTAGAGTGGCAAGACGAAAGCCTTTTCTTACGAAGAAAAACATCCAAGCCAGGCTACATTTTGCAAAAACACATCTGAAGTCTCCTAAAAGCATGTGGGAAACGGTGTTATGGTCTGATGAAACCAAGGTTGAACTTTTTGGCCATAATTCCAAAAGATATGTTTGGCACAAAAACAAAACTGCACTTCACCAAAAGAACACCATACCCACAGTGAAGCATGGTGGTAGCAGCATCATGTTTTGGGGCTGTTTTTCTTCAGCTGGAACTGGGGCCTTAGTTAAGATAGAGAGAATTATGAACAGTTCCAAATACCAGTCAATATTGGCACAAAACCTTCAGGCTTCAGCTAGAAAGTTGAGCATTAAGAGGAACTTCATCTTTCAGCAAAGACAAAGACAAATAAAATATTAGAATGAATTAAGAAGGGTATAGAAGCCAAGGAAGCAAATATAATTCTGCCACTATACAAATCCCTAGTACTCCTCATTTGGAATATGGAGTACAATTATGGGCACCCTAAAAAGTAATGGAGGGGCTAATTCATGAAGAAAGAGTAACCAAATTAAACGTATTTTCTCTAGAAAAAAGGCATCTAAGAGGGGATATGATTACCTAATATAAATATATCCAGGGTCAATATAAGGTTTGTCAAGTGAACTTTTTTGTGCCAAAAGGTTTTCAACTGACAAGTGGGCATCCTTTGAGGTTAGAAGTAAAATTATTTCATCTTAAAGAAAGAAAAGGGTTCTTCACAGTTAGGGTGGTTAAACTGTGGTGACAGCGGATTTGATAGATAACTTTAAAAGGGATTGGATATATTTCTAAATAAAAAGGTCATTCAGGGTAATTTTGGTTAATTAGAGAGAATTGATCCAGGGTGGAATCTGATCACCAGTATCTGGGGTCAGAAAGGAATTAATTTTTTTCCCTTTTGGAACAATTGGGAAAGTTTCACTTGCTTGTTTTTTTTTTCGTTTTCCCTTCTCTGAATCAATAAACAATAATACGTTATTGGAATACTGCAGATCAGAGGAGATCTTAAAAGGTTGAGTTTGATGGACTAAAAGTCTTTTTTCAACTTCTATTACTAAGTAACTCAGTAACAAAAGACAGGGGCCAAAATAAAAAGTTCTAGACAAAAAGGCATATCTTAGAGAGAGGAAGATACTGGAATTATTCCAATACATTCTCTCTAAATTAAATGCTGGGAGGAAGCTTTAAATTTAGAGATTATTGGAATCATGTGGTAGTCTGGAGGTAAGGGTAATAGATTTTAATATGTAATAAATCTAAAATTGTGGTATTTATAACAATATTCAGAATATATCAAAGCCAACAAGGACCTGCAGTTAAACAACAAACAGAACAAGTAGAAGTATGTGAGTAGAATAGTTATTAAATGTCATACAATACTGTATTCATTTCTCTCCCCAAAAATCGTGACAATATTCTTTTATTAATCCTTTTTTTCCTATTGAGCTGAATTAAATGTAAGCTTTAAATTTCTTTAATTACCCAAGAGTGAAGAAGGAAGAAATAACTTGCCTTTCTAAACCCTTTCATCAGTATAAGACAGATAGGCGTATTATATATCAGTTTAGCATATGGAATCATTAATTAATACAATGGATTGTATTAAAATTCTCTCTGCAGTTTAAATAAGGACACAAGACTATTATTTAATTTTTAATTCAATGCAATACGTATTTGTCAAAGAAACTTACATCAAATACTGCAAATGTGCTAAAAGCATTGGCACATTGTATGCCTCAGTTTCACACAATCAAATCCATAACAAATTATAACATTTTAATGAACTGTTTATATTTGTCTGTTTTCATTAAACTAACAGTACCTACAAAAAAAAAATCAATGCTATTTTCACTTGACCTCCTTATAGATTATATTTTGCAAAAAGGACAGTAGAAGGGTTTCTTCCCCCTCCAACCTTTTGCGTGGTTTTGGTGTGTTTTGACACAAGAGGCATCATGTTTCTCAAACATCCAACTTTACATCAAATCAGACCTATGGTAGTTCTGGCTAAAACTGGATTACAATGATTATGTTAAGGTAGAAGAAAGAAAGGATAAAAGATACTAATGCAGGCGTGGGAAACAAATAGAAGCCTCAGGTTAGAAATGAAAATTACGTATCACTGGTTAAACTCATGCAAATATCTCACAGATTGCTGCCCTCCAGTGCTCCTTCAGTTATGGCATTGGTGCATGTGGTGTGTGCTATGACAGACCTTCTCTCTCATTCAAAACAGAAGGTCCGTGATGCAACAAGGGTGTACACATCAGTTGTAAAGTGTGAATAAATAGCATTTTACAATAATGAAATGTAAAAAAATATATATAATTATAAAGCCCAGAACATAATGGGATTCTATCCGAATAAGGCATAAAAAGCATAATATGTTTCTTTCTATCCAACTATAGAAGTAGTTGTCTAATTCACTGGTCAACAAAGATTTTGTCTCAAAGCAAGTAAGGATTGTGCTATGTGTAATATCCCACTGATTTCGAAAATGATCTCAGAATTGTTGTATCTCCCATATTATTAAAGTTAAGTCCTCTTTAATATAACACATTGTGCTATGTAATACATTCATACAGCATTAAGATATGTTAATTTTTCAACAGTAAAATCCTAGTATTATTTTTAATTGTTGTAAATTCTACTTATTAAAAAGGGCCCAGAGTAATAAACATTTGTCATATTTTGTCATGTGATGCTCTTGAGGCATGATGAGTCACGTGTTTGCATGTTTACTGTATAAGTCAGCGCTCCTGGGCAGTTGGTGGAAAGAGTTAGTTCTTGAAACATCTAATGCTGTGAGTATCTGTTATTTGTGTAGTTCTATGCACATTTTATGTTCATAATTGTATTAATCAGCCAGACTCATTTTGATCCATTTGAGGTGTGGTGATATTTAAAAATCATAAACATGGTTTTACTCCACTTATTACGAAGTGTTATGAGCTTGGTCAATGGGTTCTCGGCGCATGAATTTTGTTGCTCCAATGATTTAGCGAGAACAAAAAGATCACTTCACAGACTTTTGTCTTACAAACATTTCAGGTATCAGTTCTAAATCAAAGCACACTGTAACATATCCATCAGGCCAGTGCTGCATAGTGAAGAATTGCCTGTGCCAACGCCTCCAGAAGAAGTAATACTTAGTGATGATGAACAAGAAAAAGATCCTGTAGAGCATGGTGATGATGATATAAGGCTTGATCAAACTTTTGAGGCTTCCTGTTCATCGTTACAACCACATTTCCTTACCCAAGGAGATCTCAATGAACTCATCTGAGATTTGAACCTATCTAAAATGCATGCAGAACTTTTAGGCTCCAGGTTGAAAGGCTGCAATCTTCTCCATAAGGAAACTAAAGTTTGTTTTTTTAGAGATAGGCATAGTGACTTTAGGGAATCATAAAGCAGACAACTACAAAGAAACAGTGGATGATCTTTTGCAATCTTACAAGACCATGGAATGTAACATGTCTTTGAAAATCATTTCTTGGATTCACACCTGGATTTCTTCCCAGCAAATCTTGGAGAAGTCAACGATGAACATGGTGAACGGTTCCACCAGGACATTTCCAAAATGGAAAAGTGTTACCAGGGCAAGTGCAGTCCAGCAATGCTTGCTGATTACTGTTGGACCCTTAAGAGGGATGATCCCGAGAAAAAATACAGGAGAAAATCTTATACTTCTACCTTTTAGGGGAGTTAGTCCTTAATTATGTACGTATTGTAAATATATTTAATACTGTAAACATAAAATCACTGTCTCTCAAATCCTTACATGATAGAGAAATTCTAAAAAGATATTTGTATTCAGCACAAAAAATACTACAAGATTCACCTATTTTGACTTCTGAGACAAAAGAAAAAGAATCAAGCATTTATGAACCAGTAATGTGGGCATCCAGCTGTAGTACAGCAGACACTAAGCAATTTTTACTAAGCTTTGCGAATGTCAATGTTTTTGCATCAGCTCAACGTTTTCAGTATTCACTAAACTATGTTTCCCATTGCTGCCATCAATACCTCTTATTTGTCATTTGCTTATGTACTGGGAACATATTACACATGCTCTGGATAGTCTTGGATTTGACAGTGAACAAACTAAACAGTATCAGTGACTATTCCTATTATAATCACCGCATACATGTACAATTGCCTTGAATTATAATACATATTAATAGCAAATGCAACTTAATTATATTCACTATTCAGTGGTTTATATATCTTTACTTCTTGGCCTCCGTTATAATGCAAACCAACAACATTGCCAATGAACTGTTATATAATCCAAGACCCATCCATTTGTATGGAGTTAGATCTATAGGCTAGAGCAAATGTCTTCTAAAGCTAAAACATCATGGTGTGTGAGTATTATTCTGTAATCTTACAAATGTAGTGCCTGTTTAGGCTTCCTAACTATTTTGCATACTTTCCAAATTAATTAGTGTTTCTCTAATACAGTAGTGGTCAAAATTTTTGTTCAAGTTTTTGTTCAAGTATGGTTGTATTGTGCTCCTTGAACCAACCACACGGTCTTTTTCCAGAGCAGTCTGTATTTCTGCTGGTGTTACCTGTGGGTTTTTCTTTGTATTACAAACAATTCCTCTGTCAGTTGTGGCTGAAATCTTTCTTGGTCTACCTGACCTTGGCTTGGTATCAAGAGATCCCCGAATTTCCCATTTCTTAATAAGTGTTTGAACAGTACTGAATGGCATTTTTAAGGCTTTTGGATATCTTTTTATATCCTTTTCCATATTTATGAAGTTCCATTACCTTGTTACACAGGTCTTTTGATAGTTCTTTTCTGCTCCCCATGGCTCAGTATCTAGGCTGTGCAGTGCATCCATGTGAGAGCTAAAGAACCCATTGACTATTTATACACAGACACTAATTGCAATTTAAAAAGCCACAGGTATGGGAAATTAACCTTTAATTTACATTTTAACCTGCGTGTGTCACCTTGTGTGTCTGTAACAAGGCCAAACATTCAAGGGTATGTAAACGTTATATCAGGGCCATTTGGGTGATTTATGTTATCATTATAATTTAAAAATGAGCAAAACAACTATGTGATAATAAATGGCTTCATATGATCACTATCCTTCAATAAAAGACATTTCTTTTGCATGATCAGTCATATTTTCAAAATAAATGCAAATATTTCACAATTTCTGCCAGGGTATGAAAACTGTATATAAATATTTCCTGGAAACCACTTATGACCATAACTGCTTTACCAAAGCCAGGGCAAATTGAGAAATGTCACAGAGGGCATTAGGGTTAGGCCAGAAAATGAACCTTTTTTTAAGTGGCTTTAAAAAAAATCATAAAATTACAATTTCAGTTTCAATAAATACATTAAATTGAACTCAGACCTTACATAATACATTTAAACCTCTACCAGCAGCAACTACATCACCTCAAAAAAAAAGCAATCCTATATTTGTCAGGTGAACACAGTTTTGCACATAAAAGACTTACCAGTAAAAAACCAGGTCATAATGTCATAGAACTTAAATTACCAAAACATTTATCAACTTAGAAGCTTTAACTTGAGCTTCACTATTTAGAGTGCGCTCAACAACTATTCCAAAGAAATATCTTAAAACAAGTTATTAAATCCAGTTTTAAGTATACAGACAGGTTTGGGGCCTGACTCTTTTAACTAGATTAATGCTACTGAGGCCACGTATTCAAGTACAGTAATTCATTATGAAGATGGATGGATGGAACACCTATTACCAATTATAAAACTATAATTTCCAACATTTTAAATGGCTAAAGAGAGACATACATTCTTGACAAAATATGCACTAATCGGTAGTGTTAATCATGCAAAAAGTATACAGTAGATTTATGCACAATGCTCCATGTAGACATACACAGCCTTATTAAATTGCGATTCGGTAAATTTAAAAAGGCTCTATTTAAGCACACAGCAAAATTTTTTTACAGAAGTTTTTAGTTAGTGAACTTCTATCCAAAAGCAAGGTCTTCTCTAACTAAAAACTTCTGTAAAAATATATGCTGTGTGCTTATATAGAGCCCTTTTAAATTTACTGAATCGCAATTTAATACGGCTGTTATTCTGTAGAACTAACACTCTAGCAGCCTTATTAAATTGCAATTCGGCAAATTCTAAAGGGCTCTATATAAGCACAGAGCATATTTTTTTACTGATGTTTTTAGTTAGTGAACTTCTATCCAAAAGCAAGATCTTTACAAACTAAAAACTTCTGTAAAACAAATATGCTCTGTGCTTATATAGAGCCCTTTAGAATTTGCCGAATTGCAATTTAATAAGGCTGTAGGCTTTTACCTTTTGCTAGAGAGGCATTTAGGAAACTAAGAGGGACAAGGGGATTTTCCTTGCAAAGAGGTACTCTCCCTCTATAAGAGGGACATTTGGGATGTATGTGATACTGTCAAGTTTGTTAATAATACCTAAACTGAAATAAAATAATTAATAATAATAATAATAATAATAATAATAATAATAATTATAATAAAATAATCAGCCTTATTAAATTGTGATTCAGTCAATTTAAAAGGGCCAAATTTAACCACATAACATATTCTTTTTACAGAAGTTTTTAGTTAGTGAACTTCTATCCAAAAGCAAGATCTTCACTAACTAAAAACTTCTGCAAATGTAACTTTTTTATTTTATAGTATGAGAACCCCCATAGTAATAAGGTGGGACTCTCATAGTTGTGTTACAAATGTAGTGTAGAGTACCCACAGGGATCCATAGAGAACCCTGGAAGGATAATGGGCCACCCAATCAACAGCACCAGAGGTGGGGTGGGAGGGGGGAGGGGAATACACAGGGATACTTGGGCATATAAGTGGCAGTAGGTAAAGAGGCGGGAAAACCTAAACAGCTACGGGCAAATCTCCATGGATGTGAGTCAGTAAATTCTACAATATTCTTTTTTATAGGAGACATGGAATAGCTCCACAAATTTGCTTTTCAAAATGTACTGCCAATCTACAGTCCATAGGGAGTCTTTTGTCACAGAAATGTATATATTTTAAAAGACAATTCCAGTAAATGAAAATAATTTGATAAATAGGTAAAGCTAAACAGTCTGTTAAATGTTGTATTGCATTGCCAGAGAATCAGTGCTTCATTTCCAAACCAGATGAGGAACTTCATTGAAAGATGTGTTTAGTACTGTATTTAAATTCAATTCAGTGTACAGCTCCTGAAATGCATCCCTGGCAGTCCACAGTTGGTAAATCATCCAATACTACTTTTACTGAGTGTTCTTTGCTGGTGTAAATATAGATTCTCTCGTTCCTCTTATAATCATTGTGTAGGATGCCATTGGCCAGCTGTTTTACATTGATTGACGTAAGAGTGGAAGCAGTGGGACATCTAATCATTACTAGCTGAGTATTTCCCTTGTCGGAGGGGACACTCCTAGTAAACTATGCAATTAGACCTTCAAAATTAAAATAATTAACTACCCAGCATGCTAATGCATTTGATGTGTGAATTTCTGTGTTTGCAGTACTTGAAATAAGTTATGTATAGTTGCTATCCCAAGCCTCTATCAACATACAGCATCTAATCTTCCATTAAACTCGTCCATAGTTAACATTTTTGTCAAAACAAAACTAGACTAAAATAACCTTTGATTAGTATATGTCTACAAATAAGACAATGTCATACATAACTCTGCTGTTATCTCTCCTAAGATAATGGTTTACATTTAAGAAGATCTATAACCAGTTATTAAAAGACCTTGTTATTGAACTTATCTGATAAAATACAATGCTAAGTGATGTAGTGTCAAAAGTTAATTCCTGTTTCAGACAAGTTTTAGAGAAATTAATGTTAATATGATATTCTAGATTCTTTTATATTATTTTTATTATTATTAATAAATGAGAAAGCTGTTTAATTATGCATTATAAAATGATGCATCAAAGGATCACTGTGCAATGAAAACAATATATGTTTGAAAACACTAAGTCTGATTAAGAGCATAATTAAGCAGGAAAAAAATAAAAAGTTAGTTTTTAATAAAATAAAAAAATGTTATGCCTGTGGTGGACCCTAAAGGGATTTGTGATTTGTAGGCGGAAGTTGTGTTTAAGAGGGCGTTTATATTTCTGGAGATCTGTGGTTGCATCAATTGATGAAACATGCCGGCTTCTGGGCCTGAGAGATTCAGTGGGTGTTGTCAATAATCCAATTATCTATTAAAGTCTCCAGACCTCTCCCTGTTCTCTGCTTCCGCACACTTCTGCTTAAAAACACACTCCCATGATCCAACTCTGAAGAAGTGACATAACACACAAAATGTATTCTTATACTCATATACAGACTCTGCAACAATAAAACATATTTGTATATCAATGGCTTTGTAAGCTGCTAATGTTGTTAGTTTTGTACATGCTTGACAAACAAATGCCTTTTTTTTTCTTAAACTACACTGGTCTTTTAATAAAACTGCTATTATATGTTTTAAAAAGCAACATTAAATACTACACTTAATTTCAAAGACAGACTTTGTTGTCAAGGGAAATCATTTTAACATAGCAAGATTCCATCTAATGAATACCATTGTGACAATTTAGCACATCCTGAGTGTCAGCGGCGCCACACATTGACATTATAAAGGTTGGAGACCACCAGCATTTTAATATTTAATATTGCTTTTAAATAATTGAATATGAATATTATTAAGGATCAATGAATAATAAACATATTGAGCTCTTGTTGTCAGATTTTTCTAGTAGTATTATTTTTTTTTTAAAAAAGCAAATTAATTATTCTTTATAATGCAAAATGGGGTAAAATCTTTATATGTATTATACAGAGGCTCTTTATGAAACAGAGTTAAAGTTACTCGGCTTCATAAGTTTCACCCCTAGAAAATATGATAGACATATTTTGTTTTAGCTTCAGTGGGCCTCATTCTATTAATGGCCGCAGGAGATGCGTGGCCGCAAGGGATGGCCGCAAGCTACTTTCCAATTCTATTCCCTTGTGGTCGAGGGCTCCGGCCGGCTTGCGGCCGGTTCCCTATTATCCCTTGCAGCCACCCCCGCGGCAGGGAAAGCCTTTGATCTTACGCGGACGCAAAAGTTGCGCCTGCAAGAAAGCACAGGTCGCTATTCAAATGCTACGCAAACCATTCTGTCAAGGCCGTAATTCGCTAAAACCGAGCCGCAGCTTACTTACACCAAAAAGGTCCCAAAAGGCTCTTACTTACTTACTTAGCACCAATTAAGCACATAAAAAAGCCATCCTGTACTTTGATGAGATGTGAAAGTGATTGTAGGTGTTAGAATTCATAGCACAACATTCCCCTACACTCAAATCTGCAAATATTTTTTTTGGGTAATTCATGTTCAATTTCCTTGTCCCACAGCCTTGGAGTTTATAAGACCCGCAACGACTGCGGGATTAGCCTCCGTCAAGTGTGTAAATGGGTAAAAAAGACCCACAGGTTACTTGGGTCACAGAGGTATCGCAAATGGCTTACTTACAAATCGTAGCACTAATTAAGCAAATAGAAAAGCCATCCTGTACTTTTATTAAAAGTGAAAGTGATGTTTGGTCTTAGAATTAATAGCTCAACATCTCCCTACTCTCAAATCTGCAAATAAAGAAATGTAATTTCATGTTCAATTTTCGTATTCTATCTATCATGCAAGTCCCACAGGCTTGGAGGTCAATCACTCTCCAAGCCCTTACAGGCTTGAATAATGAGCTACGGGCTTGGAGGTCATTGAAGCCCGTGGGACTTTGGACGGAAATTAAACCTAAAATCCAAGATTATAATTTGGCGATGTGCAAGCTTGAGAATGTTTTGCTATTAATCCTCATGTCCCCCATTGTGTTCCCATCATTTACAGTGCTTTACAGTGCTGGATTGAATATATATTTGCATCTACAATGCTTTGAGTTTGTCGCCCCCAACCTCCGAACCTGTACGGGTTTTAACAATGATTTACTGGCTTCAAGGTCATTGAAGCTCATGGGACTTGGGACGGAAAATAAACCTGTAATGAAATATTGGATTTTGGTGATGTGCAAACTTGAGAGGGTGTTGCTATTAATCCTCATATCCCCCATTATTGGCCTATCATTTACAGTGCTTTACAGTGCTGTCTTGAATTTATATTTGCATTTATATTTTTCCGACTTTGCGGCCTTGAAACACGATTTACCGACACACAGGAAATGCTTGCGGCGGATTGCATAGTTTGCGATCAGCCGTAAGGGGGACCTCCATGCGGCGCTGTCCATTTGAATAGCAGCGTAGCCGTAGCGATATGCAAGGCTGTAAGCTGGCCGCAAAGAATCGCAGCTTTGGGCAATATTATGGCCCTTAATAGAATGAGGCCCACTCTGTTTAATAAATATACATCAGTATTTTGCCCTATTCATATGTTCAATTTCAACTAATTACCACCACCCTATACAACCATCTCATCAATGTAAAGTAAGTCACATCAGAACTTGAGATTTACTTTACAAAATGTCCCTGTATTGATATATGTTATTATGAAGCATATTAGACTCAAATATAATAATAGTTCTCTGAAGCACACAAATGTTTCATTATCTGAATTCACCAACTCAACTGGGTTGTTATATATTCAATTCAGCAAAGCAGCAGTGCAGCATCATTACTGAATTCCTTTGATGTTCAAAATATTACCATGTGTTCATAGCTACAGATATATCAGATTGTGTGGACTGAAACCTGAGATTGTGTAAAGCTCTGGAACAATACCAGACAGAAATTGTGATCAAATGTCTACAAGTGCATGAATAAGATAATTAGTCAGTTTAAATGCATATACTTATCAGTAGTAGTACATATGGGTTTAAAGCTACGCATATTTAGGTATTATGTTGCATTAGGCCATTCAGGTTTGTGTGCTCCTCACTTGTAGCTCCTCCTTTCCCTTTTCTATATATTAAATCAAAAGTTATGTGTGTTTATGTGTATATATGGTATGTCAGAAAGTGGCAAGTACACTTGACAAAAATATCACTGCATATATACATTTTGAATCATATACAGATATATTTCAATGTACTGCACTGCCCTATGCCTGGGTCTTGTTGGCCTAGGTAGAATCACACCTCTTATTTAAATTCCTTACAAAATCCCTTAAACAACATCTTCGGCCTCATTTAATTCCAAGCCCGTAATTACATTCAAACAGCTCGTAAGTCAGCTTGTTAGAAATTTACAATAGTCACAGAGCGATTTAATTGAACAAGCCTGCAAATAAATGGTCGAAAGCCAAAACAGTAAACCATGAACTTGTAAGTAGCATTTTAGGACATGATCATGATGAATTAAGCAAGCCCGTAAGTGACGATTTAGAAACAGCCAATAGTAAATGAGGCCGTCATCATGACATCATTAAAACATGGAGTTTACACATCAATCAATTAGTGTTTAGACCTCCGATATGCGATCAAGCTCGCAATCCAGCGATTTAAAAATCAATGAGAATGAATAAAGAAACTTTTATAGTCCATGTGGGTTGCCTGATATGTATTAACTCATCGATTCCTGAGATTGATATACAGTGCCTTGCAAAAGTATTCACCCCCCTTGACTTTTTACCTATTTTGTTACATTACAGCCTTAAATTCAATCTTTTGTTAATCTGAATTCTATGTGATGGATCAGAACACAATAGTCTAAGTTGGTGAAGTAAAATGAGAAAAATACATACATAAAACTAATTTTTAGAAATAGAAAACTTTGGCATGTGTGTATGTATTCCCCCCCCATTGTTATGAAGCCCATAAAAAGCTCTGGTGCAACCAATTACCTTCAGGAGTCACATAATTAGTGAAATGATGTCCACCTGTGTGCAATCTAAGTGTCACATGATCTGTCATTACATATACACACCTTTTTTGAAAGGCCCCAGAGGCTGCAACATCTAAGCAAGAGGCACCACTAACCAAACATTGCCATGAAGACCAAGGAACTCTCCAAACAAGTAAGGAACAATGTTGTTGAGAAGCACAAGTCAGGGTTAGGTTACAACAAAAATATCCAAATCTTTGATGATCCCCAGAAGCACCATCAAATCTATCATAACCAAATGGAAAGAACATGGCACAACAGCAAACCTGCCAAAAGACGGCTGCTTACCAAAACTCACGGACCAGGCAAGGAGGGCATTAATCAGAGAGGCAGCACAGATACCTAAGGTAACCCTGGAGGAGCTGTAGAGTTCAACAGCAGAGATTGGAGCATCTGTACATAGGACGGCAATAAGCCTTACGCTCCATAGAGTTGGGCTTTATGGCAGAGTGGCCAGAAGAAAGCCATTACTTTCAGCAAAAAACAAAATGGCACGTTTTGAGTTTGCGAAAAGGCATGTGGGAGACTCCCAAAATGTATGGAGGAAGTGCTCTGGTCTGATGAGACTAAAATTGAACTTTTCGGCGATCAAAGAAAACGGTATGTCTGGCGCAAACCCAACACATCACGTCACACAGCATCATGCTGTGGGGATGTTTTTTAGCAGCCCGGACTGGAAAAATTGTTCAGAGTTGAGGGAAAGATGGATGGTGCTAAATACAGGGATATTTTTTAGAAAAACCTGTACCACTCTGTGTGTGATTTGAGGCTAGGATGGCATTTCACCTTCCAGCAGGACATTGACCCCAAGCACACTACTAAAGCAACACTTGAGTGGTTTAAGGGGAAACATGTAAATGTGTTGGAATGGCCTAGTCAAAGCCCAGACCTCAATCCAATAGAAAATCTTTGGACAGACTTAAAGATTGCTGTTCACAAGCGCAAACCATCCAACTTGAAGGAGCCGTTTTGCAAGGAGGAATGGGCAAAAATCCCAGTGGTAAGATGTGGCAAGCTCATAGAGACTTATCCAAAGCGACTTGGAGCTGTGATTGCCGCAAAAGGTGGCTCTGCAAAGTATTGACTTTAGGGGGGTGAATAGTTATGCACATTTACTTTTTCTGTTAATTTGTCCTATTTGTTGTCTGCTTCACAATAATTTAAAAAAACATCATCAAAGTTATGGGCGTGTTCTGTAAATTAAATGATGCATGTTAATTCCAGGTTGTGAGGCAACAAAAGACGAAAAATGCCAAAAGGGGTGAATACTTTTTCAAGGCACTGTAACACGGAAATAAAACCTGAAAAAAATATATTTTTGATTGTAGATTTGCGAGCTTGAGACTGTTTTGCAATTCATTCTAAGGTCTATCAATGCTTTCCCAGTATTTTAAAGTGCAGTATTGAGTTTGTATTTGCTTTTATAGTGTTAGGAACAGGTGTTTAACCCCCTTGCGAGTCCTCTCTAGTACTCGTAGGATTTTTGGCTACATTTGCCATTTACAGGTTTGAAAGCAATTCTGGGCTTGCGGAATTGTAGCAATTGAATAGCGATTTGCGATTTTAGGGAACGTAACACTTGCGGTCTTGAAAGATTAAAGGCTTAGATGGGTCGGAGTTACGATTTTGACAACCGTACTTGCTTTTCAGCCTGTGGATAGCTAGAGTCCAATTAAATAGCAGTGACTTTTGCGGGCTATGTTACAGGCTTCAGTAATTACGATTTTGACAATTTAATCAGGCCCCTTATATACTTTCACTTAAATTAAATAGAGCTGAATATTAAAGTTAAACATTATAATGGCGAAAAAAACAGCATAAGCTTTAGTGATGTGTATATATCTACTTAAAATTATTTATGTGAGAATCCATAAATTACCTAACAAATCACTTAAATTCAAGGCTCACTAAATATATGAGGGAGAAGAACATTTCACACAGTTACCCACTGCAACATAATTTGGAAATATCTGAGATTATAATGTGATGATAGAAGCAGGGAAGGGAAGGTGGTGCTTGATGTGAAGAAAATGTAATGAATGTGGAGAAGAGTGGTTTTGTAAAAGCGTACAAAATAGTAACATGAGTATGAGACGGTATGGTACATCACAGTGGCAAGAGCAAATAAGTTGATGCAAAGGTTTGGGGTTTGGGTTAACTAAATGAAGTACAATCCATGAATGGTACTCCATTGATTCTGGATTCCTTTATGTAATCTCTATAAGACTGCCACATAATGTTGGCAGCAAAAATGCTTTATCACCTTCTTCCTTTATTGTTATTATTACTCAGAGAGAGCAAATATTTCAATGCTCATGAAGCCACTGGCTACTTATCGAAGGTCTTATCTATGGATATGCTAGTAAGATCCTGGTTATCTAGCTAGTATATAATACCATAATTAAAGGGCAATGGTGTTGTGGTATTTATAGTAAATGATATTTGAAATAGTAAATTTAACTTATTGTCCGAGTATAACGTAAATTCATAGGCAAATATCGCTTTTAAACAAAACAATCAATCAATAACACAATCGAATTCTAAAGTAATAAAAAGTTCTAAACAGTACTATATGATTCACAGATGTCAATAACCCAATTAAGTCTATTGCAATATTTATACGATAAAATGTTAATAAAACAAGAAAAACCTTCTAACTTCTTTATCAACAAAATCTTCTAGGGTAATAGAAAATAACAATAAATTACTATTAATCAATATTTCTTATTTTTGCTGTTTATAATAAACACGAAAATCAATCTTATTAATATAGTAAATCACAATAATATTGTTGGCAGAATATATAATAATACCCCAGTAGACCTATATAAATAATAATGGGGTGATGCTATAATAATAACCATATATTGAATAACAAAAATACTATTGGAACAAAGGAAGATATATCACAATTTGAATAATACCTACAGTAGATATATTGGTGGCTTCTGTGATACAATTGATTTAGTGGAATAAATAAGATAAATGTATCTATTATATCACAGAAGTTTGAAATTAAATCTATACATTACCAGATACCAGTATCAACCCAATTCAACGTAGAGTCAGCCTGGATAATCCCAAATCGATTATTATATAAAAATGAAATATATCAGGAATCAAAAATATGTCCTTCTCTCTTTCTTAATATCTTGCATGTGTGTGAGTCAGCCTCTCTCCTCTTTGTGTGTGTTCCTATCTTTTCTTTCTTCCTTCTCCTCTCTGTCTTGGCCTAGGAATATTTTAAATAGACATTCTTATCTAGATTTCACGGTTATCACATCCTGGAATTATTTATTTCACTATTGTGTTAAGTGGGGATACATGAATATCAAATGCACAGTCAAACAAATATTGACAGTACAAGAGCCCAAATGGTGAATTCTCGTCTCCAATTGAGGTGTTACTATTTCAAGACATTTGGAGGATCAAACGAATATAGTATGAATACTAATGAGTAGCCTTTTGGTAGTTTCACTGTTTACATTCTCGTTACAATGTAGACATTTAGTGAAGCTCAGAAAAATGGAATATGTGTATAAATTTAAAAACTCAAAATAAAAGGATGATGTGCAATACAAGTATAACATAACACATAGATATGAAAAGTTTAAGATATTTCCTAACCCGATGATATCAAACACCATTATATACCGTTAAAATATTAAGAGGATATATTTAATCAGAAATATATAATTAAAATGGTATATGTATATAAGGAGTATACTCATTTATATATTTAATAGGTAAAAACCCTGACAATGGTAGTCCCATATAAGTTATGAGGAAGCATAATTACAGATCCATGGAAAGCCTATTGTGTTTTCAATAACATGAACTGGATAGAAAGCCCAATGATTTTGCAATCCAGAGCTCCACAAGTCTCACTGGCTGTCAGGATAGAGGTCCTATCTCACTTGAAAGGACCACTGCAGTTCCAGAAAAAAAGGCATTTGTTTGTCAAGTATGTTCCAAACTATCAATATTCAGAGCTGCGTAAGCCATGGGCATAAACATTTTTGGGAAAATCAGAATTTTTGAAAACAGTGTTTATGAGACTTATTATTTAACTTCCTCAGTACTGAATCATGGGGTGTTTGTTTTGGCGAGAGAGGTGGGGAATGAAGGAACAGAGAGCATTTGTAGGATTTAAATTGATACCACACCCTTTCTCCCTCACTGGTCCACAAGCAGATATTGTGCATTATTGAACGCAACCATAGCTCTTCAAGACTTGTACTGCATGCCTCTGTGTCAGTGTGCACCTATCTACTGTAACATGTTCTATGTTCAATAGCATGTGAAAAATCTGGGGTTATGGGCAGGGCCGGATTTGTAATTGGGCAACTTAAGCAGATGCCTAACAGTGCTTACCATACAGGGGCGCCTCATTTGTATAGCTGTAATCATGTTTTACAGGGGGTTTTTTTTGCAGGAGGCAGGCAGGAGTGGGCTAAGTCTGTACAAGCATCTAAGCTGATCCAGTGGCTAGGCAGATCAGGTAAGGTTGCATGGAACACAACAGCGCCCCCTGCAGTGAAGGAGGAGGGGAGAGACTGCAGGAAAGTGTACTTGATTTGGATCAGACCACAACAGTCTGAGCTAGATATCTGTTCCTTTCCCAATTAGTGGTGGATGTGCACATCCCAGAGAAATTAGACACAGACACAGTGTTTCTGTATAATAATTCTCAAAGCGCTATATAAAAACATTATTTGATCAAAAGTCACATGATTCCTTTGTCTAGAAATTAATAGCTTTATTGATTGGTTCAAAAATGCTGCAGTCTGTTAGTGTCATAGTGGTCAGTTTAGGGAGGATCAGTTTATTGTTCTAGAAGGCAGGCAGTGCCTGTATCCTTATTTGGTCACGGATGTTTACATCATCAGGCCACTCCCAGATGTAGTTCTGTAGCCATCTTGTTATGACTGGATGTAGTCCATCCTCCATCTTAGGTAACCTCCGACATTACTTATTGTTAGTAATCTTCTTCTCATTTATACATACATAAGTGAGTAAGGAATAAAAAAAATATGGCAGACAAACATAATAACATAAAAAGACATTTTCCTAATTTCCATCCATAACAGTCCCCCCTAAAATGTACTGTTATGTTATTAGTGAGTGTGCAACCTAAGAAAAGCAGCTGTGCTTATGTTAATGCGTGATGAGGGGTAAACTCCCCCCAAAACACTTGGTGTATATCTGTCCCTGAGGATGAGGTGCATGACTGCAAGAAAGCCCTAAGCATCTGTGCTGTGAACGCCCATTCTTCTTTGTACATTTGAGTAGCCATGGCTTACCCACGGCCCCTCCTGCCACTGTCACAGACAAGTCAGACGCCTTTCCCTAGCCCCTTGTATCAGGAACATGTGGGACAAGGGGTTTATGTGGAAACCTCACTCCTAGGTACAATAGACCGTAACCTCTTATGTGACTCCTCACAGTCATCATCACAAAGTTCTTGGTGCACAAAGGTTGGTGTGACTCCAGTAACTGACTTCTTTAAATATGTTCGGACACAGGGGATAATACAACAGGTAACAAATGCAAGAATCATCAGTATTGAAAGAAATACAATGTCAACAATACCCTCTGCCAGTTGTTCATCCACCCAAACCATTTATCCTAATAGTCTGTGGTTCCAGAACTCTCCTTCAATTCTTGTGCCAAGTTGTTTAGTTCTTTAATGGCTAAAGTAATTTTACCGTTTGGACCCGTATTATCAGGTATGTAGGTGCAGCAGTTGCCAGTGTCGGGGAGTATTTTACACTTCCCCTTTTTAGCAAAGATCATGTCTAGTGCCATTCTATTTTGGAAGGCCATGTGTGATGTGGCCTTCAATTGTTCTGCAACTCCTTGCAGAGCATCTCTTGTGTAATCCACAAACCTTTGTTGGTTATAATATATATAATTGATCCAAGCAACATTTTTATTTTCAGTTATGATAGGGATAAGTGATTCAAATCCTGCTGCAACCTGATTTCTAGCTTTCAACTCATCAGGCACCCCCCTTGGGACTCCAATAGATTCTATGTACACATGGGGGTCAAAGCTACCTTGTGGGGGAGAGACCGTTCTTCTGTGTCTAGATGTTATCAATAGGGTGTGTGGTGAGGTATCAGCTTGGATGGGCACTATGTGCACTGGCATTATGACCTTTGCCAGGGTACACTCACCATACCAAATACCCTCTAGCCTTGATCTGAGCTTCATGTCCCCACATATCCAATATATGTCTCCCAATGTTTGTGTCTGCTCTGTAAACTGTGAAGCCAATACAATATATAATGCAGAACCCTTGCTTAAACCTCTTTAGGTTTCTCCCTTGAGGTGTACTCCTTGAGTAGCATGTGTATTTACCTGGGTATATGGTTATACCTTCACCTGGATGTAGATTGTCAGTTATAATGGGATACCTGTTCTCCCATTGTTCAAAATTTAGGTCTTTTAACAATTAGTCTTATTATGTGACTCTACGTTATATTTCACCCATTCCAGCCATAAGTTGAGGTCTGTGAACCCAGTTTCATTTGCTAGGGTTTCTTCATACGTAGTTTCACTGATATCAGTCGTTTGGGGTAATGCCTGAGTGTGATGTACTTGTATTAGTCCTTCTGATATGAGTGGTGCATTTAGATCTCTGAGCATAAATTTGCCAATCCGTCCTTTTGCTTCTTAACCCAGCCACCCATTATGTATGTACCTGCGTCTGTGGGTCTGGGGTTCTTGATAGTCAGAGTAAGTCGCATGTTAGCTCCAGTCTTGCCATTTGGCGAGCATTTGCCTGGCTTTATTAGAGTCATACGTTCAAGTAAAGGGCTTCCACTCAAATATGTTCTATCTAAGGTACTCTGTGGTCTGTAGCCCCAAGCTGTCCCAGTGTTCCATCCTACAGCTTCCCATGACTACAATCTTTTCCCCAAGTCTGGTCTGTAACACATATGTATATAGATGTGCAGGGAGTGTCTTCGTACAAGTTACATTGTTGAGTCACGCTTAGCTGTTGGCAACATACAACATGACAATAATCAAAGGAGAATGTGATCATATGTGTTTTAGATGGATTGTACCAAAATGTAATACCATCGTTCTTCTCACTAATGAATGCAGAAGGTTCTACTTTAGTTAAGAACAGACAGAAAAGGATATGTGTTATGATCATCATGATGTTGGCTGCTATTAGACTGGTGCTGAAACGTTTTTGCAATAAGATGCGTGGATCCAAGTAGGCCGTCCTTCAAGTTTAACTGACGGTGCAGCAATTAGAAGAACTTTAAAGGGACCATTATATCTGGATTCCAGAGGATTCTTTCTCACAAATCTCTTGACCAGGACCCAATCTCCAGGAAGTAGTTGATGAGTACCAGTGTCTACTTCCGGATCTGGAATAGAAGAAAACACTTGTGCTTGTATTTTAGTCAGTGCTTGAGATAAAGCAATCACATAATCAACAAATACATCAGATTTAAATTTCAATTGCTGAGGATAATAACACCCTAATCTAGGAGCAGACCCAAATAGGATCTCGTGAGGGGACAGAGAAAACTTCCCTCCAGGGGTGTACCCCACGCTTAACAGTGCTATAGAAAGACTTTCTGACCATGAGATACCAGTTTCTTGTGCTATTTCAGCTACTGGTTTTAACTTCACCATAACTGGTGAAACACTAAGGTGTGCAACTTTGTTACAATTAAAAAACGTTCTTGTTCTTGTTGGTTCTGTCTCCTCCTGCTCAGAAGACACCATAATGTGTGTAGTCTTCTTATTACCTTGTGAGGACTCAAGCCCTTTTGCTACTAATAACAAAGTCTCTAATGGCAACACCTTGTATTCAGGATGAGATGTTAATAAATCTTTCCTGATGGATTCTCTCAATCCCTCCACAAAGGCTGCTCCCAGCATCTGAGACTTGTGTCTGGAATTATATATCACCACTGACTGTTTTATCCTGTGTAATATCTGACAAATTAATAGCCTGATCTGCTATTTCATCCGTAGCTCATGCTATTAATAACTCACAGAATTCTATATCAGCGTTGCAGACATGCATGCAGGAGTTAACTACATGAGCAGAGACAAGCAGGGGGAGTCGCTCACAGAGAATCTAAAAATAACAGTATATGAGACAGAAATTGACTCTGAGTGACTTTCTGAAAACATCCTAAAGTAACGTTGTGTTTACTTTTTCTTTCGTATACTTCTTGTTCCATAGTAAAGCTTAATGAAACATTGAATGTCTCCTATATCTTCCTTTTAATAAGGATTAATATTGCCAATGAGTAGTGGATACAGGGCACTGATTCCAGCAGAGGTAGTATAGTAGGTGCTGTTTACCTTTAAGATGGGATATAGA
This sequence comes from Discoglossus pictus, assembly GCA_027410445.1. Lineage (NCBI taxonomy): Eukaryota > Metazoa > Chordata > Amphibia > Anura > Alytidae > Discoglossus > Discoglossus pictus. The sequence continues at coordinate 227,100,539 of CM050165.1, read as the reverse complement.
AAAATAAAAAAATTAAAATATAAAATAAAAAAATTAAAAAAAAGATGGGATATAGGGGTGTGTATCCAGTGGGTGCGGTGGGCATCGTCATCGTTTTAAAAGGGGGTTGGTCATAAAGTTATAGTCAACTCCCACTTTTCTAAGTTTGGAGCCATGACAGGGTGGTGGTTGTGTTAAGAGTTTCATGGTTTTTGTTTGTTCCACAAACCACTATCTTGTAGCAACCTTTGGTTCCCACCCAGAACCAGCCACCATTCTTCTGTCTGCAACCTCCCTTCTTCTCATTTTCCCTCAATGATACAGACAGACATATTTTCACATAAAAACTAACACACACAGAGAAGATGGGAGTAGAAAGGGGAGTGGTCTGCTATGCTGACTGTGGGGGTTGGCCAGACCCTGCACATCTTCTCAAAATGCAGACCAGTCACCTCCCTTTCCAAAGGTATAGCATCGAGTAAAGTTACAAACACACAGAAACTTCAGACAAAATATTTCAAAAGAATACATAACCAATTCTCAGAGTCTGCGTCCATGTATATATCTTGAACCATTTACTTTTTAAATCAATCTCCTCCCGGGACACACCTACTTTTACACAAACATTTCTTCACGTACTGTAATTACCCTCAAGCAAATTTAATAACAACAGCATGAAAACATGACAGTTATTTCACTTACTGTACCAACTCTTCACTTACTGTACAAACTCATACGACCTTAAGCATTGGCATAGAAAGAATTCTTTTAACTAATATACGTCCTTAAAAGAGTTAACGAGATGGGAGGGGGGAGTATTTTCTTTCGCTGTGTGTTCTCTGACCTTGATTGTCACAGCTGCAGAAAAATTCAGTCTCACCAACTCCCAAGTACAGGGGAGAAATTCTAAGCTACATTTCTCATTAAAACATGCATCACAACCAGCAATAACAGACCATAGTAATATTTAAACAATTTCTGCAGAAAATTTCTGACTCTTAAGATATTTTAGTCCAGGGTCTCACACCGTCGTGTGCTAAAATTTACACCTTCAGGGCTATTGAATCCGTCCCTGAAGTCTGCATCCCACATACATGCTTTTACACCTTAGGTGTGATAGACGTCTCTCGGGGTTATCACGCTACCAAGGCACGACCATCATGACCCCCGAGAGATACTCGGCTATCCAACATGCATAGACCCTCCTTAGGAAAGGTATGTCAAATGACACCGATCCCCAAAGTACGTGTATGCACGTTTTGTATGTACAGCTGTATCTGGTTTAATGTGCTACTAAGGCACTACCAATCCGTCCCCGGAGTCTGCTGCATGCACACATGTATGTCCTGGACCACAATATCTAAGAAATCACAGTCACTCGACCCACACTCTCAACAGTCATACACAAGTAACAGATATCTATTATCACAGGTTTTTAAAACGGACCTTGAGCAAGCTATGCCATCTGTGCTTTAGATGCCTTTCAATAGCCGAGTGTTAGGCAAAGATAGTGGCTTGCACGGTACTAATCATTGACCTTACCAGACATATTTCATGAAGGCTCCTTCTGCTGTTGAAAGCCACCACTTCGCTCCTTCTCGGCTATTGTCAGGTCATAACTCAAGGCCCCACGTATAGGCCCCAACTGATTTGGATCAGACCACAACAGTCTGAGCTAGATATCTGTTCCTTTCCCAATTAGTGGTGGATGTGCACATCCCAGAGAAATAAGACACAGACACAGTGTTTCTGTATAATAATTCTCAAAGCGCTCTATTTCAAAATGGCAGTGTACAAGTTTATATATAAAAACGTTATCTGATCAAAAGTCACATGATTCCTTTGTCTAGAAATTAATAGCTTTATTGATTGGTTCAAAAATGCTGCAGTCTGTTAGTGTCATAGTGGTCAGTTTAGGGAGGATCAGTTTATTGTTCTAGAAGGCAGGCAGTGCCTGTATCCTTATTTGGTCACGGATGTTTGCATCATCAGGCCACTCCCAGATGTAGTTCTGTAGCCATCTTGTTATGACTGGATGTAGTCCATACTCCCTCTTAGGTAACCTCCGACATTACTTATTGTTAGTAATCTTCTTCTCATTTATACATACATAAGTGAGTAAGGAATAAAAAGAATATGGCAGACAAACATAATAACATAAAAAGACATTTTCCTAATTTCCATCCATAACATACTGGTCCTGCTGGTGCTGACCCTCCTCCCCTGCGCAGCTATAGCTTTCTGCAGTGCAAGGCAGGGCACAGAAGGGGATCACAGAGGAAAGAAGAAGATGCAAAGGGGATTGTGCTGAGAGGCAGCTTCCAGACAGAAAGCAGCAATAATGACATGTTTAATACACTTTTATCGCTCTGGAGACTAAGTATTTAATATATTCAGCACATCATTCCTCCTTCCTCCCTTTCCCCCTTATCCTGCTCCTCCCTTTCCCCCCTTCCCCCCTTCCCTCTTATCCTCCTCCTCACTTTCCCCCTCTCCATTCACCTCTCCCTATTACTATGATCTGATGATCCGTTTCTTATTCTTCCCCTGCAGCATCTCATCTGGCTGTGACTGGGAACGGCATATGTTAATGACGTGACGTGCATTCCGAGTGAGGGGGGAGGTGAATGGAGAGGGGGAAAGTGAGGAGGAGGATAAGGGGGAAGGGGGGAAAGGGAGGAGGAGGATAAAGGGGAAGGGGAGGAGAAGGAGTATAAGGGGAAGCAGGGAAAGGGAGGAGGATAAGGGTGAAGGGAGGAGGAGGTGGACAAGGGCAAAGGGGGAATGGGCAGGAGGAAAAGGGGGAAACGGAGGAGGAGGATAAGGGGGAAAGGGAGGAGGATGAGGAGGAGGATAAAGGGGGAGGGAGGAGGAGGATAAGGGCCAAAGGGAGAAGGATAAGGGAGAAAGAGAGGAGGAGGATAAGAGGGAAAAGGAGGAGGATAAGGGGGGAAAGGGAGGAGGTGAATAAGGGGAAGAGGGAGAAAGGAAGGAGAAGAGGGGGAGGGGTAATAATGCTCTGCGGTGGCTAGGGTGGGGGATGTATATACAGTCAGGTCCATAATTATTGGGACATCGACACAATTCTAATCTTTTTGGCTCTATACACCACCACAATGGATTTGAAATGAAACGAACAAGATGTGCTTTAACTGCAGACTTTCAGCTTTAATTTGAGGGTATTTACATCCAAATCAGGTGAACTGTGTAGGAATTACAACAGTTTGTATATGTGCCCCGCACATTTTAAGGGGCCAAAAGTAATGGGACAATTAGCTGCTCAGCTGTTTCATGGCCAGGTGTGTGTTATTCCCTCATTATCCCATTTACAAAGAGCAGATAGAAGGTCCAGAGTTCATTTCAAGTGTGCTATTTGCATTTGTTGCTAACTCTCAATATGAGATCCAAAGAGCTGTCACTATCAGTGAAGCAAGCCATCATTAGGCTGAAAAAAACAAAACAAACCCATCAGAGAGATAGCAAAAACATTAGGTGTGGCCAAATCAACTGTTTGGAACATCCTTAAAAAGAAAGAACGCACCGGTGAGCTCAGCAACACCAAAAGACCCGGAAGTCCACGGAAAACAACTGTGGTGGATGACCGAAGAATTATTTCCCTGGTGAAGAAAACACCCTTCACAACAGTTGGCCAGATCAAGAACACTCTCCAGGAGCTAGGTGTATGTGTGTCAAAGTCAACAATCAAGAGAAGACTTCACCAGAGTGAATACAGAGGGTTCACCACAAGATGTAAACCATTGGTGAGCCTCAAAAACCGGACTGCCAGATTAGAGTTTGCCAAACAACATCGAAAAAAGCCTTCACAGTTCTGGAACAACATCCTATGGACAGATGAGACTAAGATCAACTTGTACCAGAGTGATGGGAAGAGAAGAGTATGAAGAAGGAAAGGAACTGCTCATGATCCAAAGCACACCACCTCATCAGTGAAGCATGGTGGTGGTAGTGTCATGGCGTGGGCATGTAGGGCAGCCAATGGAACTTTTTCTCTTGTATTTATTGATGATGTGACTGCTGACAAAAGCAGCAGGAGGATTTCTGAAGTGTTTCGGGCAATATTATCTGCTATTATTCAGCCAAATTGGACGGCGCTTCACAGTACAGATGGACAATGACCCGAAGCATACTGCAAAGGCAACCAAAGAGTTTTTTTAAAAGAAATAAGTGGAATGTTATGCAATGGCCAAGTCAATCACCTGACCTGAATCCGATTGAGCATGCATTTCACTTGCTGAAGACAAATCTGAAGGGAAAATGCCCCAAGAACAAGCAGGAACTGAAGACAGTTGCAATAGAGGTCTGGCAGAGCATCACCAGGGATGAAACCCAGCGTCTGGTGATGTCTGTGCGTTCCAGACTTCAGGCAGTAATTGACTGTAAAGGATTTGCAACCAAGTTTTAAAAAGTGAAAGTTTGATTTATGACTGTTAATCTGTCCCATTACTTTTGGTCCCTTAAAACGTGGGAGGAACATATACAAACTGTTGTAATTCCTACACCGTTCACCTGATTTGGATGTAAATACCCTCAAATTAACGCTGAAAGTCTGCAGTTAAAGCACATCTTGTTCGTTTCATTTCAAATCCATTGTTGAGGTGTATAGAGCCAAAAAGTTTAGAATTGTGTCGATGTCCCAATATTTATGGACCAGTACTTGTAGTTGGAAGCCTACATATTCTATATTTCACACTAGATATTTTCTGCATTAAACTTAAATAACTGTTAATAATATTGCTGCAAAAATTGGAAAAGATGGCTTCATATACATGTTACTCTTATTTTAATTGTTGTCTAGAACCTTGTAATATCTTTATTAATTATGATGACAAGATTGCCTTAGAAATAATTGTGTCACAAATGATCAACTATAAGAATTCTGGTGTGCGCGCATTGCGCTGCAGAGCCGTGCATGCGCAGCTTGAGCGGCAGAGGAGGAGGGGGGGGAATACACAGGGGAGAGGGGGGAGGAAGGCACAGGGGAGAAAGGGAGGAAGACACAGGGGAGAGGGGGAGAATGACACAGGGGAGAGGGGGAGGGAGAGGAAGACACAAGGGAGGGGAGAGGGGGATGAAGACACAGGGGAGGGGAGAGGGGGAGAGACACAGTGGAGGGGCAGAGACACAGGGGTTGGGAAGGGGGAGAGACACAGGGGAGTGAATGGGGGAAGAGACACGTGGGATGGGGGAGACACAGGGGAATTTACTAGTTTATATGTATATGCATTTGAAATATATACTTGAATATGTGTACATCTAGATATGATATATAGGTTCAGATAGTGCTGCTGGGTCATAAAATAAATAAAGATAGATAGATTATAGATATCACATCCATAATACAAAAATATATTGCGTGCTGCATGCTCCTTGGGGAGCCTTAGAGTTCACTGCCCAGGGGCTCCAAAAAGTTTATTCCAGCCCTTGGTATGGGGAGAAGTGCACAACCTCCTAATAGTGTGGATCAATTATGTTTATTGTGTAAAGACGAATAAGTAAAATATATTGCAGTCACATTTACAATCCTCATCTTAATGAGGTATACATACAACATATAAATGAATCCACTTCTGTAGTTCTGTGGTTCTTGATCCTGGTGATTCTTGCAGGTGGCTGGAGGCAAATACAAATATAAATCTATATATCAATAGTACCTCTTGGGTGATGCTCTAATACCCCTTTGGTGTCCTGCTGGCAGGGGTCGTGCAAGATCCCCTTTCTCCCACCCACAATTAGAGGGCTGTCAGTGTAGTTAGAGAGCAAAGCCATACACTCCAATCAAAGGCTCCAGTGGACACAGCACCTACGATTGTGCTTTTTAATTGTGTGTGCCATTTCTATCACCTTTATAATTTGTATCATTGATCATTCATTTTATCATTATCATTTTATCATTAGTGATATCATACTAAGTACAGATCACTTTATTTCTATGTGAATGTAATAGCATTTCTTAATATTTGTGGCAAGTGCTATCGTGCATGAGCCTCTGATTAGTGTGTATGCCTTTATAAACCCTTAGGATTGATTATGTGAGTGCAATACATTTTACTTTTTTATCATATAATAAACATAATAGTTCTTCACTGTTAGGAGGTTGTTGGCTTCTTCTCCACATACCCCCTTTTTGCCTGTACAATAATATACATGTTATACATGTTTAGTGTGTTTTGTTTTACGCTTTGCTTATAATCATTGGTTTTATTATTATGATAACAGGTTAATGAGTTTTATAGGGCATTTGTCCCACCTTTTTTTTATTTGCAACTCTATATTTATCTCTGTACACTCTTTGAATCTGCAACACTACAATATGTGTGAATATTTCAAACTGGCACGCAGTTATTTGAAAGGTGAATTTTATCAATTGATATTTTAGTGATGTTTTATATTATGTATTAAAATTACTTTTCCATTTTTGCCAAGGATTGTGATATTGGACAAGGGAGTTGAAATAGGGAAACAAGGCTGGACAGAGAGTCCAAGCTCATTGGGCAAGAGGTGATCAACCATTGACAAAAGCTTCCCTCAAAATGTTTCTTTCTTAGCATGTGTGGAAACATAAGAAGATAGAATGTGGAAGAAGTCACTGGTAGGGTTTAGGCCACCAAGTTCTCAGGGACCTGTGACCAGAACATGCCTTTTTGGTAAACAATACAAGACAGACATTTCAAGTAAAGTCCTGACAATATGGTGTCACAAGGCACACAAAATACAGAGCATAAGGCAAGTAAATATGGTTATGGCAAGCAGGGCTCAGTAGAAAGGCAGAAGATGCTCATGGACAAGAAAACGTTCAAGCATAGGAGATTGGTTAGAAAACAAAACACCTGTATTTAAAGCTTAACACTATAATCTGCTAATTGGCAAGGATCATTCCTGGTGAATAAATGTGCCAAGTTGATCTTAAGGACGACTTGACATCTGTAGCTAGCATTGCAGACGATAGCCACATGCCATCCATAATGATAAGCAGAGATATAACATCTGTTGTGATATATTCTGCTTTACAATTATTGCTTTACAAATAGAGAAATGTAATTTAGTAAAATAATGATTATCTACAGTTTCAGTAATGTAATTTTATGGACATAAGTTTTGGTATTACTATTATTAAATCATGTTCATACACTGCTAAGCAGTTTATTAAAGATGGGAGCAATCCTGATTAAATATGGGGGGAACCAAAATAAAATAAATAAAACAATTATACTGCAATTTTACTTTAAAAAGCTATGAAATATCACAATTACTCCACTATAGTACATTGAGCTGAAGCCCAATGCTAAAACTGTAAGAAAGAAACCCAACAATTAAACAACTAGATTTAACCATCCTAAGAATTTTGTTTTTAAGAGTAAAATCGAATAATGCTAACTGTGACTTTTTACCCTTTGGCGACACACTTTAAAGATATAAACTGTGTATAATTCATGAAAAGCAAGTATCTTTCCTTCAAGTGAAAAAAATTGACTTTAATTATATATGAAACACAAGCAGCAGCATTGTAAAATATAGCAGCTGAAGTTAGGCCACAGAGGCATCTCACGTCACCGACTAACACTGAGTATATTTATTCTCCCGTAAGAGCATGAAGTCTTTTCTACATTATTTTTTCATGATAATCCATCCCTTTCTATCTGAAAACATTTTTCCATATTTTTTGTTTTGTTTCCTTGTGCTTTTTGTTGAATGTGATGTTTATTTGGGTTAAAAGCCAAGCTCAGATATTTTCTTTACCTCTGTGTGACCTTTGTCAGAGTCCTAGAGCTGAGCCGCATACTCTTAGTCAGTGGCATATCCTGCCTGTTTTATTCTATGTTCTTTGCTGCATTTAATAGCAGTGCTATAACAATACAGCATTAAGTTCTTAGGTATAGTGTAAGGAATATTCAGCAACACTTAATTTAAAAATAGCATAGTTAAATATACTGTGCCATACACATTTTAATCAACCTACCTGATCATATCTGAGAACCTTTGAGTATATACACAAAAGTCTTGGGAAATAATAGGTTATAGACTATTCTTCAAGCAAAAGGAACAAATATTAAAATAATTACACTCTTGTAAATTCATCTGTGTGAGACAAAACGTTCTGAGCTTTCCACTTGAAGTGATAATTATTTCCTGATGACTCTTGAACAGTATAAAATTACTGAGAAGAAATTTAAAGGAAAACCACAGATCAAATATGTTTGTTAAACTAAATAATCAATGTGGCATTATCAAAATGGTGAGTTCAAAAGAGCAGGTCTACTGAATATGGACGTTGCCATAAGATATATGCACAGAGCCAGTGTTTTCTTTTTGATTCAAAATGTATGTTGGTTTTGCTTTAAATTTCTCATAGTATTTTAGGTTTTGTCTTAATTTAGTTTAATGTAGGAAAATGCAACTTAAAAGTGCATTCTTCCAAAACAAAATCTTACTAGGACAATGTATTAAAAAGTTTTAGCTCTGAATTAGTTGTGCATTAGTTACAAACTATGCAATATGCATATGTACATCAGTATTTCATCATGTTGTACTATATTTTTGTCAACTTAATTTTACAGTAGATATGAGTATATAATGTAAATATATGTTCTCTACCACCAATAATATTTGCATCAAATTCTTCATAACTAAAAAGTATAAAGATGAAAAATGATGCAAACTTCTCCAATTAATTACACCACTAAGAGCAGTAATACATATATGTAAGTGCAGTGTAAAATATTTCTTTTTTTAATGCAGTGTAAATGAGACATTTTTTGCAGGTGTCAGAGCATAATAAAGTGATTTAAATCTGTAACGGCTTTGAGACTCCTATCTCTGTCAGCCAATGAGCCGTAAGAAAGATATATAAGTGCAGTGTAAAACGTAAATGTTTGTTAGTGCAGTGGAAAGAATTTTTTTTATTTACCAATTAATAATTATTACATTTATGTCAGTAATAATTAATTAATGAGAGAATGAATAAATGTTTGAGAAAGTGTGAAGCATTTATGTATTCATAAAGTAAGGGCAGTGTAAAATATGATATTTAGCCTATTTTTATTTGTATTTTTATATTTTTTTTTTAATAATAGTTAATTAATTAATTAATAAATTGATATACTTGACCTATTTATAATTAATATGCAGCAATCAATATCCTAAAGAGTGAAAACAATCTCTTTGGATTTTCCTGCAGCAGAAAATGTACATATAAGATGGCGGGTTTTTTCTATGTGTTACTTGGCTCGCAAACATTTCCCGTCCATTGTAATGGTATATTTTGTATCTCCTACATTCCTGGCTAACTCGTACGAGCCTGGCGGTGCTTTGCGCGCTTCGGTCTCCTTTAGCCTCGTTTTCATTTTTTCCTCTCCCCACTTTTTTTTCTTGCTGAAACACTGCAAATTCTGCTTAAATTGGCTTGCAACCTCACTCCCAGGCGTCCTGGCGTTCCCCCGTGCTGTGTGTGAGTGTGTTTTGATTTTATTTATTTTTCTCTTGTTTTTCGTGTTTTTTCATTTCCATGATTCGGCCGTTATGTTTGTATATTTGCAAGGTCGTTTTCTTTTTTCCCCAAGATTCCAAGGTCTGAATTTTTTTTTCTAAGTCGCGAGGTTTGCAGGAGCACCTTCAGCGCTCATTTTGCCTAAGTCCCACGTTTTTCAATGCCTTAACGTCTTAACTATACAAGAAACAGATAAAAAGTTTTGATTTGTTAACAAACACACTGTAGCTTGTCTATCGGTTGTTCCATGATTAATAACATACGCCGAAACTGTGTGGTGAAGGCTCCATGAAAACAAAGATTTATAGTAATTTTCCCTAAACTCAGATATACAGGAAGCAGGAACACAAAACTGGTATTTTAGGTATTTCCATCATTAGTTTCTCTGCACAGATATATTATTTAATGGTTAACTTTTTTTTCTTATGCTTACTGCATGCATCTGTTGCAGTGAGTCTGTCTGGGGGCAGCCAGTGACACATGTAAACAGAGATTTGATTTATCAACACATTTATTAGCACAAATTTTAAAAATTCAAAAAGTATTTCAACATGCTTCTATGGAATCTTTACAGTGGAGTGCTCCAAGTTGTGCTGAATTAAGTGAATATAACTGTATATTCATATTTTCCTAGCTTGGCCTTTTCTTTTGCATTTTTTCTTCTAGCTTTTGGTCTCTATTGTCCTTTTCTTGTAAAAAATATATTTAATTTTTATAATTACAGTATATTTTGTTTTTAGAGTGGCAGCTTAGGGAAATAATTCAGAGACAAAAGTAGATAACAACTGTAGTTTCAATTAGCACCATAATTCACTGATTAATATAAACAATGTGAATTATGGCATACTATAATTTTAATAGATGATAATTAAAATGAGTCCATTAACTTTGTGAGTCATTTTGCCTTGACAGTCACAGATGTCTTTACTTATTCAGTAAAGATGCAAGTAACATATAAAGGTCAGTGTACACCTTTAGGCTGTTGTTAACTGTTCTACAATGACCTTTATATAACTGGCATGTTTACTTAAATACAAATGCATTTTTACTCTGGGCACATGTTTATTTATTTGACCTCTTAAAAGTTTGGCAATTTGTATGAAATATTTTCCAATTGTATAGGTACTAAACCCAAATGTAGTATAACAAGATGCCCAGTATACTCTTAATAGGAATTGTGTTGAATATCTGGAGTTGTAATCAAACTTAAAAACAGAAATACCATTGGAAAACTACAGTGGATATAAAAAGTCTACACATCCCTGTTAAAATGTCAGGTTTCTGTACTGTAAAAAAAAGGAAGACAAAGATAAATAATTTCAGAACTTTTTCCACCTTTTATGTGACCTATAAACTGTACAACTCAACTGAAAAACAAACTGAAATCTTTTAGGTGGAGGGAAGAAAAATAAAAAGAAACATAATGTGGTTGCTTATGTCTGCACACCCTCTTATAACTTTCCAGATCGTGTTAAATAGGAGTCAGCATACACCTGCCATCATTTAAAGTGCCTCTGATTAACCCCAAATAAAGTTCAGCTGCTCTAGTTGGTCTTTCCTAAAATGTTCTTAGTCGCATCCCACAGCAAAAGCCATGGTCCACAGAGAGCTTCCAAAGCATCAGAGGGATCTCATTGTTAAAAGGTATCAGTCAGGAGAAGGGTACAAAGAATTTCCAAGGCATTAGATATACCATGGAACACAGTGAAGACAGTCATCATCAAGTGGAGAAAATATGACACAATAGTAACATTACCAAGAACTGGAGCTCCCTCCAAAATTGATGAAAAGACGAGAAGAAAACTGGTCTGGGAGGCTACCAAGAGACCTACAGCAACATTAAAGGAGCTGCAGGAATATCTGGCAAGTACTGGCTGTGTGGTAAATGTGACAACAATCTCCCGTATTCTTCATATACAGTATTTGGGCTATGGGGTAGAGTGGCAAGACGAAAGCCTTTTTTTTACGAAGAAAAAAATCCAAGCCAGGCTACATTTTGCAAAAACACATCTGAAGTCTACCAAAAGCATGTTGGAAAAGGTGTTATGGTCTGATGAAACCAAGGTTGAACTTTTTGGCCATAATTCAAAAAGATATGTTTGGCGCAAAAACAACACTGCACATCACCAAAAGAACACCATACCCACAGTGAAGCATGGTGGTGGCAGCATCATGCTTAGGGGCTGTTTTTCTTCAACTGGAACTGGGGCCTTAGTTAAGATAGAGGGAATTATGAACAGTTCCAAATACCAGTCAATATTGGCACAAAACCTTCAGGCTTCTGCTACAAAGCTGAACATGAAGAGGAACTTCATCTTTCAGCATGACAACGACCCAAAGCATACATCCAAATCAACAAAGGAATGGCTTCACCAGAAGAAGATTAAAGTTTTGGAATGGCCCAGCCAGAGCCCAGACCTGAATCCAATTGAAAATCTGTAGGTTGATCTGAAGAGGGCTGTGCACAGGAGATGCCCTCACAATCTGACAGACTTGGAGTGTTTTTGCAAAGAAGAGTGGGCAAATCTTGCCAAGTCAATATATGCCATGCTGATAGACTCATACCCAAAAAGACTGAGTGCTGTAATAAAATCAAAAGGTGCTTTTATTTTTATAGTTTTTCTTCCCTCTACCTAAAAGATTTCAGTTTGTTTTTCAATTGAGTTGTACAGTTTATAGGTCACATTAAAGGTGGAAAAAGTTCTGAAATTATTTATCTTTGTCTCATTTTTTTACAGCACAGAAACCTGATATTGTGTGTGTAGACTTTTTATATCCTCTGTACAACCACACATTTATTGAAGCATTTGGTTATTATTATTAGTTAACATTTTAATAAAACTATTCTTTTTAATTATACTTCACTATTGGTCATCCGAGGTGCTCATTCTGTACTGGTTAATTGTTTTACAGGATTAGAGAACATCTTCACAGATTGACATATACTGTATGTGAAAGGCCAGAGATGTCCGAAGATGACTGTGTCCTTTTTGTTGTTTTTTGGACTGATTTCTGGATTAGACTTGGACCATGAACCCTGCCATTCTTTACTCACCATCTCTGCTTAATTTTGACCTTGACTTTTTCTGCCACTAGTCCCTGACATTCTGTCTGATGCAATTCATGTCTCCAGCCCATAGTGTCTTCTTGTTACGATATTGCCATCTTCACCTGGGTACTAGTGTGAGGCATGGTTTGGTATCTGCTACCTCTGACTTGTGGGTCCACAATTTGTTTGCAAACACCAGCAGTTATAATAAGCTATTTTTATAATCAGTATTGGGCATACAATGTTGAAGAGACAACAGATAGATAAATATGCACTCATTAAATCAGGAATTGGAAATGTAAGGCAACCAACATACTGAAAGAGTTGGCGTGGTACAAAAACAGCATACTAATAAAATATTTTTACAAATTAGCCCAGAGGTAAAAAAGGATATAATTTAGAGTCTTAAACCTAACATGATTAGATAAATTCTAGGAATAGTTTTCATTTTCATGTTGACCCATTACATATCACATGAATACATAAAAAGATGTCTGCAATTAATAGTAATTATTATTCATTTTAAAATATTTTTATAATTTTGATTTTAAGCACCATAGTCTCAAATTAATTTACTGGATAAGCAAATACACTGATTAACTAAACGATAATGAAGATTATTTCTATCAATAATTTTGCAATTTGAAGATATAAAGATAAGCAGTTTGTGTTATTATTATGTTAGTATTCATGAACCTATACCGGAAAAGGAGAGGCAATGTATTGTGCATACACTTTCCCTGGGCGAGTGGGTCATGCAGCCCAGGTCGCCCACCCCTCATCTGGAAACATGGGGGCCCAGCACTTCACGCTAAACTCCATGAGCTCTTTGTTTGCTGCTGGCGCCAAGGCAAACTGCCATAAGACCTTTGTGACATAATCATCATCACTCTGTACAAGAAGAAGGGAGAAAAGCCAGACTGCTCCAATTACCTGGGGATAACTCTGCTCTCCGTCGCAGGGAATATCCTCGCAAGAGTCCTCTAAATACTCCGATTCTGCACAGATGGCAGTCTGTTCAACCTGAGGCGACTAATGGCCCACACCAAGACAGTGGAACGACTCATTCGAGAGCTACTCTTCGCTGACGATGCTGCCCTTGTTTCACATACTGCAACAGGTTTGCCGTAAATGACATCTTGCTTCGCCGAGGCTGCCCAGCTATTCGGTCAAGAAGTCAGTTTGAAGAAGACTGAAGTTCTCCACCAACCCGCACCTCAGGAAGATTACTGTCCTCCACGCATCACTATTGAAAGCAGTCCAACAGTTTACCTACCTGGGTTACATCATCTCCTCGGATGCAAAGGTTGACAAGGAAATTGACAACAGACTGGCAAAGGCAAATGGTGCATTCGGCAAGTTATATAAAAGAGTTTGCAAAAACAAGCATCTGGACAAGTGCACAAAGGTCAACATGTACAGAGCTGTTGTGCTGTACACCCTTCTGTACGGTTCTGAGTCTTGGGTTACCTACCACCACCACCTACGACTTATTGAGCGCTTTAATCAACGCTGCCTCCACTCCATCCTCAACATTCACTGGAATGACCACATACCCAACATTGATGTCCTAGAACAGGCAGGAGTCACCGGCATTGAGGCCTTACTGTTGAAGAAGCAGTTACGCTGGGCAGGACATATCTCTAGGATGGAGGATGATCGACTTCCAAAGATTGTGCTATATGGTGAGCTCACCACTGGCAATCGTAACAGAGGAGGACAAAAAGAAGAGGTACAAGGACTCACTGAAATAGTCCTTTGATGTCATATTGACCATCGTTGATGGTCCGCTTTAGCTTCAGAAGTACCATTCAGCTGGCTGTCTCCTCTTTCAAGACCACACGCAAGACTGCTCTTGAGGGCAAGTGGAAACATGGTGTCACTACAGCACCCAACCAAGAACAACCCTTACTGTGCAACCACTGTGGTTGAGTCTGCCTGTCCCACATTGGCCTCAACCACCTAAGAGCCCATAGATGTGGACACCCTTTTTAAATCTTTGTTCGCGAAGCCAAGCCTATATATTCACACACCACAACATTGAGATGGAGACAATGTATATGCATCTATAGTTATTGATATAAAATGCTTATGATTATATAACTTAAAAGGTAGAATATTTTAATTATCAAAAAGGTAATGATTGTGTGCCTCCATCCCTGTAGTATTCTTAACTCCACATCCACAGCATGCTGCTTTTTTTGCTGGGTGAAGCATTGCATGACTGGAACATACAAAGATGAAGTCATCCATATAAGAATGAAGAACAAAGTGCTGAGATGCATTTAGGGTATGTGCTCAAAACTGCTGTTATATGTTTATTGCAGTATTTTGAGATAGTCTGTTACGTGCCAAGGATTTGGGGACCACATGCACCTCAATTTCTCTAGGCCGTACCTTTTGCGTTTAATATCTTAAAGCCCAGCAAACAGTTCAGATCTGATCATCATTTCTGAAGAGGCAGGCACCATCAGACCCCTTTCCTTGGGATCTAAGAAGCAGACAACATGTACCCTTGATTAGTATAAACTGACTCACTTTTCCTTTAGATCTATTTACAGATATCACAAAACACCCTCACCCAGGTCTATAGCCAAACCCATGTCTCTAATTGCTAGCTCTCCTTTTACAGAGGGCCATAAACTAACCTCCCCCTTTATGGTGCCAAAATCATGACACAGCCCCATTACCGGTTTTCACTAAGATCATATTATTCAAAAGCAGCTCAAGGGACTGAAATAACTTAGTTTACTGTTTAGGTTTTAATATCGTGACTGCAATTGCACCACAATCAGAGTGGAACACAATGTCAGAATCCAGAGGTGAGGGGACTAGGTGCACCCCAAAGCCTTACTGCTTTCAGCTCACCTTGGGATCTTGGGAAATCTCAGAGCCAAGCTTGTTTCTCCATGTATCAGGAACAGAGATCCGTATGCATATACAACAGGAGCAGATGTAGGTCCCTTTAGCATGAGACCTAGCAGTCGAAGAATCAGGATAACAACAGTTCAAGCCTTCCCTCAAGAATGACAGTATACTGTAGTTATGTACAATCAAACTGAGCAACTGATTTATTGGTTGCAGTACAGGATATTTATACAAAACATTACCCAATCAAAACAAGACACAATCCATGATGTCATTCCCCCTGATAACCCCCAGCTGACCAGGACCCATGCTGACTACTATCTGTAATGCTTCCTTTGTTCTCAGTTTTCCTGGGGGTCTTCAGTCAGAACAATGGTGGTGACACATTTTCTGACTGCACATGTGGCTCTTTTCCTTAATTGACCACACATTGTTTTCTGGCATCTGCTAGCCCCTCCTCTAGTCTTAGTGGATCCCTTAACCTGAATACCTTGTAAATTGTGACCCCTTAATATTATGCTTTATTAAAATCCCTGAGAAAAACCCAACATTGTAACATTAAACATAACTGGGTACTATTCATACACCAATTATTACATACTAAAAAGACTAATAAATATTTGCACAGTTATATACCAATAACTACAGACTAATACATTTCAAATACATAACAGGGAAAAGGGTAATGTTTTGTATATGGGTGTCATATTCCACCTACCCAGGTGGGTAGGTCACCTTCCTGGATCAAGGGAAAACACTTGCACAGTTAACCCATATCAGTCCAGGATCCATCACAATTCACTAGTCCCAAAAGTCTTATGGCCCCTGGGTGTTACAACTACCGTCCATGGCAATTAACATGGGGAAATATTTCCCATAAACTTTCTGTGCAATAGTTCTGGTTAAGTTTAAACTGTCCCCCCTGTCTGAAAGGGCTGTAAGCTGGTCAGAGCTTTTAAAAAGTGGGGTTCACAAAGGTTCTCCCTGTCCACTGGAGAAGGAACAGGGAACCCACTCCAGTATATCTGCCATGAATACCAACTGGATCTGTATGGTGTGTTGCGGTCTATGAGGTCATGGAGAGTCGGGCAGGACTGTACAACACACACACAAGTAGCAGCTTGGGATATAACCTTAAATTAGAAATCAGTCACAGATAACTGATACATAAACGTAAATTAGAAATCTAATTTGATGACATACTGTAACGTGCTTTGTACAAGATATTTTATATTATAATAAAGACAGTATCTAACAATAATGAAAATATAGAGAAATCTTTAAAATGTTAATTAATATTTGTCATTTATTTCACATTATTCAATGTGTTATTTTTCCATTTCCCAAACATATGTTAACCGAGTTTTGGTCATGAACTAGAAAATGTGTAACAATACATTCTTTCAAAAGCAAGTAAAAATATCCAAACCACAATATTTCTTTCTAAGCTTTTATTTCCAGTGATAATATCTACAATACATATATGAAAAATTGGCACACAGTTTCAAACACAGAGGAATCTGATACACCTACATATTAAGAATGTGATAACTCTAAGTGCTCTGCCATTTGCTCACCAATTGATTTTATCTTTGAGATATATAATACTGTCAAGGAGTTATCATATAGATTGTATCACATTTAAGCTTTGTTAGATCCTTAGCAATGAGGTTACACAATGAAATATGAACAGGCAATACCCGTTGCAGATTCCACATTGCAATTTGAAAATGTTAGATGCCCATCTCACCCCATCTCTAAATCATATTCACAAACATCACTCCACTCCGAATGAATAGAAAGCATATTTTATGAAGTGGATGCTTGCTGGAAATTCGGCCAATTGAATAGGGCTCTATATAAGCACAGAGCATATTTTTTTACAGAAGTTTTTAGTTAGTAAAGACCTTGCTTTTGGATAGAAGTTCATTAACTAAAAACTTCTGTAAATGAAGCCAGCAACTTGAGCCAAAAGTGTGTCCCCTGGAATGTACGAGATCAACTGGAGAGGAAATGGAGAAAGAGAATGATGTGATTGCAAATTGGGTATGTCCATAATAGCTGGCCTATCCATTCAAAAGAGGGACATTTGGAGTTCTGGTCGTACAATTGGAGTAACCCCAGCAAAACTGGGACAGTTGAGAGGTGTGGACCTAGGAAATGAGAGTAGTGTATAAAAACCTTCTTCCCTTGACTACTGAGCTACACATTTTCAGATAAGAAGTTTGTGATGAAAAAAATGCTTCAGATGGTAATGTTATAAAGAAATATCTTATATGAAACTTAACTTTAAATGTAGACAAACTCATACAATCTCTTCTATGTCTTATTGGCAAAGGATTTGGAATTATATCTTCCTACTCTGGATGCTCTGGTTTTTGGCTGCAATTATTCCCGAACTGAAGCATTCTAGCGGGATTTACATATTCAATATATTGCAATATGTTGGCTGCATCTGGTGATTTTTACCCTAATGAAGCACCGAGGACAAGAGTGATGCAGATATAAGTCCTGAGACTAGCTCAGTTCTCAAATGATCACAACAAAGCTAAAAATGTATTCAGATTTTAATAGCACAAGACATTGTGAAACAATAATAGCACTACAGTAATTCATATTTATTTATAATCCATCTAAATAAAGCTACACCTGTGTTTGAATAATCTAGGTTAAAAAAATTGTATTATAAGCAAAAACCTATATAGAGTTGGGAATGCAGTATTTCATGCCTTGGCTAGTTGTGTTGCCAGGTCATATTTGAACAAGTAGTATTGCATTATGTGTTTTTCAAATGTTTTGTGGTTTGTCAGCAGTAAGATTAACTCACCAATGTTTTGTTTCTATGTTATCATCACTTCAATCAACCATATCACATACCGCTGATGATTGTTTTTGTTGATCCCTGGAATAAAACTGTGAAAATATCTAAGTCATGAACCCATAAATTTTAGTATACGATTCTTACCATTAAGCCAAGAAAGAACAAAGATGTCTCTGTACTGAGCATCAAAACAGGAATGTATGGCATTTTATTTGACGCAAGAAAGCCAAGTGTATCACATGTATGTGCCTGTATGTACAACTTTTTTTATGTTATAGAAAAACAGCAATTATGCTATTTTAATCAAGTACATTGGTGGAAAAAGGAATGTGTGTACAGATATACACAATGAAGCAATGTCCATGGGGGTCAAATCCTAAACATTATGGGCCATATTCAATTGAGGTTTCGGCGATCCAGTTGCCCGTGAGGTCGCAAGTTAATTTGCTATTCAATTGGCGTCTTTTTGCGGCCTCCAAACAGGTTAAGTGTTACGGCTTTGAAAATATTAAGGTTGGTTAAACCTGTAACTTACAGCCTCCAGAAGCCTTTGATCTTTCACTTTTGCAAGAGTTACGATGGCTAAAATCACAAATCGCAATTCAATTGCTCAATTTCCCCAAGCCCGCAAATGTTTTCACACCCGTAAATGGCAAATGAAGGAGAAAATCATACGAGTGCTAGAGAGGACCCGCAAGCGAGCTAAATACATATTTTTAGCACTGTAAATGCAAATAAAAAATCAATACTGCACCGTAAATAACGGGGAAAGTGATGATAGACATTAGAAGTAATTGCACAACAGTCTCAAGCCCGCAAATCGGCAGGAATTTTTATTTATATGTTAATTTATTTATGTTTCATTTTGGGGTTAGATCGATCTCGGGTAATACATATCAGGCCACCCATATGGACTAGAGCAGTATTGGCATTCATTTTCATAATTCTTTATTTTGCAGGTTTGCGAGTCTGATCACATATCGGACCCCCAAACCTAATTGATTGACATGTAACCTCCATGTTTTACTGCCGTAATAATGACGAGATGGGAGGTTACAGGCTTGCTTAATTGATCATGTTCCCTCCCTGAACTGCTATGAACCAGTGCATGGTTTACATTTCGGCTTTGGGCCAGTAACTTGCGAGCTTGAGCAATTGAAAAGCATCACAATAAGAGACAGACGGAAGCCCGCAACAAACCTGGAAACATTCAGTCGTCTGCGGAATTGGAATTGAATATGTGTAAATTGTAAGGGAGCACTATCCTTGGTAATCTCTCACTTCCACAATTCTGAGATCTAATGATACATGTTGAGAATTTTTTTTTTTTAACTTGATCAATAACCCTAGCTTGGAGTAGCTAGAATCACAGATCCAAGTCAATATCCAAGTAAATAATAAAACATGTCTATTGGGCAGAAGTTTTCATATAGGGCAGACTCAAACCAATTCTGGGACCTTAGATTGTGCATGCTTATAAGTTACAAATACAGGAACATGGAACAGCTACTATGGTTCTTGAAATGACTAGTTAAAATATATAGTGTGGTTAAAGTCAAACTACAGAGATACTATAATCCTGAAATATCAGTACTATGCTACTCTATATATCAAAAACGTAATGAAACAGAAGTGAAAGTAGGCTGTAAAGTAAAGGTAGAATATGAGTATTTTAATTATCCTATTATCCTTTTATTAAACCTGAGGAGCAAGTTACTCTTATGCACGTAATGATGCACTTATTAAGTTAGCTAACCACTTCAACTAAAGGCATAAAACCAGCCCTTTACAGTAGTACTTCATGTATAGGCAATCTGTAATGGAAAAGTATGGTGCTAACAATTCCTTTATTCAAATGTGTACCTTTTAAAACAGTTTTGGCTTTTCTCTCTGATGTCTTTTGTGACTTTGAAACAGCTCCATAAAATACAGATAGTAACCCCAAAGAAAATGCATAAAAGAAAAATACTTGTTCAAAAACACTTTACATCCATATTCTGCCAATCATATAACAAGATTAAACTAGGGTTCTTAATGTAGTGTTGTGATGAGTTCAGGATTCTTACACTAGAGCTGATAGAAAGGTGTCATGAGGTTTCTGGAAAAAAATGCCCTGTTCTCATATTGCCTTAGATGCCATATTAATAGAGGGCTGCTGAAATTTGCCTCTTACTCGCAATTCTATATTTGCATGATATGACCTAAATTTCAAGAATAACTCTTTAGTAGAGAAGAGGGGAAGAATCACATCACCTCATGGCATCACATGTCTCAGTTGTGTGGAAGTTAACACAAGTGTTTTTCATCAATAACTATACTTCCATACCAGGGTATCCCTACTTCAAACTGAATATCTATTCTTGAGTAGAGTCCTGGGTTGGTAAATGTGAAGCAGACAAAACAGAAATAAAAATTGTCACACAATTTAACACAACTTAATATAATTTAGACCATATTAAATAATGTTTTTCATTTTTTTTTATATTTTGCCACTTATCTACTTTTTAACAATATTTTACATATTGTACTACAGTATAGTGGTTGGAAGTTGTATCCTAATTGACAGAATACTAATTGTAAAAAGTAACAAACTTATTGTTTGAGCGTCCAAAAATGTAGTATGGTCTATAATTAAATCGTTGTTCTCGAAAATGATTTTCATACACATTTTTTTTACAAAATAAACACTAGATTCTCTCACAGGAAGAGGATACAGTATTACATTAGTTATGATAACAGTGAGATTAATACTGTCAGGAATTAATATCCGTGCTCCATGTAGGCAAGTGAACTTAGATGCTGTTCCTGATAAGAAGAGCTGTAATCGTTACATTCCCATTGTGATGCAGCTAGCAATGTAGCGTGTTTAAATGTTCACTCATAAATTCAGCATGAATTATTCAGGTTGCGTACATTGCTCTGAAATATTTTTGGTAAATTTCATTGCGCAACTGAACATTTTTTGATGATGGAATACTTCCTTAGTCAACTGGAAGCAAATTAGGAAGCATGTGGGAGGTATATTTGTTTTAATGCTGGTATTTCAAATCCCTAGTGTCAGCCACAATCCCTCAACATACCAGCTTTCATCTTCATTCACTAAAGCATACAAACGCTTTAAAGAGTGAACGCTTTAGTGACTCTGAGTGTTTATACTGTGGTTAAAATGAAAGAATTATGCAATTTAGTAGCAAACAGCACATACACACAGATATGTTAGCATATGCAAGTCGCTGTTTGCATGCGGTCAAGGCACGTCATTTTGCAGATACTAATCTGTTTTGTATTTTTCACAATATCATACTGGACAAACACAAAGCATATGCAATTTATCTGTATCTACACTAAGATCCTGATATTAGACTGATAAAGAATCCTCATGGATATAACCAACCCTTACCATATACAGTCTTAATAGCAATGCACACCATTATATGTCTTTTCACATCTCAAAATACTCCTCCAACTACACCCTTCATTCTATGAATGACCTGCTTCTTTCCTCCTCTCTTCAAAATGTTTTTTTCAACTATCTTCTTGCTTCAAACTTCTTAAAAACTCAATAAAGAGTTTCTGTTTAATAAAGTTTATCACATTTAGTATTAACAAACCCAATGCAAATACCTACCAAATTCATCACCCACAACTTATAAAACACTTTGATCACTTTGGTCATGATGCATCTGTCACCCTCCTATCTCACATAACTATAACCATGGGGTTCCACAAGGACCCCTGGCAACTAACATTAACACCATACCACGACGGTCTCTATGGACCCCGTGGTATACATACTGTAACTATAACCATGTGGGTCCTCGTGGCAATTTAGACCCCCGTGGTGGTAAGAAGGAACCCCCATTGTACTGACGCAAAGATTATGTGCTATGAAGTTTCATGAGGACCCTATGGTTATAGTTATGTATACCATGAATGCCAATTGAGGACACCAATGGTGTGGGGTAATCCAGAAAGCTCATAGAAGGTATCGGGAATGAAAGGGGAATCCCGGGGGATCCCAGGGCTCATAGTAGGTAGCAAGTATTGAGGGGAGATCCCTGGGACCCTTGACTTATGGGGCTAATGGTATTTACCAATATGTCAAATCAGACACAATTAAGGTATTAGCTTGTGCATAGCGATGTATTTGATGCATCCATGCTAATTGAAGGCATTTTGTTGTGCCTTTACAGGCATCTGGACGTTCCTATAGGCTTTTTTAACATTTGAGTTATTTGAAAAGACTTCAAGACTCATATCTTCTAGATTGTAAGATTTCAGAGGGACCTCTACATACCTTCTAATTTATTTTACAATTGTAATTTGCCTGTCATAACCATCCTACTTTAGCGCATATATGTAAATAGCTCTTTGTAAAATGCTGGCATTTTATTAATAAATAATAATAATATGCTACATATTGCTTATGTCTTAGACAATATATAGTGTATATCTGCTATATGAATTGTAGATAACCTAGATATGTCTGTGGAGGTCTGCCATAAGAATGTCACTTAGTCATGTTTTTTACCAAAGGGCAAAAAATGTTAATAGTTAATTGTCCAAAGAACTCAGAATTCAGAACTAACAGTGAGACACCATTCTGTATATCTTGACATATCGAAATTTACTCATGTCCTACTGACTTACATTCTTTGCCAGTCAGATATATTATTATATCTGTGTCTGACACTTATTAGCATCTATTTTTATAGATCTGCTTGGCCTAATAATGCCAGGCCACGTATATTCTTCTTGTAAAGTATAAGATACAGTGGATATAAAAAGTCTACACACCCCTGTTGTCAGGTTTCTGTGCTGTAAAAAAAATTAGACAAAGATAAATCATTTCAGAACTTTTTCAACCTTTAATGTGACCTATAAACTGTACAACTCAATTGAAAAACAAACTGAAATATTTTAGGTTGAGGCAAGAAAAATAAATAAAAAATAATGTGGTTGCATAAGTCTGCACACCATCTTCAGAATTAAGCAATCACAATCCAAATCATGTTAAATATGAGTCAGCATACACCTGCCATCATTTAAAGTGCCTCAAATAAAGTTCAGCTGCTCTAGTTGGTCTTTCCTGAAATTTTCTTAGTTGCATTCCACAGCAAAGGCCATGGTCCAAAGAGAGCTTCCAAAGCATCAGAGGGATCTCATTGTTAAAAGGTATCAGTCAGGAGAAGGGTACAAACGAATTTCCAAGGCATTAGATATACCATGGAACACAGTGAAGACAGTCATCATCAAGTGGAGAAAGTATGGCACAACAGTGACATTACCAAGAACTGGAGCTCCCTCCAAAATTGATGAAAAGACAAGAAGAAAACTTGTCTGGGAGGCTACCAAGAGGCCTACAGCAACATTAAAGGAGCTGCAGGAATATCTGGCAAGTACTGGCTTTGTGGTACATGTGACAACAATCTCGCATTTTCTTCATATGTCTGGGCTATGGGGTAGAGTGGCAAGATGAAAGCCTTTTCTTACGAAGAAAAACATCCAAGCCAGGCTACATTTTGCAAAAACACATCTAAAGTCTCCCAAAAGGATGTGGGAAAAGGTGTTATGGTCTGATGAAACCAAGGTTGAACTTTTTGGCCATAATTCCAAAAGATATGTTTGGCGCAAAAACAACATTGCACATCACCAAAAGAACACCATACCCACAGTGAAGCATGGTGGTGGCAGAATCATGCTTTGGGGCTGTTTTTCTTCAGCTGGAGCTAGGGCCTTAGTTAAGATAGAAGGAATTATGAACAGTTCCAAATACCAGTCAATATTGTCACAAACCCTTCAGGCTTCTACTAGAAAGCTGAACATGAAGAGGAACTTCATCTTTCAGCATGACAACGACCCAAAGCATACATCCAAATCAACAAAGGAATGGCTTCACCAGAAGAAGATTAAAGTTTTGGAATGGCCCAGCCAGAGCCCAGACCTGAATCCGATTGAAAATATGTGGGGTGATCTGAAGAGGGCTGTGCACAGGAAATGCCCTCGCAATCTGACAGATTTGGAGTGTTTTTTCAAAGAAGAGTGGGCAAATCTTGCCAAGTCAAAATGTGCCATGCTGATAGACTCATACGCAAAAAGACTAGGTGCTGTAATAAAATCAAAAGGTGCTTCAACAAAGTATTAGTTTAAGGGTATGCATACTTATGCAACCATATTATTTTATTTTTATATTTTTTCGTCCCTCTACCTAAAAGATTTCAGTTTATTTTTAAATTGAGTTGCACAGTTTATAGGTCACAATAAAGGTGGAAAAAGTTCTGAAATGATTTATCTTTGTCTCATTTTTTTACAGCACAGAAACCTGACATTTTAACAGGGGTGTGTAGACTTTTTATATCCACTGTATGTGATTTGTCAGAATTATAAATGTGCTCATTGCATTTGACTGTGGAACACAATGGGGTGTATTTATCAAGAAGTATAATAACAGGGGAAAAAATAATTTTCTATAGAAGCTATATATTTTCTATAGAAGCTATGGAAGCTATATTGAGTTTTCTATAAGAACTATAGATACATGGTGGAGTTACAGAGAGATTAAATTAGACATATGTAACCGACAACCAAATCCCTAAACCATGCTTCTGTACTTTCCATTTGCGGCCATGAACATGATCAATTAGTCAAACCCTTGGTTACGGGTTTAGACGGAGCCAATAGTAAAAGAGATAGTCATCATTACTTCACTAAAACATGGAGGTTAAATTTCAATCGCCTACAGTTTTGAAGTCTGAGTTGCGATCAGACCTGCATTCCAGAAATAGTGCAATATGAAATAATCAATAAATATTCTAGTCCATCTGAGTTATATTATATGTATTAACACACTGACTGCTGGGATCGATATAACATGGAAATTAAACATAAAATAAATTATTTTTTATTGCTGATTTGCGGGCTTGAGAATATGTGCTATTAATATTATTACCTTACATCAATTTCCTTTTAATTTAAAATACAGTATTGCATTTATATTTGCTTTTACAGTACTATGGACAGGACTTTAACCCCCTTGCGGGTCCTCTCTAGTACCGGTAGGATTTTTGGCTCCATTTGCCGTTTACGGGTTTGAGAGCCAGTGCGTCCTTGGGGATTCGTAGCAATTTAATAGCGATTGTAACATTTGCAGGCTTGGCAGATCAAAGGCTTAGCTGGGACAGAGTTCAGATTTTGACATCCCGTAGGGTTTTCCCACCTGTAACCCGCAAATCATTTGCGGGTAACTGAAATAGGCCAATTTAATAACCGTAACTCTTGCAGGCTCCTTTAGAGGCTACAATTTCTACAATTGTGTGCAATTTAATAGGGGACATGATATTTTCACTTGATAAATAGGCTCCATAAAAAACATAGGAAGTTGAAATTGTCAAGAATATCTATAATGCATCACCCTTGAGTACATCATGCTTCCCATCTCCAAATAAGGTATATATCAAAGCATGGGATAAGATAGGAGTGAACTCTCCAGTGAGAAATAGCTTACCTTAATTATTTGACATACATGCAGGCCAGCATAACTATCAACTTTTTGTATGTTTTCTGTAACACTTACGTTTTAAATTAATATACATACTGTCTTTGCAATTGTAATAGACATACTGCACTTTTTTTACATACAAAGGAAATCGACCAAAAACGGTTTCTGGTACAAAACATTATCCATTTTGATGTATGTCAATGAAACACTACATTTATTTTTTAGAGTGTCCATAACTGTGCTAAATAAACTGTTTACAGAGGATGGGGTAGATGTCCATAAACTTCACTTACAAAATAGATAAAAAAGTATTTGATAACAATGATTTGTAAAGTGTTATTGCCAGCAACAGTAAGTTATTCCCCTAAAAGCTTAAACAGTGATAATGTGAGCTTGACGTTAATCCTGGAATTAGAACTAACTTGCCAGAATCCAGCACTGTAGGGTCAAGGCTGGCTGCTGACAAGCAGCATCCAGAATCACATATAAGAAGCCTTGCTGCTGACCAAGTGCACGATTACTTGATCATCAGAAAAAGAATGGACTGCTGCTCATGAGTCTAACACAGTTTATAAAGACTTTCCCAACATTATAAAGTCCCTCATTCCAGAGTGAGACAGAATTCAAGAATTCTGTCAAGCTAGCAAGGTGTAGGTGTCTCAGCAAGCTGACCCCAAGATCAGACCATATGCTTCTAGACATCCAGTTACATCCGGTAATCTACATGCCCCTGTCAATATAATAAATGTTCATGATTATACCATTAGCAAAAGCCTGAACAAGTTACAGAGTTTTTTTTTTAGAAAGGACATTGCTGCATAGCTTTGGTTTTTAAACCAGAACCTGAATTAAGTATTTCCCATCTGACAGAACAGCACCAGCCCCAACATTAGATAGTTCAACTGCGAAGGGCTAGTGTGGAGAATTAATAGAGGTTATTGCTTTCGTTAACATGTCAAAGGCCAATAACATAATATGTATTATGGTAAATGGCTGTTTCACTCAAACTTCATAATTTTGAGTATGTGTGTAACAATCGTTTTTGAACCTAATAAATCATATCCGTTTTAATGTAGTTTATCTAGACTGAATCAATATTAATAGTTTTTTTAAAACTGAAATGTGTCTTGCTGGTTTCTAGTAAAAGTGAAAGCATTGAAATAACCTTCAGATCTTCAAATTGGATTATGACAGTATTTTGTAATAAATATCACGTCGAAAAGACAAGGTAAAGGCTGTACTAATGGGTAGCCAGGAACAGTTGGCAGTAGCAGAGAAAATACAGAAGACATGATCGAAAACACAGGTATGCAATCAATATACCATTAGGCTGAAAGTACAAGGAATAGATTTTACTGGGTATTATCATGGCATACTCATTCAATTTTGAGGAACAGGAAAATAAAATGAATTTGGCTAGGACAAATGTTAAATTTAACATACTCAAATGTCAATAAGTAGTAATGGGCTCATGAAGTCACAATATATGATGCACAGTCTATTAAACATATGTTGCAGACATGCAATGGCTGTTGCTTACTGAAATAAAATATTGACTTCTATTTTTCAGGAGAAAATAGAAACTCTGATGTTCCCAATGAAGAATATTCCATATTATCAATATCAAAAACCAAAGTTAGAGGTGCTCAGAGAACGAACTAGCCTGTATAGTTCTATGGACATGATAACCCACGCTGAGAGCAACCTCTTTTAGCTCACTTGTGCCCTTCAGAGGGAGAAATATCCTGTAGTATATCAGTCTGGTCCCACTCACTAGACTGGTCCAACCCCGAAATACCAGGCAATTCTACCCTGGAGAAACAGCAAACCCCAGAAGCTTTTTGGCCTTCATGGGCCTCGTCAGCAAGGTGCAGCTGAACTCCCTTAGGCACAGTGAGCAAGGGGTCCACGTCTGGATTTCCCATCACCCTTAGGGAGATTATTCCCTAAGGGTCATTTGCATAAACAAAAACCAAAACCAAAGTTAGAGGTGCTCAATCAGAGAACGAACTAATGTTAATAGGTTAGTTCTATGGACATGATAACCCACTTTGAGAGCAACCTCTTTTAGCTCACAGGGAGAAATATCCTGTAGTATATCAGTCTGGTATCACTCACTAGAGTGACCTAGCCCCGTAATACCAGGCAATTCTACCCTGAACAGGAGAAACAGCAAACCCCAGACGATTATCGGCCTTTATGGGCCTTGTCAGTGAGGTGCAAGCTCACTGTGCCTTAGGGAGTTCAGCTTCACCTCACTGACGAGGCCCAATGAAGGCCGAAACGTAGGTCTGGGGTTTGCTGTTTCTCCTGTTCAGGGTAGAATTGCCTGGTATTTCGGGACTGGGTCCCTATAGTGAGTGGGACCAGACTGATATACTACCGGATTTCTCCCTGTGAAAGGCACAAGTGAACTAAAAGAGGTTGCTCTCAGAGTGGGTTATCATGTCTACAGAACTAACCTATTAAGGTTAGTTCATTCTCTGATTAAGCATCTCTCACTTTGTTATATTACCAATTTCAACATTTTTCACAAACACTTTGTCAGTTGTACAAGAAAGCAGCTGATTTTTGTTGTATGATTTGTGTTGCAGAAAATGCCTGTTCTCTGCATTCACTTCTTCAGTTCCTCCTTCATTGGTCCTAATATACCAAGAGACTACTTTTAATCTTACCTCTATCCCAACTCTCAAGTATCTCTATAAACTGATTTATGTTAGTGAGAAGAAATAATCATTAAAAAGTGTAAATTAAAATGTGTTGCTTATGATTTCCTATACATCTCACTACAAACCCACTATTCAAACCTGATCTACACATCACACCTCATTACACCTTCAAGTTACAGAAAGACAGAAAGGTTTAATAATTCCAAGATCTAAGCAAGATCTGAAGGACTTCCCTAAAATCAATTCATCATCTTCACTAGTGAAATGCAAAATTTGTCATTGAGTTTTAATATTACAAGTGTGTTTAAACTATAAAAAATAACAAGTTCAGTATTAATAGAAATTTTGAAATGCAAGATGATGTTTTCATTTCTTCTCAATAATACTTGGATACCAGGATTTTAGATCTACACCAGTAATTTCCTATACACTGTCATTTTAGATGGGGCATTTGCATCGGATATATGTCATCAGAAGTCTAGAAAAATGTACATTGATTTACTAAGCAGAGGATGCTTATGATAATTATTGGTCCTAAAATAGTAGCATAGTTAAGAAAAAAATGCATGTTGGTCATTCATGTTCAACATTTATAGAATTCCATTGATTCTTGTATTATGTGAATTGTTAATTGATCCTGAGAAAGACAAACAAAAAGCCTGTGAAAACATTACCAATTGTCTCATCAGAAAAAAAGCCTTCCTGATACCAAAAACACAATCGGAAACTAAATCGCATAGTTCATTTAGTGGCAGAAATATATTAGATTATCTTGCTTGTACATCCCTCTAAATGCATGCTAATATTTTACTTGTCTTTGT
This sequence comes from Discoglossus pictus, assembly GCA_027410445.1. Taxonomy (NCBI): domain Eukaryota; kingdom Metazoa; phylum Chordata; class Amphibia; order Anura; family Alytidae; genus Discoglossus; species Discoglossus pictus. Next base: position 227,071,329 of record CM050165.1, on the reverse strand, counting down.
AACTGTTGCCTAGCATGAAGCACTGTTACATATATTAGGACTTGGTCCACAAGCACTCAAATACTTTCTATCTCTGAAACTCCTAGTTTGATTTCAGTTATAAACTGCGGAGGTATTTTTCCTTCCCAAATGCATAATTTTACATTTCTCAGTGATATATCATCTGCCATTTAGATACCAATGCTACTCAACTATACAAGTCTATTTGCAGTGAAAGCATATCTTGAGTATGTTCCATTAACAAAAACCTTTTGTGTCCTACCTTTTCATATATTTTTTTTATCCATATGCATATATTTACTACAATATACATTGTTTTGTACAATAGACACCCATGTAGCACTGTATTAAAACTCTTTGCAAAATCCAAACAGGCTACATCAACCGAGTTGCGTTGGCCAAGGTCTGACTTAACTCCTCATAAATAATACTTAGATTACTTGAACATGACCTATGCCTTATACATTTGTGATGACTCCTACATATTATCTTGTTCATATGGATACATTTCTTAGTACAATCTCTTAGCAACAAAGTTTCCCACAATTGATGTGAGTCTTGCTGGTCTATATCTACCTGGACTTCCTGTGGGGCACTTCTTAAATAAAGGTCTAACATTTGATTTTCTCTGGTCATGTGGTTCTAAGCCTGGGGATTCTATCTGTGGCTGATGCTTTATTTACAATACCAGTTATTTCTGAGGGTAATGCAGTTCCATTTTGTTGCAGTGCCTACACCAATAGTACCTACCCTGTGTATACAGATGCACATTCTTCTCTTCTTCACATTAAACTCCTTTGCAGTAAACTTTTCATTTTCTTTTGTAGGCAATCTAATAGTTTCTTTGCAACACTTTTTTTCCATGTACATACAAAAAGCTGCCTCTGTTCCCTCATTCGCATATAATTTGTATGCCTGCTTCATCTTCATTATTTTTTCAGTCATTATTAAGTTCCATGGGATGTGATTTGCAGATTTTACTTTTCTTTCACATGATATGAGCTGATATGGATGCATATTTAGTATACACTTAAAGACTGTTTATATATTTTATGCATTTTTACCTGCCAGTGCTTTCTCCCAGTCTATCAGCCCTATTAAATTCGAAGCCTGTAGCAGCATTGGCACTCCCACAAATGCTGCAGGCTTGAAAAACGGCTGCGTTACAGGGCTATTAAGTCGATCCATGCTGCAAGTCACGGGCCATAGACGCAAGCCGGTGTTTATATTTGCATTTACAGTGCTACGGATCGGACTTTAACCCCCTTGTAGGTCCTCTCTAGTACCCTTTGGCTTTTTGGCTCCATTTGCGGGTTACGAGGTCGAACACCAGTGGATTCGTAGCAATTTAATAGCAATTTTCCAAAGTAACAGTTACAGGCTTGACAGATCAAAGAATTTGCAGCCGCGGAGTTCAGATTTCGACATCCCGCAGGGTATTAACGCACTTAACCTGTTAGCGGGTTGTTTTACGGGGGCCAATTTAATACTCGTAAGTCTTGTGGGCTACGTTACAGGCTACAGTTTTACACGTTAAGGGAATTTAATAGGACTGTATATGTTGTATTGATGCCCTTGACTATTACAACTTGCAGTTTTAACATTAGTCTTTATTGACCTTTATTGAATTTAATTAAGAAAAAAATATGTATCATGAATTACAACCATTTTTGTAAATAACAATAGAAATATAGAGTTAAACATTAGCATCTTAAACAAAGCTTAAATATTTTTCTTTATCAATATGTTCAAAATTAGCAGGAGTGATTGCAGGAGTGATGTATACTGGATGCAAGACGATGAGAGAGATCTTTAGAATGCTATAATTTAATGAAATTTTACAGGACGAGTTTGAAGACTCAAGCCAAGTGTCTTGGTCCCAAGTTTGATTTAGGTCTTTTTCTCATGAGATCAAGTAATTCAATTTATGACCCTCAGGGGATGAGTTAAAAGAATCAAAAATAATACCTGCTGTTATAACCCAATCCCATAATTAGGGAGTGCGTATACCGGAAAATGATTGACAGGGGGAGATAATAAAACTGTGTTCCACACACGCATACGTTGTGTTGTAGATTCTTCTGAAGTAGCACACAGGTCCCACAGTTGGAGGTTGGATATATATATAGAGAGAGAGAGAGGAGGTGATATTGGAGAACAGGTTCTTACAGTTCTATTCATTTATATTATTATCATAACTATTTTACACATACATTTTGATTACACATAATACAAGTACACATAGAGTAAATAACACACATAGATACACTTAGAGACAGGTCAACACATACACACACACCCACACTATACCCCCCACAATATTCACCAACAGTTACCAATTACACATAAAACATACATTTTATTTTTCATCACAAATATATACACAAATACTTTATTTCTGATATCCTTATCTGACTTTTGGGATTGAAATAGAGGAAGGAGAGAGGAGGGGAGAGGAGGGGGCGGGGATGGGAGGAGACGAGGAGGAGAGACAAGGAGGAGAGGAGAGAGAGGTGGCCATGGGGAGTGTTGGAGAGGAGGAGAGTGGAGGAGAGGAGGTGGAGGAGGTTGAGGAGGAGGAGGCAGTGGATGAGTTGAGGAGGAGGTGGCGGGGGAGGAGGTTGAGGAGGCGGGGAGGAGGTTGAGGAGGAGGTGAGTGGAGGAGGAGATGGGAGAAAGTGTAGGGGTGGAGGTGGGTGGGCATGTGCCCATATTGATAGGCAGAGGGGGAGGGGCCAGGGGGGTGGTAGTGTGGTTGAGGGACAGGCCCCAGGGACAGTTGAGGGAGCACAGGATCCACACCCACAGTCAGGAGGGCAAGAGGCTGGGGCAGGCACAGGGCCCCAAAATACTCCCCCCGGGAGATGGTTGCATTCATGTGTGTCATCCGTGAGTGGCCCGCTATCCTTTCTAGGGGTAGGTAGGTAGCCTGGGCCTAGGTAGGTAGCAGAAGTGGGTCAGGAGGAAGATGGCCAAGGACATAGCCTCAGCAACAAGTGGTGACTCGGAGTGACTGTCCCCTACAATGAGTGGGAGAGGGACCTCAGGGACCTACTGAGCCTCCACGTCAGGTAAATATCACATACACCAACATGCCACCACGTGTACATCACACACACTACACATGTACAGGTTAAAGTGATCTATTGCTTTATTATAATTTAAATAAGAACAGTTAAACATATGCAGTCTAAGGTTTATCTACAGACACAGTGATGATGAACAGCCTCTGCCATAGCAAACCTTTCACATATTATGGTTTAACTGCTTACAAGAATATAATCAACCAGCAGTTAAACACTCAATTAACATGGAATCTTCTGTTCTGTTACACAATGAAAAGCACTGTTAATTAGGTCAATGGCCCTGTAAGTGATTCATCCATGTTCAAGGCTAGATGTCAGATAGTTATGAAGGAACTCAAAAAAACGTTTTCCTCAAAATCATTAACACGTGTCCCTTTCTTTTCTTGTTTCTCTTTTTCAGCTTCACAGAGTCCACTGGTGAGCCAGAGGTGGGGGCATTGGCTCCATCAGAGCAGGAGGACACAGAGCAAGCCCCCACCCAGCACAATCCAGTGCGGGGTAGGAGGGACCAGCTCAAGAGCCGTGCCCTGGTGAGGAGGACTTCACCTGAGGTAGTAGGGCCACTGCCAGGAACGTATGCCACCCCTGTGGCCTTAGACCCAACTGCCCCTCCCCCCACAGCTACAGCCATCACTAGGGCACACATATTGGAGGAATGACAAGGGCTTGCCCCCACCTTCTCCTCCCCCTGCTGTTCATTGGCCTGGCTCCCACCACCAGGTCCACCACTAACGACAACATATTGGAGCCAGGCACCGGTCAGGCTAAAACCGATCCCCACCGAGCCATCACCACCACCTCAGCCACCTCTTCCATAACCACCAATGGGCCCTGCAGCCAGACCTCCATCCCCCCCACCACCAAGCCAGGCTGCTCAGGAAGAGAGGCTTGCCGTGTCGAGACAGATCCTGGACTGTCTACAAGGTATCCAGGCCCGAATCTCCTCCAATCACCGAGAGATTATGAGCAACCTGGCCAGGTGCAATAGCGAAGAGAGAAGGCACCATCTCATGACTGAGTACTAACTTGCTGGGCTGCTCAGGATGAGGGCTGGCCAGATCGCGGTCTAGTAGATGACGATGGATGCAGTTCGCCGTGCACTCTAGTCCCCATCCCCGTTGTAATCCCCCGTGCACCAGCAGCCCAGCCCCTCTCCTCCCCCCATGCCTCCACCAACGCAACCAGAACTGCCAATGCTAGTTTAACCCCCCCCCCCCAGCACCTGTGAGATGACGGCCACCCATGGGGGATTGGGGCCCTGGTGCTAGGTGAAGGAGGATTTAGGTGCTGCGCATATTTTTGTGCCTTCTCAACAGCACTCCTCAGTGACAATCTATTGGTCACAATGTTAACCTAATCTAGCCTGGCAACAGAGTCTTGGATCTTGGCCTATGTGATGGTGATGTTTTGTACGCAGATGGCTACCTCCCATCACATCGTCCATGATCCCCTTCTCTGTGGACACATAGGGTTCTGTTTATCATTTTACCAATTGATGGTTACTAAGGAATGCTATTGAGAAGACATGTTGCAGGACCTATTTTTTTTTAAGGCCTTATTTTGTAGGTGTTATGTTTTTGTTTTGTTTTGTTTTAGGTGCAATTCAGATTCATGAATCGTCTACATCTGCATGCATTGTGAAGGAAATGTATGAGGTCTAAGGTTTTCCCAGTGCCTCTCAGGTAGACATTCCTTTAATGACAACCCCCCATAACATGTAGCTCCCACAATTTTAAAGCTATCATATAGCCAAATATCTAAGACATGATTGTTGTTAGCTTAAATATTGACAAATACTGCTATGGCGGTGGACTTGCAGAGTCTTACAATGGCATGTTAATGACAGCCAGCATTAATATATGCTTTAGTGTAGCTTGTGATCCTGACCTCAATAGAACAGATCCTTGGGACTGATGTAAGTAACAATGAATCTAGCTGCTGACCTTTGTGTCTTCTCCGATATTGCTCATATCACGAGTATCCTTTAACATGTGCTAACAGTTGTATAGCTGATGGATGTGATATCAATGTTGATGAACAATATCATATTGCAACAGTGATAGTACACCTTGACCACTGACGCTGGTCACAGCTAAGCATTTATTGTGAGCTGACACATCATTGTCAATTGTCATGGCCAGTGAGTTTACCTGCGAACTAGCTAATAGTTAGTAATGCTTGCAGATAGGAATCAGGTGAGTTGGTATATTGCTACAGTTACAGTATTTAGCACTGTACTGTACATGCATGTTTTTTCATTTTTTTTATCCTCCTCTGCCTTTTTCTTTTTTCAGATTTTTGTTTTGTCACTACATTGTATGTGTGAAACTGTATCTGTTTCATTGAGCAGATATAGACAAGTTGTAAGTGCTATGCATGGTTTCTAATTGGAGTGATTTCTGATGATCCTTTTATTCATCTGATTCCAGTTGCAGTGGGGTAGTGACCACATGTGACCTTGGTAGGTGCTATGCACCATGCTTATTCTATACTATGACATTACCCCCTGTAGGTATCCCCTTTTCCCCCAAGAGCCTTTTGCTCTCCCGGGATCTGCCCACACCACACCCATGATATTAATGCACAGTCTTGTCCATTTTTGATTGTGCTCTGTGTATGAAATAAAGCTTTGTTACCCTTCTCACCATGTCAATATGTTGTTAATGGTTGGGGATTTGGGACATTCGAATACATCTCATTTGTGTCACATTCCTGTATCAGTAAACTAAAGAGCCTAGTTACTATGCAATAGGTTAATACCTATGATAGCAATAATAATAATAATAATAATAACAGTAATAATATCATAAGATATCATATAATAATATATAGTTTTTATATACATGACATGTCCAATTTGTGATACTGTGGTGTATCAACATTCCTCTGAAGGCCTGATAGGAATATGACAGGTGATAATGTGAATCGATTGATAGCAAAACACTTAATGGGAGATCACCAAATGATAATGGGTATACATCTTGGCACATGGCCACCAGCAACGGCGTGGGACTTTCTAGGATGGCCAGGAGATTGTCCCTGATGGAGGTAAGTTGGCTGTTGCTCCACATGCCTCTGAACAGCCTCCATGTGTGTTTGCGGCTCAGAGTAGATTAGTGTGGTGTATGTTCCCTGGTTCTCCTTCTGGATTGCTGCCTTGTGGTGGTGAAGGGGCTTGTCTACTTCAATGAAGCTATGAGCTATACCATGTAGGGTCACTCTAGGTGGGCAGGTCATAGCAGAGAGATCAGACAAATCACAGTCCACTGGAGAAAGAACTGACAACCCAACCCAGTATCTTTGGCATGCAAACCTTGTGGAACAGCACAGGCAGAGAGCTAGCTAAATGTGCTGCAGTCCATAGGGTCACAGAGAGTCAGACACGACTAAAAGACTGAACAGCAAATAATAAAATGTTCCCTGGTACTTGATATATGTGATGTGGTGGTGTAATTTGGCCACTATTTATTTTCCCAATGTAGATGTGATTAACAAGATGTATATGCAATTATATTTATATTTCAGGGTCCATATTATAGTCTCTGTGAGTGAGAAAGGGTTAATATGGCAGGCAGTTTCATGTTTTTGTGTTGCTATTTAATCAGGTATTGTGTCTTTAATTGCTTTATGCATGTTGCAGCATGGCTTTTCATATTGGCATATGTATGACCATTCCAACATATGATGAATTAAAAAATGTTTTAAATGCCTGTTTTTATTTGTGTATTGTTGTGCAATGAATTGTAATGCATTTAAATAATTTCCCCATATTTTACACCCAACTTGTCTGCAAACCCTTTGCGGGTCTTATTTAGAGGCCTTAATATTTTTGGCTCTGTTTGCCGTGCACTTGTTTGAACACCAGTACGTCCTTGGAGATTTGTAGCAATGTAATAGCAATTGTAATATTTACGGGTGTCACGATCTGCTTCTTCAAGGGGGCTTGATATGAACCTAGTTCAAACCTACCCCAGCAGAATCATGTACTTCCTGATCTCTGTGGCACAAAAGATGGCTTCTGAAGATTGCAAGGCCCAAAAGCTACAGGCAGAGAATACTGGATCCAGGTTACTTAGTGGCCCATAGCAAGACCACTCCCCAAGTCAGGATACAACACACAGAAATTGTCTCACACCTTGTTTATGTGAACTATATTGCAACCTTTATTGAATGAACAAAACAACATATTTATACTCTCCAATACCACACCCTTGTGTACATTTGTGTATGTGTGATGTCAGACCATCTGGCTTGCAACCTTGGGCTATCAAAGCTCTTGAGATCACATTCATTAGATAACCTTCATGTTAAACTCAAGTGTATGCCCAGGACCACTTGAAGCACATGCATCTGTCTTGACCCAAGGTCTGCATGTTTGAGTGTGCAATGATCTGCAGCTAACTTCTATCCAGAGCATTTCTACCAATTCCACATATGTTCTATATAACATTTTCCCTCATAATATATTATACCTAGGATACATAATAACCATGTACAGGCAACATATAACCGCACAATAACACATAATCCCAATGCAACAATGTCATGCTCCCTTGGACATACTCACAAACCACTGACAATATGAGTCCTTAAACAATTAAATCATGACAACGGGCTTGACAGATCAAAGGCTTAGCTGGGACGGAGGTCAGATTTTTTCGGCCCGTAGGTTTTTTTCCGCTAGTAACCCGCAAATAGTTTGCGGGTAGCTGAAAGAGGCCAATTTAATAGCAGTAACTCTTGTGGGCTCCTTTATGGGCTACGATTTCTAAAATTGGAGCAATTTAATGGGGCTCTATGTTGTTCCTGGAGAGGAAGATGAAAATTGTCCCTTAAGGTTTTGTAGTTTATTATTTCCTCCAGGCAGACAATGTAGAATGTTTATTTATATTCCACCATATAAAGGCTCTATCTGTATAACAGGAGTTAAAGGGGAGGATTGATTTCAATTGGTGCCTATCTGTCTCCCAATAACACTGTCGCATTGTAAAGTTGGTCAAAAAGTTGGTGCTGGGAGGCAAAGGGATATGGATTTAGGGAGCAAGAAAGTTATATCCAAAGAATAGGTGGACATCAAGACATTTTCCAACAAAACCCAGATCGGTTAGTAAGTAGACGAGTGGGCTTGTGAAATAAATGCGATTTGGGCTGCTTTATAGTAAAGTTTAAAATTAGGACAGGAGAGATTTGTGCTTGCTATTCTAGGTGGTTTGTTTAGCCAATTAAATTTAAATATGGATATCTAGAACTTATCAAGTTCCTTAAATTTGATAGCAATAGGTAGTGTGCGGAAAAGATATAATATGCGTGGAGAAAATACATTTTTGGGAATTAATGTAACCTGTGCAGGAACATTGAACTCTTGACCGTTTTTGTAGATCCTGATTCAGTTGCTTTATGGAAATGGAAGGGTAGTTAGCCTGATAAAAGCCTTTCCAGCATGGGTAATGTTAACTCCTAAATATCTAATTTGAGTTTTTGGACAAGAGAAATTGTAGTTGGTTCAAGAAATTTAAGTTAAGGTTAGGGCTTCATTCTTGTCTACACTGATTTTTAAGTCTGAGAAGCCTCCGAAGGTTGGAATAGTGTGCATAAGAAAGAGGAATGGAAGTAAAAAAAAATTGTGAGATTAAGTCAGCTGCAAAAAAACAGCATTTTAACTGATGTGGGACTATTTGAACTCCATATATATCAGGGTCTGTCCTAATTACCTGAGCTAAAGCAAAAAGGAGAGGTGAAAGCATGCAGCCCTTTCTCTTTGCTCCTTTTTTATGTGAATGTTGGATATCATCTGGCCTTACAGTTTTAGTGTAGCTTTAAAAGAGTGGTAATGTTCTTGTATAGAAGGATCAACTAAGAGTGACTCCTTAAGTTTCCAAGTTTTAAAATATCTACAGCATAGGAGTAAATCAAAAGAGATGTTTATCAGGGACAAGGAATTATTTATGCAGTTCTAGTTAGATCTATTTTGGAGGTATCTATCCAGAAGATATCCAAGTTTTATGAGTAGGTTCAAAGAAGGTATATTGCCTGCCCTGAGGATGAAGAGATCTTGAAGCATCTATAAGGTGTAATTCAGCTTAAAGAGACATCATTCATTTAAGTTTGCATGAGTGGCTTATGTCAAGAGGTGTGGAAGATCAGTCTAATTCTGGATCAAAATTTAGATTTAATAAGGGGGTAGGGGAAAGACAGCGCGCCACCTCCTAGTGCAACATGAGTGTATAATCACGTCAAAAAAACAGTCATATATTGTTTCACTCACATGTGGTGACCCCAAGGTTATGAGGTATCTGTATGGTTTAAACAGGATAGCTCTGGAAGTACCCGATGTCCAATCCTTAGATCTGCATCCGAGGCTCAGGATACGATCCAGATGGTTTTGCTACAAATCTAATCTTGTTGAAGAGTCTAGGGCCCTGTTTAAAATTAATTTCAAATGGGATTGTGTTATGACCACTGTTCCACAAGGGTTTCTCTGCTACAACATTTGATATTATTTCTATAATATTTAAGACTACTAGAGCCAATATATTCTTTTTATTTGTAGGTTGCTATAAAACTCTGATCTCTAAGTGTACTAAAAAACCTGATGCAAGAGGGACATATGATAAGTAGAACTGTAGAAGAGGGTGGGAAAATGAAGAGCTCAGTCTTTGAAAGGTTGAGTTTAAATTGTTGGGCAGACATCCAGGAGGATATGCTTGAAAAGCAGTTGGCAGCATATGCTAGAAGAGAGGGGAATGAGTCTTAAGTTGAGAGCTATATTTGATTGTCATCTGCATATACAAATCATAGGGCCTAGGATTAAACCTTGAGGTAACCCTAGTCAGAGGGAGAACGAAAGAACAATTTCCAGAAAATAATGCATTAAATGTTCTATTTTATAGATACGATTTAAATCATAAGAGAGTTGGGTCACAGATACCAAGGGAGTGGAGAATTTGGATAAGAATAGGGTGGTCAACTGTACCAAAGGCAGCAGAGAGATCCAGGGGAATTACAATAGAAAAGTGGACCTTTACTTTGGATGTGAGCAGGTCAATAGTGAGAGCTGTCTCTGTGGAGTGTTGGGACTGGAGGCCAAACTGGAGTGGGTCAAGAAAAGAGTTGGAGGAAGGGAATTGGGTTAGGCAGCTATAGACAGACTGCTCAAGTGAAGCTAAGGGCAATAGAGAGACAGGGTCATAGTTAGATGCAGAAGCTGGGTCAGATCAGGGTGTCTTAAGGATGGGTGTAATTATATTGTGGCATGATTTAAAGATGATGGAAACTGACTTGTGCTTAGGGAGAGGTTAAATAGATGTCAGGAGCCACCATCGTCAGGAGCCATTGTAGATGTGGGATTGAGGACGGGCAAAGACTGGATGTTATCAGTTTGTTGAGAGGAGTGTGTGCCTGAGCCACATTGAGAGGAGAGTTTACTTTGAATTTTATACATTTATTTTTAAAGTATTTGAAAAAGTGTTCAGCTGCGAGACAGGAAGGGGTAAGAGGTGGGGTAAATCAGACAAGAGTGTTGAATGTAGACAACAGATGTTTGGGGTTAGAGGACAAAATTGATATTAACAAGGAAAAGTAGTGTTTTTAGGCAAATTTTAGTTTAGAGTAGTAGAAGCACAGATTCAACATATAATGCAGGAAGTCTCCTGAAGTGTAAGAAATTTCCATAGTCATTCAGCAGTGTGGGAGCACCTCTGGATATAGCATGTTTGTATAGAAAGTCATGGTTGTGGACAAGAGCGAGGGGGTTAGCCTGTAGTTGTGGAAGCAAGAGTGTCATGAGTTGAAGTTAGTGCATGGAGGATTCTATAGGTCCTGGTGGAGAGGATTGAAGAAGGCAGTTAGTGGAAGGTGTGGTGAGGTTGCAGGTTAGGAGGTGGTATTCAGATATAGGGAGTAGGAGATGACAAGATTTGAGTTGCTTAACATGGCTTTAATGTTCCCATTCTCTAGCCTCCACCCCCAAAAAAAATGTATGAATCTTGTATATCTCTATGCTTTCTATTCTATTACTTATATCTAGTCCCTCCCTCCCTCCCTACTAGTTTAAAATCTCCCTACTAGTTTAAAATCTCCGCTACACTTTATATCATCCTCTGTCCAATCACAAATCCCCAATCTTCATTAAGGTGCAAGCCATCACCGATATTTATACCCAACAGAGAAGCTAGCCCACTTCTCTAAGAACCAAAAACCCTCCATCACTGACGTCTACATCACTTTTATTAAGTATGCAATTAACATCCCTAAGTTCCATCTATCTCCATGGGCTAGTATGTGGCCCTTGCAGTATTGGCATAGATTTTATTTAAGTGTTTAGCTCCTCCTCTTAGCTTTGATAATGTTTTGTTTATGCTGTAACTGAATTGGGATACAGTTGACAACATTTAGTAAATTAGTAGAAGGGTTGTGAAGGGAGAAATCATTTCCTAGATTTCTCAATATAATAAATACCCTACCCTTCACCTCAGAAGTATTTTACTTCTGAGGTGAAGGGTAGGGTATTTATTATATGGAGAAATCTAATAACCAATACAGAATTCAGTATAAACCTATAATAGTAATAAATAATTAATACATTATTTATTTATTTTTTTTTTGTAAGATTTATAATTTCTATCTATTATAATGAACTGTAGAGTAACTTACATTAATATATGAGTATACAAGGCTAATGTTCTTAATTGAATACATTGTTAATAAAGATTCAGCATTCATCAGTGCTTGTAATAGCTTTATAACATATCATTATGATATATAAATTATAATGACTAATATAAAAGTATATTGATATGTACATCACATATATAGTTGTGGTAATGTGAGTTTGTGTGTAACGCTCGCAATTAAATCTGTTAGTTGCGAGTTGCACATGCGCATGCACATTGCGCAAGACAGTCTTGCATGAACAAAGAGAGCCGCAAGATGCCCAACGCATGGCGAGAGGGTGGGAGAGGGTGAGGAGAGAGACAATGGAGAGGGTGAGGGGAGAGACACGGGAGAGGGTGCGAGAGAGATAGTGGGAGAGAGACAGAAGAGGGGGAAAAGAGACACAGGAGAGGGGGAGAGATACAGGGGAGAGGTTGGAAGAGACACAGGAAAGGGGTTAAGAGGCACAGGAGAGGGAGAGGGGGAAGAGACATAGGGAAGGGAGAGGGGGAAGAGACACAGGGGAGGGAGAGGGGGGAAGGGACACAATGGAGGGAGGGGGGAAGAGACACAGGAGAGGGGGAGAGATACAGGGGAGAGGTTGGAAGAGGCACGGGAGAGGGGTTAAGAGGCACAGGAGAGGGGGAAGAGACATAGGGAAGGGAGAGGGGGAAGAGACACAGGGGAGGGAGAGGGGGGAAGGGACACAATGGAGGGAGGGGGAAGAGACACAAGGGAGGGAAGGGGGGAAGGAGACACATGGGAGGGAGAGAGGGGGAAAAGAGACACAGGGGAGTGAGAGGGGGGGAGACACAGGGGGGCACAATGGAGGATTTATATTTTTCACTGGCAACCAAAGGCATACGAAAGCAAACTAATTTGCCTGATTACTCCATTTTGTACAAGCAAACGGCCATTACTATTGATATGTCGACTTCACATGTCGCATTCTCACAGTATGTAAGAGTGGTGGGGTGAGTGACTCTCCCTTTAGTCTGTTATATTAAAATACTTTTTTAAGAATAACTGATTTGTTTTTGTTTTTTTTATCCCACCAATGTAAAGCAACTTTATTACAAAAAATATGCACAAAGATAAAACAAATGCCTATTAGCAACTTTTAAGAAACTTTTTTTTAAAGAATATCCTCCTTTTTAATTTTTTTTAGTTGCTCTCAATTTTATAGATTAGGCAGAGACCTGTATGGAGGGAGAGGGGGAAAGAGAAACAGGCGAGGGGGAAAGAGAAACAGGAGAGGGGGGAAAGAGACGGATGGGAGGGGGAATAGAAAAATAAAACATTATCCCGTGTGACAGGAAAGTGACTAGTACATATATAAACATATATGTGCATGTATGAATATTTCTTAATAATGGCCATTGTTAATAAGTCTAATATTATAACACCATACATAATTTATAATGAACAATATATATGTTGATGTAGGAAATTATAGAACATATACAGTAGTATTTTTTCACAGAATATTATCTATAGGGAAGTATTGATTTTTCCTGTGACACATTGGTCATGTAAGTGTTTTCTTCCTTTGTGTAATTGAAACAATTTCTGCATTAAGATTAGCACTTGCATCTGTGGCTCTGTAATGCATTTCTAAACTTGCTATTAGTGTAATGGTCCTGACATGAGAAAAACCTCCCACCTGCTCCCATGTTGAAGGATACATTGTATCACTACTAATTAACATCAGTTATAGCTGAGCTCATCCTGAGATATAAATCCATCGTCTTCAGCTGCAGGTGCATAATTGTTCGTATGACCTTTTACTCACTAGTAATATGGGTGGGTAGCTGATAAGACACAGGATACAGCATGAACCAGTTTTCTGTCCTGGTTATCAAATGTTGTTCTCTGAATGTTTTGTCTTGCAAGCCATTTATGTAATATTTTCAGCATATACTCTCCTAAATTATGGAATCAATATTACCGTAAAGAGAAATTCAAAAATAATCATTGACATAGAGACAGAATGTCTGAATCAGGCTTCTTGCTTTGAAATGTGAAATCCTCTAATGTACTTTAATTGTTCTTCCTAAAATAAGCTTACCTGCTATTTCATCTTAACTTAAAAGGATGTCTAATAAAATCAAAGTGCATTAAGTTGCCTAATTAAATTTACCGTTTTATGTTGCACAAAACAAATTACTTTTTTGTTGAAGTCCCCTCCGGCAAAAATAGGTTAGTAAGAGTAATTCTATGTGCCAAACATACAGCATTTTAGTTACCCTAGCATGCACATTGCTACATCATGAATATATCGGTAACAAGAAATATAGGGTTTTACATTTCATTATTGTTTGTTGTTACACGTCTAATAATACTGTAAGTGGTTAAAATATGTGTTTGTATGAGACAAAAATACATCTATTTACCTTTCATACAATTATGGAGCCTTTTAATAAAATCTATACCATACAATTCTACAAAATGTATTTATAGGTATAAATTAGTAATTTTGCAAACTAGGAAATCTGCCCATCCATGGGTACTAAAATCCATTGAAGTGGACATCATCTTATCAGTTTGGACTATTATCTGTATTATGCATGACTGGATAGAGACACAATGAGAAAGAATAATTTTACTAAGTATGCTTAACTATTGAGATATAGATGACCCCACTAATCTCAACATATTTCATTCACCTCCAGAGCTCATTAACAAACATGGAGTTGGGTTGCTACAATAAAATTACAAAAGTTTAAAAGCTTATTCTATCAGTGTATTTCAAAGATACTTTTATAATACTTTTTGCATGATTACTTTTTTGTTTTATTTAATTACATCTATTTCCCAATGTATAAGAGCCACATGGACATTTCAAAGTGTAGACACCATTTTTAGATTTTCCGATATGATAGGTTTAATCTTTTCTTCAATTTAGCATTCTGCACAACAGAGACACAATAATGTCCCTTCTTATGGAACACTAGATTAAGCTACTGTATTTATTTTCTATTTACTGTAGATAAACAGCAAGGTAAAGATCGAAATGCTTATTGAGGATGATGGCTGGAACACTTATCCCTTCATATGCCAAATGTATCTACAGTGCCTTGCAAAAGTATTCACCCCCCTTGGCATTTTTCGTGTTTTGTTGCCTCACAGCCTGGAACTAACATGGATTGTTTGAGGATTTGAAGCAAAGAACAAATAGGACAAAATAACAGAAAAAGTCAATGTACATAACTATTCACCCCCTAAAGTCAATACTTTGTAGAGCCACCTTTTGCGGCAATCAAAGCTTCAAGTCGCTTTGGATAAGTCTCTATGAGCTTACCACATCTTACCACTGGGATATTTGCCCAATTCTCCTTGCAAAATTGCTCCAGCTCCTTCAAGTTGGATGGTTTGTGCTTGTGAACAGCAATCTTTAAGTCTGATGATAGATTTTCTATTGGATTGAGGTCTGGGCTTTGACTAGGCTATTCCAACACATTTACATGTTTACCCTTAAACCACTCAAGTGTTGCTTTAGCAGTGTGTTTGGGGTCATTGTCCTGCTGGAAGGTGAACCTCCATCCTAGCCTCAAATCACGCACAGAGTGGTACAGGTTTTGCTCAACAATATCCCTGTATTTAGTACCATCCATCTTTCCTTCAACTCTGACCAGTTTACCAGTCCTGGCTGCTGTAAAACATGCCCACAGCATGACGCTGCCACCACCCTGTTTCACTGTGCGAATGGTGTTCTTTGGGTGATGAGATGTGTTGGGTTTGCCCCAGACATAGCATTTTCTTTGATAGCTGAAAAGTTTAATTTTTAGTCTCATCAGAACAGAGCACCTTCCTCCATACATTTTGGGAGTCTCCCACATGCCTTTTCGCAAACTAAAAATGTGCCATTTAGTTTTTTGCTGAAAGTAATGGCTTTCTTCTGGCCACTCTGCCATAAAGCCCAACTCTATGAAGTGTACAGCTTATTGTCGTCCTATGTACAGATACTCCATTCTCTGCTGTGGAACTCTGCAGCTCCTCCAGGGTTACCTTAGGTCTCTGTGCTGCCTCTTTGATTAATGCCCTTCATGCCCGGTCTGTGAGTTTTGGTGCCCGGCCGTCTCTTGGCAGGTTTGCTGTTGTGCCATGTTCTTTCCATTTGGTTATGATAGATTGGATGGTGCTCCTGGGGATCATCAAAGATTTGGATATTTTTTTATAACCTAACCCTGACTTGTACTTCTCAACAACATTGTCCCTTACTTGTTTGGAGAGTTTCTTGGTCTTCATGGCAGTGTTTGGTTAGTGGTTCCTCTTACTTAGGTGTTTCAGCCTCTGGAGCCTTTCAAAAAAGGTGTGTATGTGTAATGACAGATCATGTGACACTTAGATTGCACACATGTGGACATCATTTCACTAATTATATGACTTCTGAAGGTAATTGGTTGCACCAGGGCTTTTTATGTTTTATGTATATAAATGTTTTCATTTCACCTAACCAACTTAGACTATTGTGTTCTAAACCATCACAAATAATTAATATTAACAAAACATTGAACTTAAGGCTGTAATGTAACAAAATAGGTAAAAAGTCAAGGGGTGAATACTTTTGCAAGGCACAGTATATCTAACTCTAACTTTAAGACAAAAAGTGCAGTGTTAGTTATTGTTTTTGACAAACCATTTCTCATACTGCCTAATGACAAATGCTAAGTCAAGTAGCCACCCTACTAAATGCATTTTTTATAAAGCATATCCTAAAGGTTACACTCTTCAGAAAGCTTTGTGGTAACCTAAAAAGCATTCTAAAAAGAGTCAGAGGAACTCCAAGGAAGCCACTGGAGTCCTTACATCCTGTCAATACTTTTACAATTTAAGTATGGTCTGTTGCTTAAATAGCTATGGAAACATTGTTGCTCAGAATCATGGTAAGCCCCTCAAGAAGAAACTATTTGTGACTGTTATCGGATTGCGTACATTTCAGAGTGTTTTTGTTCTAGTCTTACTGAGTATGGTATAAACTTAATTCTAAAATAGATATCGTGCAGTAGACTAATGTACATTATGTTAGAATGGGTATAGAGGACATGTTTCACTGTCCCAAACTGCCATATCGAAAAATCTTTTGATTGTCTGAAGAATACCTAAAATGGAATAATGGTGAATATCAGTGATCCAATGCATTGTAGGAAATGTCATGTAGTTGATCATTACATCTATAGAAACCAGAAAAGTTGTCAACTAAACAATCCATCAAAGTACATACATGCATTATTGTTGTCCAGGGACTTTCATTTTCTGTAGTCACCACCAGAACCACTGTTTATATTCTCAACTGCTAAAGAGTTTAGCTGTCTCGTTGGTAAATACAATATCAAATTCTAAACCTGTAAACGAAAACTCATTTCAAACTGCTCCCAGATTTGATATCATAGCAGATAACATGATAACAAAAATTGTCAGGTGTCTGACTCATAACTTTGTTTTTAATATGTCAAGATTTAGAAAAAAAATCCTTTTTATCGACAGCTATGGTACAACCATTGGATTTTATTCATCTTGCTTTCACTTTGGCTTAAATCAAGTGAGTAAAATAGATAGCAGTTGTTGTTAATATTAATTTAGTTAAAGGTTTAAGAATAAATGTTCAACTCCGATGATATGATTCAGAAATTCTTCACACTACATATTTTTAACTTTTTTTAAAAATCTATGATGTACTCCTTCCAAAATGTTTATGGGGTATTGCAGTCACACTCTCGACTGGAAACAATGATATTTTTTCAGATACGTTCATCTTGGGCATTCAACTATTCCATAATAAATCAAAGAAAATTCCTTAAAAATAGTTTTGTGACCAAGTCTAAATTTGAGGAGCTTTGTGTATAATGAAAAACATTCTATTATGTGTCCAATAACTGGAGAAGCACTTTGTGAGGGAAACAAAAAGCTATTTGTTGAGATACTTTAAAAAGAAAATTGGAGAGCATTTGACTTCCACAAATATATAACAAAGAGCTCCGGAGCTTAAATCATAAAACAATGCAACTAAAACAAAGTACCTTCGGTACTAAAAGACTTTAAATGTAATTGATTAGTATAATGCTTTGTAATATGTGCTTAATTTAAGAGAACAAGCATTTCTACAAGATCAAAGAAATAAACCTTTGAAAGATTAACTGGATGTATATGACTGATAATATGCCTAAACCTGTACGGCTGAAAGAATATTTTTTGTTTTTCAAGAATATCATGTGACAGCAGTAATTTGTTTGCACTTTCCAGATCGTTTTTCCAGGTGGTATTACACTGTAAAAATAATGTATTGTGTTTGAAAGACTGAAATTAGTTTCCCACATGCTGGTAAATAGTTTTAATAATACATGTTATTGTCCTTTTGATACCGCAGTGTACTAATTTTAACAACACAGCAATATGAGACTATTTACAAATTGTTAGCAATAAAATCACTTTATTGCTAATATTTTTCTCTAGAAAATAAACATTGTATTTATTAATTTACTCTATAAATAGCAAACGTCTGAGAAACTTACCAATTTTGGTGTAAATTGAGACAAACATTTCCTTCCACAGATGGTCTACTCCTTTTTTGCTTGTTGTCACCATTTCTTCCAGTGCAGGATTAGTTACTTGGGTTATGAAACATAGGCCCGAGCACCATGCTTGTTATTCAGTATGCAAATGAACAATAGTGAATAAGTCATTTTAATGCAGGTTTACCGTGCAACGATGGGCTATACTTGATATTATGAAGCTAACTAAATGCTGTATGTGAAGAACAACTAATGTTTGCAAATATCTGAAAAAATCCACATCAGCAATTTCACACCAAGCTTCTTCCCTTCCACTATTCATAAAATATCCAATATAATCATATAACTGTTTTCTCATTTTTATTTACTGTTATTAAATATATATTAGCACACTTAAAGAACCACTAAATGTTTACAGCATACACTGAAGAATTACATATTTAAATAGGCAATATGTCTAGTATTATTATTAGAAAGTAAAACAATATATAAATACAGTCCATTAACTAATAAAGGTAATTATATTTATTTGTAGGATGCCATTGCCTTGTTTGGGTTCCTTGATTGAGCTGATCTTCTAAGGGGCCTTTTAGAGTGTTACTTAGCCATATTGAAAGTAATGGAACCAAAGATTGTTAAATATTTTCACTGGTGCCCAGTATATAATGATTGCATATAATAGTTAATAATTGAAGTACTGTATGTATATTTAAAATTTCTAGAAATTTGCTTATTATAGTTCATCAATAGAGAATATTGATACTATTGGACTACAGTGGATCTTAAACCTAAAAATATCAAAGCAGTGTAAGGCTCCTATTCAATTGTCCAAATCACAATTACATGAGCCCATAATGGAGCCTGTAAAAGTTACTGATATTCAGTTAGCTTCATTTAGCTACTCGCATTCCAATTGCAAGTTACGGGCTCAAAATCACTGTGGTTGTCAGAATCTTCACTCCGTCCTATCTCCTCCTTTGATGTTTCAAGCCCACAATTGTTACCAGTGCTAAAAACGCAAAATCCATATTCAATTGCAAAAATCCTGCAATTGCCTTCAAACCCAAAAATGGCAAATGTATAAAAAACTCTTTAAGTATTAGATAGGACTTACAAATGGGTTAAACACCTATTTGTAGCACTGTAAAAGCAAATATAAATACACTACTGTTCTTTAAAATACTGGGAAAGCGATGAAAGACATTAGAATTAATTGCACAACAGTCTCAAGCTTGAAAATCTGCACAAAACAAAATAATGTCTTTACACATTTTATTTCCGTGTTATATTGATCCCAGGAATCAAGGCGTTAATACATATTAGGCCACCCACATGGACTAAAACAGTTTCTTCATTTATTTTTATTTCCACATTTCTTGATTGTGATCACATATCAAATTTTGCATATCAAATTTCTAAACATTAATTGATTGTAGTCTAAACTCCATGTTTTACTGACGTCATGATGACGATCTCATTTACTATTGTCTCTGTCTAAATTCTAACTTACGGGCTTGCTTAATTGATCATGATCATGCCCTGAAATGCTAAGTACGGGTTCATGGTTTACGTATGGGAATTACTTGTTCGTAAATGTTGAATTAAGCTATTTACAGCACTAATGTTTCTGCCTAGGCCAATAAAGCTCAGGCCTATGGCATCATATTTTCAGAAGGCAACGGGCTGCTCCAACTTGCCAGTGTAGTGTCATGGAGCAGTGTGTGCGCATATGAGCAATGGCCTATCTCTCTTTTTGTGTAACTGATATTTTGTCACATAATGTACATACAAACACCTATGCTTATGGTTCCATATATAGATGTTGTATGTGTGTAGGATGTGTACATAGCAAGGGGAAAGGAGGAATAATAAATGAGTGTACATGTCAGAATGAGCATAGGGAAATATAAAAATGAAATATGCCCCTGCAGAGTAAAACAACATGGGACTTTTACAACACATTATTACACTAGACTAACAACTTACGTTTGTATTTTTCCACAATGATGACCACCCAATTTACATTTGTTTTTACGTTCATATAGTTTGTATAGGCTCCATGAGTTTTCATTGTAATTAGATACAGGCAAGTAGATACATTATAACAGCTCCTGCAGACCATCACCCTAACATTTGTAAACAATATCTGATTGCCTTCTATCAATCAATAGCTTCAGATTAGTTAGCATAAGCTAATGCACCGGGAGCAGCTCTTTTACAGAAGTAATCTCTGTATTAGTAGAACAGACTTGTCATAGCATATGGATTTACTTATTTACCATAATCAATAATCACTGTTCCTGAGTCAATTCATCGAACGGAATGTAGTTACACAAGATGAAAACATGTAGAGCATAAATGCGACACGTATATATAATCTGTCCAAATGACCGGCAACATGAAACTGAAGTTATGCCTGGTATCAGAAAAATATCATAACATAATGCTTATCAACTTATATTATAAAGTAATACACCCCAGTTCACCCAGATACATTACAGACAACCTTTTGTGGCCTGTTATTACTCATGAACTGTGCGTACACACTCTGTAATGAGGGAGTGATTAGTATTGCAGACATAATGTTTGGACACTGGAAAGCTGCATACTGTGAGCACAGATGCTCGGGCCAGATAATATGAGTGCCAATTCTATACCTTGAAAATACCATTTAATGGTCTCTTTATTAAGTCCCCCAGCAACCTTTCCGTTAGTTCTGGGAAAGACAAATGCAATTAGTTAGTTTGTTTTTTAAGCACTTTCAATCAATGAGTTACAGTGAATGCTTTAATGTAAGAAAATGTCTCAAGGAAACAAAACTAACAACAGCTGAAGCTCTAGAAGAATATGTAAGTAAATATTAAAACTATCCCTGGTGCATTTTTCATCCCTCTTAATGAATAATGTAATGTTATATGCCTGTCACTCATCTTGAGGAGAATTGCTAACTCCTTGCACTAGTGCACTTCTTCTTATTACTAATTAGATTATTAATGTGTAATACATTGCAAACCAGACAATATTGTTGATGGGTATTAAACTGCCAAGAGGAAGTTTAAAGAATATTCTCTGTACCCTCTATTCAAAAGAAAACACAGATACCACAGATATGTGTTGTACAGTGTTATCACATTAACATGGATTTTCACAGAAATTAATGATGTTAATTAATGATGAATTATAGGCTAAGGTGAAATGTTTAAATAAAGTTGCCACCGTTTTCTCTAATTTGGTGAGTTTCCTTGCTGTGGTACAGTCTGTATAAGAAGGCATCTATATATAACTGTGATCTCTTACATGGGTGCTGGTGGTATCTTTATGTATAAGAGCAGTTGGCAGGCATTTCTGTCAAACTTGCATATTGGAACACGTGTAATGGTCAGGTGTCTGTGATCATCTATCTGAGACCCCAATTTTACACATATTACCAGAATAAGTTCCTGCAACAGAGGATGATGATGTGACCCTATTTTACTTAAAAGTTGCATCATACAAGGTACACATATTTTTTTACAATGCAATATAAGTACGAATGATGCAAAGCAAATTTAAAATCCTGTAGATAAAATAAAACTTGTCAGCAGTAATCTTGCCTCACTCACAGCAGCATAGTTTCCTTGTCTAACTTTAACGCACCACTGTAGCCCTCTCTTAGAAGAAGACTCCAACTCTTTAGAAGAAGATAATGGAATATATTTAACTGCATATTATATACAAATTAAAGGCTGCATTTTTTAAATTTTCTATAATAATTTGTCTGTTTTCAAGTCTCAGTGATCTTCAAATAGCATATTATTTTAAGCTGTCATGTTTCACTTTGTATGACATTTTGTAAAATGTAATTAATGTAAATGACTATAAACTCATTTTGACTAGATGGCAATATACATCAACTTGAAGAAATACCTTTTTACCTGTTGGTATATCTGTTATGAGGGCTGAAGCCTCCCTGTAATGTTGCTAATCATCAGCATCTGTTGACTGTCTATAATTTGACCACCTGGAAATCCCCCCGATAGCAGAATCCAGGTAAATCACGTTGATGACTATAATCCACATGATTCACTCAACAAACAAATGCAGACTACCATTGGTCAAGTACAACAACATGGCTAGAAGCTAAAACCAACAGCTCTGTGGTTGTTGATTAATATGCCGCACAGAATACCAGACACATTGAGCCTCATTCAATTTGAAGGCCGCACCTCATGGTATATAGGCTGTATGTCTGCGGGCCTGTTGCAGGCAAGCGGTCGTCTACAATTCCGGCGCTATTCAATTGAGCAAGGGTGCAAGTTTCGGCCGAAGCCTCAAGCTTGTAAAACCCCTGATGCCAAGTGGAGGAGGATGTAGGGGGTGCACATATATTTTGTGCCTTCTCAACAGCACTCCTCATTAACAATCTATTGGTCACAATGTTAAGCTAATCTAGCCTGGCTACAGAGTCTTGGATCTTGGCCAATGTGATGGCGATATTTTGAATGCAGATGGCTATCTCCCATCACATGGTCCATGATCCTCTTCTCTGTGGACACGTAGGGTTCTGTATAACACCAATGCTGTTGAGAAGAGATGCTGCAGTCCCTATAATTTTTAAGGCCTTACTTTGTAGGTGTTATGTTTTACTTTGTTTTGTTTTAGGTACAATTCAAGTCCATGAAGGCATCTTCTGCATCTGCAAGCATTGTGAAGGAAATGTATGAGATGTAAGGTTTCCCCAGTGCCTCTCAGGTAGACATTCCTTCAATGACAGCCCCCCTTAACATGTAGCTCCCACAATTTTAAAGCTATCATATAGCCAGATATCTAAGACATGATTGTTGTTAGCTTAACTGTAGACTAATACCCCTATGGTGGTGGACTTGCAGAGTCTCAAAATGGCATGTTAATGACAGCCATCATTTATATATGCACTAGTGAAGCATGTGACCCTGACCTCGAAATCAGTCTGAGAACAGATCCTTTGGGTCTGATGTAAGTAACAGTGAATCTGATTGCTGACCTTTTTGTCCTCTCTGTATTAATGGGTATTTTGCCCTATTGCTGATATCATGAGTATCCTTTGACACGTGCTCACAGCTGTATAGCTGATGAATGCGATATCAATGTTGATGATGATGAACAATATCATATTGTGAAGGCAGTAGTGCACCTTGACCACTGACGGTGGTCACAGCTAAGCATTCATTGTGAGATGACACATCATTATCAAAGGTCATGGCCAGTGGGTTTTCCTGCAAACTAGCTTATGGTTAGTAATGCTTGCAGATGGGAATCAGGTTAGTTGGTATATTGTTACAGTTACAGTATTTACTGTACATGCATGTTTTTTTTGTTTTTTTTAATCCTCCTCCGCCTTTCCTTTTTTTACCACTTGTTTTCAGATTTTTGTTTTGTGAACACACTGTATGTGTGAAACTGCATTGGATTACACAGTCCAGAGGTTTTTGCATCTGTTTCATTGAGCAGATCTAGACAAGTTGTAAGTGCAATGCACATTAATGGTTTCTTCAATTAAATTAAGTGATTTCTGCTGATCCTTTTTTTCATCAGATTCCGGTTGCAGTGGTGTAGTGACCACATGTGATCTTGGTAGGTGCTATGCATCATGCTTATTCTAGATTATGACATTACCCCCTTTAGGTATCCCCTTTTTCCCCCAAAATAAGTCACTTGCCCTTCCAGGATCCGCCCATGCCACACCCATGATATTAATGCACTGTCTTGTCCATTTCTGATTGTGCTCTTTGTATGAAATAAAGCTTTGTTATACCGTTATTACCGTGTCAGGGTGTTTTTAATGGTTGGGGTTTTGGGACATCCACAGACATCACATTTGTGTCACATTCCTATATCTGTAAAATAATGAGTCCTAGTTACTATGCAACAGATTAATACATATAATAACAATAATAATAATAATATCATAAGATATCATATTATAATATATATCATAAATCATAATAAAGGGTTAATACTCATGCAAAGTCCAGTTTGTGATACTGTGGAGTATCAATCTTCCCCTGAAGGCCTGATAGCAATATGACAGGTGATAATATGAATTGATTGATAGCAAAACACTTAATGGGATGTCACCAAATGATAATGGGTATACATCTTGGCACATGGCCACCAGCAATGGTGTTGGACTTTCCAGGATGGGTGCAGCGGAGAGTATCCCTGATGGAGTTGAGTTGGCTGTTGCTCCACGTGCCTCTGTACAGCCTCCATGTGTGTTTGCGGCCCTTCCTGATGGGTTATATTAGATTTGTGTGGTGTATGCTCCCCTGATCCCCTTCTGGATTGCTAAGTAGTGGTGGTGAATGGGCTTGTGTACCTCACTGTAGTTGTGAGCTATACCATGTAGGGCCACTGTAGGTGGACAGGTCATAGCTGAGAGGTCAGACACAATCACAGTCCACTAGAGAAGGAACTGGCAACCCACTCCAGTATCTTTGGCATGCAAACCTCGTGGATAAGCACACACAGATACATAAGTAAGTGTGCTGCAGCCCATAGGGTCACAGAGTGTCGGACACAACTAAGGGACTGAACAACCAAATCTAAAATGTTCCCCTAGTACTTGATATATGCCATGTGGTGGTGTAATTTGGCCACTAACTGTTTTCCCAATGTAGATGTGATGAGTGAGATGTATATAAAAGGATCTTTATATTTTTAGGGTCCACATTAGAGCCTCTGTGAGTGAGAAAGGGTTAATATGGCAATTATTTTCATGTATTTGTGTTGCAATTTAATGAGGTAGTCTATCTTTAATAGCTTTCAGCATCTTGCAGAACTACTTTTCATATTGGCATATGCATGACCATTACAACATATGAGAGAAATAAAAAATATTTTTTTAACTATTTGATGGTTGGGAGTTGTTGTGCAAGTAATTCTAATGCCTTCCATTGCTTTCCCCATATTTTAAAGTTCATTGGTGTTTTTGTTGCAGTGTTCCAAACTAGTCTGTAAACCCTTGCGGGTCCTATTTCAAACCCGTAAGCTTTGGGCTGCCATTTGCCTTTTGCATGCTTAACTGCAGGTGCGGTCTTGAGGGATTTTAGTAATTGAATAACGATTTATGAATTTAGAGATCAGAACTCCTGCGGACGTGAAAGATCAAAGGCTTCGGAGGCTGTAAGTTCTGGGGTTAACAACCGCAAAGTTTTCAAGCTCTTAACTCGTAACCCGTTTTTAGCTTGCAAAAAAATGCCAAATAGCAAATTAACTTGTAGCCTCCATTATGGGCTCCAGTAACTTACAATTGCTCAATTTAATGAGGATCATTGTATTCCCTTCCCCCCCATATTGAGTCTCTATTCCTCTGAAACAGCTCTCTGGCAGTAAGTAGTACATCAACAAAATATGGCATTGAGAATGTTAGTTGGTTACTTTCATATATACTTACAGCTTTAAGCCAGGAGAAGTAAAACTTGGGCATGACTAAATCTTTATATCAGCACTCAAAGAAAAATATGAAAAGTGAAGATGCATATATGTATATAGAAACTCATAACTTATTGTTTCAGGTGGGCATTGCATATCTGAAAATGAAAAAAATTAGTCACTAGATGAAAACTCGATCTACAGATGTTAGAGACATTTTTGTGTCAAATCTTCTCTTTTTCATAATTTGTTGACCTGTTCAAATATATCTCTTAAATTCAGGGGTTCCTCATGTGTTGTGGTGACAAACAATGTCTTCAAACAGTAAAGCGGATTGGATTTATATGTGTCATAGAGTACAACAATGTCCTTTGCTCCCCTAGTTTACTGGGGCTCCCTGTACACGTTTTTGAGTGAATATTCAGTACTCCTGTGGATCACACTTACTCAAAATGTATTTTAAGTCCAAGTATTTTGGCACTGGATCATAGGGGGTAGATGATCATGTGTAGAGGGGTCATAAACCACTGCATAATTTGTAATATTATTTAATCAATTTCCTGCCATTGGAATGTGTTTCTTTAGGTAGATGGAGGCAAAGGAGGATGTTAGGGCTTGTGTAGTGTGTTAACGTACCATTCTGCAGCATTGCTATGGAAGCTACAAAGCTTCAGAGTTTCCTGCAAACTGAGCACACCTGTCCAGCTGCTAAGGCATTATAAAGGCCCATGATTTTAATTCCTGGTTCCAGCAAAAAGCAATTAACGGATGAGATCAGTGCAACAACCAGAATGAAGATGATGCAGACAAAACCTGGGCCTGAACTTGGACTGTAATATATGAAGCTGCATCTTCAGGAACAGAAAGCTATACATACCAAGGGCCTCATTAAATTCCAGCCTCGTAAATAAGAGGCTTCTACTTAAGCCCTACGTACTGCAAAGTTTCTCCAACTTACAATGCTATTAAATTAGCCCTGCTGCGAGCAACGTATGAGCTACGCAGCAGGGCTGTACGTATCTACACTGCGTAAATGTACATGAGGAGTGACAGCCTGCGAGATGATATCGCAGGCTCCCACTCCTCATCAATTGCTGCGGGGGTCCTAAAAGGGACCTCCGCGGCAGTCCCCCACATAAGCCCTGCCGTGGGGGGTACTCCAAATACCCCCCCAGCACCTAAAATTAACCCCCCCTCAATGCGGGGGTCCCCGTCGGGACCCCCGAAGTGTCCTCACATGAACACCTTGCTGCAGGGGTCCATTGGAACCCCCGCAGCCCCCACACATTAACCCCTTGCAGGGGGGTCCCCGATCTGCATAGATCAGGCCCCCCGCTGCATTTCAAACTTTTAAATTCCCCGCTGCGGCTCCTTAAAGGGGCCGCGGCACACTATTACCCAATCCCGTCCGCGGCACCTAAAATTAACCCCCCTCTATGCTGGGGGTCCCCCGAAGTGTCCCCATATAAACCCCCTGCAGCGGGGGCCCCCGATCGGCACCGATCGTGACCCTGCTGCAATTCAATTTTAAATTTCCCGCCTCGCGGGTCCTTAAAGGACCGTAAAGGTCCTGAAAGGACTCGCACTAAAAATATTAACCCCAACTATAATTAACCCTATAACTCATGGTGGTCAATCCAGACCACCATAAGGCTCTATTTAACCCATTAACTCATGGTGGTCAATACAGACCACCATAAGGCCTTAATTAACCCATTAACTCATGGTGGTCAATCCAGACCACCATAAGGCTCTATTTAACCCATTAACTCATGGTGGTCAATACAGACCACCATAAGGCCTGAATTAACCCATTAACTCATGGTGGTCAATACAGACCACCATAAGGCCTTAATTAACCCATTAACTCATGGTGGTCAATACAGACCACCATAAGGCTCTATTTAACCCCATCAGTCCCATAAGGGTATATTATTACCATTATGGGCCTGTTACAACCCATCATTAACCACATAAGTGCCATGATGGTCCTCAAGGACCATCATGACACTAACTACAAACACTACACTATAACCCACAATAAACCATTTAATCTAAACTAACCCCCCTCTACACTAATCTATTAACACTTACACTACATACCCCCTAATAAACCTCCCCAACACTCTAATTACAGAAAATAAAAAAACCTACCTTACAGAAAACCAAAAAACCTACAGTACAGAACACAAAAAAACCTACAGTACAGAAAACAAAAAACCTACAGTACAGAAAACAAAAAAACCTACAGTACAGAAAAAAAAAACTACAGTACAGAAAAAAAAAAAAACATTACAACCCCACTCCCCACTACAGAAAATAAAAAAATTACACACCTGAAAAGGAAAGACAGATAAACACAATACAATACATACATATAATACATTACATACATTACATACAATACATGACATTACATACATTACATATACTATATTACATATAATACAAATCAAATACCCCCTATCTATCTAACATACAATCTATTTAATTTAAAATAAATCCTAACTATATCAAATACATCCCCCTATCTATCTAATATACAATAAATCCTAACTACATACACAGACCCTTATTCTAAAATAAAATAAAATAATTACAGTCCTAACTACACAGACCCTAATTCTAAGCTTAAATAAAATAATTAAGACCACTTACCTTTAAGATGTTGCTTCAGATCACTAACCTATGGGTCAAACAAAACAAAATAATTAGTACAAAACATTAACATCAAATAAATAAACATTATACACATTCTAAATATTCAACTCACCTTTACATCATGTCCCGTCAATGTTTAGCTCTTCCGGCGCGGCCCTGTTAAAAAAAAACACAATACATTAATACATTAATACAATATATAAACAATAAATAAAATAAACATATAAACATTGAAATATACATATAACTTACCTCCCCGCGATGTCCCCGGCCTTCTCTCCTTCAGCCCCGGCTGGGCCGCGGAACCATCCGCGCTCTAAAAAAAAAAAAAAAAAAAAACTAACGGAGGTCTGCACTGGCAGACCTCCCCGACGCTAATGAGCCTCCAGGAGTCCTTTCCGGGAGGAAATTGGCATTGGCGGCTTCTGATTGGCTGAAAAAGCTGTCAGCCAATCAAAAGTCGTCAATGTAGGAGCCAATCAGGATGCGCAGATGTTTTCTACCAATCACTCCGTGGGGGTGTATCCCATAGTGATTGGCTGAAGGCATCTGAGCCTTGTGATTGGTTCCCAGAAAGATAGACAAGTGTTTTAGCCAATCAGGGTGGGATATTGGGGTGTATCCCATCCTGATTGGCTCACACATTGACGACTTTTGATTGGCTGAAATTGATAGACAGCTTTTTCAGCCAATCACAAGCCGCCAATGCCAATTTCCTCCCGGAAAGGACTCCGGGATGCTCATTAGCGTCGTGGAGGTCTGCCAGTGCAGACCTCCGTTAGTTTTTTTTTAGAGCGCGGATGGTTCCGCGGCCCAGCCGGGCTGAAGGGTAGAAGGCCGGGGAGATCGCGGGGAGGTAAGTTAAATGTATATTTAGATGTTTATATGTTTATTTTATTTATTGTTTATATATTGTATTAATGTAATAATGTATTGTGTTTTTTTTTAACAGGGCCGCGCCGGAAGAGCTAAACAATGACAGGACATGATGTAAAGGTGAGTTGAATATTTAGAATGTATATAATGTTTATTTATTTGATGTTAATGTTTTGTACTAATTATTTTGTTTTGTTTGACCCATAGGTTAGTGATCTGAAGCAACATCTTAAAGGTAAGTGGTCTTAATTATTTTATTTAAGCTTAGAATTAGGGTCTGTGTAGTTAGGACTGTAATTATTTTATTTTATTTTAGAATAAGGGTCTGTGTATGTAGTTAGGATTTATTGCATATTAGATAGATAGGGGGATGTATTTGATATAGTTAGGATTTATTTTAAATTAATTAGATTGTATGTTAGATAGATAGGGGGTATTTGATTTGTAATATAGTATATGTAATGTGTGTAATGTAATGTAATGTATGTAATGTATTATGTGTAATATATTATATGTAATATATTATATGTAATATATTATATGTAATATATTGTCATGTTTTGTATGTAATATATTATATGTAATATATTATATGTAATATATTATATGTAATGTATGTAATTTCATGTATTGTATGTAATGTATGTAATGTATTATATGTATGTATTGTATTGTGTGTATCTGTCTTTCCTTTTCAGGTGTGTAATTTTTTTATTTTCTGTAGTGGGGAGTGGGGTTGTAATGTTTTCTTTTTTTTCTGTACTGTAGTTTTTTTTGTTTTCTGTACTGTAGGTTTTTTTGTTTTCTGTACTGTAGGTTTTTTTGTTTTCTGTAAGGTAGGTTTTTTTGTGTTCTGTACTGTAGGTTTTTTGGTTTTCTATAAGGTAGGTTTTTTTATTTTCTGTAATTAGAGTGTTGGGGAGGTTTATTAGGGGGTAGGTAGTGTAGGTAGGTAGTGTAAGTGTTAATAGATTAGTGTAGAGGGGGGTTAGTTTAGATTAAATGGTTTATTGTGGGTTATAGTGTAGTGTTTGTAGTTAGTGTCATGATGGTCCTTGAGGACCATCATGGCACTTATGTGGTTAATGTTGGGTTGTAACAGGCCCATAATGGTAATAATATACCCTTATGGGACTGATGGGGTTAAATAGAGCCTTATGGTGGTCTGTATTGACCACCATGAGTTAATGGGTTAATTAAGGCCTTATGGTGGTCTGTATTGACCACCATGAGTTAATGGGTTAAATAGAGCCTTATGGTGGTCTGGATTGACCACCATGAGTTAATGGGTTAAATAGAGCCTTATGGTGGTCTGGATTGACCACCATGAGTTAATGGGTTAATTAAGGCCTTATGGTGGTCTGTATTGACCACCATGAGTTAATGGGTTAAATAGAGCCTTATGGTGGTCTGGATTGACCACCATGAGTTAATGGGTTAATTAAGGCCTTATGGTGGTCTGTATTGACCACCATGAGTTAATGGGTTAAATAGAGCCTTATGGTGGTCTGGATTGACCACCATGAGTTAATGGGTTAAATAGAGCCTTATGGTGGTCTGGATTGACCACCATGAGTTAATGGGTTAATTAAGGCCTTATGGTGGTCTGTATTGACCACCATGAGTTAATGGGTTAAATAGAGCCTTATGGTAGTCTGGATTGACCACCATGAGTTAATGGGTTAATTAAGGCCTTATGGTGGTCTGGATTGACCACCATGAGTTATAGGGTTAATTATAGTTGGGGTTAATATTTTTAGTGCGAGTCCTTTCAGGAACTTTACGGTCCTTTAAGGACCTGCGAGGTGGGAAATTTAAAATTGAATTGCAGCAGGGTCACGATCGGTGCTGATCGGGGACCCCCGCTGCAGGGGGTTTATATGGGAACACTTCGGGGGTCCCGATGGGGACCCCCAGCATAGAGGGGGGTTAATTTTAGGTGAATAGGGCTCTATATTATCACAGAGCATATTTTTTTACAGAAGTTTTTAGTTAGTGAAGACCTTGCTTTTGGATAGAAGTTCCCTAACTAAAAGCTTCTGTAAAATAAATATGCTATGTGCTTATATAGAGCCCTATTCAATTGGACGAATCGCAATTTAATAAGGCTGAATGTGTCTATGTTTCTGTGTATGCGTTTCCAAGCATACTATATATATATATATATATATATATATATATATATATATATATACAGTATATATATATATATATATATATATATATATATATAGTATATAGTGATACCTTTTTTATTGGACAAACATATTCATAGGTTTCATGACGAGCTTTCGAGAGCGTTCCTCTCTTTGTCGAGTCAGAGTCAATACTGATTATAGAATCACAAATACAGCAAAAAAAATCCAGGATTAACAAATAATGTTCTGATCAGCCAGCCGTGCAAGTGTGTGGGGGTGCAGACCAGAGTAAGTAAATTGGGGTCGTAAATAGTTTTACATCTAAGGAACCATAGGGCTGTAACCAAACTCAGGATGAAGGCAGAGAACAAAAAGTCAAAAAAGTCAAAAAAAAAAAAAAAAAAAAAAAAATCAATAAACACACATATATATTTCCAAGCATGAATGTTGGAGGTTATAAGAAATTTTGATAATGAGATAAGAATTCAATGTCGATATTAAGTCCTGACTTATTACTGTTGAAGAGCATAATCATTTTAATTTCAAATGTCTTTCTTTCCTTAGTGTTTTTAAAAAAACCTTTGAGTATTTTGATTTTGAGATTTTTCATGGAGTGGTTATTCTGGGTGAAATGGTGTCCAACTGGAGTACAGTAAGTCTCCTCATTGTGCTTATTGATGGAATGTCTGTGTAGATTCATCCTCATATGTAATTTCTGGCTGGTTTCTCCAATGTAGCAGCCTCTCTCACATGCAGTACATTGTATCATGTAGACTACATTGGATGACGTACAAGAATATGATCCTCTGATGTTATAGGTCTTCTTGTTGTGCGTGGCTGTGTCCTCTTTGCAGATGTGTTGACACAATTTACACCGATTTTTATTGCAAGGTTTTGTGCCGTTTTCTATGTTAAGCTCTTCATTGGCCAATCTACTGTTCACCAATGTTTGTCTGAGATTTGGTGGCTGCCTAAATGCAAGAATGGGGGGTTTGGGGAATATATGTTTTAATTCAGGGTCCTCTGTTAGCAGTGGTTGTAGATCCTTAAATATTTTTTTGTTCTCTGCCTTCATCCTGAGTTTGGTTACAGCCCTATGGTTCCTTAGATGTAAAACTATTTACGACCCCAATTTACTTACTCTGGTCTGCACCCCCACACACTTGCACGGCTGGCTGATCAGAACATTATTTGTTAATCCTGGATTTTTTTTGCTGTATTTGTGATTCTATAATCAGTATTGACTCTGACTCGACAAAGAGAGGAACGCTCTCGAAAGCTCGTCATGAAACCTATGAATATGTTTGTCCAATAAAAAAGGTATCACTATATACTGCAATACTCTGATTATTCATCTGGATTACTGGACATTCACGGCTACCTCACTCTTCATATATATATATATATATATATATATAGTAAATAAATAGTACATTTGTGTTCACATTTGAATGGAATGTCTAAAAAAATCTTAAAAGACTTTTCCGATAAATATACTTATTACACTGCATTCTGGGAACCTGGGCAGGGGCATGCATATGTGCGCAGAAAGGCTTCGCTCTTGTAATCTATTACCATTTTAAACATGGCTTCCTTTAAACATATGCCTGCTTTATTAAACAGCTTTGAGCAAAGCTCAGGATGGATAAGCTACGAATCCTACCCACGTACAGCTGTTTCAAGTTTAATGCCTCTCATTTGCGTGGCGCTGGTTCCTTAGCCTGTGTAGTGTATTTTGAGAGGAGGTAGTTTACCACAACAATAATATGCCTGCTGTATTACACAGCTTTAAGCAAAGCTCAGGATGGATAATACATAAGCTACAAATCCTACCCACGTACAGCTGTTTCAAGTTTACTGCCTCTCATCAGCATGGGGCTGGTTCCTTAGCCTGTGCAGTGTATTTTGGGAGGAGATAATTTACCACAACAATCATTTAATTTATGGTGGGCAAAAGAGTGATATATATAGGGTTCCCTGGTGGTCCAGTGGTAAGGATTTGGTGCTCTCACTGCTGCGACCTGGGTTCAATTAAAGTCAGGGAACCAAAAAGTCATACCACCCTGTAGCCAAGCAGGGTTGGGTCTGGTCTGTGCTTGGATGGGAGACCACTAGGAATACCAGGAGCTGTATGCTGTGGCCCACTGGAGAAGGAACTGGTGACCCACTCCAGTTTCTCTGTCATGAAAACCAATTGGATCAGCATGATGATGGCTATAAAGAGGTGCCTGGTGTATTATGGTACCTGTGGTCATAGAGAGTCAGAAACAATCGAACAATGCAAAAAAAAAAAAAAAAATTATTACTGAGTGTCCAGTAATCTAGATGACTATAAATCTTTAATTGGATACTGTAGATCCGAAAACTACGCCGCTTAAAATATATAAAAATATATATAGTAATACTTTCAATGTTTAAATATGTATGAGGTATAGAAAACGTTTATATTCCCTCGTCATTAAGTTTCCTCCTATAAACAATCCCCATTAATCAGAATATACTGATTGTCCTGTTGTTACAGGATATGCTGATAATCACAGGATTGAAGTCTGAATCAAAATAATATAAAAAACACTTCTATCTATATATATATATACTAGCGTATTGCCCGTCAAAAAAATGACGGCAATGAGATGTGTATGTTTGGAAAGTTGTTTAGTTATTAATATACATATGGAATTGTAAGGTAGCTAATGTTGTTTTGTGTGTACTACTGAAATATAGAATTCAAATTAATAAATGAATATACTTTACCTATTTTTATGCATTGTGTTGAAGAGCTGGCAATCTATGTTGATGTTGCTGCAGCATTAGTGGTGTGGAGGTGCTGTGTAAGCGTGATGAACGTGTGCAGTGTAATAGTGTGCGTGCGCGAGCCGAAACCGTTAACGTAGCTGTGTACTTCCGCATTATCATAAAATGGCGGGTAATGTGTGGTATGCATTTTAGCAGATTATCAGTACGTCGTTTAATGGCGGGTAATGTGTGGTATGCATCTTAGCGGATTATCCGTACGTGTTTTCCGTGGTTATAGTGCTGTAGCCTCGTTTTCGTTTTGTTCGGCCGCCATTTTTTATGTCGCTTTGAGAATTTTTTATTGTCTAAACTCTTTTATTTTGAGCTAAATGAAGGTGTAACTTTGTTTTTTGAGGTCGTGGATGCTCCCTCTTGCTGTCAGTAAGCTTTTAATGTATGTGCTGTGTGGATTTATTGTGTTTGTCTTTTTTTTCATGTTCGCAAGTTGCGGCCGTATTTTTTTGCTATGGTTTAATGGCTCGCCTCGCTACGCGAGGCTCGCCTGCAATGAGCGCCTGCGGCGCTCATTGCCAAAGTGCTACAGTTTAACGGCTCGCCTAGCTGCGCGAGGCTCGCCGGGCAATGATCGCCTGCGGCGCTCAACGCTAAGCCCGCTAAAGTACTACGGTTTAACGGTAAATATGGTAAAGCGGTAAAATGACGGTCAATAAAAATTAAATGTTGTGAAATTTGTTTGCAACACAAAATGACTCAGCTACATTTGTCCCCTTTTTTTTTTCTTAAAATAAATACACATTTTTTTTTTTACTTTTTATTTTTTTAACTTTCAACTTATATTTCATCAAATGCGTTGTTTTAGGCGTGAAATCCAATCTGTGTTAATGCGTAAATCTGTAATTGCGTTTCGTAAAATGTACTTGCTACTGTCTTTTTTTACTCATTGTGCAGCGCTCATCGCTAAGTCGTACGCACTACTCAACACAGCGTGACGACGAATCGTAGTTGGACAATTATAATATGTGACATTAAAAACAGTAATTGAAGAGTGAAGCAGCCGTGAATG
Organism: Discoglossus pictus; assembly: GCA_027410445.1. Lineage (NCBI taxonomy): Eukaryota > Metazoa > Chordata > Amphibia > Anura > Alytidae > Discoglossus > Discoglossus pictus. The sequence goes on along the minus strand of CM050165.1, from coordinate 227,036,192 downwards.
TCCAGTAATCTAGTAATTTAGTAATTATTAATCCATATAAATATAGATTAATAATGAGTATTGCAATATAATTTGATACCTTTTGTATTGGACAAACGTTATATTTATAATGACGAGCTTTCGAGAGGCTTAACCTCCCTTTATGAAGTCTCAAGCAATACTACATGAGATGGAACCCTCAGTTTGAATAATAACAGAAGATGCAGAGAGAGTGGAAACAGCATCTGACATCATCAGGTAAATACATATATGGGGAATAAACACAACAGAGCAAAGGAAACATATATACACATATACATCAATATATACATGAAAAAGCAGTGCACTGTAATCCACAGTGATATCTTTCCTGTTGGACAAACACCTCACTAAGAGTTCTAAGTCTGTTATAGTATAAGAAGAAAAAAAAAATCACATGAAATTCTGATAATGTGTTAGAAAGCCCAAATCTATATTAAGTCCTGTGTTTTTAGTGTTGAAGAATGTGATCATCTTTATTTCAAATGCTTTTCTCTCTTGGATGCTTTTAAATTTTCCTCTGAGTATTTTGACTTTTAAGTTTTGGATGGACTGATCATTCTGGCTAAAATGGTGTCCTACTGGGCTACAATAACTGTCTTCATTATGTTTTCTTATTGAATGCCTGTGTAAATTCATCATTAAATGCATTTTTTGGCCGGTTTCTCCAATGTAACAGCCTGTGTCACATAAAGTACATTGTATTATATAAATTACATTTGACGATGTACATGAATATGATCCTTTGATGTTATAGGTTTTGTTGTTATGTGTGGCTGTATCATCATTACAAATGTGTTGGCATAATTTACAGGCACGTTTGTTACAAGGTTTAGTTCCATTTTTTGTATTCAGTTGTTCATTGGCCAATTTCCTGCTGACAAGTTTTTGTTGCCGGTTTGGTGGTTGTTTAAATGCAAGGATGGGAGGTTTTGGGAATATATATTTTAATTCAGTATCTTCAATTAGTAATGGTTATAAATCTTTGATTATTTTCCGAATTTTCTCTAAAATTGGATGGTATATGGTCACTAGAGGTATACGTGAAGTAGTTTCTTTTGTTTTGTAGTTTAGTAGGTGTTCTCGAGGTATTTTGATGGCAGTTGATATTTTTTGGGTAATAATATGGGGTTTGTAACCCTTTTGTTTGAAAGATTCAGACAGTGTTTTAAATTTTTTATCACGGTCTCCAGTGTTTGAGCAAATCCGATGGTATCTAATAGCTTGACTATGGATGATGGCTTGTTTGGTGTGGGAGGGATGTAAACTGGAGCTGTGTAGGTAATTACATCTGTCTGTAGGTTTCCTATATATAGATGAGTGGAGAGGGCCATTGGTGATGAATATAGTAGTGTCTAGAAAGTTTACCTATTCTGTGGAGAAATCCATTTTAAGTTTTATAGATGAATGGAAGGTGTTAATGAATTATGAAAGTCTCTGAGTTTGCTTTCTCCTTCTGTCCAGATGATGAACAGATTATCTATGTAACGGTAGTATTTGTATGGTTTGTAAATGGATACAGATAAGAATGTTTCTTCTAGATTGGCCATAAATAGATTTGCTTATTGTGGAGCCATTTTGGTACCCATGGCAGTCCCCAATATATCCCTACCCACACCTATTTTACTTTTAACCAAGATACCTACCTACAGATAGGTATCTTGGTTAAAAGTAAAATAGTTGTGGGTAGGGATATATTTTATTATTTTATTAGGTTTTTAATTTGACTGAGTTTGTTGAGAAAGTCAGTGTTGTCCAGTGGTGTCCAGATATCTGTTCAGTCAGTGTGTCCATACCTGTAACAATTGGTCTCCCTGGGTTGCCTGGTTTGTGGATTTTTGGCAGTAGGTAGAAAGTCCCAGTTGTAGGATTGGCGGGGATGAGTTGTTCTAATTCCTGATGTATATTTTTAGGGAATGTTTTGAGGAGTTTCTTAAGTTGAAGAATATAAATTTCTGTAGGGTCCTGGTTCAGTTTTTTGTAGTAGGTGTTGTCTGACAGTTGTCTGTTGGCTTCATTTATGTAGTCCTGAGTATTCATGATAACAACTGCACCTCCTTTGTCTGCCGGTTTGTTGGTGATGTTGGGGTTGTTTTTTAAAAACTTTATGGCAGTTCTTTCTGATGGAGTAAGATTGTGTAAGTCTTTTTTATATTGTGTTGTTATAATAGATGCAGTTCTCAGGCGAAAGCTTTCTATATAACTGTCCAGTTTGATGTTACGACCAGGTTGTGGGTGGAAATATGTATTTTTTTTTCTTGTTACAGTCTAATGATGTTGTGGTATGTCCCTTGTTGTAGAAAATTTCTGCCAGTCTTAATCTCCTGAAGAATTCTTCTATGTCCGAGTATAGTTGTATTTTATCTAGTTTTACGTCTGGACAGAAAGACAATCCTTTGGAGAGAACAGAGGTCTCTGCTTGTGATAGTTGATGGTCTGAGAGATTTACAATTCCTGTGTGTTCTGTGTATTTTTCAGAAAAACTATTAGTTTGAGTTGGTAGGTTTTTAGATGTGTTGTTAGTAGAATTTATTAAAAACAGTAAAGTCTGAAACCAGAGGAGACTTAAGTGGAACTGAAAGTGAACATTATGGTACAAAAATAAGGTATAATGCACTCTATATGAGAGTATGTATACACAAAATATCACAATACCAGAACAGAGCTGAAAAAACACATAGCAGTACACAAATATACTTGATTTTCAACTGTCAAGCTTCAAAATATCCAGTATGATAAAAGAATAACCCAATAAGGTATCCAACTTAACTTTCAGTGGTCTCTGGTTCAGACAGGTGTAGAAATAGGTTGCCAATGGGCCGTTTCATCCATTCTCGTGGACTTTTTCTAAGGCTAATGACTTTTGCTGGCTTATTTGGCTTATTTAAAGCCTAAAATGCTTCCGGATATTAATTGCGCTAATTGCGCAGTGATGTTTAGCGAAATGACGTCACGACTTCTACGCTGATGCGTAGTTTCGTTATTTCAAGTAATTTCAACTTTATTGATATTAACAAAGGTAGCAATGACGTCAATACGTCAGCGCGACTATGTCGCAACGTCGTTCAAGGGGTATTAAGCTTTATTAACTTAACTAGGAACAAAAAACGGAGGGACAAATCAAGTTTTCACTGTAGGGATAACCACTGAGGTAAAAGTTGGTCTGAATAGAACAGAACAAAGGATAATCAGATTTATATAGGATTGGCAAACTCCTTTCTTTACATCATGAATATGTTTGATCATGAATATGTTTGTCCAATAAAAAAGGTATCATTATATACTGCAATTCTCTGATTATTCAACTAGATTATTGGACACTCACAACTACCTTACTCTATATACATATATTCCATTTAAAAACACAATTATGTCAGAGTTTCTAGTAATCACAATATGTACAATATGTATCTCTTCGCTCATCATATATTGTAAAATTCATGGGAAATAGCTGTAAATAGCCATGCTCCCCCCAGAAGCAGAGCCTCTATCTCTTTGCTGACTTGTCATTTTGATAATCACTGGAGCTTATACAACAAAGATCTATCCTTGTGAACAAGAAACATTTCTGAGGTTGTGGATCACTGAAACAACAACACATAATTGTTATATCCATTTTAAATTCTCACAGCAAGATAAAGACTATTGCTCTATTATCTACTGTTATTTGCTTTCAAATTATTTCTTCTTATCTTCAAATGCTCCATTCCTTTTCATTATACAATGAATCTTTAAGAACTCAGATGTGAAGTGAACTTTTAGAGCTCGTTTTTTCCCTTACTGTACTTCAAATAACTTTGCCCTAAAGGAAACTTTGCATTTTATAATCATTGTGACAGACAGACGTGAGATGTGCACACAGTTCTTAAAAGGATCATGGTCTGTTATAAAACCATGTAAATTAAAGAATCTGGAACCATACTTGCTTTTTTTCTGTCATTGGTGTGGAATTGGAGCATAGCAAATGCAATAGTTGTACAGTATGAACTAGAAAGGTTTAAATGATTTTGCAGACAACATAATAATTTTCCCACAGCTGCAAGAAACACAATCAAAATGAAATGATACTTGGGAAGACAGAGTTCAAAGAAGGATAATGCAACTGGAGACACAATTTGTGAGAACAACAGGCAATCAAAATATGCAAAAATATAGCTGAAGATTATAGTGCCTTAAAATATTTAAACTCATTACAGTGCTATATTTTGCTACAGATATAAATGTGAATATTGCCGGAGTGAGCAAGACTAAATTCAGGATTTGTCAATTTGACTTAACGGCTCATTAACTGGGTCAGAAGGAAAAAGGATATTTCACAATGTACATAAGACTGGAAATTAAAAGTTTCTCATTAGAATTGGTATATAGAGCATGGAAACATGTAATGTCATATGTACAGTATAATGTGCAATTTGCTTATTAGATAGATAGATAGACAGACGGATGGACGGACGGACAGACAGATAGATAGATTGTGTAGATAGATAGTGTTTCCAGGAGTCCGGTAACCTTTGTGGAAAGAGTCAAAAAATGGAAACTTTTCTTGTGGTTTTAACATGATGTATTCTAAAGACCTTGTTCATGTGAAGGCAGCAATATTTACAGCCTCATTAAATTGGGGCTACGTTGTAACACTTAGCCTGTAACTCGAGATTTATCCCTGTAACGTTGCTCGCAGCGGGCTTTGCGTGCTAACACACAGGACGGCCGAGAATAGGCTACGTACTGAGCAACGGTGAACTTCGCACATGGAAATCCTTTTCATCTGACGAGCCCGTAAGTGCTACTTGTTCAATTCAGCTATTAAATTGCAACATGGTTACTCGCGAGCAAGCACGTAACGCGCAAATGGAGTCAAAAGGCCAACGTGTGCTCGAGAGCATCCGCAAGGGGGGTAAAATGTAGCACTTGTAATGCAAATAACAAACCCGACGGTCGAGAACTGGTTTACGAAATACTGTCTCTTGCTCGTAGCTCTCAGACCTTTCTAATTTAATGTCAACGAAAAACGGCCAAATTTGAAGCACACAGCCCTTACGTGCTATACGTTGGGCTTACGAGGCTGGAATTTAATATGGCTATTAGTTAGTGACTGTACAGTATATGAGTAGGGATATAGAGTTTAATAGGACTATACGGAGCAAGAGGGGGCAGAGTTATGTTTTTTTGACCTCCTGATCTGTCTGATGGATACATTTGAATGCCCACCAATACTATTCAATCAGTCATTCTGTGCATCTTCCCTCAACAGTTTATGCTCCAACAAGAGGTTGCAGTTTCTGTCACCATCTTGCACGTACTATGTACTTCCTCCATTAGGTGTGCAGGCATTTTTTGTTTTAGTTTTCTCCCAGTTTTTTTCATTGTTTGTCCTCTTGCACTATCAATTTTGACTTTTCTATTAAGCACCAGATCTACTGTGATAACTATCATATATGATACCCTTGCCCACTGAATATGTCTACACCCAATGTGAATATGTCTACACCCGACGTGAGTGTTGTCACCACCTCTACTCTTTTATCCTTAACTATCTGGTCTGTTTTATCATGTCTTATATCACCCCTTGGTGAATCACTAATCTCATTGTCCAGTTATATACTCAACACCACTGTGGCCAGCAGTAGTTTCATCTCACTGCAGGCATGCCTCAGGTGAGAACCACATAGTCATTTTAAGAATTATAAAGGGGGATATTACTGGAGGACTCCCTGGTGGTCCAGTGGTTAGGATTTAGTGCATTCACCGCTGCAACCTGGGTTTGATTCCAGTTAGGGAGGCAAGAGGTCACAACACTGAAGCCAAGCAGGGTTGGGTCTGGTCAGTACTTTACTCAGCCTCTAGTATCTCTACCATGAATACCAAGTGTATAAGCATGGTTTGTTATGGTCCATGAGGTCCCAAAGAGGGTTCCCTGGTGGTCCAGTGGTTAGGATTCAGTGCTTTCAACCTAGATTTGATTCCAGTTAGGGAGGCAAGAGGTCACAACACTGAAGCCAAGCAGGGTTGGGTCTGTTCAGTACTTTACTCAGCCTCCAGTATCTTTGCCATGAATACCAAGTGTATAAGCATGGTTTGTTATGGTCCATGAGGTCACAGAGAGGATTCCCTGGTGGTCCAGTGGCTATGATTCAGTGCTTTCAATCAGGGTTTGATAACAGTTAGGGAGGCAAGAGGTCACAACACTGAAGCCAAGCAGGGTTGGGTCTGGTCAGTACTTTACTCGGCTTCTAGTATCTCTGTCATGAATACCAAGTGTATCAGCATGGTTTGTTATGGTCCATGAGGTCACAGAGAGTCGGACACAACTGAATGATACAAACACATATTACTGGAAAAGTTAACCTGGCAATTTGCGACCTAATAGTCAATAGCAGAAATGTTTTAAATTGTATATCTTTGTTCTATAAACAAATTACTGTGTGTACAATGTTCACATTAGAACTGCAAAGTCTGGCAAAGGAGAAATCTAAATAATACTTATATTGTATAATTGCAATATCTTGGTGAAGAAAACCGATTCATATTTTGCTTTGAATCACAAAAAATGTAAGTACTACGATTTAATATTATAGAAACATATATTGATTACAAATAATATATTTTAAATATATTTGCGGAAATGCACTGTGATGCACAGGGTCAGCAAGATTCATTAATGAACACAGGTAAAAATATTTGCCTTGTTCCACATATTGGATCAAAATAATATATTTAAACCTCTTATTTAATAAAAAAAACAAATTTAGGTCATGGTCCGACTATCCATAATAACTTCAATTTTTTTAACTCTACAATATTATATATATAATTTATTTAGACAGTTTTACTACTCAGAGTTTATAAGATATTTCTAGCATACACCTTATATCCAAAGCATATTATGCTTCTTATGTCTTTAGTATGTGTGCGTGAAACTTCTTGCTAAAATCAATATTTAATTTGTTAAATACTGTGAAAGTACAAGTTCGGCATAACCTTACATTGCACAATTTATGGGTTTGGATTTTTTTTTTATTTAATTACATTTGACATTGGCTCTACAATCCTCAAGCATAGCCAAAAATAATGAAAACAACCTTTACTATCTTACAGTCAAGCGATTTCCTCCAATACAGATGGTTATGGGTGGGGCCATTAAAAAAAGAACAGCTCATAATGTTGGATAATCTATTCCACTAATGTTTAGTAGATGTAGAAAGTTGTAGTAATTATTATGAAGTGGAAAAATATAAATATTAATATATACTGTCATAACAGAAATTGCAGCTTTACTTCTTATTCAATTTATTACGAGTGCTAGAAGGGAGTGTTTATGTGTTTTTAATAAAGTAACGAGATATCGAGATCTCTTAATGAGGCTTGGTTTCCTCCAGTAACTTTCCAGGAATGCATTACAGTTTTTAATTCAAACCAGATGTGTCTCACATATCCAGGTTTCTTTGATGGATTATTATTTACATGAACTGACATGCAGAGCAGGCATTTTTAGTTAGATTTAACCCCATTTCCTGTCACCAGGGCCTTTAATGTCCCACAGGCAGGGAAGGTGTTGAACGAGATATTTACATTTTTGTGAATTTAAACAGTGATATTTACACCCTTAAACATCTTGATACACCATGTACAGATTCAGTGTCAAATGCATTTAAAGTGTGTTTGAATACTAGCCTAGAGTTTAATCACATTTGTTTATACTTTTAACAATATGGTTCACTTGTGTGGTTACTCTGCATTATAACACAATGTAGATTTTCTTAATAAGATTTTTAAAAAGTTTAATTCAATTAATGAATTGGATGAAAAGTGGATTATTATTACAGGTGATTCTGATTTTGGCTAGTATTGTTGTCACAAGCATGTAGAAGAGGTGCAAGTGTCCATAAAGAAACCAAGAAAGTTACCATACTCCCTACTTCAAATCCGGAGTGTCTATCCTAAACCACTATTTCTTACTTTTTAGATTCCTATTAGTGTATTGTTTTAGTAGTTATATATCTGTATATTTATTGTTTATTTATATATATATATATACTAGCGACTTGAAGCGTGGCAATGGTGCTCATCGCAGGCTTCACAATGAGCAAGTTTGGAGATCATTGCAGGCCTCGCAACGAGCGCCTTCGGCGGCCATTGTGAGCCTCTCAATAAGCGCACCTCTCATCCCTCTACTTTACTGGCCTAGTGATGTGTCTCTCCCCCACTCTGTGTCTTCACCCCCATCTCCCTCCCCTCTGTCTCTTCCTCCCAATCTCTCTCCCCTGTGTCTCTTCCCCCCTGCTCCCTCCCCTGTGTCTCTTCCCCCCTCCTCCCTCCCCTGTGTCTCTTACCACCTCCTCCCTCCCCTGTGTTTCTTACCCCTCCTCTCCCTCCACCATGTCTCCCACCCCCTCCTCTCCCTCCCGTGTCTCTCACCTCCTCCTCTCCCTCCCATGTCTCTTACCCACTCCTCAGAGCTTGCAGCCGGGGTCTGAAGTGGCCCGCTGTACTGCGGGCCTCGCAATGAGCATCTACAAGCATCAGTGGGGCAGGGGGAGTTGTCAAACTGCCAGTTGTCGATCCGCAACTGCAGGCCTCACTTTGCGAGGGCCACAAAGCATGACGACAACTCGCAGTTTGACAACTATTATATATGAAGGGAGGGAGGAGGAAGAGGATGAGGGGAGGGAGAAGATGAGGGGAGGGTGGGAGGAGGAGGATGAGGGGAGGGAGGAGGAAAATGAGGGGAGGGAGGAGGAAGATGAGTGGAGGGAAGAGGATGAAAAGGGGGAGGGAAACAGACACGGGGGAAGAGACACAAGGGAGGGGGAAGAGACAAAGACAAGGGGGGAAAGTGACACAGGGGAGGGGGGAAGAGATACAGGGGACGAGGGAAAGAAACATGGGGGAGACACAGGGGGGAGAAACACAGGGGAGGGGGGAAAAGACACAGGGGAGAGGGGAAGACACAAGGGATGGGGGAAAGAGACACAGGGGAGGGGGAGGAGACACAGGGGAGAGGGGGAAGAGACACAGGGGAGGGTTTGGAAGAGATACATGGAAGGGGGAAGAGACACAGGAGAGGGGGAGCAGGGCAAACAGACACAGAGGGAGTAGAGTGGGGAAAAGACACAGGGGAGGGGGAGAGGGGAACAGACAAAGGGGAGGGAGAGGGGGAACAGACACAGGGGAGGGAGAGGTGGGACTAGACACAGGGGAGCGAGGGAGGGGGAGGAGACACAGAAAAGGAAGACAGAGGGAAAAGAGACACTGGGGAATGAGAGGGGGCAAAAAGAGACACAAGGGAGGGAGAGGAGGTGGGATAGAAGACAAGGGAGGGAGAGGAGGGGGAAAGGAGGCACAGGGGAGGAAGTAGACAGGGGGAGAGGCTCGCGGTGAGCGCCAAAGGTGCTCACATTAGGTGGCAAACAGCTTTGCCAGCATTACAATTTTATTGCCGTCATTTTCGACAGGTAAGTCATTAGTTATAATAATAATAATAATAATAAAAAAAATAATAATAATAATAATAATACTGTAATAATAATAATAACCCTGTACTGTTTTTTCTTGAATTCAAACAGAACATAAATAAACTCATAGAAAAAGCCTTGGGAGCCAATTCTTAACCTCCTGTACAAAGGAATTTAGTTTTCTGCTCATGGGAACTTGTATTGTAAATGGGTGGTTGTGAGAAAAGCAGTGGGAGAGATGCCTAATTTGTGTTTGTCAGTGAAACAGGCTTTAGACAGTTGATCATGGTAGGTTGTTTAGGGTGTAAATGTTTAGGCTATTTAAAAGGTTAATGTACCAAATTATACCATACAGTGACTTGCAAAAGTATTCACCCCCCTTGGTATTTTTCGTGTTTTGTTGCCTCGCAACCTGGAATTAACATGGATTGTTTGAGGATTTGCATCATTTAATTTACAAAACATGCCCACAACTTTTATAATGTTTTTTTTTATTTATTTTTTATTGTGAAGCAAACAACCAATAGTACAAAATAACAGAAAAAGTCAATGTGCATAACTATTCACCCTCCTAAAGTCAATACTTTGTAGAGCCACCTTTTGCTGCAATCTCTGCTCCAAGGGCCTCATTCTATTAGCGGCCGTAAATCGGCCGTAAGGCTGCGATTCCTTGCGGGGGTTCAGTTAACTCGCGATTCTATTATACGGCCCCGCAAGGATCTCCTTTTACGGCCGGCCGCATATGTTGGAACCGGCCGTAAGCTGTGAAATATAAAAACTCAAAAATAAATTCAAGCCTGCACTGTACAGCTCTGTAAATGCTAGGGATCATATTGGGGGACATGAGGATTAAAAGGAACCCACTCTCAAGCTTGCACATCAGCCCAAACCCGAGTTCAAATTAACTGTTTATTTTCCGGCTGCGGCGTGGGTGTGTCTGAGGTGCTCCAAGCACTCTGGACTTTTTACATGGATATTTTACGGATATTAAAAATAAAATATTTTACGGATTTGAGTATAGGATAATTATGTGCTATTTTTTCTAACACCTAAAATCCCTTTATAGTCTTCTCAAAGTGCAGGATGGCTTTATTTGAGCTATTTTATGTGCTTAATTGGTGCTAGCGAGACCTGTTTCCTGCAAGTAAGCAGCGACTCGTTTTTAGCCTTGCAGAGAGGTTTCCCGGAGCAATTGAATTGCAAAACTCTTGCGGACGTTTTAGATCAAAGGCTTTCCTCTGGCGCGAGCGGCCGCAAGAGATAGCAAGGCACCGGCCGCAAGCCTGCCGGAGCCTCCGGCCGTAAGGGAATAGAATAGCAGAATAGCTTGCGGCCGGTCCTTGCGGCCCCGCAACGGCTGCGGCTGCTAATAGAATGAGGCCCCAAGTCATTTTGAATAAGTATCTATGAACTTGCCACATCTTACCACTGGGATTTTTGCCAATTCCTCCTTGCAAAACTGCTCCAACTCCTTCAAGTTGTATGGATTGCACTTGTGAACAGCATTCTTTAAGTCTGACCACAAAACATGCCATTTTGTTTTTTGCTGAAAGTAATGGCTTTGTTCTGGCCACTCTGCCATAAAGCCCAACACCATGGAGCGTACGGCTTATTGTCGTCCTATGTACAGATACTCCAGTCTCTGCTGTGGAACTCTGCAGCTCCTTCAGGGTTACCTTAGGTCACTGTGCTGCCTCACTGATTAATGCCCTGCTTGACCGGTCCATGAGTTTTGGTGAGCAGCCGTCTCTTGGCAGGTTTGCTGTTGAGCAGCCGTCTCTTGGCAGGTTTGCTGTTGGGCCATGTTCTTTCCATTTGGTTATGATAGATTGGATGGTGCTCCTGGGGATCATCAAAGATTTGGATTTTTTTTTTAAACCTAACCCAGATTTGTACTTCTCAACAACATTGTCCCATACTTGTTTGGTGAGTTCCTTGGTCTTCATGGCAGTGTTTGGTTGGTGGTGCATCTTGCTTAGGTGTTGCAGCCTCTGAGGACTTTCAAAAAAGGTGTGTATATGTAATGACAGATCATGTGACACTTAGATTGTACACAGTTGAACATAATTTCATGAATTATGTGACTTCTGAAGGTAATTGGTTGCACCAGAGCTTTTTATGGGCTTCATAACAAAGGTAGTGAATACATACGCCCATGTTAATTTTCTGTTTTCTATTTCTAAAAAATTGTTTTATGGATCTGTTTTTCTCATTTCACTTCACCAACTTAGACTATTGTGTTCTGATCCATCACATACAATTCAGATTAACAAAACATTGAATTTAAGGCTGTAATGTAACAAAATAGGTAAAAAGTCAAGGGGGTGAATACTTTTGCAAGGCACTGTATATAAATAATAACAAGCAATAGCATCACTGCACAAACACATAGAATGATACATTGCAGATTTAATATTTCACATATAGCCACATATGCAATTTGATTACAGAAATGTTAATGCTCTGATAATGGTATTGAAGAGCATCTCTAATTGTCAGGCTCTTCAAGACATGCTTTAAATATTTTATTTTACATCCAGTGTTCAGCGTCAATCTATCTTATAAAATATACATCATATGTACATTTGGAATGTTAGTTGTACAGTTTGGATTAGCATGTTAGCATGCACAAGCAAATATATAAAGTATTATGGTATGTAAAGGTACCTTTTAAAAATGAGATATCCTTATTTTATCTAAAATTGCCTATAAAATAAATACATGTAAGTTTCATTATATTGCTTCTGGCTTCCATTCCATTGTACACTCTAGCTTGATAAAAGGAATACAGCAAAAATGTTGCTGCTTCAGAACATCCAAAAGTGATTTCCAATAAAAAAATACTCTAATTTCCTTCATCACTTAGGACTGCTCCTTCAAAACTCAGCCAGAAGAGGGTCAAGTAAAAAGACTTAAAATCTTGATTTATCTTTAAAAATACACATAAGACCTTTGACCTTGATATGGTTCATGGAAAGAGTGTTATACAAATACCAAATTATATGCTTCTAAGTGAACAGCTATTTGTTCAATAAATACATGAGGTTAATGGATAGTAAGCCTCCTTTTCTCATATAACCCCCTGCTGATCTCAATGTGACAGGATTTAATGACTTCCTTGTGATAGATGATATCTATGTTATACATTAACATTTTATTTTATATATTAAACAATTTTATGACATATTGCACAGCTCTGACCTACCCCGATATAGTACAATGATCTGCTAGAACAAATTATTTTATTTTCCTTTTTATGTATCCTATAAAATATTTTATAAGATCAAGTTAAATTCTTAGGGCCTCATTCTATTCGGGACCGCAAAACGGCCGCAACTCTGAGATTCTTTGCCATGGATTTACGGCCCATTAGCGCTACGTCTACGTTGGTATTCACATGTGCGGCGCCGCAAGTAGGTCCCCCGTAGGCATTTCTTTGCTTCAACAAGATCGTGGCCGCAAGCCGTAACTCGTGTTTTCAAGGCCACATTCTCTGAGAAATGTAAATGCAAATATAAATTCAACACAGCACTGTGAAGCACTGTAAATGATGGGGTACACAATGGGTGACATGAGAATTAAAGGGACAACATTCTCAATATGGCACATCACCACAATGCAATACTTGATTTCACGTATAATTTATGTCCAAAGTCAGAGGGGCTTGAATAACGAGTTAAGGGCTTGGAGGTTATTCAAGCCCGTCTGACTTTCTGTCAAAATAAAATCAAATAATCACATTAAAAAAAACATCCTGTACTTTTATTAAAAGAGAAAGTGATGTTAGGTCTTAGAATTAATAGCACAATATTATCAAACCCACAAATTGGCAAAAAGAAATACTTTATTGCATGTTAAATTTCCGTAATGAAGTCGGACGGGCTTCAGCCTCCAAGCATGGAGGTTGGACTCAAACGTCCTAGGGGCTTGGATGTTGAAGCCCGTCGGACTTTATAACAAAAATTTAACATGAAATAAACTTTTTTTATTTGCCATTTTGAGAGTAGGGGAATGTTGTGCTATTAATTCTAAGACCTAAAATCACTTTCACTTCTCATAGAAGTACAGGATGGCTTTTATATTTTGTTTAATTGGTGCTATGTTTTGTAAGTAAGAGCGTTGTGGGACCTCTTTGGTGTAAGTAAGCTGTGGCTCAGTTTAAGCGATTTATGGGCTTGACGAAAGGGTGAGAGTAGCATTTGAATAGCGATTTGGGCTTTCTTGCGGCCACAACTCTTGCGGCCGCGTTAGATCAAAGGCTTTGACGGAAGTAAGGTGCGATTGAACAAATCGCAAGGGATCACAGCTCGACGGCTGTAAGCTGTCAGAGGCCCCAAATAGAATAGCTAAGCAGCTTGTGGCCTCCCATTGCGGCTACTGATTTGACGTAGGATTAGAATGAGGCACTTAGTGAAAGGAAGGCTATGACTCTATCGTTGTAAATTGTCATTTATGTTAATAAACTTGAGATTAGACTGATAATGCATGCTGATAAATTCTATAAGAGAAACATCATAAAAGAACCAGTTTCTCTAATACACTGATTTGTGGTTTCAATTTTGTATTAATCAGGGCATTATCTGAAACAAGCCATCCAATATGAGCTAGATGTTTTTATTAGGCAAAATGTACCAACACAATAATCCACATAGGCCGGAGACTTGTGGCATTAAATTGGTTTACCTGGCAGTGAGCTTTTGCCGTTGGGGCAGCCTGACAATGAATGATTACTCTTTTATCAAATCTAATTTTTCTAATTTTCTTTTTTGAGCCAATCCCCCACTCTTCAATTAATCACCTTACCAGGGTGGAGACAAATACTTGGCGTGATGCTAATACTCTGATCTTTGAAAATGAATTTAATATTAAATATTAATATTTAATATTTGCGCTACGGAATATGTTGGCGCGTTATAAATAAAGGATAATAAATATAAATGATTAAACAGCAATGTTATTCACAATCAGTGTATGCTTAAAATAACTAGCTCCTCTTGCTAGGGCATTGCAACAGTCCTTTAAAATGTAGGCTCTTTGGAGCAGGGACTTCTCCTTCTACACAGTTCATTCTACTCTGTGAATCATGTTTTAAATGTTTCTTTTAAGGTCATATAATTTTACAGTAAAGGAAAATAGGAGCAATTAATAGCTTTCATCGATTCCGATATACCAGGATATCTGCCACATAAATAAAGTACAATCCAGCAAATGAATATGAACTAACACATATTGCCATTTCCAAAAAAAAATTGCATTATAATATAAAACAAGAGATAAAATATTTTTATCACTTAGCTTCTATTTAAATATAAATAATGGGGTGCTTGAGAAAAAAAGATTAAATTTGTTTACTTGTGGTCTGTATCATACTTTTTCATTTACATTTTTACTGTTGATTTAGACTAGACCCATATATATGTAATATTCACATCTAGTGGCAGAAATAATGTATTAATATTTACTTAATTAACTCCTTTTCACCTTACATCCTTGCCAGTCGCAACCATATCCTTGACTTGGCTTCTCGTATGTTTTGTCATTAAGTCATGTCTGGCTCTTCGTGACCCTATGGACCGCAGCATGCCAGACACATCTAAGACCACATACTATATTCAAGCTTGTGTTATATAAAAGCAACTCACTAGTTTGACTCACTATATTGTCATATTGTCATGTGTATATTGTACCTCTGTATAACTTATAAATAAGATATAACAGTAATAATGATAATAATAATAATAATAATGATAATAATAATAATAATGATAATAATAATATATTTATGTAATTGGGTATATGCTTTCTAGGAATAAACACATAAGTGCAAGTATGACATTTTATCAAATGCATTTGGATTTAAGATCACTACATAATATAATAAAATCCAACACTTGTCCCAAAGCTATCAGCATCCATGAACAGTGGATAATTAAATTCTACAATGTACTGATTACTATTAACTATTAAGTACTCAATGTAATTATCATGACCTCAATGATAAACTGCTTTTGTTCTATGCAAAATCATTAAAATTATATTTAAAGACTTTTTACATTTCTTTAAAGTGCTTATTCAAAAGTGTAGATATTCCATAAAAGTTGGACACAGCCGCTTCAATTCCTTTCCAAATTTTTTTGATGGATTTCTGTTGATAAATGACCAAATGGTATACAGAGCCAAAAATGACACCACCTCACTGTACACATTGGAGAAGATTTAACATGTATGATTGTAAAACAGAGAAGCACATGTTTAAACAATCTCTACACCAAATCTCTCCCATGTCTATAATGTCCTGCAGATTCTCAGTACAGAAGCATGGAGACCAAAAACGTGCATAAATCTTTCTAAGTTCACCTCTACTTTGTCCCTCTGAAACTGGAAATGAAGCATGATTTTCCACTGCACTGTAATCCGTCAGGTTTACTGACTATTGCAACAGCATTTAGAAATACCACAGAATTATATGGATTTTTACCAAACGTAGCAATCTTTTTCCGTTTTTTCATTTTCACATGGTAGACTTTTTTCTTGCTTATTCAGCTTAACAAAAGACACATGAATATGTTTTAACCCTTAATTAAAAATTGTATTTTATTTGTTGCATCGAATAACATTAACAGAAAACTTGATTACAAATATATAACACAGGTGTTAACTAACATATCATCTAGCTAAATCTAGCTAAATACTATCAGCCTTATTAAATTGTGATTCGCCAAATTCTAAAGTGCTATATATAAACACATGGCATATTTTTTTTACCAAAGTTTTTGGTTCGTGAAGACCTTCCTTTTGTATAGAAGTTCACTGACTAAAAACTGCTGTAAAAAAAATATGCTATGTGCTTATATAGAGCCCTTTAGAATTGCAATTTAATAAGGCTGTATGTTTTGCATAGAAGTTGGGTTATCACCAAGTGATTTAAAACCAACAACATAACATAGGATTTTTTTTTTTGATGGATCAACATGGCAATAGAAACAAGTAATGAGCAGTAAAATTGGCAAAATATTTTAGCAGTACAAAAAATTGAAGGAAAGTTTTTGGGAGTTAGAAAGGGCAGAGATACACTAAAAACAGCTCCTTGTCAGCCTTCACAGTTCCATGGTAATGCTTTAGAGAGTGTTAGGGGTGTGAATTGTGTGTAGTACTGTGATCATCATTCCGGTATTCATCAAAAAGGTATATGTAAGTTAGGTGGGTTATTAATGCATCAAGTAGACTGCGTCATAACCCACCTAGCAAAAAAGTTTGCATGAAAAAATGCCAGCCGTTTTTGCAATATAATAAAAAAATGTGCTGGGGGTGATTTCCCCCAGAAACTGCCATTTGCATAAAGGATATCTAATTTTTAATTAGATATCCTTTATGCAGCACATGCGCATGCTGATTGGCATTTGAGACAATCAGCAAGCAGCAGTGACATCAGCCGTGATGTCACTGCTGCTGCCTAACACATCAGAGGAGGGAGGAGGAAGAAGCAGGAGGAGGAAGATGCAGGATGGGGAAGCGCAGCGCTAGTGTCTGACTAAGTGAGTATGTCTGTCTCTGTGTGTGTCAGCATGTGTGTGTGTCAGTATGTGTGTGTCAGCATGGGTCAGCGTGTGTGTGTGTCAGCGTGTGTGTATCTCTGTGTGTGTGTCAGCGTGTGTGTCAGTGTGTGTGTCAGAGTGTGTGTGTCAGCATGTGTCAGTGTGTGTGTGTGTTTCAGTGTGTGTGTGTCAGCATGTGTCAGTGTGTGTGTGTCAGTGTGTGTGTGTCAGTATGAATGTGTCAGTATGAATGTGTCAGCATGTGTCAGTGTGTATGTGTGTGTCAGCGTCAGTGTGTGTGTGTCAGCATGTGTGTGTCGTAGTGAGTGTGTGTGAGTGACTGATTCTGTGTGTGGGGGAGGACAGGACACAGGCCATCCACTGGGGTTGAGGGGGGAAATTATCTAAGGTTGGGGGGAGGTCACGGGGCAATTCTCTGGTGCTGGGGGGCAATTCTCTAGGGTTGGGGGAGATCACGGGGCAATTCTCTGCAAATAATGTTTTCATGGAATTCATGCAAAAAAATTTTTTCATACACTATAAATTCTCCTCTATCAGATACATTAATAACCCAGCTCAAGCATTTAAGCATTTTTGCTCAAGTATTTTTAAACAGCTATCCAACATTGCCACCCGAAAAATTGCAAATTGCCTATACTTCTAATTATAACCAATTGTATATCTGTTTATTAGCTGCAAATTGTAATAAAGATTTTACAACATGTTTATTACTGTATTATATTCACCATTTGCAATTAATTACTATTTTGAGAGAAGCTGCAATGTCAAAATATTGTAAATCACAGCGTCTTTAAACATAGAAAATCAGTTGGCTAAATACCAATATAATACATGAATAAACATTCATAATATTTTATTATAACTCAAAGTGAATATTACTAATATGTATTGTATGTTGACCCCAGATCATTTCATCCTCCTACTGAGGAAACTTTATGTGGACCAAGAAGCCACAGTCAGAACCGAGCAAGGAACAACAAAATGGTTCAAGATCGGAAAAGGTGTGTGATAAGGTTGTATATTGTCATCTTATTTATTCAACTTATATGCAGAGTTCATAATGCATAAGGCCGGGTGGATGAATCCAAAGTCGGAATCAATATTGCTGGAAGAAATATCAACAATCTCAGATACGCCGATGATGCTACTCTGTTGGCTGAAAGTGAGGAGGAACTTAAGGACTTATTGGTGAGGGTAAAAGAAAAGACTGCAAAAGTTGGCCTGCTGCTCAACGTTAAAAAGACAAAGCTCATGGCAAATGACAATCTCAGTTCCTGTCAAATAGATGGAGAAGAAGTGGAGGCAGTGACAGATTTTATTTTCCTGGGATCCAAGATCTCTGCAGATGTTGACTCCTGTAGTCATGCAATTAAAAGATGTTTGCTTCTGGGGAGGAAAGCTATGGCAAGCTTAGACAAGCTAGTGAAAAGTATATTAAACTATCTACGAAGGTCCGCATAGTTAGCACTATGGTATTCCCAGTAGTAACATGCAGATGTGAGAGGTGGATCATAAAGGAGCACAGTAGAATTGACGCCTTTGAATTGTGGTGTTGGCAAAAACTACTTAGCATCCGTTGGATCCAGTAAATCAGTACTTCAGGAAAAATATGCTCAAATATTTTGGCCATTTCATGACCCGGCAGGATTCCCTAGAGAAGACTTTGATGCTGGGAAAGATAGAAGGCACAAGAACAAGTGGACGACAGAAGCGGAGATGGGTAGATGAGGTCACTGAGGCAATGAACATAAAATTGATCAGAGGGACAGTGACTGAGAGATGTACCTGGCGTGCTGCAGTCCATAGGGTCACAGACACTCAGATGTAACTTAAAGACTAAACAACAACAACAATTGAATGTTGTACCTGTCGTTTTACAAGTTAAACCATTTTTAATTTACTTAGCTCCTTGGGTTTGGAGTCATCGGTGAATACAGTTCTTCATGAGCGCAAGCAGCAATAGCTGCATCATCAGCAAAAAGGAACTTATTTAGACGTTTTGTACATGCTTTGGATTTCACTCTGACCCTTAACAATTTAAATAGGTTGCTCTCTGTTCTCGTGCAGAGGAAGATACCATCGGTGGCAGTTCTGAACTGCAACAAAGATACCAAACAAAATTGGAGCCATCAAACACCCTAGCCTCGTCCTCCTAAGATCAAACATACACCTATGATTTAAGATTTATCACGGTCAAATGAGTAGGTAGTGTGGAGTGGACTGAGTGTAGTGCTCAGGGTAGAATAAAACCAAAATATGGGTAATACATTGCTTGGGTAATATAAGACACCAAATGCAAACAACTTATGACCTGTGTATAGAGAAAACCTATGCCTAATTTCTAAATCTTATAAAAGACTGATAAAGATAGATAAAAATATCTGAAATAATCATATGGGAGTTAAACTAATATATTATAATATTCTGTTGACAAAATTGTATGGTGTGTATTTACCTATTATCTATGGCCAAATAAAATGGCCAATTTATAAATATCCATATAGTGCCATTATGAAGCATTGCACATAGCTTTAAGGTCAATTGGCCATTTGGGATACAGTTCCAGTATTTGCTTGCAAATTGGTTTGGTATGCCAAAAAGTTAAAGTAC
Organism: Discoglossus pictus; assembly: GCA_027410445.1. NCBI lineage: Eukaryota > Metazoa > Chordata > Amphibia > Anura > Alytidae > Discoglossus > Discoglossus pictus. The sequence continues at coordinate 227,016,556 of CM050165.1, read as the reverse complement.
TTATTACTGCCAAGAGACTAATCAGTTAACATATTTATTAAGGCTAATTAGTGATTCTCTTAAGAGTGAATCTATAGGCAATTTAGGCACATTTATGTATAAAATATATTTGTATCTTTTATCAAGTGTTTTTGCAATATTAATTTATCCATATACAGATAAATTGCACCTGCTTATTTTTTTACAGTTTTTCCTCCTTTGTTTGCTGCATTGCAGGAGTTTTAGGCATTGTATATGATATTCCAAAACTGTCATACAAGGAAACAATAACGGATCAGTGCCCTACTAACAAATTTGAAAACAAAAATTGAAAAACAAAATAATAAGTATTAAAGACACCGAGGGGGAAATGTATTAAAATGAATAACAATGAGCCTCTATCTACCACTGCTCATTGTTCATTAGCTCTAATCATGTCCCCATGCAATTTTCTAAGTTTCTGGTTTTATAATTAGGTACATGATGAGGTTTGATAATGCCAATAAAGCATTATATATCCATCTCATATCCACCTTTTTAACATAGCGACTGGAGTAGTGCATGGGTGTTATAGGGGCCAGGCATACACAGAGCAGTCCATATTAGTTGGCAAATCTGGAATGGTTGGCAATAATGACTTATGACAACATAAACTTATTAATAAAACAACTATCTAACAGTAACAAATTACACTAATCAGTTACACTATCTATCGAGCCTCCCTCCCATCACCCATTGTGCTTTGGGGCAATATCGCATTTATCCCATTGGTGTCCCTTTGGGACCTCTAAGTACAACTATAAGGATCCTAATAGATCTCCATGGCACCTAAAATTAACCTCTAAATCATCAGAATACCTATGGATCCCCATTGCAGATTTCAAGCCCACTACCTAAACGTACCACTGATATCGATTAGTTCTATTAATATTTTTTATAGATTGGCTTTTTTATAGATTGTTTAGGTGGCCAAAATTGAGGGTCGATGGTCACTTCTCAGTACTCCACTGAGCGTCTGACGTCAGCTGCAAGGGGACGCCAGACCTAACAGTCTGACACGTGCGTTTCATGTGTAAAGGCTTCTACGGAGGACTTGAGAATCAGAGGGTAGAAGTTAAAGAATACAGGGGTTGTTATCCATCTTTCTTCACTTACAGCTCTTGTCAGTTTCTGACTTTGATTGGGATAATTAATATACACTTTAAAGTACTCATGATGCAACATAATAAAGAACCAGTATAATCTGGTCATAAGAGAAATAAGTGAATGAGACAAAGATTAAATGTTAATAGGTGTGATAGGATACACTTCTATGAGTGCATATGTGTATAAGAAATACTATAACTAATAAAGTGACCCAGGATGTGGATATTTCAATATATGTTTGCTCCTTATTGCCTATACTTCATTTGTTATTAGTGGATTATTATATTTTACAGCATTGATTACTATTAACTGATTTTCTCCAAGGTTTGCTCGGACACTGAATTATAGTTTAGTACCTGCATCTGAGCCAATCAGAAGATATACATTATCGTTATTCCACTAGAGATTGTCTTGTAAATAGTTTTAATCGTCCATTTTTTATATACCGTATTTATCGGCGTATAACACGCACTTTTTCTCCCTGAAAATAGGGGGCAAATGATAGGTGCGTGTTATACGCCGATATTCCCTCCCCCCTCCTCATCCTCAACCTCCCTCCTCACTCTAAACCCCCTCCGCATTCTAACCCCCCCTCCTCAACCTAAACCCCCCTCCTTCTCAACCTTATCCCCCCTAAATACCTCCCCCTCACTTACCTGCTTCAGCTCCGGCCTCCGCTCCGCTCCTTGACCCGGTGACGTCACATGTGCGCCAGCGCGCCACGTCATTAGCATATACCGGGGCCACATTTACATGTTTCCCTTAAACCACTCAAGTGTTGCTTTAGCAGTGTGTTTGGGGTCATTGTCCTACTGGAAGGTGAACCTCCATCCTAGCCTCAAATCACGCACAGAGTGGTACAGTTTTTGCTCAAGAATATCCCTGTATTTAGCACCATCCATCTTTCCCTCAACTCTGACCAGTTTCCCAGTCCCGGCTGCTGAAAATTGGATGGTGTTCTTTAGGTGATGTGATGTGCTGGGTTTGCGCCAGACATAGCGTTTTCTTTGATGGGCGAAAAAATAAATTTTAGTCTCATCAGACCAGAGCACCTTCCTCCATACATTTTGGAAGTCTCCCACATGCCTTTTCACAAAATCAAAACGTGACATTTTGTTTTTTGCTGAAAGTAATGTCTGTCTTCTGGCCACTCTGCCATAAAGCCCAACTCTATGGAGCATACGGCTTATTGTCGTCCTATGTACAGATACTCCAGTCTCCTCTGTGGAACTCTGCAGCTTCTCCAGGGTTACCTTAGGTCTCTGTGCTGCCTCTCTAATTAATGCCCTCCTTGCCCGGACCGTTAGTTTTGGTGGGTTTGCTGTTGTGCCATGTTCTTTCCATTTTATTATGATCGATTTGATGGTGCTCCTGGGGATCATCAAAGATTTGGATAATTTTTTATAACCTAACCCTGACTTGTACTTCTCAACAACATTGTCCCTTACTTGTTTGGAGAGTTCCTTGATCCTCATGGCAGTGTTTGGTTAGTGGTGCCTCTTGCTTAAGTGTTGCAGCCTCTGGGGCCTTTCAAAAATGGTGTGTATATGTAATGACAGCTCATATGACACTTAGAATGCACACAGGTGGACATAATTTCACTAATTATGTGACTTCTGAAGGTAATTGTTTGCGCCAGAGCTTTTTATGGGCTTCATAACAAAGGGGGTGAATACATACGCACATGCCAATTTTCTGTTTTCTATTTCTAAAAAATAGTTTTATGTATATATTTTTCTCATTTCACTTCACCAAATTAGACTATTGTGTTCTTTACCCAAGCCAATAAACCAAGCTTTCTACTAGCAAATATGTTAAATTCCAAATATCAACGATCTAAAATTACTCAGGCAAACAGGAAATGTAGTTATAAATCTCCTCGGAGTAGGAGACCAAAATCAAACAGTAAATATAATATTGCACTAGAATAAGGAAGCACTATCGAACTCCCTGAGATATTTTAGTCAATGCTTTGTCTATATTTATGAATCTGCACCACTGACGGCAGCCGAGGACTGAGTGGAATTTGGAAAAGTTCACTATTTCCTTCTCCTCCACGGCTACCCACTTTGTATTTTTCTTACGAGTGGGGGGCCGAGGGGGTTGAGGGAAAAGTTCCCTTTTAAGGGCTTCCAGTTTGTTTTGTTTTTTGTAAGATGGGAAGACATTTTTTTTTTCCCTTTTCTTTATCTTTTTTTATGTTGGCTGGATGGAAGGGAGGGGGGGGGGGAGGAGGAGGGAGAGGGGCTTGGACTAGTAGGCAGAATTAAGATACGTTAAATGACATTGAGAATAATAAGCCAAAATGTGCAAAGATTGAACACTCAGGGAAAAAGATCTCTATTCTTTAACACTTTTTATAAAAAAAATGCAGATATAGTCTGCCTTCAAGAGACCCATTGGCAGATAGGAAAAGGGACGGAGTACAATAACCATAAATATGTTTTGATTAGCAATGCAAGGTATGGGAAAAAAACAAGAGGGACAGCAATCTTTTTCAACAAAGAACTAAATTGGAAGGAAGACATCACGATTTCAGACCCAGAAGGTCGTTTTTCTCTCTGGTCAGGTATAGTCAATAATACTAAAATTACTATTCTAAATATTTATGCCCCAAATAAAGGTCAGACAAAATTTGTAAACAAAACATTTAACTCCTTGAAGAAATACTTCTCTGGTTTATTGATTTGTTGTGGGGACTATAATGAGGCTCTCAATCCCAGCTTAGATAGAAAAAAGAAAATACAAAGCACAGACACTCAAGATACAACACAAGCAACAAGTAAGCTTAATAAAATTCTATATAAATATGGTCTCTTTGATTCTTGGAGGTGTTTAAATCCTATGGTACAGAATTTCACCTTCTCAGCACGACATATGTCATATTCAATAATAGATTATATATTGGTTAATGATCTAGCGCTAAAAAAGCTCATTAAAGCTGAAATTGACCCTATAAACTTCTCAGACCATAGTCTTATAACAGCCACTTTTAAAATAGGTTTCACTGAATATGATCCTCCATCGTGGAAAATGAAAAACATCTTGTTGAAAGATCAATCATGCAAAGTTAAATTGAAACAAGAAATTGAGGAGTTTGTTCAGGTTAATAGACACTCAGTTGTATCCAACAATATAATTTGGCTGGCCCATAAGGCATATATACGAGGAATTTGCATTAAAATGCAAGCCCAAATGAAAAAAAAGAACGGTATGCCACTTAGAGAATTGTATATTAACTTAATTAAAGCTGATAGAGAAAACAAAAATAACCCAAATTCAATAAATATGGAACAGGTTAAGATGCTGCAAAAACAGATAAGAACAATAGAGCAAATGAAAGTAGATAATTCTAGATGGGCCCTACAGCCACGTATACATCACCTAGGAAATAAAGCAAACAAATTCTTGGCAAATAAATATAAAGTTACTTCTTCTCATAAGAGAATAGACCAAATAAGACACAACTCTAAAATAGCATTTGCAACATATTACTCAGACCTATATAATCTAGCAGAAAAATAGGAAACCAAAATTAAAGAAATAGAAATTAAAAACTTTCTGGATCATATAAATATGCCAAGAATTTCCCCGGAAGGTTTGTCAACCTTGAACGAACCACTATCGGAAAAAGAAATATCAGATGTAATAACTAAACTAAAGATTGCATCAGCCCCAGGCCCAGATGGATTCATTAATTCTTATTATAAGATATTCCATAAAGAAATCATAACTGATCTTACTAGATCACTTAATGAAATAAAAATAACGGGCTTTATCCCAAAAGAAATGCTTCAGACTTATATAATAACTATTCCTAAGAAAGAAAAAGAATGTTGTGAATGTAAAGATTTCCGTCCAATCTCACTAATTAATACAGACATTAAAATATATGCAAAAGTGCTAGCAAACAGACTAAATAAGGTTATTCAATCCTTGGTAGATAAAGACCAAAATGGATTCATAGTAAATAGACAGGGTACCGACAATGTGAGAAGATTATCTAACCTAGTATCCTTTGCTAAAAGAAGGAAGAGATCAGCGGTATTTATATCCTTAGACGCAGAAAAGGCCTTCGACAGAGTAGGATGGAAATATATGGACTTAGTTCTGTCTAAGCTAGGTCTAGGCGAATTCAGCTCTAGAGCAATTAAAGCCCTATATGGCTCTCCTTCCGCCTCTGGCGTAGGTCTGGGATTTAAATCAGAAAGCTTTAAAATCTCTAAAGGTACCAGGCAGGGATGTCCTTTGTCCCCGCTGATATTGGCCCTTATTATGGAACCGTTAGCAACATTGATTAGAGAAAACAACGGTATTCAAGGTATAAAAGTGCCCGAAATAGAACACAAGGTAACTATGTTTGCAGATGATATTGTACTCTCTCTGGAGGACCCCTTCAAATCTATAGAAAATCTCCAACAGACCATATGTGAATTTAGTAAAATCTCTAACTATAAACTAAACGTACGTAAATCAGAAGCTTTGATGATAAACCAAAATGAAGAGGAAACTCTATATCTAAAGTCTCATTTTTCATTTATCTGGCAAAATAGTATAAAACACATGGGCATAGTAATACATCCAGAGTTTAAACAGATGATTGATATTAATGTTAAGCAAACTATTCTAAATCTGAAAGTTTTCATAGAAAGATGGAGAAACACATATGACTCATGGTCAGGAAGGATTATAGCAGCAAATATGTTTCTAGTTCCTAAAATAACTTATTTAATGAGAAATATACCTTTTCATCTACCAAATTCAAATATAAAAATATTTCAAAACATTCTAGATAAGTTTATTCATAAAGGTAAAAAAATGAGAATCAAAATAATAAATTTAACTAAAAAATTTCAAAAGGGAGTCATGGCATATCCCTTTATTCAGACGTTTCAAGAAGCTATTACTATAGCACATATTATCAGATGGACAGATCAGGGGGAATCCAGGCACTGGTTCCAAATTGAAAAAGAAATGTCGCCAAATATAGATCTGCAAAAGATAATATTACAAAAAAATAAAATAAAGAATTCAATAAGAGTAGAATCCATGGGAGAAACATTAAGAAACAACTTTAAATATTGGGATAAATTGAATGAAAAATATACCCTAATTCCATTTCCAAGTTTGATAATTTCGCTAGAAAATCTAGCCAGAGACATGAATATCCCTCTCCTGGAAATCTTTGCCAAAAAAGGGGCAATGTACCTAAGAGATCTTTTCCAAAATGGTTCCATTATCTCCTTTGAGGAGTTAGTGGGTAAATTTAAATTACATAGCTCATTATGGCTAGAATATTTGTGTATGTGTGAAAAGTTGAAGGTACAAGGGTATATTTTAGAAAGAAGAAGAAGTCTGACGACTGTGAAAAATGTATCCTAGATGATAATAAATCTCACTTAATGGCTAAATGCCACAATCTGATTAAAAATAGGCACATCCCAACTAAAACATCTAGTATAAAAATATGAGAAACAGAAGCAAGAGAAGAATGGCCACTAGAGACATGGGTCTCGGCCTTCTTTATTACAGACAAGTTCCTTCAAAATGCATCCCATAAAGAAACTTATTTTAAAATAATAAACAGGTGGTATTTTGTTCCTCTTAAAGTATCCCAAATTACTAAAAATAAGGAAAGTCAACTTTGTTGGCGTAAATGTGGACAAAAAGGCACACATATCCACATTTGGTGGGATTGTCCGTTTATACAAAAATGGTGGATAGAATGTTTTTCTAAAATATAAACCACATTTGACCTAGGTCTTCCTCTCAAGAAGGAAATGCCCCTTTTTCACATCTTTCCTAAGGAAATTACGATGAACTATAAAGCTCTCTTGATTCAAATCTTTATGGCAGCTAAAACCTCCATAGCTTTATATTGGAAACAAGAAAAAGTTCCATCCTGGTCCGAAATTTTGATAAAAATAAATAAAACGCGCTATCTAGAAAGAGATATAGAGGAAATCGGGATATCCCATCTTCCACTTAGCAAATGGAAAGTATGGGACCAGAATTATAAAGGATAGGAGAGGCTCTTTTTTCCAAAGGGTGTCATAACAATACCCCTCCTCCTCGACACCACCACCCAACTCCGACTCACTTCCTGGCCAAAATGTATTTATTTTCTTTTGTTTTGGTTTTTTTTTGTTTTCTTTTGCTTTTGTTTCTTCTACTTGAATATTTCTTAAAACATGCATAAAGTAAACGTAACAACAAGATATGCGTGGAAAACAGAATTATTGGTTATTTGGTATCACTGATACTAATGTTTATGATATTTCTTCTTCTTTTTCTTTCTTTTTTTTTGTTTTGTTTTGCTCCTTTTTTCATGTTTTTCTTGTTTCTATATATGTGAAACATTCTTAGAAAATAGACTAGGTTACCGTTATTTAAGAAAGAATGAACTGTCTATTTAAAATTACAATTTATCAGGTGATCTTATATACTACTGTGTTGTGATTAAAAAGATAAACCATGTATTCCACATTTATATGTAATGTTTTGAAATGTTGAAATAACATTTTTAAAGATTAAAAAAAAAAAAAAAAAATTACTCAGGTGAAAACAAATTCCATCCAGTTAACAATGAGCCAAGCATTAATGAAGGAAACATTTCTCAAATTTTACCAAGATATATACTCCTCCCACAATCGCTTAAGTGACTTCCACTTACATAACTTCCTAGATCAATTAGACCTTCCAATTCTTGACAATCCAGATATGGATTACAATGCAGACAGAGATGCTATGAAAACAATGAATATGGGCAAATCTCCCGGACCAGATGGCTTTTCCAATTCTTATTATGAGAAGTTTGCTGATATTCTAATCCTCCATTTAATAGCACTATTTAATGGAATTTTAAAAGGGGAACAAATGCCTCCCAAATTAAATCACGCAAATCTAATATTCTTCTCTAAAGCAAGAAGAGACCCTTTAGAGGTGAAAATCTACCACCCAATCTCTCTCTTAAACAGATACTTAACAATCCTAGCCAAATGTATGGCTAATTGGATTTCTCTCTTCCTCCGTAGACTCATACATAAGGACCAGGTAGGCATTATCCCTCATAGACAAACAGGCCATAATATAAGAAGGGTTCTGAATGTGCTTTATCTTGCACAAAGATCAAACACCCTGCTTTGCATACTGGCACTAGATATAGAGAAAGCCTTTGACTTTATAGAGTGGTCATATCTATATGCATCGCTAACTAAATGTGGCTTCAAGGGAAATATTCTGAACCTCTAATGACCTATTATCACTCTCTGAAAGCGTATCTGAAAATCCAAAGTCCCAGTAGAAAAAATAAATATTTAAAGGAGTACAATGCAGGGATGTCCACTTTCCCTGTTTCTCTTTGCCCTTGCAATTGAGCCTTTAGCACAAGCTATCAGATCTACTCCCAAAAAAAGATTGGAAAAAATAAATGTTAATTAGGCCCCAGGTCCTGATGGAATACATCCAAGGGTACTGAGGGAACTGGGTTCTGTAATAGCCAAACCATTATATTTAATTGCTCAAGATTCACTCAACACAGGGCCGCTACCAGATGACTGGAGAAAAGCAGTGATACCTATATTTAAGAAAGAAGCAAGAGCAAATCCAGGGAATTATAGTTCAATGAGCCTCACTTCTGTAGTTGGAAAGCTTTTAGAAGGGTTAATAAGGGATAATATACAATAATATGCCTATTCAAACAGGATTATAAGTAGGAGTCAACATGGATTTATGAGGGATAGGTCATGTCAAACAAATCAAATTAGTTTCTACAAGTAGGTTAGTAGGAACATGGATCAAGGCAACTCAGGGGATTTAGTATTTTGGATTTTGCAAAGGCTTTCGATACAGTGCCACATGGAAGACTATTTTACAAACTAAGGGGTACAGGATTTGCAGTAAATATCTGGTCGAGGATTGAGAGCTGGCTAAAAGACAGGAAGCAAAGGGTTGTGGTAAATGGAGCATACTCTGATTGGACTATGTGGTAAGTGGCTTTCCTCAGGGTTCAGTATTAGGTCCTCTCCTTTTTAACATACTTATTAATGACTTAGAAGTGGGACTGGAAAGTAGTGTCTCCAATTTTGCTGATGACACAAAGTTGTGCAAGGTAATTAAATCAGAAAATTAGGTACTTTCCCTCCAAAGGGATTAACATAAATTAGAGGAATGGGCATCTAAATGGCAGATGAGATCTGGCATGAATAAATGTAAAGTTATGCATTTGAGAAGGAAAAATAGCCATGCAATTTATAATCGTAATGGAGCAAATCTAGGGGTATCAGATATTGAAAGGAATTTGGGAATGCTTGTAAACAACCACCTATTTAACAGTGCTCAATGCCAAGCAGCAGTTGCAAAGGCAAATAAAATATTAGCATGTATTAAGAAAGGTATAGAAGCAAGGGCAGCAAATATAATTCTACCACTATACAAATCCCTAGTACGCACTCATTTGGAATATGGAGTACAATTGTGGGCACCGCTTTATAAAAAAGGACATTTTAAAGTTGTAAAAGGTACAGAGAAGGACAACAAAACTAATAAGGGGAATGGAGGGACTAAGTTATGAAGAAAGACTAACCAAATTAAACTTATTTTCTCTAGAAAAAAAGGTGTCTAAGAGGGGATATGATTACCCTATATAAATATATCCAGTCAGTATAAAGATTTGTCAAGGGAGCTTTTTGTGCCAAGTGGTTTTCAACTGACAAGAGGACATCCCTTGAGGTTAGAAGTAAAAAGATTCCACCTTAAAGAAAGAAAATGGTTCTTCACAGTAAGGGTGGTTAATCGGTGGAATTCTCTACCAAAGGAGGTGGTGACAGCAGATTCAATAGATATCTTTAAAATGGGACTGGATATATTTTTAAATAATAAGTTTCTGGGGTCAGGAAGGAATTCATTTTTTTTCCCTTTTGAGACGATTGGCAATGTTTCAATGGGGTTATTTTTTCTGCTTGCCTTCCACTGGATCAATTAACAACTAATCTGCATATTGCCGATCAAAGCAGATCTTACAAGGTTGAACTTGATGCACTTTAAGTCTTTTTTCAACCTCAAATACTATGTAACTATGTAAGAAATTCAAGGTATAAAAATAGGCCACCACCACTACAAGTGTTCTCTTTTCACCGGCGACATCTTGTGCACCGTAATGAAGCCCTCCGACTCATTTCCATCTTTCATGTAACTGTTAGAAAACTTTAGGCAAATTTCTGGTCTTAAAATTAATTTAGACAAAACTGAGGCCCTAGCGTCTCTTCTCTCTAGAACAGAAATGGACTACCTAAAGAAATCCTTTAATTTCTCATGGCTCAAGACCCATATAAAATATGTAGAAATAAACATAACCCCTAAAATACAGGATTTATATAAATCTATCTCCTTTTATTTAAAGAATTGATGGCGGACCTAAACAAATGGACTAAATACCAAATCTCTTGGACAGGTCGCAATAACACAATAAAAATGAACTCTCTCCCCAGAATTCTATATCTCGTCCGATCCTTGCCTATAAAAATTATACTTAAAGATCTTGACAAATTTCAAACTCAGATATCTAGGTTTATTTGGCATAATAAACCCCCTAGAATCAATAAATCCATAATGTTCAGACATGAGCAAAGGTGGACTCTCGTGCCCAAATTATAGAGCGTCACAAATGTATTTTCTACCACTAGCTCACTCGATAACTCAACAGCCCGCTTGGGTATTCATCAAAAATTACCAACTGACCCCACTATTGTGGGATAAAATTATATGGCTCCCTAAATCTCAACTCCCACCTTTCAAGCACCCAAACCCAATGATTAAACTCTCTACTACATGCGGGATGTGGGCCAACTCAAAGTTCCAACGACTAATAGAGCTCTCTCCTCTTACTACAATTCTGGTCTCCTCACATTTCCTCAAGGATCTTTCAACAGATTCAGTAACATGGTGAACTTTGAAGGGTCTAGATAGGCTTGAGTCATGGATTATCGAAGACCAAATTCTCACCCTTGAACAATTGAAGGACACATTTAGGGGGCCCCTTAGAGAACACTTTAACTTTTTTAGTCTTAAGCATTATAAACCTACTGCATTGAGGACCCTAGCATTTTAGCAACTAAAAGCCACATAGCTAAAAAATGATCCAAACCTAATCTTTCAAGAAATAATCAATAAAGTTAATTACATTATGATAAATGAAAGATTGACACATATCATTTTGAAACACCTTCCCTGCCTTTATAAGTACCACGGAAACATGGGTAAGTTCTCCCTATGGTATAACCATGAGATAAGGAGCTCTTACCTCCTTGCCCCCATGTCTCTGATCACTTTTACAACCTGAGAAGACTTTGGCTGTGAGGCTTAGGAATCGGCACCAACTCTGGAAATGGGACAGGAATGTGAGTAATTATTTGATTTCTTCTTCCCGCATTTTCTTGCGGGATCGAACACTAATTAGAAAGTAATTTCGCCTTTCCCACTCTCTCACCCACTTCCCCTCTTTATTTAATTTTCCCTTTTTTGTTTCCCCCTAGAAATACCAAAAATGCAATGTAGTATATCTCACCTGCACATTTTAGTACACGTATGATAACTTCTATTTTTTAAATTCTGATATGTATTTCAGTATTCAATGTGTGAGACAATAAAAACTAAAGTGAAAACACAGTTTAATTTATGTGCATAAAAGTTTAGTTTTAACTCTTGTGGGGTCCACTCTCCAGTTAAAATAAAGTGACTTGCATTGTATCACTGGGGATTACTAGCAAGTTTCAAAAGGTGTACTTCTTTTTTAATTTTGTATAAGCCTCATATTGACCCTAGATATATTTATATAAGGTACTCATATCCCTTCTTAGATGCCTTTTTTGTTGAGAAAATAAGTTTAATGTATAAGGTTGTATATAGTCACTTTACTTATTCAGCTTGTACGCAGAACACAACATGCTTAGGGCCAGGTTGGATTAATCCAAAACCGGAATTAATATTGCTGAGAGAAATAGCAACAACCTCAGATACGTGACTGATACTACCCTTTAGGCTGAAAGTGAGGTTGAACTAAAGGACCTATTGATGAGGGTGCAAAAGCTGCCTGCTGCTCAACATTAAAAAAAAGACAAATGTAATAATCAGCTCCAGGATCTCTGCAAATGGTGATGTAAATTAAAAGACATTTTCTTAGAGGAAGGAAAGCTATAACAAGTCTGTACAAGCTATTAAAAAGTAAAGATATTATACTATCAGCAAAGGTCCACATAGTTAAAACTATGGTATTCCCATTAGTAACATACAGATGTGAGATATAGACCATAAGAAGGTTGGGTGCCATAAAAATGATGCCTTTGAATTATGGTATGAGGAGAAAACTGCTTAGATTCCCTCGGACGGCAAGAACCAGTCAGTCAATAGTACAGGAAAGAAAGCCAAACCGTTCACTGGAAGGTTTGATCATGAGGTTAAAGATCAAGTATTTTTGGCATATAATGGGAAACAGGATTCCCCAGAGTAGACTCTGATGCTGCAAACTATTGAAGGAATGGATGTGCCTTTCCCAGGTGATTAAACACCAAACTGTGTCTTAAAAACTGTTAACTTTGTATTTATGGGAAATAATCTATAAATTACAGAAACTTTAAAAAGACCTATACACAAATTGAATATACTGATGGTACTTTGAAATGCATAAGTCTTATTGTCACTTTTCCAAAAATCAACATTTTACATTTGGATACATATGGATTTAGGAATATTTTTTTTCAATACCCAACATAATATATTAAACCGAAATTGGTTATACAATTTCATAGATAGCAGTAGAGTAGGCCTGTGACCGTCAAAGGGTCCTCCTACCTGTGGATACACTAACTGATGTCCCAGTACCCTGTCATACTTGACTAGACCTAACCTAGCCCCATGTGGGCTAGAGCCATTGCCCTCAAGTTGTTCGGGGGGTCAACATTACATTGATTAAAAAAAATCACAAAAGTATAAAAAAAATTGCAATAAAAAATGTAAAATAAAAAAATTATTACAATATTAATAAAAGAAATTCAATAAAATAATAAAAGAATTAAACACCCAACATAGTAACGTGATAAAAACAAATAAACAATAATAGCACCAAGATAAAAAAAAAAAAAACTAAAAGAACAACATCCAATGTGTTTGGTCAAAAATGAGACATCTTCATGCAATTATGGCAATTTATTATTAGCATCTTTCATTTTGTTGCTAAATCTGCTTGATGTGTGCAATACATTTTTTTTTGTGCTGCAGTATTTTGGTCTTTCTGCTCTCTTCTTCCATTCGTGTGTTCTAACTAATTATAGAGGAGAGAAACACTGGACTATTACAAGAACATTAATCAAGAAGCTTCCATTAACTATTGATGTTTGGTACTATATAAAGAAATGTTAATCTGGAACCAGGAGCTTTATGTTCCCTTATATTATTTGCTCAAGCTTGCATTGCACACTGGGCACTTTATTATACCCAGATATTTATTTTTTGTATATCTGCACTTTATTGCACAGAGCATTTATACTAATAATACCTTTTGTTTGTGCCTCTATAATTGCATATATTGAAACAATGTTTCAAAAATACTTATTAACAAAACAATATGTAACAGCCATTTCCAATATGTAATTGTAAGCTATAGTTGGGTTGATTCCATAACACAACTGCAAACACTTTGCAAACTTCAATCACTATGGGTGTGGATTGTACATTTTTCGGCATCTTCTTTGCTAAACTTTTTCCTTATAGTCAGAGGTCACAAGTCTGTTTGACTGGATAAGCCTTAAAATTCAACGACTTCTTAGTTAATGTGATTAGGCTAAGAACGAATGAGCATTTGCATGACAAATCTGGTGATGCGTGTTGGCACGTCTGCATATTTTTGCAGTTAAATTCGATTTTTGTAACAATTATGCTTCATATTAAGTTAGATGCTGATCCTGCAACCAGTAGTTAATGCTATTTGAATGCACATTCACCATAAGAAGAAAAGAACTGTATTCATTGGAGTGAGAACCCCTCTCAGCAGCAGGATGAAGCACAGACAGTGAATCTGTTTTCTAAGCCTCATTAAATAACTCAATGTTTCAAAGTTAAATAACAAAAATAGTAACAATAACTCATACTTCTGGCCTAAACATGTTATTATGCAGATATTACTTATTGCTATGAGTGGTCAGTTAATGCACTCAGTGGGGTTTTGTGGAATTCCCTTGAATAACTCAGTTGAAGTGTAACTACAGTGCTAGCCTGAGACGTTTATTGGGTTATCTTTCAAAATTACATTCTCTTAAAAATTAGCACATCTGGTAGAGACACTAATCTAATATTTTTTTCTCATGAATTGGTTTTTACCCTAAAGGAGTGTGGCTTAGATCTGATAATCAATCCTGACATAGTGCGGGTGTATTTATTAAGAAGCTGACGAAAGATGATATATATGAGAACAATCATCTCTAACTTAGTTGAAGAGTTCAGTTGCTATTTTGCATTAAATGTATCAGTTAATTATATCTAAGCTCAGTATTTATTAGGTTGTTATGAAGATTTTGTGGAAGACTTTGCAATATTATTTTAGCCTAGTTACAGTATAAAGGAACTGGCTTGTAAACCTAGATAACATATGTGCAGTGAAAATGATTAGAGTTTTAAAACTGGATGAAATATTGGGATAGCAGATGTTCACAGAAGATGATGCTCCATGTGCACTAAGCTTTGTGGAGACTGCAAAATAGATTGTTGGAGGATGCAGCAACTATTTCCTATGCAAGTTTAGCAAACCACTTCAAAGCCTCGCAAAGCTTTGTGAATCTACCTAATTTGTAATAATATACATTATAAAACATAAAATAGATACTTGTCACAGCTTATTATACTTCTGAATCAAGCAAAGGCAAAAGAAACAGTACAATATGCAACATCTGATAAGTGTATGAGTATGTCTAAATGACTGGAGTTAATGTTTATTAGAAAATATGTAACTAACATCAAAAATGTGTATTCTAGCATATATTAAAGACTAGTGAATTGCTCATCAAAAAATGACTTCAATAGAATAGTAAGTCAAGGAATGCTGTTTGGCACACAAAGTAAGTGTTTTGGTTGTGTGAGTACCTGGCTCTGATTGCGAGCCTCTGGGTTGGTGTTTTTTTGGTTCTTCGAGCCCGTTTGGCGCTGATTGCAAAGCCCATGCTGATGGCCTTTTGGCGCTCATTGCGAGTCTCTGCCCTGGTGTAGTTTTGCTCCTGTGAGCATCCTTGGTGCTCCTTGTGAGGCGTGCAGTGAACGCCTTTGGCATTTATTGCGATTGTGTGGTGTTTTTTAACGTTTTCTGTATATGTACTTTGTAATGATAATTAATTAATGAAATCATAAATTAATATACTTTAATATACCTTACCTATTTGTAATGAATATATGCAGCAACCACTATGCTGAAGAACTAACAATCTGTTTTGGTGTTCCTTCAGCATACAATGTAGATTTTCATTGTTGGTAACCTGAGGTGTAAGTGTCAGCAATGTGTGAAGTGTGTAGTGTAAATAGGCTACGTACTCGAGGGGAAACCGTTTGTGTAGCTGTGTAGATCCGCATTTTGTAATGTGAATGTTAGTATGTGCAAGTGAGCGGTGTAAAATGGCGGCGATTGTGTATGTGTTAGGCGAGTCTGGATGATTTTCTGTCCTTCGTAATAGTGTATTTTATACCTTGTACGGTTCTGTCTAAAAGTCGTGTGTGTGGCAGAGTTTTGCGTGTTTAGGGGTCGTGTCCTGGGTGTCCCCCCTTGCTGTGTGTGATGTTTTTTTTTTATTTTTGTTAGTATTTAGTGTGGTTTTTGTGTTTTTCGGTGTGTGTGGTTTGGCCGCTAAGTTAGTATTTTTTGCGGCTCATATTTTTTTTATGTAAGTCGCGGTTTCCTTTTGTAAGTGTTCTGGGACGTATTTTTTATCATGCAATTTTTTCAAAGTTCTACGGGTCTCGCAGTGTGAATTGTGTTTTTGAGTTTTCTGTTGATGTGTAGTCCCGCGGGTCATAGGTATGATGGTAAAGTCGCGCGGGGTTGTAGGGATGAGTGTCTATGGCGCTCATCTCCACCAGCGCAAGGAGCGCCTTTGCCACTCCTTGCCTGTCCGCAACCGGGGCCCATACTTTGCGAGGGCCTCAGTTTTGGCAAGGCCTGCTGCTGACAACTATATATGTGACTAGCGACTTGCCCGTCAAAAAATGACGGCAATAAGATTGTAAGGGGGTAAATTTTGTTGGTGTTCCAAGATGCTTCGGCGCTCATTGCGAGCCTCGCGCTGAGCGCCTTCGGCGCTCATTGCGAGGTTGTTGGTTGTTTGTGTGCTATGAGCATTGTTTTTTTTGTGCTAATGAAATAATGAATAAAATAATCCATCAATATACTTTACCTATTTTGAAGTAATATATGCAGGAAGCATTCTGCATAAGAGCTGGCAATCTGTTTTGATGTTGCTGCAGCATACAATGTGTGTTTTGAGGGCTGTGGAGCTGCTGTGTAATTGTCAGTAATGTGTGCAGTGTGTAGTGTAAATATTGTGCGTGCACGAGGCAAATCCATTGGGGTATCTGTGTACTTCCGCAATGTGTAAGTTAGTGTTGTAAAATGGCGCCTAATGTGTGTTACGTGTCTGTGGCTGATTTGGCGTCCTTGTTCTTGGATCACGTTTGCCTTTTTTGGAAAATCCGTAGGTGTTTGGTGGTGTTTTGTTTCTTTAGAGTCCTGTAGCCTCGTTTCCGTTTTTTTCGGAGGCCATTTTTTCTCTCGCTTAGCGGATTTTCGGGTGTCTAAACTCTTGTATTTCGAGTGAAATTCAGGTGTAACTTTAGTTTTCGAGGTCCTGGGTGCTCCCCCTCGCTGTAGGTAAGCTTTTTATGTATTTGTTGTGAGTATTTATTGTGCTTTTATTGTTATGTGCGTGGGTTTCGGGCGGTAAGGTCGTATTTTTGCGAGGTCGAATGTTTTTTTTTCTAAGTTCCACTTCTCGTATTTGTTTCTCGTAAGTCCCTAATTTTGCAAGGTAAGTCCGTAAATGAGCCCGCAGCGTTAGCAACAACCCGCATGCTCACAACTATATATGTGATAGCTTTAATAATCATACATTTTCAAACAAATATTTTATTCATATATATTAATGTATAATATATAATACTAGAATATTGCCCGTCAAAAAAATACGGGAATCAAATTGTAAGTGAGCTAATGCTGTTTGGTGTATGGTAATGAACTAAACAATACATCATTAAAGGAAAATACTTTACCTATTTTGAAGTAATAAATGTCTGAAGCATTATGCTGAAGAGCTGACAATCTGTTTTCATGTTGCTGCAGCATACAATGTGTGTTTTGAGTGGGCTGCAGCACACCTATCTATGTCTCTGTCTGTGCTTATCCACAAGGTTTTCATGGCAAAGATACTGGAGTGGGTTGCCAGTTCCTTCTCCAGTGGACCGCAATTTATCTGACCCCTCTGCTATGACCTGCCCACCTAGAGTAACCCTACATGGTATAGCTCACAGCTTCATTGAAGCACACAAGCCCCTTCACCACCACAAGGTAGCGATCCAGAAGGGGACCAGGGGAAAATACACCACAATAATCTACTCTGACCCATCAGGAAGGGCAGCAAACACACATGGAGGCTGTGCAGAGGCACGTGGATCAACAGCCAACTCACCTCCATCAGGGATAATCTCCACTGCGCCCATCCTAGAAATACCCACGCCATTGATGGTGGCCATGTGCCAAGATGTATATCCATTATCATTTGGTGAAATTCCATTAAGTGTTTTGCTATCAATTAAATTATATTATCACCTGTCATATTCTTATCAGACCTTCAGGGGAATGTTGATACTCCACAGTATCATAAATTGGACCTCTCGTGTGTATTAACCCTATATTATTATATTAGTATTAGTATTATTATATGTATTAATCTATTGCATAGTAACTTGGGCTCGTTATTTTACAGATATAGGAATGTGACACAAATGGGATGTATGTGGATGTCCCAAAACCCAAACCATTGAAAACACACTGGCACAGTGATAGCGGTATAACAAAGCTTTATTTCATACACAGAGCACAATCAGAAATGAACAACACTGTGCATTAATATCATGGGTGTGGTGTGGACGGATCCGGGAAAAAGGGGATACCTAAAGGAGGTAATGTCATAGTCTAGAATAATCATGACGCACAGCACCTACCAGGGTCACATGTGGTCCCTATAACACTGCAACCAGAATCTGATGAAAAAAAAGGATCATCAGAAATCACTCCATGTAATCGATGAAACCATTAATGCACATAGCACTTACTTTTGATTAGCATCGGCTCAATTAAATAGATGCATAAACATCTGGACTATCTCATGCAAACCAGTTTCACACATACAGTGTGATCCTACAACAAAAAACTGAAAAAGTCAACATTTATTTGTCAAATCAGATATTCAACTAGAAGCATAATTGCAAAACACTGGAAGTTAAACGTTCCAACGTACAATGAAGTCCTGAAGAGGTCAGTGACATTGATTCAATGAGTGCATTATCTGATGAGTTAGATGGGAATTATAGAAGATGAGCTTCATCTTGGGAAATTTGAACCCTGAGGGTTGACAGACGGTAAGTGTAGGAGTCTGATATTATGGACTTGATACCCCTCCTTTCTTTCCCCTTCTTCTTCTTTTACAATATTTTACTTTAGATTTGTTATATAATTGTTAAAGTTTATTTAAGAAACAATGCAAGAGGGTATATTTAATTTTAGAAAAAAAAGAGGATAACTCATTGGCATGATCATTAATAATGATGTGTTATCTCACAATAAATGCTTAGCTGTCACCAGCGTCAGTGGTCAAGGTATACTATCACCTTCTCCATATGATATTGTTAATCAACGCTGATATCACATCCATCAGCTATACAGGTGTTAGTACATTTTAAGGGATACTCATGACAGAAGCAATACAGGAAAAATACCCACTAATACGGAAAGGACACAAAGGTCAGCAGCCAGATTCACTGTTACTTACATCAGACACAATGATCTTTCCTCATATTGATACTGAGGAGAGGATCACATGCTTCACTAGTGCATGTATTAATACTGGCTTTCATTAACATGCCATTGTGAGACTTTGCAAGTCCAGCGCCATAGAGGAATTAGTCTACATTTAAGCTAACAACAATCATATCTGAGATATCTGGATATATGATAGCTTTAGGATTGTTGGAGCTACATGTTAAGGGGGGATGTCATTGAACACTGGGAATATCTAAAAATTACTTAATTTCTTTGACAATGCTTGCAGATGCAGAACATGCCTTCATGGACCTGAATTGTGCCTAAAAAAAAAAAAACAGGAGAGCTATCGGCGTACAAAATATCACCATCACATAGACCATGATCCTATACCCTGTAGCCAGACTAGATTATGTTAACATTTGGACAAATAGATTGTCACTACAGAGTGCTGTTGAGAAGGCAAACAAATATGTGCAGCCCCTACATCCTCCTCCGCCTTGCAGAAGGGCCCCGATCCCCTGTGGCTGGCCGACGTCTCCCTGGTGGTGGTGGGTGGCATAGGAAGGCATCCCCCCAGGAGTCAGTGGCAAATGCAGTGGCCGTGCTGGTGGTGGCGGAGGCATGGGTGCAGGAGAGAAACGGCCAGGCTGCTAGTGTGCGGAGGATGCCTCCGGGGTGGAGAAGGCGGGGCTGGGGACCAGAGCACCGAGCATGGAGTCTGCAGTCACTTGTTGGATTTGGCTTTGTTCCTGCCCCATCCTGAGCAGCCCGGCAAGGTAGGATTCAGTCATGAGATGGTGCCTCCTCTCCTCCCTACAGCACCTGGCCAGGCTGTTCATGACCACCACATGATTTGAGGACAGGCAGTCCAGTATCTGGTGCATGATGACCCGCATCTCCTCCTAAAGAGCCTGGCTTAGTGGTGGTGGGGATGGTGGTCCGTGTGTGGGGGGGGGGGGGGGGCATTGCTGGGCGAGGAGGCGGCGGTGGTGGTGGCCTAGTGGGGAGGGGCTGTGGCCTGGCTGGTGGTGGTGTGCCTGTTGGTGGTGGAGGCCAGTCCAATGCACTGCTGCGGAGAGGAGGAGGTGGGGGCAAACCTGGTGACAGGCTCAGTCTCTGGAGGAGGGGGTCAAATGCCACCGGTGCGGCTGATGGTCCTGCTGGTGACCCCACTTCCCAGATAATATACTCATACTTGGAACCAGGGCCTTCGGCTCCTCTCCTTTCCTCCTCCCCCTGCGCTGGGTCCTGCTGGAGCTGATGCTCCCACCTCTGGCTCACCACTGGACCCAGACCTCCTGTGTTAAGTATGATGTATAATACATTGTTTTGTGTTCATTCCTAACTATCTGATATCTAGTCTTGGACCTGGATGATTCTCTTAATTGCAACTATGAGTAGCTAGCATTTGCTAGATGTGATCTATTCATTGTTTTTTGATCTTGATGGTTCTTGGCTCCTAATGCTATCTTGATTCCAGCTGCAGTCTGTAACTGCATACGCTGTAGTGGGCACACCCATACATGGACTCTCTACTGGTTGATTTCTGTAGTTATGCCCACGAATGACAGTGATTTGTCAGCTTCATGGATTTAATGATGCATGACTGATCCAACTATCCCTTGTTAATTCCAGAGAGCTGACATATCAGTGTCCTTGTTGGCCTGAAGCTCCAGCAGCGGGCAACTGCCTCAGAAGGTCCTTAGCCTCCCTCTCCCACTTGTTATACTTCACAGCCACTCTGGGGCCACTACTTTACTGTCCTCCTTGACCATCATCTTCCTCATTATGGCCTGGACGTCAACTAACCGGTGCTTCACAGACCTCAAATCCCTTTCTGCTGTGCCCACTGCTGTGCCCACTGCTGTTGCTGCGGCCGCTACCTGTTACACCCGCCAGATTTGGGGGACTACGTTCGCCCCAATTCTCTCTCTCTCTATGGGTCGCATTTTTTTGTTCAGATCTCAACACCAGCAGACACTTCAGATGACAGCATCATTTCTCAAGAGGCAGGCACCATCAGACGCCTTTTTGTAGGATCTAAGAATCACATACCTTGTACCCTTGATTAGTACAAGCAGACTCCGACACTACCTTTGTTAAGTGTGTCCAAAATCAGAATGGCACTTCTTTATTGTTACAGGGATAAATAAAAACACAAAAAGATCACACTCCCCCACAACCCTTTGTATATCCCATATATAACTGCATTAACTTTATTATCTAATCATAGCCTTCTAATACAGATACATTATTTTAATGTTAATCAATGACAGTACTTTATGCACTTACACCCAGCAAGTTGTTAGTACCTTCTAACCAAACATGTAATAACTGATTAACCCCAAACGGTCCAGTGGGCCCTTCTGTTTCCCTCATCCTAGTGTGGCCTAGGAATTCGTCCTGCCAGACAAATTTCTAGCCACACTGATCTCCCTTGTGCGAATGTAATTGCCTCACAGTCCACATTTCTTCCCATTCCAATGGGCACACAATTTTAGGCATAGTCTCCATGGCTCAATTGCCAACCACCTCCCCCGGGCCTTGGCACATGCCCCCTCCCTCCCCAAGTCTTGGGGAAAACAACTTCCTTGGGCCGCTGCATCTAAAACAGTCCTTGGGCCTATTAGTTCACCCAGTCCAAAGGGTCCCAGGGTGGTAACCAGTCCAGGTGACAGTTCCCAAGGTGCCATGACTAGCCCCCCTCCCAAAAGCCAGGTCCAGTGCCCTCCTCTTCCCAATGTCTGTGGGGAACATTTTCCTTGGGAGCCCTATAAAATAATACCTCCAAGGAGGAACATAACGGTTTGATCCTGAACCCAGCATCCTTGATGGTGGTCTGGACTGGAGGCTACACTTCCTGAAATGACATCTGGATCAGGGCCTCACATCCTCCTTCCTCGTCTCCCCCCATCTGGGCATAGGGCTCATCTCCATTGGGATCTTTGGTCACTGGGTCCACTGGAAGGATCTCACATCTCTCTCCTACTGTCCCTTGATTTTTAACTGGCCCCTGGACCATGGTCAGGGCACTGTGCCCCAGCTCTCCTTGCTTGGGCACACAATAAAAAATGTGGTCCCTCTTTAACTGATTTGCTGGGTCTCTGTCTGGCAGGATCTCAGGGATCATAACCTCCCATGCCCTTTGGTCTGTGGCTAGCTCTCTGACATTTTTTATCAGCTGGTGCTCCTTTAATGGTTCACAGTCCATTTTCTCCTCCAAGGGCTGGTGGATATGCCTTCTCCCACCAAGACTCTTTTATCCGCAATCTGACAATCCTTTTCTTTTTGCCCCATTGCCTTGTCCTTAGCAATGGTGTCCCCGCCACCTGGATAGGGCTGTGCCCCCTGGTCTGACAGGCTCCCAGGGCTGCTTGCTGAGCCAGGCACCATCAGACCCCTTTTTGTAGGATGTAAGATTCACACACCTTGTACCCTTGATTAGTACAAGCAGACTCCGACACTACCTTTGTTTAGTGTGCCCAAAATCAGAATGGCACTTTATTGTTTTTAATTGTTACAGAGATATATAAAAACACAGAAAGATCTTACACCCCCCACATGCCTAACCCCTCCTCTTGTGGGTAATAGCTTGTTACACTCTAACCACCTGGGAGATGTCTATCCCATTATAAAACCCCCCCCCCCCCCCTTATTTCTTAGTTGCCTGATCTCAACCTACAGGGTTATAAAACTAAACTTCCCCGTTCCAGACTAAAGCCTCTCAAAGCCATATACATTCTTTAGAATTATTTAACTCTTTGTATATCCCAGATATGACTGCATTACCTTTATTATCTAAGCATAGCCTACTATCCTACTTCTAATACAGATACATTATTTTAATGTTAATCAATGACAGTACTATATGCACTTATTACACCCATGATATAACTGTTAAGCAAGTTGATAGTACCTTCTAACCACACATATAATGACCGATTAACCCCAAACAGTCCATTGTCCCCTTCTGTTCATAACACTACCTCCTTCCATGCCTGGGCCCTAGGCAGGGGCCTAACTTCTCTCCCCACCGCAAGGATAGCGGGGCACTCACGAATCACATAAAGGAGAAGTACATTCTCCCTGTGCCTGCCCCAGCCTCTTGCGCTTCCGGCTGAGGACGGGGATCCTTCACTCCCTTAACTGCCCCTGAGGCCAGTCCCTCCATTAAACTACCACCCCTCCCCCTAGGATCAGGATCCTCCCACTCTAACCTTGAACTTGGAGTTCCTACACTATGGGCACCCTGCCACCACCCACCTCCTCTCCTCCACTCTCCTCCTCATTCACAACGTCCTCCACTATGCACTCTCCTCCTCCTCTACTTCCTCCACTCCTCCAATTTCCTCCTCCATTATGCCACTCTCCTCCTCCACTCCACCACTCTCCTTCTCCTCCACCTACTCCACTTTGCCACTACCCTCCTCCCCTCCTCTAACATTCCTCACCTCCTCCTCTCCTCCACCACTCCTCACCTCCTCCTCCATCACTCCTCACCTCCTCCTCTCCTCCACCACTCCTCACCTCCTCCTCTCCTACACCACTCCCCAGGGCCACCTCTCTCTCCTCCTTGTCTCTCTTCTTCTCCTCCTCTCCACCTCTCCTATCCTGCCCCCTCCTCTCTCCTCCCTTAATAAATATCCCAAACATAATTAATATAAGGATAACTCAAAATACGTATTTCTGTATATATGAGGGGGGAAAATGCGTGTTTTATGTATATTTATTAACTGTTGGGGGATGGGGTGTGGGCATAGTATGGGGGGGTATGGAGTGACCTAGCTCTATGTGTATCTATGCGTGTTACATAATATATATATAATATATGTGTATTTGTATTATGTGTAAGCTGTAAATACTGTATGTGTAATCAAAGTTTAAGTGTAAAATAGTTGTTAGAATAATGTAAAAGAATAAAACCATAACTTTCTGCTTTAATACATTGCTTGCTCTCTCTCTCTATCACCAACCACCAACTCTGGGACCTGCGTAGTACTTCGTGAGAATCTACAACACAGTCAAGGATGTGGTGGGTGGAACGCAAGCAACTGCGACCCTTGCAAACTTTACGTCGTAACGCAAACAACATACAAGACACGTTAACAGCCATTACGACCTCGCAAAAATCGTCCACAACCCGCAGACATTGAAAAATGAAAAATACAATAGATACACACAACATATACATAAAACGCATACCTACAGCAAGAAATAGCATCCAGGACCTCAAAAAATTAAGTTACACCTTACTTTAACTCAAAATAAAAGAGTTTAGACACTAAAAAATTCTCTAAGCGAGAGAAAAAATGGCCGCCGAACAAAACGAAAACGAGGCTACAGCACTCTAAACACACAAAACACCACAAGAAACACGCAAAACACCACAAAACACCTACGGATATTCCACTACAGATGCATACCACACATTAGCCGCCATTTTATGAAATGCGGAACTACACAGCTAAGCTAACTGTTTGGTCTCGTGCACGCACACTATTACACTGCACACATTCATCACGCTTACACAGCAGCTCCACACCACTAATGCTGCAGCAACATCAAAACACATTGCCAGCTCTTCAACACAATGCTTCCTGCATATATTACTTCAAAATAGGTAAAGTATATTACTTTATTAATGTATTATTTATTTGATTATTATACACCAAATAGCATTAGCTCACTTACAATTTCATTGCCGTAATTTTTTGACGGGCAATTCGCTAGTATATATATAATCTACTGTATACATATGAAAAGTGAGGTAGCTAGTAATCTAGATGAATTATCAGAGATATATAGTGATGATTTTTTATTGGGCAAACATTTTATTTAGAGGCACAAGCTTTCGAGAGTTGTACCTCTCTTTAATAAGTCAGAAGCAGTACTGATTATGGTAAGCAATGGAAAAGAGAGCAGAGATTTAAACTGATAAGATGGGACCCAGACAGGCATAATAAATTATTATTATTATTAAATTGTTATAATCACAATGACTGAAGCCTGTAATGTAACCCACAAAAGTTATTGATATTCATTTGGCTTCCTCTTGCTAACCGCAATTTATTTGCAAGCTACAGGCAGAAAATTCCTGCGGTTGTCAAAACCATAACCCATTTAAGCCTTTGATCTTTCAAGCCCGCAAATGTTACAATTGCTAAAATCGCAAATCGCAAATCATTTGCAACAATTCCATAAGCTAGCAATTCAAACCAGTAAAAGGCAAATGTAGCAAAATATTCAAAGAGTACTAGAGAGGAGTAGGAAGGGGGTTAATAGCTGTTCCTAACACTATAAAAGCCAATAAAAACACTATACTGGACTTAAAAATATGGGGAAAGCGATAAAAGACATTAGAACCTATTGCACAAAAGTCTAAAGCTCGCAAATAGGCAATAAAAAAAAATTATTTTCCATGTTATATCAATCTTGGAAATCAAGAAGTTAATACATATCAAGTCACCCACATGAACTAGAAATGTTTCTTCATTCATTTTTTTTATATTTAAATCACTGGATTGCGAGCCCGATAGCAAGTCGGACAACTAAACATTAATTGATTGACTTATAAATGACATGTTTTACTGATGTCATGATGACAGTCTCATTTACTATTGGCTGTTTCTAAATCGTTACTTACAGGCTTGCTTAATTGATCATGATCATGCCCTGAAATGTTACGTACGGTTACATGGATTACGGATTTGCAGCCTTATTAAATTGCGATTCTGTAAATTTAAAAGGGCTCTATTTAAGCACACAGCATATTTTTTTTACAGAAGTTTTTAGTTAGTGAAGACCTTCAGCCTTATTAAATTGCGATTCGGTAAATTTAAAAGGGCTCTATTTAAGCACACAGCATATTTTTTTGACAGAAGTTTTTAGTTAGTGAACTTCTATCCAAAAGCAAGGTCTTCACTAACTAAAAACTTCTGTAAATAGAATATGCTGTGTGCTTAAATAGAGCCCTTTTAAATTTACGAATCACAATTTAATAAGGCTGCTTGCTTTTGGATAGAAGTTCACTAACTAAAAACTTCTGTAAAAAAAAATATGCTATGTGCTTAAATAAAGCCTTTTTAAATTTACCGAATCGCAATTTAATAAGGCTGTTGGCTTTCAGCCATGTAGTTGTGGGCTTGTTCAATTAAATCGATCTGCAAATGTTGCAATTTTCAAGCTTGTAGACTTACATCCTATATGAAGGCAACTGCTTAGACTTTAATAAGGCCCAAGGTTTGAGATAAGAGGAAAGACAGTAATATAAGTTAGGGCCATAAATATCTGCAAATATTAAGTAGTAGAAAAACAATGATCAGTACATAATTTATGATGCCTGTAGGTGTCTCAGGAGGGCATCATATCACTTGTCTCTGCCCTCTATTCCACTGCTCTTTAATTCCATTATTCCATTTAGAAATTAAAATGAGCATTTGCTTTGAGATTGTCTGCAGTCAAAGTTATGGGCAAATGTGTTGTTCTCTCTATTATTGCATAATATAAAACTTTTTTACCTAGGAATAAAAAGTCCACATGTTCTGCTTATCAAAACGTGATGTCTGAGGGTATACAGCTATGTGAATTATTTACTATTGCAACGGAATGTAAACATCGCATCTAAGGGTGAAGTTGAGATCTCTGCTAAAAAAAATACTGTATTTATTTGACTGATTCCAGTAAATAAGGGCACTACTTAAAAAAGGCTTATTTATACTCAAAAAGGTAAAAATATGTGAAAATAGACAACACAATCTGAAGAAGCTAAAGGTAATGCATTAAAGTGTTTTTGAAAATACATTAAAGTATGTGCCATGCCATTAAATGCTCCTGCACATGTTTAATCTGGGAATGAATGTTTAAACAACATATTTAGTATTATAACCATTCCATGACATTACTTTTAATTCATAATTTGTTTAATTATCCCTTATATTTCATATTGATGTTTTGCTGTTGCATGTTCATTATTCAGTCAAATTCAATTTCTAGAGATATATATTAACATTGTCACACTATAGTTATGTATTAATATTGTGATGTTATACTTAGGCCCCTATTCAATTGAGCATTTTTTGTTTATTGGAGCCCGTAATGTAGCCCATAAACTAATTTGCTATTCAATTGGTATCTTTTAGGGAGCCGCAAACGATTTACAGGTTACAGGCTGAAAATCACTGCGGTTCTCAAAATCTTAACTTACAACCCATTTAAGGCTTTGATATTTCAAGCCCGCAAAAGTTACAATCGCTAAAAACGCAAATCGCTATTTAATTGCTACAATTCCTCAAGCCTGCAAATGTTTTCTCATTCGTAAATTGCAAATGTAGAAGAAAATACTGCGGGTACCAGAAAGGAATTGCGATAAAAGACATTAGAATTAATTGTATAACAGTCTCAAGCTCGCAAATCTGCAATAAAAAAATATTTATTTTGGTGTCATATCAATCTCAGGAATCAATGAGTTAATACATATCAGGCCACCCACATGGACTGAAACAGTACCGCCATTCATTTTTAATATTTTGTACATTGTTGAATTGCGAGTCTGATCGCATATCGGACCTCTAAACGCTAATTGATTAACGTGTAACCTCCATGTTTTACTGACGTAATGATGACGGTCTCATTTCCGATTGGCTGTTTCTAAATCGGAAAAAAAGGTAAGTCAGAGGCACTCATCAGAGAACAAACCAACCTTAATAGGTTAGTTCTATAGCCATGATAAGCCACTCTGAGAGAAACCTCTTTTAGCTCACTTGTGCCCTTCACAGGGAGAAATATCCTGTAGTATATCAGGCTGGTCCCACTCAAAAGAGTGACCCAGCCCCGAAATACCAGGCAATTCTACCCTGAACAGGAGAAACAGCAAACCCCAGACGCGTTTCGGCCTTTATGGGCCTCGTCAGTGAGGTGCAGCTGAACTCCCTAAGGCACAGTGAGCAAGGGGTCCACGTCTGGAGTCCCCTATTACCCTTAGGGAGACTAAACCCTAAGGGTAATTTGCATAAACAAAAAAAAGGTAAGTCAGAGGCACTCATCAGAGAACAAACCAACCTTAATAGGTTAGTTCTATAGCCATGATAAGCCACTCTGAGAGAAACCTCTTTTAGCTCACTTGTGCCCTTCACAGGGAGAAATATCCTGTAGTATATCAGGCTGGTCCCACTCAAAAGAGTGACCCAGCCCCGAAATACAAGGCAATTCTACCCTGAACAGGAGAAACAGCAAACCCCAGACGCGTTTCGGCCTTTATGGGCCTCGTCAGTGAGGTGCAGCTGAACTCCCTAAGGCACAGTGAGCAAGGGGTCCACGTCTGGAGTCCCCTATTACCCTTAGGAAGACTAAACCCTAAGGGTAATTTGCATAAACAAAAAAAAGGTAAGTCAGAGGCACTCATCAGAGAACAAACCAACCTTAATAGGTTAGTTCTATAGCCATGATAAGCCACTCTGAGAGAAACCTCTTTTAGCTCACTTGTGCCCTTTACAGGGAGAAATATCCTGTAGTATATCAGGCTGGTCCCACTCAAAAGAGTGACCCAGCCCCGAAATATAAGGCAATTCTACCCTGAACAGAAGAAACAGCAAACCCCAGACGCGTTTCGGCCTTTATGGGCCTCATCAGTGAGGTGCAGTTGAACTCCCTAAGGCACAGTGAGCAAGGGGTCCACGTCTGGAGTCCCCTATTACCCTTAGGGAGACTAAACCCTAAGCTTAATTTGCATAAACAAAAAAAAGGTAAGTCAGAGGCACTCATCAGAGAACAAACCAACCTTAATAGGTTAGTTCTATAGCCATGATAAGCCACTATAATAGCCACTGATAATGCAAATTACCTTTAGGGTTCAGTCTCCCTAAAGGTAATAGGGGACTCCAGACGTGGACCCCTTGCTCACTGTGCCTTAGGGAGTTCAGCTGCACCTCACTGACGAGGCCCATAAAGGCCGAAACGCGTCTGGGGTTTGCTGTTTCTCCTGTTCAGGGTAGAATTGCCTGGTATTTCGGGGCTGGGTCACTCTTTTGAGTGGGACCAGACTGATATACTACAGGAAATGTCTCCCTGTGAAGGGCACAAGTGAGCTAAAAGAGGTTGCTCTCAGAGTAGCTTATCATGGCTATAGAACTAACCTATTAAGGTTAGTTCGTTCTCTGATGAGCACCTCTGACTTTGTTATGTTGTATATGCAAATTACCTTTAGGGTTCAGTCTCCCTAAAGGTAATAGGGGACTCCAGACGTGGACCCCTTGCTCACTGTGCCTTAGGGAGTTCAGCTGCACCTCACTGACGAGGCCCATAAAGGCCGAAACGCGTCTGGGGTTTGCTGTTTCTCCTGTTCAGGGTAGAATTGCCTGGTATTTCGGGGCTGGGTCACTCTTTTGAGTGGGACCAGACTGATATACTACAGGAAATTTCTCCATGTGAAGGGCACAAGTGAGCTAAAAGAGGTTGCTCTCAGAGTAGCTTATCATGGCTATAGAACTAACCTATTAAGGTTAGTTCGTTCTCTGATGAGCACCTCTGACTTTGTTATGTTGTATATGCAAATTACCTTTAGGGTTCAGTCTCCCTAAAGGTAATAGGGGACTCCAGACGTGGACCCCTTGCTCACTGTGCCTTAGGGAGTTCAGCTGCACCTCACTGACGAGGCCCATAAAGGCCGAAACGCGTCTGGGGTTTGCTGTTTCTCCTGTTCAGGGTAGAATTGCCTGGTATTTCGGGGCTGGGTCACTCTTTTGAGTGGGACCAGACTGATATACTACAGGAAATTTCTCCCTGTGAAGGGCACAAGTGAGCTAAAAGAGGTTGCTCTCAGAGTAGCTTATCATGGCTATAGAACTAACCTATTAAGGTTAGTTCGTTCTCTGATGAGCACCTCTGACTTTGTTATGTTGTATATGCAAATTACCTTTAGGGTTCCGTCTCCCTAAAGGTAATAGGGGACTCCAGACGTGGACCCCTTGCTCACTGTGCCTTAGGGAGTTCAGCTGCACCTCACTGACGAGGCCCATAAAGGCCGAAACGCGTCTGGGGTTTGCTGTTTCTCCTGTTCAGGGTAGAATTGCCTGGTATTTCGGGGCTGGGTCACTCTTTTGAGTGGGACCAGACTGATATACTACAGGAAATTTCTCCCTGTGAAGGGCACAAGTGAGCTAAAAGAGGTTGCTCTCAGAGTAGCTTATCATGGCTATAGAACTAACCTATTAAGGTTAGTTCGTTCTCTGATGAGCACCTCTGACTTTGTTATGTTGTATATGCAAATTACCTTTAGGGTTCAGTCTCCCTAAAGGTAATAGGGGACTCCAGACGTGGACCCCTTGCTCACTGTGCCGTAGGGAGTTCAGCTGCACCTCACTGACGAGGCCCATAAAGGCCGAAACGCGTCTGGAGTTTGCTGTTTCTCCTGTTCAGGGTAGAATTGCCTGGTATTTCGGGGTTGGGTCACTCTTTTGAGTGGGACCAGACTGATATACTACAGGAAATTTCTCCCTGTGAAGGGCACAAGTGAGCTAAAAGAGGTTGCTCTCAGAGTAGCTTATCATGGCTATAGAACTAACCTATTAAGGTTAGTTCGTTCTCTGATGAGCACCTCTGACTTTGTTATGTTGTATATGCAAATTACCTTTAGGGTTCAGTCTCCCTAAAGGTAATAGGGGACTCCAGACGTGGACCCCTTGCTCACTGTGCCTTAGGGAGTTCAGCTGCACCTCACTGACGAGGCCCATAAAGGCCGAAACGCGTCTGGGTTTGCTGTTTCTCCTGTTCAGGGTAGAATTGCCTGGTATTTCGGGGCTGGGTCACTCTTTTGAGTGGGACCAGACTGATATACTACAGGAAATTTCTCCCTGTGAAGGGCACAAGTGAGCTAAAAGAGGTTGCTCTCAGAGTAGCTTATCATGGCTATAGAACTAACCTATTAAAGTTAGTTCGTTCTCTGATGAGCACCTCTGACTTTGTTATGTTGTATATGCAAATTACCTTTAGGGTTCAGTCTCCCTAAAGGTAATAGGGGACTCCAGACGTGGACCCCTGGCTCACTCTACCTTAGGGAGTTCAGCTGCACCTCACTGACGAGGCCCATAAAGGCCGAAACGCGTCTGGGGTTTGCTGTTTCTCCTGTTCAGGGTAGAATTGCCTGGTATTTCGGGGCTGGGTCACTCTTTTGAGTGGGACCAGACTGATATACTACAGGAAATTTCTCCCTGTGAAGGGCACAAGTGAGCTAAAAGAGGTTGCTCTCAGAGTAGCTTATCATGGCTATAGAACTAACCTATTAAGGTTAGTTCGTTCTCTGATGAGCACCTCTGACTTTGTTATGTTGTATATGCAAATTACCTTTAGGGTTCAGTCTCCCTAAAGGTAATAGGGGACTCCAGACGTGGACCCCTTGCTCACTGTGCCTTAGGGAGTTCAGCTGCACCTCACTGACGAGGCCCATAAAGGCTGAAACGCGTCTGGGGTTTGCTGTTTCTCCTGTTCAGGGTAGAATTGCCTGGTATTTCGGGGCTGGGTCACTCTTTTGAGTGGGACCAGACTGATATACTACAGGAAATTTCTCCCTGTGAAGGGCACAAGTGAGCTAAAAGAGGTTGCTCTCAGAGTAGCTTATCATGGCTATAGAACTAACCTATTAAGGTTAGTTCGTTCTCTGATGAGCACCTCTGACTTTGTTATGTTGTATATGCAAATTACCTTTAGGGTTCAGTCTCCCTAAAGGTAATAGGGGACTCCAGACGTGGACCCCTTGCTCACTGTGCCTTAGGGAGTTCAGCTGCACCTCACTGCCGAGGCCCATAAAGGCCGAAACGCGTCTGGGGTTTTGCTGTTTCTCCTGTTCAGGGTAGAATTGCCTGGTATTTCGGGGCTGGGTCACTCTTTTGAGTGGGACCAGACTGATATACTACAGGAAATTTCTCCCTGTGAAGGGCACAAGTGAGCTAAAAGAGGTTGCTCTCAGAGTAGCTTATCATGGCTATAGAACTAACCTTTTAAGGTTAGTTCGTTCTCTGATGAGCACCTCTGACTTTGTTATGTTGTATATGCAAATTACCTTTAGGGTTCAGTCTCCCTAAAGGTAATAGGGGACTCCAGACGTGGACCCCTTGCTCACTGTGCCTTAGGGAGTTCAGCTGCACCTCACTGACGAGGCCCATAAAGGCCGAAACGCGTCTGGGGTTTGCTGTTTCTCCTGTTCAGGGTAGAATTGCCTGGTATTTCGGGGCTGGGTCACTCTTTTGAGTGGGACCAGACTGATATACTACAGGAAATTTCTCCCTGTGAAGG
Source organism: Discoglossus pictus (assembly GCA_027410445.1). NCBI lineage: Eukaryota > Metazoa > Chordata > Amphibia > Anura > Alytidae > Discoglossus > Discoglossus pictus. The sequence goes on along the minus strand of CM050165.1, from coordinate 226,984,077 downwards.
GCACAAGTGAGCTAAAAGAGGTTGCTCTCAGAGTAGCTTATCATGGCTATAGAACTAACCTTTTAAGGTTAGTTCGTTCTCTGATGAGCACCTCTGACTTTGTTATGTTGTATATGCAAATTACCTTTAGGGTTCAGTCTCCCTAAAGGTAATAGGGGACTCCAGACGTGGACCCCTTGCTCACTGTGCCTTAGGGAGTTCAGCTGCACCTCACTGACGAGGCCCATAAAGGCCGAAACGCGTCTAGGGTTTGCTGTTTCTCCTGTTCAGGGTAGAATTGCCTGGTATTTCGGGGCTGGGTCACTCTTTTGAGTGGGACCAGACTGATATACTACAGGAAATTTCTCCCTGTGAAGGGCACAAGTGAGCTAAAAGAGGTTGCTCTCAGAGTAGCTTATCATGGCTATAGAACTAACCTATTAAGGTTAGTTCGTTCTCTGATGAGCACCTCTGACTTTGTTATGTTGTTTCTAAATCGGTAGTTATCGCCTTGCTTAATTGATCATGATCACGCTCTGAAGTGCTACTTACGATTGCATGGTTTCCAGTTTAGGCTTTCCCTCTGTAACTGTAGCAAATTTCAAGCCCGCAGACATACAGCCTGTATAACATAATCTGCAGGCTTGCAATTGAATGAGGCCATTAGCCTCTCAGTTAAACCTGGAAACTTCAAGTTTTGTATGTCTTATTCTGTACATATATAATCAGTGTAAAGTATTGAAAGAAAATATGGATTTCATGCTATGTATTTATTATTATACAGCTCTGTTTACAAATATATAGAATAACTTATTGATGATTAATTCCTTAAGTGCTTGCCAAAGTTTCTAATTTTCAATTATTTTTTTTTACAGCAAAAAGTATGAAACATTAAAAATCTTCCCTCCAACTAGTTAATCTCTGTTCAACCACAATTGTTTACAATGTGCATAGGCCACTCGCAAGGTTTTTGCTGACATCAAATCCAACATAGATGAATAGCAGTACAATTAGAGGCATTTTTATGTTGCTTGAATAGTGAGAAGTTTTCTGCCTTAGTAATGATATTCCTGTTCGTATTATATAAATCATATGAGAGCTATGAGAGTTTTCAACCTGTTTTTCTAGAAAGCACATTATAGGAATCCTTACGTTCCATATGCGTACATCTCTTCAAGAGTAATGGTTACCCATCTGTGTATTGGGCTACACTTCTGCAAGTCCTAGATAAAATTGCAGTAGCAGTTGTTTTTCTCCAAAAGTGAACATGTTGGACATAAATAAATGGATAACTAGGTTCTATAGAACAATTTAGAAACTGAAATTATTATTTATACTTATTAACTCTCTTTGATGGCCATAGTTTCACATCACTGCACTGGTACCGGTTATGCAGTGTATTGAGTTTAAACTTAAAGTAAAGTGAAGTTAAGTTGGATTAAATACAGTTAAATAATTTAATATCCTGACATCTTATGTTTTCTATGTGTGAAGATACCTTCAAGTGGAACTGGAACATAGCACTGATGACATTCAGGATCATGTGGGGGTACTCAGCCACACGTCACTAGCTAGCATGGACAGGAGTCCTTGGTAGACTTACAGAATAAAATAAAAGTTACAAAAAGAGCTATATGCTCATTGCAACCAATAAATATAGAATAGATATAAATCAAATTATTTGTTTTATTTGAACACACAGGGCCTCATTCTATTAATGGCCATAAAATGGCCTCAAAGCTGCGATTCCTTGCGAGGGTGCTGCGTCCCCTACTTCTACTTTGCTATTCAAATTAAAGGGGCCGCAGCACACCCCTTCCTACGGCCGATTGCAAGCCATGCAATCGGCCGTTAGCTTTGGCGGACTTGGATCTGATCGAAGGTGTTAGCCCACGGATATTTAATCCCTCTAGACCTATTTAAGCCTAACTGGGCCCATCTAACCCTAACTGTACCTAGTTAAACCTAACTGGGCCTATGTAACCCCTCTAGACCTAGTAACCCTAACTGGTACTATCTAACCCTAACTGGGCCTATTTAACCCTAACTAGGCCTAATAACCCTGACTGGACCTGTCTAACCCTAACTGTACTTTTTTAAACCTAACTAGGCATATTTAACCCCATAAGTGCCAAGATGGTCCTCCGGGACCCTCATGACAAAGTCTAAGCACTATACAACACTATTAACCCTAACTATACCCCAATAAACCCTTAACCCTAACTACACCCCATTAACCCATAGTAAACCCTATATAACCATAACTGGGCCTATTTAACCCTAACGGTATCTATTTAACCGTAACTGAGCCTATTTAACCCCTCTAGACCTATTTAAGCCTAACTGGGCCCATCTAACCCTAACTGTACCTAGTTAAACCTGACCGGGCCTATGTAACCCCTCTAAACCTATTAACTCTAACTGGGCCTGTCTAACCCTAACTGTGCCTATTTAAACCTAACTGGCCTATTTAACCCTAACTGTACCTAGTAACCCTAACTGGACCTGTCTAGCCCTAACTGTAATTTTTTAAACCTAACTGGGCATATTTAACCATAACTGGGCCTATTTATCCATAACTGTACCTAATAACCCTAACTGGGTCTATCTAACCATAACTGGGCCTATTTAACCCTAACTGGCCTAATAACCCTAACTGGGCCTAGTTAACCCCATCACTTATGGGGATCTATACAGACCCCCATAAGCCTCCATCTAACCACTTCCCTTATGCAGGTCCATGCAGACCCCCATAAGCCGTCATCTAACCCCATCACTTGTGGGGGTCATACAGACCCCTGTAAGCCTCTCTTTAACCCAGTCAGTCTCATAAGTGTTTATGAAGACCCTTATGGGACAATTAGAACCCTAATAATAACCCCATAAGTGCCATGAGGGCCCTCCAGGACCCGCATGACACTAAGTACAAACACTACACTACCCCCCCAATAACCCACTAAATCTAAACGAACACCCCTCTACCCCAACCTATTAACACCTACACTACCATTAAAACCCACCCCACTAGTTACAAAAATAAAACATTACAACCCCCACTACAAAAAATAATAAAAGAACATCACAACTCCCCACTGCAAAAAAATAAAAAAGAACATTACAACCCTCTCACTACAAAAAAATAAAAATAAATTACACACCTGCAAAGAAAATACATACACATGTATTAATAACATTACAATACAGCAATATATACATTACAAATATATACTATTAACCCCCTAACTACAATACATTTCCCCCTATCTACATTACATACCCCCTGACGAAAAAATGTTACCCTCTATCTATAAAACATTACCCCTATCTATGAAAAATACCCACTATCTTTAAAACATAATCCCCTATCTATAACACATAACCCCCTATCTATAAAACAATACCCCTATCTATAAAAAAAATACCCTCTATCTATAACACATAACCCTCTATCTATAACACATTACCCCTATCTATAAAACGTTACCCCTATCTACATAACATTACCCCTATCTATAATACATTTCCCCTATCTATAATACATTAAAACCTAAATCTAAGCTAAAATAGAATAAATAAGGCCACTTACCTTTGCAGATGTTCCTTCAGATCACACCCCTAGGAAAAAAGAAACATCAAATTAGTACAGAATGAATCACAACATAGAATAAATAAACATTCTAAATACAGTAATAAACTTTTCTAGCATGTCCCCGTCTATTACCTTTCTAGCATGTCCCCGTCTATCTTCTTGTCTTCTCTGGCTCACTCCCTGGAAAAAAGAAGCATCACATTAGTCACACATACACAACATAAATAAACAATAAACATTCTAAATTTAATCTTACCTGTTCGCAATGTCCCCATCCTCCTCCTCTTCTGCCCTGGCTGGGCCCTTGAAAAATCCTTCTTTCGAGGAGCTCCCCGACGCTAATGAGGCTTCTCTGCCTTCTTCCGGTAAAAAAAAAAGGAATGGCGCCTTCTGATTGGCTGAAATGGCTGTCAATCAAATTTCAGCAAATCAGAAGGCGCCAAGGTGTGAGCCAATCAGAATGGGATACACCCCTACATCCCATTCTGATTGGCTGATGGACCTGTCAATCTTTTTTAAACCAATCAGAAGGCAATATTGCCTTCAGCCAATCACAATGGGATACACCCCATGAGGTGATTGGCTGAAGGTATCTGCACCTTCTGATTGGCTGCAGACTGATTGACAGTGACAGCAGCCAATCAGAAGATGCAGATGCTTGGAGACAATCACAATGGGATACACCCCCATGGGATGATTGGCTGAAGGGAATAGCAACTTCTGATTGTCTGTTGTCACAGTCAGTAAGATAGAAGCCAATCAGAAGGTGCAGATGCCTTCAGCCAATTTTGAATTCAAGCCTGCGGCAAGAAATTTGAAATCCCATAGATGCCTCTACAGCAAGGCAATGGGTTAATGTGGGGAGCCTGCAGGGGTCCCGATCGGACCCCTGCAGCAAGGGTTAATGTGTGCACATTGCAGGGGTCTCAATGGGGACCCCTGCATAATAGGGTTAAGGGGTGCACCCTGCATGGGACCCTTGCATTATAGGGTTAATGTGTGCAGCATGCAGGGGTCTGGTTCTGACCCCTGCATTCTAGGGGTGATGTAGGGACACTGTGGGGACACTGCAGGGATCTCGAATCGGGACCCCTGCAGCAAGCTTAATTGGAGCAGGGGGGCTTAACTGGAGCAGCAGCAAGGGCTTCACAGCCCTTGCAATGGCTCCAGGGTGGAAGAAAGCTGCGGTCATTTTTGGCCGTTTAACGGGCTTGGCGGAGTGGTGGCCAGAGCATCTGAATAGGGTCGTGGGTTTTCATGAGGCCAAATCTCTTGCAGCCACATGGGATCAAAGGCTTTCCCTGCAGTACGCTGTGGTGGGAGTGGCCGCAAGGGAAAGCAGGGTGCAAGGGAATAGAATAGCTAAGTAGCTTGAGGCCATCCCTTGTGACCACAATCCTCCTACAGCCATCAATAAAATGAGGCCCATAGCATTTATACAAAAGGGTCTAATCAGTCCTTGCCACTGACGTCACTTATTCTCTGATTGGTTGGACTCCACGATTCTTGCCTTCACATTCTTGTCTCTAGTTTTAAAAAGTCTCATGGAATGCCTTGTCACATTACGTGTTCAGGTGTGGGAACTGTGTTGAGTGGCGTAGGAACAAGAAAAGTACACCAACTATTTAAAGCCAGCTTTTCAGGAAACAATAATTGTAGGTACTAGGAAGCTTGTTGAAGATATCCTGAGTAATATGGCTGAATGGATCAAAGCATACAACAAAAAATTCAGCTAATTTTACAACACAACTAAAAATTAGTGTAACAATAATTTTGTGTAATTAACTTGTAAACCAAGTCCTACAGAAGCTATTTATTAATATTTTATAAATATCCTCAGAGAAACTAGGAAATGGGGATATTACCTGCACTTTTAATACACCTCGTCTCAACTCTACCCAGTTTGAAGAATATATCCATAGTTTTAGCTATGCTAGTGTAACTCTACAGAAGAGTAGCTAGTTGGGGCAGAGGTATGCAAAAGCTCAGTAGATGTTTTTGTTTTAGATAAAAGGGTCATTTACATTTGTATGCTTAATATTGTCATAATAATTAAAAGACCACTGTAGTGTATGAAACTAAAGTTCATATGTTTGTTTGCTGGGCATAGGCTATTAAATTCAGAATAAATGTTTTCTCCTTTTGTGTATATCATCCTATCTGTGTCTGACAGGGGTGTTGCTAGCTTTTCCTGTGTGCTGGACTAAAAATAATGTTGGAGCATTCAAGGTTCTGTTTCAGATTGAGCATGCTCAATAAATGTGTTGCTTTGATGTCTCATCCACTGTCACTGGGCAGGCTTATGGGGCTGCTGTTAGCGCTGTTATGTCTGTATAGGTAGTGGGTTCAAAACTAATGATGGCATGGGCAGTGACATCAGCCCAGCCTATTTCCAACCCCCATAATAGTCCATCACACAGGCAGAGCTTACCACGCCCCTGATAGGCACATGTAGGAGGAGATACGCAGCTGTGCTTGACAGTTTAAAAGCTAAGGAAACGGCTTTTAATAGTCTGTGTCCAGAAAACAAACCTTACTTGATCCTTACTTCTAAGTACACTGTTGTAGTCCCTTAAATGTCCAGGTGTAGCCTGGAGTTTGTAGGAGGGGTCCCCTTTCTACCATTCATAAGCAGTTCTGGGCAGTCCTCTTCCTGGCACACCTCAATTCACTTTTGAGTCTGTGTTTGGAAGTTTCACTAAGCTCTTCATTTACAGATTCTAGGCCCCTATCCACTAACCAGTGCCCTTCTCTGGATCTCCCTAGCCCTCATCATCACAAGGGGTCAAGTAGAACCAGCCAACCTTCATCTACCGATCGAGAGAGGGATCCTCCAAATATTTTCTGCTTCCATTTCAGCCCATTCCTAATGTCCGTAAGGGCATTCACTTTGCTGGAGACCCATGCATTCATTCCAGGTACTCCTTTTTAGCTTTGACCTAGCCTATATTGTAATTTTTGGGCCATATCTACTGAACAGTGTCCTCATGCTCAAGGTCATGCCTTGATTCTAAGTCCACCCGTCAACTACCACATGAGGGCAAGTCGACCACAAGCAATATGAATGAAAAGACAAATATAATAAATTATTTGATTTTGAGGAAAATATACATGATGTATAATGTGTAATGTCTTGAAATATTCTTCAACTGCTTGAGAAACAGAATTGATTTATTTACAAAAAATGTTCCAATATCTAAGAGTTTGAGGGCACAAACATATAGGGAGGACCAAACTAATGTCCTTTCAGACTTATCTCGTCTTACATCTCTCATATCTATTGGGTGGCTAAGATCTAATCTCCTTGGTGGTTAGAAGCATTAACTTCCACCCTTCAATTGCTGTCACTAGCATCCAAGAGGCCTCAAAATGGGATTATTTTTGCAAACAAAACAATTGTGCACAAATAAATGCACTGGTGGTGCCTGCAAGTCTCTCTCAAATAACCTCCAGTAAATCATTTTCTAAAAAAAAAAGAGTTACAATTTGAAAACTTGTAAACCTTTTTAATGTCCTTTCAAATATTAGCTTTGAAAATAAATATGTTTGATAACAGCAGCACTGACCTCAACTACTTCTGTATCAGGCTGTTTTTTTCTGTAATCATTATAGTTACTACCCATATACAGCACTACATATATGAATAAAGGTTACTACTGATAATAATAAAACTATAGAAGAATTTCAGGTGTAAAATAGTTATTTAGCTTGTAAAAGTTAACTGCAAGCAGAAGATAAGGACAACTTTGATACACCTCCTAAAGTAACAAAACGACAAGCTTCTTAAATGAACACTTGAACAAAAAAGTAAACATTTTTATTACAGGTAGTGTTTTGCTGTCAAGAGAACTCAGGTTAATATCAGTAATAATATTTCATGGTGTTTTTTTGGTGGAAAGCTTTTTCTTAAGGTCATAAAAATGGTTTATTGCGTAATTAAAGCATTCCTACTTAGTGCAGTGAAGTTTGTGTACTTTTAGGCACTAAAGATTTACAAGCTAAAGATAAAATATACTTACTCAAAAGTATAATTTTAGGGAAGATATGATGGTGCAGAACAGAAAGTAGTGTTAAGAACAAATAATGTTCAACCATTATCCGAAAGGCTTTTTAACAATATACCTTGTAAAAAAAAGAATTGCATTAGGACTGTTATAAAAATGGTTAAATTAATTAATTACAATATTATTATTCATAATCATATTAATTATGATTATAATAATTATTCTAATCCCATCCTGAGATCTTGCCTTCTACGGAAAATACTTATAAATATATATATATATATATATATATTCAAGAGGCGTTACAGATTTATGGTTACAAAATGTGCATTTATTAGAACACAATAATTAATACAAATACATTAATAATATATTATAATACTATGGAAACAACTTCTTTTAACTTAGCAGAAAGGCATTCTAACACTACCAATTATGTCCATGTGTGTGTATGAAGTATGATACTTTACCCGGCCTTCACAGTGTAGTGAAGAAGGCTGTAGATGGAACACAGAGCCAAGAGCAAAGAGACAGAAACAACCTGGTATGCTACCTATATCCTGTATTCTCAATTCCATCCCCATACTCCTCCCTAGCTCCTACTGGTCTGTTAGGTCACATGTCCTTCACAAAGTCCCCTCACTGGTCAGCTGTACAACACAAAGGATTCCTTAAGCCACATGTAAACCTAGACATATCCAGTTCTCAAAGCTACATACACCCATGCATTCAAGAATACCATATATGGTCTTCTGCTAATTCTCTGGATAAACCTGTGCTTAGTGAAATCCAGTGCCATCATGTGGTCATTCGGCAAATCCATCCACTACTCAGAGTGTACTCTCCAACTGAGTGAGGAAAAGAACGAATATAGATAGCCTTTCAGCCTTATATTAAAGCTGGTAATTATTCCTTACTTCTAACTCTAGGTGTGTGTTACAAGGACAGACAAAGAAATCAAATAAATTGAATCACTGAGTGTTCAACCACTGACTTGGACAGGAAAATCCTAAAAAGTGGTTTTCACTAATATAAGTATACACTTTAGACTACCTTGAAGCAAGTGTGAACTACACTGGACTTGACTCAATGCTTTTCTAACAGTGTTTCCCGGTCTTAGGGCTTGACTATATGGCTCCCATAGGAAATCTTGTGAGTAAAAATGACACATAAGTGTCACGAAAAGCAGCCAACTCTACCTGCAATTGAGAGGATACCACTAGTTTGGATATTGTTACAGATCTAGAGAAGGTTGGGACTCAGCAGAAGATAGTATTTGATATCTGAAGTATAATAAAGTCACCTGCAAAAGCTTGTATTTTCCCTGACCCCAAAGATATAGCTTTTAAGCATTTATTCTCCAAAACAGGGTATTACTTTATTTTGAAAAAGCTATTATTACAACGTAAAGACTGCACAACTTTGAGTTCATCACAGTAAGCCCTAATGTAGCTATTATTTGCTATTCATAACAAAACCTTATTGTGCAAACCCTAAAATGTGATTGTTACATATGGTATCCCTGCTCTACATTTGCTTTAAGCTAAAGTATGATGTACATGACTCCCAAAAGAAATCTAGCCTAATGCTTTGTGTTCTCAGAAGGTTCTGCAGATTCTAATGGTGGGCCTACACCATACATGTAAAATTATTTCACCTGTAGCACCAGCTAAACCCCTACAGGGAACTGTAGCACCAGCTAAACCCCTACAGGGAACTAACTGTTCTCTCACTCCAAATAAAGCTATGCCCTTCCTTACCACAACTGTGGCAGGGATAGAGTTACAAATAATATAAAATGACCCTCAGGAACCCCGGAACATGTGGAAAACAGTGGTCCCCTCTTCCTCTATGCCTCCAGAGGGACCCATAAGGACCACCTTAGTTCATAACACTTCCCCTCTAAACTACCAATCCTAAACTAAGCACTATATAATTTAAAATAATCTTTACCATATTAAAACTAAAAAAAAATCTAAAGTAAAAACTTGACAGTAAAAAAGTATTACAGAAGAAAAATTCAAGTAAAATACCACAATAATTTACAAATAAAATTAATATTAAGTTTTACCGTAATAAAATACTGAAAATATATATTTTTTAAAGTAACATTTAGGGGGAAAAGGATGTTCATTAATATATTAGCTATTTATGGAAGACTTACCAGTGATGATCCACAATGCCCTGATCCTCAGTTTTGATTGAAGGCACCAGTCCTCATCATCTGGGCCTCCTGGAAACAAGTATCTTCTTTCTTGCTTGAAAATCCTTGCATCCTCTGTTAAGTCTGTGGAAACCAAAAACAAATCTTGCTGTTCTAAAAAACATGTATAAACTAATGAAACTCCTCCTCCGAGGAGCTTCCCAAGCTGAATATGTTTGAATGTTCAAACTCTGATTGGTTTACTCATCTTCTACCTTTTTTCTGATTAGTTAGATATTACCCAAACAAAATGCAGAAATTTAAATTTGCGTATTCTAATTGGTTAGCCTTTTAACCAATTGGGTAGCTATACTTTCAGCTTTTTAGGATTGCGTTACTGCTATAAGTGTGCTGTCCTAGGTCTAAAAATATCACTGGTAGAGACCAACATCATTATAGTTAGCATTTAATCTCTCAGTTTCCTTCATAGTGTTTATTTCCATCAAGTACAATTAACTTCAGACACACAGTGGCAATGTACCTTTCAGTTACTCCCTCTTTCCTATTTTCTCATTTCATAAATGTAATGTAATATTCAAGCTATTTATTTTGTCAAACTTGAGAACTGCCTTTTTAATAAAAGACTTCAGATTTGAGATCTGTGTGCATTGCAATATTGCCTTGCCAATTCAAATATTACTATGAGGATGTTATAACCATATAATATTACATTAAAAAGAGAAGATCTACAACAGATGGTCTAACCACCATTATAATGGTGTGTCCTTACATGTACATGACAGTATATTGGGAAGTTTTTTAAATGTAAGGGTTGTTAAGTCTTATTTATTATTTACACTAAGTGCACTATGATTTTATTGTAATTTGCACTTTGCTGACAAAACTTTGCAGTGCTGCTGTTGGGTTATTAAGAATATATGCCATGTTATTAGTAAGAGGCTGTAAAATAGTAGAATGACTGTGATGAATACACTGATAGCATACATGAATTTCCCAATCTGTGTGCTGTATACACGAAAGCTCAAGGACCAGAGGTTTGTGAAAAGATTCTGGTGAAGGCTAACAGATTTTCATGTGCAGATCTCAGAGCATAAATATAAAGAACATAAAGAGTAAGTAGCTCATTCATGTAGTTCAAACCTTGATCATGCAGAGCTTTTGTGTAGGCAGAACAAGCTTGAAGTATATATGATATTCCAAATGGAGTAAGTGAAGAGGATGGTAGATATGTGCTATGTGGCTGGATCAAGATAAGATTGCTATATATATATATATATATATATATATATATATATAGAGAGAGAGAGAGAGAGAGAGAGAGAGAGAGAGAGAGAGAGTAGAACACTTGGCATGCATGAGATTGGCACCAGCACTTGGTATGTCATAACTGTTTTATATATGTTCTACCTGAATTGCTGAGCAGCCAAAAGGACCTAGGTTTTAGCCACTACTTGGAGTATGCTTTATTTGGCAGGAGGGAAAGAAATTTTAATACTATCAGTAGCAATGTGATAACCTGACCCTTTAAATGTGTTCATTTCCATCAAGGCTAGAGATGAGCTCTCTGGAAATAAAATATTTAGTAGCCATCTGAAGGAACCAAAAGTGAAACACTGCTTTTATTGGCAGCCAATTTGTTTCGACTGCCAATAGTTTACATTAATATTTATGTCAGGTCCTTCTTTGTGAACCTTATCTATATGTTCTAAGTAATAAAAATTGAGAAAACATTTGTTGGAGCTTGACTTTTTATTTGTGTTTTTTTACTTGTTAATGTGAAATTAGTGTATATCATAACAAGTGATCCCATTTCTCTTTTAGTGAGTCTCAGTAAGTTTCCTATTTAATTGGAGCTTTTACAAAGAGAGGACAGTGGGCTATTTACAGTATCACCATCATAACAGATGCAGTAGAAGTAGCAGATGGCATGCCTGTAAAATACTGATTTCTTAGTAAGATTAAATTAATGCTAAAACAGTATTGTTGATGTTGGCGGGTATTTTGGTACACTACATCATCACTGGCCATGACAAATTGACTCTAGCCTTATAAATAATGTACTTACAGAGATATTTGAAATAAAGCACGCCCATTAATATAGTGGAAAAAAACAATAGTTCATGAAAATTCTCATTGAAAAAGTTGGCAGTTTATATAATAAGCTAATTGCCTCAGGTCAGGGAGCAGGTGATTGTAGAAAGGTACCATGAGAACAACAACTGAATGTTTTTTAAAGAGAATACAAAATGCAAATGTGGTGTCTAATCTTTATAAATCCATTTGGACATCATGACTTTACTGCAGGACTTAATATTAATATATGGATGATATGTCTGCTACCTAGCAGCTGGTTTTCTAATTAAAGTTTACTTTATTCCATGGTCTAGTTCATTCCAGACATCTTAAAGAGCCACTGTAATGATAGAAACTCACACTGTGCCACTAAATATGTACATGAATGTAGAGAAGGATGTTGCAGACTTTGCCAAACAATCTTATGTTTATTTAGAAGTGGGATTACCTTTTTAATTGCATATTATTTGCAGTGTGGTCATAGTAGCCTTAAAGATTTACCCTTCAAATATGGGATATACTGTTTATAAATTGATTGGGGGAACAAAGTTTTTGAAAACAAATATAGCAATGTCTTCTTTGCTTATCCTAATTAGAATTTTTCACATACATTTTAAGTGCAACAATACAATTCAATTAAAACAATGCAAGTAAAAATCAAATATAATAAAAGTGCATATGAAGATGAAAGATAAGTGAAATAAAATATAACAAGATGAGTGCACAGTACAATATAATGGTATCAAACATTAGTTACTACTAATCAGAATTTAGAAAGATTATAACATTATGAGTAGATAATAAGGAAAATAAAACCCATCTCATTTCAACTGAAACATGTTATGTTAAGATCTTACCCTGCCAGCGATCTATATAATTTGTAGAGTTGCCATGCAATCTACTTCTAAAGCCCTCCATGGGTGGAATTCATTAAGCACATCAAGTGGCTGTTTTTACCATGCACCTTGGGGTTAGCATAGCCCTTCTCACTTCGTCAGACACTTAAGATGCTTAGTATCACTCCTCCCCATGCCCTTTTATTAGAATTCTATCTTATTGAATGCATAAGCTGAGATGGCCTATTTTATTATCCAGTGAGCAGTGATTAATCGTCTGGCAGTGCCAATAACATGCAATATTAGTGAGTGGGGTGTTATATTTTGGAAAATCTTATTTTTCAATAACTCAAACAGAGAGAGTATTTGATTAATTATGACATATTAATTTATAACCCAACTATGAACTTGTCCACCGCCAACAGTGGGAAAAGTCTACATTCACTTTACTATAATTTTTCCAGCATCTATTTGAGGTTTGTTGATATACGAGACAAATTTTGGAAGGAGAGCAATACCACCTATATAATCATTTGTATTCATTCTCGTGGTGTGTTGCACAAATTTAAGCCCTTTGAGCTTTATTCCAGTTACTTTTGCACAAAACCTTTTCATCATTATACATTTAGCATTTTACATATACAATTTTGCAGTTCTTGAGTGGCCGCATTATATTGTGCATAATTTTATATCCATTTTACTGAGATTAAATAAAACAGTCTGGTATATGTGTTTTTGAAAGATTAAACTAAATCTAAAAGAAAATCTCAAGCTTTATTTTATGGTTTTTAAACTATTTCATGAAGTTTATGGATTCCTCATTTCTGTGGTGGAGCATATATGTCACAGCTGTTCTATGACATTCGCATCTGCAAGTCTATCATTGTATTTAAATGCAAAACAACAAGTGAGTTCAGGAATGCAAGAAAGTACAGTTTAAAAGGACAGGAATCCAAGCATATCCAGACATTGGTAATGCTGAATAATGCTTACATTCCAAAAGTCAGAATATAGCTAATTCAGCATTAACTGAAAATATATCATGGATAGAGTGTAATTCTATATGACTATTTGTATCATTAAAACATTATGTGGTATTCTGAAAATAGTTTGCAGGAAACTACTTACTTTGCTTTTTCATTTTCAGCTGGATTAAGATTGTAGTTTGCTGTTTCATTACAGTATTAGTAATGTGTTGAATCTAGACACTTCACAAAATATGGCAATGTATTTCAAAAGGGAAAAAAATCAATGACAAAAATCAATAGCAATATGTTCTGCTTTCAGCTTAGATGGTGGATATTCCTGCAAAATGTTTTATTATGTTGGTAGTAAAATAAAATGAAGCTGAAACAGTACATATTTAATGTGAAATGTACATAAGGTATTTTGTGAATAAAGCATTTCAATCAGGTAATCAACAGCCTTATTAAATTGAATAGGGCTCTATATAAGCACAGAGCATATATTTTTTACAGAAGTTTTTACTTAGTGAAGAACTTGCTTTTGGATAGAAGTTCACTAACTAAAAACTTCTGTAAAAAAAAGTATGCTCTGTGCTTATATAGAGCCCTATTCAATTGGCCAAATCACAATTTAATACTGCTGCAAATGGGTTAAAGTGGTGTTAAACATGGGAGTCCAGTATCCCCCTTCCAATGTTTTCCATGTAAAGTTTTTTTTTTAAATTAATCTTTATCACTAATTTGAGATAAACATTATACTTAGAAATTCAACATCCTAAGATTACTATGCAGTCCAGTTGTCAAAAAAATATTCATAGTGCTTTTAATTAGAGTGTGGGGATATTTTATATTTGAAATCTGAAATCTTTTAAATGAGCCTCACTTATCCTCTCACTTAACCCATCCTCACTTAATCCAGGTTTTTACCCCAAGAGATAAATATGCCTAAAAGACCTCAGTAGCAAAGCCTGTATGGTTGGTAGAATTTATAAATATATTAAAACGGGTCAACCTCTTTCTGCCTATTGTAGGTCAGTTCCTGCTCATATCAGATACATGATGGAGAAAGATCATGTACATATTCCAATCTTTAACACCTCACCAGAGGAGAATTTTACTTAACTCTAATTAACTTTTCTTAATAGCCCTGAAATATCTCCTATTAACACACATGGTACCAGGGCAGCATTGCAATATTCCTTTAGACAGTGGCACAAAAAAAGGAAGTATCTGTGATACCAAATGTAACACAGGCTTTTTGCTGATCCTTAGTTGGATTTACAGGTAGACACTGAGAAGTGGGGAGTATTTACTAATGGCTTGTGATGGCTGGGATAGGCTGGCAAGTCAATGTTTCATCATAGGAAATAGTGCATATTGAATAACAGGGATGCAGATCTCAGCCAACAAAACCCTACTGTTTGCAGACTTTCTGTATTCCTCTACATCAACAAAGATATAGAAAGGCAGATACTGATGAAGGTACTAGTCAGTTGCTACTGCTTAATAACATACACATTTAAATATCATGTGTACTGCAGATTTACAGCCTTATTAAATTGCGATTCGGCCAATTGAAAAAGGCTCTATATAAGCACACAGCATATTTTTGTTACAGAAGTTTTTAGTTATTGAACTTCTATAAAAAAGCAAGGACATCACTAACTAAAAACTTCTGTAAAAAAATATGCTATGCGCTTATATAGAGCCCTATTCAATTGTCCGAATCGCAATTTAATAAGGCTGTTAATCAATATGTCCCATGGCAGCGATGACAGATATACAAACAATATTATGTGAATCAATCTCAAACTAACCTGTATTTACTGCCGCTTGAGTTGGAGGTACATATGTCTTGCAAAAAATGTATATTCTACGCCAGAAAGGGAATTATGTGCAATACATTTTAAACCACTAATATAGGAGTAAGTGTGGCATCAAGAGAGCATGCACAGAGCATGCAAAACAGCTGTTGTTTCCCTGTCGTGGCCATCTGTGAGAGCTCCTACCTCTTAGTGCGGGTGTCATTGTATGGGAGACTCTACGTACATGTTCTGCTTAATAACTGGGTGTCAGATTGATGATTTACTACTATACTTTGTAATACACTGTTTTTCACTGTATGTTAATGAAAGAGTGCGACTGAATGTCTTTTTTTAGAACCATAGATCTTTTTCTATAGAAGTATTTGTTTTAGTTACTAGCCTTTTGCCCAGGCACCACAATTCAGTCATCCTTAACTACACTATTTTCTTTAAAGCACATGTCCACCTAATTAGCATACATGTGAAATATTTATTGGTGGGAGGGTTAATCGCAAATCTGTCATGTGCTAAAACTAACCAATTTGCAATACAAGCATCTTGTAACGATCCAAACTGATTTTTAACACATGGGCTGAGTAGTGGTAGTGTAGTTTGTTGTGCCATATAAATGCATTCTGTCAATTTGTATTAACAAGATAGAACAATGACTATACATGAATGTTGGAACAGTTGGGTACCTGAAAATGCAGCATTGATCTCAAATTGAAGGATGAATCCACTTTACAAATCATGTATACATTTAACTTTGATGTCAGCTATGAGAAAGTGGAATTTTAAGTCCTTCATCCTCTGAACTCTTCAGTGCAGAATATAAGCCCCACTTGCCAGATGGGATTCGAATGAGATCTTGTGCCTCTAGACATTAGGATATATATGCTGCAACCATCTACACCTCTAGTGATGTGGAGTATTACCCCAATATGCTCCCAGTATTAAACCTGTTACCAATACCGAGTGGTATAAGATGATAACTCTATTGTAGGATTTGTATGGTAATTGTTTTTTTTTATTGCTTGTTTAAGGCATTGTCTAATCACTGTATTTAAGTTTTGTCAAGAAGTAATTTGAATTTGGGAAATACTTAATCCAAGCTTTCCCAGATGGGAAATGATTGCACCTGGAAATATGTAGAACAGGTGAAAAGTAGAAAATGAGGGATGAAGAAAGGAGTGGGCTATATAAGGCAATTAACTCTCCTCTTTCCATTTTATTTTATTTTACCAGACACAAAGATAAAGTTGTTATTATAATCTTTATTTTCTTTTACTTGTAAGGTTGGGACCATAGAATAATCATAAAACAAACTGATTAATTCACAGTCTAGTGCTCATCAAATACAGACACATACAATACACAAACTCAGGTGATATAGAAAGTGGCAAGCAGTAGCCATTTTACAATATCTTCAGTTCTAGACAGCAGTGTTTATTTTACAAGGGGACAATTTCCACTGTAGTCTCAGTGAAGCGTTTTGCGGCCTATTGGAAGCAACTCAAGCAAAATATAACTTTTAATAATATATTTAAAATAAAAGGGAAGGAGCGAAAATTAAACACTAAATATTAAACTTCACACTAGTTACACAAATTAAATATTTAGAAAGCTGAAAGCTATCCTGTTATATTTTATTTATAAAGTGCCAACCAATTCTGCAGTACTGTACGTTGAAGAGAATATATAAAAGCATCAGGAAAACCAAGCTCAGAATAGATCACATAAAACAATGCAGGGAATAAAGAAAAGCCAAATGTTCAAAGTGAAGATGTCCTTTAGGAGCTAAATATACCTACAGGCATGTCAACAATTTACATTTTATGTCTATATCACAATAAATACTAGTGCTGAGGTCTGTAACCCATGGTCCATGGTTTCTCCGCACAGCTCATCAAATGCTTTTGCATTTTCCACAAAAATAAAGTGTGATGAACAAGAATCCATTTTTCATAGGGTGAACAATAAGCTGCAAATTCAAATCACTGACAATTTACTTAATTTACACCTTCAGCTCATATCTTGCTGTTCACTAAACACAATTATAAATTGAAATATTAGCAAACAATTAGTATAACTAATATAAATTATACATTATCCTGTGATGCTTTTATACTGCTCTTTGGTCCTTATGGGTTGCAGGCTTCTTTTCTAGTGCAATGCCCATTCCTAAAAAAGGATTGAATTCATACCCAAATCACTCAGCTTGCGAGAAAACGACTTGAATCATGATCAAAGCACACAACCATGAAATACTTCTCAGAGAAAAACATTATTAGTCATTATCAGGGCAACATGTTGAGGCCTAGGCCAGGCCACACTAACTTAATTAGCTTCTTTGATGAAAAAGTATCAATTTAGATCAAGGCTCTGCACTTTTTTGTGATCTTCTGTATAAGGATTTTGCAAAGGTTTTCAGTTATATGCCTGGAAGTGAATGCAACTAAATGATGTCACAAGTGCCTTGACAGTTATTTAACTATAACAATGGCTAGAAAGTCTCAGTCAGGCTGCATATCAAGGCCATTTTAGTGAAGAGATGAGTGGTGTGTTTTGAATACACTTAATAAAATCAAAAACTTATACAGGTATAATGTTTCTAAAAAAGCAAAAAGAAATCTCCTTTTCGTGTTTTTTTTTTTTTTCAGTCAGTTGCACAACAAAGTTTTGTGCAAGTATCCATCAAAATTCTCTGGTTTTTAATGCTCCAGAAACTCACATATAGAACAATCATATCTCTAATTTTGGATTTTTTTGTAGTAGTCCATAAAAGAAAAAGTTTTGGATGCTCTATTAAGTGGATATATATATATATATATATATATATATATATATATATATATATATATATATATATATATATATATATATATATATCTTATAGTATAGTATTGAAAGATTCAAGTGAAAATGAACTTGAGAAGTGATTTTGATAAGCTCAAATATGTGAACTTTTCAGTGAGAGTGAATAGTTTCAAATATTGCAGATGTACAAAAAAAATATATTAATAAGAGGGTTATACACGTTATCTCTAGGCTCCACATTTAACATCCAATAGTATTTTCTTTTTACAATTACTTTTACAATTACTGTTATAACTTTCCAGTTACAGAATAGGAAAGGTCTGCTGTTATACAGTACACTGTCATGTTCTCTAGTCATTTGCTGTATCCATAGAAAAGCACAAAATACAGGCATAGGAGTGAGGGGAAAATAATGTACAAACATATATTTAATAATCACCTAGAGGAGTGCTAGGCAATACAAGGCTATTATTAGTCCAGGATTTTAATTGATTGCTTCACTTGGGCTTATGCCCGCCACTGAGTTAGAGCCTGTAGTACTGGGGAACTTATTAAAGTAAAAAATATATTGACAGGTAATAAAATTTGGACAGTAAATAAGACATATTGACCCCTATGGTATGGGGTTAAGTTTAGGTGCCATTGGGGTTCAGAGGGTTTTAGCTGGAACTGCGGGTTGTTGAGTTTATACATAGTTGACTGCGAGCGACCGCAGGGCTTTACTGGAACATGTGAGATTTGGGTAATCATAATTAAGGTAAAATGTCAGTTAGAGCAGGGAACATATCACATGTAGCAATCACTAGTAAGGGTTTACTCGTAAGGATTGGCTTTGGGGAGGGATGCAAAAACTATGTAGCTCCCTATGTTGAATGTTTATCTGTAAGATTTCTTATGTGCTGCTGCTGTGGTAACACTGCAATGTCGGCTAGCGACGCTCGCATGCGCAATGGCGTCTGGGGACCTGCCATCCAGAAAATATTGCAATTGTTACTTCTTTGACTATTTTCCCGTTTGCCATTACTGGTTTCACGTGTAAGGACAACCTAATTTTCCTTAAAACCAACATTACTAGAGCATGACCAAGTGCATGGGAGAAATAACACATTACAGTTTTTAATATTTTCTATATTTTATAAAACGGATAGGCTGGAACAAAAAAAATTTGCCATTGATTTGATATTCAGCATTTGTATTTCATAGCAAGGTAAACATAAAGCAATTGAGGCACAAATAAATGTTACCCAATTATAGAAAACATTTCCTTCAAACAAAGTTTGTAAACTATTTTCATACTATACATAAATTATTATGCATTATATACACATTACCTTAAAATCTCAGTTTTGTTCTTCTGAATACGTTTTGTAACTTTTCTTGAACATAGACATTCAGGATCCAATAGTATGTAACAGTTAGTACTGGTGATGATGATTGGTTTGTAAGAGGTGAAAGAAAAAGAGACAGCATGGAGGATATGGACTTGGAACTGCAGGCATAGTGTCGATACCTGTACATTGGACAATATTCAGTATGCTTCATGGGGGCTACAAAAGGATGGCAATTCAATACAATTTATCATCGCGGCCCCTTTTGCAACCACATCATCATTCTCAAAGGTAACTTCTCATTTCCACTGTGAGCCCTAATCATGGAGCATGCTAGGGGAGTTTTAGAGATGTGTTGTGTGTAATTGTTTAATGATAGTATTTACTGAGACTTTTCATCTTTAAACTCTTCTTGACACAGCTATTCAACTTCACCACCTGAAAGCTTGAGCTGTCTATTTACAAATGTTCTCTAATTTATATTGTATTCACAATAGATACTATATTACAGTCTCACAAGTGAGCAAAACACGAGAGACATCACCCTGAGTTGGCATTATCCCACAGGGAAAAACTTATCCAAATAATCTTACCAAGTATTTACATGTTCAGTTTTTTTTTATTTATTTATCTTTAATTATTCTATTTTTTTGCATGTGATCTTTATAGTAGCTTTATATATAAAAAAATATATAAACAAGCTTGCCTGACTGTTTAGAATAAATACTGGTCACTGATGTCAAACCTTTTATTTTGAACATTTTGCTTATTGAGGACAAAGTGAAAAGCAGTTAAGCCTCATTGGCAGGCAAAATGATCTGTTCAGCAGTTTAGATACATTTCTACAGCTTACTTTTAAACAATGTGGTTCATACCTCTTCCACTAAACCAGTTCTAACATAAAAGTTAAAATATTTCTTCCAAGTATAAATGTATAACTGTTTTTTTTAATTGTCTCCTCTCAATATATATTCATGAAGAATTCTTTAATTGCCTCACAGTATATCAACTTATAATACTAAATAAAAGTGTACGGGTTAGTAAGCTATGAAATAAAGAAAGCTGGGGAATCTGTAGAACGACTATGTGCTGGGCTAAAGCCAGTCATATGTTTCCTTTGGTAAGTTCAGGTTTAATAACACCGTAAGTGATTCTACTGCTTTTAGCAGTCATGACACTTCCAGATTGCAAGGAGAACATGTTAAGACCACTGTTGACTTTCATTAATATCATGAATAGAAATTAAATTAATGGACGTGAGAGTGATTAGTGCTTTATGCACTTAAAACATAAAATAGCAATAAAGCAGACAGAGCAGTAATATGAAAACATAAAAGCTAAAATAGAAATTCTATGGCTTTTCAGAATCTTAATTCCATTAAGGCAAATTCCTTATCCCCTTATACAAAGTCTTACACAAGAACTCAGAAATGAGTCCCTCAGAGTCCCTTGAGCCAAGGATACTATATGTTTTCTGGTGTTAGCCTCACTTTATCCCTCAGCAGACAATATGTTCCATAAATTTTTATTTCTAATATTATTTAGACTGGTGATATATACATAGAGAGAGTTTAAAGAGATTCCTCAAAATAAAAGACATGGTTTTATAAATTTGTGAGATTTCAATCTGGTAAGGTGTTTTGGAAAGAAGCACTATGTGTGTTTGATTTTAAGCTCATAAACAGGGACCTCCATTTTTTTTGCAATGTGTTAAATTTGTTTTTTCCTTGTACTTAACCCATGTATAGAGCTACAAAATATATTGGCATCTTACAAATAAAGGGTGATAATAATATGGAGCTGTTATGCTTACTCACACACATCATGGACGTTTCCTACATGTGGACAATAATAAGGGAGCAGGGAGTTATACCTATATACATGATAGGGCATACTTTGGGCGCCAAAAGACAAATTATGAACTGCAGCATCCCTGGAAGTTACAATCATGTTTTGCCTTTATACTTGGGATTACTGTAAAATATCACACCAGGGTTTACTTTAAATGGCAGACAAAATTCAATCTTACATTCTGGATCATTCATGAATACATACCATGACTGACATGACCAAGACTAAAATTCCTCACTTTTCTCAAATTGCAGAGTAGAAATACATTCCAGAACACGTCTCTTTAAAAGCTTGATCATATAGGCTGTGACTATAGGCTCACAAGGCAAAATCCCTATCTAAACATACTTTTCCCCTAATGTAGCTTCACACTACAGCTTGTGGCCACACACTCAACCAAAGCTCCCAATTGAAAATGACAGACATTAGCATTGGGAAGCTTTACATTAACTATGCTATTTTTTACCACAAAAAACACTTGATAAAGCTCAAAGTTTAGCGTGTAACTCATGCACAAGTGCTTTAGAGCATTAGGAAGAAATCTGTTAAACAAAAATGATTACCAGAAGTGCTCTAACTAGGAAGAATGCTTGCATTTGTATCTGTATTTCCAAAATACTGTAGCCCCTGGTTGTGGTGCCCACTGTCCCATTCTCACCCAAGTCATTCACAGTCAATACATTAAAAACATATTCCTGCAAAACTCAAATTTTCTGTAGACTCTCTACGGATTACAGTTTATTTGTGTGACAGGTGCTCCTGGATGGCACCATCCTACCACTCCATGCGACACAGTCCACCCATCAATAGTTTTGTCAAAGTTCACTGTTACTGGGAGCAAGTTCTTCAGTACATCCTCTGGATCAATTCTTAGCAATTAACAATTATTGCCGGGTAATAAATAATCCACATATTATAATGATCAGAAGACATCTAAAAAGGTTGAACTTGATGGACTGAACATCTTTATTACTATGCAACTATGTTGCTACATCTGTTACCCACAAATACAAATAGCACAAAATACATAGAAACAGTGTTGTATGATTTTGGATCGCACATTCCTATGGCAGCTCCAATACATCAAACAGCACCTAACTCAAAGTAAATATTGACACATCATGGTCTGCTATAGGAGGCTATCACAAAGGCAGACTATTACAAAACTTAGGTGCATGGACCTCTTTAGATAAAGATTCTGGCAAGTGGTTCTGCAGGTTATCACAAGCCTCTGAAGATACCGCTAAGAAGAGATCCAGGGTGTGAGATAGGCAATAGAGTCTCTTCAATCAGCTGTAAAAATGGCTATGGCAACTGTCCTACAATGGTAGCCTACCTCTTCTGGACTTGACTCAGAAGGCTACAAAAGGTAACAAGGCACTGACAGAACATCTTCTGTCTCACAATCCCCTGTCACAGGAGCTACAGATATCCTACAGAACATTTTCAAGGCTATCTGTCCTGTATATTTAATGCAATTTATGTTCAATGGTATGTCTTGTAAACAATAGTGTCTTTGACATGGAAGAAGTGGGGAAGGAATGCAGCAGTGGCTTCCTCCAAATTGTTAACAACAATCAATTGCAATTCTAGTTATTTGTTGTATCACCTTATGAAATGTATATTAGGCACATTTTGTTGCGTAAATGTTTAAAGCATTTACTTAACTAGATTATATCATTTACTGGTGCTTAATAGGGGGATTAATATGAGACTGGCTGATTTGTAGTGTACTATATTATCTAATAAATAACTTAAAATTGTGCAAGGTGTTCTGTTCAGGGTTTCTCAAGAACTTCCCTTTTACAGAAAAGATCTGGGATTCTTCTGGTTCTATTAATTTTGTTTCTCATTTTTTGATTGATAAATTCTAATGCTCAGGTTCATCTTAATTCAAAAATAGTGTTTTCTTACCAGCCTTCCTGAGAATTGTTACAATATGTATAATATCTATTTTATTAAATTACACTGGTAGTTTTATCTACATGGTTTCTGAACACGAATTTCACCAAGAGCTATATAACACACTTTCCAAACATTTCAATACATTTTTGAACTGCATCCTAGAGTTGAAGTCATTTCTGGAAATGCAATAGAAGATCATCTCACATTTCAGTAAATTACATGGTTCTGGCAATGCTTTAAGTTACGTGTCAGGATAAACTTTAGTGCACTGTACAATAAAATCTGCATACATTTATAAGTGCTACAAAACATACATCTTATTGTCATGTTTGGTTTAGTAAAGAACACCATAAATTATATAAGTTGTTGACAGTGGTTCTCTTGACCCACAAGGATAACTTGTTTCAGACACTGTTGACAGAATCCTGATTCATGCCCTCACTTATTCTATAATTTTTAAATAATTGATCTACTTTTCAAAAATATAACAAATATGGACAGTGTGGGATTGATTTCTCCTCCTCTGTCCTGATATGTTACAAGAGGGTAAGTGTACTCATGGATGTCTGAACTGTAAGATATTGTGTTTTTTGTTCCCATTTGGTTTAATGTTGATTGGATAAGAAAACACAAATGATAGGGTCACCAAGAGTTCTTATTTATACTTCCTCTTAAGTTATATCATTTATTTTCCATGCTCTTTTAAAAGCATGACAGAAAGTTTTGTGTTAAAAACTGATTGCAAGTAACTGTTTTAGTTCAAGCAGTCCACTCTTAAGATCTTGCATGTCTATCTTGATGATATGTATAAGTCTTTATCTCACAACTTTTGTGTCATACTCTCAACACATGCACAAATATAATGTTCCTAAACAGTTTACTACATTGCTCCCAAACCAGAATAAGGTTGGGATGCTAATTTTACAGAAGTTTTGCACATCTATGGTTTTGTGGCATCCATTCTGTGCAATGTCAATGAGCATTTATTGTGATGGACAGATAATATACATTCCCATTTCTCCTTCTTTGAAATATGATGTGTATTTTGATATGGCTTTAACTTAAAGTTTATTTCAGATGGTTGCAAACTTTTCCATAGACTGACAGCAGAGAGCATTACCAGACATTCAGTTTGTTGCATCTTATAGCAGTGACAGGAGTGCCACTGCCAGCATCTTCTGTGTAGTCTTGTCATTTTAAAGACAACATTCTGTATATTCAAGTTGATGAGATTTGGCAGCTGAGATTTAACTAAATAATATAATGTAAAACTTTACACTTCTCTGCTGTATTAGATTTTTGCTGTTGTTACAGACTAAGCACAGCAAATTATATTTTTTATATGCACATTTTCAAAAGGAACATCTGCCTAAATATAAGTTGATATTAAATGGCATAGTATAGATTGAAGTATTCAAAAACATATGTAAAACTACAACATTTGCTTTTTATTGCTACAACAAAGTTGTTTTTGTTAGAGAAGGCCTTAGATTTGTACTGCTTAATAAATACATATATCTGCCACATATTTGAAATGGCTTGTGTTCATTTGAGATATTTAAAGCCCAGGCATAGTACAGCGCAAGAAAATGTCAGCTCCAGATTTTGTCTAATATAAGGAAGCATCACTTTCTTATGTATGATCCTGGCCTTATAAACTCATCATCATAGCTACATATATAGAAGAATGTAATTGGATGGCAACACAAACAGGAACATAAAGGAGGGTAGGAGCAGTGTCTGAAGCCAACAGACTGTTTGTAAGTGTGACAGCTTATTTAAAGTAAGATATTAAAAAAACATGCTATCAATAACAAAATAAGAAGCCTACCAATGATGATTAAAGAACAAAGAGCCAAATATCAAGTTAAAGATGGGTAGGATTTCATGTTAAGCAGAGTAGGCAGCTGTGTGGGGGTGTTTGCTAGCAGGGAGTCTTGTTCCAGCCTCAAAACACAGCTAGATGCTATATATATATTTTTTTCAGAGTTCCAGGAAGCGTTTAGTGCCTCAGGGGCAGGAAGAGCAAAGCTGTTCTCTGAACCGCTGAATTTTGAAGGCTCTATACAAACAAGTTGGGAGATTTCTTAAGATACACTATATGAACTGCAAACTCAAGAATCACAACTGCCAGCATTCCCAAGAAATCTAACATTTCCCTCTGGTATCAGACACTCAGCTTGTTCTGGTGAAGGTCACATAATTTTGCAAAGATACATATGAAGAACAGCTAAGGGCAGCAATACAGATAGAGATTATTCAGTTTAGCACAGTTCATAAGCTATTTAGAGTATCTGAACCAAAGCTTCATTCCATCTCCCCCAATAGAAACAACAGCACTTTCAATCCACTGATATGTAAAACATCTTACTTTACAATTGTTGATGATCTACAGAGAGCGGCTGTCTCATCACACATAACATTTACACTAACAAGCTAAATAAATTATGTTCACAGTAATTACCCATCATGCAATAAACTTCATGCTCATTTTAAATTTTGAGGTTTGATTAAAATGTCACTTTTTCTGTGAATTATTAAAGGGTATATAGTAATCACTATAGAGAGGCTATATATGAAGGACAAGAAGATTATGATTCTGTATTATAATTTATTTTCCAAAACTTACTTTAACAGATGAAGCAAATGAGTGAAATAGGTATTTAGTTGCATTTAGTATTCATTATACAGTTGAAATCCCCAATTATGATACGATAGTGAAGTAACAATAAAAAGCAGAGTTGTCTTGTTTTCAATATTTAATTACCTCATTAGGAATGCCAGTCTTGTGATGTAATCTCTTGAGCCAAATGTTCAAACTCTACAGTCATGTTCTCGTCTATTAAACTATCATAAACTACCATTCAAACACATACCAAATAAGTGTAAAAAATGATAAAGCAACAATTGTATCACTCAACCATGCACAGCAGGTGCTAAGGTTTCAGGTAATGCAGTCTCATTATATATACAGGAGCCCAGTGATTAATTCAAATATACTAAGTAAGATAACTGATGCTGCATTATTATTTAAGCACCCATTCTAAAAAGGAAAACACTTTTTATATGCATTTCAACCATATTAATCCAGTGTATTCAGGCAATAAAAAAAAAATTACAACTGCAATTGAATGGTATCTTCTTGTCTTCCCACAGTAAAAAAAAAACTAAACACAAAGATTCCGAAAACACAAATTCAGATTTTGCTATGCTTTAAACTATATTGTATAAATATTAATATGTTAAATAAATCTGTTTTAGGTACAGCAGTGAACCTAAGCAAAAATGTTTGCCTCAAAAAATAATCTTATAATTCAACATCTTCAGTTATCACTGAAAAATGTAACAACTTGGGCGTTTTTATTTAAAATACATGTCCCAAAGGTAATTTAAAAGTGCAGTGAAATCGATGTTACCACATTGGAATTTCTCTTTAGCACAAGGGAAATATACGAATTCAGCATGTGGGTAGACTGAAGCCTCTCCCTTTATCTTGGACACATTTCAGCTACATCTGTAAACTAAAACAAGACCATAAAGCAAATGCTTGTCCATATTTTTTTCTAGCGTTGAACAGAAACTTAGAAATATAGAGTGTTATGACTATGAAATGTATATTCTTTTTGGACTGATCAGGATTTCAGAGAATAGTCAAACTGAGTGTCCACCCATTAAAAACATCTCTTCATATATATTTTCATTGGACTTGTCACAAAAAAATCCACCCTTAATATTTTCACTCAAAACACAAGGACGAGAGGCACTTGCTGCTTTTACAGAAAAATCAAATATACACATAATTTTATAGGTGCCACACAGTGAGAAACAGAGTTCAAGTGGGAAGGATTTATGGCTGGATGACATTTTGTTTGACTCATCTGGATTTACAAACTGTGTTCACTACATTCTCATAACTAGACATCATTGTAACACTTAATATAGTCAAGTTACTTTATAAAATCAATGGAGAGTATTCAATTAATTTAAATAGTGATGAAGTGATGATGCAGAATGAAAGTGCTGTTGATGTAATAGTAAATATGTGGTTATATCCTATTTCCCTTTTATTTGGGAAAAAACATCAAATTTTTGTGAAGTATGTAACAAACCCACACCATTAACTACTAAATAATCCATGAGCATAAAAGCATTTTAGAGAAAATCTTAAATGTAGGTGATGCTGCTTGTGTTATGGGCACTTACATCTTGGACTGGTAGTTGACCTGCAGCAGGAGAAGAAGGGAGTTACTGGGAGTTGCTCAGCTATTTAGTTCCTATGTAGTAGTCTGCTATCATTAAATCAAAACTAAATACAATAGTTAATAAAAAACTGTATTTCATTTTTAAGCTTTTATTTTAATTCATTAATTTGTGTATTAGATGGGAATCTGATCACATATTAGGTAAGATATAGCATACATCTTATTAACATCAGAATGATATATATTTCCAGAATATATAATCTGTCGTCTAAATTATTACACAATTAGCTGTAATCCTAGGTAACCCAGTTTCCCAACTCCTGACTAACATCGTTCTCTATTGTCGCCAGTTGCTATCCCTTGTGTCTTACCATTGATTCTATGTACTTACCCATTTCTAGAGTCCCAACTTAGTTTATATGGGAACCATCCTAGGTTAATTATTTTCCATTTTTACCCTTTGAATATTCAGTAGTAACAAAGAGAAAAAACAAACAAAATACATTAAACAGTACAGATCCCCATCAATACCTTTTGCCAGTGTTTGGTAATCTTGTCAGTGCTCTCACTTTCCGAGCCTCTGCACCTCCCGATGAAGATGGTCTCCATCCGGGCCCCCCTTCCCACCCCCCTCTGTGTATGTATATAGGGAAGATTCCTAAATCATCGGCCGTTCCCTGTATACCAACCAAGACCCCCATGCTTCCATAAAGAGACTCATGGAGTCCTCCAGAGAATGTGTAATTATTTCATTTGCAGCTATATAGTCTATTTTATTTATGATTACCTGTAAATTTAGGTCCCCACGCTTCCACTGTTTAGCTTTATGAATTGTGGTAGCCAAATACAAAATTTTTAAAAGTTTATTTTGAGTGTGTGAAAGCGAGGTCACCGGAATTCCCAATAAACATGTTTCCATAGTCTCTCGCATGGGGACATTAAATCATTTAGATGCTAATTTAGAAATACTTTCCCATATTAGTCTCAATCTCGGGCAGTACCACCATATATGAATAAATGATCTAATGAAATCACAGCCCCTTATGCAGTTTGGATCTGCCGAGCATTTCCACCTCACTCATTTTTCTGAGGTGAGATAAGTACGGTGTAGCACCTTTACAGCTGTTTCAAGAATATTATGATTAAGAGACCCCCTATAGATACTCCCCCAGGAGACTTCCCATTTTTCCATGTCCCAACTTTCCGCCAGATCTTTCTCCGACTCCCGCATGTAGCTATCTTTGATTGATGGATCCGGGGAATTATATAGATTGTAAATACCACTTATTATACCCTTTGCCTAGGGTTCTTGAGACAGATCCGAGATAACCAGGTTCCCCTGGGAAGGCCCTGGGTTCTGACCATAGAGTCGAATCCTACACAGGTTATAATGTTAATGCAGAGGTAGGTTAAAGGAGTCTATGATTTACTTATTGCTCAATAGCTTATCATCTTTGATCCAGGCTCCTAACCTGTCCAACACCCTCGATTTCCACCAAGAAAGTGAATCTTCACCGGAGCCCTCTGGAGATTGCGGTTGATGAAGAGTAGGGGTTAGACAGAAAGGGTATTAGAACAAAGTGGAGTGAACCCTCGCCCATTTCCAGCATTGTATTGTAAGATGTATAACTGGGTGTCTCATCTTATAGATCCAATCTGGAATTTTATCTAGCCAAATAAGAGTGTCCCAATAAGTGGTCCTCCATAAAAATCCATGCCGGTTGATGTTGTGCTGAGTGGATAATAGGTATGAAAGAAAGTTGGGCGGCCCCTTTAATATTTTCTCATATGAGGGAGTGATAGCCCTCCTTTCGATTTAGGCTTAAACATTAACATCTTATTGATTCTCGCTGGTTTGTTCTGCCAAATAAATTCAGTTAAATTGATGGGTAAAGGAAGAGATTGGAAAAGGTACAAGAGTTTAGGTAGCACATTCATTTTGAAGGCATTTATTCTGCCTAACCATGATATCAGGAGTTTATTCCATTTTGTTAGATCCTGATTTAAAGATTTAAAAATCAGATGGTAATTCTCCTTATATAACGAGCTCAAAGAAGAAGTAATTTTGAGGCCCAGATATTGAATATGCCCTGGAACCCAATTAAAACTAAACTGCTCTTTTACACACTCAGGTATAGCCTTGCCTCTGTCTTTTCTACATTTATACATAAGCACGAAATGAGGCCAAATTCGTGAACAATGCTCATAAGTGACCTTAATGAGTTGGCTGGGTCCGTTAGGGTACACAAGATGTCATCTGTGAACAAGGAAATTTTATAGTGATGGTGCCCAAATTGTAAACCCTTTACTGCTGGATCCAATCAAATGGCCTGTGCTAATGGTTCCATCACTAGGGCAAATAGCAAAGGAGAGACTGGGTAGCCCTGCCTGGTACCCCTAAAGATGTTGATCGTTGGTTTAGTTGGACCCAGCAGATTCAAATGCGCCTGGGGGTTGTTATAATACATTTTGATCAAACTTACAAACTGCCCTTGAATGCCGAATTTGCCCAAAACCGTTTGTAGATAGTTCCAGTTCACTGTGTCGAACGCCTTTTCAACGTCCAAAGCTAAGAGACACAAAGGTGTTTTGGATGAATCTGCTTGATGAATTATATTAATGACCTTAGATTGTCTTTTATTTACCTATGTGGGATAAACCCCGCCTGATCTTAATGTACCAGCTGCGATAGAAAGATTGTAAATCTATCCTCCATAATTTTTGCTAAAAGTTTAATGTCTCCATTAAGAACGGAAATGGGTCTATAGTTTTGGATTTCCATGCTGTCTTTCCCTTATTTCAGGAACTATCTCCGCCTGGTTCATCTCTGGCAGTAGCGGAATTGCCCCCATTATTGAACTAAAAATGGCAGCTAAGTGTGGCGCAAGTAAATCTTGAAATGTCTTCTAGTATACATTAAAAACATGTCAGACCCAGGAGCTTTACCTACTTTAAGCCCTCGAATTGCTTTTTTAATTTCTTCCACTGTATTAATGGCGTTAAGCTTTGTTAATTCTGAATCTTCTATCTTAGGAAGGCCGCAGGAGGTCAGAAAGGTATGAATGTTAATATCTAGTGGCGAATTGGAGGAGTAAAGTTTTTTATAGAATTTGACAAACGCCTCTTAAATTCTAGATGGATTAGATGTGACTAGGCTCTTATCTGTTTTAATACTACTAAGTTTGGTTTGCATCACCTTAGCTCTCAGTTGTCAAGCCAAAAGTGATCCCGTTCAATTTGCCATGTTAAAGAATTTATCTCCTGTGCGTCTGCATGCCTTCTCCATTCTTTCTGCAAAAATAGCGGTCAGATCTGCTCTTAGCTTGTCTATTTGTTGTCTTACTTTAACCGTATAATTCTTTTGATACATTTTTTCTAGCTTATCCGACTCCTCCATTAGTTTAGACTCTTTGTCTCGTAATGTCCTCTTATACCTCACAGTCAGTTTTATGCAAACCCCTCTAATGTATGCCTTATGCGCCGGCCAGACCCAACCAACTCCCATATCAGGTTGAGCGTTAGTCTCAAAGTAAAATTTCAACTCTTTATTAAGTTGATCACTATGAGTAGGGGAGGATAGAAGGAACTCATTGATTCTCCATTTATACTGAGAATTAACATTGAGGTGTAGGTCAAACATCACTTTTACTATGGCATGATCTGACCATGGGCACGGTACATTTCAGCAGTTTTAGCACCATCAATCACCATCAGTACTATAAATATGACACTTCAACATCAGTGGTAAACAAAGCTCTGTAGGAACAGACATTTAAAAGAAAATAGTAGGCATGGAAAATATAATAAAGGTGGTAAGAACAGGAATGCAAAGTAAGAATATAATAAATATCAATCCCATTGACAATATGCAAGATTAGACGGATAAACAGCTCCTACAAAGATCTGCTTGCGTGCATTAAACCAAAGTTGAAAGTCCTAACATAGAAGTTGGGCAAAAGGGATGTGCAAGGAGTCTACTTTGTTAGGCCAAAGTGTATGTGGTCATATGAGAGATATTAAAGAGACATGGGATACAGCTGGGCTTCTCATGCATTTAAACTGCATATTTGAAATAGTATAAAAATATTTTTTTGCATGAATATTTAGCAACACCTGCTTAAGCTTATTTGAACCGAACAGGAAATGCAGAGCATACTGTAGATCTCATTGGCTAGCAAAGAGCAAGCATCAAGGAAAGTTAAACTTCTGAACACACTGTGACACTTTATCAAATGTCCTATTACTGGTGCAGCAAA
Source organism: Discoglossus pictus (assembly GCA_027410445.1). NCBI lineage: Eukaryota > Metazoa > Chordata > Amphibia > Anura > Alytidae > Discoglossus > Discoglossus pictus. Next base: position 226,952,303 of record CM050165.1, on the reverse strand, counting down.
AGAAAACATATTTCCTTGTCCCTCTAAAATATTTTTAAAACTTTGCTCACACATTAAAACTAAGCAACTTAGTGAATTTTTGTAAAAAAAACAATAGCTTTTTAACTGCATAGCAAAACTGTAGGGATCTAATCGGGCAGTGTAATTTGATGCATTGCCGTAAGTCAGCGGGGGGAATTGTTTTCCCCATGTTACACATTAATGTAAATCTTTAGGATCCCCACATTAAGGCTTTTAGCCCACATACATAACTCAAAGCTTTATCCGCAAGAGATGTACAGTGCCTTGCAAAAGTATTCACCCCCTTGGCATTTTTTGTGTTTTGTTGCCTCACAACCTGCATTTAACATGGATTGTTTGAGGATTTGCATAATTTAATTTACAGAACATGCCAAGAACTTTGAAGATGTTTTTTTATTATTATTATTGTAAAGCAAACAACAAATAGGACAAAATAACAGAAAAAGTCAATGTGAATAACTATTCACCCCCATTCAGCTCCATGTCGCTTTGGATAAGTCTCTATGAGCTTGCCACATCTTACCACTGGAATTTTTGCCAAGCTCCTTCAAGTTGGATGGTTTGCGCTTGTGAATAGCAATCTTTAAGTTTGAACACAGATTTCCTATTGGATTGAAATCTGGGCTTTGACTAGGCCATTCCAACACATATACATGTTTCCCCTTAAACCACTCAAGTGTTGCTTTAGCAGTGTGTTTGGGTTCAATTTCCTGCTGGAAGGTGAACCTCTATCCTAGCCTCAAATCACGCACATAGTGGCACAGGTTTTGCTCAAGAATATCCCTGTATTTAGCATCATCCATCTTTCCCTCAACTCTGACCAGTTTCCCAGTCCCGGCTGCTGAAAAAGATCCCCCCAGCATGATGCTTCCACCACCATGTTTCACTGTGGGGATGGTGTTCTTTGGGTGATGTGATGTGTTGGGTTTGCGCCAGACATAGCGTTTTCTTTGATGGCCGAAAAGTTCAATTTTAGTCTCATCAGACCAGAGCACCTTCCTTCATACATTTTGGGAGTCTCCCACATACCTTTTCGCAAACTCAAAATGTGCCATTTTGTTTTTTGCTGAATGTAATGGCTTTCTTCTGGCCACTCTGACATAAAGATCAACTCTATGAAGCGTACGGCTTATTGTCATCCTATGTACAGATACTCCAGTCTCTGCTGTGGAACTTTGCAGCTCCTCCAGGGTTACCTTAGGCCTCTGTGCTTAATGCCCTTCTTGCCCTGTCCTTGAGTTTTGGTGGGCGGCTGTCTCTTGGCAGGTTTGCTGTTGTGCCATGTTATTTCCATTTGTTTATGATAGATTTGATGGTGCTCCTGGGGATCATCAAAGGTTTGGATATTTTTGTATAACCTACCCCTGACTTCTCAACAACATTGTCCCTTACTTGTTTGGAGACTTCCTTGGTCTTCATGGCAGTGTTTGGTTAGTTGTGCCTCTTGCTTCGGTGTTGCAGCCTCTTGGGACTTTCAAAGAAGGTGTGTATATGTAATGACAGATCATGTGCCACTTAGATTGCACACAGGTGGACATCATTTCACTAATTATGTGACTTCTGAAGGAAATTGGTTGCAACAGAACTTTTTATGGGCTTCATAACAAAGGGGGTGAATACATACGCACATGCCAATTTTCTGGTTTCTATTTCTAAAAAATAGTTTCATGTATATATTTTTCTCATTTCACTTTACCAACTTAGACTATTGTGTTCTGATCCCTCACATAAAATTCAGATTACCAAAACATTGAATTAATGCTGTAATGTAACAAAATAGGTAAAACGTCAAGGGGATGAACACTTTCGCAAGGCACTGTAAGTGTAGGGAATGTCCAAACCAAGCTTTACAGATGAGAAACGGCTCTAGGAACCAACAGAAAATGAGAGCGTCATGTCATGGGAATTACGTTGATTTATATACCTGCATCCTCTTCCCTGCTTACTGCCTGATCACCTCCATTCCCGCTCAAACCCAATGCCCCTACTCCAATCACCCCAGCTTATCGGGACTGCTGCAACCCCTATATGTTTAAACCTGGCCTCAGGGGTCACGATTCCCTGTCTGATCGCCCTCATCCCTGCTCAAACCCCATACCCCTACCCCAATCACCCCAGATGAGCAGAATCCCTGCAGCCCTTAAATGTTTAACTCTTGACGATTACATTCCCCCCCCCCCCTGCAGCATTTACTTTAAGGACCAGCAGCATCTAATTAATTTACCCCATCTGTGGGAGCACTGTAAGTATCCCCACGGGAACTAATCCATTAATCCGCTATTATCCATGAAGGTCAAAACAGACCTGATATGAATATCTAATTAACCCCCTATTGTCCATGGGGGTTAATTTTAATAGAGGAGTGTAGTGTTTTAATGTGTTTATTGTGTTAATGTATTTTTCCATGGGTCTGTATAGACCCCCATGGCTAATATAGGGTTAAATAGACTCCCATGGATAATAGAGATTTAGTAAGGTAATAGGGGGTTAGTGGATTAGTTGCCACAAGGGTACTTATAGTCCCCCTGCAGCAGGGGTTAAGTAATTAGATGCCGGGGTGTGAGGAATTGACTCTGCTGGGTTTTGAACCCTGGTCCCCAGGCTGCTATACCTCTTTCCTACCACTGCGCCAGCCTGCCTTTTGTGAATTCCATTGAGACCTTAGAAGCTTGACTCTGCTAGCAATTTTATCAGTACCTAAGTCTCTTCAGCTGTGTCTGGTTAGCTGTCTGGTTCTTGGCCTATATAAGGCACTTCCTGTCTCTGTATCCTTGCCAGATTATTGTTGGTTCCTGATCCCTTCAATAAAAGCTTGTTCCTGTTTAACCTACAAGTTGCTGAACCGGATTATTGCTGACCTTGGCTACTGGTCTCCACAACTTTGTGATTCCTATATCATTACACGGGGGGTCTTTAAGGACTACCCTTACAGGAGCTTACAGGGGGGTCCTAAGAGGTGCTCCAGCACTCAGCTGAGGTTTAAAAATCCTTTGTGAGTGCTCTTTAGTACCTGTAAGGTTTTCTTCTTTTTTTCCCCCTTTTTGTGTGTGCCCTATTTTGCATGGGCTCAGTAATGTCAGATTAACACAGCGTTTTGGGGAATGAGTCAGTCGTTTTATGGGGGCAGTGGAAAAATCAATGGAAAAGTTTGATGTAATTTTCAACTACGGCTTGCCGAGGTCACTCGTAGCAGATCTTTCACCATGTTTTCAGGAAGGGTGATTAGCATAGATAATGAGATTTACTTTGACCTTAAACATGGTTTAAACTGTGATATTGGGGATACCATAGGGCCCTTGTTTTCTCGGCCAGTTATGCTTATTTCAGAAAATATTGTAGTCTGTAGTCTGGGTAAGATTCAGTAAGTTATCACTAAGCCTGTCATGGGTTGCAATAGTAGTTTTCCCCATAGGAAATAGAGCAAACTTAAGACCAACAAAGCCCACTGCAGCACTTGTATGTATTTGCTTTGACATTTCTGCCAGACTATGGCAGAACTCCATAGTATGGCAGAAATGTCAATGCAAATTGAAAATAAAAGCAAAAGAAACTAAAAGACTGTCTAAAATAAAAAAAAATCTGGATACACAACCTTTAATCACAGAATAATGTTGTACATGTTGAAATAATATTTAAATAACAATACACATGCCATAATAAATAAAAGTTAGTCTGAGTGTCTGTGGTTATGATCTAGCTAACATTAGAGATGTCTGAAACTGGACGATGGAGGCTGCTACCTTATTTCCTTTCCAGATTAAAGCACTGCTGTATGTCCTAACAACAAGATCTACATGTTTTAAATAGAAATAGATCGTTAATAAAACCCCTATTCAGTTATTTAGAAAAGCAATACTCAATAATAAAGGTTATTATAAGGTTATCGAAAGGCGGCAGCATCTCTGACTGGATGGTGTCCTAAATAATCAGACACAAATTGATGTTCAATTAGAAGAAGGTGATCTTCATTGGCAGAAGGAATGGGGAGTTAAATTGGTTTACTTTTGCAAGGACACAAGCTTTTGCCTGGCCATTTAGGACTGCCTCACAGTCAGAGTTATTCCCACCGCTTGATTGACTCATAAAGGATGTAATTAAGCTGCTAAAATGGAGATTTACAAGTTGATGTTTGAAAATATGCTTAATAATGAATATTGCTTCTATAAATAATTAGGTAGGAGTTTTATTACAGATTAATATCAAATTAAGGGGACATAGGAGACCCCCGGAGTTTGCTAATAATATAACTAGGTATATATATTTTCTTTTATGTACTTTATATAGCATGACACTGATAGTGTGAATTCACTCTGCTGTGGGGGTGTCCTTAGCTCACAAAACCAATGCTGAAGATCACAGGTGTGCAAGATGGCAGCCTGCTGGAGAGAATAGAGGGAGAAAGGGGGAGGATCCAGAAGATGAGAAATTGTGTCTCCTGCAAGTGAGTGAGTGTAAATTGTACATGAAAATTAAATTGAGGTGGATCAAATTAATTAAGATGATAGATATTATGTTTGGGTACAACAAGATATCAGGATAAAGATTCTGTATTAGTTGGAAAGGAAACATATTGAGACACGATGTCTTGATCTGCTGGTAGTCAAGTTTGTTATGGCATTTTTGTATTAGATTTTTGAACTTATATTCAAATTGAGATTCTTTGCTATTTTACTGTTACAGCATATTATACCTAATAGAGAAACCAATGTAACCAGACATGTAGCCATTTTGCTCTAAAGTGAAGAAACATGCTTTGTGTGTTAGAAGAATATTTAAATAAAGAAATTAACTAAAACAGTTAATATAATACTGTAATATATTGCTTACAGTTTAACCTATGGGTGTAGTTTGGATGTTTCATTGTAGCTAACAATTGTTTTTCAATTAGAGACAGTAATTTAAAGTTGAGACATGCTGTTGGACAAGCCTTACTAATAGAGCATGCAGTATTGCCAGACTCCTGCTGGTGAAACAAAAGGTTAGTAAAAGGACCTTTGTAAATCAAATTTGACTGCAAGGGAATGGTAGTTTTATGCAAATTTCTTGCCTTGAAACAGCTATAAATCAACACAGAGTAAAAGTTAAAAAAACGCAAATCTTTCAGTTTCAGTAGCTAAAAACAAATACCCTAATTTGTGTCAACTAGCGTCTTGCTATATCTTTTACCTCTAACATAATATGGCCCAATGTTCATAAAATTTTACGGAAATCAATTATCCAACTTGTATACATTTTTCTGTTTTACACACATGCATTTACATTCACACGTAGGGGTATAATTATTAAACAGGGTAAACATGTGGAATTAAATATTCCCATTTCTTGTGTTTTCTATAGGAGCTAATTATCTGAGTTAAAGTCTGTCCTGTCCTGATAAATAGCTGCCATAGAACGTGGCAATATTTTGTTTTAAATCCGCTTATCTCTCTTATTTGAGCTTATACTGATTTTTATCCCTTATGGATAAATATACCCAATACTCAGCTGTTCACACTCTCCTTTTCTCATATCTGCATACAAAATGACATCCTACTATTATCACTACTAAGCCATCACATGGGTCATGGTGATCCATGCGATGGCCATTTTTCTGCTTTGGGAATAAACATGACAGCCTTTGATAAAGATGCTTAGTTACCTGTTAGAAATTCTGCTACACTCTCACTTATGTACTACAAATGTTTTTACAATTCATGTAAACTAGGTCATTAAAGCAGCCATTTAAATATGTATAGCACCTTATATGGGCAAACCTGTATTATGTATTAACTAAGTTACGACTGGATCATTCTATACCATATTTTACAACTGGCAAATCTATGGTTGGATCTATTAAGTGTGAAGATAAAATGGGAGGGGTTTACTAATTGGGGATTTTAGTATTTGATCCCTATCCCCTCCCCGCTCATGCTCAGAACAGAGTTCCAAGAACAACTGTAAGATCTGCTCCTGCAGAATTATAAACTCCCCGTTATTCTTCACCAAACTCTAATAGATGCCTCCAGAGTCGTCCAGAAGAAAATTAGAATTAGAATGTTGTTCTATTTCATAACTAGCTTCATTACATTTTCCCTGATATAATGATGCTCTTAGTCAGATTCAAATTTTCAGACATAGCTTTTTTATTATTTAGCTCTTCTTTAAAAGCCCATAGGACACACTTATCTGCTGGGCCATTACTTGAGAGCAAAAATCTGATTTGCTACTATTGAGCTGCTTGCTCCCGTTGCTCTACTTTTACTTTGCTATTCGGTTGGCCGGGCCAGCAAGTTAGTCCTCCTTTGCGAGAATTGGAAACCATGTTATCGGCAGTAGCATTTGCAGGCTTGAGCATGATCGTGGACTCAAGCCTGTAACTCGTGGTTCAAGCCCGTAAGATCAGAGCACTTTAAATGCAAATATGAATTTAATACAGCACTGTAAATGATGGTGAACACAATGGGTGACATTACAATTAAAGGCACAACACTCTCAAGCTCACACATCGCCAAAATATAATACTTTATTGCATGTTTAATTTCCATCCAAAGTCCTACGGGCTTGAATGAACTCCAAGCCCCTAACTCGTTATTCTAGCCTGTAGGACTTAGAAAAGAAATGGAGGTTGCATTCCAAAGTCCTACAGGCTGGGAGGTTGAAGCCCGTAGGACTTTGGTTGGAAAATAAAAATTAAATAAAGTATTTTATTCTGGCGATGTGCGAGCTTGAGAATGTTGTGCTTTTAATTCTAATGTCAATCACTGTGTTAGCCATCATTTACAGTGCCGAATTGATTTAATATTTGATTTTAAAGTGCTCTAATTTTTAAGTAAGACCTTTGCGAGACCTTCTTGTTACTAGTAACCTGTGGTTCGAGTTTAGCGATGTACGGGCTTGACGGGAGGGTAAAGCGCCCGTTAAAGATCAAATGCTTGGAGGCAAGTATCTTGCAATTTTAAGAATAGTAATGGATAGTAGCAAGCAGCAAGTAACCCGATTGGAGCCCGCAAGTAGGAGGCAATTGAATAGCTAAGTAACTTGCTCTCTCCACTTGCGGGCCTGGACCTCAGACAAGTAGCAATTGAATGGGGCCCATAGTCTTTGACTATATATACTGTTAAATGTAAATGCTCCTTAGAGCCCTGTCCACATAGCTCTTGTATCAAAATAAGAGTATGCAGTTTGTTTATGACTAACAGTTAATAGATTTTCTAAAAGTTAAATAGAGAATTTAATTTTTATATATAATTTCTAAATTTGCCTTTACTGTGGGTCGATAATTGCCTTTTTTTCATAGCATGATTAGTAACTTTGGAGGGACCAGAAATACACATAAGATCTGTATTAATTTCTATTGGAAATAAAAATGCCAGACAAACTATTGTGGAAATAAACAAGAAGATTAAATGGAAGTACAACGCACAGTAGAATCACCCTCCCTCTACAGATTCCTGACTATAAAGAAGTGGTAAAGGTACAAAACTGAAGCTCCGAGACATAAGAATTTTTTTTATAAAAATATGATTTTCCATAAAAATGCTTTAAAGCTCATGGCTTACATATTTCATAATGCTGTTAGTTTGATACATACTTTACAATCATATGCAGTTTCACAAACTACAGTGATCCTTTATAAATACTGATGGTTGTAAATACAGTATCTATGTATTGATAGCCCTTACTGAGCGGTTTTAAAATGCTTATTATCAATTCTTTTGAAATGTACTATTATCAACAGCTACATTAGCAGGTGTCTGCCTTGCTGATGTGTTAAACGATCGCTGAAAATGCCATAGCAAGAGGAGCTAGTTGTTTTAATACTATATTGATTCTTAATAAAGTTCCAGCATCAATTTCCTTTTGAGCTCTTTGTTTTCATCCTGATTAACAATCTGATTAAATTAGATTCCAAACATTCATTTATCCGTCCACAGCAGAAGCTTGTTGCCAATGGAATCTGCTTTCATTTTTCAGCCTATGGCTACCATTTTGTTGATATAATGTGATGCTATAAATTAGGTGCCACCTGCTAGATAAAGCCACCTTCCCCATTGACCTTATAAAGGACATATACTAGTGGTGGCGAAGACTGAACTTTTTAATTATTCAATATTAATTTTGATCATGATGAATGTGTGATTAAATTATTTAGGGCACTAAAGTGATTCTTTATCGTATAACCCAGCATCTACATTACTAAGCATCTACTGTCCACTTAACTAAAATGTGTCAATATTTTGTTTATTAGGTTTGGACCTCCGGCCTAGGGCACTATATTTTACAGAAGCTGCAAGCTGATATTGCTAGTGCAGTGCCATAGAATATTGTGTGTATATGTACAAAATGTCTATATGTATGTGTACCTGATACTTTCTGATATACAATATATGTATATGATATACAAATATACATACACACGTGATTATATATATATATATATATATATATATATATATATGTGTGTGTGTGTGTGGAATATAGCAAGGGGAACAGAGGAGTTCAGAGGAGGTGCACAGAATTGAATAGGCCTAGGTCAACATATACCTTAAATAGGCCATAATTTGCAGGACAATATGGTAATTACAAATAATAAGTGTATATTACTTTCACTCCCAGCCTAATCATAGGAGGGATGTTTCTGGATTTCACTATAAATTCACATTTTACAATGTTTCTGGTATAAGGGTTTCCAATTTTACTTAATACTAATTGCCAAAGTATCCAACCAAAGCCACAGTTATGTTTAAACTTGTGTCCATTGCATATCCTTTATAAAGATTTTATTTAGCCCCTAATGATATCCTTGCTAAAATACATTTATTTGGTGTACTTAACATCACCAGTGACTGCCAAAGAAAAATCTAGCTAGAGTGAACATGAAAAGCCTTTTGTGCTACAAATGTGCTGAGTGAGGAATCATGTAAGTCCTTCTAAACACAGGGATATGCTTTCTGTGCTTGGACAGTATATCTGGCAGTATTGTTACATTTGCCAAGTCATTCCTAATCATCAACAATGGATAATCTGTCACCGTACAGTGTAAATGTGTAGAGAACAATGCAGTACAGTACAAAACACAAAATCACTTCACACTCAAGTTCATTAAAACTACTAATTACATCATCATTAACTTTTTTCTTATTATTGATATCATGCTGCATACAGGAAAAAACCTTATGATGTACAATAAATAGGATAAATTAGTCAACTGTCTATTTTTATAAGATAGACCAAATTAGTAACTCCACAAAATGTTTTATAGTGCGTGAAAGATTAAATACGACTGCAAAGAGAAAATAACATCAGACTCATAGAAATAAATGAGAGAAAGTCACAACTATTGATCCATCTTATCCTTAATAAAGGTTCAAAAGTCTAAAACATAACTTTTCTTGATAACAATAAAAACAACCTTCTATAAAATTAACATAATTTTAAAGAGAATGTGTCTGAGCCACAAGGTTTATTATCAAAGACTCAGGCATGATGCTGTGGCTCAGACACACGCCACAAGATTCATTAAACTTTGCAAGAGCTGAGAAACAGCTCACTGAGGTCATCTGAGAGCTCACCCTCAGATTGTCTCTTTGTAGCCTTTACTAAGTGAATCTACACAACCATCTTTAATTGTTTTATTATTTAGGGAGATTCCTAGTATAACTCAGAAAATAAATAGACTTATAGGAGATAATACCTCCCAAAAATAGTGCCTCACACAAGATACAATATTTCCCCCTTTGAAAAAGACGCGAGTAGAGTAGAAACGTACGTCAGGATAGACATATTGTGTGATGCAACATGCTGGCCGCCAGACTAGAATTTCCTCTTCCCCTTCCCCCCACCCTACTCCCGTTTTGATTTATGTTGTCTTCAAGTTGATATTAAAACTATTACGTTAATAAAAATAAAAATAAAAAAAAAGGAAATGAAGACAAAAAAATGTAGACAGGCTTGGAAACCTTTATTAAATATAAACTTAGCATCAAACAACAGCTTGTCATAACTTTATAAATACTTGTATTAAACTACCCAAACCTGGAACGGGAAAGTTAGCAATATTTGCTGTATATGTTTCTTATACCCTGTTATAACATGTCATAACACGTTTATACTATGTCTTCAATAAAAAAGAATGAATCAAAGAAAATGTGATAGGAGAAAATACTTTTAATTCTTCTATCATACAGCCTTATCTTCACCATCATTTCACTTAAGCCTTGATACACATTTAACAGAATTGGTGTTTGTGTCTTCCAGTTGTGTACAACTCTCTGTGACCTAATGGCCCATAAGAAACAGTTTGGTAGTCATGGCAGAGATAATGTAGTGGGTTGGCAGTTCCTGCTCCAGCGGGCCACAGCATACAGCTCCTGGTATTCCTTGGTTGTCTCCCATCCAAGTATTGACCAAGCCCAACCCTGCTTGGTTTTAGGCCGATATGACCTCTTGGTGTCCTGCCTAAAAACAAACTCAGGTTTCAGCATTGAAAGCACAGAATCTGAACCACTGGACCACCAGGGAACCCTAACAGATCATAGGCCAATAAAAATGCTGCTATCTGGAGTAATCTCTATGATATTGTTCCTGATAGCAACAGCATGAAGCCTGTTAAGGTTTTAATGGGATCCCACAATAAAAACACATGGTTTTAGATCATATGGGTACACAGAGCCCATTGCAAATCAAACCAAAACACAGTTGAGCTTAATAAACAACTTGTTTTCTTGCATACTGCCCACCATAATTTCCGATTGTCCACCACACCACAGAAGGTGGACACATCTGCTATAAGGAAAGGGCACCAATGAGTGTTGAATGTGTAATATTTAACATACATTTTTTCAATAAAATACCCAGATACTTTTATTTTGCCTCTTTTTAACAATACAATGTTAAAACTTATTTATGAAAATAAGAAAAATGCACTTTTAACCTCACCGCTAAGGAAATTTTCATACAGGAAAGAAATGCTTGCAGCTGACATTTCTGACTGACAGGGCACAGGAGAGGAAATGAGACTCGAGCCGAGAATATTAGTTGCAGACACAGGAAACTACGCAGAACAGTACTGACATGATATTTATATTTTTGTTGTTCATTTTTACCCACCATAAAATTATATGTAAACATGACATGTTGACAGAAATCCTATTTTTACATTCCTTACAGTTCCTTCTTAGGGTCATAAATATCTCTGGTGCCAAATATTGTGCAACTAATGGCAGCTATTACATTTACAAGAAATGTATACCTAATCTTTACAATCTGCAGGCATAGTTACAGTATTGAATAGAAACATGCAAGCTGACACCTGTCTGCACCGCCACTTTTATTCATGGCTAAACAAATGCTTGATTAAACATAACCACATTTTACTAACTTGTTCCAACTAGACTTTTATTATATTCCTGTTACAGATATAGGTTCTATTTTAATTCAATGTGTTGTAAATGTTGTAAATTCTTATTCAAATGAAAAGCTAAATGCATATTTAAAAATAGGTTAACATGTCAAGCATTATATGTGGTTTTATGCTCTCTTTTTACAATAATAGAAGCAGTTGTGTATTTTTGCCTATGTCAGCAAGGCCCAAGGACCAGGACAGCACATTTTCAGTGAGTTGTCCCTAGTGTCTAATACAGTGTCTTAGAATAGCGTGTGGAGCAGCCTATGCACAAAATACATAGCTGAATGGAAGCTATAGAGACAAGTGATGCTAAGTGCAAGGAAATAGAGTTACATTTCCCTTCCTGGATCGATACCTTGTCATGGTGAAGTGTCTTGTATACCTGAATGAAGCTGTGAGCAATACCATGTAGGGTCACCCAAGATGGGCAGGTCGTAGCACAGAGCTCAGACAAATCAAAGTCTACTAGAGAGGAATTTGGCAACCCACTCCAGTATATAAGATAACCTTATGGATAAGCAAGACCAGAGACATAGGAATTGAGCCTGGCATGCTGTGGTTTATAGGATCAGTGTCTCTCTCTCTCTCACTATCACTCTCTCTCACTCTCTTTCACGCTCTCTCTCTCACTGTCTCTCACTCTCTCTCACTCTCCCTCTCTCCCCCACAGTGAGGGAGAACAGACAAAATGATGCAGATTCGAAATCATGGTTCTCCAGCAATGAAAATTGCCCTTGCAGACACATGGCGCTAAAGGCAGCTAAGCTGCTCGGAAATGGTAAAGGGTAGCTGAAATGTGGCAGGAGCTACGGACATCGTGGCTCAATAAGAGGAATGGAGGGATGGATGAGTCCCTGGTTATGGCAAGGACAGCTGCCGCTGAACGAAATCTGCAACATGGCGCAAAAGGCAACTAGTATGCACGAGGAATGGCAAAAGTAGCTAAAATGAGGCAGGAGCTACGGACTTCGTAGGCCCAATAAAAGGGCCAGATGAGTCCTTGGTTATAGCAAGGACAGTGGATGATAGTCGAAATCAGCAACATGGCGCAAAAGGCAGCAAAGCTGCACGAGATGAGGGAGGTGAAATTGTCAATGGGGTGCAGTGAGACAGCAACTGGCGGAACATTTTTCAGTAGGGTATATTAGTAGGCTGAAGCAAAGGATAGCAAGAGGATAGATGAGGCGGAAATGTGAAAATGCAGAACGAATAAGAGCGATAGAAGCCAAAAGAGGGCCACATAATTAGCAAATGACAGGTAAAAGCGGCTAGGGAGGTCAAATTGGCAATGAGGTGCAGTGAAACAGCGACTGGCGAAAAAAGGACAGAAAGTAGATAGATGAGGCAAAAAATTTAAAATGCAGAATGAATAATGAGCAATAGAAGCCAAAAGAAGGCAGCATAATTAGTAGACAGGCAAAGCGACTGCTAGGCTAGGTGCGTAAAAAGCCAAAAATGCAGCATAAAAGGGAAAAATCCCTGCGAAAAAGGCCAGAAAAGCAGCATAAAAGGGAAAAATCCCAACGGGGGGGGCCCAGTGCAGCCTGCAAAGCAGTAATCAGACAACAAGGGAACGCTGAGGTACACCCTCCCGGCACAGAGAGTCCTCCCACAGGAAGAGGAGAGGTGGGGGAGAGCCCCTCCCACAGGAAGAGGAGGGACCTGATAGAGCCTTCCGGCAATGGGGAGATAAGGGAGAGGGCCCCTCTCACAACTACCAGGTATACCGGGCCATAAATATATATATATGTATATATATATATATACTAGCGACTTGCCCGTCAAAAAATGACGGTCAATACAATTTTAATGTTGTGAAATTTGTTTGCATCTCCAAATGAGTCAGATACATTTGTCCCTTTTTTTTTTCTAAAAATAAAAACACATAATTATTTTTAACTTTTTATTTTTTTAACTTTTAACTTATATTTCCCAAACATTAAACTTTGTAACATGCAACTTGTATATGAAACATTTGTGCAACATTTTGTTACCAATACTAACACTTTTCAATACTTATTTATCACTGAGTAACTGCAGATTATATTAACTTAGAGTAATTAAATTGTTTTAACAATAACATACTTTTTCTCATTTGTAACATATTTGTTAAACTGTTGCTAAACTAAATTAGCATTGAATCCAGAGGAAGGCAAACAATAAAAAACCCCTATTGAAACTTGTCCAATTGTATCAAAGAGGGAAAAAAATTAATTCCTTCCTGACCCCATTAACTGGCGATGGGATTTCTCCCTGAATCAATACTTTGTCTTTAAATAATACATTTCAAATTCTTACTAAATACTTCAACTTTATAGTAACAATACATATTTGACTATACAACATATATATTTACCCAACTTTTGTAAACATTCCAAAAACACATATTTAACATTTTAAATTGTAACTTCAAACAATAACATTTAACTTTTGTAAATTATGGAAAAATCAGTGAATTGTTTTTGTGGGGCCAATCATGTAAATATAAAACTTTGAACCCATTCCAATCTGTTTCAGGATATTTTACTGTTGTTTTTTTTTTTCATTTAGTCCATTCTGCAAATATCAGATATATTTTCATAATTGAAATAGTGGTCCCCTGTTTAAAGAGTCCCAGAGTACTTTAATTTAGTACTGGAAGTCAAACCACTGTTCTCTATCTTTTTTTGTCCATTCTTTAGATGTTTTACTTGAAATATTGTTTTTGTGCAATCATATTGAGTCCCATAAAATGTTGGCAGTAAAATGAAACCATTGTCCACTATCTTTCCAACACCTCATAGTAGACAATGTTTTTGGTGTAAACACATCCATCGTCCAATAAATGACCTTGAGTTTCATTTTCTTCAACATGCACTTTAATTTCTTTTGGATTAGTGCACCTTGAAAAAGCCACATTGAGTTGTCCATGTGCAAAAACTGGTTCCTTTAAAAAAATCCCAACTGACTTAAAAGTTTGTCCTTGGGATTTATTAATGGTCATAGCAAATGCCATGATAACTGGAAATTGTCTCCGTTGAAGGACAAAGGGCAAACCACTCTCACTTGGAGCTAAATCAATTCTTGGTATAAAAACTCGTTCACCTTTATGGGTCCCAGTTATAATTTCTGCATGTATAAAATGATCTTTTAACTCATGCACAATTAATCGGGTCCCATTACAAAGTCCTTTTTTTGGATTCATATTTCGCAATAACATAACAATTGCACCTTTTTTCAATTGTAAAATATGTGGGGGCATTCCAGATGGTGTTAACGAATTAATAAATTCGATATTAAAATTCGATTCACTGTCTTTATCATCTGACAGAATCGAATCTGCACTGTAATAATTCTTTTGTGGTGCATTGATGTATTTTAAAATTTCGTTATTTACATTCAAGGCATCGATATTTTTTGATGTTAATATTACTTTGTTTGCAATGTCTGTGTAATCCTCATTATTAAGAGTGTTTAGGAATATGGCTGATATGAGTGATTCATTGCAAACCATTTCTGATGGAATTTCAATGGTATCATTTGGTAAATGCTGTATTTCTGGATGTTTTCCATCTCCGATTTTAATGAGCCAGTCATTGAATTCATTTCCGCCTTCAGATCTCATATTTAATTCTAATTTGAGATGTGTAAATATTTGCCACAGTTTACTGGTCTTGATACATGTTTCAATGATCTCTGTTCTATTTCCGTGTGGCACAACAGGTAATGTTTGCCTAAAATCGCCTCCTAACAGCATCACCTTTCCACCAAATGGCAACTTATTATCCATCACTTCTTTTAAGAATCTGTCAATACATTGCAGTGCATGACATGACATCATTGTTGCCTCGTCTATGATAATTAGTTTAGTTAGTTTGAATTTTTTTGCTTGTATGGAATTGAGTCGAATATCTGAGACTGATGTTTCCAAAATGGGAACTGGCAGCTTAAATCCACTATGCACAGTTCTACCACCATCTAACAAAAGTGCAGCAATTCCAGTTGTTGCAAATGGCAAAGCTATCTGACCCTGTGATCGAATATAACTCATCAAACAATTGTACAGATAAGTTTTTCCTGATCCAACTGGTCCGTCTAGATAGAAATACCGGTCTTTGACCATTTCATCATCTGTAGCATTTGTGATGGCATGAAATGCTTCTAACTGTAAATTATTTAAAGTTGCCAGTTTTTCTTGGGTTTTTTGTTTTTGAAGCTCAGTGTCATAATCATCAAAATTGATGTCATCTATAAGTCCTGGATCTGGTAAATTAAAACTTGCACAATTTAATCCATGAGCCAACAATATTTCTTGGATTTCCAACAATGTTTTTAACAGAGCTATTGGTTCTCTGTAACGTTTCAAGAAATCTTCTGACATGTTTAATTTAAATGTTTCCCACAAAGTGAAAGCATCAGGTACATTGCAAAATATACAAATGAATGCAAATTGTTGTCTCATTTGCTTAGGCATTTGACATAGTGCTGCTTCTTCCAGACACCTCTCCCATTCTGTATCATCAGCTATGAAATTTTGATGTCTTGCAGCTAATAGGAATCACTGTACGTAAATACTCAAAACTCTGTGCACCGGAACATGTAACAGAAGTAATCTTAAGCTGAAACGTTCAATGTCCCTTGGACTGACGGTATAAATTCGTGGTATGATTTTATGGGTATCTCTTTTTCGTAGTCGCCATAGACCATTTACAAATACATAGTGATATGGTATCTCTATGTATAAAAATTGTCTAGCATGCGTATCCTGACAGTTTAATTTAAACCACGCAGTAAGCGTAGTATCTCTGTCTTCACTTTGATATAATGCAGTTCTTTCATTTCCTTCAGTAAAGCAAACCATCTGACTTTGAGGCAAATGTACAGCTAAACGATAGATAGCATGTGACCGATCATGCATCTCAAATTTCAAAAGGCGCCACATTGCTTCCGGAGCACTCACATACCGAGCATCTAAATAATTTGAAAGTTCATCATGTAAAATTGGATTTTCGTTTTCATTTCCAGCACCTTGTACAACAACAGTAGCTGCATCATATCCTTTGTATATATATTTATACACATACTTAATTGATTTAATCGAAGTGCAAGCTTCCACATTGATGTGTGCATTGTACTTCATGAGCAAATGTGGATTGTATGGAACGACAAATCTATTATCAACCTTTTGGCCCCGGATAATAGCTGTTTGTCCTTGTGTTCTTTTATACAAAGGATATCCATCACAATTTGCATAAGTTTGCATTTGAAATTGTTTTGGAAATTCTTTAGTACATTTTTTATTTTCCATACATGGTGAATTCGGATTCATCTCTCCACATGGGCCATGAATCATTCTATGTGTAACAATCTCCCAAAGTTTTGTATATATTTCTTGGTCTGGCAATTGTGCCGAAATTACTGAATCCACTCTCTCTGCAGTTTTTAACTTGTCTTTTTCCTGCAGTATTAAAAGTATATGAGCATGTGGCAATCCTCTTTTTTGAAATTCAATGGTGTAAACAAAAGCCACACATTGTCCAAATAAATGTGCTTTAGTGATGTCATGAATTAATGAATTGAGTTTGATTTTAAATACTCTTGCCACTAAATCTGGTCGGTCAGAAGTAGTTTGTGCCAAATTCAAATTCTCCTTGATCTCTGGCCATTGTGGATTACAGGTGAATGTAATAAATAAATCTGGTTTTCCAAATTTAGTAACAATAGCCATGGCATCATTATACCTTTCTCGCATATTGCGAGGAGATCCTTGGAAAGAGGATGGCAAAATAATTGCTCTTCCAGCTGGAATGTCTCTGTTGGCAGCTAAATCTGCCACATAATCCATTAATCCACAATACTGTTCTACTCGTAATTTATTTTGTTGATATTTAATAAAATTTAGATTATTGGCTTCAACTTGTAAATATGAATCAATAATCCATTGTTGAGTGAGTTTTCCTCCATGTAAAATTGGATTAAAACAATCACGGATAGCAGTTTGTGCCACTTTATATTCCAGCATGGAAATATTAGATCGAATACGAAGTTTAGTATTGGGATAACTTTCCAATTTTAATTTTGGTTCCCATCCTGGTTCCCCATTTGGAAAGAAAATGGGATATGTCATTGGATCTAAATTACAGCTTAATATATTGATATTAATAAATGGTTGTTCTTCATTGCGTGGATATATTCTAATATCCCGCTGAAAAGGTGGTTCACCATCTTCATTTTTAAACACCATGGCAACCTCATTTACAGTAGGTAAATTATATCTTCTCTGATCAGTGGATCAGTGTTGCGATCTCTTTTTAACACCATATTGACTCTTGGTGTAGGCAATTGATGTCTTTGAGCATGTTCCTGTTGTTCTTTTTCAAGCTGTGCTAATTGTTTGTATGCTTGACTATATGGTTTTTTTTTTCATAATTTTTTCAAGCTGTTCAAAGACTATGCGCAAACACTGTCTATTTTCTGGAAGTGTCATTCTTTGTTCCACAGCTTCCATCGTATCTAACACATATAACTGTGCAAATTTCCTTTGCTGTCCTTCTTGTGGGTGTAAATGCGAAGTTCTGTGGTACATTTGACCTTGAACTCTGAAACAGTAAGGACCATGTCCTGGTACATTTTCTGCTAATGTTGCACCCATTGAAGCAAATTAAATTGCACTGTTATAAGACCTTATGTTTTGTTTAAAATTATTATAATTTGGAAATGTTGGATCACTCATAATGCATTCTAAATAATATGGAAATGGGTGTCTTACTGGAAGTTTGACCTTTCCTTTCTGACAGCAACTAATGAAATTTCCGTCATAAGGTCTTTCCTTTATAAAATGATAGGCCCCACAAAACTGACAAACCACATTAAGTAATCCACAATAATGAGTATCTACTTCTACTGCAGTAGTAAACACATTGTCATGCATTTCTTCAACATAAATATCAGACCCACATTCTATATGTACATTTTTTTCTTGTGTGTCTACATTCAAGTCATTCTGCAAAATAGAATCATTGCACAATGGTTCAGAGAGATGTTTTTGTTTACTTTTACGTTTCTTGGAAGCTCCAACACACTCACTTGCGGCTTTCTTACTCATCTTTCTTTTATTTAAAAGTCTCTGTCGATCTTCTTCTCGCAAGCGTTGTGAAGTCTCCGGTGTCTGAGCATCTCTCCACCTTTGCTTCCTTTCCCTTGCCAATCTTCTTTTGCGTTCAACTTTGTCTTCTCCATTGTCCGCCATGTTAATCTGTAATTGTAAATAGAAATGCAATTATTGTTTATTCTTTGTTTTGTCTACATTTTTTTTCCTTTTGTACTGTTCGATGAAAGTAGATAAATAAACTAATAAAACATTTTCAATTGTTGCACTTTAGACTGAAAGAAATGAAACCATTTTTTAAAGTATTTTATTGACATATATGAAATCGTAAATAGCTGAACATATCTATCTTTATATTATTAATCCTTCAATTACATTCCTTCTTGATTGAATTCACAGCATACCATCAATGTCTTTTTTTTGCAAGTGTTGTAAGCTTCTTATTTTCTTTAAATATTATTATTAATTAGTATTGTCTTTTCATTTTTTTTCAAGTTTTGACTAAATATCATACATTAATGACTCAATAAGTACTCTCTATTTTCAACAAAGTCGTACGCACTGCGCAACGCAGCGTGACGTCTCGTAGTTAGACAATTATAATATGTGATATATAGCCTTCTTCTATGCATCACTACAAAATTAATTTTATACCTGTGAGGATGATGTTGATTTTGTTCCAAGGCTGCAAACGTCACGCTGTCTGTTTATTCCCTTGCAGATCCGAATAAACTGTAAAATCAAATAGATAATATTTTTAAACTTTTGCTTCATCAATATCATTAAATGAACGTCAACATACATATATTTGGCTACATTAAAAACCTCCTAATTTTTAATATTTTGACATAGTAATATAATTAAATTTCTGTACCTGTCCAAATGATCCTTATGCTGTTTAATGTGTGCAAATGTCACTATCTCTGGTCATTCACGTAGATTTCCCTGCAATTATACAAAATAGTAATTAATGTATAATATATTACTTCATCTGTATTAATCAATGAGGCTTAACATACCTATTTTTGCATAGATTAAAAACATGAAATAAATATATCAATAAATCAACATGAACACACATATGTAAGCATAGATTCTAAACATACACTCAATATTACTGTTATTCTTTCAATAAGAATCAATGAATCTGTCTTAATCTTAAATTAATGTCTGACTAAATATAACATCAACACATAATCATGTAGCCTTTTTATTTTTTTTTAGTTTTATTTTAAAATGAGTATGTTACAACTTAATTCTTAAAATAATGTACATTACTAATGAACTAAGAATCAATTACTGTTCATTAATATAAAACTAATGTGTGACTCAATCTAACATCAACATGTAAGCATGAGTATATCAGCTTTTTTTTTTATTTTTGGTTTATTTTATACAAAATATTGCACATTCTTAACCTTTTTTAAAATTAATGATTAGTAATGATATTATGAATGTTAATTACAATTCTTACCCACAGGTAATCACGACATAACACCAAATAGTTCTTAAATTAATGTACATTAATATTTAATGAATCAATGTGTTCCTAATTAATTAATGTACATTATGAATGTTATTAACAATTGTTTCACACAGGTAATCATGACATATAACCAAATAATTGTTAAATTAATGTACATTAATAATTAATTAATACAAAAATTGTTATTGTCCTTCTTAATTTTGATATTAATAATTAATTAATTAATTAATTAATTAATGTACATTATGAGTGTTATTACCAATTCTTTCACACAGGTAAGCACAATATTATTTTTCTATTAATTAAATTTCTTATCTATTATTTATTAATTAAGTACCAATTTATTAATTAATAATTATAAATAATAGGCACAATATTATTTTTCTATTAATTAAATTTCTTATCTATTATTTATTAATTAAGTACCAATTTTTTAATTACTAATTATAAAAAAAAGGCACAATATTATTTTTCTATTAATTAACTTTCTTATATATTATTTAATATGTAATTACCAATTTATTAATTAATAATTAGAAATAATATATTTACCTTTTTTAATATAATAATGCTGAAGCAGTATACTGAAGAGCTCCCAATCTATTGCGATTTCCCTGCATCCGAAAACATCCAGTCAGACTGTCATCACCTGAGGAGAAAGTGTCAGTCCTGTGTGAAATGTGCCCTATATATAGGCTTTGTGCGCGAGACCAATGCATTGTTTTAGGCGGGAAATCCGCAGTTGCGCGAGGCAAATGCGTTGTTTTCGGCGGGAAATTCTATGTGGCGCGAGACAAAGGCGGGAAATCTGTGTTAATGCGTAAATCGGTAATCTCGTTTCGTAAAATATACTCGTTACTGTCTTTTTACTCATTGTGCGGTTAATCCGCATCCTTTATCTCGTTGTTTTCCTAACACATACGTCTGTGGCGGTGTTTTACGCAGTTCGTAGTAGTATAGCCTCGTTTTCATTTTTTTTGTCGGCCATTTTTTTCTCGCTTAGCCGATTTTCGATCTTTGTAACTCGGCTAAATCGATCTAAATTGTAGTTCCAACTCACTTCCAGACGTCCTGCCTGGTTCCCCATGCTGTAAGTGACCTTTATTTATTTTTTTTGTGTGTATTTAGTGTTTTTTTTTAGTGTTTTTCTTCCGCCGCTTATCTCGTAATTTTTTTCACCTCGTATTTTTTTTTCTAATTGCTACGATGTAACGGCTCGCCTCGCTACGCGAAGCTCGCCTGCAATGAGCGCCTGCGGCGCTCATTGCCAAAGTGCTACGATGTAACGGTGCTACGATATAACGGCTCGCCTCGCTACGCGAGGCTCGCCTGCAATGAGCGCCTGCGGCGCTCATTGCCACAGTGCTACGATTTAACGCCTGCGGCGCTCATCGCAAAGTCGTACGCACTACGCAACAGAGCGGTTTAACGGCGCGCCTCGCTGCGCGAGGCTCGCCGGGCGATGAGCGCCTGCAGCGCTCATCGCAAAGTTGTACGCACTGCGCAACGCATCGTGACGACGTCTCGTAGTTAGACAATTATAATATGTGATATATATGTCCCTGCACAGTCTTACTCCAGGCTGCTTGCAAACCTGTACTTGCATTGTTCACGGCAGTCTGCTTTGTATGTCATTAGATGATGGAGCTGTGACACAAGAAGCGCAAGAAGTGGAGATGAACCCCCTTACACACACCGATCCCTTTATGATTACTTAATTTAAGTTCACTATTAGAGGAGAGTATTACAGCTCCATAGACCATCGGTTTTCTGTCCTGTTTGCACAATCCAAATTCTACTATGAAAAAGTAGCACTGTACATAAAAAGTCAAATTACAAAATGACAGGCAGATCCTTCACATGTTCTTTCATGTTTCGCACATGCGTGATCGCGACTGTTGGGCTGCATACTTGCTCTCGGATCAGTGAACAGGGAGGTTTTATAGAGAGAGCACTGGGGCCCCTCCACAGAAGGGCTCTGGTGCATTGCACTGCCTGCACAGTCAGTCGATCCATATTGTAAGTCCAGACTTGCTTAGGTAATGGGCATGGTAAAATCGTCTAGCAATAAATCTAAGCTGAAGTTCGATACATTAAATAAGCAGGTCAATGACAAGATATAAATAAGTAAAGAGACACTGGTACACAATGTGATGTGTCAACAAATAGAAGTAAAAAGGCTATCACATGACACACTGGAAGGGAGAGGGATCTGAATGAAGCATTCATGCGGCATCTGAGTGTAACCAAGGTCTTCACATTATTAGAGGCTGATAGTAACTGGAGAAGGATATACTGCTTTATAAATATTTGATAGTATGGCAGGGATTCAAGATACTAAATGTTTATAATTAAAACAGTACATCAGAATTTTCTCTTGTCTGGCATGTTCTTCTGACCTTCTAAAACCAGTGTGCTGTGTTCCTATTAATGTCTGCAAAAACTATAGCATAGTTTGCCTTTCCTATAAGGTAAATACTATTATTAATCTCACATCCATTATTTAAATTAATTCTTCAGTTATCTAAACATGTATACTAATGTATAGTAAAGTTTTTGATAATATAATGGATCATTGATACAAAAAGAGTTTACAATATTTTATATGGCATATATTTTTCAGCAAAATTCAGCCTGTTGTTGTTGTTGTTTAGTCGTGTCAGACTCTATGACCTGCCCATCATGGGTGGCCCTACATAATACAGCTCACAGCTTCATTGTAGTATGCAAGCCCCCTCATCACAATCCAGAAGGAGATGGAAATTCATTCTATCCATTACATAACAGAATATTCAACCTTTCCTTCTGCAGACTTCTCTTTGCATACAGTTTCAAGTGATAGCAGAAACCTAGCAGCAGCTGTTTTTGATTGGTTGAAAGAATTGTAAGCATATTTGGAAATGCCACAAATTGATTTTTTAGGCAGGCTGACAAAATGTAAGTTATGTAAATAATTTAAAACATATTTTGAATAAAGAGCAGATTTGCGAAACCTCTGCAGGGCTGGGAGGAGTAATGAAGGAGCAATGAAGAACTGCAATGACAATTTTTCTCATAGGGAATAGACATTACAGTATTTAAAAAAAAATATTATATATTAAAGGTACTTTTAGGTAAACTTATTTTAATAAATGTGTATTGCATTGCGTGATTATGACTGTGTTATAATTAGACGTTATGTTGACAGTGCATATTCATTCAAGTTAAACTGGGTAAGTGTATATACACATAACAGATGTAATTAAGATGAATGTAACCTTTTTCCAATTTTTCGGAGCCAACTATGTTTATTTGAATGGAGGAGTAGCCAAGAGTGTGCAGTAATCCATATGAATAATCAGAGTACACACTTCTCTTTATCAGAAGCAATACTGTTTTATATGTTACCTTTGCATTAGAATTATAAACACAATAACTGTTATAAACACAATCACATATATAGTTGTGAGCATACGAGTTGTTGCTCTCGCTTGTGAGGGCCGCAGTTGCTCCTTGCCAGCAACTGCGGCCCTCGTAAATTTACGTCGTAACGCAAACAACATACGAGATACGTTAACACCCATTACGACCTCGCAAAAATTGGCCGCAACCCGCGGAAATGAAAAAATAAAAAACAATAAATACACACAACACATACATAAAAAGCTTACCTACAGCAAGAGGGAGCATCCAGGACCTCAAAGAATGAAGTTACACCTTAATTTAACTGAAAAAAAAGAGTTTAGACACTAAAAAATTCTCTAAGCAAGAGAAAAAATGGCTGCCGAACAAAACGAAAACGAGGCTACAGCACACTATTACACTGCACACATTCATCACGCTTACACAGCAGCTCCACACCACTAATGCTGCAGCAACATCAAAACAGATTGCCAGCTCTTCAACAGAATGCTTCCTGCATAAATTACTTCAAAATAGATAAAGTATATTAATTTATTCATGTATTCTTTATTTGATTATTATACACCAAACAGCATTAGCTCACTTACAATTTCATTGCCGTCATTTTTTGACGGACAATTCGCTAGTTAACAATAATTCTGAATCAGAAACTGTAAGAGAACGGAGTAAAAAACAGGCATTTCAATTATACAAACAAGAGGGGACAGAGACTGCCTTACGGGAGTTCAAGTTAATCAACAAGGTTTGCAAAAGTGCTATTAGACTGGTTAAAATAGAAAATGAAAAATGAGTTGCAAAAGAGAGTAAGACTAACCCTAAAATATTTTTTTATATATATTAATGGGAAGAAGGCCAGGAAGGAAGCTATACGAACATTACAATGTGACACAGGCTGTCTGATAATTAGTGACCAGGAAAAGGCAGATGAGCTAAATAGGTTCTTTTCTTTGCTATATACAAAGGAGGTACCAGTGGTTGGGACACTGCAACATAATGAGGATACACAACCTTCACCAAATAATTGGTTAACGCAGGAAGAAATCCAGAAGTGGTTGGAAAAAATAAATGTTAATAAAGCCCAAGGTCCTGATGGAATACATCCAAGGGTACTGAGGGAACTGGGTTCTGTAATAGCCAAACCAATTATATTTAATTTTTTTAAGATTCACTCAACACAGGCCCGCTACCAGATGACTGGAGAAAAGCAGAGGTGATACCTATATTTAAAAAGGGAGCAAGAGCAAATCAGGGAATTATAGATCAGTGAGCCTCACCTCTGTAGTGGGAAAGCTTTTAGAAGGGTTAATAAGGGATAATAATACAATAATATGTCTATTTGAACAGGATTATAAGTAGGAGTCAACATGGATTTATGAGGGATAGGTCATGTCAAACAAACCTAATTAGTTTCTATGAAGAGGTTGGTAGGAACCTTGCTCAAGGCAACTTAGTGGATGTAGTCTTTTTGGATTTTGCAAAGGCTTTTGATATAGTGCCACATGGAAGGCTATTGTGCAAACTAAGGGATACAGGAATTGCAGTAAATATCTGCTCATGGATTGAGAGCTTGCTAAAAGACAGGAAACAAAGGGTTGTTGTAATTGGAACCTACTCCGTTTGGACTAATGTGGTAAGTGGGGTTCCTCAGGGCTCAGTATTAGGTCCTCTCCTTTTTAACATATTTATTAATGACTTAGAGGTGGGACTGGAAAGTAGTGTCTCCATTTTTGCTGATGACACAAAGTTGTGCAAGGTAATTAAATCAGATAATTATCTACTTTCCCTCCAAAGAATGTACATAAATTAGAGGAATGGGCATCTAAATGGCAGATGAGATTTAATATGAATAAATGTAAAGTGATGCCTCTGGGAAGGAAAAATAACTATGCGATTTATAATCTTAATGGAGCAAATATAGGGGTATCAGATATTGAAAGGGTTTTGTGAGTACTTGTGAACCACCTAGGAAACAGTGCTCAATGCCAAGCAGCAGCTGCAAAGTAAGGGTGGTTAATCTGTGGAATTCTCTACCAAATGAGGTGGTGACCGCTAATTCAATATATAACTTTAAAAGGGGACTGGATATATTTTTTAAATAAAAAGGGCATTTAGTGTTATTCTGGTTAATTAGATAAAGAGTATTGATCCAGGGAGGAATCTGATCGCCAGTATCTGTGGTCAGGAAGGATTTTTTTTTTTCTTTGAGATAATTGGCTCAGTTTCACTTGGATTTTTTTCAGTTTGCCTTCCTCTGGTTCAATTAACAACTAATCTGCATATTGCAGATCAGAGGAGATCTTAAAATGTTGAACTTGATGGACTGAAAGCTATTTTTCAACCTCAATTACTATGTAACTATCTAAGAACTGACTGTGAGTTGTGTACGCACTAGTCCCTTAATTACAACCATTTACGAGTATACTTTTAATTTATTATTTTCTAGGAATATAGGATTAGTCCCAACACTATGATAATGTATTTAGCCCAGCACTGAATGCCACTCAGTCTAAAAGGAGTGGAGTGGCTGATATACAACTGCCCTTACATTACAATTGGGATTTCAAAGGCAAAAATATATATATATATATAAAGGGGAAATGGCTTATATGGTTATAATATCTGTCATGGACCCCTTTCAAGGGCCTGGATCCTGGTTCATTGAGCCGCCATAGAGGACAGACTGTCCCATTGGAAAATGGGTAGGGGAACTATATCGCCACATGGGAAATGTGGGCAGGTGGGTGGCGGAGTGAATAGCCCCAAGACATAGTGCCATAGTGTACCACCATGCTTCATGTGGTCTTACAGCATATGTCTCTGCCTTATCCTGTATACTGTATGTAATTCCCCATGTAATATTATGATTTATGTCCAAACTGTGACTGAGTGACCATGATGGGGTTAAAACAGGGTGTGCTGAGTCTGCAGTAAGCAGACACCTCTATTGTACTGTTATCTGTTCTGGCACATTGTTAGCAAATTAAGCTAATCACATCTGCCATGTACTCTATCTAAGGTCTGGACCACTAAGACACACAGACGGCAGGATGTGTATTAGAAGGTAACCCTAATGTTCTGTGGTGCAAACCATCAAACTACTGCTAGACCCCATGTGGAGTCATTGCCTGTAATTGTCTGCCACACCCTCTCATTGTTACATTGTATACACCCCTTGTATGTAACCATTTAAATATTGTTGATTTTTTTTTAAATAAATCAGATCACTTCTGAGACATATAGAAATTGTTTGTCTCTTATTTTGCTCCTGGTGTCTGCGATACTGGACCTATCTCCACCCTGCGAATAACCTGTTCTGGTCACTACCACAGGAAGGTTACTGAGGCTTTTGGAAGTGCTGATTCCTGGTGGAGAGACTCTGACTGATACAGAAGCCAGATATCAGGTTGCTGGTGCAGAGATTTCCAAGAACCCAACAGTCCTTGTGGGTAGATAACCTGTAGTCTATAGCAGGTGGCCCTGGGCAGTAATAGCCCCTACCCCCAGATTGTCACAATATCATAATTAAGGATAAGACTCAAAATATGAAAGAGCACTAATTCTGAGAGTACAGTTTACTTATTAATTTATCTGCAACCTACATACATTTTGGGAGATGTCCAATTATGGAACAATAAAGAGTTGTATAGATAAATGACTGGCTTTCTCAGCAGCCACAACATATATCATAGTGGCAGGATAAGATCATAATACTGGAGAAGGAACTGGCAACACACTTCAATATCTTTGCCAAGAAAAATCCATCCATATAGTCACCAAGAGTCGGACACAACTGAAGGACTGAACAACAATGACAAGATCATAACATTTGAGTTAAAATAATTGATCCTATGAGCTTGACAGGCCCTCCCCATGAACAGATGTAATCTGGTCCAATAATTTAGCATAAGACCAGGTGTTAATGCAACAATATTTAGACAGTGTGTCAAGATAATTTTTTATGGTGACTAGAAGCTTTGTTATGTAACTTTGTATAATGTCCAAATATGTTGCCTACAAGTTGCTACCACAGTACAACCTGCACACATTAATGATCACATGGGTAACCTGTCTGATCCAGTAATTGTTTGTGTTATTACGGGCTAAGAGATAGGCATTAGCTGAATATCATCTAGTTTACATGTCAGGCATGAAAGTACTAGTGTCCCATTAACCAATGGAGGGTGTGAAACAATTTCAAACTCAAACTCATTTCTAGGCTTCTGGTGGCTCTCCGGCATCATTTATCTCTACACTATTTTTACTGTATATTTTTGGCAAAGTCCTCATTGTCCTCTCTTGAATGGCATCCTCTTTAAACATTTTGGAAGTAAATAAGAATGGATGCAGACAAACAGTTAGAGAAAACTGTTGTTGCAAAAATTGCTACAGGCAAACAAATTTGTTTCATATAAACTAGATTAATTAATTGTTTTATTTTATCCTCATCAGTGTAATTATGGTTTAAAATGTACACTTCACTTACTTCTAAGTAGCCCCCATCGTAACAGATTCTTACCTTCTGGAGTTTCCCTAGTTTCTTCCTTTTCTCCCTCATATTAGGTGCCAGCAATAACCTAAAACCGTACCCACAGGGGAGGTGCTTCACTCTACCAGTGCCTTATGCTATTCAGCAAATGTCTCTGCTTGATAATATTATTAGAAATATTATCAAGCAGGTGTTAAGATTAAGCGTACAATGGAGTCTAGTCTAACTAAAAATACTTGGCAGACAATATGGGACAGAGGTCATACATATTGTATTAAACCAGTTTAATATTTTGTACCAGGGCGCTCTGAAGCGGATAGAAACAGATATACACAACATATTTATCAATACATTCTAATTTATACATATACATGCAAACGGGAGTAACTATTTGTGATTGGTGGAAACCAACCCTGTGACAATGAGGAAGAAGCTGTTAGCTAATGGCAAAGAGAAGGTTCCTGGTCTTTTCTGCTTTTCCTGGTTCTTGTCTGGTCTTTCCTGCTTTTTCCTGGGGTATCCCCTTCTTCTGTGCTATTTCCTGTCTGGCTTATCTGACAGTCCTGTCTGTGGACATACCTGACTGTCATCTTTGGGCATAAACCTATGCCCCCTTCATATCTTCCCGAAGATATCTTACTATATCTGTCTATCCAAATTATATTCTATCTCCACAACTCTTCCTAACAAACCAATAAGAGCGATTACTTCAGACTATCTTGAGAAGGGATCCTAAAAATGAGAAAGGTGTTATCCTGAAATTCTATACATGGTATGTGTGTTTTCTATACATTGTATAAGTGTTTTTAACTTTCTAATTTGTAGTAGAGTTAAAATTAGTCCAATATACCACAATCCTGCTGTCCCTTTTAGGAGTGGTCACAGAACCAAGACTCATTAGCACCTGCATTCCAGACTGTAGATATTAATTAATATATTTCAATCAGTGCCCATATTCCCTAAAACAGACTGATTGACTTTATTCAATAATGTAACCATTTACAAAACCAATTATTAAAACCATCTATACAGCAAACCATACTTAGCAATACTCAACATATATAATCTTGTATCACACAATCAACAAAACTGTCTTACATCAATATTGATTTAATTTTTGAGGCATATTGCTTCAATTTATATTTCTAGATTCCATTTACTGCTATCATAGAGTAACAGGGTATACTGCTAATTATTAATATTGTATATACTGCAACAAATAGTCAGCTGATTGTTTATACACTCTGCCTAATATTTCTGTATTGCACTAACCAAATATAGACACACTGTTAACCAAACTTAACATATATTGTTTATATACTCATATATGTAACTAACCAAATATAGATTGTATTAAAATAAATTGTTAATCCACATTTGATAAGTTTGTATACATTGTTTATTGATCTCTGTATTGATCTAACCAAAAAAAGTGCGTTAAGTCTAATTGTTATCCAATCATCAAAAAGAGATTGTAATGGACATCGGGTATATTGTGTATTGTGATTTAACTAAATATCAAAGTTTACAAAGTGTAAATATGTATAATTGTTTATCCTTGATATTTACTGCTATACCAATAAATGCTATTTCTGCACACAGTGAATACTTGTTGATAAATTGATCCTCAAACTCACTTAATCTATACAATGTAATATTTTAAGAAACTACATTAGGCTATACAGTGTAATATTTATGTCATATCAATTGCATGACAGCTTTAGGTCACAGCTGTTCAAGATGGCATCTATCAGGAGTGCTGACAATAGGAAGACAGTGGGAGGTTCCAAGAGGCAAGAATGTATTACCTAAAGGGGCGCTTTAGAAGTAAGTGAAGTGTAATTGTTGTATCATAATTACATTTAAGTTTTATTAGTTGAAAATATTAATTAATCTAGTTAAAACATTTATATAATACCACAAAGTTTACCTAATAAGTCCCTTGCATTTGAGTCATTCAAAAGAGTTCAGGGACCAATCCATTTAATAAAGCATCAGAGAACTGGAAAAAGAGGCAGATAAAAGAGACATGCAGAGTAAGCACTTCACCACCTACTCTCAGTGCCTTTCCTATTCAATATTCAAGATACTTCTCATTAAACAGCCAAAATATTGACCAAAAAAAATACCTTATATCAGAAATAATTGATTTCTCTTTTACACCTGAGTCTGTTATAGATGCACTTGACTTCCTTTTTCTTACTACTGTTAATTGCTATACTTTAATTAGTTCGGTATAAATATACCATTACATTGCAATGGTCATGGCTATTTTCTTTTCCTCTTCCATGGTTGACATTTACTTAGTACTTAATAATCTATTTTTTTAATTACACAAAAAAGATAACATTTTGTAATTTGTAATTGAATTCATACATACAAGTATATCATGCCCATTAGCTGTTGCATGAGTAATAACAGACTGCTGAGTGCCAGCATACAATGTGAAGCTTAGTGGACAATGCTATAATTGATAGCACTTTACCCTGGATACTGCACTGATCAATTAACCCAAAGCTTTCCTGTTTAGGTGAGTCAAGTATTTCATACCTACACAGATATATGTGGTAAGGGTTACATTTTTGTTTGCTAGGATCACGGCAAGGAGTTGCATCTGAGCACCCATTGAGCATGGATCACAGAGCACTGACTCACCCCTCTGTATTACTCAAGTCCCAGAGAGACAAGAGAGCAGAGACCTGAATTACCTGCCATGTCAGAAAAATAGAATGTGTTCCTTTCAAGTCAATACAAAGCCTTTCCATTGATTTGAATGGGACACCTACCCTGTAACCTGATTGGTTGCAGTAATGCAGGGGCATGTGGGCAGTGAGTTACTTATGTAAACACAGATTTTTTTTTATTTTACTCCTCTGGGAAAAATGCACAGATTTCAATAATTCAAAATGTATTTTAACATGCTTTTATGATATCTTCACAGTGATGTTGTCCAAAATGTGCTGAATTAAGTGGCCCTTTAAAAAAACATATTTTCACACCCCTCCTCAGCACCTAATTGTGCTGGAAAAGTAGATCGTCCTCAGGTTGCAATGCCAAAGCAAAAAATGTGAGCATTAAAAGTTACTAGTAAAAACTCTCTACATTTTTCTTGTTGTTTTTTTAGTAAGTCATTACTGAGATATTCAGCATTGATTGTGCAGCTCTGTTATGCTAATGTGCAGCTCAGTATACTAAACTGTGATTCAGAGTGCTTTGTAACTGTTGGATAGGGGATCTAACTGCATCATAATACTGAGGGTCATTGTCTGACCACCATAGAACGACAAGAAAGATCAAAGCAGCTAATCCCTCTTCAGGAGCCATGCATTTTCTTTAAAAAGCAGGACCAACAATAAGGAATCTCTCATGAAGGAGTCACTTTAGAAAAAAATGGCTAATGCGCAGTATAGTCAGCATTTCTTACTCTTTAAAAATAAATTAATAGAATTGGTTTGGGGGCAACAGATTCACTTTAAATACTGAATGTATTGCTATTGGTTATTTAATAAATAAATTGTAGGTCTAGGTAATGCTTATCTTATAACAGCAAGTTATTGGTTCAAAAACTATATACATTCTGAATCCAAGCAAAATGTCTCGATATGTTGACAGCTGAAAAACGTCTTGAATTTTCATTGCAGAGGACAATGCAAGGATTGACTTGTCATTAAGACCTGATGACATTAACTCTTCCAAGAAATTAATATGTACTGTACAAATTAAACAATTAAACCAAAGATAAATGTGTTTGAAGGAGAGCAGTGTCTTTGTTATTTCATTTGTTTGTGTTATTATTTAGGTGAGATACAATGTTAGTCTAGTACATGAATAAATCAATAGGTTTATAAAGTGGTTTTAATGTCCCTACAGCCTGTACAATCAATCAGGCGAGGAACTGGTGTTATTTATACAGCTAATGGGCTTCCAACGCTTTGAAATGATACATGATGAGCTATTTTAAAATCCGCTTATCAAGACACTGCAGTGTGGAGTTTTTTTTAGAAAACGAAGAATGTTCACATAAGACCCTGATTCATGTGAATTAATATTGTTTCAAATTTAGGGTATTATTCCACATCTATGTGTGAAGGATCTTTTACTAAAATTAAGGATCTAATGTTTTTTTCTAAAATGTATGTTGTTCTGTAAAATATATGCTATAGCAATTAAATGTTTGAGCATATTTTAATCTGTAGATTTTCAGCCAAACTTAAGTTCACATGTTTTCTATGTGTTTTTGTAGAAATCAAGCAGGACTTATTTTTTTAGAAATACGTTTACTCTATACTGGAAGACCCTGATGTTTTGTCAAATATATACCTCATATTTTGCAAATGATAGAGGTTCTAGCAATGACTAAACTGAGTGGGCAGTGCAGCAACGTTATATAGGTTATATAGCTTAATATGTATGTAGCTAAAATAAAAATATTGTTTATCAAGTGTAAAAAAATTAGTTTAATATCATGTATATATATATATATATATATATATATATATATATATATATATATATATACAAGCAAAGCCTGGATTCACTAAAGTGTGATGTGAGCGGAGCTTTTGGCTTCTAGACTGATTGAGCTTGTTAAATTCGTTCATCTCACGATAGGTTCTGTCTGGTCACTCTATCCAATACCTTGACCCCTGTGGTCATATTTTTAAAATGTAATATTTTGAAGAAATACACTTAAAGTTATGAACCATGTAAGAAATAATATAACTTCTATGGCCCCTATTAAATTGAGAAAATTGTAGATTCGGTTGCACGTAATGGAGCCCATAAACTAATTTGCTATTCAATTGGCGTCATTTCGCTAGCCGCAAACCATTTGCGCGTTAGAAGCTCAAAATCCCTGTAGTTGTTAAAATCATAACTCCAACCCATCTAAGCCTTTGATCTTTCAAGCCCATAAATGTTACAATCGCAAATCGTTATTCATTTGCTACAATTCCTCAAGCCCGCAAATGTTTTCACACCCGTAAATGGCAAATGCAGAAGAAAATCCTATGAGGAACAGGTAGGACTCGCAAGGGGGTCAAACACCTGATCATAGCACTGTAAATGCAAATAAAAGATCAATACTGCACTTTAAAAGATGAAGCGATGAAAGACATTAGAACTAATTGCACAACAGTCTCAAGCTCGCAAATCTGCAATAAATAAAAAAATGTACGTGTCATTTCCGTGTTATATCGATCTCAGGAATCAGTGAGTTAATACATATCAGACCATCCACATGGACTAGAACAGTATCGCCATAAATTTTTATTATTTTGTACATTTCTGGATTGCGAGTCTGATTGCATATCGGACCTCTAAACGCTAACTGATTAACGTTTAACCTCCATGTTTTAGGGACGTAAAGATGACAGTCTCCTTTACTATTGGCTGTCTTTAAATCAGCAGTGACGGCCTTGCTTAATTGATCATGATCATGCCCTGAAATGCTACTTACGGGTGTATGGTTTACGGTTTAGGCTTTCGGCCAGGTAGCTGCGGCCTTGTTCAATTGAATTGCTCTGGAGCTGCTGCAAATTTGAAATAGTCGCCTAAGTTATTATCTTTTAAATGCCATTACTTTGAGGTGATTCCACCATATTGGCTTTAGTAGACCAACTTTACAAGGTAAAGGGAGACTTTGAAGACACAGGACGTGTCTTTCTGTACACTGGGAACGTAGTAGTTACATCTACCAGTGCAGCAGAAAAAAAGACGGTGTAATTCAAAGTACAGGGGCTGCACTATCCCATAGTAACCAATCAGTGGCAACATTCTGCAAAATGCTACTTGAGAGAGGCCACAGAAAGTCTAATTTCAAACATTACAATTCACAGTTTGTGTATTCATGAGCTGCAAGATCTACAATGGGCAGACCTAACCAGGTAAAATTGTATGATTTTAGGCTGCAAAAAATTAGAGCTTTCAAGACATCTTTAAAAATAAATTACATAAAAGCAAATAGATACACAAATAAATGATATTCCTAATGAAATCCAGCTGCATGAAGCACAGGTTGCAGGGCAAAGAGTTTAGAGGAGGGAGACCGGAGAATCACAGATTGCATTTGTCTAGATTAGAGAGGACAAGGCCCTGGAAAAAACATGTTTTTGCAAATGATTGGATATGAAAGAGGATGTCGGAGTAAAAAAAAACTGTGCTTTATCCACTGGGTGTATGTCTGTACCGAACATTGTTTGTTTTTGATCTGTTTAACAAAGTAACAGCATTAGCATCTGTGTACTCTATTAGCTGCTTTATGGGTAGAATACTTGGTCATGCCTCCATCAATGGAAGGAGACTGGGGAGTGAAAAGAGAAAGATGAACTGGATTTATTCGATTTCTTTTGAATATGACACCTACTCCCTTCACCTGCACACGCTCAGAAGCAGGGATCTTGCATCAATAAATGCAAGCCCAGTAGTTCAGAAATGAAAATACCCCTCTCATATACACACCTTCACTAAAGTATCAAATATGCCCTTCAGGGTCCAGGCATCAAAATGTATATATATTTTTATTTAAAACTAGTTTTGTTACTTTTCTAATTACTTTTTATGCTTTTAGCCACATTTTCAAGTTTATACATGTTTTCATTGTATAGTGGTCCTTTAGGTTTATACAATGGATAACCATTACATTGTGATTACATTCAGATGTTATGCCACATTCTCTTGATCTGCAGGTATAAGGTAGGGGGTTGAGAAGCTGGTTTTGGTGCCATCAACATAGTCATGGCATTTGAAACCATGAGTTCATTATTTGAAACAGACAAGAGAACTGGGCCCAAAACACACCAGGGAGCACTGTCTGCAAGTTATTGAAAATAGTAAGATAATACAGTTTCTCATTTTCTCAGTGTTATGAATATTCTTTTTTTGTGGTCTCTGGAATCACTAGCAGGTGATTTTTATACTGTCACCATGCCAACTGCAGCCTAATATATAGATGTTTTTATACAGCCTGCCATAGTCACACCTCTGGCTCTGATGCTTTGGAGCTTGATGGTCTCTCTTTCATAGTTATGCACGAAAGCAGTAACACCTGTGTCATTTCAGAGATCTTGTCACCTCTATCCCAGCCTACTGAACCGTACTGAACCTCTAATCGCATACAGCCTTATTAAATTGTGATTCGGCAAATTTAAAAGGGCTCTATTTAAGCACATAGCATATTTTTTTTTACAGAAGTTTTTAGGTAGTGAAGACCTTGCTTTTGGATAGAAGTTCACTAACTAAAAATTCTGTAAAAAAAATATGCTCTGTGCTTAAATAGAGCCCTATTCAATTTACCGAATCGCAATTTAATAAGGCTGATAGTATCTATTTGTTGGCGCTGTATTCAAAAGCACCCTTAAAGGGATATGTAAATGAGCTGGATTATGAGTGCATCTAATAGAGGAGAATTAGTAGTGTTTAGGGAAAAAAATGCATGAAAAAATACCAAAATAAGCATTTGAAACACTTATCTTGAAGTTAGCAAAATATATTTTCGTTTCTGTCAGTTGAAACTTAGGGTTAATACCCTCCAAACCTAGGCTTAATTTCTATACAATTTGAAACATAGTTTTGGCCAATCAGGAGGAAGTAAAGACTGAGGGCCTCATTCAATTGTGATTTGGCCAATTGAATAGGGGTCTAAATAAGCACATAACATATTTTTTTAAATACGTTTTTAGTTAGTGAAAACCTTGCTTTTGGATACATTTTTACTAACTAAAAACTACTTTAAAAAAAATATGTTATGTGCTTATTTAGACCCCTATTCAATTGGCCAAATTGCAATTGAATGAGGGCCTGAAACATTTGTATCACAATCTGGCAGTTGCTGTCTGTTTTTTTCTCTCTGTCTGTCTCCTTGTAGGCAATTTCAGCTGTGACTCCACCAACCATCATTTCCTTTAGAGCTCACACACTGTACCCTGTAGGGTACACTTTCTGTAATATTTCTAGGGGCGTGCACATCCACATATCAGTATCTGGCATATAAATATGTCATACATTCAACTTTTCAATAAAATACGCATTTTTCTACTAATCAGTAGCTGTTTATTAGGAAACATTTGAAACCCACCTCACTTACATATCCCTTTAATTCTCCCATAGTAGTAGTTAATCTAGTCTGACGTAGTAATTTCTTTGATTTTCAATTAATATAGTTATGTCAAAGCCAGATAATTTTGTAAAATAATTCAAAAAGACAGAAAAAGAAGGAAGAGGGGCAGAAGGGCTGGTTGCACATGCACATTTTTCAATGCATCTAATCTAGGCCTTGCTTCCTACAGAAGATCTCCAATTCAACACAAACTGTAACAAACCACATGTTTATAAACAAGATTAAACAAGTTATAGTGGGACTTTAATCAATATTTAAAAAAAACATACATATTTTAAGAAATCCGATCCTGGAGGTTTGAAGAAATGATCAGTCAATACAACATTCCCTCCAAAATGAATGCAAAGTTTCATATTTATTCCCTAATTTTTATAACGTTTGGCAGGGTTTGAGATACTGGGTTATAGCTGCTGGGACATTTAATTATGTTCTGAGCTTTGGTGACATATTTCCATTTGACAGATTTATGACTAGTTTGGTACATTCCCTGGCTGACAATCTGAAACATTCATTGAATATCAGTGTATGCATGACACATCCAAAATATCTGTCTCATCTTACTCCTGTACTGGACATGGTCACATAGACTCCCAACAACTCATAGATGAATGGAAATGCATATTTTTGCTAATTCCATTGCATTCATGTTATATGCTTTTCCACTAATGCCGAGCAAACTATACTGTTAATTAATACTGGTTAAAGGGGACAAAATACTGATAGTTTTGTTATCAAACACTATGAACTTTTGCATAATACAAGTAGCATTCTCTTATACTAATCCCTCTTCTGAATATGAAACCACATATGTATGTGTGTAGGACTGATAATTTATTGATAGATTGTGAATAGGAGGTTCACGTATCAATCAGTGTTTTGATATGTATGTCATCCAGCATGACCTGTGCATGGTGACTATGGTCCGCACCATTAAATCCCCAACCACCTTCCCAATAACAGACACATAAACTGGAATGGGTATAATCAGGCCACAGCTTTATTAACATAACAATGTAATACCAACCGCGGTTAGCTGCACACCTTCCCAAGGACGGAGCTCCTCACAGCCCCAGAGGTGCCAAGGAACCCCGTGCCCAATCGACCTCTGGCCTCGGCTTAAACCGGATACCTTACCCGCTAATGAGCTCCGCCCTAAGGTGATGCCGCACCCCCGCCAAAGCTGTGACAATTGAACAACAGTGTAAAATACAGTACAAACCAAACAACCTGGGAGGGAGGGAGGGAGCTTGATTTATTCCCCTCTCACTGACCCCTAAGGGCGGGAAACTCCCCCTATAAATACAATCTATAGCCACTCCCCCTCTCTTATCCTACCAATCAGCTCCCCTAGCACTTCAGCCAGGTCAAGAGCCCCTAGTTCCTAGGCAGTCACCCGGGGCTCCCATGACCTGTGCATGGTGACTATGGTCCGCACCATTAAATCCCCAACCACCTTCCCAATAACAGACACATAAACTGGAATGGGTATAATCAGGCCACAGCTTTATTAACATAACAATGTAATACCAACCACGGTTAGCTGCACACCTTCCCAAGGACGGAGCTCCTCACAGCCCCAGAGGTGCCAAGGAACCCCGTGCCCAATCGACCTCTGGCCTCGGCTTAAACCGGATACCTTACCCGCTAATGAGCTCCGCCCTAAGGTGATGCCGCACCCCCGCCACCCGCAAGCCCACCGGGCTCAGCACCGCCAAAACTAGCCATGGCCTGAAGAATACCCTCCTTCAATGTGTAAATAAATAATGATGTCCCTATTTCGTTGAGGTGGACGCCATCCCACAAATAATACCCTTGAGCCCCTGGTGTTTCAAAATCCCGATGCCTAATAGCAAAACCCCCCAGTTTCCGAACATAAGAGGACATTATCTTGTTAATTCTGAGTCTAGCTTTATTCAATTTCATGGGATCGTGGGCCCCCCTCCATTTTAATCTAGGTGTAATCTGTGACCAAATGATATATAAACCCGGAAACAATTCCTTTAGCCTAGCTAAATCCCTCTTCATATTCCGGATTAACTCTTTCATGGCCATATACCCCAGGTCATTCCCCCCTGCATGTATTAGCAAAATGTCTGGAGGCGGGGCACATCTAGCCCACCCGACTACCTTCAACAATACCTGTTCCCATCTCATCCCCCTAATACCAAACCATTTTATCAACATGGCTTCCTCAGGGAAACCCAACTGGCGGCCCCGATCTGTGATAGCTGCTGCCCTTCTGGCCCAATATATGAAGGAGTGACCCACAATCCATAGCTGCAAAGGCGACCCTGCAATAAAACAAGCAAATTACTAGCATGTAATCACCATTATCCACATCCCCAGAGTATCCTGAAACCTAGGGCAGTATGTCGTACCCCAGAGACCCGTGATCTGAATCATAAACACAGATTCCACAATTCTTGATCAAATAATGTAGGTTCAACCTGAGCTAAAGGCGCTAACCTCCGAAACTTCTCCCAATCGAATCTGGACAAGGCATCTGCCACTACATTCTTGACCCCAGCAATATGTGAGGCCCTGACCATAATGTTCAACTGAAGACATTTTAATACCAATTGCCTCAGAAGCCTAACCACCGGAGGCGAAGAGGCAGTCGTTGAGTTAATTGCCTGCACCACACTCATATTATCACAATGAAAAACTACGTGGTGATGTCTTAGAAATTCCCCCCAAAGCCACAAAGCGATAACTATAGGAAACAATTCCAATAAGGTTAAATTCCTAGTCCACCCCTCCTCATGCCACCTAGTGGGCCAAGCCTGTGCACACCAATAACCTCTAAAATAGGCCCCAAAACCCTGTGCACCTGCTGCATCCGTATATAACTCCAAAACATCATTAACAGTAGGAGCTTTTAAAATCATACTCCGACCATTAAAACTCTGCAAGAAGACATACCAAATGCGCAGATCCGCCTTGTGGTCCGCCGACACTCTTATATGATGATGCGGCTGGCACACTCCCCTTGTAGCTAAAGATAGTCTCCTAGAAAAAATCCTACCCATAGGAATTATACGACAAGCAAAATTAAGCTTACCCAGCAAAGACTGCATAACCCTCAACGTAACTTTGTTTGCCGACAAAACTTCCCCTACAGTTTTCCATAAATCCACCACCTTAACCATCGGAAGCCTACATTCCATGTTATCTGTGTCTATTTCTATCCCCAAGAAACTTAGCCTCTGGCAGGGACCTTCTGACTTATCAACAGCCAGCGGAATGCCAAAATCAGCCGCTAGATCTTGAAATGCCTGCATTAATGTAAAACAATCTGATGATTCTTGTGAACCCACGAACAAAAAATCATCTAGGTAGTGAACCACCGAATATAACCCTGTCTTAGCACAAACCACCCAATGCAGGAAAGAACTAAACTTTTCAAAAAAGGAACAAGAAATACTACACCCCATTGGCAAACACAAATCTACAAAAAACTTCCCCAGGATAGAGCAACCCAACAACTGCTGTGACGCAGGATGAACAGGAAGCAAGCGAAAAGCTGACTTAATATCAACCTTAGCTAACAAAGCCCCCCTACCCGCCTTCCTGACCAGCCTAACTGCTTGTTTCACCGATGCATACGAGACCGAAGCCAACTCTTTTTCAATCCCGTCATTGACTGAGTTTCCCTTTGGATATGACAAGTGATGAATTAGTCTAAACGCATCTGTGTCCTTTTTAGGAACAAGCCCCAATGGAGAAATCCTTAGGCTGCTAAACGGGACACTATCAAACGGGCCCGCCATTCTACCCTTGCTTACCTCATCCATGAGCATACTAAAAACTAATGCCGGATTGTCCCTGGCCGACTTTAAGTTAGCAGGGGGCTCTGCTAAGGCCCCAGCCAAAGATGGGATAGTGAAACCCATCGCAAAACCTTCCCTTAAAAAAGAAGCATCCTCAAAACTAGAAACCCTACTGGCGTATAACTTTAGCCAATCCTCCATCCTTTCCAGAAGCACCGGGCTCCACCCCTTTTGCAACATAGTCCCCGGCTTTCTGCATTTTTGTTCGCTTAAAGCAACGAAAAAGAGGATGGCCACTACCGCATTCCGCACATTCATGTTTGAATTTACAAGATGTTCCCCATGAGCATGAGCTTTCATTAAAAGCAAAACAAAACCCCTTTTTTGCTTGACTTACTCCCACGGTCTTAGCCCCTGTAGCAAAAGATGGGCGTAGCGGGGTCACAATTTTCAACCAACTGCCCATATCCCTGTCATCCCACTGCATGGAGGGCCTAACAGCTAACTTCTGACGAAATTTTTCATCATACGCCCACCACGCCTGCCCACCATAAGTTCTATGAATCCCCTCAATTTCATCAAGATAACAAAATAAAGCAGAACAAAACTCCGGGTTTTTTTCCCCCACTATACTTGCAAATATCACATAGGCCTGTAACAAATTATTAAAAGTCTTGGGGATCTTCCTATATCTCCGCTTACGCTCATCCTCCTCTTTTTTGACATCCTCTTTCTTTTCATCTGTCTTAATTTCTATAAAATTGTCCAAAGGGAGTACTGAGAAAATCTCTATGAATTCCCGTTTCCATATTTTCTCCCTCAATTCTTTTGACACATGCTCCCCAATTGGTCCAATAGAACACAGGGCTGATTTGCTCCGTACTGTGTCTGCCACCCTAATAAAATGTTCTCCCCCTACCGCCCGTGGAGTGTCCGCATCCGACGAACCCGCCACCACAGCCTCCCCCTCCTGCCGACTACCCTCCTGTACATTGCCGCTAAAACTAACATTACTTGCCTGACTCCCAGGTAAATAAACCCTAGTCTTATCCGTCCCCAGCCATGCTACCTCAGGCCCAGCCTGTCTCTCCCCTTCTAACTGATTTACCAAGCTATGTAAATTAGCCAAAACGTTTTCCAAACTACTTTGCATATTATTTTTAGGTTGTGTGTTGTGTAAAGACTCACCAATATGCCTCATATCTCTTTCGGATGATGAGGCTGTAACACCTGCTGCGACGGCTGTTTCATTCTGCTCCCTTTCCCGATTAATGGCGGGAAGTCGACTATTCCTGCTTTTTGCTGGCTCTTTTCTAGCTGTCTCATGTACCCTCCGGTCCTCCCCGGAAGGCAGTCTCCTCTCCCTACATCTTCTTGATTCCGTGCCGCTCCTGTAAAGATAAGAAGGAGAGACCCTATCTCTCTCCCTCCTGTTATTTTCACCCAGCCGACATGTCCTGAAAGGTGACTTCCTCCTGGATCTAGACCTTCCTTTCGGAGAGGGCGTGCGTCTCTTCCTGCGAGCTGGCGACAACAATCTTCTGCCTCTGTAATTATATGAAACATATTCCCTTCTCTCCCTGCTACTCCTGCTCCACTGCTTTTTGCCTATCGGCTGCCTGAATACACTTGGGCCTGGATATATTGAAAGGGGCGATGATGCAGCTGACTGAGAATAATCATGCTGACCGCCTCCTTGGCTGCTCTCGCCTTGCTGACCTACAGCCATGTCCTCCTCACCCTGCCTCGGCTGTGACCTGCTCCAGTTGGATGTGCCCTCGCCAGAATCACCATATGTAGAAACTGGACAAAACAATGTAGCTGATGCTGCATCATGCTCCCACCTTCTTTCTTGATGAACTTCTTGACTTGTGTCACTGATGTTGCCCACCAACTCCTGACCTTCTGCACTTCTTTCTTCTATAAACATCCCCATGTCTCCTTCTAAACCTTCTTCCCTCTGCTCCTGCCTTCCTTCTGCTTCCTGCTCCACTGCTGCCTCTTCCACAACTTGCACCCTTGCATTCTTCTTATCTTTTGCTGCCATACTTGCTGTGCCTCCATTTCTTAAGCACTACCCTGCCTGGCTTAGAATTCCCCTTGTACTGTGTGCTCTGCTGCTTAGCTTGTCCTGGGGCCCCCTCTGTGCTGACGCTTGCCCACTACCTGCTTCTGTTCCCCTGCCTCTCTTTGACGCTGCTCGCGTCATCATCATGCCCCCTTGTTCAGACCTACTACCAGACGCTTCTGTGACCCTTTTCTCACCTCCCGACGTGTCTCCGCCGAGGGCCTCCATGCCGCGCCGGAACCTCTTTCGCGGAGTGATCCGCACTGCAGCTGCCACCTCACTGGCTGTCTCTGCAGTCGCTCCTGCTGCAGCAAGCCCCCGCCGTCTCTCCAGCTGACGTGCTTGGTCCGACGAGGCAGAAGAGGTTCGCGCAGGCCTCCGGTAAGGATCTTCTGGCTCCTCTGCCCTTTTCTTTCCTTTGGGGGTCCCGCTGCCGCTCTGCTGCTTCCGGGGGGTCCCCATCTTCTTTATGGGCATCCGAGCTCCTCCTTTTCTTCTGGGGGTCTGTAAATCCGGGCTTAACCTCTCTGGAGGCTTAGCCCCTCTGGGCTGACGACTCTTCCTCTGCGCAGCCCTTGTTTCTTCTTCCACCACGGCCACCTCTTCTTGTCTTCTTGTGGGTGTCTCCTCCTGCATGCTGGCCACCACTGCCTGTAGCCACTCAAGCCCATTAATTGCTACTTGGGACTTGAGCTGATCCATGAGGGAATCCATTGCAGGGGACGTCATCCTGTAGCTTGATTTATTCCCCTCTCACTGACCCCTAAGGGCGGGAAACTCCCCCTATAAATACAATCTATAGCCACTCCCCCTCTCTTATCCTACCAATCAGCTCCCCTAGCACTTCAGCCAGGTCAAGAGCCCCTAGTTCCTAGGCAGTCACCCGGGGCTCCCAATACGCCATTGCCATACTAACTAAAGCAATGTATTGTGCCATTTTATATGGAATATATTACAGTGAGGATTATACTGGGAGGAGCCAATTCTGAGCTCTGCAGCACCCTCTGGTGGCTATAATCAGGACGTTGTGCCCTGCAAATTGCAGGGGGTTTCAATGCATGTTTTATTACCTGGGAAAATATTTTTTTTAATAATTATTGATCATATTTTCTCTAGAAAATGGAATAATACCCTGAGAGAGAAGGAGAGTGAGGGACAGAAGAAAAGGAGATAGAAGGAAGGCAGTGGACTGAAATTATATTATACTACACAATACATTTTAGTAGAGGAGCAAAATAATTTAAAAAATATAGCGCTGACTGCCCTACACCTGAAAGAAAAAAGTTAGCACAAAAAAAAATCATAATAGAAAAGTTTTCAAATGAGCAATTTAGACAAAATATATTATATGTGAACAAAAATGTATCATTATATTATTTTTCCTTTTTTTTTTCATTTTCAGAAAACATTTGATATTGTAAATATTTAAATACAGTAAACACATTTAGAAGTAAATATAGTGGTTAAGAAGATCAAGGCATTCTGCATAGATAATCATTATTCACGTAATTGAATACATTTCATAACAGTTACGTGAACTATTTACTGTTACCCAGCTGTTAGGGGAAGGAAACTGATAGCCCTGTAATGATGCAAGTGACCTGGATAATTTGTCACTTTGTAGTAGGTTATATACATTAAATAAGTAGAGCAATGCAGAGTTTGCTTGGGATTTCCAAAGTGTCATAAATTGGGAAATTGTTGGGTTCCCCTGCAGTCTTGCAACATCATCTCCACTAATAGTATATATTTTGTCATTATTCCTTTTATACAGCCTCAAAAAACAGGAAGCATTAAAAAAATACATTTTGAAAAAAGAAAATCAGTGTGATTATTATAGCGCTTGAAAATATTACAGGCAATGAATAAGTGTTGTGGAAATTAATCAATTAGTCAAACCCGTAGTTACGGGTTTAGATGGAGCCAATGGAAACAGAGATCGTCATCATTATGTCACAGAAAAATGGAGGTTGGATTTCAAAGTCTTACGGGGTTCAATTATGAGTTACGATCTGACCCGCATTCCAGATATGATCCAATATTGATAAAGCCGTAAATATGATATTCTGTTACATGTGAGTTCCATTATATGTATTAACACATTGATTGCCGGGATCGATATAACACAGAAATCAAACATGAAACATTTTTGGGCCGATTTGCGACCTTGAGAATGCTGTGCTATTAATTCTCAGATCTAACATCACTTTTCTGTTAATAAAAGTACAGTAGTGTGTGTATATGTGCATTTAAAGTGCTATGGATTGGACTTTATCCCCCTTGTGGGTCCTCTCTAGCACTTGTTGGCTTCTTGGCTCCATTTGTGTGTTACAGGGTTGAAGGCAAGTGAAATTGTTGCGATTTAATAGCATGATTGGAAACGTAGCGTTTACGGGCTTGAGAGAACAAAGGATTTGCGGCCACGATGTTCCACATCCCACGTCACGCAGGCTTTTTTCACTCCAAACCTGAAGATCTGCAGTAGTCTGCTATATGGGGTCAATTTAATAGCCGTAAGTCTTACTGGCTACATTACGGGCTACGGTTTTACACGTTAGGGGAATTTAATAGGGCTGCAGATGTCACTAGGTGCAGTGTCTCAAATACTCTATAATGTGATAAAAGTTAACTTACTCTATCCTTTTTTTTCTCTGGGATGGTTTCAATACAATTTTCCATTATTGTTATCAGACTCCCTAAGGGAATGGAAATGCTTGTTTAAAAACATTTTGTTATAATAATATTTTAAAAAGTTTTACACTAATAAATTGCAGTTTTTGACTATTTAAACCCAAAAGTTATTTATTAATTATTACTATTTAGAAATATTTTATCAAAATGTTTCTGGTGTCATCTTGGTATACAAAAACATGTTCAAATTACTGAGTATTCTGCATTTACATCATATTTTTCTTGTATTTAAAAATCCCAGAGGCAAATATATTAAGATAATATAGTCAAACAAGAAGAAAGCATGCCCACAAATTGCTAACGTCATAAAATCCACAGTAAAAGTATTCCTGTTGTCTTACTTGGGGATCATTTCCTGGATGTGACCAGCTAATTGCTTTTCCACGTTCCATGTTATTCTCACTAGAAACCAATCTATTCTCACAGATTGGTAACAATGAACAAAGTTGAGGAGTTTCTGGTTTATTGTAATAA
This sequence comes from Discoglossus pictus, assembly GCA_027410445.1. Lineage (NCBI taxonomy): Eukaryota > Metazoa > Chordata > Amphibia > Anura > Alytidae > Discoglossus > Discoglossus pictus. The sequence goes on along the minus strand of CM050165.1, from coordinate 226,907,316 downwards.
TTAGCATATTTGCTAATCATTAACATTATGGGTAAGCATGACACATTTTGAGGCAGTGAGAGTTTGCATGTGAGACCATGTATAAGTGTGAATAGATTTGTGTTTGTGAATGAGTGTATGCATGTATATATGAACCCATGTGAGTGCACGAGTGAACGTTTGAGTGTATGCAAGAGCAAACGTGTGAACGTATACATGGGGGTTCCCTCTCTCCCTATAGTTGAAAGTGAGTGTGAGTCTTTGAATGTGAGTCTGTGGAAGTACCTCAAAAGTCAGATTCATTGACTGAAAGTGTTTAAGTGTGCCTGCATAAGATTGTGTCTGTGGGCCTAGCAGTGTAGGAGATCATTTGTATTAACAAACCAGTATCGTTGATTAACGAATGTGAATGTGTAGCCAATCCCTTATGGTAAATAATTGTCAGTTGATAGCATGACATTTAGTCCAATAAATGCTTCCACAATTACACTATAATTAAAGGTTGTATTAAGTGCCTCTACAGTACAGCTTTGCAGTGAATACACAATTCATAAGTGAAATCAGTATGTAATTCTGGCTAGGCCAAAAAGGAAAAATCTTAAGGCAGCACCTGGACTAGAGTATGCATTCTATATTAGATATGCCCCCCTTCTGGGTCGCTACCTTGTTGTGGTGAAGGGGCTTCTGTACCTCAATTAAGCTGTGAACTATACCATGTAGGGTCACCTAAGATGGATAGGTCATAGCAGAGAGGTCAGACAAATCACTGTCCAGTGGGGAAGGAACTGGCAACCCACTCCAGTATCTTTGTCAAGAAAACCATATGGATAAGTACAATCATAAGCAAAGACAGGTGTGTCTGGAGTGCTGCATCCATATGGTCGCCGAGAGTTGGATACAACTGAAGGCCTGAACAACAAGTAGCTATTTCTATCTGTAAGTGTACATGACTTTTTTTTTTTTTTAGATTTAGTTTTAGAATTTTATAATTACAAACATATTTCAACAGTACACCTATAAAAGAGAAAGAAAAGCATTAAGAAAGATGTACAGGGAAACAGTATCCAAGAGTATTTTCCTCGTAAATAGTTACATAGTACATAGTTACATAGTATTTAAGGTTGAAAAAAGACTTTCAGTCCATCAAGTTCAACCTTTTAAGATCTCCTTTGATCTGCAATGAGTCTATAATTATACAGATTCATAGGTTATTTAAATTCAGTACAGTTCTTTTTGAATCTACTTTAATTGAGATCATTTCTCCATTTTATCACTTAAATATCAAAGTTTGTTTCTTATTTCCCTATCTTGGTATGTTTTACCCATAGACAGAAAATAGCAAAATCAGACAAACAACATAAAACAACATGCAAATATATATTTTCTCTCTCTATTTTTATGCTGTACTTTTCCATTTTACACTTATATTTGAGAACATGGCACTCCAATTGGAATAAGTTAACTAATACCAAATAAGTTAAAACGTTTAACTAGATTAGGTCAAGTAAATTCAGAACAAGTTAAACCATTTACATTAGTGTTTAGCGGGAGGAGAGAAGAGCATAAGGGGTAAATGCTTTAATTTTGAGTAATCAGGTATAAATTCTATGGGCCTCATTCAAATACGATTTGGCCAATTGAATAGGGCTCTATATAAGCACAGAGCATATTTTTTACAGAAGTTTTTAGTTAGTGAAGACCTTGCTTTTGGATAGAAGTTCATTAACTAAAAACCTCTGTAAAAAAAAATATGCTCTGTGCTTATATAGAGCCCTATTCAATTGGCCGAATTGCATTTGAATGAGGCCCTATGTCTTCTAAAGAGACTATTTTAGAATGTTTTTTTTAGAAGATCGTTGTGAAGGAGCTGGCAACCTACTCCAGTATCTGTGCCAAGAAAACCATATGGATAAGTACAATCATAAACAAAGACAGGTGTGCCTGGTGTGCTGCATCCATATGGTCACTGAGAGTTGGCTACGACTGAAGGACTGTACAACAACAAGTAGATATGCCATTTCTATCTGTAAGTGTACATGACATTTTTTGACATACTAATTATGTCCACAATCACCTATAATTGTATTCCTCACCTCGATATATGTGTGTGTGTACGTAAATATGATTCTTGTTTTGATGGCCCATGGCCTACCATGCCCATAAATCTCTGGATTGGAGTCAGAAATACACATACCTGTGTTTGCATTTTCCACCTTTAATGTGGTATATTTTTCATACTGCTTGCTTAGTTTACACTATGGAGAATTCAGATGAATGTGGGTTTTACCTCATACATCCTTAGGTTTTCTTTCAACCTAAAGTCCTCAACATACCAAAGAGCTGCAAAATATCAAAGGATCCACACTGAACGTAATCATGTCTGAATGCTGGGTTTATTTCATTTAGCAAAAAAATCCTCTTACAGCTGTGCAACCAAAATCTATTTTGATCACTGTGGTACATTTCAAGCATTGTCAGACTGGGTTAATCTTTGCTTAGTTTTTCTGAATGTCAGAGACATTGCTGTGATGACCAATCTAATAGCTGTGCTGACTGCAGGCACTGCCAGATTCATGTTCCAGAAAGGAAAATATAGTTCAAAGTAGATCCATAATTACCAGGTGTGGCTTGTGCTTCAGATTTAGCTATGTTTAAATAGGTTAAATTTTGTATTTTACCACAAAACATATGTAGCTTTTAGAGCTAAAACAGAAACAATTTATAAATATCTATGTGCAGCATTGAAGCCATTCTATAAAAGTCCTGTATTTGTGACAGTGAAGCAAAAGTCTAAATGCACAATTCTCTGAAAACATTTTATGTTGCTGTTTGCAGAGGCAAAAAAATTAAGAAATTGCTTTGTAACTAAAAATAATGTATTTGCGGCAATATTTTTATCCAAAAGTTACAAACCTTTTGCATTGATTGATATGTGTCTTAATAAGTATAACAGCATTTAAACACAGTACAAATAGACTGCCAGTCAGTTACCTATTCAAGAAAATATTGGCAAAATTATGTGAGTTATACGTTTATTGTTTTTCATTTTTACAGTGCTTTTGTCCTTTACAAAGTTATGAATACAATACATTACAGGTAGGTTGTGTACCAGAGGGTGGATGCAGGGACATCATCGCAGCTCTTCTTTTACTTTATCTCAGCCTCATTCACTGATTGGCAACCCATGGCCCCTTTGTCATTTAACTGATTAGCTGATATCCCGCATTGTGGTACAGATGAAAGTGTAATTTGCTTTACCTTAAAGGCATATCTAACTTAAAGGCATATCTAACTTTCCTTGATTATGAATGCATTTGATAGAGGAGAATTAATAGCGTCTAAAAAAAATTTTTGGCTTGAAAAAATACCAAAGTAAACATTTGAACACTTACCTTGAAGTTAGCAAAATGCCTTGTAATTTATGACAGTTGAAAATTAAGGAAGACAAACTTCATACAACTAGTTTTTAATTAGAAAAAATAAATAAATTATGATAAATCTGCTGGGCCCTGGGGAAATCCATGATACATAGGTGGAAATGATGTGTCCGTGAGAGGGGCATTTACATTTTTGGAGAGATATGGTTGCATTTTCTGAAGCAAGGAGTCTGCTTCTGGGCCAGTGAGGAGGAAAGGATGTGGTTTCAAACTTATTTAATAATCTTAATAAAGGCTCATTGTTCTCTACCTCTCCCTAATAACAAAAACACACAGCCTCGTGACTCAGCTCTGAGAAAATAATGTAACAAACACTAAAACTATACTATAAAAAAATATGTTATGTCCATTGCTTACACAGCTTCTAATATTGTTATTTGGTAATACTTAGCAAACAAGTGTCTTATTCGTGAACTGCAGTGGTCCATTAGTACTAGAAATTACATGATAAACTGAATTAATATTTTAAAAATGGAGTGTAATTTCATATTCCTCGTATTCAGCACTTGAAAAATAACTGATTAGCAGCCCCATTAAATTGCTACGATGTTATGAATCGTAGCTCGTAATGTAGCTCACAAGACTTAAGGCTATTAAATTAGCCTCTTAAAGCAACTCGCAGATGACTTGGGGTTTAAGACTCAGCACGGCCGAAAAAAGACTACAGGATGTGAAACGTGGAACTTCGCTGCCGCAAATCCTTTGTTCTTTCAAGCTCGTAACTGCTACATTCCAATTCAGCTATTAAATTGCATCAAGATCATTTGCGTTCAAACTCATAACTCGCAAATGGAGCCAAGAAGCCATTAAGTGCTGGAGAGGACAGAAGGGGGGTAAAGTCCAATCAGTAGCACTTTAAATGCAAATATTACCACACTACTGTACTTTTAATAAAAGTGAAAGTGATGTTAGGTCTTAGAATTAATAGTACAACATTCTCAAGCCCGTAAATCGGCCCCAAAAAATACTTTATTTCATGTTTAACTTTTGTGTTATATCAATCCCGGCAATCAATGTGTTAAGACATATACTGTAACTCGCATGTAATAGAATATCATATTTACGGCTTTATCAATATTGCATCATATTTGGAATGTGGGTCCGATCGTAACTCGTAATTTTTCAGTGACGTAATACTGACGGTCTCTTTTGCAATTGGCTCCATCTCAACTCGTAAGTACGAGTTAGACTAATTGATCACGTTCGCGGCCGCACATCCAACGACCGACAAATGGTTTACGGGTTTGCCTCTCAAGCCCGTAACTCGCAGCCTGTTCTAATTAAATAGCACCGTTAATCCACAACTCTTCAAGCTCGCAGCCATTGCAAGCTTCACGTTGCACTTACAGGCCTGTGGCTGTAGGAGACAAACATCTGCTAAGGGCACGCCTTCTGGTAATGATTAATCAGTTAAAGTGACTGGTCAGCCTATGATAAGACTCTTTCTTTATAGAATATTCTCAATTGTAGGGATCAATGATCTCAGAAGACAATAATCCCTTACATCTATTTTTGTGTTGAATACACAGGTGGTCCCTGGGTTAGAGATAACTTGACTTACACATGATCATTATATAAGGATTGGCTCCCAAGGCTTTTTGTATGAGTTTGTTTTGATGTTCTGTTTGAATTAAAAGTAAGAGCACAATAGTTTCTGTAACTTATTACAGTACAAGTGTATTATAATTATTATTATTATAGTATTACACTGTATTATTATTATTACCACATATGAGCTACTATAGTATAGTTGTTAATATTAATATTATTATTATTCATCAGGGATATGAGTTACATACAAATTCAGTTTAAAGACGTTCTCAGGACGTTCCCAGGGGTGATCTCATACCTGCCAACTACATTTGCATATAATTATTATTTACTTTGGAGTGACATTGCATATTCATGTTATATATTTACACTGTTTTTCAATAAGTTGCATCCATATAAACTAATGAGATTTATAATACTCCTATTGTAAGTACTGTTTAATTGCCATATTTGCATTTTAACAGCTGAAAACATCTTCCACATTCAAGGTGTCTTCATACCTCTAGTAGATCAGCAAAAAAAGCATTCAGTGGCTCTTTGGGTTCCATAACATCCAGGGGCATAGGCCCTCATTCAATTGCAATTTGGCCAATTGAATAGGGCTCTAAATAAGCACATAGCATATTTTTTTTAAAGAAGATTTTAGTTAGTGAAAACCTTGCTTTTGGATAGATGCTTACTAACTAAAAACTTCTTTAAAAAAAATATGCTATGTGCTTATTTAGAGCCCTATTCAATTGGCCAAATCGCAATTGAATGAGGGCCATAGAGTGCCTGTAAGTATAATAATGCCTTCTCATTAGAAATGTTCAAAAAAGCGATTGAAAATCCATGCATGTTTTCACAAACCTACAATGTGCAGATTAGACATTAATCCAATGTAATTTAATGTGTGAGGTGAGCAGGAGGGAAGCTAGGAATCACCAGACATTCTCCATATTGCATTTTTCCAGTGGACAAAAAGCAGCTACTGGCTGTGCTGTGATTGCATTAGGATATGCAGTATGGAGACTCACAGCTTGCTGTCTACCCACCTCCTGGTGACATGCTCTGGTGGACGAAAGAGAGAGAGAGAGAGTAGCCAACCTGGCAGACCCCTAGAGAAAGCAGAGGGAAATGAAATAGAAATAATTCATACATTTAAATACCTTGGCTAACAGGGTTGTTATTATGCTAAATTATTTTTAACAAATACATTTAAGCTGGTGGATATCAACATAGTTCAGCAATGTACTTTACATTTTATAATGTGCACATGCCATAAACATTTATCAAAAAAGTTTGTATATTACAGAATTCTGTATATCCATTCTTGCTTCCAGATCTCAAAATCATGTTTCCGTGGTTGACAAATTTCTTTGCAGACAACTCTGAAAGTTAAATAATGAATGTGTACATAAATTCAAAGTGTTGCCTCTGATATTATTGCATTTCTCTCTAAGTATTAGAGGGTCATTTCAAAACATGTGAGGGTAGAAATTTTACTGATTGACTGGCTCAGATATGGAAACATTGTGGGTTTAAAATAAAATGAAGAATGCAGGTTTGAGGTAGTATATTAGGCATAGTATTGTAACTGCTGGTTACACAACAAATATTTTGCAACTACGTTGTAGAACATAGCCCATAACTCCAAATTTAAATTTTACGGCTATTAAATTAGCCCTGTAACGTTGCTCACAGCGGGCTTTGCGTGGTAACATGCAGGACAGCCAAGGATAGGCTACGTGCTAAGCAACAATGAACTTCACACATGTAAATCCTTTGATCTGACGAGCCCGTAACCGCTACTTGTTCAATTCAGCTATTAAATTGCAACGTGGTCACTTGCGAGCAAGCCCATAACACGCAAATGGAGCCCAAAGGCCTACGTGTGATCGAGAGCACCCGCAAGGGGGCTAAAGACCAATACGTAGCACTTCGTAATCAAATTAAAAAAACACTACTGTACATTTATTAACAGGGAAAGTGATGTTAGGTCTTAGATTTAATAGCACAACATTCTCAAGCCCGCAAATTGGCCACAAAAAAATACTTTATTCCATGTTTATATCATGTTATTTCCTTCCCTGCAATCAATGTATTAAGACATATACTGTAACTCGCATGTAGTAGAATATCATATTTACAGCTTTATTAATATTGCATTATATCTAGACTACGGGTTCAATTGCAAACTGTAATTGAAGCATGTAGGACTTTGAAATATACTTTCCCCTTTTTCAGTGACGTAACACTAATGATCTCTTTTTCCATTGGCTCCATCTGAACCCGTAACTACGTGGCTGCTTAATTTTTTGCATTCAAGCATTAAAGCACGCAACCCCGTGGGCCGCAAACTGGTTTACAAAATAGTCTCTCTTGTTCATAGCTCACAGCCCTTTCTAATTTATTAGCAAAGTAAGTAGGGCAAATTTCGACCCCACAGCCGTTACGTTCCTCACGTTGGACTTACTAGGCTGGAATTTAATATGGCTATATATCAGTAAATAATGAAATGCTAATTATTTGGGAAAATTAGTAATATTGCGTTAGATACATCCATTCTTCTACAGATGATGGAGTGATATCATTCACATTAGAAAGTAGAAATGTTTCCCATTAACCAGATTCTTTACATTCTGAAAAGGTGGAATAGAGTTTCCTGTTTGGACATGAGATTGATGTATTTACATTAGAGTCACACCAGGATGTGTTTAGAAAAAGAGTTAAGTTTCCTCCTTTTGTATGCTTTGCATGTATAACCTCAGATATCAAAAGGGCAAAAGTGGGTCATATGGAATCATACCACATTTTTTCTTTACTCTGTTGACTAAATTACAATATCTCACGCCTGTGTCATTTATAAAAATAAATGCACACATTCACCTTTTTATTTCCACAGATATACAGTTGTTATTGCAATTTGAATTCTTTATTTTGCAATCTAAACTTTATTTATATAGATCACATATATAGTTCTCAGCAGAGCGGGCTTGCCAAAAAACGTTGGTAACACAATGTTAGAACTGCGAGCTCGCTGTAGCCGCTCATTCCTACGACCCCGTACAGCTTAATCATCAGCCCTACGACCCACAAGACTACAGATGAACACAAAGCTCAATTATACAATTCACAGTGCGAGACCCGTAGCAGTTAACGGCCGAACTGCGCACATCGAAAAACATGAAAAATACACACACAAAAAAAACATACAAAAAACATCACACAGCAAGGGGGGACAGCCAGGACATCTGGGACTGATGTTGCATGCAAATTTAAGTTGAATTTGCAAGGAAAAAAAAAGTGGCAGAAAAAAACGAAAACGAGGCACGACCCCGAAGCGAGCAAAACACCGCTAAGGACGTAAAACTTTTACAAACAACAATTACGAAGTCTTACAAACAAAAAAAAGACCAGGGGGACTTAGAATAAAAAATATTACGAGGTCGCAAAACTACAAAGTTAGCGTCCGAACCGCGCACATTGAAAAACACAAATATATAAAACAAATATCACACACAGCACGGGGGGACAGCCAGGACGTCTGGGAGTGAGGTTGCACGCGAAATTAAATCGCATTTTAGCAGTTTCGGAATTTTGAAATTGCCTAAGCGAGAGAAAAAATGGCGGCCAGAAAAAATGAAAACGAGGGTAAAGGAGACAGAGCCGCGAAAATCACCGCCAGGCACGTACGAGTTAGCCAGGAACGTAGGAGATACACAATATACCATTACAACAGACGGAAAATGCTTGCGAGCAAAGTAACACTTAGAAAAAGACGCCATTTTACAACACTAATAACATTAGCAGCCTTATTCAATTGTGATTCGGCCAATTGCATAGGGCTCGATTTAAGCACATGGCATATTTTTTTTACAGAAGTTTTTAGTTAGTGAACTTCTATCCAAAAGCAAGGGCTTCACTAACTAAAAATTTCTGTAAGAAAATATGCTATGTGCTTAAAAAGAGCCCTATTCAATTGGCCAAATCGCAATTTAATAAGGATGTAGGATTCTAAAATGCTGCTTTACCCACCTAAACAAACGGTTTGCCCTCGCGCACGCAGCCTATTTACACTGCACACTTGCCACATTGCTGACACTTTCTCCTGAGCTGATCAACAGTCCAACTATAAATTTACTGATGAAGGAAAATCCAAAGAGATTGTTAGCTCTTCAGGATATTGATTGCTGCTTATTAAATATAAATAGATAAAGTATATCAATTTATTAATTCATATTACTTTATTTATTCACTGTACTTAAATTTTTTTATATTTTACACTATACTTATATATCTGTCTTCGCAAAGCAGGACACTTGAACTACACGCGGGGAGAGGCTCCACAGAGGAGCAAAAGCCTTACATTGTGTGGCAAACAGCATTGCCATGGCTTCAAATGTTATTGACGGGCAAGTCGCTAGTGTATGTATATATATATATATATATATATATATATATTTATATATATATATATCACATATATAGTTGTCAGTGTCTGGAACATGTGCAATGTTGGTCATGCTTTTGCGTCCCTCGCACAGCGAGGGGAGGAACTGCGAGTCTCAAAGCGCGAAGCAAGGCGAGTCCTTGATGCAAGCATGACTTAGGCTGCAATGAGAGCCTCGCGAAGCACGGCGAGTAGTTGAGGCACACAGGACTTAGGCTGCAATGAGCGCCAAAGACGTTCACTGCTCTGTGAGTCTCGCGAGGTGAGCAGTTGAGGCATGCGGGACTTAGGCTGCAATGATCGCGAGGCACACAGTTGGTTCAAACGCATAACTCAAAAAAAAAAAAAAAACCACCAAAAAAAATAAAAATAACAACACACTCACACACAGCACAGGGGGGGAGCCAGGAAGCCTGGGAGTGAAGTTGCAATCTAATTGGAGCCATATTTGGTGTTGCGCAAAAATCCGCTAAGAGAACGTAAAAATTCAGAAACAGGTTGAAAACGAGGCTCAGCAATGCCAGGCACGCAGAACTTACAAAATACATGACGCCGAAGACAGTGACACTTACACGAACAACTCCAGGCATGCAGGACTTTGAAATTAAATAAAACCAACGGCAGTCAGCAAACGCCACACAAATGGTGCTTAGAGGAGCAAAAGCCTCACTTTGTAAGTGTGCCAAACAGCATTGCCAGTCTTACCATTTTATTCCCATCATTTTTGACAGGCAATTTCCTAGTATATATATATATATATATATATATATATAGATATATATAAATACAGTATATATATATATATATATATATATATATATATATAGGTGGCACATCCTTTGCGCGCTGGAAAACAGCGCGCCATCAGCAGGGCGCAGAGAACTGCGCTATGATAACGCTCTGCACTCCAGCCTGCATGCTATCTATCTGCCACAGAGATATTTACTGGACCTGGAGGCTGCCAAGGTGATTGGCTGGAGGCATCTGCGGGGGTATTGTATTTTTGTATTGTATTGTATTGTAATGTATATATTTTGTATGTATTTCCTTTTCAGGTGTGTATTTTTTATTTTTTTTCTGTAGTGGGGGGTTGTAATGTAGCTTTTTTTCTGTAATGTTGATTTTTTATTTTTTGTGACTTAGGTTTTTATTTTCTGTAATGTTGAGTTTTTATTTTTTGTGACTTAGGCTTTTTTATTTTCTGTGACTTAGGTTTTCTTATTTTTTGTGAATTAGGTTTTATTAGCGGGTAGGTCGGTAGTGTAGGTAGGTAGTGTAGGTGTTAATAGATTAGTGTAGAGGGGGGTTAGTTTAGATGTAATGGTTTATTGGGGGGGTATAGTGCAGTGTAGTGTTTGTACTTAGTGTCATGAGGGTCCTGGAGGACCCTCATAGCACTTATGGGGTTAATGTTAGGCTTCTAACTGTCCCATGAGGGTCTTTATATACCCTTATGGGACTAGTGGGGTTAAATAGAGGCTTATGAGGGTCTGTATAGACACCATAACAGACCGGGTTAAAATAGTGTAGTGCTTACACTTTGTGTCATGAGGGTCCTGGATGACCCTCATGGCAATTATAGTGTTATTACATGGGTTTATTAGTGTGGTATAGGGGTCTATATAGTTGAAGCACCCAGTACACTCACATTTTGTGACAAACAGCATTTCAACACTTTTTTATTGCCCCGTAATTTTTGACAGGCAAGTTGCTAGTATATATATAATACAATAGGCTGTAAATACTTCAAATCAATTAAAATAATAGTCCTAGCTTTCATTGAAGCACTACCATAACTAACCAGCTTTTCATCCAGCTAAACCTGGGTGGAAAAAAAACAGTTCAATAGTTCAATCGCTGGCCTGTATATTTTATTTTTCATATTTACAGGTCTCCAGTCTGCTCCAAGCGATTATAAGCTGGAGGCTGCTGTCCCACGGTGTGTGTCTTTCTCCAGTTCAGACAAACTGGAAACAATCAGTCCATAAACAACCCACCTCCATACTCCAGGACCAGTTTTAAATCAGGCACAGAGTCTGTGGCTGACATAAAGCCCTTGGATAACTCTGTCACAATATACACACATTATTATGACCACCAGCCAATATCCTGAATAACTGCCATTTGCAGCACAGACAGCAGCTAGACGGCGTGGTAGTGAGTCAATAAGATGCTGGAAGGTTGGCAAGGGTATCTGGAGCCATACAGACTGCAGTGCATCCGACAGCTGCTGAAGAGTGCGTGGAGGAGGATCCATACTGGCGATCATGGCGAACACAGATGCTCGATGGGATTTAAGTCTGGGGAATTTGGAGGCCAGGGAAGTACTTGGAAGTCTTCATCATGCTCCTCCAAACACTCCCGGACAATTCTGGCCTTTTGGCATGTTGCATTGTCCTGCTGGAAGATCCCATCCACTCCATAGAAGACAATCATAATGTATGGGTGTACTTGATCTGCAAAGATGGATAGAAAACCCAATTGGTTGAGAGTGCCTTTGAGATTTAAGAATGAACCCAGACAATGCCAACAAAACATTCCCCAGCCCATAATGATGCCGCCACCAGCTTGTGTTCTTCCAACAATGGTTGTAGAGTGTTTGTTCTCTGTGGTTTCGCCCCTGACACACCAACGTTCGTCCAGTCAATGGAGCAGAAAACGTGACTCATCAGAGAAGGCAACCCTTTGCCAATCAGAATAGGTCCAATTTCAGTAATGTGCACAATGAAGCCATTTCAGTTGGCCCTCACACACCTTAGCAGCTAATGTTCACCTCTTTAATCAATGGCATGTGGTGCCGTTTATCCAGTCACAATACACTTTTAAGCATATGCCTGCTGTATTACACATATTTAAGCAAAGCCCAGGATGGATTATGCACAAGCCTGAAAACCTACCCACAGGCAGCTGTTTCAATGTTACTGCCGCTCATCAGTGTGTGGCAGGTTCCTAGCTTGAAGATACATACTGTACACAAAAAGCACCCTGCACATCATTGTATAAAATATTACTGAAGTTTCAACTATCAACAAAGAGTATCTATTGTAATACTAGAATTAAACGCAATGATCTACCCATTAGGTTGTCCTGAATTATTTTCTGACAAGTCTGCCTATAGTGATTGCTTTAGAGAAACAATCAGATGAAGAATCCTATCAGGTCAACCCCTGAGCAAATCCTCTCCTTATGCCCTGAACAATTAATAAGGGGTAGAGCAAATAATATCTTCTGAAATGTGAAGCACAGATCTTCACATTTTTTAAATCTAAATTTTAATATCAATTCTTGACATATGAATTAAAACCTGATGCATGAGCACTACATTGGTCCTATAACCAAAACAACAGATAAATGTTTCAAAATTTTCTAAATTCTTTGCTCACAACAACAGAAAAAAACACAGTAATATGAAAAACAGGCACAAGATGCAGAAATCCCAACTGTTAAAAAGTAAAATAGGCAAGACAAAATAACACTGAAATATCTGGTATTCCAAAAACCATTAAGGAAAGTTCTGACAGCTATGTCTAAACAGCATGTAGCAGACCTTGACACAGGGACAACCTAATAGATAGAGCACACACTGCATTCCATACTTTGCAAATTACCAGACATAATCCCAAAGGGTACTCTGGCCAGACTTTAAATAAAACCTCATGACTGCAACCAGAGACAATTAATTACTAACAGGGGAGTAAGAGTCAGTAACATTTTTTGCAGACCTGTCCCCAGCAATAATTAAAAAAATCTTCTTACCCCAAAACACACATCTAAGATAAACACAGATACAGTTTCATTGAATATATATATATATATATATATATATATATATATATATATATATATACCGAATATACTCGAGTATAAGCCGACCCGAGTACAAGCCGAGGCACCTATTTTACCACAAAATACTGAGAAAACTTAGTGATTCGAGTATAAGCTGAGGGTGGGAAATGTGCTGCCCCCTGTGTCCCTCTTGTGCTCTCTGTGTCCCCCTCTTGTGTGCCCTCTGTGCCCCTTTCCTGTGCCCCCCCCCTCTCTCCCCTTTGTCTCTTCCCCCTTCTCCCTCCCCTGTGTCTCCCCCCCCTCACTTCCCGGTATCTCTTTCCCCCCTCTCCCTCGTGTCTCTTTCCCTCCCCCTCCTTTATCACCCCCCTCGTCACCCCTCCTCATCCTCCCTCCTCATCCTCTCTCCTCATCCTCTCTCCTCAACCTTCCTCCTCATCCTCTCTCCTCAACCCCCTCATCAACCCCCCTCCTCAACCCCCCATCCTCATCCTCCCTCCTCAACCCCCCTCCTCAACCCCCTCCTCATCCTCAGCCCCCCTCCTCAACCTCCCTCCTCAACCCCCCACCTAATCCTCAACCCCCCTCCTCAACCTCTCTCCTCAACCCCCCACCTCAACCCCCCTCCTCAACCTTCCTCCTCAACCCACCTCCTCATGCTCAAGCCCCCTCCTCACTTTACCCCTCTAATTACCTACCCCTCTCCCTTTCCCCTCACTTACCTTCCATCAGCAGCTGCTCCTCCGCTCCTCCACGCTCCTTCCGGCTGTGTCGGGACCCGGCCAATGCTAATGATGGGAAAGAGAGACACGGGGGTGGAGAGACACGGGTGACTCGAGAATAAGCTAAGGGAGCCCTTTCCAGCCTTAAAAAAGGGGCTGAAAAACTTGGCTTATACTCGAGTATATATGGTATATATATATATATATATATATATATATATATATATATATATATGCAGTATCTCACAAAAGTGAGTACACCCCTCACATTTTTGTAAATACTTTATTATATCTTTTCATGTGACAACACTGAAGAAATGTGCCAGGTCTCTAACATCCACCAGCCCTGTGACGTCATCACGGAGGAGTGAAAGAGGACTCCAGTGGCAACCTGTGAAGCTCTGGTGAACTCCATGCCCATGAGGGTTAGGGCAATGCTGGAAAACAATGGTGGCCACACAAAATATTGACACTTTGGGCCCAATTTGGACATTTCCACTTAGGGGTGTACTCACTTTTGTGTTGAGTTTTATTGAGGGGACAGCAAATTTACACTGTTATACAGGCTGTACACTTACTACTTTACATTGTAGCAGAGGGTCATTTCTTCAGTGTTGTCACATGAAAAGATATATCAAAATATTTACAAAAATGTGTGTACAATATTATTATGAAATATGATGAGGAAAAATTTGAATTAAACAGCATTATAAACAGGAGCTGGTAGTATATATATCTCAATGCAATGCATATCAATGAAAATATTACCTGGTTAATATGCAGTATATCTGACTTCCAAAATTATTCACAACATTGACTCTGAAGTACATACTCCTAAAAGAATAGAATATGTAACAGATAAAGGCAAAGCAAGAATGAGCTTCCTGCCATAAGAACACCAAGTGTACTTTCCAAAAAGACAATTATTTTAAAGACTATATAATACAGGTCATAAAAGTGTCACAAAGCCAGGATAAGTTCAACTAAAGTGTTCAATCACATGAAGGCTCAACAAAATCTTGGCTCAAGTTTGCAATCTGGCCTACATGATAATAGCCTTACAGATATTTAAAATACTATGCTTGCCTGGGACCCAAACAACCATTCTTAGTTTATTCCTTTCCTGGGAAATGGCACAAGTTCTGGCCCTGTAAATGTGTTTTAAATTAAGACTTGATGGTCAGCCTGATCCACAACATCTGCTCATAAAATTCCATATTTGATTGCACTGAATTAGGACATTCGAGAGAAGTAGGTGGTGTGACATGATACTGAAAGCTGCCTCTGTACAAGAGATTCCATACATTGCAAGCATTGGCCATTATATGATAAGATATACTTCTAGCCAATGTTCCTTAGGTTTTGAAACCGTGTATACTAATTTTAACATGCAATATCTCCTTTAACTGATGGACATATACTCTATTAATACTGTTTATTCCTTGCATATGTTTACATAAATTGTTGCTGCAACTAATAATCCTCTTGTACAACTGCACCATTATTACATATTGGCAATATATGTGGCATTGATCCAGAAAAAAAAGCCTTATATACTTGACAATACCTTAAGAACTGGAATTAATTAAGTGGAAAACAAAAGAGTTTTCTTTACTGTTAAAAATAATGATTTCGGCCTTGCTAAGATACATATGGGTCGCAAAGTGCTCTGCTGAAGACTATTTTCTATGGGGGAAATTGCAAATGCAATCTTTCATGTCCTCTGTGATAGCTTATTGAACCTAGCCCATAGACAGAGTAAGCATATAGCTGAAATCTCCAGAAAATAAAACCTGATAGCTGGTTAAATAGTTAAATTCATTCATTAGTTAAAGGAAAATATACGTTTTAAGGGAATAGGTGCTTAGATATGCAGTGTAAAAAGAGTAAGATAGAGTTCAATTGAAGGCTCTATTTAGCTCATATTACTAAGGTAAATAGATAGATAGATAGATAGATAGATAGATAGATAGATCGATAGATAGATAGGTTCACACTCAAAATCAACCATTTAAAGGGAGACATGTGAGAACCTTGGTGCTCGCACCACTCTTTTAGTATGTAGAACCTGTTATCTGCCACTTCCCTAACTGTAATCCCTGACCCTAACCTTCACCCTCATCCTAAACCCTAAACCTAAACATAATCCTTTATCCTAACTGTGAGAAGAAAGTGTGCAGCGACAACGCATGGAAGCGAGTAACAGCGACACCACGACATGGCAGGCTGATAACAGGAACAGTCCCAGGAAAATCACAATTTTTCTTCCATGCATAAAACCAGAGTATTTTAAATAACTGAAACATTTTACTGCATAAAAAACTAAGTGCAATAATAATAATGTGTCAGGCTTAGATACTCCCTCCTATCAACATATCAATACTTTTTACCTTAATGCTTTTCAATCATGTTCCATTTTGTAAATCGTGATATACAGGATAAATCTCTCTATTTACTGAATAAAATATCACAGTTAATCAAATCAACAATGCATTACAAACTTCATATTGAGAAGTCTTGAGACTCAACAAGAGTAAAATTTAATGATAAAAAGACAGCACAAATCACAATCATTTAGTTTTTTAGGTCAAAGCAGTGAGAGAAGTAATCATAAACTCAAAAGCAAAACTAAAGAAATTGATGCATTTAATCATATAAAAAGTGCACTCTAGAAGTACAAAGAAAACCCATCAAACAGAAAAAGATGAGCAAAGAAAACTCTGCTAAATTTAAAAATGATGTTATTGTGAAGGTAACAATATTGATTTCATGATGGCAAAAAAAAATCAGAAGCCAAAAATTTTAAATATATCAGTTTAAGGACTTCTGTTACTACAGTCTGAAAGAAGACGTGGATGTCTAGTTCTTATATGGACAACAATTCAATAAATCTTAAACAAAATCAGCTTACCACATGTAAACCGATGATCTTAATGCTCCCTTGACACTTCATTAAATAAGAGCACTAATGTTGCAGCTGAAAATAATCACCAGGTCTTTATGGGTTATAAACCTCTAAATCAATGATCTCTCATTATATTGTAAACATATTTAATTAGGCACATACTAACAAAATTTCACCAAAGACATTGTAATTTTCTATCAAGCGTTTTGATTGCATTTATAAAATATATTATGATTGAAGTTTGTATGTGGCCCCGTTGCTCACTGTGCCTTAGGGAGTTCAGCTATACCTCACTGACGAGGCCCAATGAAGGCCAAAACGTACATCTGGGGTTTGCTGTTTCTCCTGTTCAGGGTAGAATTGCCTGGTATTTCGGGGCTGGGTCACTCTAGTGAGTGGGACCAGACTGATATACTACAGGATATTTCTCCCTGTGAAGGGCACAAGTGAGATAAAAGAGGTTGCTCTCAGAGTGGGTTATCATGGCCATAGAACTTATCTATTTAGGTTAGTTCGTTCTCTGATGTAGCACCGCTCATTTTGTTGTTTTGTTTATGATTGAAGTTTGTACAGAACCAGACAATGCTGACTATCTCAGGAATTATAGACAACGAAAAGGCTAGTTTAATTTTAATTAGCTAGTTTTTGTGAAAAACTTACATTTGCATGTTGATGTTAGCAATATAATTGTTTTTATATGTTTTGCAATAGTAATACTTACTTTCTTTTCATGGTATTCTACATAATGAAATAATGAGTTGTTTATGTATATAACTATTTAACTAAATTGCCTTGAGCCCTTATTAAAAAAAGGACAATTTGGTGTTCACAATTCATAAAAAGATTAAACATAATTTTTAGAAAAATTATTAAAAAAAATGTTTTTCATTCCATTTCGCGATTGTTGTATATTAATTATTAATAAGTCACTTGCTAAGGTAAGGAAAATGAGATTGAAAGTTTTATCGAAATATTCAATTCAATAAAGAAATATCATACAGGAATGGGGATGTACAGTAGAATTACGTTAATTTATCAGAAGACTTGTCAAAATGATTTATGAGATACACTGGATTAGGCCTATATCAGTGTCTGTAAAATGATTTTGTTGGGCTAATTTTACTATAATTTGCTATGAAATGTAAATATACACTTGGATCTGTGAAGATAAAACTCCTGAGAATCTTTTCATGGAAATACAACATATAGTTAAATTTGCACATCATTATACTGCTTTTAATACAATTTAAAAAAAATCAATTTATTTAAAATAAATGGTTATATCAAATGTTCAAGTATAAAATATAATATATATGAAATATGTTTTTATTTTGAGTGGTATACAGTATATTGCATGTCCCTTAAAATTATTGTGATTTTCAAAAGCATTTCTATTTTTTATTTTATTTAACATTATTTTATGTTACTTATTATAGCATGGTTTCTAAGAAGAAGAAAAAGAAAGATGAAGCATTTACTGAAAATTTACAGAAACTGACTAATAATGGTCATTGCATAATCCTTATAAAGTTAAAGTTTCTAAATCAGCTGTTTTCTAGTGTTTCTTCTATGCAATAACAGGAACCATATGTGGAAAGCTTCCCAAAATCAGTAAAATCAAACTTGAACAAGCTGTTATGAGAAAAGTATGTAATCTGGGGAATTCTCAGGTCATATATAGCATAGCTAACAATTACTAGAAACTGAAGGATTCCAAAAGTATCATAATAATGATTTTGTTTTGCAATTTGGTAAGTGAAACTACAGTTATAAAATGCATATGGACCTTTAATTGTCCTGATTTACCATCAAAACTAAAACCAAAAGTGGGAAAATTGTTACAGCATCAACTGACCAAGGCATATGCCCCTTTGATTAACTTGACAATATTGGGCAAAACATTTTAGGAAGTAAAAAAATGCAGCATTTAATTTATTAATAATTATATACATCTTTTCTTTATGAGGAATTTTTCTAACCTGATTTGTCACTTAACAGGTAACTCAAGTAATGCAGGTTGCATGTAACATATCCATTTTCTAAAATGTATCTAGCCAGGCTGGATTTTCAAAAAGGCAAGTAAGGCAGATTCCTATTGTTTCATAAAATCAAGGTCTGCAACAAGAGGGTACATTCAGAATATATTTCCATGTCCATGCTTTGTCTTTCCTTTCCCCATCCTTTCTATTTCAAGTTTGCCTTTTCTCTAATACTATGATCTCCATCCAATTGCAATTGATTATGAATTTGTTACAATTCCGGCTATATCCAATTGACTCAAGCCCGCAATTACAGGGCTAAAGCCTAAAACAGTAAACCCTGGTTTCATATGTAACAGTTCCGGTTGGCCGATCATCCGAAGGGCGCCAAAGGTAAGCAAGCCCACAATGTCCGATCCTGTCACAGCCCAATTAACCAATAGGAACGGTAAAACGCTAATGAACGCCGATGGAAAGTACTTTAAAAGCTACTGGAAACTGTCAGTCATTGACTATGCTGTTGCTGAGAAATAACTATTTATCCAGGAAGCTAACATATCATAGTCAGAATCATTAGCAATAAAATGTCTGTCCAATACCTGCAGTTAAAACATCCAAAAGAGATTACATGTATGGGTGTGCACACTGCAGCATATGCTGATACAGACTCTGAAGAAAAGCATGTGCGTGTCATGTACTAGCCTAACCTGGACCATTTCTCATCTGCATGTTAACAACAATGGCTGAGAATTGGTCACAGATTGGTCAGTCTCACACACTGGGCAGATTCAGCTGATCACGTGTCCTAATAAACTGCAGATAGGCGATCGCAGCAGGATTATATATTTTGATATGAGCCATGATCCAGATGAACATTATAAGTGATGGCCTTTGTTTTACATCAGGATCAATGGGTATGTGTTTACAAGTAATGTGATCATTCTAATCTGTTTGGCCGTGGTACCACCGGTATACCAATTAAATGTGATATCAGTGTGGCACAACAAGTAATGACTACATGTGACCCTAGTAGATGCTATGCATCATCCTTATAATGCAGTATTACGTGTGTCCCTTTTTTTGCAGAGAAGCCTCTTGCCCTTCCGGGATCTGCCCACACTACACCCATGACATTAATGCACATACATTTCTAAATGTGTGCTCTGTGTATCTTTATTTATTTTCTACTGGCTCTTTGTTCATCTTTTGCTCTGACACTTATTGACACTTACCCTGTTTCTTTCTTTAACCAGAAAAGGTTACAAAACTATAAATGGATGCAGGTGAAAACTAAATCAGATAGAACTCAAACAAATGCTCTGATGCCTCATCACTAACTCATTGTTAAATAAATGTACCTCAATGGAACAACTTGTTTTTATTTTCTTCACTTGCACTTCTAATATTTTCATGGTGATTTATAGTACTTGTTGTTCCTAAGAAAAAATGTAAATGAATGATTAAAGGGATAGTTACCTCAGCACAATTTGGGGCACACCAGTGGAAAGATCTCATGTAGGTAAGTTGAAATACTTTTAGAATTTTCGAAATCTAAGCATTTTTGGAAAAAATATTGCATTTTAAAAATTTGTTGGATTTGTTGTTTATTTACTTTACAGAGTGTTTGTTCTGCCTCCTAAGTTTGACTGACAGAGGGTGTGTGCTCCACATTGGCATCACAATTGACAGCATTCTGTTATAGCAGATTCACCCCTGCACAGTGTCTGTAGCAATTCTACTCCAGTCCCAGCAGTAAGCAAAACTATAGAGTTTACATATAAAATAAAATCACACTGCTGTACCTGCAATGTGATTTCCTCTGTTGGAAAACCAATCTATGGATCAACTACTCCTGAAGTTTTTTTCTATCTCTCTGTTTGGCAGAGCTAAGCAGCTGAGCATAATTAGCTGTTAGCTTTAAGCTGTGAAGATTCTCTCTCTCCCTGCAGCAATGAATAACATAGGATTTATATGTAAAATACATCTCTCTCTCTTTGGCAGAGCTAAGCAGCTGGGCATAGCTAGCTTTTGATGTTAAGATAGTATCTCTCTCTCCTCTCTCTCCAGCACTACCCACTCACATACTGTGATTCCCCATAGACACCGGGCACAACGCTCGTTGCAGTTCACCATTGGCTGATTCAACCACACCTTTACTTACTCAGTAGCAGAGGAGAAGCATCACAAGGTATAAACAAACCAATCAAAAACGCCTGTCACTCTCCTCCTGCAATCATTGTTACAACAGCACCTGGATTTCTCCCTACTAACAAACTTCCTCTATAATCTGCTGCACAGCAATTACTGCCAGGTAACTATCCCTTGTTAAGCAATAACTGAAAAGAAACACTTTCTGTTTCCTATTACTAAATTATTAGGCAATCCAAACTTTTTGTTGCATCATTTATTATTACTCTTTACTAGCGACTTGCCCTTCAAACATGACAGCAATAAAATTTGAAGTCTGACAATGCTGTTTGCCACACAATGCGAGGCTCTTCCCCCTCTAACTTGCAGGCCTCGATATGAGAGCCTTCAGCGCTCATTGCGAGCCTTTCCCCCCTCTACGTTGCAGGCCACGGACAACCCGCAACTTTTGTGCCCCACAAAGAGAGCCTTCGGCATTCATTATGACCCCTGTAAAGAGCGGCTTCGACGCTCATTGCAGGCGTCAGCCAACCTGCAACTTCGGGGCCTTGAGGCTTGTAAGGTAAACGGTGGGAGAGGCTTGTTATGAGCGCCGAAGTTGCTCATTGCGAGGCATGAAAGTGTCGGGTTGGCCGAATCCGCTCACTGCGGGACTCGTGATGAGCGCCGAAGTCACTCATCGCAAGGCCCCCAAGTTAGAGAGGGGAGAGCCTTGCATTGTGTGGTAAACAGCATTGCCAGCCTTCAAATTTTATTGATGTCATTTTTGATGGGCAAATCGCTAGTATGTGATAAAAGCTGTACAAAGATTGTATGACAGCTATTTATTTTTCCTTGCAAATAGCAGGAACCATGAGCCCGATTAAATTGAGCAATCGTAAGTTACTGTAGCTTGTAAGTGAGGCCGTAAGTTAATTTGCTATTTAATTGGCATCTTTTAGCTGTTTCCAACCAGTTTACGGGTTACAGCCTTGAAAACCCGGAACTTACAGCCTCCCGATGCCTTTGATCTTTCCCGTCCGCAAGAGTTACAATAGCTAAAATCACAAATCATAGTTACATAGTTACATAGTAATTAAGGTTGAAAAAAGATTTTCTGTCCATCAAGTTCAACCTTTTAAGATCTCCTCTGATCTGCGATCTGCAATATGCGGATTAAATATTAATTAATTAGTTGTTAATTAATTGTTAATCAATTTTTTTTTATTTTTTTTTATTCAATTATTAATTAATCCAGAGGAAGGCAAACAGAAAAAAACCCAAGTGAGACTTAGCCAATCATCTCAAAGGGGGAAAAAAAATAATGAATTCCTTCCTGACCCCAGATACTGGGGATCGGATTTCTCCCTGGATCAATACTGTCTCTCTAATTATCCATGATAACCCTGAATTCCCTTTTTAATTAGAAATAAATCCAGTCCCCTTTTAAAGTTATCTATCGAATCCGCTGTCACCACCTCCTCTGGTAGATAATTCCACAGATTAACCACCCTTACTGTGAAGAACCCTTTTCTTTTATTAAGGTGGAATCTTTTTACTTCTAACCTCAAGGGATGTCCTCTTGTCAGTTGCAAATCTCTTGGCACAAAAAGCTCCCTTGACTAATCTTTATACTGACCCTGGATGTATTTATATAAGGTAATCATATCTCCTCTTAGACGCCTTTTTTCTAGAGAAAATAAGTTTAATTTGGTTAGTCTTTCTTCATAGCTTAGCCCCTCCATTCCCCTTATTATTTTTGTTGCCCTTCTCTGTACCTTTTCCAGCTCTAAAATGTCCTTTTTATGAAGTGGTGCCCACAATTGTACTCCATATTCCAAATGAGGGCATACTAGAGATTTGTATAGTGGCAAAATTATATTTGCTTCCCTTGCTTCTATACCCTTTTTAATACATGCTAATATTTTATTTGCCTTTGCAGCTGCTGCTTGGTTTTGAGCACTGTTACCTAGCTGGTTGTCCACAAGCACTCCCAAATCCCTTTCAATATCTGATACACCTAGATTTGCTCCATTAAGATTATAAATTGCATGGCTATTTTTCCTTCCCAGATGCATAACTTTACATTTATTCGTATTAAATCTCATCTGCCATTTAGATGCCCATTCCTCAATTCTATGTAAATCCCTTTCGAGGGAAAGCACATCATCATCTGATTTAATTACCTTGCACAACTTCATGTCATCAGTGAAAATGGAGACACCACACTCCAATCCTACCTCTAAGTCATATATAAATATGTTAAAAAGGAGAGGACCTAATACTGGACCCTGAGGAACCCCACTTACCACATTAGTCCAATCGGAGTATGTTCCATTTACAACAACCCTTTGCTTCCTGTCTTTTAGCCAGCTCTCAATCCATGAGCAGATATTTACTGCAATTCCTGTATCTCTTAGTTTGCACAATAGTCTTCCATGTGGCACTGTATCAAAAGCCTTTGTAAAATCCAAAAAGACTACATCCACTGAGTTGCCTTGATCCAGGTTCGTAATAACCTCCTCATAGAAACTAATCAGATTTGTTTGACATGACTTATCCCTCATGAATCCATGTTGACTCCTACTTATAATCCTGTTATAATAGATATATTCTTGTACATTATCCCTTATTAACCCTTCTAAAAGCTTCCACACTACAGAAGTGAGGCTCGCTGGTCTAGAATTCCCAAGATTTGCTCTTGCTCCTTTTTTAAATATAGGTATCACATCTGCTTTTCTCCAGTCATCTGGTAGAGACCCTGTGTTGAGTGAATCTTGAAAAATTAAAAATAATAGTTTGGCTATTACAGAACCCAGTTCCCTCAGTACCAGTGGATGTATTCCATCAGGACCCGGGGCTTTATTAACATTTATTTTTTCCAACCTCTTTTGGATTACTTCCTGTGTTAACCAA
This sequence comes from Discoglossus pictus, assembly GCA_027410445.1. Taxonomy (NCBI): domain Eukaryota; kingdom Metazoa; phylum Chordata; class Amphibia; order Anura; family Alytidae; genus Discoglossus; species Discoglossus pictus. The sequence goes on along the minus strand of CM050165.1, from coordinate 226,883,482 downwards.
TTATTTGGCAAAGGTAGTGTAGCCCCATTATGTTGCCGTGTCCCAACCACTGGTACCTCCCTTGTGTATACCGAAGAAAAGAACCTATTTAGCTCATCTGCCTTTTCATGGTCACTAATTTCCAGATGGCCTGTTTCACATTGTAATGTTCCTATAGCTTCCTTCCTCATCTTCTTCCCATTACAATACTTAAAAAAATATTTTAGGGTTAGTCTTACTCTCTTTTGCAATTAATTTTTCATTTTCTATTTTAGCCAGTCTAATAGCTTTTTTACAAGCCTTGTTGATTTCCTTGTACTCCTGTAAAGCAGTCTCTGTCCCCTCTTGTTTGTATAATTTAAATGCCTGTTTTTTACTCTGTATCTTTATCTTTAAATCATTGTTAAGCCACATTGGATGTGATTTACTCCTTTTACTTTTATTCCCACATGGTATATGCCGATATGTATGAATATTTAGTAAGGATTTAAATGCTGTCCATTTATGTTCAGTATTTTTACCTGCCAGTTCTCTGTCCCAGTCTATACTTTGTATTGCTGCCCTTCGATCGTTAAAATCTGCCCTTTTAAAATTAAGAGTTTTTGTTGGACCCTTAACATTTTGTTTTTTTAATTCAATCTCAAATGAGACTGTGTTGTGATCACTGTTTCCCAAAGGTTGCCCTATTCCAACATTTGATACTATATCAATATTATTTGTGATGACTAAATCTAAGATAGCTTTATTTCTAGGAGGCTCTTGTATAACCTGAGCCAGATAATGATCCCTGAGTGTACTCAAGAACCTGCTCCCCTTAGATGAACTGCTGGTCTCATTTATCCAGTTTATTTCAGGGTAATTAAGATCTCCCATTATTAGAACTTGCCCGTGCTTAGCTGCATTTCCAATCTGTAACAATAATTGTATTTCCTCACTTTCAGCTATATTTGGGGGTTTATAGCATACTCCTACTAATATTATTTTGGAATTTGCTGCTCCGCTATTATGTTTTACCTTATGTATTGCCTTATGTTATGAGTCTGTAGTTTTGAAGTGCCTGCCACTGTACTTGAGTTACTTAGTACTACCTCCCTATTGACTATACTACTCCTCCCCCCATCTCATCCCCTATGAGTTGTTAACTCATCCCTTATACCCTCTGCACTTTCTACCCCATTACTTATATCTAGTCCATCCCCCCCACCTACTAGTTTAAAAACTCCTCCAGCCTTTCTACCATGCTATTCCCTAGCACAAATGCTCCCTAATCATCAAGGTGCAATCCATCCCTACTGTAGAGATTGTACCAATGTGAGAAACAGCCCAGTGCTCTAAAAACTTAAACCCCTCCTTAGTGCACCACATCTTTAGCCACGCATTAACCTCCCTAAGCTCCTTCTGCCTCCAAACACTATTTAATTGCTACAAGTCCCCAAGCCCGCAAATTTTTTCACACCCGGAAACGGCAAATGTAGGAGAAAATCCTACGAGTGCTAGAGAGGACCCACAAGGGGGTTTAACCCGTGTCCGCCGCACTGTAAATGCAAATAAAAAATCAATACTGCACTGTAAATGACGGGGAAATCGATGAATTAACTTATAATTAATGGTACATCAGTCTCAAGCTCGCAAATCGGCAATTATTATTATTATTATTATTATTATTATTAAAAAATCATATTTTTTTACGTGTCATTTTGGGGTTATATCGATCTCAGGAATCAATGAGTTAATGCATATAAGGCCATCCATATGGACTAGAACAGTATTGGCATTCATTTTTATTATTTTGTATTTTGTGCGTCTGCGAGTCCCATCGCATATCGGACCTCTGAACCTAATTGATTGACATGTAACCTCCATGCTTTACTGCCTTGATGATGGCGATCGCATTTTCTATTGGCTGTTGCAAAATGGGTGGTTACAGCCTTGCTTAATTGTTCATGTTCCCACCCTGAACTGCTATGCACGAGTGCATGGTTTACGGTTTCGGCCCATAACTTGCTCAATTGAATAGCACTGGAATCGGAGACAAACCCTGCCATATGTGTAAAGCTCCTAACTTTCAGGAAAGTTGAGCATAAACTAGTTTTTCTGTGCAAGTTATGCAAACTGGATGTTCCCATGTCATATCAAATATTTGTTATCCTAAGAAAAGTGGGCAGCCGAAGAATTCCAACAGTTTTACATTTATTGATGTGTGTACTATGCAGATGGACCTTAAGTGGCATGCATTTCCATCCAAAAGTAAAAAAAGATAAAATGAACACAATATGCATCTTCCAAGGAATTACATTTCTTAATTGCAAATCTATCCCAAATTAAGTTATATACTTCAAGTTACATTATGACTACTAGTGTATTATTTTATTTATAAACAAAAATTGACAGAAAACTATTTTAAATCAAGTTCCACCACTAGTTGAGACCAGTGAGACTATACATCAAGAAAAGGGTTGTTTCTAGAAAAATGTGCCTCCCTAAACCCATTTAAGAGTACCCTTACATGTCCCCCATGCATAACAATTTAGGCATCTTTGTCCAATCTGTAAAACTAACATAATTTTCTTGTCTGCGTGTTTGCAATATTAGACTACAATAATATATAACCTCCATCCATTAGCACTATTGACTCTCTCTGACAGATTTTTTGCACACCCCTAACATCCCTGTTCTCCTACTGACCAGGGCCTCCATCCTAAGTGAAGTTACAGAAATCACCCAGAAATCACACACATACATCTAACCTCTGAGAAACCTCTGAGAAATGCCATCCAGGTGCTCTAAATGCCCCAAATACTGTGTGTCTGTCCGATAAGTACCGTATATGAAAAATCACTCCCGTAACAATATTTGACATCACTTAAGTTTACTTGGAAATCTCGGAGGCTTGATTGAAATCAGTGCATTCTGACTTTTAACCAATCAGAAATGGGGCTGGGCAATTCAAAAAGTCAGTTTTTATTGGCTGAAATAGATATTTCAGCCAATCATAAAACAGAAAATAGTATAAGTATAGTGTAAAGGGAAGACGTGCTCAAAAGACATTAGTCTGTATTGTAGATCCTAGCAGGAGGAGCTCTTTTAATCGGATTGATTATTTTTATAAAGCATTGGCAGAGGGGTCATAAACCCCCAAGATTAGTTTTATTATTATGTAACCACTTCCCTGTCATGGGAAGGGGTTTATATGGAATGTAAGCACTTAGCAATGCCATTATATTCTTTGATTTTTCCATATGATTTTTGCAAAGAGAAATAGCTATCAGAGATCACACTGAGCCCTGGAATGGGCCTGTGATTCACAGAACCAAATCTATTCTCAATAAGATTCTTTAAACTGGTATAGAATATATTAGTGCCTATATTGTTTGTCAAACTAATCAAGTTTCGACAAGTCTTGGTTGAAAGTAGCTGCAGTCATAGATCCCCTCTGATGAATAGGTTATAACTATGCTAAAAATAATCCCTACCAAATAATCCCACTCAAACTCTGAGTTACAAGTTCTCCTTCAGCTCTCAGGCGGCACATAATTGGGTTGATTCCTTTTTTATATGGGAGGAGTGGGAATTCATTTTAATAAATCCATAATAATAATAATAATTATAATAATAATAATAATAATAAATCCATTTGCTTTTTTAAATAATGCTATTTATCAACAATCTATAATAGTTACTATTACCTTAAACTGATAAAAATACATTATACATTTTTAACTATTAAAAACTGAGAATTGACAATGAGCATTATCTTAATTTCTAAATATTTAAATTCATACCTTCCATAACGACCAATGCATACCTTCCATAATGACCAACTGGAAAAATTCAAGAGTTTACATTTCTTTGTGAATACTATAATGGCACTCACATGCATTTAATACTCCAGCAGAAAGTAATAACTACCCAACAGGTGAATAAAAGCAGTATGAACTCAGATCAGCTGAAAGAAATACCCCACTGGCTTTTTACATTGATTCAGGAAGAAATTCTAGCTGGCAAATTCTTAAATATTATTTCATATATTTTTCATGTTCTTCTATGAGACAAGCTTCTAAATTTATACTGACATCTCTACCCAAACTAATCAAATCAGATAGAATGAGACTGCTTAATCCCAAACCCAAGATTGTTGGCTTTTTTTTATTTTATTTTGATTAACAGTAACACTAGGCTGAATATTAGCAACCTCACTTTTACCGGTGAATTTGGAACTACTCAAATCTGGTCACTACTGCCTAAAATGGAAATATTGCCATATTTAAGGAAATAGTGATATCATGTGACATTATGCATCTATATGTATTATTTTGGGTTTTCTTGTTAGTTACATGTTGTTAGGGCAGAGAGGCTCAGTACTTAAATTACATTTATCCTAAAGTCTAATGGAACCTAGTATCTAGCCTATTTTTAAAAAAAAATTACCCACTGCTTCTTATTATTAAATGTAAAATGTTGACTTATATGTCCACTTATAACATGGTTTCTATGAGAAAGAATGAGTAAGCATTTACTGAAATTAAATAGTTTCTGTTTCCTCTTGTGTAACAAACAGGTTAACAATTTTATTGCATAGTACTTTCATTTATTTCGAAATTTGCTGTTCCAATTGTTTCTTCTTCTCTTAAAAGAACAGGAACCACACTTTTAAAGCTTCCAAAAATAAGAAAGTTTGAACATGAACAAGTTTTCTTGAGCAAATTGTGCAATGTGGGATTTTCCTAGATTATATATAGCATTTGCCAATCTAGAAATGTTAGCAAATCTAAAAGAACTATAGTGATTAATTTGTTTTGTAATAGGATATTTAAAAATCAAACCGGAAAACGGACCCTAAGAGACCTGCTAAATAATAAAGTGTAAAAAAGATGGAGGGAAATAAACACAGTCAATTCATACCTTAAATATAAATCCAATCCCAATTAAACATATGTATGAATCTGGTTAAAATATGACTGCTGCTTTATAATAATTAAAGCTCATTGCCAGAAATCAGTGGCAAATCATGACACATGTAACCAACATAAAATAGAGGCTAAGGGTCAGTGATGGTCACTGACAAAAGCCCCCATTTTATTGTAAGCCGTAATTATCTTCAAACAGAACTTTTGCCTCTGGGTTCCAAATTTGCTACATATATACCCGGTATATGCTAATGTATACCCGGTATATGCTAATGACGCGGCGCGCATGTGACGTCACATGCGTGCCGGCGCCGGGTCAAGGAGCGGAGGGAGGCCGGAGCACAAGCAGGTAAGTGAGGGGAGAGGCTTTAAGGGGGGTTTTGGTGGAGGAGGGGGGTTGAGGGGGGTTTAGGCTGAGGAGGGGGGTTTAGGTTGAGGAGAAGGGAGGGAAAGAGACATGGGGTGTAGAGTGTTAAGTACAGTATTGTGTGTTTATTTGCTTTTGCAGTGTTACGAACAGGTGTTAACCCATTTGCGAGTCCTATCTAGCACTCATATAATTTTTTGATATATTTGCCATTTAAGGGTTGGAAAGCAATTGTGGGCTTGCTAAATTGTTGTAATTGAATATAGATTTTGCGTTCTTAGCACTGGTAACATTTGCGGGCTTGAAAAATGAAAAGAGGAGATACGTTTTTGACAACTGCAGTGCTTTTGAACCTGTAACTCGCTATTGGAATGCGAGTAGCTAAAAGTAGCCAGTTGAATATCAGTAACATTTACGGGCACCATTCCGGGCTCATGTTATTGCGATTTGGACAATTAAATATGGGCCAACGTTTGGGAACATTTGCTTTCTGCTATCTATTTTTGCATACAGTTCTAATAATCAGCCACCAAACCCAATGTATTGTATATACATCTCTATGAATCCAAAAGAAGCTGCTCTCTGAGTACAGTAACTAACCAGACCTATAGAACAAACCTACTTAGATATTGTTTGTTCTCAGTACCTTTACTCTTTATACTAGTTTTTCTCACCTTATGGGTGATAGGGGGGACAAGACTTGGACTCCTTGATCACTGTGCTTAGGGAGTACAGCTACAAAAGCTCACAGAGGCCAATACGTATGTCTGGTTTTTGCCTGGGATTTCGGAGCTGGATCACTCTTTTGAGTGAGACCAGACTGATATACTATGGGATATTTGTCCCTATAAAGGGCACAAGTGTACTAAAAGAGGCTGCTCTGTGAGTAGGGAACCAGACTTATAGAAAAAACCTACTTAGGTATTGTTTGTTATTAGATGAGCACCTCTGACTGTTTATGTTATTGAAGATCATCACATGTCACAATTGCTTTGGAGTGTTCCTTGTTAATATTTTTACATTTTCTTAATGAAAGATTAAAATGTAATTATGTGGCTGTAGAATCTGTTGTCCCTTTAAAGTTATATGAAAGTGAGGTGGGTCATGAATGCACCCTGTAGAATGCATCATAATCCACCTAGCAAAAAATGTTTGCATGAAAAAATGAAAATAAATTTGCAGAAAAGAGAAAAATGTGCTGGGGTTATGTAGACACCCCCAGCAACAGAGATTTGCATATTGGATATCTCATTTTTAATGAGATATCCAATATGCAACACATGTGCATGCTGATTGGCTAAAGGAAAGAAAAGTGTCTGACACCATGTGACTTCCCACAGTAGGGCAGACTTCAGGTGCTAACTGAACATGTCTGCACAATCCCCGGGCAAAAAAGAAACACTGTATAAAATATGCTAATTATCCCTGGGAATTTCAGCGGTGTCAACATTGAGAGAAAACTCTTTGCAAAAGCAAGAAATTCAGCAAACTTCAGGCTAACGGCTTAACTGTTTACTTTGGAATTTTTTCATGCAAACAATTTTTTTCAGACACTATAAATTCTCCTCTACCAGATACATTAATAACCCAGCTCACTTCCATATACATTTAAGCTCACAAGCCTGATTGATGGAGGTATACAGTCTGTGGAAGAGTTCCAGTAGTGGTGAGAGATTGTGGCACAGCAGTACAGTTGTAGCATTGTCTTGAGAAGGAGAGGAGCTTCTTGAAGCAAGAAGCAGAAATCATATTTTACATATTTTTATTTTTCTTCTCAGAGAGAAGCTTCTAAATTGATATTGACTCTTCTACTCAAACTGCTAATGGTTTAATTACCAGTGATATGAATGTGACCTGTCTCCTTTACCCTCCACAGTGAACTACAGACCTACAGTTCATTTGTGTGGCTGTATCTGACATTCAAGCAAGATATAGAGAAACAGACTAAGTAAACAAGATTAGCCTACATATCTGAGCACTGAGAAACAGAATGGAAGAAGAATGAATACATTAAAGCTGTCCTGGATGATTCCTAACTTTACATTTAGATCAAGAAATGTGACTTTTATTTGCTGAGTCTATTGCATAAGTGGAGATTCACTAAGAGTTGTAGTAATGAGCAGTGAAATATCAACATATATCACTTTTCATTGGTGCTAGGTCCGTCCAGAGTTCATTAAGACTCAAAAATGAATATGAGCCCAGCAATGTGCTTTGATGGCCTCCCACTAACCTAAATCACTGCTATATTTTCTTCCCAATGAACATGCAAAGCAATTGCCACAACAATAATAAATATATGTTGGATATTTGGATTTCCCATGAGGGAGTAAGTGACGGGCTCCACAAGCCACCGTAACAGTCTCTGTAGGGACTTAAGTTTAGGGTTCCCCTTTATTGAACATTTTACAGTATGTATGATTCATTGAGATTATTTTTTATGCCTTGCAGACTGGCCGGGGCAGAGGCTGCCCAGGCACGCTGGGTCTAACTCAGCGCTGCGTGACCCGGCGGAGCTTGGGCGATGCTGATTGGCTGGGAGGAGGAGGGACTTAAGTCCGTTTCGCAGGCTTCCTCCTCACTCCGCGCCGACCATTGAGCTGATTTCCTCCGTCCCCTTAAATGGTGGTCAGATAGGAAAGTAGCAGATAAGGAAGTAAGGTATGTCTAGAGGGCGAGGCTGGTTGAGCGAAGTTCAGGAAGCTTAAGCTAGGTTTAAAAAAAAAAAAAAGGGGGTGGAAAAGGGTTGAAGGGTTAGGATTCAGTGAATTCTAAGTTAGGATAGAATAGGAATGTTTTTGGTTGGCGGGAGGTGAGGCACCCAGCCCACGGTCTTAAGTGGGCGTTGCCCTGCCTCATGGGCGTGCTTAGGAAAGCACTGGGAGGCTCTGGGCGCGGGCCCAGGGCGTGAGGTTACTGACCGGGCCGGGCTCCTCCTCCGGGATGTTATTTGAGCTGTGATTTAACAATGTTAATTATGTTAATTGGTTATTGGTTTATGGTTGCTTTAATAAAGCTGTGGCCCATTTTTTCCCAAGAAACGCTGTTTCAGTGTGTTTATTTGGATCTTGCCAGGGTCATGTGTAGTTTTTCAATTATGGTTACACTAGCACTTGTACTTTATCAGCCTTATTAAATTGATTCAGTAAATTTAAAAGGGCTCTATTTAAGCACATAGCATACTTTATTTACAGAAGTTTTTAGTTAGTGAAGACCTTGCTTTTCGATAGAAGTTCACTAACTAAAAACTTCTGTAAAAAAAATATGCTGTGTGCTTAAATAGAGCCCTTTTAAATTTACTGAATCACAATTTAATAAGGCTGTATATGTTTACTGCACCTTATTGTTCATCACTGTTTTCATTTATAGATATACAATTTGTTTGTATGTTTCATGATTCTATTTTTTACTCATATAAACTGCTGATGTAGTGTATATTGACAATGCACATGTGATGTTGTAACCTGTTATGGCTCTATCCATTGAGACATGTGATGTTTTTAATTTGTTTTATTTTTATGAATAATAAAACATTGCCTTTTATTTTTGTCTGGTTTTGGTCTAATTTCCCATGTGCTGTTGATTCTCTACATAGGGACTAGATGGTGGTTTAAAAGTGGTGTATTTTTCTTCAAATGTAATATATTTGTATCCCCCATGCCAAACCACCTGTCCACTTTGCAAGTAGACAAAAATAAACACTGGTGCCTACTAACATACCCCTATCGGCTCTAAGAAAAATAGACATTTTACATTTTCAATTTGATTGGCCACATAATAAAATTAATTTCTTAAGCTCTTACTGACTAAAAAGTGGTTAACACCTTTTTTTCCTGAATGGACCATTTTCATGGACAAGAAATGAGAATTCAAGAGAGCGATATTTGACAATGCTGGAACCAGGTAGGAAAAAATAATTCTTTCTCTTCAGGTTTGTTTTTTAATTTTTTAGTTCTAGGTACCTGTAGATCCCACATATTTTAGATGGTATTAAGAGCTGGGGGAACTTTAGTCCACTCTTTGGATTAATATACCTTGCTTCTTATGCTAGGGATGATGGTTGCGGGGAGAGGAGGATCAGATATCCCACCCTAGATCAAGTGGGGTAGTAGCAGCCAGGATGGGCAAGTTAAGTATGGACATTTTCTTTGGTTATTGTCAGTATTATTCCCCCAGTCCCTCCACATCAATGGATGGAAGGTACGGTGTTCCTCGTATAATTAGGTTGTCCATTTTACCTCTATTTATGTCAACTGTTATCCACGCCACCCCACCACACCACGATGTAGGCAGAGTCATGACCCAGAAGGTAAGTTGTATATGGTGGGCTAAGTAGAAGACTCTATAACTTGGTTGCATGAATTTGTTTTTGTTTTGATTTAACCACCTCATGCTACTATTGTGACAAGGAGGGGGTTGATAGAAATTTGGGAAATACCAGTCTATTAATGTTTATTTGTATTACCTTTAAGTATACTTAAAATAAAAAAAAACTCTATCATGGTTTTATTTTCATTTAAAATATGCTTGGGGAGTAGAAGATTGTTAGGTTTGAGGTGGCTACATCACTGTGTGTTGTGGAGCTTAGTTACAACTTAGGAAAAACTGATACATAAGAAAGAATCTTAAGGGAAAACTGTACATTGAACTGTATATATATATATATATATATATGTCTATCTGCATAATTAAGCAGGGTACAAGTCTTGAAACTGAATTTTAATTAGAAATAAAAGTAATGTTGATATATTGGTGCATGAACGGGGCATTTAGGATTCTGGAAAACAATGCTTGCATTTTTTGTGTTGATTTAAGTCACATCTAATAACCTAATAATGCTTCCTGGTCTTCCCCTGTTCTCTCATTTGTACCACTCCTTGTACTGATAAATACATCCTCATGAACCAGCTTGCAGAAAGTGGTGTAACAAATGCAAAATGGATTCTTCTTCTTCTAAACAGAGTCTTTAAGAATTCAGATTTTCCACAAAAAAAATGATTTGTGTCCTTGGTTTACACATCAGCTAATGTTTTTAGCTTGTTCCCAAACAAGTGAATTTTTTGTTAGACTACAATTGTCCTTCAACAGGCCCATCATATGCTCTGATCAGCTACCAGTGGGCTTATTAGTCAGGATACAGAGTATAGTGAATATGGTGAAAGGCTAAAATGCCTGACTGCTATGCATCACATGGGATATAATTATACATTTCTTAAAAATGTAAATTAAAGATAGTAAATACCATGTAGTGTCTTCAAGCATATGTTAATGTCTATGGAGGCTGTTTGCTGATCTTTAAAATCTACCTCTCACACGAACCCCATCTCCAAATTTTGGTGGACTTCTAGACACCTAGACCGGGTAGGGAACTGGGTACAAAACGACAGACTGTTGACTTATGACCAATTCTGCATGAGCCACGACCTACCAGCCACGGAAACCTATAACTATTGGAAAATTAGAAGTTGGGTTAGCAACTGAGTTAGGACCCCCTAGGCCCTCCTGGATATCTGTTATATGTAGAAGCCTTCCTCTCGTGAAGGGGGTATTGGGTTCGCTATGCAGCATTTTTCGAGACTCCACCAGCAGCCAAAAACCACAATTTTTGAAACAATGGGAAAAGGACCTAGGGGTAGAATGGGATTGGGACGAGTGGACAGAATCCTGCTCCAACCTCTCCAGAGGTTCCCTCAATGCAGCTCTGCTAGAGACGGCTGTTAAAGTACTACATATAGCCTACTGCACGCCCGATAAATTGCAGAAGTTTAAACCACATGAGAGCAATAAATGCTTTAGGGGCTGCCAACAAGTGGGGGCCACATTCACATTTGGTGGTCATGTCCAACTACACAGAAAACATGGAAACAATTAGCACAATTAGCCTCCACACTATTTCAAAAGGTGGTTTCGCCCTCTATGGAGTCATGCATGTTGGGAACGCACATCAAGAACCTCTCTCAATCCCAAAATAAACTATTCCAATTAATGGCACTGGCATCCAAAATACACATAGCCAGCAGATGGAAAAAAGAGACACTAAACTTTCAGGAGGTAGTCAAGAAGATCAATTACCTCTTTATCAATGAGACACTGACTCATATTATCATGGACAGCCTTCCCCAGTTTTTGGCAGTCTGGGAACCTTGGGTAGCGTCTTCATTAAGTGTTCCCTTGAGGTAACGCCCAAATCCTGATTCAGAGAAGGCAGGAGGGGGCAAGGAGTAAGGAGTCCCGGAGGTTCTTCGGCTGCACTACTAAGGTAAAGGTCTAGTGATGATCAGTGGGGTATTTTAGTGAGGATTATAAGGGACAAATTTAGCAGAAACCAGTTTATCTATTTTAGCCTAGTTGGCTTACAAGTTTATATATTTAGTAAACAGCATTATGGTTTGACTATTCATGTCAATGTCTATTCTTATGTGTTATCTCTGCCTTTATTTCTCCTACACTTTCATTTGTTGTTTATTTTACTGTGCATTATGTTCTACTTCGATAGAAATTTTAAGTTATTATACATGATACTTTATAACTAAAAATGTAAAAGAAAAGAAGGTGAAGTCAGTTCATCATTGGTTAATGTTTGCTGTGTGAACCTGTATAAATTGACTGACGGAATTATTGATCAATATGTTTTATATGTTGTAAACCTTCTAATAAAGAAAATTTTCACAAAAAAAAATCTGCCTCTCATTGTATACATATATCACTGCAACTAAAGTTAAAATATATTGATTACTTTCACTAGAGGTAAAAAGAAATGAACAGTTAAATAAATATATAGTAGCTGCTAGGCACCAAGATATTGCATCGACCAATCATATTCACAACAAAAACAGTCATCTACTTTCATTACTTTTTGAACTGGTAAACAGAGAGGAATAAAATTAGGTCTGCCCTCCAAGGAGAAAGACCTTGTGCCAATACATTAAAATCTCCTCCAAGAGAGACATAATTAAACTATGCCAACCAATAAGTAAGTTGACATTGATCAATGGCTTTCATTTTCCACCTTTACTGCCCTATTTTTTGCCCACTAGATGATGAAGCTTCTTGACGCTCTGAAGCAAAGGCATAAAAAACCAAGACACTAATAACAGACTAAATACTAAGGAAAAAACACAAACTCAATAGGAGAGCAAGAAGAACAAGGAAATCTCACAGTTCACAGTGAGATAAATTGGTTCAGACATTGGTTATTTGCAGCTCTTTATTGCAATGAGTACATCGAGGGGAGCCAGGAAATCATCACTTTATGTGTGGACTGAATCATGTTATTAAATATTCAGTTTATTTTGCTAGTTTAGTTTGTAGTTTCACTCAATTTGTTCATAAACAGTAAAGGTTATTTGTCACTTATTTTGATCACAACAAAACTGGTATAATGTCTATCGTTTCGGAAAAAATATACTATATTTAAATTATTTTATTAATAACTTTCATCTATAACGCGCCAACATATTCCGTAGCGATGTATAGTGGATAAGAACAAGGAAAAATACAATATTAACAAACTGTTTTGAGCTTAAAATCTTTGTAGAAAGTGCTTTTTCCAAAGCACCCTACAAGATTTAAAACTTGCTTCTTACAATCTAAAGGGTGTGTTTATAGGTGTCATGCTAGCCTAGGCAATTCACTCCCACTTGCATCTCCTCCTGTCCTGTTTCTATATCTCAAATCATAAGTTTATGTGTCTATATATATATACATATTAAGTGTAAAGTACACTTAAAGACAGAGATATCTCTGCATGTAGATATTTCTATGCATATACAAACATATTTCAATATACTGCAATAGCATCTTCAGGTAGTCTGTTGCCCCCCTGAAAATGTGATGGGTTAGGCCTAGGCCTTATGGACATAGGAAGAACACCTCCCGGATCTAAATTATGAACTAGAATTATTAGCTACTGTGGGCAGCTATTGCCTCTTTTGAGCTATTTTCTCAATGGCACAGGTGTTTTAATCTAATGATATTTCCGGTTGTCTTATTGAAAGCACTGACTTTGCTAAATTACAGTTGAAGCAATTCAAAGCATCCATGGTCTCATTGTTTGTATTGACAAATCTCTTAAGTGCAGCATATTTGTATATAACAGTTAATAAGTTGTAAGTTGCAATGTATATTTTTATTGTGTACGAGCATTTTGCTCATTATTAAGTCTAGTTTATCAAAAGAGCATATTGTAAATATAGAACTACAGTGGTCCATTAAAAACATGTATGTACAGCCAATGAGGTTTAATGTAAAATATATTTAAATAACATTAGGGCAGGATTTACATCTATGGTGTTCCTGGGCAAAGACTTCTCAATTGCATCCTCTCTTTCTCATACACACATATATTTTATATAAAATATATTTTATATGTGGTATCCCCTTCTGGATTGCTACCTTGTCATGGTGAAGGGATTTGTGTACATCAATGAAGCTGTGAGCTATACCATGTAGAGTCACCCAAGATGGGCAGGTCATAGCAGAAAGGTCAGACAAATCACTGTCCACTGAAGAAGGAACTGGCAACCCACTCCAGTATCTCTGCTAAGAAAACCATATAGATAAGCGTGACCAGAAACACAGACAGATGTGTCTGACGTGCTGGGTCCATTTGGTCACCATGAGTTGGACATAACTGAAGGACTGAACAATAACAACCTATGTAGTTTATCTATATAGTATATGTATATGCCATGAAATGTGTATATATAAATGATAATAGTATAGTGCTGTGGTGTATACCAATTCACATGACATCATCTAGAATTAGCTGATTGCATTTCTTTAATTTTTGAACTACAACATTTTCCAAATCCAGAACTGCAGGATTTAAAAGGCTCTCATACATCACAATGAGGCTGTACCTGAGAAAGGCTGGAACAGTTCTATTTAGGCAACAGGTGTTGCTGGGCCTAGAGCAAGAGGGGTGCCTAAGCAGACAAGGATAAGCAGCTGAGAAACAAGTGTGTTTGTGTGAAAAACCTGCAACAGCACAACAGAGAGGAGCTGACAACCAGAGACTGACAGATGTGCTGAAAGTACAAGGCACCTAAATAGTATTGCATATAAGGACCCCAGTGGAAAATACTGTGTGTTTATACTCTCTGGGTAGTAAAGAAGAACTGCAAAACTAAGGGTCCCTGGAGTGGAGTGAAGGGTGAGTTGGTGCTTCACTTGCTAATGTTGCTACTATCAGAGAGAAGGGAATCACAAGAAAAAGATTCCTACAGGAAAAGAGACTGTATTTTGTTTAGGCTGTGGCAGACAAGCTGTACAGGTACAGAGAGGGTGTTCTAGAACTCAGTCAGCTTGTATGTGTAGATTATTATTTGCATTATAGTATTACCTGTTTCCCATTTTTGTTTTCTTAAAAACATTGTCAAAACTGTACATGGGCCTTTGGCCTGTTTCTCTGAGAGCTGTTAAAAGAGATCAAGAGGACTCTAAAGGGCCACTTTGTCACACTGGTGTCAGAAATGGGGTAACCTGGTCTTGGATTTGAAGACCACCTCAGCATGGAGGAAATAGTAAAGGCTTAAATGCAGGGTATAGCAGTTTGATTCTGGCTACTCAGAATCAAACTGCTTTGGAAAAACATTCAAGAACAAGAGATCCTCTGACAGAAATTAGATCAAGTCATTTTCTTCAAAAGATGACTAAAGAAGATGATGTGGGTACTTATTTACTATACTTTGAAAGGACTGCTAATTAAGAAGCCTGGCGTAAAACCCAGTGGGATGATATACTAATACCATTCCTTAGTGGAGCAGCTCAGCATGCACACTATGACCTCACAGCAGTATAGGCCTCTGATTATACTTTACTAAAAGCTGAAATTCTCGCCAGAGCAGGGGTGAACCAAGCAGTTCATGACCAAAGGTTCCATCAGTGGAGATACCCAAAAAAATGGAAATCAGGATCATAAAGTGTGGAGAATATCAGTAGATCATCACAAAACAGATGGACTGATGGAGAAAATCAACTAAACATTAAAGGGAATAATAAGGAAAGTGGTGGACCGCGATGTCCAACAGGAAGAATGTCACTGTGTACTACAGTGCTCTGGTTTTTTATGTATATATTGATGGTATATGTGTATATAGTATGTATATATATATATATATATATATATATATATATATATATATATATATATATATATACAGTGGATATAAAAAGTCTACACACCCCTGTTAAAATGTCATGTTTCTGTGCTGTAAAAAAATGAGACAAAGATAAATCATTTCAGAACTTTTTCCACCTTTAATGTGACCTATAAACTGTACAATCAGTCAGGAGAAGGGTACATAATAATTTCCAAGGCATTAGAGATACCATGGAACACAGTGAAGACAGTCATCATCAAGTGGAGAAAATATGGCACAACAGTGACATTACCAAGAACTGGAGCTACCTCCAAAATTGATGAAAAGACAAGAAGAAAACTGGTCTGGGAGGCTACCAAGAGGCCTACAGCAACATTAAAGGAGCTGCAGGAATATCTGGCAAGTACTGGCTGTGTGGTACATGTGACAACAATCTCCCGTATACTTCATATGTCTGGGCTATGGGGTAGAGTGGCAAGACGAAAGCCTTTTCTTACAAAGAAAAACATCCAAGCCAGGCTACATTTTGCAAAAACACATCTGATGTCTCCCAAAAGCATGTGGGAAAAGGTGTTATGGATGAAACCAAGGTTGAACTTTTTGGCCATAATTCCAAAAGATATGTTTGGCGTAAAAACAACACTGCACATCCCCAAAAGAACACCAAACCCACAGTGGAACATGGTACTGGCAGCATCATACTTTGGGGCTGTTTTTCTTCAGCTGGAACTGGGGCCTTAGTTAAGATAGAGGGAATTATGAACAGTTCCAAATACCAGTCAATATTGGCACAAAACCTTCAGGCTTCTGCTAGAAAGCTGAACATGAAGTGGAACTTCATCTTTCAGCATGACAACGATCCAAAGCATACATCCAAATCAACAAAGGAATGGTTTCACCAGAAGAAGATTAAAGTTTTGGAATGGCCCAGCCAGAGACCAGACCTGAATCCGATTGAAAATCTGTGGGGTGATCTGAAGAGGGCCGTGCACAGGAGATGCCCTCGCAATCTGACAGATTTGGAGTGTTTTTGCAAAGAAGAGTGGGCAAATCTTGCCAAGTCAGAATGTGCCATGCTGATAGACTCATACCCAAAAAGACTGAGTGCTGTAATAAAATCAAAAGGTGCTTCAACAAAGTATTAGTTTAAGGGTGTGCATACTTATGCAACCATATTATTTTATTTTTATATTTTTTCTTCCCTCTACCTAAAAGATTTCAATTTGTTTTTCAATTGAGTTGTACAGTTTATAGGTCACATTAAAGGTGGAAAAAGTTCTGAAATGATTTATCTTTGTCTAATTTTTTTTACAGCACAGAAACCTGACATTTTAACAGGGGTGTGTAGACTTTTTATGTCCACTGTATATATATATATATATATATATATATATATATATATATATATATATATTTCTATTTTATGTTGTGTTGATTACCCATCTATATATTTACTGCATGTTGTCAGATGCTGCCTCCACTTTCTCTGCATCTGTTATTTATATTCAAATTGAGGAATCTGTATGTAGACCGAGAAGCCACAGTCAAAACCGAACATGGAACAATGAAATACTTATTTATTCAACTTATATGCAGAATATATCATGCATAAGGCCAGACTGAATGAATCCAAAGCACAGATCAATACTGCTGGGAGAAATATCAACAACCTCAGATACACAATTGATACTACTCTGATGGTTGAAAATGAGAAGGAACTTAAAGGGCCTATTGATGAGGGTAAAAGCTGGCCTGCTACTCAGAGTTCAAAAGATGAAGATCATGGCAAACAGCACTGTCCTGGCAAATAGATGGGGAGGAATTGAAGGCAGTGACAAATAATATTAAGTTTGCTTCTGGGGAGGGAAGCTATGGCAAGCTTGGGCAAGCTATTAAAAAGTAAAGATATTACACTATCAACAATGGTCTGCATACCTAGAACTAGGGTATTTCTAGTAGTAACATTCAGATGTGAGAACTGGGCCATAAAGAAGACTGAGTGCCATATACTGTAACTGACACCATTGAATTATGGGGTTGGAGAAAACTTCACAGTTGATTTAATTACTGTCTTTCAGAGAAATTCTGAAATCCAGGTCTGTGGCTGGCATACAAGAATTGAGTCGGCCTACCTTTGCTACAGATGAGTAATACAGTGATTTTGTCTCAAGTACCACCCAATTTAGTAGTTGTCAGCCTATGTCATTGCATTGTTATCCCTGTTTACATTCAATTTGACTGATACAAGAGATCCTGTGTCATTTTGCAATGGGTAGTTATTTTCATGTTAAGCTCATGATTTCAAAGACCATGAATCTCACATCAAACGATTATTGTACTATTTAAGCATTTAGTGCCACATCTAGAGGGAGAGTAGTCATTGATAGAACCACATTATTCATTTTATAAATAAATTCCCCAATATGCACCCTACTATATTTTACAATGCTAAATAAAAAAAATGTAGAATCCACACAGTATGGCCATATAATTGACACATTATGGTTTTTAATTGGCTTCACCAGAAGACTTCCTGGAAACATAAAAAATATGCGTAATGCTTTATCAGAATAAGTTTCAATATATCATTGCATGGTCATAAATGAGACTAACCTAATGTTTCATATAGTAAACAATATGCTAGGTTTGCTTTTTTTCTGCTTTTTAAAAGCTGGAAGTTACATTTTTGCAAATATCACCATGTTTTATTTCACTGTGTGTCTCTGATCCAGAGACGCTCTCAAGACTTTAATTACCCTATTTCACCGCATAATGGCCGCATATATTAAGAATTTTTTTGGACAAAATGTGAAGCTTTTTAAGCATAATTTGAAACAATAAATAAAGGTTTTTAACCAGGGTACGACTATTATGCGGTGAAATACGATAACTATAGTTGTGCTCAAAAGTTTGCATACCCTGGCAACATTTTTGAAATGTTGGCATTTATTTAGAAAATATGACTAATCATGCAAAAAATGTATATATTTTATTGAAGGATAGTGATCATGTGAATCCATTTATTATCACATAGTTGTTTGGCTCCTTTTTAAAACATAATGATAACAGAAATCACCCAAATGGCCCTGATCAAAAGTTTACATCCCCTTGAATGTTTGGCCTTGATACAAACCCACAATGTGACACACACACGTTAAAATGGCAATCAAAGGTTCATTTCCCACACCTGTGGCTATTAAAATTGCAATTAGTGTCTGTGTAGAAATAGTTAACGAGTTTGTCAGCTCTCACACGGATGCACTGAGCAGGCTAGATACTGAGCCATGGGGAGAAGAAAAGAACTGTCAAAAAACCTGTGTAACAAGGTAGGAGAACTTCAAAAAGATGGAAAATGATATAAAAAGATATCCAAAGCCTTCAAAATGCCAGTCAGTACTGTTCAATCAGTAATTAAGAAGTGGAAAATTCAGGGATCTCTTGATACCAAGCCAAGGTCAGGTAGACCAAGAAAGATTTCAGCCACAACTGCCAGAAGAATTGTCCGGAATACAAAGAAAAACCCACAGGTAACTTCCGGAGAAATACAGGCTTCTCTGGAAAAAGACGGTGTAGTTGTTTCAAGGAGCACAATACGATGATACTTGAACAAAAATGAGCTGCACGGTCAAGATATCAGAAAGAAGACTTTAGTGCGCCAATGTCTCAATATGCCCGATAACACCTTGACAGGCCTCACAGCTTCTGGCACACTGTAATTTGGAGTGATGAGACCAAACATAAATGCTATGAGCCTCATTCAATTCGGAGGCCGCAGGTTATGGAGTATAGGCCGTAAGTCTGGGGTCTCCTGCGGACGCGCAGCATCTGAAATTTATAGTGCTATTCAATTGTCCGGGCCCGCAAGTTAGGGGCAATAGATAAATTCGGAAACCATGCCATCTTATGTAGCATTTGCGAGCTTGAACATGAAGGCTGTAACTCCCCAGAGTTAGAAACAGCCAATGGAAACAGAAATCGTCTATGGAAAACGGAGTTGGGATTTTAAAGTCCTACAAGCTTCAATTACGAGTTATGATCTGACCCACATTCCAGATATTATGTAATATTGATAAAGCTGTAAATATGATATTCTATTACATGCAAGTTCCATTATATGTATTAACGCATTGATTGCTGGGTATTTGGCCAATTTGTGAGATTGAGAATGTTGACCTAACATCACTTTCCCGTTTAATAAAAGTACAGTAGTGTGTGCATATGTGCATTTCAAGTGCTCCGGATATGTCATTAAGCCCTTTGCGAGTCTTCCTTGGTACCCATGACTTGTGGTTCAACTTTTGCTTGGCGGATTGCTTTGTGAGGGGGAATCGGAGCAATTGAATATCGATTTGCGATATTAGCATTCGCAACTCTTGCGGCTGTGAAAGATCAAAGGCTTGGAGGGGCATTAACTTGCGATGTGAACCATTGCAGTGAATCGGAGACCGGAGACCGTAACCCGATCGGAACCGCGCAAATAGACGCCAAATGAATAGCAAAATAACTTGCGGCCTACATTTCCAAAGCCTGGATCTCCAGAAAGCTCAGTTGAATAAGGCTCTATGTCTGGAGAGGGGTCAACACGGCCTATAGTGAAATTAATACCATCCCCACTGTGAAGCATGGTGGTGGCTCACTGGTGTTTTGGGATGGGGGTGAGTTCTAAAGACACAGGGGATCTTGTGAAAATTGATGGCAAGATGAATGCAGCATGTTATCAGAAAATACTGGCAGACAATCTGCATTCTTCTGCACGAAGGCTGCGCATAGGATGCTCTTGGACTTTCCAGTATGACAATAACCCTAAGCACAAGGCAAAGTTAGCCCTCCAGTAGTTACAGCAGAAAAATGTGGAGGTTGTAGAGTGGCCATCACAGTCTCCTGACCTTAATATCATCAAGCCACTCTGGGGAGATCTCAAAGGTGCGGTTCACGCAAGACGACCAATGACTTTGCATGACCTGGAGGCATTTTGCCAAGACGAATGGGCAGCTATACCACCTGCAAGAATTAGGTGCCCCATAGACAAATATTACAAAAGACTGCGCCCTGTCATTGATGCTAAAGGGGACAATACACCATATTAAGAACTAAGGGTGTGCAAACTTTTGATCAGGGTCATTTATTTATTTTTTGCCATGTTTTGTTTTATGATTGTGCCATTCTGTTATAACCTACAGTTGAATATGAATCCCATAAGAAATAAAAAAAAATGTGTTCTGCCTGCTCACTCATGTTTTCTTTAAAAATGGTACATATATTATCAATTCGCGAAGGGTATGCAAACTTTTGAGCACAACTGTATATCCTGTTCACCACTACATCTCAGTGTAACAGGACTATTGCCACTGCCACACCATCTGACCCAGTTCCGGAGGTAATTATCTGATCTGACAATGTACCTAAGTGCAACACTTTCATGCCCACACCCAACAAAATTTTGCCTGGTTTTCACAGACCCTATCCAATACTCAGTAGAGTCACATTATCAGTACAAGGACTAGTTGCCTTCACCCAAATATCAGGAAGATATACACATAGAAAAGTTCCTGTTGTCAACTATGGGTATATAAAATGTGTCTAGCTAGGGTTTCAATTGTTATTCCTTGCTGCATTTTTCTGTTAGTTAAAAAGCTCTCCTTAGAGCGTTAAGGATTGAT
The DNA here is from genome assembly GCA_027410445.1 of Discoglossus pictus. Classification (NCBI taxonomy): domain Eukaryota; kingdom Metazoa; phylum Chordata; class Amphibia; order Anura; family Alytidae; genus Discoglossus; species Discoglossus pictus. Next base: position 226,862,466 of record CM050165.1, on the reverse strand, counting down.
TAGAAATTTCTTCTTCCAGCTCCAGCTCTCCTCGTCATAACATTGTGTAAGCTGTGTGAGAATAAACCACTTGTTTTTTCTCTTACATTCATTTTCTCTTACATTTGGTGGACAACAGGCAACTTTCTGAGGATTTCCATGTGACAACAATTATGTTCTCAACAGTGGAAACCACCTCCATTGTCTACAACACACTGTCCATTTTCTTCACCCGTAAATAGAATATCATTCTCTCTTGCCCCATCATTTTTGTTGAATTTTCCACATGAATTCACTATTCTCCCTCCCACTGTGCATTTTTTTTTTTTTTTTGTTATTTATGCAATAAATGGCTGAATTTATTGTGCAAATAAATTGACTATTACTGCCTGATAATATGATTTCCTTACAGATACAGTAGCTAAATTCTTAGGCTATTTATGATTATTACACCAGAGATATTGCAAAAAAAAGTGTAAATTAAGATAGCTGAAGAGGTGGCAGAATTTGTTATGGAATGTCCAACTTCTTTTATCAGCGGTGACTAAAAAGAGATTGTTGATTTGGGGATTTTTACATTTTAGGTTAGTTATTTTTATATAATCACTTAGCACTTTTAACAGGCTGAGTTATTTTTACTCACAAAATGTAAATGTTAGCCACAGGAAACACAATAATCTCACCAGCTGCTTGTGAGTTACTTTTAATGACATGCTGAATTTCTGAGAATATATTTATAAACACAGTTATGAAATGGTATAGGGAAGGTGGCATGCAAATATGGTGGCCTCTAAGTGAAATCAAATGTTTTAATCATTTTTCTTCTTTATTTGAATTTAAAAAAATGTGTTTGTTTCCATCCAACATCATTCTTTATTAACCAGAGATGGGATAGAAAGGCAATTATTCAGTTAGTCCTTAAATAATTAACTAGCATATGTACTTATCTCTCAAGACCACCTTTCCAGTCCCTGTGCTATTTGCCCAGGTAGCATTCTACTTACCATTGTACTGACATGAAATACTTAATGCCTAGTATGTTTGATCATTCACTATCCAAGCAGGTTGCAGTATTATACTTACCCTTTTTAGTACATGTATTTTGCAGAGCTATACTTCATTATTTCTTGATTCCCCATCAAATCAAAAATATAACTTTGTTGCAAGAAAAAACTAGGTCTAGACTTCAGATTAGTCATTTGCCATGCTATGAAAAAAAACTGCATCTTGCGTGTTTGGCTAGCGCAAAGTCATGTGCACGCACTAAAATTGCATGCCCGACCACTGTATGCACGTGCGCGTCTATTAAGCTCCATCTAGTGGCCAAGATCCCTCTATTCTCCCCAAACCCCAACCCCACCCCCCAGGTCCCCCATTCTGATCTCCTACACCCCCCACCCCCCAGGTCCCCCATTCTGATCTATTAGACCCCCCCCCACACACACCCAGGTCCCCCATTCTGATCTCCTACACCCACCCCTCAGGTCCCCCATTCTGATCTCCTATACCTCCCCACCCCCGATCCAGATGGGTGGAGGAGCTGACACTCTATTAGAGAGGGAAGAGGGTGGGCAGAGGGGCTAGCACTATATAGGAAAGGGAACATGATGGGCATAGGGCCTAGAACTCTACAGGAGAGAAGAGATGGTGGGTAGAGAAGATAGCACTCTGTACTGGAGAGAAGAGGGTGGGTAGAGGAGCTAGCAATCTACAGGAGAGATAGAATGCTGGGCACATGAGCTGGCACTGTGTAAGGGAGAGGGAATGGTGAGCTAGTCACAGGAACTCTAGTGGAGAGAGAGGAGAATGCATATAGGCTATAGAAGCTGACACTTCCTTAGAGGGAGAATAGAGGGATCTTGTCCAGAAGATGGAGCTGAATAGACGCGCGCGTGCATAACACGGTTGGGCGCACACGACTTTGCACTAGCTAAACACGCAAAATCAAAAAAACTTTCTAACATTCAAACATGGGTACTTGCCTTCCCTTGGTCTGTAAGCTTGCAGTCTTAAATATTGCTTCATTTAAAAGCATTATATACCTTTGTATGTTTCACTGCTATATTTAACCTTTTATGTCCGACAATGTCCTTCCTATATAATGCTGCCAAATGCCAGCTTCTACACTAAACATACACATACATTTTGGTGGCGGTGGTGGTAATAGTAGGGGATTGTCATGGATTTAGGAAAAGCAAAAAACCTGACTACAACTTGACTTGTATATCCCCCGATGACACAAAATAGCACCCAAGGGTTCAGGTAAGATAGTTCTGGAATACTGTCACAGACTAGTAAGGAAACTAGAACTATAAAAATGTTTGTAGCTCATAGGGAAAAAGCAGGGCAAATCACTTCAGATGTAATTAATTATAAAAATTAAGTATTCTGTGCGTAGATCTTCATTTATTGACAGTGCAATCAACTTCAATTATGATTTTACACAAAAAACATTGGAAGCACCACTTTTTAACCTACCATTTACTTGTGCTTTATTAAGGACGACTTGATTTGCACCCCTTTTGTTGAATTTTATATTTTATGTATATATCATTATCATGTCCAGTTGAAAAAACAGGTGGTAGAGTTTTATTACATTTGCTAATTTAATTTTGTATTATAATAATGTAGAAGCCCTTCAACCGAATTTACAACCAACAGCATTGTATATTACACTATAAATAAGAATCTGCCGCCATTTCTCTGGGGAACTGACACTGATATCAATGGATCTTTTGGTACCAAAAGCAAAAGCCAAGTTTATGCCAAGCCATTTTTTTTTATCTTGCTTTTTTCAGTTCCACATTATTTTCATGAAATTAATATTTTATAAAATACCGGTGGAGTGTTTGAAAACTTCTTCAAACACCCTTTTTATTGCATCATTAATTAATCATAAATCCACAAAGAGCTATTTAAAAAGCACCTGACTGAGAAATATGTTTAGCAATACGGACACCTGCTTCTCATACATTAACTCTTTCTCTTCTACAACTGCCTGGCCCATAGAGCAGTCAATGGTTTAATCCTTTCTTTTATACTGAATGGTCATTATTTATTTTCCTCAGAACTAGACTGATGAAAAAGCACTTTTATCTCTGTACGGAAGACTCATTTAACATGCAGAAATCTCCTACTATTTTCCTGAATTACAGTTGCTTATCCAAGATTTCTCTGAGAGATCTCCAAAATGTTTTCCTAGGCTCAGCTATGAAAAGCTTTGTAGGCCCAAGCCTTTAAAGCTAACTTCTCATTCAAGAACCAGTTTAACAATAACGTTTCCCTTCTCAGCATAGCTGTTTCCTCTCCAATGATTCTTTTAAAAGAAACTATTAATATTTAAAGTCACTTAATTAGCACATGTAAAACCATTTCCATTCTTGGTTTCTGTATCCCTTTGATGTGTAAAACCTCAGTGTCACCACAGAGTATCTGCTGCAGCTTTAAAACGCAATGAAGACATTCTTAAATTGAAACTGTTTGTCCTTCTCTTTTACACATATTCCAAATTCTTGACATTGACAAAGACAAAACATTTAATCCTTTTCTGAGCTATTTGAATTTTTAAAGCAAAAACATATTTTAGGCCCTTATGATATGCATTTTTGTATAATTTAATATTTTGTATTATCTTAACAAGACTCACATATAAATGGTGAGCACTAAGTCTGTTGTCTCCTTAGCATACAAAACAGAATGTGGAAATTTCAGTCTCAATAAAAATGTTTCAAGATTATGTGTTGCAGGGAATTCAATTTAAATTTTTATAGATATACACATATATTTTGTGGAGCATAGCAGTAGAGAAAAGGGTAATAAAATGTGGTTGTCGTTAATTCAGCACAACCAATGTTCACAGGAAAATATAACTACCTATATTCTAATTCTAATTATTTCTCAGGGTTCTTTATTGTATTTAAGTAGGAAATACATAAAGCTCAGAAGGATAATATTCAGTGTGTCCATTTGGCCTCTCACCAGCATGTATGCATCTTTGGTAATGATTTATAAAATGTTGACGTTGTAGGGAACTAGCTTTATGAGAAAATTGAAAAAGAGACAGATCATAAATGTTCTATCAATTGTGGTAGATGAATGTTCTAAACAAAGTATAATTATTTCTAAAAATATAAATCAGTGTGAGCATAACCCACACTTTTTTTGTTTTGCCCCCATATTATACCGTTTTAATGCCACAAACAAAACTGTATTTTTAATAACCATTCATCTACAACCAATTATCAAATCTCTGTCCATTCATCTTTTCACGTTTTCCCTCTTTGTATAGTGATATAACCCCCTACGTTTGCTAAGCCTTTGCAGGAGCATCAAAGACCAGTGAAAAACCGCTGTGGCAATTTTCCCCATATAGTTTAGTCAACATGGCCTCCAGGGAACCACTTCACTGCATTTGATCAGTGTAAATCTAGTGTATAGTCCATTATCATTGTAAGGAAATAAAAATTCATGAGAAATTCAAATGGTCAGTTTGATGTGCGCTTTAGTCACCCATGCTTGTATGGGAGAGTATTTTTTTTTTTTTATTGTTGTATACATAGTGCGTCAGGCATTGTTAAAGGGATATAGAAGGTTTCAAGGGTTTCACTAGGAATATAATATACCTATGTATCTAGTTTACTTTTTTATACTTTTATTTTATTAAGATTTGCTTATAAGCTCATCCCTAAAATCATCCAAATTGTACCTACTTGGGTCTGCCCTCTGTAGCTCATGAAGTACAGTCGTACTGGGTGCACAGTGTCTCATTTTAAGCCAATAAGTGGCCATTTTGCAGCAACATTCTGCAACATGCTGCTGAGATATGGTCACTGACAGGCTAATTTGTAACACTGCAATTCATAGTCAATGTGTCTTCCAGAGCTGCAGATGGCAGACCTAAGCAGGTACAGTTTGTATGATTCTATGCACGAAAAACAGGGGTCTTTAAAGTACATAAAAATAAAACAGATACATAGATATATAATATTCCTAGTGAATCCAGAAACCTTCCACGTCCTTTTAAGAGGCTGTGATGCCAGTAAATGAGCGTCTCTGTTTACCTATTGCAGTTACATTAAACCTCAATGAAGCTGGCCCATTGTACTGATTTGCTCAATATACACAAATTGACTCTTCAGCCCTCTAAAAATGCATGCTTCATTCATACAAATAGATATGAAATTATTTGGAAAATCACATCAGCTGTCCAATAACACAACTGTATATTTCCAAATATCTTCAGTATTTTGCTATTCAGTCAGAAGTAGCTGCTAGATCTCCATTGGATCAAACTGTGACTTGATGTGCTATTGGAGTATATAAAAAAAAAAAAAAAACTATCTGCTGTATGACAGACAGGTTTAAATAAAGATGCTGAAATGTTTTAGCAAAATGTTTTAGTTTACACTAATTATTCTACACATTAGTGGGTAAAATTGTAATATTGTGCCAGTCTCAGTGTGAAAACGAGGAAATATTTATTTTTTACCTAGTTAAAATAATCAGAAATCAACCAGGCCCAAAATACATAATCATCCAGTGTAATTACTAGTTTTTCATCTTAGATGCGTACAAATTAAGGTATACATACTCTTTGTAATAAAGTACTCTGATCTGAAATTCATTAAATTCATCTGAAGGGAATAAAGACAAATTTGTGTTTTAACCTGTAAAATATTTACTAAGCTAAGAGGTTTTTCTCATTGGTGTAATAAAATAAGTCACATTCCTATGTTATTTAAACAAAAACATATTTACTAAAGCTTAAATATTCAACTGATTCAATATAAATAAAAAGAGGCGCCATAACATTACTTAGGGAAGTATCACCTTTGTAGAAAGAAATATGTTGTCCAATAAGTACCAATGGACTCTGATATCCAATTGTCTGTGTTTCTTTTATAAAATCATGTAGGATATATATACATGTTCTGGTATCCTGAACTGAAGATGAAACTAAAGATATCAATTTAGATAAAGACTTAAAATCTACTTATAGGCGAAATGTATTTAAATGAATGGTGGAGGCTATAAAAGGGGTGTTTGATTCATATTTGAAAACTGTATTCACATCAAAAAGCTGTTTTTTTATTTAACCCTATGTAAGATATTTCATGTCTACATCAGAGGAGATATGTAAGCCAGATGCACCTATCCAGTTCTAGTAACACTCAGAGGCTAAACTTGGTGCTTAGAAAAAAAAGCTTTTGTTTAATGTTGAGGTCATGATATGTAATTGTTGCATCACATTCTTTGACTGTCTCCTTGTAATATTTGGAAAATAGCTAAAGAATATTAGATCTAATAAACAAAATTACATTTATATCATAATAAACAAAGCATTGTATAGTTTTCTGATTTTTCACTTACACATTTTGGGCATATATTAGTTTGCATTGGTCTTACCATTTTGTTTCCCTTTGTGGCCAGTAGGGGTTTGTAATTGCATGTTACTTTGAAAAAGTTAACATTAGTTGTAATTTAAAAACATCTCCAAAACATCTAAAAAAATAAATTAAAGAAATCCAGTATTCCCATTACATTCCAGAAATTCTGGGTGAAAACATTCAAATAAGAACATACAATTGCCAGCATGTAGCAAAACAGCTGCACCATATACATTAAAGGAAAAGTTCAAATGGTTTCCATAGAAGTTTATTTGACCTATGTGATGCAGTGGTTTTGCACCAGAATCACAACAATTTTTATTGATAAAATGGTTTTTAAATCATTATAACATGATTCCAATTGAAGCATCATGTTGTAGTCCACGTGCCAGTGAGCCAGGTAATATTTAGCATATATATATATATATATATGTAACACAAGAATAATGGTTTTAGAGTTCAGGTGAAAACATTCTGTGTTTTCATACTACTAACAAGAATTCCCAATTCCCAAACTACAATGGAGAAACTGCATACTGTACATATATTTGTAAGCATGGTACCTGTTTGATCTACTGTAAACGGGGAATAAGTGTCCATAGTAAATTCAGTACCATAACACTATTTTTACATGGATGCTGATGTGTCAGTAGGAGGAGTAGGCAAAGAATGGAGTAATTGGTAATGTGTGGTTTGATGTGCTCTTGCGGATCAGTAACGCCATTACAGTTTTGTTGTTAACCTTGGCTTTTGGAGGGGGAACTTGGCTGCTAAAAAACTGGTGGTTGCTATTTTCCTCAGTTTAATTTTTCCACTAGGGAGTTGCTTTCTTCTGAATAGGGGTCAGATGCAGTTTATTAATCTCTCCTCTCTTTTGCTGGCATTTGTTCTACTTACTGCCTGCTTGTCCAGTTGAAAAGTCTTCTGAGAAAAATGCACCTAAGCACATGAAGACACACTGACATCCCACAAATACACAAATATGTCTCAATGCTTACCATCTGAGAGTGGTTTTTACCTTCATAGCCATGAAGATGTATATTACAAGGAAGACTAACAGATTTCTTCCATTTATCTTCTCCAGCATTAATGAAAGGGTTCAGATTGAATTATGGTGAAATTAAAGGCACAGACAAGTTAAATTATTATTAAGCAACCTATAAGAAATCACACAGTCATTTTTTGTCCTTCCCAGAAAATAACTAGGAAAACTGCTATGTCACATCACCATTGTGAAGAAAGTTGATATGTACAAAAGCACAATTACATTAATTTCTGTACACCATACCCTTCATTACTGACACATATTAAATAGCGACTACTTTTAGCTTTAAATACAACGTTACAGACAAACTAAACAAGATCCAAGCTTTTATGCACATATGTTTAATGCACATAAGTGCTTGGAGCTCGTTTAGCTTCTATTTCTTTCGCTAATGTTTACTATTACAAATAAAAGCAGCATATGTTTAGAAGTGACTTGCTCTTTAAGTAAGGCAATATGGGAACATATTTGGATCTTAAGTCCCTCCAATGTATATAGGAGGGTGTAGAAACATTCTAATTAGAAATCCTGCCTTCACCTAGCACTATGCAACTGATGTTATACTGGCAATCATGTAGGTCACACTTCAACTTTGCAAGACATCGGCCCACTGCAAGTCATCCTGTTCTAAGCTGCTTTTCCCAACACAGCACAGTGAGATACAAGATAACTGCAGCTTTTTGTCCCTTAGTATTCAAACATATAGAATCATGTAGTAAAAGGTGCTATTGTTTGAATTGGTCAACACCAACTCAAATATCGTCCCATGGAATGCCAACTTATCTGGAACCTCAGCAGTAACTAAGGGCTATAGCTATCAACTGGATGGACTCAAGAACTGCCTAAGAACTGTAGAAACTTTGTTTCGCTCAAAAGATTGTTTTTAATATTAGCTTAGAAGATTCAAGGCCAATCCAGACAATATCACCTTTTAATATATAAGTCTTCCAAATATCCTACTTTGTACACTGGAAATGTTGTAATAAACAGAGCCTGTTAAACATCACAAGCTGTATTTTTGTATGAAAGTGTAAACTAGGGTTTATTATTCTTAATTGGTATCCTTCAAAACATGTCTTTAAAAGCATTTCATCACTACATTTGTGAAACAATGAAAGTGAAGCAAATGTTCTTCTAAATGGGTCAATCATTGGAGTTACATGTCCCTTTTAATATGGGGCCACCGATATAAGCATCCAAAGGGGAGAACAAGATAATTTAATGTCTCACAATATTGTTGAGAATGTGGAGGAAGGAGTTAAAATTAATTAAAGAACTTACTTTCACCCTCTACTGTCCACCAGATCCTCAATATTTATGTAAAATGCAAGTTGGGGTATTCCTTCCTCAAGATTTACTGTAGGTCCCACTGCAGCATGTCTTCCTATCTTCTAACTTTAGACCCTTCACCTGTGAATGACATTACTGTCTTGCACAGATACTTATACTTTGCTTGAGCTTTGTGATACCATCTGTTGTGATTATTGTGATGTTCTGGAAGACCCAACTTTTTTCTTATACACTGTTCTCATAGATGATTATTGGCCAAGGTGGAAGATTGCTTTTTATTGAGGTAAAAATTAGCATTTCCTGTGTTCACTAAAAAACTGATTTTAGAGTAGAGTCTTAGGAGGTGTAGCTATAAACCAGGCTTGAAATCCAATACAGCAGGATGAGGATTGAGAGGTCAAATTTTAGGAAATAAGGCAGAATTTGCAGTCAGGTTGTCGAGTGGGTCTGAGAATGTAGCCACTAGAGTGTGGGAAGTGTGGTGTCCCAAGATGGAAGTTAGGAAAACAATGGATACTGGTATGCATTGATAGTCAAAATGTTACATCACTTGCAGCCTACGCTAGGTGTAATTAAGTAGATATGGACATCAGACAGTTTTCAGAGTGTTTCCATTTTAGGAAGGGAGCATGCAACTCCCTAGGTGCACCTGTAATAAGTGCTATCTGTAGCAAGTAAACATGTCCCAAAATACCACTGGATGCTTCTGAAACTTACACAGTGATAGCCTATGTGTCGAATAGCAAAGCTCCTGTCTGATTGGCTAAATTATGTTTTCCACCTGCACATGCACACTCCCTCTGATAGTTGTTGTGCTGTTGTGAATTAAATTAGGTGTAGAAGAATGACAACTCTCAGAAACATTTGTAATTATAGCTATTATACTGTGGTCAATAAATCAAAAGTATCCTGGATGCATCCTAAATGCTCCATGTGAAGAAATAAGGTACTTACAAATAAAGTATTCTAATAAATATTTACAAAATATGAATTGCCTCTGATCTGCCTCTCTGCTAGTATACAAATGTCTGTTGTTACAAAATATTGTGTTTTCTCATTTCATATTCTTTATAAGATATATTGTTAACATACAGAGCAACCTTCAACCTTCTGGCACTCAAGAGCGTCAAGTCTTTCCAGCAGCTAAAGGATAAAATACTGAGTGATTAAATATTCTTCAATATTGCAATTTATATTAATAGCGTCCAATGATTGTATTTTTACCATATTAGAGTGTGTTTTTCTCTTAGAATTGTTAATATCACACACTCGCTAATTCATATTGTTATTACATTTTGAAATCTTGATTAAATATTCTACTAAATGTTTTGTCATAGGACAGTCACTTACATACAAATACTTTTTTATGCTTCCTAGTTAAAAACAATAAAAAAACAGGACCAATTTAATGGAGATTCCTCTTTCTCTTGTTTCAGTGTAATCATTTTGTTTCCCTGCCTGCCATATGGCACCAAGTTGTAATTTACACACCTTTACTCATCCTACTTACATATATATAATGACAATTTCCCTACAGCATTTTGTGAATTAATTTAAAAAAAAATGAATGACTTGTACAATATATTTTGATACAATGACATTTTAGATTGATTTAGAATGAAACTAACAGGGGAAAGAAGCTCTCTCATAACTTAACATTAATACTTTTCTTGCAGGTATATGAAAGCCTGATAAATCATATATTACATTTTAGCAGCAGAGTTGCTAAAGGATCAGGCTGGTGAGCCAGATTTGGAACAGGGTTTTCTAATGAGAATTCTTGGTCTATGCAATAAGAAGCACTTGTATCTGATCATCAGTATGTATAAATGTTTTTATTTCAACCAGAAATTATTAAAACATAAATACTGTATTTTACAAGATATTACAAAAAAATGTGTGTCAAACTAGAGAAACACAACTATTTTGTAACCAGGGAGTTTTCTATACTTAAAATAAGGAAGTGTTTAAGAAGAAACTGTGGTTTTGTCAAAGTGCACAATTAGCTGAATTTATCAGCACTAAAGGTAGGGCATGAGCTATATATATATATATATATATATATATATAACAATTTAGGGAAATAAAAAGCAGCAACATTTCAAAAGAAGGCACAACTAAAATTATGTGGCTTTAATTATGTTTATGCAATACTGTTATACATATAAAAAATACATCTATTTCAGATTGCAGCTAAAACTTCATTTTTCCTACTCTTTTTTTTCTTATAGGTGCTATAAATATTCAGATTCTATCCAAAGTACTGTAAAAAAAGGTTGAAGGACTACATAACAGATTAAATATGGCTATTTATAATATACCTTATGTGCTATACTATAACCCATTTGAATAAATAACTATTTTTTAAATAATGTAGTTGCAAGTTCCACTTCTGGATCGCTACCTTTTCGTGGCTTGTATACCTCGATAAAGCTTTGAGCTATACCCTGTTTGGTTACCCAAGATGGGCAGGTTAGACAAATCGTGGTCCGCTGGAGAAAGGACTGGGAACCCACTCCAGTATCTTTGCCATGAAAACCTTATGGATTAGCACAAGCAGACACAATCTGTCCCCATGTGCTGTGGTCCATAGGGAGAGTCGGATATGGCTGAATGACTAAATAACAACAACTTGTAAGTTACTGTCTAAGGACTGCTTTGCTCCTCACTTCTTGCTTAATTTTACTACAACTATATTAAATAGGCTATTAACATGACAGTCACATTTTTTCAAACAGAGCAATATGGCACACCAATCTGCCTTTAAATACCTTGAGTATTTTTTTGTGATGAAACCTGTCCTTGCGCATGAAACAAAAAATCATATGGTAGATCTCTACTTGTTCATGTAGGCAAATTTGGGACTTATTGCTTCTTTAATGCTGGCACAATCACTGTTGAACAATAATAACTGAACTGACCCATATAGCACCTTTCACATGTTCTCTCATTCACCTTCCCTGGGGGAATCCATGATACATTGGTGGAAGATGGTTGTGTGAAAGGAGCATTTACATTTCTGGAGAACTGTGGTTGCATTTCCTGAAGCAAGGTGCCTGTTTCTGGGCCAGTGAGGGGGGAAGTATTGTGGTACAAATTTAAATATTATCCTATTATCCAACTAAGACTATAGACTTTTGTCTGTTCCTTCCTCCCTCATCCCTCCCTTTATGGATTAATACAAATGCACACCCCCATCATCCAGTTATCATAATGTGACGTGACAAAAACAAAATGGATTCCTGTAATCATAAACAGATTTTCCCGAAAAATGCTATTATTGTTAGTTTGTTAGTGTCTTTTTTCTTGAACCGCAGTGGTTCATTAAATTTGCAAATACGTACTAACTAGCAGCCATATTAATTTGCGATTTGGCCAATTGAATAGGGCTCTATATAAGCACACAGCATATATTTTTTTTACAGAAGTATTTAGTTAATGAAGACCTTGCTTAGTTCACTAACTAAACACTTCTGTAAAAAAAATATATATGCTTATATAGAGCCCTATTCAATTGGCCAAATAGCAATTTAATAGGGCTGTTGATCTTTATCAGCTGATATATTTATATTATGTTATTGTGATTAAATCATTTGCACTCATTGCATTGCAGTCACATTTTTGCATACACATAATGTCTTTTTCCCTGTGTGTGTGCAGCAGTATGTGCAGGTAACTAGTCAACAACAGGAAGCATAAGGCATGAGCTATAATGTGGGAAGGAACCTGAATGCCGTGTGTTTGCTAAAGGATGAGATAATGTTTACACTGAACTGGCTGCTTCCCACGTGATGCAAAAATCACAGAGCATTGCCTCACCACACATATGTCTTTTCTGGGACAAAAGCTTCAAAACATCTATCAGTAGACCTTTATACCTGCAGTAAATCTCATCCACCTGCTAAAATGAAAATACTTTTACTGATAATAGAATCAAGAACAAAAGGCTGAAATGTAAAGAGGTTTCTGCGTATATAAGCATTTTAATGTGTATTATTATTTTTTTTTGTTGAAATTGTTAAAGGAATAGATTAGTACAAAAAACACTGTGATGGAAGCTTTACACTAATCCGATAGACTTCGGAGACATTTTCAGCCTTATTTAATTGTGATTTGGCCAATTCTAAAGGGCTCTATATAAGCACAGAGCATATTTTTTTACAGAAGTTTTTAGTTAGTGATCTTCTATCCAAAAGTCTTCACTAACTAAAAACTTCTGTAAAAAAAGTAAGCTATGTGCTTAAATAGAGCCCTATTCAATTGGCCCAATCGCAATTTAATAAGGCTGATTTTACCTGTAGCAAAACTTACCACATTATGCTTTGTTCTTGCTGTATATAATTTGATAATTGATGTATATTGTATGGTTTATATATATATATATATATATATATATATATATATATATAGTAAATAAAAAGTACATCTGTGTTCACATCTGAATGTCTAAAGCAAGTTAAAAAACCCGCTTCCAGCTCAGAGTTCCAAGAAAAACAGTTATTACACTGCATTCTGGGAAGTTGAGCTGGGACACACAAACATGGCCACAAATGCATCACTCTTCATTCCTTAGCCATTATCAATCATGGCTTCCTTTAAGCTTATGCATGCTGTATTACACAGCTTTAATGCAAAGCCAAGGTTGGAATAAACACAGGCTGAGTATCCAATCCATGTACAGCTGTTTCAAGCTTACTGGCTATCATCAGCATGGAGCGGGATCTCAGCCTGTGTTGTGGAAATTATGAGTAGGTAGTTCACCACAACAATCATTTATAATATGGTGGGCAAAAGAGTGATAGAAGCCCTCCACCGTACAGTAGTACAGTAAATAAAAAGTACATCTGTGTTCACATCTGAATGTCTAAAGCAAGTTAAAAAACCCGCTTCCAGCTCAGAGTTCCAAGAAAAACAGTTATTACACTGCATTCTGGGAAGTTGAGCTGGGACACACAAACATGGCCACAAATGCATCACTCTTCATTCCTTAGCCATTATCAATCATGGCTTCCTTTAAGCTTATGCCTGCTGTATTACACAGCTTTAATGCAAAGCCAAGGTTGGAATAAACACAGGCTGAGTATCCAATCCATGTACAGCTGTTTCAAGCTTACTGGCTATCATCAGCATGGAGCGGGATCTCAGCCTGTGTTGTGGAAATTATGAGTAGGTAGTTCACCACAACAATCATATATAATATGGTGGGCAAAAGAGCGATAGAAGCCCTCCACCGTACAGTAGTACAGTAATATACAGTATATAATTAGTGTTTCGTTAAATATAATTTGGAATCCTTGCATTTGTTTTCTAAAGGCCAGGGAACTTCCTTCTTTTACTTCTTTTATATTATGCTTACACTGCGATTATAGTAGTATATATATTTCTTTAGGGTGCATTTCTTAATATAACTGTTGCAACATAAGAATGAAAACAGAATCATAATTACTAGGGAACTCAGTGATGTGGTTGCTATGGGAATATTTTTAAGGGCCCAAATGACAACTAAATAAGTCAACCCAGCATTGCAGCTATGTCATTCCAGTGTCTTTATACCCTTCTAGGAACAAAGCCTCATCTACAAGAATATAGATAGCCCCATGTACTCATGCATTAGCATCTGGAAGATACTATTAAACGTTATCTCACTGTATGGATAGACTAAATGTACCTTCTATCCAAATAACTTCAGGTAGCTCCTATTTGCAGCCTTATTAAATTGCAATTTGGCCAATTGAATAGGACTCTATATAAGCACAGAGCATATTTTATTTACAGAAGTTTTTAGTTAGTGAACGTCTATCCAACAGCAAGGTCTTCACTAACTAAAAACTTCTGTAAAACAAATATGCTCTGTGCTTATATAGAGCTCTGTTCAATTTGCCGAATCGCAATTTAATCAGGCTGTTAGTGTTGAGTCATACTCCTAAAGTGTTCCAAATGGTTTTTCAGTGGTATAAAAGTTATATACATATAATATTGTAAAACCACAGGCTTAGAAACTAAAGAGAGACCATTACATGTTAAATGTATTATAACAACAAGTTGTAGTGCTTTGGCAATTTAATGTATTACAAATTAAAAAGAACTAAACTTTTTGGTGACTTTAAAGCAGTGATAGGCAACATATTTTATTTGAACTTCCAAATATGTGGCAATGGAGCCATGAATAGGGGCACACAGTACATTTACCATTTGTTGGTAGGATAGGTCAATAATAAAATGTGCAGTGGAAATATAAGAGCGGGATTAAGGTAAGAAATAGAAATAGGTTCTGAAAGAGGTTTCTTTTGGGGAGGAGAAATAGAGAGATGGAATAATTTGAAGTATAGAAGTGGCACTGTGCGTTGGGCTTCATGAGGGCCTGGATTAGCATTTCAAAAAGCATTTTAGAGACATTACTGAAAGTTGCAGTCTAGAAATACTTATATTTTTAAAATGTACACTGTGTTTTTTAATACTCCAGTTTCAAAAAGTTGCCACTATAGTGGTGCATACAATATTCTGGTTTATAAAGCCAAGAACAATAGCGCACTACCCATTGTTAGATTGTTTCTTTGTGCTCACACAATAAGTGTAAAGACATTCCTCAGAAACAATTTAACAGTGAACACACACGTTCTTTCTTATTCTTGAAGTGTATTCTTTTTTTCCTCACAAATCCCTTCTTTGATATAATATTTTCTAATTTTTCCTTTATTTTTTATTTTAGATTGTAAATTTGCTAGTTTCCAAACTTGTGTCAATGCTTTGGAAACAAGCACAAAGTGTGCTTGATTTTAAGCTCAAAGACAGGGTCCTCCATTCTTATGCAATGAGTTAATATTGTTTTTGATTTATGCTTAACCCATGAATAGAGCTATGGAATATGTTGCGCCTAACAAATAAAGGATAATAACAAGGATAATAATAATTTTACCAAGATTAAATGTTTTTAATTTTCTTTATCAAATTTTCTCCTCTGACTTTTTTGAATTCATTGAAACTAATCTTTGGTGATAGTAACATATCACATATATAGTTGTTAGTTCAAGAACGCTGGTCAAGTTTGCAGGTTTGTCACGCTTTGCGAGCCCGGTTGCGGCCTTGTGTAGCTGTTGGGCCCCAACTGCAACCCTCGCAAAGGGAGACGAGCAGTCGACCACGCAGGACTTAGGCTGCAATGCACAGGTGATCGCCAAAGATACAGCATTCCCAGCCTTTAAAATTGTATTCCCGTCATTTTTGATGGGCAAGTAGTTAGTTGCCTAATATTCTCATGCAACTTATATTTTGCAAAATAAGCTATTCACAGTGCTTCTAACTCAAATTAGGGTTAGAGGGTAAATATTTAATATTATCTGTATCACAGGCCTAGCATATTATCCTTTATATGCCAAATAATATGATTACAATGTAATACTCTCATAAAAAATTAGAGGGATATGGAAGCTGTCTGGATTTCACTAGGAATATAACATACCTATGTACTGTATTTTTTAAGAAATGCTTATAAACTCTTTTTTTTTCTGCCTAGAATCATACCATCTGTACATGTTGGGTCTGCCCAAAGCAGCTCATAATTACACAGACTATGAAGTGCAGTGTTTTAATATAGCCTGTCCGTGATCGCTCTCAAGTAGCATGTTGCAGAATGTTGTCACTGATTGGTTGCTGTGAGATAATACAACCCCTGTACTTAGAAGCACACTGTCTTCATTAACTGCAGAGAAGAGAAACCAGTTAGGAACTATTTGTAAGATTTTAGGCAGAAAAATGAACTTTTAAGCATTTCTTACACAAAATTAAATTGATGCATAGGGACATTATATTCCTAGTGAAATCCAGAAGCCTTCCATGTCCCTTTAATCATCGTCCACCTTAAAAAGTTTTTTCCATGCCACCTGTGAAAACAAAACAAAAGATCAGGTACTTTCTAAATGAAAACCTCTGAATTAATTACATGCCGGCTGCTTGAGCCAACACAATGCCTTCAGAGAAACATCCATCAAATAACTTTCTCAAAAAGCTGATGCTGGCTGCCATGCTTATAGACACTGTGAGAGAGCACTGATCCTCTCCTGGTGCAGCTTTTGTTGTTGGGCCTTCTTGTTTCACAGGTTTCCATGGATTCCACCAATTATCATATGAAAGCACAGAGAGAAAAAAAAAGAATTTAGAAAAGTCTGTTGTTTCAGGCGAGAACTTTTTTTTACTTATTCATGCCATGCGGGAAAAAAGTGAAACTATGTCTCAGTGACAGAAGTCGTGTCCTGCGCATAACTTTACTTGAAAACAATTTCAGCTTTTTTAAGTGAGACAATCTTGTGACCTCAATAGCTGACCTTCTGAGGCAGAAAATGTGATAATGTCTTCAGTTTTCAGAGTCACTTTATAAGTGGGTTTCTGAAGACATTTTTCATCTGCTAGTCTTCCTTCCCTCTCCTATTCCATAGCTGAGGATATAGAATGACAATAAAGGTATAGAAATTTAATTTAACTGTTGGAAAAAAGGAGCTTTTTCAGGGCACCAACCTCAGGACTGGTGGGATAGGATTTGCAGTGTCCTCAAGCAGTAAAACACTTAAGCATAACCTTTTGACACTTTGGAATTATACAGTTAGAAAACTAGGCACTAAAGAGATGCTACTTAACAATTTAAATTATAAAAAGTGCTTGTTCCAAGATTGCTAAGTGTTATTTTTAATAGTGAAATTAAATATAAAATGTAATATAAAATGTGCCCTAGAGCTGCAAATAAAACACATTTACTGGTAAAATATATTTCAAATTTAAAGTTGTAATATCACTGCAGTTTGGGAAAAACTTCAAATGTTTGTGCAGTATGTAACAAACTAAAACATTAGTCACTATGGCCCCAATTCAATTGCAAGCAAGCAGTTTACGTTGTACAGGCTGTAAGACTGCAAGCTTGAAATTTGCTATATTTACTGAGCGATTCAGTTGAACAATTCCGCAATTTAAGGGCCGAAAGCCTACAACGTGAACATGATCAATCAAGCAAGACCGTAACTATCGATTTAGAAAAAGCCAATAGTAAATTAGACCGTCATCATTACGTCAGTAAAACATTGAGGTTTAACGTAATTAATGTTTAGAGGTCCGATGTGCGATCGAACTCGCATTCTGGCAATGTACAAAATAATAAAAATGAATGGCGATACTGTCTAGTCCATGTGGGTGGCCAGATATGTATTAACTCATTTATTGCAGATTTTGAGCTTGAGACTGTTGTGCAAATAATTCTAATGTCTTTCATAGCTTTCCCCATCTTTTAAACTGCAGCATTGATTTTTTTATTTGCATTTACAGTGCTATGATCAGGTGTTTGACCCCCTATCTGGTACCCGTAGGGTTTTCTTCTGCATTTGCCATTTATGGGTGTGGAAACATTTGCAGGATTGAGGAATTATCTCAATATACCACTGTATAGTAGTTCCTTGGTGCCTAACACCTTATTTTTGTATTCAAATAATTGTGTAAAATAAAGGAACAAAAATAGCTTATGGATGGGTGAATTACTCTTAAAGAGCTATTGACATATAATGTCCCATATTGATATCACATGAAATCTTCCCTCATATGGCAAAATGACTTTGCTAATCCTTAGGAAGATATAAAAAGTGTGTTTATATATAACTCAAAAAAAGTTTAAATTTTAAAACCAACCTAGAGAAAAGCACATCTTTAGTACTCTTTCCGGTTATCAAAAAAGTTTTATAATTAGTTGTTATATAATTAATATTTGTTGTATAATTAATATTTATATGGGGAGTACCAAAAATAATTTTTGTAAGGGTTATTAATTACTAAATTCCTTATTGCCCTTTAGATTGTAAGTAGAGAGTTTTCAATCTTGTAGAGTTCTTTGGGAAAAAGCACTTTCTACAAAGATTCTAAGCTCAAAACAGGGCACTCCATTTTTTGCAGTTTGTTAAAATGTATATTTTTCCTTGTTCATTTCCTCTGTATAGCGCTACGGAATATGTTGGCGCGTTACAAATAAAAGTAATAATAATAATTGCCAAAGACTACTATATGTCATTAATGCAGACTTGCAATTCTAAGTAGTCAAAGGAGTCAAAGAATATACCATAATTCACCAATAATTATAATACTGCATAATGATACTCCCCCAATACAAAAATCCACATAACCAGAGTACTTGCTCTTCTGTAGAAATAGTCCCGACGGTCCCGTTTCGCCCTTCTTAGGGCTTACTCATGGGCTTGAGGAATTGTAGCAATTGAATAGTGATTTGCGATTGTAACATTTATGGGCTTGAAAGATCAAAGGCTTAGCTGGGTTGGAGTTACGATTTTAAAAATCGCAGGGATTTTTGGGCTTCTATCCTGCACTTTCTGTGCTCCATTACGGGCTCTAACGGCTCAATTGCTCAATTGAATAGGGGCCTATGTAAACCATTAGCATAACAGCATTTTAAAGAAAATCTTAAATGTATCTGTCCATTGTTGGAGAGAATTTACTAAGCATCTCAAACATTATCTCCTGATTTATTATGTACTATGTTATATTAGCTTTTCTCACCTCAACCCAGACGAGGAAGGGCTTAGTAAATCCCCCAACTTGTGTACCTGAAATGTGATTTTGGACTTATAGTCTTAGACTTTTAGTCTTGAGTAGAGGGCTATCCTACTCAGGTCAAAAATAAAAAATATTATTCATAGAGAAGATATAAATTATATGTCTGGCTATTCAAATGAAAAAAGCTAAGATTTGTTTTAAATATCATTATTGAAGCATAGAGTACAAAATAAGGAACACGCATAGGAAGGGAGTATAGTTAGTATCATGGCTAGTCCTAAACCAAATTTCATCCCATGTGAGATACATCCTTGGTGCCACCTCCTTTTCAAATGCCCAAGCCCAGGCCCTGTTGGTATATGCAGAAATATATCCCAGGATATTGCTCTGTATATAAACATTGCACTGTGTTTGATGCTACTCTATGCAATCTATGATGTATGCAGTCTAGTATATAAATATAGATATTGTTATGCACAATGTACACATGCAGTGAATATTGTTGTGTGATACATAAATGTGTTTGTGTATATATGTTGCAGATAATGTCAGAAATCTGGATAATGTTTACAGTATCCTAATAATACTGATATCCAGTATCTAATTATTTCTCCAATACATATGTATATATAATGTTTTTAACTTCCTATATACAGTCAGGTCCATAAATATTGGGATATGGACACAATTCTAACCTTTTTGGCTCTATACACCACCACAATGGATTTGAAATGAAACAAACAAGATGTGCTTTAACTGCAGACTTTCAGCTTTAATTTGAGGGTATTTACATCCAAATCAGGTGAACAGTGTAGGAATTACAACAGTTTGTATATGTGCCTCACACTTTTTAAGGGACCAAAAGTAATGGGACAATTGGCTGCTGAGCTGTTCCATGGCCAGGTGTGTGTTATTCCCTCATTATCCCATTTACAAGGAGCAGATAAAAGGTCCAGAGTTAATTTCAAGTGTACTATTTGCATTTAGAATCTGTTGCTTTCAACCCTCAATATGAGATCCAAAGAGCTGTCACTATCAGTGAAGCAAGCCATCATTAGGCTGAAAAAACAAAACAAACCCATCAGAGAGATAGCAAAAACATTAGGTGTGACCAAATCAACTGTTTGGAACATCCTTAAAAAGAAAGAACCCACCGGTGAGCTCAGCAACACCAAAAGACCCGGAAGACCACGGAAAACAACTGTGGTGGATGACCGAATAATTCTTTCCCTGGTGAAGAAAACACCCTTTACAACAGTTGGCCAGATCAAGAACACTCCCCAGGAGGAAGGTGCATGTGTGTTAAAGTCAACAATCAAGAGAAGACTTCACTAGAGTGAATACAGAGGGTCCACCGCAAGATGTAAACCATTGGTGAGCCTCAAAAACAGGAAGGCCAGATTAGAGTTTGCCAAACAACATCTAAAAAACAACATCCTATGGACAGATGAGACCAAGATCAACTTATACCAGAGTGATGGGAAGAGAAGAGTATGGAGAAGGAAAGGAACTGCTCATGATCCAAAGCATACCACCTCATCAGTGAAGCATGGTGGTGGTAGTGTCATGGCGTGGGCATGTATGGCTGCCAATGGAACTGGTTCTCTATTATTTATTGATGATGTGACTGCTGACAAAGCAGCAGGATGAATTCTGAAGTGTTTCAGGCAATATTATCTGCTCATATTCAGCCAAATGCTTCAGAACTCATTGGACGGTGCTTCACAGTGCAGATGGACAATGACCCGAAGCATACTGCAAAAGCAACCAAAGAGTTTTTTAAGGGAAAGAAGTGGAATGTTATGCAATGGCCAAGTCAATCACCTGACCCGAATCCGATTGAGCATGCATTTCACTTGCTGAAGACAAAACTGAAGGGAAAATGCCCCAAGAACAAGCAGGAACTGAAGACAGTTGCAGTAGAGGCCTGGCAGAGCATCACCAGGGATGAAACCGAGCGTCTAGTGATGTCTATGCGTTCCAGACTTCAGGCTGTAATTGACTGCAAAGGATTTGCAACCAAGTATTAAAAAGTGAAAGTTTGATTTATGACTGTTAATCTGTCCCATTACTTTTGGTCCCTTAAAAAGTGGGAGGCACATATACAAACTGTTGTAATTCCTACACCGTTCACCTGATTTGGATGTAAATACCCTCAAATTAAAGCTGAAAGTCTGCAGTTAAAGCACATCTTGTTCGTTTAATTTTAAATCCATTGTGGTGGTGTATAGAGTCAAAAAGATTAGAATTGTGTCGATGTCCCAATATTTATGGACCTGACTGTATGCAATACTGTACTTGAAAAAGTCTATAAAAAAACTAAGTTTATCTGAACAAATAGTCATATTAGTGTTATCTCATTTAACTTGGTATTTTAAGCATAATGTATTATTAATATATTAGCAAAGACTACACAAACAATTACAAAACAGACAAAGTAAGAAAAATACAAAATCCCAATGGGATACCATGTTTTGTTCACACGCCACATGTAATTTCCTTAGTCTTGGTGCACTTTCCCTTAATTTATTTAACCACATACTAGGCAAAATGTACTTTTACAGAAGATCGAATGCCACAAATGCTTTCATTGATCTGAAATGTAAATGTTTAAGAATTTAAATATAATCAAAAATAATGATCTACTCATATCTGTGGCTTAAGAAAGATAATTCAAAGGTTGCACTATTGTATGATTTTTTTTTTTTTCACAATGTATTTGAATTAACTGTAAATACAGTACATAATAAACTAACTACTATTGTTCCTCCTCTTCCCTTGCTTCTGTTTAGTTTTTGAATATTTAAACTACTGATAAAGCTATCATATGACATGTTTTCACACAATGCTGGAATTAACAGATTTACAGTAAATATGGCTTTGGTTGTGTATGATAAATAGTTGTTCTATCCATGACAAGCTTATGTAATTATTTCTGATTTAGCTGAGTCCACAGAATACTTTTCCCAAAGGAATATCTGGTCTGTTTCATCAAAACAATGACATACATTGAAGTGAGACTCAGCATGACCAGATCCCATGATTCCCAGTTATTCATGCAGAAAAGAACTTGCATCCTCCAAGTGTTTGTGATTACCTGAGTGTTTGTTCATCTGGATTCAAGATGTCAGAAAAAACAGGAAAAAGACCAACTCTGAGAAAACAACCAAACATAAATTTGCTGTTGTGGGGATTCAGGAAACTCAAAAGATGTACAAATAGATACAATATAAACATGTCTTGTAACAGGCCTATTTCAGTAAAATCCTGAAAAGTTCTCCTTAGCAGGAATCATTTACTATATGTACATAAAATAATTTTCATGCAGATTTTCAGCTGATGTTTTTTATTTTTAACAGAGGTCAGTAAAATATTTCACCTACTAGTCTGATATGTGTACATAATATAGTTTTACTTTATTATATATTCCTTATTATATAACATTACATTGCTATTAACCACAATGTAAATACTTTGTATCATAAATGCTTATTCTTCATATATTGCTGGTCAGGTTGCAAGCAATAAAATATAAAATGGGGTAATAAAAACATTTATTAGTTTAATGAATAAACATGTGACGAGTTTAAAAACTTGCTGCAGCTGGTCAGTTAAAGGGTTACATATTGCAATTCACTTTATGGTCATGGTGAATAAGGAATCTAGGTGGTGGCAGCAGCGAGTACCTGGTCACAGTGAGATAGAAAGACTTTTCCTGTATGGTTTATGGCTATTGGACAGAATGGGAACATTAATGCTACACTCTTAAAAGCTACACAAAGACTGAGTTTTTTGTCTTGCCTATAGGAATCAGCAAAATATACAAGCAAGGCACTGTGGCAAGAACAAACCATCTGAATTCCCCACAAATCTATCTGCAGAATCAAACAGCCTATGTGGTAACTAAAACTGAAGTGTAGGATTTTCTGTATTCTTATTCCTGTGTTATTTTACTAATAATAAAATCTAATAATTATCATTTTATATCCATTCATAATTATTTTGTTTTATATACTGTGTTCTTATACATAATACATATATTCATTTACCAATTCTGTACTCTTAGGAACCTCACGTTATTGCAGAGATTTTATATACTGTGTAAGGAGTTAAGCTTTGTTTGGTGAACAAATAGTTCATTTTATAACTTTAGGGTTCTGGGTAACTGAAGACACCCAAATAGTTATACATCTTAAGTTGACTTGGTGCTGGCAGAGTTATATTAGTGATTTTGGGGTGAAGGTGACTGATAGCATTAATAAACTGATTTCACACACACACACCCCTGTTAAATGGACACCTGTTCAGTGGCAATTTTTGGGGCCGACAATTTCTCTAATGATAGCAGGGGTAGGGGGTGGCACTTTGCACATTTAGACAGGTGGCATTTCCAGGCGGCAAAAACTGTATCTACTCTGCTGATGGTATCCCTCACAATTAGCAAAAAATATGAATGCTATTACATAGCATGTCATTAATAAATAGTAGAGACATGACATGGGAAGATACATTTTTGAGGAACATTCCAATAGCAACATTATCATATAATTTACACAACACTTCAGCAACAGAGTTAAACATCAAATAGTATTTGTAAAAATGTAACATTATTATAATGACATTTGCTGAGATTAGGAATTGGAGCAAGTTTCCTTTTTTTGTGTTTTAGGTCTCTGTTAGCATTTGTCTTCTTTAGTTTTTTGTAAAGTTAACTATATTTTTATATGCTTTAAAACAAATAAATATAAAAAAATAAAGTCATAAATAGTTTAATTGCATTATTTATTACCCCTGACTCACCATATAACTATATCATTATGAATACTGGTGTGGGGGGTTAATACAGATTAACTCATGGCATAATTATTTTTTTAATTTTGTGGCTGCTATAAAATTGCAGACAAATATTTGGAAGTATAAAATGGATATAACTAGATTATTATAAACTGAAAGAGACCTGCAAAACAGGGAGGATGGAAAGCACATTTATACTCTCAAAGGCCATCACCTAGTTATTATATGTCTAAGTTGAGACTGTAGCAGTAAATCATAATGACATATTAAAGACCAGAGCCTGGGTTATGGTCACAACACATGTCCAGAAAGATGCCAATACATTTGCCTTAAGGAAGATATCCAGAAGAATTAAAAACTCTGCACTCCACCTGACAAGGACATTGTACAAGAATAAATTAGAAGTCACAGTAAATATATTCATATTCTAACCAAATAAGTAAGTAAGTAAATAAGTAAGTAAATAAGCAACTCCAGTTGCAGTATAGTGCACTGTCTAGCCTTAACAGTGCTTGTTAAGATATTGTCCAAATATCAAATCTCAAATCTAGAGCAAAAAACAGTATTAGGCCAAGTCTATAAAGTATGTCTGTGTGCAGCAATCACTGTAGAACAATGTTGTTCGATGATGCTTTGTAATGCACAAAGTGGTCTTGCAATTGTGAATAATGAAAATGTATTTACATCACCTTATCAACATCTCCTTGCTTTCAGGAATTTTTACCAAAGATGAATAGTCTAAATTTTGTTATCGAAAAAATATGCAGGTATGATAATGCAAATTAACCATGTTTTAAATATCGCAGTATTCACATATGTAAAATAATGTCCTCCATATCCGTTGAAGTTATCGGCTGTTAAATACAAAGATCTGGCTGTTACTCATTGGTTTTTAAGTTTCTTTTGAATATTGTTTCCGAATAGGCTAGGATGTCCTTCTATTAGATACATTGTCTCTCATAACTTTTATGCTAATCTGTTTTGAAAAAAAGCCATTGTTATTTATCTATAAAGTGTACCCAATGTGTCCCATTATGTCCCGACTGTTCATTCGCAACATGGACAATTTCTCAGCATAATTAATACTAAATTCTTAAGAGTTAAATGTCTGAAAGAGATGTAATCATATTTTCCCAAGGGAAAAAAAAGAACAACATATTCTCAGTACAGAGTTTAGATGAGAGAAGAAGGATTTACAAATAATCTTCCTTATTATCCCCCTATAATTGGAAAGACAGTACAAGCCTATCTTTCCTCATAGTGAGCACACTAAACTTAAGCAGGGAATCCTGTGAAAGTCAGCTCTACGTGTTTCTTTGCTTGCCACAAAGCCCACTCACTAATTTGGGTCAGAACAGTGTGCGAGTAAAGTCAGAGCAGATAAAATCAGGTTCCCAATGTAAGGATGGCAGCACAGGCCAGAGCAGACACTAATCTGCTGCTGAATCTAGGTCATTGGGATGCTTTGAAGCTGCAGCTGGCCGTGTGGGGACCACAGTCTCATGCAATATTCACAAAACAATCATGATGGCTGGACTCCATTTTATCAGCTACCGAACTGTTACAGTAGTCTGAGGTTTCTGTCTTGTTTCACGTTGTGGGAAAAACGTATTTTTAGCACTGTGCTGAACCTTCCATTGCCTGTCATTATATGCGAGTGCATTGTATTTTAAGTCAAAGCTAAATCATCGCTTAATGAATTGACTCACTGAAAGAAGATGTAATGTTATGAACTCATTTATTTAGTTAGCACTTAGCTTTGGTTTGTGTATGTTGATCCCTAAATGTATAGTTTCCATGCAAGGATTTATAAAGGACCAGGAACTATGGATTGCAATTTACCTTTTGTATTTAGCAGTTCAATGGAACACCTGTTGCTTACTGTACACCCAGCAAGTCTTTTGTTGGGCCTGTATGCTGTGAATAATGATGTACCTTTCAAAGTCCTCTTAAAAGAGTAAAAACTGCCTTTGCTTTTTTAAGTTGATGCAAATCACACACATTACTGTGAAATCACAGAGAAAGGTTTGCTATCGCAGAACGTCTATGCCAAATGATCTGTCTGGGGTTTAAAAATCACAAGAGCCGTAGAATTTTGCTGCTCTGTCACCCAGACATGGAAAGCCTCTCAACAGATGTTGTCAGTGTAAATTCTGCAAGTTTTTTACATTTACATCTTTGCTGTGAATTTGAAGAAAATTGATACTATTAAGTGGACCATTTAACTGGGCAAAAATGTTTATAGTTTTTGGAAGACACAGATAGACAATGTTTCCGACATATGCACTTGATTAAAGTTGTGCAATTAAAATCGAATAAGTGTGTTTTTTTTAGAATGCAAGATTACTTATTAAAGGGTGATCAATATTTTAGTCCTCATGCAATAGAAGTAATGCATGCTGGCACCCTAAATACCATAACATGGCCCCCTGCTAACATGTGATGAAATACCTAATTTAAAGGGCCACTGTGGTCCATTGGTCATCTTAACAACATTAGAAGCCGGAGAGAAACGTGAACTGTGAATTCAGATAAGATCTGTAGTAGGTTCTGCTGAGAACTGTCACTTTAAATAGCAAGGCTACAATAAAAGTATATTGAAGAACAATCATGTATAAATTTAAACTCCCTTTCAGTTTACAGGAAGAGTAGCAGTCAAAAGGGAAGTCGCCAACCACACAAGCAACGTCAGCTAAATTTACCATATTATCTAAAATTATTTAGCTTATGTAGCTGCTAATGATTTTACTATTTTACATAATTCAAATATTTTAATATATAGGTCCAGCCTATTTTAATACTAATCAATGAACGGTTTATAAGAAATGATTAGTTATAGAGATAGACTATTATTCAAACCCAGTGAATACAATATTGCTGGTAAGTAGACATCAACAATAGGACAGTTCCTCAGAATACAGAGGAACTGCTCTAGTGGGTGGTTCTTTTTTAAACATGGCAAGACAATAAAGAAAACTGTTATAAATATGGGTTTTAGGGGCCAATAAAAGTAATAGGCGTTAATTATTGTTTGGTAATGGAAACACACAAAAAAGATTAGAACCCTAAAAATAGATTTATTATCATGTTTAATATTATTTGGAAAGGCTAAAACATAATCAAGCAAGGTAAAAGTCCTAAAGTTTGCCCGACGCAGAGGCTGTGCATGCTTCCTGGGTCAGCATGTAGCGTCACGTGACCCAGCAGAGCCTGCAGGACATGTAGCATCGGCCGCGGTAGTGTTGTGGTTGGGCCTCCCACGGCTGCGGTTTCCCAACCTCTTAGTACCGAGTGTTCACTGCTTCCTATGTCTAGGCAGCTGGACGCTGTTGATAGGGGTCCACACAAAAGGGGATGATCTTTGTAAGTCATTTAGACGGCTTCCGAGACCTTCGACACATGGCTCCAGCCCTTCTCCATCATGGCCTGCGTGTTGTGCGAGCGACATCCCAAACAAAGTTCAGGATTGTTTGTCTATATAGATGAAATTTGCAACATTCACAAAGTATATGGGGGTATGGCGTGGTAAAGCTACGACGAGGAGTTCCGTCAGTATTTGGCATCCAGACCTACGATGGGATGGAGTGACAAAGCGGTGGCATACTGGTTGAACATTATGACACCGATGCACGTCATGCCGCCCTTTCGTATCGCGTTTGGTGGAGCCAAGGGCCCCACCCCTGCAGTTGCCACATGCCTCAAGACCTGTTTTTCCTACAACAAAGGGGTTTGTAGATGGGCACCCAATTGCAGGTTCAGGCATGCGTGTTCCAACTGCGGGGGTGAGCACCCCCTCGCTAGATGTGCCAGACCCAAGGAGGGGAATAGATCAGGCGAGCCCCCTGTAAGAGGGCAGGACTCCCATATGCCTCCCGGTCATGCTGCCATGGCTAACACGCTATGGTAGATTGCCGGGTAACAAAACCACAGCTCACCTCTTGGAAATGGGTTTCCAGGAGGGGTTCCGTATTCCATGCGACACTGATCTGCGGAGGTATAAGTCACCGAATTTGGAATCCGTAAGGGATTTCCCAGGGGTTGCATCGAGAAAAGTTCAAACTGAGGTCCAGCTGAGTAGAATGTAGGGTCCATTCGCGTCCCCCCCTATCCATGAGTTGGTCGTTTTCCCCCTCTGAGTTGTCCCAAAAAAGGAAAGGGGCAAGTTTAGGTTGATTCAGCACCTTTCTCATCCCAGAGGGTGGTCAGTCAATGACGGCATTGCAAAAGATCAGTCTCCGGTGTCTTATGCATCTTTCGATCGGGCCGCCAAGATGGTGCGATTTGCTGGCTCTGGGGCGCTTCTGGCCAAAGTGGACATTGAAGCGGAGTTTAGGTTGTTGCCAGTTCATCCGTTGAGTCACACTCTCTTGGGCTGTTACGTCACTGGCAGTTATTTCGTCGACCAATGCTTACCCATGGCATGCTCCATATCATGTGCTTACTTTGAGGCGTTTAGTAAATTCCTGCAGTGGGTTGCTCGCTCAGAAGCGAGGTATAGGAGCATAACGCACTACCTGGACGATTTTTTGTTCATCGGTCCAGCAGGTCAGGATATGTGCCGTTTCATTCTGGAGGTGTTCACCAGAATCTGTCAAGATTTTGGAGTGCCTTTGGCCCACAACAAAACTGAGGCCCCACAACAAAGTTGACATTCCTGGGGATTCAGATCGATTCCATGAAAATGGAATGCAGTCTTCCCCCGGAAAAGGTGGTGGACATGCGAGCGAAGCTTGGTGTGTTGGAAGGAGCGAGCAGGGTGTCATTACGACGGTTACAATCCATCATAGGGAAGTTGAACTTCACCTGCAGGATTATCCCTATAGGAAGGATATTTTGTAGGGGAATGTCACTAGCTACGGCAGGCGTCTTGAGGCTGCATCACTTCATTAAGGTTTCGAGCACCATGCGGGATGACGCAAGGATATGGTAGTCTTTTTTCCTCTACGAGTTTAATGGGATTGCGCTTATTCAGAAAGGGAGTGCTACTAGCGCTGAGTTAGAGCGTTACACGTACGCGTCCAGATCAGTCGGTTGTGGTGCTTACTTACAACGGAGGTGGTGCGCCGCGGCATGGCCCAAGGAATGGGCGGCAGCTGGTCTTACAAAGAACCTGGTGTTCACATATGGGGCTCAGAGTTTTAAGACCGGCGAGTGTTATTCTTTACAGATAACATGGCGGTGGCTCAAGAGGTGAAAAGCCTCTCGACAACATCAATCCCGGTAGTGGGACTACTTCGTCACTTGGTGCTATGCTGCCTACGCCTGAATATAAGGTTTCAGGCCAGGCACGTGCCGGGGTTGGAGAACGGTATTGCTGATGCCCTTTCTCGGTTCCAGGAAGAGCCGTTCAGGGGATTGGCTCCGCGGGCGAACGTGCTGGGCGAGTCCATTCCCGTGGAGATTTGGGAGCTTGGAGCGGTCAGGTAACAAGACTCATCAGACAGTCTGTTGCCCCGGTGACATGGGCCGCGTACAGACTAGTGTGGGCAAAATGGAATGACCTGGTTACAGTGGCCGGTGGGGCTACGTCGGAGGACAAGACACTAGGTATTCTGCTTTGGTTCTTGCTGCGGTGTGCTGAGGAAGGCAAATCAAAAGGCATAGTCGGGTGACAGGTCGCGGCTCTGGCTTTCATGTTTAAGCTGGCAGGGCAGAGGGACCTCACAAAGGAGTTTATAGTGCGCAAGGTGGTATGCGGCATGTTTAACGGTGATCGCAGGGCGGATACTAGGCGGACGATTACTTTTTCCCTGTTGCTACAACTGGCGCAGGTGTTGTTGGTATTTTGCAGGATCCCCTTTGAATCTCTGCTTTTCCGTACAGCCTTTTCCCTGGCGTTCTTTGGAGCGTTTCGTATAGGGGAGTTAGTCGCGAAAAGTAGACATGGTTCCAGGGATCTGCAGTTGGTGGATACCTGTGTGAGGGAAGGCATGGTAGTACTATGGTTGCGGAGGTCCAAGACGGACCAAACTGGTAAAGGGAAAGCAGTGGTAATGCACAGAGTTGGCAGGGAGTGTTGCCCCTATGTGTGTGTGTGGAGGAGTATCTCAACCAGCGACGGGTGAGACGGAGTTCGCTGTTGATTCATGCCGATGGTACCGCATTATCCCGTTATCAATTTGAGAGAGGGCTAAAAGGTGCACTACAACATTTGGGCTTGGTGAAGTCAGAATTCTGGACGCCCTCCTTCTGAATTGGAGCTGCTATGGAAGCAGCCAGGTTAGGCTTGCCCAATGCCGCGGTGAAGCTTATCGGTAGATGGGAATTGGAGCGTTTTCGGTCCTATGTGCGGCCCGGAGCAGTGGTCTAACGGATGTGCTTTTCTGCTTTCGGGAGGAAAGAAGCAACATTGGACCGTTGGCCACTCGTACGTGTACTGGGCCCACAGGTTAGCCGCAGTTACCGAGGACAAGGTACAACTGGGTTTTCCTGTTACGGACTTGCACGTACGGTGGTTTGGAATTCGAGGCCTGCGGTGGGCTCAAGTAAATGGGCTATTGGACACGTACACTCAGCGTTAAGGACAGACCAGTTTGTTACTAATACACACCGGTGGGAACGACTTGGGGACGGTCCCCATGCGTAAGATGCTGAGGGACATGAAACGGGACATGGAAAGTTGGTTAAAGAGGTGAAGAGAAATGCCCGGGATCCTGTCGGGCTAGACAGATCTCGTCAGAAGATCAACCAACACTTGTCGAGTTTCGTAAGGAAGCTCGGTTTCGTCGCCATTCAATACAAGGAATTTGAATCGGTCGGGGCGGGATAAGGTACACCAAACCGAAATCGGCCTAGAACTACTCATGTTGGAGTTTAGGTAGAGTGTTGCGTGAGCTTTTGCTTTAATGAATAGCAGGGGGGATCGCAGTCTCAGGAGGGGTCCCTCGCTTGCTCCATCGTGGGAGGTGAGTTGCCCGGTCCACTCGCCTAAGTGGGCTTAGCCCTACCTCACAGGGCGTGTTTAGTATAAGCATTGGGGCCTTGGGCAGGGCCCAAGGCGTGAGGTCACTGTCCGTGGCCCCGGCTCCTCCCCCTTGCAATTTTATGTAAATTATATACAGTCATTTTTGTTATGGTTATTTGGTTATTTCTTAATAAAAGCTGTGGCCCATGTTTTCTCCCACTCAGTTGTCGTGTCCATTATTTTCTTCTAAGCCTAAATGGATCATGCCTGGATCATGCCTGACGCGGAGGCTGCGCAGGCTCCCTGGATCAGCACATGGCATCACGTGACCCAGCGGAGCCTGCAAGGGACTGGCCAATGGCGTTGCATCGGGGGCGGGACTTCCGCCCGTGTTTTTGCGTTTGCCAGTGGTAGCACGGTCTCCAGCAGAAATCCCACCCTCCCACCCTGTTATTTGGCTTTGTGTTAACTTTGTTTATTGTTATGTATCAATTTGTAAAAGAATTCTTTAAAAAAAAAAATGGAAAGAGATTGGTAAAAAACAAAGGAATGTTAGTGGAGACGTGGCCTAATTGTTGTATAGTCCGGTATTCTTGGTTTGGCGGGAGGTGAGTTGCCCAGCCCACTGGCCTAAGTGGGCTTGGCCCTACCTCACAGGGCGTGCTTATTATAAGCATTGGGCAGGGCCCAAGGCGTGAGGTCACTGCCCATGGCTGGGCTCCTCCCCCTTGCAATTTTATGTAAATTATATTACAGTAATTTATGTTATGGTTATTTATTAATAAAAGCTGTGGCCCGTGTTTTCTCCCACTCAGTTGTCATGTCCATTATTTCCTTCTAAGCCTAAATGGACCATGCCTGGGTCAAGTTTCTAATTAGAATTTTTTTTTGAGGCCTCTGCTGTACTCTGTTTGAATCCATGATACACAGGTGGAAGTTGTGTATGTCCATTTCTTATAGTTAACTAAAAAAAGAACACGGAAACTAATATTCTAATATTCTTATTTTCAGTGGATAATTTCTCATAGGAAGATCACATATATAGTTGTGAGCATGCGGGTTGTTGCTAACGGTTGCGGGCTCGCGTAGAAGCAAGGGCCGCAGTTGCTGGCAAGGAGCGCCGAAGTCGCTCCTTGTGCTGGTGATGAGCGACGTACGTGCTCATCCTTACAACCCCCTACAACTTTCGGCCCTGTGGACAACGGAAAATTTACGGATTTAGCATCTACAAATACGTGCTCGCAAAAATACGACCTTAACGCCCGAACCGCGAGCACATAAAAACATTAAAAACACAATAAGTACACACAATAGATACATAAAAAGCTTACCTACAGCAAGGGGGGGGGGGGCACCCAGGACCTTTGCAAATGAAGTTACACCTCAATTTAAGCCCAAATTCCAGAGTTTACACACACGAAAATCCCCTAAGCAAGAGAAAAAATGGCAGACGAAAAAAACGAAAACGAGGCTACAGGACCCTAAACACGCAAAACACCACCAAGCACATACGGATTTTCCAAAAAACAGTACAAGGTACAAGGTACACCATTAGCAAGGACGCTACATCATACACAGCCACGTACCACACACATTCCCCGCCATTTTACAACACTAACTTATACAATGCGGAAGTACACAGCTACCCTAATGGCTTCCCCTCGCGCATGCAGCCTATTTACACTACACATTGCTGACACTTACACCTCAGCCCCACAACAGTGCAAACCTACATTATATGCTGCAGGAACATCAAAACAGATTGTCAGCTCTTCAGCACAATGCTTCCTGCATATATTACTTCCAAATAGGTCAAATATATTCATTTATTAATGTATTAATTATTTCATTGCCATACAAAAACAAATATACACAAAGGCAAAAAAAAAATCACAATAAACACAAAACCCATTTACCGCGCATCTCTACCAAACAGCATTACCTGCCTTACAATTTTATTGCCGTCATTTTTTTACGGGCAAGTCACTAGTTTGAATATAACTACAATCACTTAATGATCCAGAAATAATAAAAAAAAAAATCTTTATTTAAATGTACAGAATACAAATACCAACCGATGATTTAAAACATAATACAAAGATTCCTTTAAGTAAATGATACATTTGTCCTTGTATCTGTATTACAGATTATTTGCGTGAAATCCACATATAATAAGATTGTAGTGTAGCCACCAATCTATTAGTTATACAGTACTTATCAATTCCATAAGTAGAATGAATTTATATACAATATTTTTTCAAAATCATCACAAACTCCTCAGAAAGTGTAATTGGTCTGGAAAACTTGTCAATTATTATATAAAACACTAATATCTAAATAATATTGTGTCAATGAAAACAGCAAACAATTACTAAATAATTGTTTTATAAAGTGTGAACCTCAAAGTGCTAAGGTATCTACGGTAAATGTATCATATAGCGACATTCACAAAATTGTACATAGACCATGTATGATACTGTACGAATATATATAGATTATAAAGTACTTTGATAACTGTATATTTATACCTGGAAGAAGCATGCTTAAAACGGATTGCACACGTGTCTCCTTCTGAGGATGTAATTAGTGCACAGTTGAGGATAACAGACTCATTTGAACTGTGCCGTTTGATCGTGTCTTAACTCACATATAGTGTATGTATCATTTGAGTTGGTGTACAATATAATACAGATTATTGAAAGAGCATATATAAGAACTGCTTAAATATATCTGCCTAAGTATAAATTAATTTTGGTGGCCATAATAGTCTATTTGATGCAATGAACATACATAAATAGCAATTTAGCTGAGGTGTAGTGTAGCCATTTTTTTTAAAGGAGGCAAGTAGCAGGTCTCCACATCTCTGTGGGCATAATGTAGAATATATCCATAAAGTGAACCATTCTCAATCTTCTTTATCCTTCCTCCTCCTCCCTCTGTTTCTCCTGACCTTTCGTGCCTCCTCTCTCTCTCACTCCACTCTCCTTCTCCCTTCACTATCTGTCACCTTTCCTCCTTCCTTTCGCTCCCCCTTCTCTCTCTCTAACCCCCTTTCTCTCTCTCTCCCCCCTTTCTGTCTCTCCTCCTTCTGTATCTCCCCTTCTATCACTCTAATTTCTCTTTCTCTCTCGCCCTTCTCTCTCTTCCCATTCTCTCTCCCCCTTCTCTCTCTCACTCCACCCTACACTCTCTCTCTCCCTTCTCTCCCTCCACTTTCTCTTGCTCTCTTTCTCTCACTTCACCCTTCTCTCTATCTCTGCTGCTTCTCACTCTCTTCCCCTATCTCTCCTCCCCTCTCTCTCTTCTTACCATGAATTATCATACATTGTCACAGTCACAGTTTTTACTTAATTATGAATTCCTTTTTAATATTTGAATGTACAATCAGGCTTAAAAGGTATCAAGTGCACTATTGTTTATGATGATTCATCCAAAAATATAATATGATGGTAAGAGACTTCAAGACCAGAATTCAAATGTTGCCATTTTCCAATAATTATTAATAAGATGCAAATATTTTCTTTATTCAAAGTTTTATTAACCAAGTATTCATGTAAAATCCATATTAGAAAAGAAAATGCACAAATTCTAAGATTAATGCACTGTAGAGTCTTATTTTATATTTGTCTATTATTTTTCTTTTATAGTGGTCCCATATATAATTCAAGGGCTATTCATTCAGCTTTTTATCTGTAACAAATATATCACTTAATGCAATTTAAGCCTCAATTATTTTATATTATGCATATTACTCATGAAATTGTAACATTAAGTATCTGTGCAATTTGATCTTTCAAGCCCGCAAATGTTACAATTGCTAAGATCGCAAATTGCTACAATTCCTCAAGCCCGCAATTGTTTTCACACCTGAATAAGGCAAATTTAGATGAAAATCGGACGGGTACTAGAGAGGACCAGCAGGGGATTAGACAAATCATAGCACTGTAAACGCAAATAACAAATCAATACTGCACTTTTAAAGACAGGGAAAGCGATGTAAGACATTGGAATTAGTTCATTTCCATGTTATATAAATCTCGGGAATCAATGAGTTAATGCATATCAGGCCACCCACATGGACTAAAACAGTATTGCCATTCATTTTTAATATTTTGTACATTGTCGAATTGCAAGTTTGATCGCATATCGGACCTCTAAACTCTAATTGAATTACTTTTAACCTCCATGTTTTACTGATGTAATGATGACGGTCTCGTTTACTATTGGCTGTTTCCAAATCGGGAGTTACAGCAGCATATGATTATATGGTTTACGGTTTCGGCTTTCGGCCTGTAAATTGCGGTCTTGCTCAATTGAATCGTTCTGTAATTGTAGCAAATTTCAAGCCCGCAGACATATGCAGCCTTATTAAATTGCAATTCGGCAAATGCTAAAGGGCTCTATATAAGCACAGAGCATATCTTTTGTTACAGAAATTTTTAGTTAGTGAAGACCTTGCTTTTGGATAGACGTTCACGAACTAAAAACTTCTGTATGCTGTGTGCAATTTAATAAGGCTGTAGATCTTTAAGTTAGATAAAAGTTATCTGAACTTAACACAGTTAGATACAAGTTATCTGAGCTTAAAAGACACTTTTTGGTATTCACTGAAATTACATAAAGATGTTCTATCTGCTCAGAAATGAAATACCATCTAATGTTATAGAATTTAGAAAATAATTGCCTTCTCTATATAATTCAATAGCATAAAAGAGCATAAAAAAGTATCTTGTATCGCAATTTGCAGGGAATTATTGTCAATATATGAAGTTTGTTTAAGTAATTAAATAATATATAGTTGCTATTTTTTTCAACTTTTTAAACATCAGAATTTAAACTTTTGGGGGGAGGGGGTGTTGTTAAATAATATATAGTTGCTCTTTTTTTCAACTTTTTCAACTTCCAAATTTTATCTTTTTTTTTTTGTTAAACATTATTTAAGAAACTAGCGACTTGCCCGTCAAAAAATGACGGCAATACGATTGTAAGGCAGGTTATTGTTGTTTGCGTGCAAAATTAATTTTGTTGGTGTTTTAAGATCCTTTGGCGCTCATTGTGAGCCTCGTGCTGAGTGCCTTCGGCGCTCATTGCAAGGCTCTTGGTTGTTTGTGTGCTATGAGCAGCGCTGGTGTTTTTTTTTGGTATGGCAATGAATAATTAATAAAATAAGAAATTAATATACTTTACCTATTGTGAAGTAATATATGCAGGAAGCATTGTGTTGAAGAGCTGGCAATCTGTTTTCATGTTGCTGCAGCATCAGTGCTGTGGAGCTGCTGTGTAAGTGTCATGAATGTGTGCAGTGTAATAGTGTGCATGCGCGAGGCAAATCCGTTAGTGTAGCTGTTTACTTCCGGATTGTATAAGTTATTGTTCTAAAATGGCGCCTAATGTGTGGTACGCGGCTGTGGCTGATTTAGTGTTCTTTTTTTCGGATGTCGTCCAACTTTTTCGGAATATCCGTAGGTATTTGGTGGTGTTTTGTGTGTTTAGGGTCCTTTAGCCTCATTTTCGTTTTGTTCAGCGGCCATTTTTTCTGTCGCTTACGTGATTTTCAGGTGTCTAAACTCAGAAAATTGCAGTTAAATTGAGGTGTAACTTCACTTACAGAGGTCCTGGGTGCCCCCCCTTGCTGTGGGGAAGCTTTTTATCTGTTTGTTGTGTGTATTTATTGTGTTTTAGTCCAGAAATCCAGTTGGGTGAAACATGGTCTTATACTGGTGACTAACATATAAAGTTATTATTAAAATTCTTAATTGGCATGCAGATTTATTTTCTATATATAATATTTAAGAATTTTAATAATATAACAATAAGAAGTACATTAATTTAAGTTTTCTTTCCCAGCTTCATGACTTTGAAATCAACTTCATGTACCTCATATAATATGAAGTGGAAATTAAAATTAATTCATAGCCTTTTTAAATCCTCTTATGTAAATAGTTGGTTTGATTTACAGAGATATCATCAGCAGATATGGTTCAGAAACGTCCTTAAATGCCAAGTGAAAAAAATTAAAAGTGCATGTTCTCAACAGAAAAAAATATAGAGAATAGAGAAAAAGAATAAAGAGTAGATTTATTTAAAAAAAACATTCTGAAGTGTAACTACTTTTTTGAGTTTAGGAAGCTGAATCTACTTAAAGATCTAAAGCCTTATTCAAATGCAAGCCCGCAGATTACGTTATACAGGCTACAACAAATTTGCTACAACTACAGAATGATTCAATTGAACAAGCCCCCAATTTACAGGCAGAAAGCCGAAACCATAAACCATGCAATCGTAATACTGTTTTAGTCCATGTGGGTGGCCTGATATGTATTAACTCATTGATTCCCGAGATTCAGATTTGCGAGCTTGTTGTGAAATTAATTCTAATGTCTTTCATTGCTTTCTCCGTCTTTAAAAGTGCAGTATTCAGTATTGGTTTGTTTTTTGCATTTACAGTGCTATGAGGTTTTTAACCCTTTGCGAATCCTCTCTAGTACAAGTAGGATTTTCTTCTACATTTGCCATTTACGGGTGTGAAAACAATTGCGGGTTTGAGGAATTGTAGCAATTTGCGATTTTAGCAATTGTAACATTTGCGTGCTTGAAAGATCAAAAGCTTAGATGGGTTGTAAGTTACAATTTTGGCAAGAGCAGGGATTTTCAGCGTGTAACCCATAGATCCTTTGCGGCTTCCAAAAAGACACCAATTGAATAGCAAATTCATTTACGGCCCACATTACAGGCTCCAGTATACAACAATTGTTCAATTAAATAGGGGTCATAGTTTGTAGAATTAGATAACACATAATATATTTAACATATCATACACTTATTATTGTTGTTATTATTATTATTATTAGTATCCTTTATTTATAATGAGACAACATATTCTGTAGTGCTATACAGGGGTTAAGTACAAGGTAAATAACAATGTTAACACATTGCAAAATAATGGAAGGCCCTGTCTTAGACTCTAACATACATAGTGCATTCACCAAAGCAAATGACAAGATTGAAAACTCACACACTTACAATCTAAAGACACACTACAAACACAAATACTAACAATAAGCATACCTTAGCTTGGCTCTGTGTACCTTTTTCTTGCTGCAACTCAATATAAATCTGGTTATGATGCTTCTGACATAATGTATATCACCTCTTGGTTTCTATAGCATCAAACATAATATGAAGGTACCACCACAGCATCCTTGTTTCCATAGTAACCTTAAAAGTCTCACTATTAGACATGTCACCTGTATGCATGCATCTCCCTTCCTCGTTTCCATAGTAATCAGTTCTGCTATTTCTTAACTGGATTTTGAAGCACAATGTATATAGATAAATCTTTCATATTCATATACAAATAGCTTTAAATAGAAACATAGATTTGATGGCAGATCAAAGCCAAGGTGCTTATCTAGGCTGCTTGTTCTATCTAATTAAACATGTTACAGGCATGCTTTAATGGCTAAACTATGTTTTTATCAACCACATCCATGGGAAAGTTATTCCACTTATATATATTTTTTTGCAAGTTACACTTAAAGCTTTCATCTTAAAATCACTGCCTCTTGTTCTTGCATGAACTTTATCAATTCCTTTAATATATTTAAAGGTTTCTATCATATCATCCTTCTTCCTCTGTCCTCTATCTATCATCTATGTGAAGCGGTCCATGTTATCTTCAATAACTCCACTTGAAATAAATACCGGTACTTTCTTTGTTTAACTGTTGTAATACATTTTGCATTACTGGGGTTAACCATTTGCTTTTTTCCTAACATAACTACTCACCTGGAAGTCACCTTAGATGTAGATTAAATCTCCATTTAGTGCAGTTGAAAGACCACTACTTTGTATTGCAATTTAACAATAGGATACCTTCAATACCTTCCCCCTCATGTTCCAGCCAGTTATGAGACATGTCAAGGTCCAAAATGGAAGCTTTCACGCAGAAGCGGAACCTGCTTAAACTCATATTTTCACCAAAAAAATGATTGGCATATATCACAACTTATGATGTTTGTTTCATGCTTCACCAACTCATTAAGTTTTTCCTATGCTGCAGTGGTCCTTTATCCTCCTGGTTGCCAGCTACTTAGGAGATATATATGGCCTAGAGATGCCAACTATGCATCTCCAATGAGGTGGCAACCAGGTCTGCTCAACTGTTCCTGCTAGCCAGCGAAGCTGATCACATTTCTTTGTGTCCCCGCTACCAAGCAAAAATTTAGGAAAAAGATAATATGGGAGAAAAAGCAAGGGGAGAAGAGAGGGAGGAGAGATATAAGAAAGGAGATGGGAAAAGGGATGGGATAAAGGAGGGGGAAGAATAGCAGAAGGTGCAGATTGGGGACGTTATAGATGAGTTCTTATTGTCCCTAAGGATATAAACATTTCTAACCATCACTGTATTTATTGAATGGGGTAGCATTTTTCATATAAGATTTTGCTGGGATATGATGTTTCAGGGCCAATCAAGTTATGTTTACTCATCTACAACTCTTCATCGGTAATAAAGGGAATTGAAAGCTTCTGGGGGCATCATATGCCAGTGAATTCTTACAAGAAAATACCCATCCATCACAATATTTTCTGAGGGCTGGAAACTTTTTATAAATGTTTCTGATAGCATCAGATGCCTCAGTGGTAATCAGATCCAGTTATTTATTGGGGAGTAGCAACAGATCCCATCATAAACTTATATGGAAAATACAGAGCCATCACTAATAATACTCATGGGTCGGCATTTTTCATGTCCATTTCTGATGGGATCTGATGCCACCGCAGGAATTCTCCAGTGCCTTTACTTATGAGGATTTTAAGTCTTTCTTAGTTTTATTTGGAGCACTGGGGTAGTTTGTCTGTGTAACTCATGGGTGGAGGGTTTTGGGTTTAGTCTGAAAAATTATAAAATCTTTTTGGACTTTTTCTTTTCTGCACAAAAGTGTGTGGACACTTGCATATATGATGGATATTCAACCCTTAGATATTTAGTACTTTTTATGTTTTTAGAATAACCTTGGTTGAGATTTAGAAATTCTAATACATGTTTTTTTTTTAAATTTGAAATCACCTAATAGTAGCAATGATTAATAGGTAGGAATTTCTGTGGAGTAAGACCGCTTGACTCTATTTTCTATAACTTGTACTTTCAAGCTATATATGCTTTGATTATTTTTTTATACCATTTAATTTTGACACTATAAGCTCTGTATAAACATATTAACTCCGATACTGCTCACTTTGTTTTTATCCATACAAAAATGAGATGCAAAATACTTTATACTTTAGTGTGCACTGTATAGCTGGGTGCTGGTAGGCACAAATGGGTGTTTACTCTTACATATTTGTTGTCTCTAAGGGGCCATATTAAATTCCAGCCTTGTAAGTCCAACATGCAGCACGTAAGGGCTGCGTGCTTCAAATTTGACCGTTTCACGTTGCTTTTAATTTAGAAAGGTCTGCGAGCAACGAGCGAGAGGCGCTATTTTGTAAACCAGTTTTCAGCCGCCTGGGTTGCGTGCTCGAAGGCAAACAATTAAGCAATCACATAGTTATGGGTTCAGATGGAGCCAATGTAAAAA
Source organism: Discoglossus pictus (assembly GCA_027410445.1). NCBI lineage: Eukaryota > Metazoa > Chordata > Amphibia > Anura > Alytidae > Discoglossus > Discoglossus pictus. The sequence goes on along the minus strand of CM050165.1, from coordinate 226,821,945 downwards.
GATATCGTTAGCGTTACATCACTGAAAAAGGGGAGGGTATATTTCAATGTCCTACGTGCCTCAATTACAGTATGCGATCGGACCCACATTCCAGATATGCAATATTAATAAAGCCGTAAATATATTCTATTACATGCGAGTTACTTAGAGTTAGAAGCTGAATCTATACTCACAGAAATCATACCTAAATTAGTACATAACAAAATGTTAAAAATGTATTTGGTGCTTTTAAGTAATGAAACGTTCCCAAACCCACTGTACTTTGTATGTGTTAAGTAAGGCTTTTTAGATCAGGCACAGTTCTTTTCACCCTCCTCTAAATTCATTATAATACTTGCCTGGGTATATTTGGTTTTATACTGCTCTGGCCCATTTAGATTTAAGATTTTTATATTTCAAATCACAATTTTATGTGTGTTTATGTATAAATATTGTTTCTCAGAAAATGTCAAGTTCACTTACAGTCAGAAATATCACTGTATATAGGCATATATGTGTATATATCGAAATTTTCAATGTAATGCACTGTATCTTAAGGCAGCCTGCTACCTCTTGAAATTGTGTTGTCCTAGGCCTGGGCCTTGTGGGTCTAGGCAGAAACACACCCCTGAATATGTTAATAATCCTTTCGGAATATGGCAACAGTAAATTTCTCGTTATTTGAGGCGATGTCTCACTAGGGATCTACAAAGCGGTTTTAGCTGCTCTTCCGTTTCTAATTCCTCCTCCTATACAACAAAGCATCCTACTGACTTTCCTGTTTACTGCATCGTTCCCGAACCTTTAAATCATATCAAAATATGTTAGATTAACAGCCTTTAATTATCTCACACATACCACAGGGATATATTTTATTCTTATGAAAGATAAACTTATTTCACATTTTAAAGTTGCAAAAAAGGACCAATTTCGTGAAGAAATGAAAAATGCACATAAAAGTAATAAAATGTAATAAACACAGCTGCTATTGGATGTAATTAAAATACTAATTGGAAGTTAATTTAAAACTGGTATAGAAGTTACATATAAATTAATCAAAAATTCCATCCTCTGAAGTAAGGGATTTATCAAAAGTTAATAATTAATATTAGCAGGAAGGGATAAAATAAGCATGCCCTGTTGAAGCAACTGTATATGTAACAGACAGACGTACTTTTAATTGCTCTATTGTTAAATCTCTGTCACTATTCCTGTTTTTCAACTACTTTATAACACCCTCCTGTCATTCTAATCTTAATTAATTGCTGTTGATAAAACAATTACCTTAGAGTGTGGATCTATCAGTTAATTTATAAATAAAATAACTCTAACTTCTAAGTACATTTTAAGTCGCATCGACTTTTTTTAGAAAAAAATGTCTGTATACTGTAACTTGCCTTAATAGCAATATTGGATTATATGCGTGTATATAAATGAAGTAGTGTTCCTTTAAAATCAATATATAATGGTCACATCTATAGGAAAGTGGTAAAGTAGAAGGCAGATACACCCAGGCAGCTCAGTGATATAAGGAGGTAATTATTATCTTTAAAAGTGAACTGACACACCGCACCCATTCCTATTGACATTAATCTAATTAGTTTTTTTTACTAAAGCTGTAATTTAGAAATTAGACTTAATGGGGATTTTAATCAGGGGTCACAAAACCACACCGTGTTATTAAGTTATTTCAGACATCAACTCTAATTAAGTTTCCTTTTCATGAAAGGATAAAAAAGCTAAAGTTTCCTGCTCTGAAAACTGAGAAAAATCTGTGCAAATGAGTTGTCACATTTCTCAAACAAAGAGGCAATTACTTTTACTCTGATTTAGGACCCATATTGCTGTAATTATTGATTTATGGATATCTCAATAGGCATGCAGTTGCTTTACTTCAGTTTAATGAATTACTGAGTAATTAATGTGTAAAAGTAAAAAAATAGTCAAAGTGGAAAAAAATATATGAGATTATCTAGTTTACTCTAAACACTTTGTGTTACTATTGATTGCATTTATATTGACCCAAACGCCAGAAATAACACCAGGATGTTTATGCTCTGAGTAGGTTCACCTAAGGTGCTTTTGAAAATGTTTTTATTCAAGGCATTGATTGAAAAGTTACCTTTTTTTGCAAATATGTAGACATGTAAGATTACTGAACAGCCTAATTAAACTTCTGCATTCCATGTTAAAATAATAAAATATTACATTTTATTTACATAAAAGTAAAAAATAGAAAATTATTGAAATATATACATAATAGACAATAAATAAATGTTGAGCACTCACCCTACAATTGGACTTTTTTTTTTTCAACATAAACCTATGGGCCAATCAGAAGACATAAGGTATACCATATAAAATACACAGAGCAACACAGAAGTAGTCAGAGGATTGTATACTGGAGAAAGTATAGCTTTCAATTTCCAGTCGTAGACTGCAGGTAGATTTAGCAATAAGATTTAGGATTTATTTAAATGTATCTGAGACAAACAGGAGGGATCCAGTGTTTCAACCAAATCAGGCCTATATACTGTTATTGAGCTGTTACTTGACAATATAGAGACAGAGAAAAAACATAGTATATTATTATTTTTGCTCGCTTTTTCTTATAAATGCACCTTTGTATTAATACCACTTATATTTCACATAAATCATAACCATTATTAAACTAATAACCATGTTAAAATAACCATGTATTTGACCTATTAAAAACATATAAGAATGATACTGATGATCTTCAACCACCTCACTTGTTCCAGTATTATATTCAATAATAGTGTGTAACCACTGGAAATAATGGTTCTCAGATTATGTCCATTCCAGCTAATGTCAATGGAAGGCCAGGCAAGAGTTACATCATGGCCATTTCTTGTCATGGGTTCCATTGTAAAAATCCAAGATACAAAATAGCATCTGTATGTTTTTGTGTGGTATAACCACATAAATGGTAATAAGTAGTGGAGTATTGTGATTCAGTGAGAAATTAATGATATTTTAATTTTTAATGGTAATTAATAACAGAGACACATTAGCTTTGACCCAAGTATTCAAAAGTTTGTCCCTTTTTGCTGTTTTTAAAATTAGAGCATACATATGAGATCCTTATAATAAGAAGAGAGACATCAGCACTTTACCCCGTGAGTTGTATGATAACATGAGATAAAATTATCAAATAAAGAAATCATTTGGAGCTCTGTAGTTAGGTCAGATGTCATTTATTAACCATACTCTGAGTATTTTAGTAATGTGTGAGTCCTGAACATTTGATTATGTGATACAAAAAAGGAAGAAAAAAATAGTTTAAGGGAGTGAGATAATGCCTGTAACTGAATAAATATTCAATGTATACAACACTTCCCTTGCAAACTAAAGTTTTATCAGAAACTAAGTATCACATAGACATAATTGATACCTAAGCAAATAGAGTAGAGACGCTCATCTGAGAAGGGACAATACCTGAAGTAGGTTTGTTCTCTAGGTCTGGTTACCTACTCAGAGAGCAACCTCTTTTATCTCACTTGTGCCCTTCACAGGGAGAAATATCCTGAAGAATATCAGTCTGGTCTCACTGAAAAGAGTGACCCAGGCCCGAAATACTAGGCAATTCTATCCTGAACAGGAGAAACAGCATAATTGATACCTCGCTTTAAACTTAATATGGTGTGAACTTAAGAGAAGCATACATTTAAAATACCTAATATTATATGCGTAACCATATGAAGGATTTGTGATTGGGGATAGTATTAATTTGAGCGAATATAAAATAAATTATTGATGTCATTATTTTGTTTTTGGAGATTTTTAATCAGTTGCATTTTAACTATATATAAAGGTTATGTTCCTTGTGATATGGGGCATGTAAATATTCCCTAAAAGATGTACTGGTTATTGTGTTGGGATTCCAATACATATTTCAACCTTGTACAAAAACAATATTCATAGACCATTTAGAGAGATTTTGTTTCATCATATTTATCTTTATATCATTGTCTTATTCTCCTTCTGTCATAGTAATTGAAGGATCAAGTAGGGTCACATCAATATATTTTCCATAAAGATTTGCTAAATTTCACAGTTATATCTGGTGTCAAGATCCATATCCTGCTCTGTAATTTTATTTATTCAGTTATTTTTTTTTAGCATTTTCTGATTTGGTTTCCATGGCAATTCTGACGCTCATCCTTTGAATTATTTCAGTGAACTTTACCATAATGTGTGTGACTCATTCTACAAACAGATAGTTTCCCAGTCTAAACAACAGCAAAAGGATTGAGTATAGTTGGCTCTGATGCACATGTTATCCATGAACGGTGCATGTGTCTTAAACTTTAAAGTAAAATAGACAAAGCAAGGCTTCCCAATGTAATGAGAGTGGTTGTGTACTAGCCCAATTTTCCCTGTTTGCTGTGTGAGTGGCATTGAAAACATTTATTCAACAAACAACATATAGGATTATAAAGTATTTGTTATCAGGCCAGTCAACTGGTGGCCACAGTGCCTCTTGTATCCTATAGCCTCTTAGGCTGGGCACCTCTCTCTTCTATTATTATCAGGAAGTACGGCCCAGTCTCCACCTAAAATGTGACCCTAAACTTTAAATTTCCTTGGTATCTGCTAGCTCAAAACGAAGGAAAATGCACAGGGATTTGAAGATTACAAATCTAAAATCAATAATGTATTTTAACATTTGAAACATTCTTTAGCCTCTTTGTATTTATATTTCATATGCTGCTTAAATGCAGGGGTGTTTTTGTTTATGTAATTACATATAACATAGTGCATGTGCTAGAGAAAGAGACGTTTTGGTCATATCCAGAGTGAAAGGGGCCACCTAGGTCTATAGATTTTCTCTTGCAAATGATGGTTTCACATGTTCCTCTGTAATATATGAAGTGCTGGGCTTTTAGATACTTTAATCAAAAGTCTGAAATGAAATGTATGAAATATAGGTCTGTGAGTCAATTCATTTTAAAAAAAGGACTCACCTTTATGATGTCTGGGTTAGCGCTCATTTCCACTCATAATTAATGTATGCCACATGATCATTACATTTGCTGTGATGTTAATAATTTAGTGGCACATGCAGATTTTGAAGCTAGCATACATTTTGGGGGAAGAAACTATGAATTCTTACACATTCCATACCCACAAAGAATGTAACTCAAAGTCTTTGATGCCATTGGGGCCGCTTGGTTGCATGCGATAACTTCCTGTGGATGTGCATGAAATAACATTACACTACAGGGAAGACCAGAATATGTGCTGATAGTTCCATGAAAATTTTATATCATGCATGCTGAGGCACTTTAGATGTATTGATTTAAAGCTAAGAAGTGGTAAGCTGCAGATTTTCAAACAGGTGAAGAAAATAATATTCAACTAGAGTTAAGATACTGAAAGAAATTGGAAGAGCAGAGTTTACAATTGTATCAAAAGTAGTCATATGCCTCTAGTGCCCTAATAGATATTATCAGTGAGATGGAAGCTTTTTGTAAGAGGGAATTGTGCATGCAGAAGTAGTGAAAAATGATTGCGTGGAAAGAAGGTGAGAAGGTGCAACATAGCTGATGTTCAAGTGGTATCATGAAATTATAGAGATTAAGTGATAAGGATGTGTAAATGGAAACATTTTTCTCCCTCTTTGCGTATCCATTTGTACACATCCAGCATAAACAAACACAAACTGGCTACCACCCTTTACACAAATTAAACACAATACTAAATTAGAGTATTTAATTTTTTGGTGCGGTTAATTATCTGTTAACGACAGTTGTATGTGTGTAACTGTAAATTAAAGTAAAAAACAACTATGAATCCCATTTTGTGTCCCAATTCAGTTTGCAATAGTTCCCCTAGTTCCTGTTCAAAGAGAGAAAAATTGGGCTCCAGAATTAAAAATATGGCAGATAGCAATTTATACTGAGGTGTATACTCATGTTTCTCCAGCAAGAGCAAACCCGCCTTGAAATACATTTATCCATTGATATCCATACATTTGATAAGCTTAAGTAATTATTGTACTGTCAATGTGGACTGCCACAATTCTAATAAAACATCTGAAAGCGTTTTTGCAACAGTTACAGAGGTATTTAATTGAACAAGCCCGCAAATACAGGGCAAAAGTCTTAAACCGTAAACCATAAATGCGTACGTAGCATTTCAGGGCATGATCACGATCAATTATTCAAGCTTGTAAGTAACTATTTAGAAACAGCCAATGAGACCGTCATCATGACATCAGTTAAACATGGAGTCTAAACTACAATCAATTAGCATTTAGAAATCCCATATCCGATCGTATGCAGAATTCAGCAATGTAGAAATCAATAACAACGAATGAAGAAACTGTTCTAGTCCATGTTGGTGGCCCCATATGTATTAACTCTTTGATTCATGGGATAATTTTTTTATTGCAGATTCCCAAGCTTGGGACTGTTGTGGAATGAATTCTAATGCCTTTCACTGCTTTCCCATAATTTTAAAGTACAGTAGTGTGTTTATATTTGCTTTTGCAGTTTTACGAACAGGTGTTTAACCGACTTGCGAGTCCTATCTAGTACTCATATAATTTTTGACACATTTACCATTTATGGGTTTAAGGGCAATTGCAGGCTTGTTGAATTGTTGCAATTAATATGGATTTTGAGTTTTTAGCACTGGTAACAATTGTGGGCTTGAAACATCGAAGGAGGAGATAGGACGGAGTTACCTTTTTGACCACCGCAGGGATTTTGAGCCTGTAACTCGGAAATTGATTGCGGGTAGCTAGAAGAGGCCCATTAAATATCAGTAACTTTTACAGGCTACATTACGGCCTCCAGTAATTACAATTTGTCCAATTGAATGGGGGCCTATATGGGTCATTTAATACCACTGCTAATATCAAAACAAATAAAATAATATTTTCTCTAATATTAACTTTTCCATTTTAATCACTAGTCCTATTAATACACTAGCAAATTAGTTCTCTATTTCATCTGGGAAGAATTATTATTTTTCAAAAATTGCCATTAATAACCTATTCTAATATTTTCTTAAGCAACTGAGATCGTATGAATTGCCAGCACTATCACATTCCAGTATGAACACTCAACATTCAAGCAGACAAGTACTAACTAGTGTTTTGTCATTAATAGAAGGCACCTCCTGAGACTGAAGGGCACAGTAAAGTATATTCACAATAGTGTCTTAAGATGATTTTGAATAGAATTGCACCCTTAGTGCAGTTAAGATTAATTAGTTGTAAGATATATTTTTATAACTGCAATTGCTACGTAAATAGATCATATAAAGTTACTTGTAGTTAAAACATAAAATACCTTTATTTCCTATGTTTTATATGGAAAGCATTTATCAAACTGTGGTCAACTACTGCAGTGGGATACAAACTGAAGTATATTTTCTGCTCTCTGGTATAATGCTATGAATCAATACTGATATGTTGTGCTTCTCAAACATATGAAATATTAATGCTTTAGGAGAAATATTACAAAAACTCTGAATATGAGTATCAGAGACAAGCAGGTACTTGGATTATATATTCTCTGTCAAAACTCAGTTCTCATTTTACTACTATTTTTTCAGTTACAAGCTAATAAAAGTTTATAATAGAACATCAGATCATACTAAAAGGAACATGAAACCCATATTATTTCATATTAAGTGTTAATAATAATGAAAACAAATCCAGTTGTGGGTAAATAATTAATCTTTAATACCCAGTGCTAAGAAACCATACCAGTTAGAATACCATAATAACTTCTCATCCAATGACAGGTAATGTAAAAATATGTTTTCCTCCATGCGTTAAGCTAAAGCCATGAGTGTGTCCTTTCATGCATATCTCCTGTTCCAATCCCCCCCCCCCCCCCCCTAATCTAGCCAGTGTCCCATCATGCTATTCCATACTGTTTATGGCTGCACAATCTAATCAGTGTGTAGACTGCTCCTTCAGTTAACAGCAAGTAGAAAGGATAATGTCAGAAAGAATAAATCTGTAAAGATCCACTGAAGTTCCATATTAGGTCATACTCATTTGAAGACCTTAATTTGTTAATAGGAAATAGATTTATAGAAAGAAAAAAAACTTCCTTTTAGTTTGTTAACTTTTAAATTAAATTATATGTCTTAATACATATGTATTAAGACATGAAGGTCCTTCAAGAGTTCTTCAAGAGTTCTGTCTTTGCTCTTTAGTACAACTGGCTCAAAATGTATTCTGCATGTATCAAATATATTTCTTTTTACCTCTATATGAGAAATGACATATACATTTCTCTGCATACAAAACATATACATAATTCTACAAAACTATTCAGAAAATTCTAGACATCTGTACACTTTTGCACACAGCTTTTCATTTGACATGCATACATAGCTCTGTATACAATATATATATATATATATATATATATATATATATATATATATATGAATATCACATGCAATTCATAACAGACTGGTTTTGTATTTCTCAAAATCTTTAATACAATGGACAGAAGAAACTTGGGTTATATCCAGTGATCTAATGGTATGTTATTTGAAATATTTCCTAGCGGGCATATATGAGCATTATCTGTCTCTGTGCAGTGTAGTGTCTATCACATATATAGTTGTGGATCTGCAGGGCTGTCCAGAACGCTTACCATGTTGGTCTCACTTTGCAAGCCGTCACATGGGACTTAGGCTGCTAGCCTCGCAAAGCGAGGTGAGCCATCACACGGGACTTAGGCTGCACTGCGAGCCTTGCAAAGCGAGCAGTTAAAGCACGTGGGACTTTGCCGTTTGTGGCCCATGGGGCCGCAACTGCGAGCCTTGCGAGTCGAGGCGAGCAGTTGAGGCATGCGGGCCTTACAAGCCGTACGACTTAGGACCGAACCCGTACATGCACTGTACGGCTCGCAAAAATCCGACTTAAACGCCCGAACCACAGAACTGCAAAGACCGGAGAAACACAACAAATATGACTCAAATTAACTTCCACACACAGCACAGTGGGAGAGCCAGGGAACCTGTGAGTGAGAAAAAAAATGGCTGCCGAAAAAATGCATACACAGCGAAAACGGGGCAGAAGGACATAAAACAAGCCTGAAGGACACAAAACTAGCCCCAAGGACAAAAAATTTGCTCAGAGGGCCCATAGCCTCGCATTGTGTGGCAAACACCATTGCCAGGATTACTATTTTACTCCAGACATTTTTGATGGGCAATTTCCTAGTATGTCATATTTTGTGAAAGAACAATAATAAAACATATCAAATTCATAATTTATAAACCATCATACTATTTAAGGAAGTCATTAAAGGATGTGTTGGAGCACAAAGATGCATATCTATTTGCAACAAAGGAACACCCCTGACACGGTCTGTTGTGCTGGGATTAGAAATACAGATGACATTCTCACTCTATAGGAGAACTGACATGGAGGAGGGATATTTGTGCTTGGCTTAATAGAGGAGGCAGCTTTTGGATACATTGAATACATCTTAAAATGGATTTTCCTTAGTACGCTTACAGCTCTATTTTTAGATATTTTTCTGATTCCACAGAGGATATCATTATAGAATCCATTAAAAAGCAAAATACTGTTCTAAGTATGATACTTTATAGTATTGGCTTGTCCTATATCATTGAAACTTGACTTAAAGGGATAGTTACTGCACTATAAGTGCTCTTCATGGTGTGAAAGAGCACACTATTTTATGTTAAAATTATCTATTTGTGTTCTTTAATTATACTTAAAACAGTTTAAAAACAAAGGTTCTAGGGCTGTTTACAAACACACTGACTACACATGATTAATGACATCTGCCGGCAACGGCAGGTTCTTAGCTCAGGTGCAGAGAATGAGTTATACGTTATTCTTTGCAGTCAGGACTCCAACAGCCTAGCAATTAACCCACAAGTCACTTATTTAACAGATACTAACACTTCTTTCTATGCACAGATGATTTTATAAAGGGTTAAAGGTATATTAAAATGAGGTGGGTTATGAATGCATCCTATAGAATGCATCATAAACCACCTAGCAAAAATGTTTCCATGAAAACATGCAAACCGTTGTTGTATTAAAATAAAAAAATGTGCTAGGGGTGATGCTTATACCCACAACAGCTTCTGCACTTGCTTTAGTGGCTGCTGTAAGCTGCCATGACGGGTACACCAATCTCTCCTGTGTACCATCACACAGAGCATGTGCATGGCTGCATTCTCAAAGAGAGTTGGGGGAGGGGTTGATAAGCAGTGTTGTTAGGGGTAACCTGAATAAACAGACATAAATCTCTGAATAAGCTTATGCTTACACAAAACAATGAGAAAGCAAGAAACGTTAAACACAAAAAAAAAATATTTTTATTTGATGTGACAGTCAAAGTATATCACAAAACTTTTTATAAGTTGAGATGGTCACAGACTCTAAACATCTAAATTATACAAGAGTCTCGCAGACAGCTATTGAAATTATAATACAGCACAATACTCACAGACAGAACACAAGAAATAACACAGCATTACACAATACTCACAGACAGAATTATAGAAATGCTATCATAGGATTGCACAGAGCTCACAGACAGAACACAAGAAATAACACAGCATTGCACAATACTCACAGACAGAGCTATAGAAATGCTATCATAGGATTACACAGAACACAGAGCTCATAGACAGAACACAAGAAATAACACTGCTTTACATATTCAGTAAATTAAGGAAATTACACTAAACGAAAGGAAAGTGTCTGACAATGTGTGACTTCCCACAGTAGGGCAGACTTCATGTGATAACTGCTCAGAAGTAGACAACTTACAAACAAAACTACAAGCCCTGCTCTTGCAGATATGTAAATTACTTTCATACTCATAAAGGCATCACTGATCTGATGGTTCACGAGAGGCAAAACATTATTCTTTTTTTTTTTTCAAATTAAAAACTAAATGTATGACATTTTTTGTGCTTATTACCTTCTTGGTCAGATTTATTGTTTTTCATTATACAGTAGTCTCTTAAAGGCACATAGGCACATGCCTGTTTTTAATATTAAACTAAACTAAACTAAATATTAAATTAAACTAAACTATCTAAGAATTTAATTGCATATTTCAACATCAATTTATTAACACATGCCTAAAATCTCTCTTATTACTCACTGAAATCTTCGAAACAGTCCCTGCAAGGGTCCACCCCCTTCAACTCATGCATACAATGTTTCAATAGTAATATATGTACTAGCCAATGACAAGCTGTGTCTCAGCAACATGTTGCTTAATTATTGCTGAGACACAGCCTGTCATTGGTTAGCACATCTAGCAGTATAGAAACACTGTATGCATAAGCTACAGTGGGCAAACTTTTGCAGGGACTGATTGGAATGTTAAAGTGAGTAAAACAGAGTTTTTAAGCACTTGTTAATAAAATGGTGTTTAAATGTGCAAATAAACACTTACGTTGTTTACTTTAATATTAAAAACAGGGAACTTTCCATGTCCATTTAAAGTCGTCCCTAACCAGTGAATATATAGGCTTTGAACCTAAACCAATTTATTTAGAAAATGGCATAATCTGCAATTATTATCTAATGTTGAGCATTTACATAATATTCCAAATCTGAACAGTGATTTTTGCTGTCAAAGTGTCTCTTTCAAATTTTGAAGAATTAACGTATTCCAGTAATGTATAATCTTCCTAACAATAAAAAAAAAAACTTTCAGGAAACATTCTATGATTTATAATGGAACAAAGAATAGTTTTGTTAATATAATAACATCATTTTAATTAGAAAACCATTGTGGTTATCAGTTAAATGGCTTTTAACAGTCAATGTAAACCCTAAAAGCAGCAGAGAACACATTCTGAAGTTGCAGTAGTAGAAACGTAGATAGAAATATAGAAATAATATATGCTAATTATGGCATAAATAGTATAGCTGTCTTCTGGAACAGGATCAACATTTTCTGTATATCTGTACGTATTACGCACACAAATTTAAGATGCATTACTTTTAGCAGACATTGTAGGGACAATACAGTAAAAGGATTTAACATTATGAAGTATGTAAGAAGCTAAACATATTCAGCCTAATTAAATTGTGATTCGGCCAATTGAATGGGGCTCTATATAAGCACATAGCATATTTTTTTACAGAAGTTTTTAGTTAGTGAAGACCTCGCTGTTGGATAGAAGATCACTAACTAAAAACGTCTGTAAAAAACATATGCTATTTGCTTATATACAGCCCTATTCAATTGGCCGAATCGCAATTTCATAAGGCTGATTATCAGCAGTATAAGCTGTGAGCATAACATCATTTTAGAAAAAATCTTCATTGGCTTCCTACACAGAGACCCAACAGAGAAGTAAGGTATTTGCTGTACTTTAAAAATGTGATGTTTTATTACATTTACCCTTCATTTGTTATAGCAATTTGGTATTTATGAACAGATCTGAAGTGTTTGTATTAATATGTGTGTAATGGCAATTTGTCACTAACACTAGCCACAAATGGATTCACCATCAAATATATGTCATGGCAAATATATATCATGGCAATCAGCATTGTTCAACCCATTTTGGTACTGTTCTGTTTCTCTTCACTATTTGGATTTAGTAAAGTGTTTTATTAGGTGCTGCTGATAGTGCCTACCTTAAAGAGGCCATAATGCCAGCTGAATGTTTAGCATGTGCACATGAAAGAATGTTTCATTCCAATACTAATTTTATTATCAGGATTAATGCTCTCCCTAGTACAAATTGGCACAGTTGTTTAGTGGATCTTCAGTGGTTTGTGAGCTTCATTAAAGGGGTCTACAAAACAACTGGAATTAAGAAAAAGTAGCAAAACAGATTCATAATAATGCATAAATATTGTGCTTAAACAATACTTTCTCTTAATGCCTAGAAAATTAATATGCAATTCACTGAAGTTAAAGTGCATCCTTTATTTTGGTCCAGGTGATAACTGTCTACTACTTAGGTGCACTGCATGGCAATCATTTAGAGCAGAGTCAGACTGAAATGTGCATAAAATAGCAAAACCTTTTTTGATTTGCTCTTATATTCCCTCTATGCTGTGTGTGTTTACATATGCACCCAGGTTATGAAATTAACACACATAGGAAAAGCACACAAAAGTATTATATTCAAACTTGCCACTAACATGACACTCCTAGGATATTCCAAAAATCCTCATAAAAAGGCAAAATGGGAAATGGATATTTACCAAATATGGTAAGCATGTCAGTACACTACACATACTATAATACATTGTTGTTGTATTCTCTCCCCCTTTTCTATTTGCTTATCTGTTTTTTTTGGGCACCATCTGCTCCTCTTTTTGGTTTTTATTCAGTTAATTTAGTGCATACAAGTTCTTGTCACTAGGATATCATTTACACAAATTAGAGGGCACATCGCCCCTTTCTCCTCATGGTGTGTGCTCGGTTTCTTGCCCATCTTATTTTATAAAGAACTTGACTATTTCTACGCCAGTAATGATTTTTCTAAGTTTTTTAGTGAAGTAAAAAGTAAGTAAACATCCCAGATATGAATAACTGTTGTCTTTCAGTGACCTTCATTCTTAATCACACACCTGCTGTACAAGAACGTCCTTCACAAGAAATACAATTCCTCTGTGGGCATAAGAACTTCTTCACCTGCCCATACTTTTTTTAAGCATCTTCTCTGTTAATGTTTGTTTCATTTTTGTGTACTTGAAAAGCACCCAATGTTCTTTTATGTGTAAAACAATGTATGTGACAAATTAATACTCCCAGCCACACAGCTCCTCTTTCCACTCATACAACAAGAGTTCATAAATACTAATTGAAAAGGTAGAAGGAATACTAATTTATTATATTTAAATTTGTTAATGGCAGCACTGTCATATGAATATGACATTTGTGTGACTTTGTTTAAACACACTTATTTCAAAACATTTACCTCATAACCAACATGCTTGACTTCAAGGCCAGTTTTGCCATTTCCTTCATGTATGCAGTTTATGATACACAGAAATCTCCCAGCATTCAGTGAATGTAAATCTAGCTATAAAATAACAGTCATTAAAACACAAGGAGTATAATGAATCTGCATTTAGCCATTCCTTTCTCACTTCCTTTTACTTCGGCACAAACTTCCAAGGGTGTTATTAAAGCTGGTCTTTTAAGGCAAGCAGTTTTCATCACTTACATCATATTTTATTTTGGAAGTAAGTTTAGGTAGTTTCCAGTGAAACAGGCCACAAATTAGTTACTGACAAAAGAATGAAGCTGCTCTAGGAATGAGCTTTTTATGCACTGGGGCCTGGTGCTTCCCAGCATTCCATTGTCACTATGTTATGTAAATTCATTCAATTCATCTGGGCCTTTGTGTCTTCACTATTCTTTATCTGTTGAGTGGAAACTCTGCCAGCTTTTCACATGTATTTCTCCCACTTGCTACAGCCTCAAGATAGAACCATTAAAAAAAAAAAAAAAGAGGAGAAGAGAATGTCAAACAAAATAAAACAAAGAAAAATGCTAAGCTAAGGAGTAAATGCTGTGTTTAGGAAAAATGCACTGTTATTTGTTGAGATGTCAGAAATATTAGTTTTTTTTATTTTAAATTGGAACAGTGATTTTATTTTAAGATATTTTTACTGCTTAAAGTAGTTTTCTTCTGATAACATTGTTTTTTCTAAAATTTTATTGAAAATATTTTTTTTTCATATACTTTTCATTCCAACAGTAGCATTTTTATTTTTATCTTTCATTAAGCAGCTATGACAACTGTGTTTTAAACAAAAATATATATAAATAGATAATTTTAAAAAATGCAGCATAGAGAGAAGGCCTATGAATGCCTTTCTTAATTACTAAGGGCCTCATTCAATTGTGATTTGGCCAATTAAATAGGACTCTATATAAGCACATAGCATATTTTTTTTAAAGAAGTTTTTAGTTAGTGAAAACCTTGCTTTTGGATAGATGTTTACTACCTAAAAACTTGTTTAAAAAAATATGCTATGTGCTTATTTACAGCCCTATTCAATTGGCCAAATTGCAATTGAATGAGGACCTAAGTTATTGTTTTGTATGTGTTTATATGGTAGTTGTATATTTAATTAATTAGTAGCCAAAGAATTACAATTAACCTATGGCAGATAAATGACAGTTAGCCTCCTAATGGTAGGATACTAGCAATTAACCTTATGGTGGAACTGTGACCACCTTTATAACCCTAAAGCATATACTGTATTTACACTACAGTATATTTACAATGCCAAGTAGGAGATCAGACAAAGGGTCAGTGAAAATGGAAAACATTAATCATATAGGTGCAACATTTTCTTCTTAATTGCACAGTTACGGCTTTGCATTTCTGACAAATGAGGTCAAGATGCTTTTTTTTATTTTTATTAGAAACTAATTAGAAGGACTTTTTCAAGTATTTGAAGGAGGAAAGAAAACTTAAGCTGCAAGTGTGAGGGAACAGGGAAGAACATAAAGGAATTCACTCACTTCCTGAATTTCTTTTCAGGAAGAATTGTGTTTGTGTGGTCAGAAAAAGGGAGTCATTCATATGAGGGGTCACTGAAGACAAAAAACTGCATTCTATTTAGAGGAACGGTTTTATACTTATATTTATTCAGATCCAGTGGAAAAAAAAGACAAGTATAATTTACATTTTTTTTTACATTCCTGCTTGTTCAAGTATTTCATTTCACTTTTAGTTAATTTCACTACTTATATTTACAGAATATTCACACTGTGTGTTACTTGCGATTTTAACACCTTTTTTAGCTGTTTATTTTTTAAGGTGACTTGTATGTTCTGTCATTTATTGTCAGATCGCCTGGTAACCACTTTAATTCCATGTTTCATATGACTGTGGAACGTGGCAGTGATGATTCTGCAAAGCATACTGCGGTTATATAAAAAACATACATCTGTTTCCAGTTAGCAATTTATCTCAATTGCTAATTTCAGAAAACCATACAAAATTTCTTGCTGACATAAAGTAGCAGAACTCAATAGCTGTCAGTTCTGATTGGAGGTCCCCCAAAACTGCAACATTCCAAGGAAAAACCCTAAATTAATGCACAGCTGCACTGAAAATGAGGAGAGGGAGAGGGAGAGACAGGAGAGAGAGAGGGAGTTAGAGAGAGGAGAGAGAGGGGGGAGTTAGAGAGAGAGAAATAAGAGAGGAAAGAGAGAGAGCGAGTTAGAGAGAGAGATAAAGAGAAAGAGAGACCACAATATGCCCACAAGGTAGAGTTAGGGAGGCCCGCAATGAGCGCCGAAGGCCCATAATGGCTGTGGGAGATACCAGTAAAGGGCTTCCGAGATACGTCCTTGAAAATATTGCGACCGTTAAAACCGTAACTTACAGCCTCCAGAAGCCGTTGGTCTATGGGTTTAACAGTCACAATATTTTCAAGGCCTAACTCGAAAGCCCTTTGTGGGCTTGGGGAAATGATCAATTTTCCCAAGTCCGCATTTGTTTTCACACCCATAAATGGCAAAAGGAGCACAGGGGGGGGGGGAGACACAGGGGGGGAGGGAGAGCGAGGGATGGGGGGGCGGACACGGAGAGGGAGGGGGGAGAGCGGGTAAAGAGACAAAGGGAGGGAGTGGGGGGAGACACAGGGGTGAAAGAGGGGGACAAAGAGACACAGGGGAGGGAGAGCAGGGAAAAGAGACACAAGGGAGGGAGTAGGGTGGAAGAGACACAGGAGAGGGAGAAGGGGGACAGAGACACGGGAGGGAGAGGGGGAAAGGACACAGGGGAGAGAGGGGGAAGAGACACAGGAGAGGGAGAGTGAGGGATGATACACAGGGGAGGGAGAGGGCGGAAAGAGACACGGCGGAGAAATGGGGGAGAGGGGGGGAAAGGGACACAGGAGGGAGTGAGGGGAAAGAGACACAGGAGTGAGAGAGGGGGAAAAGACACAGGGGAGGGGGGCAAATAGACAAAGGGGATGGAGAGGGGGGAATAGGCATGGGAGGGAGAGTGGGGCAAAGAGGCACAGGGGAGGGAGAGTGGGGCAAAGGGGAGGGGGTGCAAATAGACACAGGGGATGGAGAGGGGGGAATAGGCATGGGAGGGAGAAGGGGGAAAGAGACACAGGGGAGGGAGAGGGAAGGAAGAGACACATGGGAGGGAGTGAGGGGAAGAGACACAGGAGAGGGAGAAGGGGGGCAAATAGACGCAGGGGAGGTAGACGGTGGAGAGGCATGGGAGGGAGAGGGGGGAAAGAGACACAGGGGGGAGGGGGAAGAGACACAGGGGAGGGAGAGGGAGGGAAGAGACATGGTGTGAAATGGGGGAGAGGGGGGGAAGAGACACAGGGGAGGGAGAGGGGGACAAAGAGATTTAGGGGAGGGAGAGAGGGGGAAAGAGACAAAAAACTGATAGTACATAAACAGACAGTACTATGTATAACACTATATCATGCTGTCATTTTTGACGGGCAAGTCGCACAGATGACATCTACATTTCTGGATTGGTTATTCAGTTTTAGTTTAAGATCAGGTTATATTCTCAGTGTTGATGTATGTTAATCATACATTTTGTAAAGAGGCACGGGGTGAGAGAGGGGGGGAGACATGGAAGGGAGAGCGGGGAAAAGAGACACAGGGGAGGGAGTGGGGGGAAGAGACACAGGAGAGGGAGTGGGGGGGAAGAGACACATGGGAGGGAAATGGGTAAGAGGGGGAAAAGAGACACAGGAGGAAGTGGGGGGAAAGAGACACAAGGGTGAGAGAGGGGGAAAGAGACACAGGGGAGGGAGAGCAGGGCAAAGAGGCACAGGGGAGGGGGGAGAGACACAGGGGTGGGAGAGGGGAAATGAGACACAGGGGAAGGAGAGGGGGAAAGAGACACAGGGGAAGGAGAGGGGGAAAGAGACACAGGGGTGAGAAAAAGGTAAGAGGGGGGAAAAGAGACACAAGGGTGAGAGAGAGGGGAAAGAGACACAGGGGAGGGAGAGCGGGGCAAAGAGGCACAGGGGAGGGAGAGCAGGGCAAAGAGGCACAGGGGAGGGGGAAAGAGAAACACGGGAGGAAGAGGAGGGAAGGAGACAAACAACAGATGGTAAATAAACAGACAGAAAACACAATGTATAACATTATATCATGTCATCATTTTTGATGGGCAAGTCGCTAGTAATCTTTATAACAGATATAAATGTCTGGACTTGTTATTCAGTTTTAGTTTAAGATTAGGTTATATTGTCAGTGTTGGTGTATTTTAATCATATTTTGCAGATACAGAGACTTTTTCATATTCCTATATGTAACCAGTCTACTCTGTAAAGGTCAAGAGGTCCTATTCATGACCTGTAGGAATGTAGGCAGTCTATTCTAGAAATAAGGAGATAATGAAGGTCAACAAGGTCCAAGCCAATTTCTGACTGGGGGTAGTCAAGTCAAAGAAGTGGGCGGTGAAGTCCAGATGACAATGCAGAATAGATTTGACACTACCAGAAGACATCAATTGTGTTTTTAATATGAGGCAAGCAGAGAGTTGAGTGAAACAAAAGTGTCACAGTAAAAATAATTGAATGTTATATTAGTGAGCATAAATGTAAAGCTGTCAAAAGTGCACATAATATACCTTAATTAAAGGGACAGGGAACATGAAAGCTTTTTGTTTTTTTCAAGCTTTTAAAATAGCATATTTAAAATACTATAAAAGTCACTATCTACATCAAAATATATTAAGTACAAACTGTTTAAACTTCATTGAAACTACCAGGAAATACTAAGAGTATGTATAGTCTGTAGATCTTTTTGGCTGGCAGAGGGCAAGCCTCCAGAATTGGAATAAGTTGTTGTGCTGTGAAGAAAGAAATTATTTGCATGCCCACTATATAAAAATACTAAAATATAAAAGCATAACATAATCTTAAAAATGAAAAAATACATCATAAACAAATTTTACAATTTATAGAGCTATATTATTATTTTCGCTCCTGATTTATAACATACTAACATTTTCCATAGCACTATATACAATGCAATATAGCATAAGATAAACAGTTGTAAAGGAGTTGAGATTCCAGAGAGCTTACAGTCTAGAGCAGTCGGTCCTGGAGGGTCGCACCCAGACCTGGATTTGTGGATATCCTTGCTGCAAACAGGTGAGACTATTGCTTCTTCAGTCATCCTGATTGACTCACCTGTGCACAGAAAGGAAATCCTCAAATCCAGGCCCGGGTGTGGCCCTCCAGGACAGAGTTTGGTGTCCCCTGGTCTAGAGGGTATGGTTGTGGCCAGTGGTGGAAGAGCCTGTGCAAAGGGTGCAAAGCACCAGGGCCCGCCTCTGAAAGGGGCCCAGTGCAATATTATTACTTATTTTGTAAGACAGGGCTGCAGGGCTGGGAATGCTGAATGATGTCATCAAGACACGCCAGCAGGGGAAGAGCTCAAGAGGCACAGCAATCAAGTACAGTGGATCAGGGTAAGTAACCAGGCGGGGGGCATGGAAGGCTGAGGGGACATGGCATGGCATCGGGTCAAGTGAAGTGAGGTGAGGAGGCATGGGCGGTGGTGGAGAGATGATATAATAATTGTGGTATGTGTGTAATGCTCCATGAGCGTGCACACACATACCTACAATTATTAAAGTCCGTACACTGGGGGGTTAGGAAGTGGGGAGAGACACTAGGGGGGGGGGGGGGAGAGGTAGGGGGGAAAGACACTGGGGAATGGAAAGGAAAGGGGGGGACACTGGGGAGGGGGAGGAGGGGAGAGACTCTAGGGAGAGGAGAGGAAGGGGGAGAGACAATGGGGAGGGGAGAGGAAGGGGGAGAGACACTGGGGAGGGGAGATGAAGGGGGGAAAGACACTGGGGAGGGGAGAGGAAGGTGGGGAGGAGAGGAGGAAATACACTGGGGATGGGAGAGGAAGGTGGGGAGGAGAGGAGGAAAGACACTGGGGAGAGGAAAGGTAGGAAAGACACTGGGGAGGGGAGAGGAAAGGTAGGAAAGACACCGGGGAGGGGAGAGGAAAGGTAGGAGAGACACTGGGGAGGGGAGAGGAAAGGTAGGAAAGACACTGGGGAGAGGAGAGGAAAGGTAGGAAAGACACTGGGGAGGGGAGAGGAAAAGTAGGAAAGACACTGGGGAGGGGAGAGGGAGGAAAGACACTGGGAAGGGGAGAGGAAAGGGAGGAAAGACACTGGGGAGGCGAGATGAAAGGGAGGAAAGACACTGGGGAGGGGAGATGAAAAGGAGAAAAGACACTGGGGAGGGGAGAGGAAGGGGAGGAAAGACACTGGGGAGAGGAAGGGGAGGAAAGGCACGAGTGAGTGGAGGGGAGAGGAAGGTGGGGAGGAGAGACACTGGGGAGGGGAGAGGAACGGGGAGGTGAGACACTGGGGAGGGGAAAGACACTGGGGAGGGGAGAGGAGGGGGGCACTGGGGAGGGGTAAAACACTGGGGAGTGGGGAGGAGAGACACTGGGGAGGGGAGAGGAAGGGGGGAAAGACATTGGGGAGGGGAAAGAAAGGTGGAGAGGAGAGACACTGGGGTGGGGAGAGGAAAGAGGGAAAACAACACTGGGGAGAGGAAGGGGGGAGACACTGGGGAGTGGAAAGACACTGGGGAGGGGAGAGGAAGGTGAGACACTGGGGAGGGGAGAAGAAGGTGGGGAAGAGAGACACTGGGGTTGGGAGAGGATTCGGGGAAAGGAACACTGGGGAGAGGAAGGGGGGACACACTGGGGAGGGGAAAGACACTGGGGAGGGGAGAGGAAGGTGGAGAGGAGAGACACTGGCGTGGGGAGAGGATTGGTGGAAAGGAACACTGGGGAGAGGAAGGGGGGGAGACACTGGGGAGGGGAAAGACACTGGGAAGGGGAGAGGAAGGTGGAGAGGAGAGACACTGGGGTGGGGAGAGGAATTGGAGAAAGCAACACTGGGGAGAGGAAGGGGGGAGACACTGAAGACGGGAAAGACACCGGGGAGGGGAGAGGAAGGTGGGGAGGAGAGACACTGGGGAGGGGAGAGAAAAGAAGCGAGATACTGGGGAGAGAAAGGTGGGGAAAAGACACTGAGGAGGGAAGGGGGAAAGAGACACAGGGGAGGGGAGGCAAGGGGGAAGAGACACAGGGGAGGGAAGGGGGAAGAGACACAGGGGGGGCAGTGGGAGAGAGAGACAGGGGAGGGAAAGGGTGGCAGAGAGACATAAGGGGCAATGGGAGAGAGACACAGGAGACAGAGAAGGAGGGGAGGGGGGAGAAGAAGGAGGGGATGAGGGAAAGCAACACTGGGGAAAAGAAGGGGGAGACATTGGGGAGGGGAGAGGAAGGTGGGGAGGAGAGACCCTGCGGAGGGGAGAGGAATGGGGGAGACACTGGGTGGGAAAGGGGTGGGGAGACACTGGGGAGGGGAAGGGGGAAAAAGACACTGGGGAGGGAAGGGGGAAAAAGACACTGGGGAGGGAAGGGGGAAAGAGACACTGGGGAGGGAAGGGGGAAAGAGACACAGGGGAGGCCAGGGGGAAGAGACACAGGGGAGGGAAGGGGGAAGAGACACAGGGGGGAGAGACACGGTGGAGGGAAGGGGGAAAGAGAAACAGTGGAGGGAAGGGGGGAAGAGACACAGGGGAGGGAAGGGGGAAGAGACACAGGGGAGGGAAGGGGGGAAGAGACACACGGATGGCAGTGGGAGAGAGAGACAGGGGAGGGAAAGGGTGGTAGAAAGACATGGGGGCAGTGGGAGAGAGACAGAGGGGAGAGAGAAGAAGGAGGGGATGGGGAGACAGAAGAAGGAGGGGATGGGGAGAGAGAAGAAGGAGGGGATGGGGGAGAGAGAAGAAGAAGGAGGGGAGAGAAGGAGAGGATGGGAAGAGAGAGAAGAAGGAGGGGAGGGTGTAAGAGAGAACAAGGAGGGAGAGGGTGCACATAGAGAGAGGAAGAGAGGGCACAGAGAGAGAGACAAAGCAGATCATATATCTACACATTTTGATGGGCAATTTACTAGTCTATAACATATATATAAATATATATATATATGTGTGTGTGTGTATGTATATATATATATATATATATATATACAGTGCCTTGCAAAAGTATTCACCCCCTTGACTTTTTACCTATATTGTTACATTACAGCCTTAAGTTGAATGTTTTGTTACGTGATGGATCAGAAGACAATAGTCTAAGTTGGTGAAGGGAAATTAGAAAAAATATATACATAAAACTATTTTTTAGAAATAGAAAACAGAAAATTGGAATGTGCGTATGTATTCACCCCCTTTGTTATGAAGCCCATAAAAAGCTCTTGTGCAACCAATTACCTTCAGAAGTCACCTAATTAGTGAAATGATGTTCACCTGTGTGCAATCTAAGTGTCACATGATCTGTCATTACATATACACACCTTTTTTTGAAAGGCCTGAGAGGCTGCAACACCTAAGCAAGAGGCACACTAACCAAACACTGCCATGAAGACCAAGAAACTCTCCAAACAAGTAAGGGACAATGTTTTTGAGAAGTACAGGTCAGGGTTATGTTATAAAAAATATCCAAATCTTTCATGATCCCCAGGAGAACAATCAAATCTATCATAACCAAATGGAAAGAACATGGCACAACAGCAAACCTGCCAAGAGATGGCAGCCCACCAAAACTCACAGACCAGGCAAAGAGAGCATTAATCAGAGAATCAGCACAGAGACCTAAGGTAACCCTGGAGGAGCTGCAGAGTTCCACAGCAGAGACTGGAGTATCTGTACATAGGACGACAATAAGCCGTACGCTCCATAGAGTTGGGCTTTATGGCAGAGTTGCCAGAAGAAAGCCATTACTTTCAGCAAAAAACAAAATGGCAAGTTTTGAGTTTGCAAAAAGGCATGTGGGAGACTCCCAAAATGTATGGAGGAAGGTGCTCTGGTCTGATGAGACTAAAATTGTACTTTCGGTGATCAAAGAAAACGCTATGTCTGGCGCAAACCCAACACATCATATCACCCAAAGAACACCATCCCCACAGTAAAACATGGTGGTGGCAGCATCATGCTGTGGGGATGTTTTTCAGCAGCTGGGACTGGGAAACTGGTCAGAGTTGAGGGAAAGATGGATGGTTCTAAATACAGGGATATTTTTGAGCAAAACCTGCACCACTCTGTGTGTGATTTGAGGCTAGGACGGAGGTTCACCTTCCAGCAGGACTATGACCCCAAACACACAAGATGTGGCAAGCTCATAGAAACTTATCCAAGCTGTGAATGCATGCAAAAGGTGGCTCTACAAAGTATTGACTTTAGGGGGGTGAATAGTTATGTACATTTACTTTTTCTGTTACTTTGTCCTATTTCTTGGTTGCTTCACAATAAAAAAAAAACAAAAACATTTTTTCAAAGTTGTGGGCATGTTCTGTAAATTAAATGATGCAAGTCCTCAAACAATCCATGTTAATTCCAGGTTGTGAGGCAACAAAACACGAAAAATGCCAAGGGGGGTGAATACTTTTGCAAGGCACTGTTTGTATGTATATATATATGTGTGTATATAAATATATATGTATAATATATATTTACATATACAGTTATTTATATCTATATTTACATATATATATATATATATATATATATATATATATACAGGGACCAATTTTTGTTTTTTGCACCGGGGCCCTCCGTTCACTAGCTCTGCCACTGGTTGGGGGTGTAAGAGAGATACCTTGATGGTGTTTACGTTGAGGCTTCAGTATAGCTTCAAAATGTAGACCTGAAAAAGGAAAAGAAATGCATAATAGGTAAAATATGACTAAAAGTGCAGAGGATAGAAATATATTACAGAAACTGAGTACCGGTACATCATACTGAAGAAAACACCAACCACAAAATAATTTAGTTTATGGTGGGCAAAAGAGTGCATGCCTAAAATTAAGTTACTAAACTTATTTCCTGCTCAGAATCTACTGTATTTCTTAAGTATCTGAGTAGGAAATATGTACTATTTTTTTTAAAGAAATGGCAATAACTCTCGACTATGTAGAATCAAGATACAAAATGCCAGTTCTTCATATAAGGTGCTTCAAAGTATATTCCAAAAATTTAAATAGCGGAAATTTTATCAATATGTATATTGTATTTAAAAAAACAAAGGGAAAAGCTCCCATCCCTATTAATATTTATTTATATTTAACAAATGCAAAGCAATGCTCTGTCTTGTTTGGCTTTTCATGAAAGCAGAATACTTTAAAGCAGGTAGTTTAGACCAACTAGGCAATGTTGTTTAACTACACTTCAGCCACTATTACATGTAATCCATAAGTGCTCTACATCAGTGGTTCTCAAACCTCTCTTCAGGACCCACCAGACAGGCCAAGATTTAGGTGAAACACTGTGGATACACAGATGATGCAATTTGAGGCTCCATTGCCTGTTGAATATTAGTTTCTTCACCTTTGTTCACACCGTTTTCACCTAAATCATGGCCTGTCTGGTGGATCCTGAGGAGTGGGTTGAGAATCATTGCTCTACATAATAACCGTGTATGCCTAAATCAGTGAGGCTTTGATGTCAATGTCCACACTTCACACCATCTTATGCCTGGACTTCTTGGCGACTACCTGAGATTACCTGCCCATAACCTATAGAGATATAACAGGGGCAATATTATTTTCTCACCAGAGAAGTCTCTCACTCCTTTGTTTGATCTGTCTTGCACCAGGCCCATTTTCTATGTTTTAACAAGGTTTTGTGTGTTATTCTTTATTATAGAGTGTGTAGAGTAACTTGTGAGGTTTTTGAATGCTTTGATTTATTACTTGGTTTTGTATGAAAAATAAGTGGTTTATAATGTAGATACGTTACATTAAATTAAAACAAAATATTTTCTCCTCTGTCCTGACATGTTACAGGAAATAAAGGGACAGTGAAACTCATGTATGTCTGGAATACAACAGCTTGTGCTTATATTGTCATTCAATTGTTTGTGATCAGACAAGAAAAGAAACAGGGTTTCCATTCTTCTCAAATCCCTAGTAAGATTAGGTGAGGATCAAACTCATTGTTTTTATTATCTGTTTCTGTTATGCTTTTTTGGTAATTTTCTTAAATTAATACAATTTATTATTCATGCAAAACTAAAAAAGGGATAGGGTCCTTTAAGATCATTTTATAAAATGGCTTGAGGTGAACCTGTCACTGGAATAAGCAGAGAGTAAATATATGTTTTTCTTTAGGTTCTAGGAGTTTTCCAAATCTTGGACACAACAGGAAGAATATGAAATATCTCTGCTTATATTGTTACATTACTGTGTTCAGTTTGATTATTTAGATGTTAATTATAATAATTTTATAGCAAATGGAAAGCTGCATATACCTTCCTATCGACATAACATCTTTTTATCTTTCTTGTAAAATGTAAGGTTAATAAAAAAATTAGATCTGTTCTATTATTGAGAGGAAAAATAGTCTTGTTATGATAGCAAAAATGTTTGCTTTATTAGTAAGCTAAATCTTCATTTCTGGTTACCATGCTTTCTATTTAGTGTTCCAGCTTTATTGTAACAAAACATGTCCATAAAATCTAACAGAACAGTCATTTCATAGAATTGTGTTCTTAACAATACGTTATAGAGCAAAATAATCTAAAAGTATTTAAATACAACATATTTGCAGCTATGTAGATAACAAATGGCCACATTCTTCAGGGACAAATAAAGTAGCAAAATACATTTACATTTTTTCTGTCCGGCACAATCCCATTCCTTGACTAATGAATGAATTGAGTCCCTTGTACAATGTTTCATGCAAGGTCATTGTGAATAGTGTCTGTTTTATGAGTGAATAGATCTACTGTAACTGTCATTATGGCCCTAAATATTCACATGGTCAGATTGGACCGATTGGCATATTACTGTGCAACAAAGGGCATTTTTCTCCGTGCCCTTGGTTTGTTCATTCTAGCTCCATTTTAGGCATTTCCATGAACCGCCAAATGGAGTCCATGTTTTATTAGTGCTATTCCAAATTATTTTTTAGGGTTAGATCATTGGATGGGACCAGACCTATAAGAGATTGCAATCTGAATGGATTATATTGGTTTATAATCATTAAAGCCATGGTTTGTGGATATATGTGGATCTCTGGTTTTATCATTTTCATATATAAATGAACCTCTGGACTAGTCATATAAAACAACATTAGGAGCCCCAGTTCAGGTCTCCTTCCTCACGGCGCCTGGAAAAATTAGCTGCACCTGATGAAATCCAGAGGCTGGAAAATATGTACTGATTTGGCTGAGTTCTTGTTCTGAGGGAATTACCTGTTTTTTTAGGCTGAAGACTTCTTAGTTCTTCTCAATAAATTAAGTATTTGAGGAAAATAAATTCCAAGTAGCTTTTAAAACTTAAATTTAGTGTTAGACTGCTTCTCTCTATTCCCTATTAGTTGCCCAGAGGGTGGGAGAGGATCTGTCCAGGACACTGTCCAATTTTGTATTCTGATCAGTCCAGGCTTGACTTCAGTGGCAATACTTGTATTGTATTGTTAATATTTTGGAAAAACAATCCTTGCATATTGAGGTTTTCTCTTATTTCACATATTTGAGTTACTCCGTTGAATTCATTTTGATTGATCTACCTGTGTTCAAGGAGAAAGATATTGAAATCCTATATATAGTACCCTCCGCCGCTTTCTACCTTGTTGTGTGCTAGAGTAAACAAACACCTACTGTTAGTGTAAGGAGGCCTGGCTCGAATTAGAGATAATGTCCCAGATCTGGTATCACTGAAATCTACATGTAAAAGCAAGTACTTCTTTAACTGAATATTATCAAAAAATGTTTTTAGCAGGCTGAGATGTAGATTGTATACTTTTGAATAATTTACCCTCATATGTACTGTCACTTCATAGAGAACAGCCCATTAGCATGACAGTTAGTTGCCAAAATGCATTTTTCATACTCAAACTCAAAATCTGCTATTACTCACTTATATGTATGACTTTTTTCAATTAACTTCAGTTATTTGATTGCCTTGACTCCAGACTAATATATATAGTCCAAATTTCTGAGTTTAGACACCTGAAAATCACCTAAACGAGAGAAAAAATGGCCGCCGAACAAAACGAAAACAAGGCTAAAGGACCCTAAACACGCAAAACACCACCAAACACCTGCGTATTTTCCGAAAAAGTCGGACGACAACCGAAAACAAGGACGCAAAATCAGCCACAGCCACATACCACACATTAGGCGCCATTTTAGAACACTAACTTATACAATCCGGAAGTACACAGCTACCCTAACGGATTTGCCTCGCGCACGCACACTATTACACTGCACACATTCATAACGCTTACACAGCAGCTCCACAGCACTGATGCTGCAGCAACATGAAAACAGATTGCCAGCTCTTCAACACAATGCTGCATATATTACTTCACAATAGGTAAAGTATATTAATTTCTTATTTTATTAATTATTCATTGCCATACCAAAAAAAAACACTAACGCTGCTCATAGCACACAAACAACCAAGAGCCTCGCAATGAGTGCCGTAGGATCTTAAAACAGCAACAAGATGAATTTCGCACACAAACAACATTACCTGCCTTACAATCTTATTGCCGTCATTTTTTAACGGGCAAGTCGCTAGTATATATATAAAACTCTACTAGACTCACCCTTTTTACTTATCATTCTACATCTGTTGCTCCATAGCAATAAGAAAATGTAATTTTAAAAGGAATCTATTCATCAAATATGTTCACACTCAAAAAGGTTCATTCTTATCAGTGGCGGAAGACCCTGGTGCAAAACTACATTTTGGGCCCCCCACTGTGGGGGTTGTAAAAAATGTTTTGCGCTGGGCCCCCTTGGGACCAAATCATTCAGTGCTCTTCCCCCAGATCCCTTATATAAGTATACTATCTCTACATAGCCTCAAATTACTTTCAACATGCACCCCCACACAGCACCCACCCCTCTTAGCATACATGCCTACATAGCATCCAGTCCTTGTCAGCAGCTATCCCCCCTCAGCATCAATCCATGCATAGCACCCAATCCATTCCAGCTTCCACCTCACATAGCACCCATCCCTATATCCTTTGCTCACCGCTCCCATAACCCATCACCTGTACTTCGCTGCCACTTTGCAGCCCCTGCAATCTTACCTTCTTCCCTGATATACATCACCAGCATGCTGAACTTTACTGACCTCTTGGAGCTTCAGTACGAATATGTTAAACAGTCACACACTAATTTCAGGTGGGGAGTGTGGGCAATGAAGCACAGGGGGCCCCAGGGTGGGCACAGGGGGGCCGTGGCAGGTTGGGCCAGGGTGAGATGCCCCAGAGGGCATTATTTAAAAATTGAACAGCATTGCCCCCCCCCCCAAGAGGAGGGCCCTAGTGCACTGCACAACCTGCACCACTTGTAGATCCGCCCCTGGTTCTTATAGTCATACTACCAAGACATGCTTTCATGTTTGTTTAAACCCCTCATCCTTTCAAAAAGTTTTTAATGAATGTTGTCCAACTTCAGTATTTCCGGACCGCTAACAGATTAGGATTTGAAGTCCAGTCCAGTTTTTGTTGGAAACCCCTATGATATACGCAGATTCACTTAAATATAAGATGTTATCTAAATATTATTTTATGTTTGATGGAGATCAAATGTGTTAGATTGATGGCTCTATCTGTTAAGGAATTTAGTACACCATATTTGTTAAGACAATAATTTTTTCTGTTTTTTCTTCAATTTTGTTGTTTTGTTTTGTTTTTGTTCTCATTTATTTTTTCTATTTCCCACATGAAATAGAAATAAATTCTCAAGTTTTCACCTTTAGCCCAGATCATTATTAAATCTATTAAATTCCTGGCAACTTTACAGGAGCTCAGAGGGCAATTGTTGGGGTGAGAGTGTGATAATTGTCCTGGGTTGTGCACACAGTAGTGCAGAGGTTATTCTGCATTTGCAGCTCCCCTATAAGCTGAATGAATGACGCGGAGGCTGCACAGGCTCCCTGGGTCAGCCCGTAGCGTCGCGTGACCCAGCGGAGCCTGTGAGGCTATCAGCCAATCAGGTGCGTCGGGGGCGTGTCGGAAGCCCGTTTCGCGCCGTTGAGCACAGCAGCGCGGTCTCCCGACTGGAATGGACGGAGGTCTGAGGTCCTGCAGCCAAAACTAAAAGTAGGAAGGTTTAAATACTGAGATTCCACCCCAGCTTACCAGCACATAAGGGGATATACTTGTTGAGGCTATTCTTGCTTGTTTTGTTTTCTTCCTCCATTTGTGTCTTTGTGTGCCTTGTCTGTGCTGTGAGTGTGTTTTGTCTGTGTGTGTCCCTGTGGCTGTGTGTGCCTGGTGCTGCTGCTTGTTGTCCCCCCTGTTTATCCCCCTGGTAGTCTTAGTATGGATCCAGAAGGCTTAGAGGCTTTGCTGGCTGAAGTTAGGACCCGTGCCCTAAGCCAAGGGGTCAGGTGGGTGCAGGACAGGCTGGGACCTCCCATGCCTTCTGCGCTTGGAGCTCAGCACATTGAACAGGAACAGCCTGCGGTGGCTGGTGTCCTAGCCAATTCTGACGCCTCAAGGGAAATTTTTTCCCATCCCACCACTGTAGGGCTACCAGACCCCCGTCCATCGAGCAGCAGAGACACAAGAGATGGGGGGGTTACAGGTCAGGGCGGCCGGGACCCCATATCCCCCAGGCAGTCAAGCGCCAGGACCACGGGCGGTGGGGGTGAGGGCCTAGCACTCCGGCCACCACCAGCCAACTTGCCTAAAGGTCCTAGGCCGCGACAAAGGTCGAGAAACACCCCTCTAACACCCCATAGGGGGGGTGCAGGGGGTAAGAGAAAAGCCGGGAGTCCTAAAAAGGCTCCTACAGGACCTCACGGTGCCAAGCAGACGGTCCCTGGGGTTTCCCTCAATAACAGTGCTTCTGGTACTTTTCAGGGACGCCCAATTGGCGGTGAGAGGAGCATGGCGACGACGACAGAAAGAAGCGATGGAGTGATCAGAGAGATGAATAGCCAAGACAGCATGGTCATGATTGATGACATGCCAGTGACAGCGGCAGTGGCGAGGCTAGGACGCCCCACTCGAGCTAAGAAGGCTACGAGCAGGTACAGTCCGCTACTATTCACGCACACACCGCTAAGACGTAGCAGAGTAGAGACTGAGGGCGAGACGGTTAGGCCACAGCGCAAAGGGTCTAAGACCGACCAACAGCTGTCTATTCCAACGCCCGAGGAAGTCTCAGGGGAACCCCTACAGGGGGCGGCGGAGGCAGTGCTAGCCTACTCCAGCCGCGCAGGCTTAGGTGACCAGGACCGTTCCTCAGATGAGGAAAGGGCGGTATGGGCAAGGGCATGCAGGTCGCGGAGAGCTAGTGACTGTTCTTCTTGTACCCACAGATCCAGAAGGAGATCCAGGTCGAGAAGCAGGAGATCTTGTCGGTGCAGCTGTGCTTGCACTGGATCTGAGAGGAGGAGCCCGCGGAGGGCCAGACGGTCAGAGTCCCCGGAGCGTCAGGAGAGACGCAGGGATACTCCGTTGGCCGTATCCACTCCAAAGCTTCCAGAAGCAGGTGAGCGCTCAGATTTGAGCTGCGCAGCAGACAAGGGAGGGTTTATCGGGTCATTGAAGACTCTACTAGCTGCGCACAACATCGCGGTTAGCGAGCACGAAATGGGAGCTTGGATAGGGGGGCTAGCGAAGGGTGCATGGTCCCAGCCAGCAGTGGCGCCAGTGAGCGCAAGCGAGGCGTTAGCTAGCATGAGCGCGCCCGAGCCGGTAGGCAATGCGATTGCAGCAATAGGTAGTACCAATGCAGGAGTTACCGACGCAGCCATGAGACCTATAGTCTTATGCTCGTTGGATAACTTAGGTGCACACCTTACCCAGGAGGTTAAGGAAAAGATCTGGAGGAGGGAATTTATAGAGTTGTTTTCCCTTCTCCCTATGTCTAGGCAAACAGATTTGGCCGAGAGGGGCCCCAGGGAGGGGGAAGAGCGGCGTAAATCTTTTGCTAGGCTACCTAGGACGTTTGATACATGCTGCAAGCATTTTCAATCTGGGCTTGCGTACTGTGGGAGCGGCACCCCGAACAGAGTTCGGGATTATTCGTTTACATAGACGAATGAGGAATTCCGGCAATACTTGGCCTCAAGGCCAAGCATGGCGTGGAGTGACAAAGCGGTGGCGTATTGGCTAAACATCATGACACCCATGAGAGTCACGACGCCCTTGCGGAGCGGGGCCGGTGGAGCTAAGGGCCCCACCCACGCCTCAGGAGCAGGCCTTAAGACCTGTTTTGCGTATAACGAGGGGGTCTGTAGATGGGCACCTAACTGCAGGTTTAAGCACGCATGCTCAAATTGTGGAGGTGAACACCCCCTGTCTAGATGCGGTAGACCAAAAGAGGGAGGCAGGGGCGAACCTCCCGCAAAGGGGCAGGACGCCCATACGCCTCCCCGCCATGCTGCCGTGGCTAAAATGCTACGGTAAATTGGCAGGCACCGCCGAAGCGGCGCGCCTGTTGGAGGACGGCTTCCGAGAAGGATTCCGGATTCCATGCGGGGTCGACATTCAAGGATTTCTTGTCCCAAACCTGAAGTCGGCCAGGGATTTCCCAGGGATAGCTAAAGCTAAGGTGCTTAATGAGGTAAAATTGGGGAGGATGGCAGGGCCATTTGCGGCCACGCCCATCCAGGATTTAGTCGTGTCTCCACTCGGGGTGGTCCCCAAGAAGGAGAAGGGTAAATTTAGGTTGATTCAGCATCTCTCCTACCCCAGAGGTCGTTCGGTAAACGATGGCATCTCAAAAGACCAGGCTACTGTGTCCTATGAGTCATTTGACCGGACGGTCGACCTGGTGAGGAGGGAGGGCCAGGGGGCCCTTATGGCGAAAGTGGACATCGAGGCAGCATTCAGATTGCTCCCCGTACACCCGTCGAGCCATCGGTTGCTGGGGTGCTTCGTAGACGGAAGTTACTTCGTTGATTTATGTTTACCCATGGGATGCTCGATATCCTGTGCTTACTTCGAGGCCTTCAGCAAATTTTTACAATGGGTCGTGAGCATCGAGGCGGGGTACAAGAGTATTACCCATTACCTGGATGATTTCCTTTTCGTTGGCCCAGCAGGAAACGACGCTTGCCGTTTCATACTGGACGTGTTCAACGAAATCTGTACAGAGTTCGGGGTACCGCTGGCCCATGACAAGACGGAGGGCCCTACGGAACAATTGACTTTTCTAGGGATTCGGATTGACTCCTGCAAAATGGAGTGCAGTCTTCCCTTAGAGAAGGTGGTGGACATGCAAGCGGAGATTAAGGCGCTACTGGGCGCGCGGAGGGTAACCCTGCGGCGGTTGCAATCAATATTGGGGAAGTTGAACTTCGCATGCAGAATTATCCCCATGGGGCGGATATTCTGTAGACGGATGTCACTGGCTACTATAGGGATTGCGAAGCCGCATCATTTCCTAACAGTCTCTAGGGTTATGCGTGATGATGCGAGGGTGTGGGCGGTGTTCCTCGCCGATTTTAATGGGCGGGTGCTCCTTCAAAAGGAGGGCGCCACCAGCGCAGAGCTAGATCTCCACACCGATGGGTCCGGACCGATTGGCTGTGGGGCTTATCTCCAAGGGAGATGGTGCGCTGCGGCGTGGCCGGAGGAATGGGAAGAGGCGGGTTTAATGCAGAACCCTACATTCCTTGAGCTGTTCCCTATGGTGGTAGCAGTTCACTTATGGGGTACCTGTTTCAGAGACAGGCGAGTCATTTTCCATTCGGCTAATAAAGGGTTGGTGGAGGCCGTGAACAACATCACGGCAGCATCCGTACCGGTGATAAGATTGCTCCGGCATCTTGTGCTATGTTGTCTTCGCTTGAACATATGGTTTTAGGCAAGACATGTGACAGTAGTGGAAAACGGAATTGCTTACGCCCTCTCTCGGTTTCAGGAGGACTGCTTCAGGGCGCTGGCTCCTTATGAGAACGCCCTGGGGGAGCACATCCCCGAGGAGCTTTGGGAGATTGGAGCTGTTAGGTAACGAGACTCGTGAGACAGTCTGTTGCCCCAGCGACTTGGACCGCTTATAGACGTCTGTGGGCAAAATGGGATAGTCTAGTGGCACTGGCAGGTGGTGCCATGACGGAAGAGAAGAGCATAGGGATCCTGCTTTGGTACGTGCTGCGATGCGCCGAGCAAGGCGAATCAAGAACCGTAGTAGGGAGACAGGTCACGGCGCTTGCTTTTATGTTTAAGCTTGCTGGGCAGAGGGACCTTACAAAGGCGTTTCTAGTGCGCAAGGTGGTGCGCGGAATGTTCAGCGGGTCGCAAAGGCCGGATAGTAGGCGGTCAATAACATTTGCGCTGTTGCTGAGATTGGCTCAGGAGTTGGTGGTGGTTTGCAGGAACCCCTTTGAATCCCTACTTTTCCGAACGGCTTTTTCCCTGGCGTTCTTCGGAGTGTTTAGGATAGGGGAGTTAGTCGCAAACAGTAGACACGGTTCGGGGGGACTGCAATTGGTGGACACCTGCCTCAGGGAAGGTATGGTGGTATTGTGGTTGCGGAGGTCAAAGACCGACCAAGTGGGTAAAGGAAGAGAAGTTGTTCTGCATCAGTTGGCACGGAGTGTTGCCCATATGCATGTGTAATGGAGTACCTTAAGCAGCGACTGGCGGGACGGTGTTCGCTGCTGGTACACGCCGATGGAACGGCACTGTCAAAGTATCAATTTAAAAAAGTTTTAAAAAGCGCACTGCATCGGCTCGGTTTTAAGCAGTCCGACTTCGGAACACACTCTTTTCGGATTGGAGCTGCCACAGAAGCGGCTAGGTTGGGGTTGCCCGACGCGACAGTGAAGCGCATCGGGAGGTGGGACGTTTTCGGTCCTATTTAAGGCCAAATGCAGTGGTATAATGGTGGTGCTTTCTACTTTCAGGGGAACAGAAGCAACTATGGATTGTGGGCCATTCATCCGTGTACTGTGCCCACAGGTTAGCCGTAGTTACCGAAGAAAAGGCACAACTGGGCTTTCCTGTTACGGACTTGCGCGTACTGTGGTGTGGCATTCGGGGTCTGCGATGGGCGCAGCTTGACGGTCTCCTGGAAACTTACGCGCAGCGTTACGGTCAGCCCAGCGTGATAATAATTCATGCCGGCGGGAATGATTTGGGGACAGTTCCCATGAGACGGATGCTGAAAGTGATGAGACGAGACATTGAGAAGTGGGTGAAGAAGTTCCCTGGCACGTTCCTTATCTGGTCCGAGATGATTAAGAGAAGATCTTGGCGTAACGCACGCGACCCAGTATGTTTGGACAAGGCTAGACAGAAGATCAACCAGCAGATTGCGAGTTTTGTGAGGAAACATGGTTTCGTTGCCATCCGGTATAAAGAGTTCGAACCGGTCGGTGCTGATGATTTTTTTGCGAAAGATAAGGTTCATCTTACGGAAATAGGGTACGAGTTGATGATGTTGGAGTTTAGGGAGAGTGTTTTGCGGGCCTTGGCTTTAATGTCCAGCAGGGGGGGATCGCAGCCTCGGGAGGCGTCCCTCGCATGCTCCGTGGCGGGAGGTGAGTTGCCCGGCCCACTGGCCTAAGGGGGCGATGGCCCCACCTCACAGGGCGTGCTTAAAGATAAGCATTGGGGCTTTGGGCAGGGCTCAAAGCGTGAGGTCACTGTTCGTGGCCGGGCTCCTCCCCCGGAAGGAAAGGACTAAATTAGTCATTTAAATAAGTTATGGTTGTTGTTTACATTGTTTCAAAATAAATCTGTGGCCCGTTGTTTCTCCCAACTCAAGTTGTCGTGTCAGTTATTCCATTACCTAGCCTAAATGGATCATGCATGGGTCATGGCATTTTGCAGAGCTTATTGCACAAGTGCCCATATGTGTGGATCAGGGGGGGTAGGAAAAGGGTAGGGTTGTAGGGATCTGGTCTGACAAGGTCTCCCATGATCTTTTAACCTGGAGGTGATCTCTGGGATCTGCTAGGCACTGGTAAGAGTTAAGGGTGTAAGCAAGATGATTGCTCCCTGAAGGGATCTTCCTCTGGAAGCGGATAAAGAATGTGACATCTGAATGGTGAATATGGTGAAAATATCTTCACCGGGCTCGGCAAAAGAGTCTGAGAGAGGTGGGACTAAAGAAAGGGTAAGGTAAATGAATATGACATGGACCCTTATGACCTTTCAAACTAGCAGGGATGGATTTAGCTAATAAATAACAGTGATTATTTTATAATATTATGTATAAATCAATTTTTATATTGAGTTGCGCTGGATTTAACAATGTTGGAGGGAGCTCTGCTACCTCTAATTCTGCTATCACATGAGTGGAACTGGAATTGACTCAATTTTTATTAATATATAGTACTATGTGATGTATTCACTGTATAATTTCTCCAAAATGCTGACATTTCATAAATAAATGCCTAATTATGACAACAGCAATAAAATGTTAATGAAAATGCTGATGTGATGAACAGAACAAAGGGTGCAGCAATGCAATAATAGTAGATCTACATCCACGCATATTTGAGGGAAGCATAATAATGCAAAGCACATGCTGTGTCATATACTCAAATATGTCAATACCAGAAGCTTTGTGTCACAGATTGCAAAACACAGAAGTTATTATGATGTCTGATCTGGTTGATTAAGCATGTAAATATCCGGGAAAACTGAAGCAACCGATAGTTGATAAGAGACTGCACAGTGTACATATAATAATGTAATTTCTAATACAACATACAGTGGAACATGTTTTTTATATATATATATATATATATATATATATATATATATATCACATTTTAGTAAATATTTTATTATATCTTTTCATGTTACAACACTGAAGAAATGACACTCTGCTACAATGTAAAGTAGTAAGTGTACAGCCTGTATAACAGTGTAAATTTGCTGTCCCCTCAAAATAACTCCACACAGCAATTAATGTCTAAACCATTGGCAACAAAAGTGAGTACACCCCTAAATGGAAATGTCCAAATTGGGACCAAAGGGTCAATATTTTGTGTGGCGACCAATATTTTCCAGCACTGCCTTAACCCTCATGGGAATGGAGTTCACCAGAGCTTCACAGATTGCCACTGGAGTCCCCTTCCACTCCTCCATGATGACATCCCGGAGCTGGTGGATGTTAGCGACCTTGAACTCCCCCCCCCCTTTCCGTTTGAGGATGGCCCACAGATAAACAATAGGGTTTAGTTCTGGTGACATGCTTGGCCAGTCCATCACCGTTGCCTTCAGCTTCCGTAGAAAGGCAGTGGTAATCTTGGAGGTGTGTTTGGGGTCGTTATCATGTTGGAATACTGCCCTGCGGTGCTGATGGCACTGGGGAGCTACAGTTCATTGAGGGAACCATGAATGCCAACATGTACTGTGACATACTGAAGCAGAGCATGATCCCCTCCCTTCGGAGACTGGGCTGCAGGGCTGTATTCCAACATGATAACGACCCCAAACACACCTCCAAGATGACCACTGCCTCGCTAAAGAAGCTGGAGGTAAAGGTGTTGGACTGGCCAAGCATGTCACCAGACCTAAACC
Organism: Discoglossus pictus; assembly: GCA_027410445.1. Lineage (NCBI taxonomy): Eukaryota > Metazoa > Chordata > Amphibia > Anura > Alytidae > Discoglossus > Discoglossus pictus. The sequence continues at coordinate 226,785,446 of CM050165.1, read as the reverse complement.
CTATTAAGCATTTGTGGGGCATCCTCAAATGGAAGGTGGGGAGTACAAGGTCTCTAACACCCACCAGCTCTGTAATGTCATCATGAAGGAGTGGAAGAGGACTCCAGTCGCAACCTGTGAAGCTCTGGTGAACTCCATGCCCATAAGGGTTAAGGCAGTGCTGGAAAATAATGGTGGCCACATAAAATATTGACACTTTAGGCCCAATTTGGACATTTCCACCTAGGGGTGTACTCACTTTTGTTGAAAATGGTTTAGACATTAATGGCTGTGTGTTGAGTTATTTTGCGGGACAGCAAATTTACACTGTTATACAGGCTGTACACTTACTACCTTTCATTGTAGCAGAGTGTCATTTCTTCAGTGTTGTCACATGAAAAGATGTAATAGCATATTTACAAAATTGTGAGGGGTGCACACTTTTGTGAGATACTGTATGTGTGTATATATATATATATATATATATATATATATTATACAGTAACATTTTCTACTCCTAACTGAACTGAAAAATACACAGGTTACATCATAAGTAATATGCAATATGCAGATCACTGCATCTACACCGGTTACCAAAGAGCAGGGGGACCAGGCTGAGAAGGTAGTGAGGATGCAGGGTCTACCTCGAATGTCCAAATTTTGTATTGTGATGCTACCCTGCCTCTGGTTTTAGCTGTTAGATTTTACATATATTGGTTATCCAGCCTGTAGCAATTACATTGGAAACACGCTTACATTAGAAACATTTACAGAGGTCAATTCAGCTGCTTCTAAACATCAGACAGAAAGGTTAATTTGCTTAAAGCCTGTGAGAATATCCTTAATTTCAGCCCACAAAACAAAAGTACACCTTAACATGTCACTATAACTAAACTATTTTATAGTGTTGTGTTTGTTAACATGATTTGTCACCTAGATACAAAAAGGTGCCCAGTGGCATCTCTATTGTTTGCCTCTCAGGATTCTGTGTGTACACTCTATATGTCAAGTACTGGGACAAAGTGTGTGTGCCTACTGTCATGGCCTTGCTATGCTAAGTGCCTATTCTCTTGACAATGCTAGTGTGCATTGCTATGGCCAAGACCGTGCCTCCATTTTACATTTAGCAGGATCTTACTTCATATTCACACTCTGCTAGAATCTTGTTGGATTATATACTAATTACCAGTACCTTAATGATGCCTGTGCCCCGAATCTGTCCATGACCTGTGTACAGTCAAGTTCTAATCTACGTCTTTGCTATTACAACTGTCATCACATATATAGTTGTGAGCATGCGAGTTGTTGCTAACGCTTGCGATCTCCGAAGGCGCTCCTTGCCAGCAAATGCGGACCTCGCAAAAAAATACGAGACACGTTACCACCAATTACGACCTTTCAAAAATCGTCCACAACCCGCGCACATGAAAAAATGAAAAACACAATAAATACACACAACACATACTTAAAAAGCTTACCTACAGCAAGAGGGAGCATCCAGGACCTCAAAAACTAAAGTTACACCTTAATTTAACTCAAAATAAAAGAGTTTAGACACTGAAAAATTCTCTAAGCGAGAGAAAAAATGTCCGCCGAAGAAAACAAGGCTACAGCAGTCTAAAGACGCAAAACACCACCAAACACTTACGTAATTGCCGAAAAAGACATACGAGATTAGAAAACAGACGCAACCCGCGCGACCCCAAACACATTAGAAACACAATAAATACACACAACAAACATATAAAAAGCTTACCCACAGCTCGGTGGTGCACCCAGGACCTCTGCAAGTAAAGTTACACCTCGATTTAAGTACAAATTTCAGAGTTTAAACACCCGAAAATCACCTAAGCAAGAGAAAAAATGGCCGCCGAACAAAACGAAAACGAGGCTACAGGACTCTAAACACGCAAAACACCACCATAAACACGCAAAACACCACAAAACAGCTACGGATATTCCGCCACAGCCGCATACCACACATTAGCCGCCATTTTAGAACAATAACTTATACAATGCGGAAGTAGACAGCTACGCTAACGGATTTACCTCGCGCACGCACACTATTACACTGCACACATTCATCACGCTTACACAGCAGCTCCACAGCACTAATGCTGCAGCAACATCAAAACAGATTGCCAGCTCTTCAACAGAATGCTTTTACCTCCCTGACCGTACCAAAAATCAATAGTTAATGACTGACATGCTTTTAATGCTTGCTGTTTTTCACATTTTGTCCTTGTTCCTGCTTTATGCATGAAAATATCAATGAGCTTATATTGTCAGATTAAATTCTTATTATTAAACTGTAAATGTTTAAGAATGCAGCGTTATGGGAGCTTTTTCTCACATTGAAAATGACAATACTCTGAAGAGGTGAATAGTATATTTAGTTTTGATTGTGCAGCAGTCCAGATAATGCATCCCATTTGTGTTATGTGGGAAAACCAACCTTGATTATTTTAGATGGTGGTATTGTGCTACTTTGTGTGTCAATGTATGATGTTCATCTCAATGCGTCACTAGGTTATCACATATAATAGTTGTCGTCACGCTTGCGAGCCTTGCAAAGTGAGGCTAGCAGTTGAGGCTTCGAAGCCTTCTGAGCTCGGAGCACTTAGACGATGTAAGCCTAAGAAAACAGTTAAGAAACACAGAACTTACTTAGGCTGCAAGTAGTTGAGGAACGCAGGACTTAGAAAAAAAACGACCTCTCAAATATACAACTTTAAAGGGCGAACCGCGCAAATAAAAAATAAAAAATAAACACTCACTCGCAGCACGGGGGGGACGCCAGGACACCTGGGAGTGAGGTTGCATGCAAATTTAAGACCAATTTGCTGAGTTTCGGCACTCGAATCGGCTAAGCGAGAAAAAATGGCGGCCGAAAAAAAAAATGAAAAGGAGGCTAAAGGAGACCGAAGCACGCAAATCACAGCCAGGCACGTACGAGTTAGCCAGGAATGACCTAAAAATCTCGAGGGCCAAAAAAAACGAACTCGCAAAAATACGAATTTAACAGCCGAACTGCGGATATCAAAAAACAAGAAAAATAATTAAATAAATAAAAACGAGAAAAAATGGCAGACAAAAAAAATGAAAATGAGGCTAAATGAGACCGAAGCGCACAAATCACCAATTCAAGAAATCTTTCTTTGTCATGGATTAAATTGTGCAAATTTAAATCTGCCTGATCCAGGATTTTATTGATGAAATGAACTTTGAAGAGTATGACAGAGATTGAATACCAAAAAACACAAGAAAAAAATTGCAACTTTAAATGCATTGCAATTGCAATAGACGATGACATGCTCAAAGAGCATTATTTCTATCTAGATGGCCCTGGTGGATCAGGAAAAACGTATCTCTATTATTTATTGATGAGTTGCATTCTAGCACAAGGCCAAATAGCACTGCTATTTGCAACAACTGGAATTGCTGCACTTTTGTTAGTAGGTGGTAGAACTGTGCATAGTGGATTTGAACTGACAGTTCCTATTCTAAAAACATCCGTGTTGGATATTCATTACAAGTAAAAAATTTAAAAAAAAAGTAATCTAATTATAATAGATGAGGCAACAATGATGTCATGTCATGCCTTGCAATGTATTGATCGATTATTAAAAGAAGTTATGGATAATGATTTGCCATTTGGTGGAAAGGTGATGCTGTTAGGAGGAGATTTTAGGCAAACATTACCTGTTGTGCCACATGGAAATAGGACTGATATTGTCGAAACATGTAAAGACAAGTAAACTGTGGAAATAATTTACACACCTTAAATTAGAACTAAATATGAGATCTGAAGGCCAAAATCAATTCAATGATTGGCTAATTCAAGTTGGAGAAGGAAAACATCCAAAAATAACTCATCTACCTGATGATACCGTTGAAATTCCATCAGAAATTATTTGCAAAGCATCACTAATATTCGACAATCTTTCTCTATATGATCAATAACAAGAATTACTCAGACAATGCAAACAAAGTGATATTAACGTCAAAAAATATAGATGCCTTGAATCTAAATAACAAACTTTTTTTAAATTAATCAATGCAGCCACAAAATATTATTATAGTGCAGATTTGGTTCTGGCTGATGACAAAGACAGTGAATTGAACTTTACTTTGGAATTTATCAATTAATTGTATGTAATTAAGATTTCATGTTAGTAGAAGAATGAACATTTCTTGGAAAATTTAAATGTATAAATAAAATTTTTACAGATTTTTCAGTAGTGGACCTAGGGCCTCATTCTATTAAGGGCCGTAAAATGGCTGCAAAACTGTGATTCCTTGAGGCCAGATTACGGCCCTGCGTAGCGATACGGCTACGCTGCTATTCAAATGGACAGCGTCGCAAGGAGGTCCCCCTTACGGCCGACTGTAAACTATGCAATCGGCCGCAAGCATTACTGCGCACCCGTAAATCGTGTTTCAAAGCCGCAAAGTCAGAAAACTGTAAATGCAAATAGAAATTCAAGACAGCACTGTAAATGATAGGCAACATATTAAGGGATATGAGGATTAATAGCAACACCTTCTCAAGCTTGCACATTGCCCAAATCCAATATTTCATTTTAGGTTTATTTTTCATCCCAAGTCCCGCGGGCTTCAAAGCTCATTATTCAAGCCGGTACGGGTTCGAAGGTTGAAGGCCGCAAACTCAAAGCATTGTAGATGCAAATATATATTTAATCCAGCACTGTAAAGCACTGTAAATGATGGGGAACACAACGGGGGACATGAGGATTAATAAAAAAACATTCTCAAGCTTGCACATCGCCAAATTATAATCTTTGATTTTAGATTTAATTTCCGTTCAAAGTCCCACGGGCTTCAATGACCTCCAAACCCGTAGCTCATTATTCTAGCCCGTACGGGCTTGGAGGGTGATTGACCTCCAAGCCCGTGGGAAATGCATGATGGATTGAACATGAAATTACATTTCTTTATTTGCAGATTTGAGAGTAGAGGAATGTTGTGCTATTAATTCTAAGACCAAACATCACTTTCACTTTTAATAAAAGTACAGGAGGGCTTTTCTATTTGCTTAATTAGTGCTACGATTTGTAAGTAAGCCCTTTGCGACACCTCCGTGACCCAAGTAACCTGTGGGTCTATTTTACCCATTTACAGACTTGACGGAGGCTAATCCCACAACCGTTGCGGGTCTGATGTGCTCCAAGCCCGTGGGACTTGGACGCAAAAATTGAACATGAATTGCAAAAAGAAAAAAGGTTTTCAGATTTGAGTGTAGGGGAATGTTGTGCTATGAATTCTAACACCTCCAATCACTTTCACGTCTCATCAAAGTACAGGATGGCTTTTTATGAGCTTAATTGGTGCTACGATTTGTAAGTTAGAGCCTTGCGGGACCTTTTTGGTGTAAGTAAGCTGCGGCTCGGTGTTAGCGAATTACGGCCTTGATGGAAATTTTTTGGATAGCATTTGAATAGCGGCCTAGGCTTTCTTGCGGCCGCGTCAGATCAAAGGCTTTCCCTGCGGTGGGGGTAGCTGCAAGGGACAAGCCGGCCGGAGCCCTCGGCTGCAAGCGAATAGAATAGGGAAGTAGATTGTGGCCACGCATCTCCTACGGCCCTTAATAGAATGAGGCCCCTAGACAACTGATGGGTGTGTATATATAATAGATTAAGCTATTTTAAAGGCTCAAGCAACGTCTTGCTCTCGTCAGATAATAATAAACAAACATATATTATTGTGGCTTGTCAGATGGGTACTTAGTAAAATGAAATGTTTGTGCTTTAATTTGATTACACCTTTAATGTACATTTAGCCCAAATAAAATCAGTGTGAATAGAGCATTCTGGTTATAGAAGAACTGAATTGATTCTAAAGCATGCAACTTTTCAATTGATTGTCCCAATAGATGGTGTTTGCATTCTCAATGACTTCCCGTTGAGAATGCAGATACATAAACAATGATTTTACTGCCCAATTATATTCATTACTCGTTATTTGTGAAGCAACAAGGTAATACAAAAATGATGAAGTTTACAGAAATAAAGACAACACAGTGCGACAGAGTCGAGGTTCAACTCAGCAGAGTTTATAATCTAACAGGGATGATAGGGACTGTGTGTCACAACATGAATACAGATACACGATGATGGCTGCAGCTGCTGGAAGGGACTGCCAGTTGGGCACAATAGGGCATTCAGATAGTGCATGTTAAGAGTGTAGATGATAAGCTTCTCTATAAAATCTGCTTTTAATTAGATGTTGAAGCAAGTAGATACTATGATAGACCGGGGTAAGGAGTTCTACAGAGTAGGTGCAGCTCGAGCATTTTTCTATGTTACAGTTAGGATTTAAAATTTGCTTTGGACAATATGGAAGCCAGTGGAGTGACTGACAGAGAGGTGTTGTAGCTACAGATTCATGATTGAGGTAGATGAGTCTGGCAGAGACATTCATTATAGATTGTAACAGAGACAAACAGGTGGCAGGGAGTCCCACAAAGAGTGAGTTACAAGATACAAATTTTACAGCATTATTGCATATAATAGTTAAATGTCCTCTGAAGTCCCCTTTTACAATAGAGTAATAAATAATAAAGGTTAAAAAAATTTAGAATATTTTTAGAATATATACAAAAATAAATAAATGAATAAGTAAAATAAGCATTCTGCACTTTTCTGCAGCTGAATACAACCCAAGAACACAGGTCATTATAATAGCTGATAGTGTGGTTAGCAAATGAGTAGTGTATATGAGGAGGCCTTGTCAAGGATGGTGAATTCAATTGGTGAAGGTACAACAGCTTCCTAAAGTTTCCCCTCACTTTGTATCATTTAATGCTTCAGGACAATAGGATGAGCAAATGGTTCTCCATTGTTTCCTTTTAACAATAGTTTCAAACTACATATCACTTGTGTTTCAGACAAAAAATGCTAGAAAATCTGAAACTACTGTGTTCCTTGAAGAACTTGTCTCCATATCTATGCATGGATTTGTTATCATAAATATCATTACTTCATGCAAATGGATAGATACCACCTCAATATGTAATCTAAGCTATAATAAACTGCGATAGGACTATAAAACATTGCCTTGTCTTCAAATATCCGTTGCCTATATGAAGATAGCAATATGTTTTTGCTAATTTCCTAAATAATGAATGTATAATTCCTTTTCCAATTAGAAATAACTGCTACCAGAATTGGATATGTAAGTAAAGAATAAAAGATGTGTATATGTTTAACAGATAAGAAACCTTAAACTATTAGGATAGAAAAACGTTTACATTAAAGGCATATTTAAGTTATGCATCTGATAGAGGAGAGTCAGCAGTGTATGAAAACATTGTTTTGCATGAAAAATACCAACGTTAACCCCCCCCTTAAATTCACTGCTAAAGTTAGCGTAAAATTCATAATTTGCTTTGGCCAATCACAGGCAGCTAATACCTTGTATCAATCTGTGATAGCATTTTGTGCAGTCCCCTGTGCAAGGAAGCAGGAAGAGTCAAACACTGATCTGTCGATCTCTGCATTGTGCTGCTGTTGGCTGGAATGTTAGTAAAGGGTTGAAGTCCGTACCCAAATGCAGTGTTTCTATTGGGAGGTTCACTACGCCTATGTAATCAGCTCCAGGGATGTGGAAAACAAGTTTTATTTTTAAATAAAATAAATCTGTGTGTGTATAGACTGACTCAATGTGATGTGTGTGTCTGATATAAGCAGCGTGTGTTAGATTAGAGAGAGGTAAGAACAGGCAAACTTAAATCCACCTTTACATAATTTGTTTTTAAAGGTGTATACATACACAATAATTATGTATATAAGGTAAGGAAACATAAAAATGGTATTATATATACCACAATATCTACTTTTCTTTTTAATGCCCATAATTATTTTCTAATCATCCCATGTGATTGTAAAATCAGTTCTAAAACTTATATATTCTCAACAGTTATTTGAGCCTATGTAAAAAATAAATAAAAACAATACGGAATATATCATAGAACCTTTTAAAGCTTCCACTATAAGCCTTTACAAAGATACGTGCAATTTTACACTGCACTTAGTTTGCAGTATAGCATGTAGATGTTAAGAGCTCACATATACATTTCATATACACGTTGCTTATGCCAGAAAAACAATTACTGAGGTCTACAAGTTGCAAAAATTGGATCAATCCCAGAATAAAAGAATTATGTGAAATTTATGGAAAAAAAGAAAACTTTGAGTGCTTTTCAATAAGATTAATTTATTTGGCTAAATCTGGTGCTATGTTTTGCACTGGAGTCCCACCCTGGAGCTTTCTGTAAATAATTCCATCAGTCTTTACACTACAGCTGTTGTCACTGTGAGGGCAGATGAGGACACGTACCATGTTGCATGGAGATGTGTGTTACAAATAGTGTTATACACATTCTTAAATGCTTTTCTCACAATAAAAAGTAAAGTGAATAAACAATGAAAGTAAAACTAAGCTGTGGAATATCAATATAAATAAACAATAACCTAACAAGAGCGTTAATAATGCGTTTTATTTCATGTCATGAAATCATTAGCTTAATTTACTTCAAGAAGGGTTTGCAAACAACTGTCTAAAAATTAATAAATTGTGTTGGTGGAATGGAATTGCATAATGTTTCAAGGACGTATTGCTGCCTTCATCCGCTGTGACAAGATACAACATTCTTTACACTGAGATACCAATCTAGGTTCAATTAAGAATGGTGAGGCTCCAATTATTATTATTTAGTTTAGTTAACGTGCACTTTAGGGCTGATAATAATATATATGTTGGTCAGCAGAATGAAAAGTCAAATGCAATGGGCATAGTTAGTCATTCACATGATATCACTTATGATATATTAAAGTCCGCCATCCACATGTATATACACGACCAACGGTGCCCAGCCTCCTCCAATGTGAAGGGTATTATAGCCTTGGTTGCCCATACCACCTCTCAAAGCTGCGGCCAGTGATCCCCAAGAACCTGCCCTTGCTATATTTAATAAATTATGATTTAATAAATACCTGCCTGTGCTTTATTTACATTTTTTCTAGCCTCTTTTGGATTTCTTCCTATATTAACCAATTATTTTTTTATGGTAGTGTAGCCCATGGGCGTAGGAGCCCCAAACAATCTGGGGGAGATAAAGTTTAAAGAAAAACGGTGGCCCTGAGTGATGCAATTCAACTACTCCTGGGAAAAGCAGCAAGGGTGAATCTACCGCGCAGGCAATGCACCAGGGTCCTGCTGCAGTGCCCCTTCAAACCTTTTTCTTTTTCTTTGTTTCAATTCTCAATGCCACTGGGACCCATATATAGATTAATAATGAGTATTGCAGTATAATTTGATACCTTTTGTATTGGACAAACGTGTTATTTATGTTGACAAACTTTCAAGAGGATCAACCTCTCTTTATCAAGTCTGAAGCAATTCTAACATGAGATGGAACCCTCTGTTTGAATAATAACAGCAGATGTAGAGAGAGTGGAGACAACATCTGACATCAGGTAAATACATATCCATATTCATATCCATTCCATATCCATTCCATGGAATAAACACAACATAGTAAATAAAACATATATACACATACACAACAATATATACATGAAAAACAGATCACTGTAGGCCACAGTGATATCTTTCCTGTTGGACAAACACCTCACTAAGTGTGCCAGCCTGTTATGGTATAATAAGAAAAAATCACATGAAATTGTGATAATGTGTTAGAAAACCCAAGTCCATATTAAGTCCTGTATTTTTTTAGTTTTGAAGAGTGTGATCATCCTAATTTCAAATGCTTTTCTCTCTTGGATGTTTTTACATTTTGCTCTGAGTATTTTGACTTTTATATATAGGATAAATTATGGGTCAAAGCTTTCATGGGAAAGACATAGTGGACAAATCTGGTAATGCATGATTAAGTTTAATTTTGCTATTTTTTGTGTCCCCTGTTCATATAATCTGGGGGCGATTTGTCTCCCGCCCCCCTCAGTTCCTACTTTGTTGCAGTATTACAGTATTACCAAACCACTTGTACCTTCCTTGTGTATACTAAAGAAAAGAACATAATTAGCTCATCTGCCTTTTTCTGGTCAATATTTTCCAGTCGTATGTGTCACATTGTAATGTTCCTAAAGCTTCTTTCATAGCCTTCTCCACATTCATATATTTAAAAATTGTGCATTTGAGGCAATTCTCTAATACGTAGATCATATTTTCAATAACATATTTGCAACATCTTTGTTAACATAAGAGACTGCACCCTGACTGGGTAGAATACCACCCGGCAGCAAGGCCATTAACAGGGATAGAGGGGTAAATTTGTGAGGGGCCCTCCACGGAAGGGTGGCCTTTACAGGCAGTGATGTACATTATGTGCTGGGACCCCTGTCATCAGGGGAGGATGGAACAGAACTGCCAGGCTGTGGGACTAGCACACTAGCACCTCTAGCTCCTCCGCTTCCTGTCCAGTTAGTGCAGATTGAATCTGAACAGAAAGTGAGAGCAATATCAGAAAAGCAGCCGCAACAGAAAATGAAAATATAGTGTTGGGTGTATGTTTTTAGGGGGTCTTGTGTAGTGGGACGTCCCAAAGTCCAGTTGAAGTAGCTTGTAATAAATAAATCAGCTCCTTGTAAGTTGGTGAGCGAGTGGTGCAGTACCGTAACATTTGATCAGTGGAAGTCCTTTTGTGCTCAACGGAGAGCAAGAGGTGGTAAGTACAGATTGCCCCAGTCTACAATTCTCTTTTTCCGTATCTCTGGTAAACACTTTGAGACCCTTCTGGGATAAAATTGCTATATACATTAGGAAATATATATATTTACGCAAAATTATACAATATTGTACAGATAATATATTTTTATATATGTTCTCTGGTTCCTCTCATGAGAACAAGGGGTAGTTGAAGTGTGGCCAGATGCTACTGAATTTCTGGATTGCTTGGAGGGCCTGAAAATCCATGGTATGAAAGGACAAATCAGCAATGAGTTGTGTAACGAAAGCCAAATGAGTTACCTTGTAACTTAGGAACAAATCTGTGATGCGGGTTTAACGATAGCCACATAATAGTGAGAGAATGAGTCCTTGGAATGGAGAAGGACACATATGGGCCGAAAATGATCAAGGTTGAGCCTAATGAAGACTGATTTAGGACTTATGGAAAGCCAAAAGCTTGGAAGCTAAGTAGTGATAAGGGAAGAAATCTGTTGAAAGTGCTTGCAAAATCTGAAAAACAGTACCCTGCTTAGTGAATATGGACCAAAAAAATCAGGGGATGATTAACTGAAGCCAAGTAAAAGGGGCGAGTGGCATTGAGAAGGGGATGTGTCATTGGGCATAGACAAGGACACCAATTAAAACAATTGGCACCAACGAACGCAGATTTAGGACTGCGGTGTAGTATATTTCGGCCAAAATCCACTTTGTGAGCTAACGATAGCCAAAACAGCGTTACCTTGGACATGGACAAGGCCGCTGCACAGTGGATAGGAGCCAAAATCTGCTATGAGGGCTTGCTGAACTGAAACCTTGCATTGTTTAGAAAAAATGGCCAAACATAATCAAATTAATTTGCTCTGACCCATTGGTCTTCAGTGAAGTAAAGGCTATCAGGGACATTTGGAACTATTGCTCTCCAGCGATGTAAAAGCCCTCACGGACATAAAGGTAAAGAGCTAAAGGGCAAGTGAAGGCTGTGAAACAAACCTCTGGCACAGACTCAGAAATGGACTGCAATAAGGAAGTAAATAGGAAGTGCTTAAAAAGGATAAAGATCTAAAGAGGGCCGGTCCCTGAAGAGGCAGGTGAGAGAGGGCCCCTCCCAGAATACCAGGTAAATAACCTAGACATATATCAATGAATATATACATAAGAATAATCAGAGTATTGCAGTATATAGTGATAACTGTTTTATCTAACCAACATTTTAGTTACAATGACAAGCTTTCAAGAGTTTGCTTACCACAAGCATTGTAACACAGAGCAGATTTGTACATAAATTATGTACTTATTGGTCAAGTGTGCGGTTTATACACAGGGTTAGAGAAAAAAAGGACAAGACAGTTATTAGTTAGGGTTGTAAATATCTCCACATATTAAAAATAAAAACAATAAAACATGAGAATGAATGTGGCAGGGTCATAAGAAAATTTGATAATGTGCTAGAAATCATTAAATGATTACATGTGTGTTTCTTGTCTTGCTCTATTTGAATATTTCTTATGTAATTACCAATGTGCAGGTTGCATATTTATAATGGATTTTATGCAAAGCCAAGGTTGGATGAAACACAAGCTGGGAATCCTATCCGCTTACAGCTGTTTCAAGCATACCGGCTATAATCAGGGTGGAGCGGGATCTATATATGATTGTACAGTATTGTATACGTATATACTGTACAATAATTATATATGTACTAATATATAATTATACAATATACACAATGAAAGAGGTAAAATGTATTTAAATTATTCCTATATATGTAGTTAATGTAAACATTGGCTATGGTAAATGAGGAATAGGGGTGTGAGTCAGGTTTGTTGGCCCCTTGTCTATTTAATTTGTACTGAGCCCCCAGATTTGATTGTGTCTGTGCAGGGCGGGTGCACTTCTCTCATCTTTTTTTGTTTGTATGAAAATAACCCTTAGTGTCTCCCTAAGTGTTATAGGATAGTCCAGACGTAGGCAGTTTGCTTGGTGTGCTTAGGGAGATTAGTGTTGCCTCACTGGCAAAAGCTGACAAGTTGCTATTCCTCCTGTGCAGAGGAGATTTATTTGGCATTTTAGTCCTTTAGTGGCAGATACAGTATGATGTGGTGCATGGGATTCCTCCTCTGTAATGGCACCAACAAGCTAAAACTCTATATTACCGGTATATAGACTGCACTGAGCATCTGCTTTGTGGCTTCCTGTTGTCAGATGTGCGTCTCTCGTCTTGTTATGTAGTTACTAAATTATTCCAATATGTAGGTTGTATACATAAAGTGGGTGCAGCCATGTAAACAGAGTGTTATGATTCAGGATTATGTATACTGTTATTCCCTTTGTAGTCATAGAGCGTTGTGTAATATATTGTAAAACACTTGTGATAACAACACTATCCAACTTTATTGCCCCTGGGATCCGAGTCAACCTTTAGATCTATGCATTATGAGGTTGCAAAAGTATAAAAGATTTCATTCATTTATCCAAGTACATCAACATCAGCCAGTATAAAAAAAGCTACTGTACTGATTAAGCCTGGGGTTAGCTGATAGCAAAACGGTTGTCATGAGAACTGATAAGAAACATACACATAGAGAGCTTGTTTTGAAAAGCTAGTGCCACACTTTATTTATACAGCCTAGCTTAAACAGTTCTGTGTGGCTGTCAGCTATATTTATGCTGATCCATCTGCGTCATTGGCATTTTCTCATATAGAAAACATAATTTATTTCTTTTTTATGTTTGGGTGAACTCAGATATGAGGTCGACACTTGTTGTATTTTGTGATGTTCATCTAGAACAACCATCTGCTTCTTTATTTTACATGAAACACATTTTTTTACTTTTAGGCATACTGTATCACCAATGGTAAAAAATAAGAAGAAACAATTATGTTTTCGTAAGAACCATTTCATATGGGGTCACAGAAAGAATTAGCCAGCTGAACCAGCTGCTAAAGAAATCCCACCACTTAGATGCGGTTCCAAATGGAGTATCGCAACTAGGACCGTAGAAGGCTGAGTAGAAGAGTGTAAAGACTCACACTTGTCATTTAGGAAACATGAATCAAAGAACTGAACAACAGTTTTGTTGCTTATTTCCAAAATGTACATATTATATTAAAGCACACAGGTGTCATTTTTATATTCACAGAACAAGGAGGGGTGACAGGGAAAGTATTAACTAGACAAAACGTTTAAACTTCCTTCCTTCAGGACTGTGCCCACTGCGCTAAACAGAGGTGAGGGTGGAACTCCACCTACGGGTGAGCCAGAAGAACATGACAATCTGGGTCAAGTATAATTTTGGTGATGGGATGCCTTAGGACCAAAGAGCGGAACTAGTTTAGATGGCAGCGGTCTTTGTGCCTGACTAGAGAATGGAGCACCTTAGTTCAGTTTATTCAACCCCCTACTGGGGTGGGCTGCCTGTCGGGATTATGTCTTTATCATGCAGGACAGGACTCAGCTTCCCATATTAATGGTGACCAGCTCCCTGGTGACCACAATATCACTTGACGCCTCCTTCCACCCATGTTACCTTACATGTTCCATCTATGCCAGCCATGGTGACATGACGGAAATTCTGCCACTTAAGTGCCAAGAGAGCTAGGTTAATTGAGGTAAGCCGATATTTCTTTGAAGTAAAGTTTTGGTTAACCACAGGGTCAAGTGAGGTTAAGGGCTCTCTTTTTGAAGTTATGTCAGAGGCTCTTTTGTTGTTTGTTGTGGTTAACCATAGTTGTTTGTTGTGGTTAATTACTTGCTCCACCCACCCAGCAGAAATCTCCACATGATTCATGGTGGGTTCTGGACAAATCTGATCCAGTAGCAACTGCCCGGTGCTGTCCTGTCCTTTAAAGTAACAGTACCTCCCCAAAAAGTCCAAAAGTTTGGAAACAGACCATAAACAAAAAATATGGGAGGGGGGAAATAAACAGTATTTCCTCTGGTTCCTGACAGCATGTTGTATTTTATTCTATTATATACTGGAATATCTATTCACATCATAAGAATCTGTTGATTTTGGTTGAGCAGGTGCAATACACTAGTACCAATGAGGTTTAAAGGGGCTCTGTTCATGTTTAATTGCTTAATCAGGTGTATGCCATATTTGCAAAATAGAGTGTGAGGCTTACATGCTCATCCCGACAGCAAACTTTATTTTGTTCACAAAGATTTAACAATATAATAAAGAGTATTTGCCGGCATTGGTGATTTCTATACCTGTGATGATGACTAACATTAGATCTGAATTTACTTTATTGAATTCCTCAAAAAGTCCACAGGGCCAGTGTCTAGGGTAGCAGTAAATCAACGTATTAGCAGACATTCTTTTTTTCAAATTCATTTGTCCTTATCTACTCTTTTCAGTCATCCTCATATGCTACTTATACATTTTCGACTTACTGCGCTTTTCCCTCCGTTCGCCTCACTCGCTCTTGCTTATAAAGGGCCATATTAAATTCCAGCCTCATAAGTCCAACGTGTAGCACATAAGGGTTGTGTGCTTCAAATTTACCCTACTTGCATTGCTATTAAATTAGAAAGTGCTGCGAGCTACGAGCGTGCGAGGCTATATCGTAAACCAGTTTGCGGCCGTCGGGGTTACATAGGTACATAGTAATTTAGGTTGAAAAAAGACTTTCAGCCCACCAAGTTCAACCTTTTAAGATCTCCTCTGATCTTCAATATGCAGATTAGTTATTAATTAATTAGTTGTTAATAAATTGTTAATTATTAATCAACTATTTATTTATTTTATTTTATTTGTTTTAATTATTAATCCAGAAGAAGGCAAACAGAAAAAAAAAACAAAGTGAAACTTAGCCAATTGTCTCAAAGGGAAAACATTTTTATTCCTTCCTGACCCCAGATACTGGCGATCGGATTTCTCCCTTGAGCAATACTCTCTCTCTAATTATCTATGATAACCCTGAATTCCCTTTTTAATTATAAATAAATCCAGTCCCCTTTTAAAGTTATCTATCAAATCCGCTGTGACCACCTCCTCTGGTAGAAAATTCCACAGATTAACCATCCTTACTGTGAAGAACTCTTTTCGTTCTTTAAGGTGGAATAATTTTACTTGTAACCTCAAGGGATGTCCTTGTGTCAGTTGAAAACCTCTTGGCACAAAAAGCTCCCTTGACAAATCTTTATACTGACCCTGGATGTATTTATATAAGGTAATCATATCTCCGCTTAGACACCTTTTTTCAAGAGAAAATAAGCTTAAATTTGGATAGTGTTTCTTCATAACTTAGCCCCTCCATTCCCCATATTAGTTTTGTTGCCCTCCTCTGTACCTTTTCCAGCTCTAAAATGTCCTTTTTATGAAGTGGTGCCCAAAATTGTACTCCATGTTCCAAATGAGGGCGTACTAGAGATTTGTATAGTGGTAGAATTATATTTGCTTCCTTTGCTTCTATACCCTTCTTAATACATGCTAATATTTTATTTGCCTTTGCAGCTGCTGCTTGGCTTTGAGCACTGTTACCTAGGTGGTTGTCCACAAGCACTCCCAAATCCCTTTCAATATCTGATACCCCTATATTTGCTCCATTAAGATTATAAATTGCATGGCTATTTTTCCTTCCCAGATGCATAACTTTACATTTATTCAAATTAAATCTCATCTGCCATTTAGAAGCCCATTCATCAATTTTATGTATATCCCTTTGGATGGAAAGCACATGATTATCTGATTTAATTACCTTGCACAACTTTGTGTCATCAGCGAAAATGGAGACACTACTTTCCAGTCCCACTTCTAAGTCATTTATAAATATGTTAAAAAGGAGAGGACCTAATACTGAACCCTGAGGAACCCCATTTACCACATTAGTCCAATTGGAGTATGTTCCATTTACAACAACCCTTCGCTTCCTGTCTTTTAGCAAGCTCTCAATCCTTGAGCAGATATTTACTGCAATTCCTGTATCCCTTAGTTTGCACAATAGTTTCCCATGTGGCACTGTATCAAAAGTATTGCAAAATCCAAAAAGACTACATCCACTGTGTTCCCTTGATCCAGGTTCCTACTAACCTCTTCATAGAAACGTATAAGATTTGTTTGACATGACCTATCCCTCATAAATCCATGTTGACTCCTACTTATAATCCTGTTCAAATAGACATATACTTGTATATTATACCTTATTAACTCTTCTGCTTTTCTCCAATCATCTGGTAGAGACCCTGTGTTGAGTGAATCTTGAAAAATTAAATATAATGGTTTGGCTATTACAGAACCCAGTTCCCTCAGTAGCCTTGGTTGCATGTTCGATCGCAAGCACTGAAAAAGGGGAGGGTGGATTTCAAAGTCCTACGTGCTTCAATTCCCTTTTGTGATCGGTCCCACAGGCCAGATATAATGCAATATTAATAAAGCAGTAAATATGATATTCTATTACAGGGATGGGCAAGTCCGGTCCTGGAGAGCCCCACACAAGTCAGGATTTGAGGATCTCCATGCTGCACACAGGTGAGCCAATCGCTTTTTTCAGTCATCCTGATTGACTCCCCTGTTAACAGTAAGGATATCCTCAAATCCTGGCCTGTGTGGTACTCTCCAGGACCGGACTTGCCCATCCCTGTTCTATTACATGTGAGTTACAGTATATGTCGTAACACATTGATTGCAGGGATCGTTATAACACAAAAAATAGTCATGAAATAAAGTATTTTTCTGGGCTGATTTGCGGGATTGAGAATGTTGTGCTATTAATTCTAAGACCGAACATCACTTTCCATTATAATAAATGTACAGTAGAGTGATTTTATCTACATTACAAGTGCTACGTATTGTACTTTAACCCCCTTGCGGGTGCTCTAGAGCACGCTTTGGCCTCTGAGCTCCATTTGCGTGTTACTTGCGTGCTTGCTTGCGAGTGACCACGTTGCAGTTTAATAGCTGAATTAAACAATTATCGGTTACGGGCATGACAGATCAAAGGATTTACGTGCGTGAAGTTTAATGTTGCTCTTTACGTAGCCTGTTCTCGACCGTCCTGCGTGTTACCACGCAAAGTCTGCTGCGAGCAACATTACGAGGCATCTTAGCACGCAAATAGCCCTAAGATGACAGTTATGGGCTATGTTTTAACACGTAGCCCCAATTTAATAGGGCTAATAATCCCCTGGTTGTCCTCCAATAGGGTGATTTTGAACATTTGGCATGAGCTGCACAGCAGTTAAATCCACCATGTACACAGGTTCTACAACATTCAGCTGTTCGATGAATCTAGTCCAGTATATTGTAAACTGCCATGTGTGCCCCATGTTCTGATTCTCATCTATGTATAACATGTAAGAAGCTTTTCATCAATATTAGCAATACGTGAAACCATTTTGCAAAAGAACTTAGTATAAAACTGGTAAATTGAGAAATTCCACTGAGAATATGCTGCATTGTAACACTGATTTAAATTGGTGTATTTTGCAATTCTGGAATAATTTTACATGATTGTAATGGGAAGTTCACTGAATTACCTTGACTCTCCTCTTTTGTAAAGCATAGTGTTTCCGTACGTCAACAGGGATCCATGAGATTCATTCAGGTGATCTGAGGAACAAATGGGATTATGAAACAATGCAAAGCAAAATTTATTAAAATGTAGAAACAATATGTATAGTGCCAACATATGATTTATTATTAAAAATGGGTACATACTGTACTCTAACATGCTTAATAATTATTAAGTTCCACTAAAATCTTTTTTCAGTTTTCAAGTGGTCCCCCAACACGCAACAGAATTTAAGTAATAATTTGTTGAATTAATTCATATATCCTACTATGATTCCCATATTAAATAACATTGAGTTATCTGGGGCCATATTAAATTCCAGTCCAACATGAAGCACGACTGCGGGCTTGAAATTTGACCGAGTTACATTGCTATTAAATTGGAAGGGACTGCGAGCTACGGGTTTGCGACCAAAATCGTAGCTGGTTCGTAGAGGGTTGGATTTGCGGCCGTGCAAACAATCAATTAGTGTAGACCGTAGTTACAGGTATAGACGGAGCCAATGGAAAAAGAGATTGTTAGAGTTACATCACTGAAACGGACCCACATTCCAGATTATTGCAATATTAATAAAGCCGTAAATATGATATTCTATCACATGCAAGTTACAGTATGTGTATTAACACATTGATTGCGGGGAATATAAACATAAAATAAATTATTTTTCAGAGCCAATTTGCGGGCTTGAGAATGTTGTGCTATTAATTCTAAGACCTAACATCTTTTTCACTTTTAATAAAAGTACAGTAGTGTGTTTTGTTTTTGCATTACATGTGCTATGTATTGGACTTTACACCCCTTGTGGGGCCTCTCGAGCACGCTTTGGGCTTCATTTGCGCGTTACGGGATTGCTCGCGTGTGACTTCTTAACAATTTAATAGCGATATTGAACAAGTAGTGGTTACGGGCTTGAAAAATCAAAGGATTTACGGGCGCGAAGTTCAACATTGCTCAACAGGTAGGCGTTTTAACCTGCATGTCATCTGCGGGCTGCGTTACGGGGCTAATTTAATAGCCGTAACCCGTAAAATTGAAGTTAGTTTTAAAACGTAGCCCGAATTTAATGGGGCCGCTGATGTGCATCAAGTTCACCATTTTAAGATCTCCTCTGATCTGCAATATGCAGATTAGTTGCTAATTTGTTAATTGATCCAGATCATCAAATGTTACAACCCAACATTTAATCATTTATGTTGCATTTTCCACAAATTAAGTGATCAGTGGTTTAATAATTCCAGAGAACCACATGGTACATAAATACATTCTTACTTCTATACAAACAAAATACTCCTAAAGTCAATGAAAATCTTATGTGGTTTGTTTTTCTTACTACAAGCTTTAATGGCCAAGGTCTCTCTCCCATGAGGCCAGATCACAGTGGTAAGATATATGAGATATAAAGTGTTAACATATAAGAGGCATAAAGTGGTAAGATATAACTAATACAAATTATGACCATGTAATAAAGATCTCATTCACAATTGATAGATTTATGTTGCGGGTATAAAGACCTATTAAATGCCTTAAACACTTTGGCATTTTGGCATTGATTTTGAAAGATATCATTGTCCTAGATTTATTGATACAGGTCACAGATATGTCACATTAATGTCACTGTTACAGTATTTTCTGGGGACATGAGAAGCCTACTGTAATATATGTGTCAAGTATGTTAAAGAAAGTAATGTGTTTTTTTTACCAAATAATTTCCAACAACTCACACTCATACAGTGTTTCTATATAGATTGCCATTGAGTTATCCCCTTCTTATATCAGAAGGTGAACTGATTTAGGAATCTGGTCAAATATATTTTATCAATAAGCAAGAGAAATTTGTCCGTACATGTAACACTATTTGAGTTGTAATTCTAACCAATATGACATATTCATTATAGCTGTTTTCACAATTGTTTTTTTTTTTTTAATCTATGATGGCATTCTTTGTAAACATCAGCTTTATTTATTATTTAATTTTTGATATAGTGATATAGCATGTTCAGCGTTGTGTACATGTACACTCCATACTTATAAATACAATGTACATAAAAGCTCTCATTTTGAAGCATTCAAATATTTCTTCTAAAACACCTGAAAAAAGTGGATGATTTTGTGACTTTTAGACAAGGATGTGTTTGCTTCAATGACTGAGATGTGTCTGACAAGGTTGACCGCCAATCTTTTGACCCTTTATTTCTCTTTTTTTCTTCTTCTCTGTGTTCCTTTCCTTGTTTATCGAGTATGTTCTTTGTATGTCCGTTGGTTATCCATTCTTGTTATAGGGACACCATATTCTACTGTTATTTTTAATTTCAATGTGGAAATAAAATTAAATAGACATAAAAAAGCATATTTTCTAAAATTCCTCCTGATTACAATCGCCCAAATAATGTGAAACTATAGATAATGACAGGCATTCAATCAACTGTAAATTGTATTTTTTATACATACATTTTTATCTGTCAGTCAGCCTTTCTGATTCACACACTTAAGCTGTACTATATATACTTCTGCATTATCATAATAGCATTACATGGACTATTCTCTACTGTTCTGCCTGCTTTGTTTTCAATCTAAACACATTTTATAGGATGATTTAAAATCATTTTCAAGTATGTTCAGACTCTTACTTTAATTACTCCCTGAAGTGTGCATGAGAGCAAACACATTTAAACTGAAAACAATGGCCCCCATTCAATTGATATTTTGGACGATCCAGTAAGCGAGAGCGCAAGTTAATTTGCTATTCAATTGGTGTCTTTTTGCGGGTTCCAAACGGCTTACAAGTTACGGCCTTGAAAAAATGGCGATTGTAACTTACAGCCTCCCGAAGCCTTTGATCTTTCACTTTCGTAAGAGTTACGATGGCTAAAATCACAAACCACTGTTCAATTGCTCAATTTTCCCAAGCCTGCAAATGTTTTCACACCCCGTAAATGGTAAAAGAAGGAGAAAATCCTACAAGAGGACCCACAAAGGGATTTAACACCTGTTCGTAGCACTGTAAATGCAGATAATAAATCAATCCTGCACTGTAAATAACAGGGAAAAAGATGAAAGACATTAGAATTAATTGCACAATAGTCTCAAGCTCGCAAATTAAATGTATTTTTTTGCTCAATTTCAGTGCTTAATCGATCTCGGGTATAAATGCGTTAATACATATCAGGCCACCCATATGGACTAGAACAGTATTGGCATTCATTTTCATAATCCTTTATATTGCGGGTTTCCGAGTCTGATTGCATATCGGACCCCTGAACCTAAGTAATTGACATGTTTTACTGCTGTCTCATTTTCTATTGGCTGATTCGAAATGGAAGGTTACGGGCTTGCTTAACTGATCATGTTCCTGCCCTGAACTGCTACAAACCAGTGCATGGTTTACTGTTTCGGCTTTGGGACAGTAACTTGCGGGCTTGAGCAATTGAATAGCATTGCAATCGTAGACGAACGGGAGCCAGCAACACACCCACAGATATACGGCCTACAGTGACCGAGTTGCGGGCTTGCAATTGAATGCAAACTCCCAGTGACAAATTCACCAGTTGAATCAGATAACACCACAGGCTTGTTGGGTGGGATCAGAAAGGCTGATCAACATGTCATATTACAATCTTAAATGAACTTTTACTGTAAGAAAAAGCAATTACTTATAATAACATTATTTAATAAAATCTTTGTTATTAACAACAATTTTACTTCATACTTCACTGTGTCTGCTTATTATACCAGTGATTGTTTTTTTCATTGTATAACATTTTTCAGAAAGTCCTGTTCAAAATATGTTTTGGTGTATGTGTTTTGGGCCACTTTGAAATCTCACAACTGTAAGATACTTCATTTGACATTGCACTTTAACATGACCTTATACAGTTCTAGTTCTGTGTGTTTAAAAAGAAAAACAATTCTCAAACAATGTACAGTTGGCCAACCTCCACATTATAACAGCAGATTGTATTGTTTCCCATGTGTTTTAAAAAGAAACAGTAAATAAATATTATCTGGACTGTTGCACTATGCAGGAAGCAATGTTTTATTTTCCAGGAGGAGAAGATTACATTTTATAAGCTTGAAGAATAGTTGCTTGACCTTCTAAAATGGAAGAGGTCCAAAACTCTACAAACAAGTCACACCATTTTCATAAATGATTGACTTTATATTAAAGGAGCACTGCAGTTCATGCAAAAACATACTTGGTTGTCAGGTATGTACATCACTAACAGTATTTATAGCTGTGTAAGCCATGGACAAAAAATATCTTTGTTCAATATCCCCATTTTTGAAGGCTCTTTTTATGAGTTCAGGAATCCCTTTTTGTGTTTAGTAGATCACATCCTGAGAGCTGGATGATGGGCGTGTGGAGGGATAAGTGTGGAAGAAGAGCACAAGCAGCAGTCCAAAGTCTTTATTTGATAAACTCATAATATTGAAATTGACAGCATAAAACTTCCCCTCACTGATCCAGAAGCAGACACCTTGAATTATTCAATTCTAGAATTGTAAATGCCTTTTTCACAATCACAACTTTAACCAATCTATCATGGATGCATCCAGGGTCCAGAGAGGCATTAACAGTTACTTTTTTTTCTAATCAAAAACTAGCTGTATGACAAGTTTTCATGTTTTTCTTTATTGTGTAGTGGCGTTTTAACAGAAATGGAAAATCATGATTGCAGCTTGATCACAATTAAAACTCAGTAGGCATTTCTGAGCAAAAGCAATTAGTTTCAAAGATTATACATTTTTGTATACATTCAGTTTCATTACACGTCAACATGAACTGGTAGAAAAAGCTGCCTTTTCTAAAGCATACACTTAGGGCCTTATTCAATTGAGCAATTGTAAGTTACTGGAGCCCGCAATGTAGCCTGTAAACTAATTTCTATTCAACTGGTGTCTTTTAGCTACCTGCAAACGGTTTGTGGGTTACAGACTGAAAATCCCTGCTGTTGTCAGAATCGGAACTCAAACCCATCTAAGCATTTGATCTTTCAAGCCTGTAAATGTTACCATCTCAAATCGCTATTCAATTGCTACAATTCTTCAACCCTGCAAATGTTTTCACACCCGTAAATGGCAAATATAGAAGAAAATCCTAGTAGTTCCAGATAGGACTTGCAAGGGGGTTAAACACCTGATCGTAGCACTGTAAATTAAAATAAATAATCCAATACTGCACTGTAAATGACAGGAAAAGCGATGAAATACATTAGAATTAATTTAACAACAGTCTCAAGCTCGCAACTCTGCAATCAAAACATTTTTTTTTCACGTTTCGTTTCTGTGTTATATTATTCTCAGTAATCAAGGAGTTAATATATATCAGGCCATCCACAAGGACTAGAACAGTATTGTCATTCATTTTCATTATTTTGTACATTGCCAGATTGCGAGTCCGATCGCATATCGGACTTCTAAAAGCTGATTTATTGAAGTTTAACCTCCATGCTTTGATGATGTCATGATGACGGTCTCATTTAATATTGGCTGTTTCTGAATCAGTAGTTACGGCCTTGCTCTGAAATGCTAAATACGATTGCATCGTTTACGGGTTTAGGCTTTTGGCCAGGTAGCTGCGGGCTTGAGCAATTGAATCGCTCTGTAACTGTTGCAACTTTCAAGCCTGCAGACATACGGCCGGTATAAAGGTAACTACTTTTGAATAGGGCCCTAAGAGAACTGTTTTCTACTTTGCTTTTCTGCTCATTACAAAGAGCTTCAAAATACAATTTTTTTCGGAATCATGAAAATCTTGTACTGTGTTCTCATTGACTCTTCAGTTGATCACAGCAGACATATTAAAATATCCATTAGATGATTTATGATATTGTATTTCCTATGTTTTCAAAAGTTTCACATATAAGCTTTCTGTAGTTAAAAGTGATTAAAGAGCTACTTCTCTCCAGCCCCAATTAGGTGTCCATAGGAGAGGATCTTCTCAGAGGGCTATAAGAAAATGTCTACTAGATAGGTTGAGATTTTCCTGCAGCGGTCTTTGTCAGATAAAGATGAGGCAGAAAAAGACTTGGTGCCCTATTAAATTCGAAGTCTGCAGCGGCCGTGGTACAACCGCAAAGCCTGTGGGCTTGAAATTTGGTAGTTACAGAGCGATTAAATTAGACAAGCCCGCAACATAGGTGGCCGACATCCAAATCCGTAAACCATGCTTCCACACGATCCAATTGCAGCCATGAACATGATTATGGTTTTAGATGGAGGCAATAGTAAAAGAGATTGTCATCATTACGTCACTTTAAAAATGGAGGTTAGATTTCAATCCCTCATGAGTTGCGATCGGGCTCTCATTCCAGAAATAATGCAATATGAAATAATCACTAAATATAATATTCTAGACCATGCGAGTTCCATTATATGTATTAACAGATTGATAACCGGGATCGATTTAACACAAAAATTAAACATGAAAAAAAGTAAAACAAGAATGACTACCTGTGAAGCAATCTACCACTAGAGCACCCAAGATAATTAGTCATTTAAATAAATATTTTATTGGCAATATTTTATTTGATTCTACCAAAATAGCAGATCACCTGATCTTTTCAGGTTATGGCTCAGAAACTGAAAGTGTCCTTTTCACAAAAATACATATTTAATGACAGCCCCATCTTCTCAATCATGGAGCAATAAAAAGCAAAATAGACAAATGATATACGTTTTATACACATCTAGAATTTTCAAAGTGTTTTTTTGCATCTCACAGCAACCTATATTTTTTTTTTTTTTCGGGACTCGTTAAAGTTAGAGGGAGCACAATGAGAAGTATATATGTATGTATTTTTTATATGAAGACCTCTGTTGTAATAACTGACAACATTTCCAAAGACACATTTCCCCTGAACAATCACAATGGCAGTCATTGTTATCATTTGTTTTCACATTTTGTGGATATGTTGATGGAATGTACCTTAGACCAAGGTGAGGAAGTGCTTTAATCAAACCGTATTAAACAAATTAAAATAAACAACAATTATGATCTTGGCATTAAAGGACCTCTCTAGTTTGGTAAAACATGTACATGCTTGAGAAGTAAGCAACAAAGTAATAATATTAGCAAGGATCCAAGAAAGAAAGGTAAAAGCATTTCAGAACAAAATTGTATACTTAGATGACTCGGATTGTGTCATGGTTGAAGCCACAACCACAAAATGTATGTCATCAGTAAAGCAAAACTGAATACAATAGTTAAAAGGCTGTTATTTATTTATAACTTTGTAAAAATAAGTTGCGCATTATCAAGTCAAGTCGTTCAAAATGCATACTATAAATATGAGACTACTGTGGTTCTTTAACCTACTAAAATACATTGTGAAGAAACGGGACTGTCACAGGTAAATTGAGAGAGCCGGCAATCATGCTGTTGCCAACTTCGATGTATATAAGTTCAAATAGTTCATTTTCAGACTAGAATATAATGTTTCCTAGTCCTGTGTAAACTCAGTCATTCAATAGGAGGACCATTACACTGCTATGATGGATGATTTAAAATGACTGACAAGAAATGTTTTGTTAATATTACTGCCATTGTACTTATGCTGTTACTGAAGATTCAACAATGACTGCATCCAAGTCCTAATCTATAATTAACCAGAGGCTATAGTGTTGGCCGAAATAGTCTGTCCCCTGACTTAGCATCTCTTGACACATGTGTAGATATGTATATAAATGATATGTAAATATATTGTTAATATGTACATATTCTAATTAATGGTAGTTGTTAATACCATAATCTGGAATAAAACGTAATTCTGTTTTTCTCAAAAGGAAAACAGCGTAACGTGAATGGTCAGTTGACCCTGACAACAAGCTTCCATTCATGGTGAATTTTTGCATAGTCTGAAATACTACTGATTTTAAAACTGGTCCCTTCCCATACAGAATCTCTGGGCTATATTCACTAAGCTAAGGAACTCCAGGCCCTATTCTACATGTATTAGAAGCCCGCAAATGCCTCTAACCCGTACTTTTGGCTGCAGGTGTTTTTTCTCTAAATGTTTAGAGGTATTCTATTGACTCTCATTTGAGCTCACAATTTACCTACTTTTTTAGTAGGACTTCGGGGGGCATGATCATATGATCTGACAATATTTAAGCAAGACAATAATTTATTTCTTAGGCACAGCCAATGGTGAATGAGACCATCATCATGACGTCAGTAAAGCATTGAAGTTACACGTAATCTGCAATCAGAAGCTAATCATTAATTAGTGCCAATAAGTAATATCGGGCTCGCAATCAAGCAATCTAGCAAGCTATAAAATGCATTAGATTTTCTGTTCTAGTCTGTGTGGGTTTCATGATATGTATTAACCCCTTGAATCCCGGGATGGATATTAGTCAGAAATAATATATATATTTTTTTTTTTATTGCATATTTGTGGGTTTGAGACTGTACTGCAATTAATTATAATGTCTTTCCATGCCTTCCCGTGCTTTTAAAGTACAGTATTGTGTGTATTATTGCGGTTATAGCTATAATAAGTGTTTTAAAAAAGCCTCTGTGAGTCCTATTTAGTACTCGTAATATTTTTGACAGAAAATGTATACTCTTTTCAGTTGCAGGTTAGACTTTATTTCTGAGCTAAAGCTACGAGTCTAATAAAATATACATTTTGTGTAACTTTAATTATTTAGAGCTCATAATATTCGAGCTGTGCTAAAACCAATGGAGTTCAAAGGCTGAATTTGCATGTTTGAACGGCCATAGTGATTGTGGGCAGGGAACTCGTAATTGTGAGTTGCCAATAAAATATATGGCAACATTAAGAGTGAGTCTAAGTGTGTATAAATTAACAAATTGGGCAATAGCATAGGTCCCTTCTTCAGTAACTTTGCTACATTTTTGCAGAGTCTGAAATTATTTTGGTTTTAAATAAAATCAAATAATTGTGACTGTTTTATACCCCTTTAAGCATAGACTTTAGATTAAAACAGCTTTAGTACATATTTAGTATTCCTAAATGTATATCAAGTTACCTGGCAGTCTACACAGTTGAGACATACCATAAAGCTCTGAACACCAAGAGCATCAAACATTTGATCATCATAAATCAATACTGGAAATGTATGTTACGCTGAGGTGAAGGAACTGCTGCCAAATCTTAGCATTGTCTGCAGCTGTGTTTCTTGTACTTTGGACCAATGAGTAAGAAAAAAAAAATGCAAACATTTGCAAATGAAAATCACTAAAACTTTGCTATCAACAAGTATATTTCTACTCCTTATTTTATTTAATATATTTGTTCGACAATTTAGTGCACTTTGGTAATAAGCGTTATTGAATTTAAGGTAATACAGCCACTGGTTTTCAGTAGAACAATTAGCACAGATTAGTGTGTACAGAATTATTTAGAAAATGTTAATGCTGTGTACATCCACACTATCGTAGAGTAAATAAAATCGGTATATCTGTGCTCTGCCTAAACATACTGTGAAGCAGTGCAGACACAAAGGTCATTTGGGACTAATTTAACATTGTGCACTTTGAGGCCCACATTATTTATCTACTGAGGAGGCTTTGCAGATGACTCCTAGAGGATGAAATATTTGTCTGTAGACATTTCAATTGGCTTTGCAATTCCATTCCTGTGTGAACGTTGCTAACTCTTTATCATTTTGCAGGCTGAAAGCAGATATCCTCCTGGAGGCATTCTTGAAAGATACAAAACCATTGTCTCATACCATTCCTGCTTATTCATATCCCTACCTCAAAGTGTCTTGGGATTTATTGGGTCTATACAGTACATTAAACTGGTTTAGTTCCAGAGCTATAAATTATACCGCAACATAACCAATTAAAAAAAATCAGTTTTTGTGTTTTAAGTGTCAGGAGTTTATTTAATGTAGAATATATTTAATAATAAAGATGACTTTTAGGACATTGTGTCGAAATATCCCTCTTGCGGAACTGGAAAAAGTTGGAGAAACAGTATAAAGAAGAATAGCCCTGTGCCCCATAAAACCTAGTATCTAAACACCTCTGTATTATTTTTCACTGTATTTTTATACATTTTGTTACTTTTGCTTTATAATAGTTTTTTTTAATCTTCATTGTACTGTGGGGCACCTGAAAGGATCTCAAGGCTAGATGGTGGTCCATGGACCATATTTTGTGAACCTATGCTCTAAGCAACATATACCAATGGACATAGGGGATTCTTTTAAAGAAGTGTATAAACAATACAATAAACAATAATAAATGTAATATACAGCATATATATATATATTTTTTTTTTTTTTTCAACCTTACTTATACACATTTTGAATAATTATTTTTAGCAGTATATATATATATATATATATATATATATATATATATATATACAGTATATATATATATATATATATATATATATATATATATATATATATATATATACTGCTAAATATATAGATACTAGTCAACTGCACACCACAAATGACAGGATAATATTTGATTTTTCTCTCCCCTCCCTCCCCTGTGCCCCTCCCCCTTCTCCCTCTCCTGTGTCTCTTTCCTCCCTCCCCTGTGTATGGTTCCCCCTTTGCCTCCCCTGTGTCTCTTTTCCCCTCTCCCTCCCCTGTGTCGCCTTCTCCCCTCTCCCTCCCCTGCCTCGTTCCCCCCTCTCCCTCCCATGTCTCGTACCTCCCTCTTCCTCTCCTGTATCTTTTCCCCCCTCTCCTTCCCCTGTGTCTCTTTCCCCCTTCTCCCTTCCCTGTGTATATTTGCCCACCGTTACCCCACTCCCTCCCCTGTGTCTCCCCCCCCACCCTCCCCTGTGTCTCTTTGCCCCCCCACTCCAGCATGCAATATCTCCCTCACTCCTCCTGGGTACTCCCTACCTCTTCTCCCTCCTTCTCTCTCCTTCCCTCTACCTTGTGAGCCTCGCAATGACCGCCTTCGGCTAAACGCATGCGCAACTCACAACTTTGGGCACCCATTGCGGGCCTTGCAATGAGTGCAGAAAGTGTCCTCCCTACCTTTTCTCCCCTCCTCCTGTCCCCTCCTTTTCTCTCCTTCCCTCTCCCTTGCAAGCCTCGCAATGAAGGCCTTTGGCTATGCGTATGTTCAACTTGCAACTTTCAGCACCCATTGCGGGCCTCGAAATGAGCGCCGTCAATGCTCACTGCGGGCCTGGGCATGTGATATGCGCATGCGCAACCCACAAACTTTCCGAGTGTTACACACAAACTTGCAGTACGACAACTATATTAGTAATAACTATTGTTATTATTTAGGTGTTCAGTTGCGTTCGACTCTCCTCATGACCCTATGGACCGCAGTACGCCAGGTACTCCTCTCAGTTCATGTTCATTGGGAACCCTGCTATATCATGACATAACCAAAATATTTTAGCTTCAGCCTTATGATCATACCTTCTAGTGAACAGTTTGTCTTGATTTCCTGATGTACTGATTTATTGCATCTTCTTGCAGTCCAAGGGACTCTGAGTAGTTTTTGCCAACACCATAATTCAAAGGCATCAATTCTATGGTGCTCAGTCATCTTTATGGTCCAGCTCTCACATCTGTACAGTATGTTACTAGTGGGAATACCATACTTATAACAATGCAGACTTTTGTTGATAGTTATATTTCTTTACTTTTTACTAGCTTGTCCAATCTTGCCATAGCTTTCCTCCCCAGAAGCAAACAACTTTTAATCTCATGGCTACAGTCACCATCTAAAGGGATCTTGGGTCCCAGGAAAATAAAATCTGTCACTGCCTCCACTTCTTCCCCATCTGTTTGCCAGGAACTGAGATTGCCGTTTGCCATGATCTTTGTCTTTTTAACGTTGAGCAGCAGGCCAGCTTTTGCACTCTCTTATTTTACCCTCATCAATAAGTCCTTTAGTTCCTCCTCACTTTCAGCCATCAAAGTAGTATCATCGGCGTATCTGAGGTTGTTGATATTTCTTCCAGCAATATGGATTTCAGCTTTGGATTCATCGAGCCTGGCCTTACGCATTATGTACTCTGCATATAAGTTGAATAAATAAGTTGACAATATACAACCTTGCCGCACACCTTTTCCTATCTTGAACGATTCTGTTCCATGTTCGGTTCTGACGGTGGCTTCCTGGTCCACAGACAGATTCTTCAGGAGGTGGATGAAATTATCTGGTACTCACATCTCTTTAAGAACATGCTACATTTTGTTGTGCTAGACACAGTCAAAGGCTTTAGAATAGTCTATGAAGCAGAAGTAAATGTTTTTTCTGGAACTCTCTTGCTTTCTCTATTATCCAGCGGATATTGGCAATTTGATCTCTTGTGCCTCTTCCTCTGCGGAACATGGCTTGCACATCTGGTATTTCTCGTTCCATATATTGTTGGAGTCGAGCTTAAGCATTACCTTGCTGGCATGTGAAAAGAGTGCAATTGTTCGATAGTGGTATTGTTGAGTTTTCCAAATTTGTTGGCATAAGGCAAGCAACACTTTCACAGCATAATCTTGTAGAATTTTGAATAGTTCAACTCCTGCAGCCTTATTATGAGCAAGGCATCCTAGGGCCCATCTCACTTTTCTCTCTGGCTGGCTCCAGCTCATTGGACAAACTATTGAGGTCATCAGTGCTGTTAAGAACCTTCCTGTATAGATCTTCAGTGTCTTCCTTCAACTAATATTGCTTACTCATGACTAACAGGTACACATAGGCCCCAATGCTAATCGAGTGGTGTAATTTGCATTTTAAAATTGGCTGCAGGAGCTTTTTTCTAAAACCATTTGTGAGTGGTCTTTGGTATCCGTAATATTTTCTTCAGATTTTTGATGTTACAGCACTGCCCGATAGATAAATAGATTATTTTAAAAAGCACTTTACATTAAGTATAAATTACATTTGGAGGACATTTAACATTTCCCACACTACCAGCTACCAATACAAACAAGAGCTACGTGTGTTAAGGTAGTGGGGATCCTCCTCCATACTATTTAAACTAGCTATAAAGTGATTTTTAAATATATTTGTTTTCTGTAAAATAAAAAAATTATACACACAGTTTAGTTACTAGTTGCTTATTAGTACTTAATATTATGTTAAACCCCTCAAAAACTTTACAGTCTTATTAAATTGCGATTCAGTACATTTAAAAGGGCTCTATATAAGCACACAGCATATTTTATTTACAGAAGTTTTTAGTTAGTGAAGACCTTGCTTTTGGATAGAAGTTCACTAACTAAAGACTAGGAATGGAAGGTATTGACTCATATTTTTTCTAACTATAATTACCCTGTTTGATAAATATATTTTATATTTTTCTTAAAAAATAGTTTTTAGTTCTATATATTTTTATATTTGTTATTTATTTTACATTTACAATAAATTTAGCTTTCAGCAAAAAGGCAACTAAAAATAATATGTATTTTATTAAATATGCAGAATCAGATCTGTCTTCTCTAACATAAGCAATCAAGTAAAATCAAAACTCATGTCTACACAGAAGAGTTAATATTTTTTTCTCATGCCAAAGCTTATTATTACATAGTTTTCGTCTGTTCCTCGAGTTTCCTATGCTTAAGTAATGAAATCCAGGCTTGCATAGTTGTGCTTTCTGTCTAAAGACATTGGTATGTTTAATGCATATCAAACCTTCAGGAAACTTAACATTAAACATCTTTGCATATAATCAAAACGATTTCAATTTGACATCATACATTTTCATACCATATGCAGTGTTTCCTGAGGTGACTGGAAAAAAAATGCTAATTTCTGGATGTGAACTGTGGACTGCAATCAAATTAAGCTTGGGGAGTGTGTGTTTAGTGTAATCATCTGATTCAAATGTGCTATATGCAAAATGAGCTCAGTATTCCTTTAGAAATGTTGGAATAGCCACAAAAAATAACAACATCAAATATGCCTTATGGAAACAGTTTAACAACAAAGAGGATTAAGGGGACTTAGAAATTTAACTTGTTATTATACACTTATATACAGCGATATGTAAAACAACAGAAGAATAGTTTTATTGAATTTAAAGAATGCTTTTAAAACATTTAAAACATACCATTAAGCTATCCAAAACGAATTCACAGAGAACATAATGTCACATCCATGGCTAGCATTCCTTTTACAATGAGAATTTTGTGTTGGATTCTCAACCAATCACAGGCTATATCCCAAGATTTATTTTCTTATCATGCAAATGATATTCTAATGATAAACCAACATGTAATTCCCAATATAGAAAAGTAATTACATTTTTTTTTCCAAGTCCCAGCTTAAACTCTTTCATTAAGCCAACAGTTTCCAAACATATCCTTATGGACAAAGCCAAGATTTTAAGATATCTTTTCTTGAATACAATAATTAAATTGTGATGCCCCTAGACATACAACAGACCTATTTATATACTGACTTTACTTAAAGCAATTGAAGATTGTTAGCGTTCTTCTAAATCTATTTTATTCTCACTGATACCCTTCGTATCATTTTCACCAAACTAACTCCTAGCCCCGACTTCTTCAAGAGCTCAAAAATTGTTACTACCATATCCCGGGGCATATTATTACCCAACCGTTTCTTTAACATTGCTCGCCTGCATTTTCCTAACGTATTTACTCTTTTTAACATTTTAATTATTTTTTGGTGCATAGGCTCAGTGTATCTTAAACTACTTTAGTACCACTGCCAGATAGGTGCTTGATTTATACAGTTTTTTATATATATATTTAATGTCCTGGTCACTGAAATGCAATTGTCATGGGAATAATACTGGGGTATTGTGAAGAATATGTTAAGTACACACTTATTGCAAGGTTAACTGTTGGGTAGTGTAAGTTGAATAGGAATAGAGCAGCTTTAGCTAGACTAATCAAAACAAAATGTCAAATCTTTATTAACTAGTCAATCAAATAACTTCACTTGACCAGGCATTTCAGCTTTAATTCTATGCTATCTGTATGTAATCGATGACTTCAGCTTATGTAATTATTGACATATATTGGTGTGTAAATTACATACAAAAAATAATAATTCATTATTGTTTAATACATAGAATGAATGAGTTGAGAATATTTTATACAGTGTCAAAATAAATCTGAAAATTATTAATTATCCTTTTCTTCATATTAGCAGTGAAGTTGAAAGGAAAACCCAATATCCGTTAAAGCAGAGTGACTCTTTTCACTTTTTTTTTTTTTGTTTTAATATTTTTTTTATTTTTATCAGGATTTAATAATATTTTAACATACAGTTTGAATTATATTCAATGTACATACAATTTAAATCATATTCCATGCAAGAGTAATATATTAAGCAGATCACAGTTGCGTAAAGGAAGTTCAGTTATATTAAATACTCGGCAATAGTTTTGAGTTCTAATACTGCTGCGAGTTATGCCAATCAAGTTGTTCAATATGTAGTGACATTAAACATTCAGCATCAGATTTAGGTTCCAGTACTGCTGGGAATTATGCCAAGCAAGTTGTTCAATGTGAAGCTATTTGTAGTGTACCTTCTCAATGGAAGAGACAAAACAATACAGAGAGTATGTAACTTTAACCTAAAATAAATAATTAATTACAAAAATAAAAATAATAACAAATTGGTCTTCATGACGAGTCTTGATCATTTCAGTATTTATTGATTAGTCCGCCGGGGGGGATCCAAGTCTTTCTGTTAGGCTTAATGAAGTGTATTGGGAGAGTGAGGAGTATATTATTAATTAGGAAATGTTAATTGACTGTGGGTTGGACAACGAAGTGTTCCAAATATCTAGGAATTGAGGGATGGAGTTCGTTAGTGTATGTGTGCGTCTATTGTGAATCGTTATATGGTTCAACTTATGTTTTACTTCTTGAATTCTAAGAAGAGGAGATTTCCATTTTTGTGCTATGACTTTTTGTAGAGGTCATAAGAAACTGTAGCCATTTGTTTTGATTGTTTGATATCATTGGGAAGTTTTTACCCAACAGGGAAAAGGGGTATTTAGAATTTAGGAAGCTAGTTCCTGGACTGCGGACCAAAGAGTTTGCACCACCGGGCAGTCCCACCATATGTGGATAAAGGTACCAAGAGTGGGGCATTGCCTAAAGGGAGGAGTTTTGTTAATTTACCTTATGAAGTCTATTTGAAGTGTAATAGGCCCTGTGCATGATTTTTATGGATGTTTCTTGAAGGCTATAACTTAAGGGTCCTTTCATGAGTTTTAAGCATGTCTTTTCCCAATCATTTTGTTCCCATTGAATCCCCATGTCTCTTTCCCCTTTTTCTATAACATTTGGTTTGACAGATTCTGGTGGCGAATTTAGAATTACATA
Organism: Discoglossus pictus; assembly: GCA_027410445.1. Taxonomy (NCBI): domain Eukaryota; kingdom Metazoa; phylum Chordata; class Amphibia; order Anura; family Alytidae; genus Discoglossus; species Discoglossus pictus. The sequence goes on along the minus strand of CM050165.1, from coordinate 226,750,978 downwards.
CAATGAACTAAGTATTCCTTTTGTTAGTGGGGTTTTCTGACATAGGGCCTCATTCAATTGCGATTTGGCCAATTGAATAGGGCTCTATATAAGCAATTAGCATTTTTTTTAGTTCGTGAAGACCTTGTTTTTGGATAGAAGTTCACTAACTAAAAACTTCTGTAGAAAAAAAATACTATGTGCTTATATAGAGCCCTATTTAATTGGCCAAATCACATTTGAATGTGGCCCAAAGTAATGGTTTGGGGAAAAAAATGACGGCAATAAAATTGTAAGCCAGGCAATGCTGTTTGCCACACAATGTGATGCTTTTGCTTCTCTGAGCACCTTCGGCGCTCATTGCAAGCCCTGCGATGAGCACCTTCAGTGCTCATTGCGTGGCTTGCAATGAGTTCCTTCGGCGCTTATTGCGAACCGTTCCTCCCGTCTACTGTTTGGGCCATTCATTGCAGGGTTCATTGACCTGCAAGTTTTGTCCTTGGGAATGCCATGTGTCTCTTTACATCATCTCCCCCCTGTCCCTTCCCTGTGTGTTTCTCCTCTGTGTGTCTGCTAAATGTTTGTGTGGCTGACTGTCGTTTGTTTTATTTTCTAAGTCCCACGTCCCTGGCGTTGTTTGTGTAAGTGTTAGTGTCTTTGCCCTTGTGTATTTTCTCTGCTCAGCCTCGTTTTCATCCAGGTTCAGATTTTTTTACGTTTTTCGTCCACCATGTTTTTTCTCGCTTAGCCGATTTTCGAGTGATGAAACACGGCAAATAAGGCTCAAAATCGCTTGCAATCTCACTCCCAGGCTTCCTGTGCACGGTGTGAGTGTCTTTTAATTTATTTTTTATTATTTTTATTGTTTTTCGTCTTTTTCAATTTCCGCGGTTTAGCCGATAACTTCTTATTTTTCCAGGGTCGGATTTTTTTGCCCCCGAAATTCCAAGGTTGGATTTTTTTTCCTAAGTCCTGAGTTCCTCAACTGCTTGCAGTGTCTTTGCCGTTGTGTATTTTCTATGTCCCGCGTGCCTGACATTGTTCGTGTAAGTGTTGCTGTCTTTGCTATCATGTATGTTCTAAGTCCCACGTGCCTGGCTTTGCTCAGTCTCGTTTTCATGCAGTTTCAGATTTTTTTACGTTTTCCGTTCGCCATTTTTTTTCTCACTTAGCCGATTTTTGAGTGACAAAACACAGCAAATAAGGCTCAAAATTGCTTGCAACCTCACTCCCAGGCTTCCCGACTCTCCCCCTGTTCTTTGTTAGAGTGCGTTTATTTTTTATTATTTTTCTTGTTTTTCATAATTTTCGATTTCTGTGGTTCGGTCGTTAACTTCGTATTTTTCCGAGGTCGGATTTTATTGCCCCCGAGATTTCGAGGTTGGATTTTTTTTTATCTAAGTCCTGCATTCCTCAACAGCTTGCTGCCTAAGTAAGTTTGGCGTTCCGCAATTGCTTGCAGCCTATGTCCTGTGTGCCTCAGCTTCGCAATATTTGTGTTGAGAAACAAATTGCTTGGGCCAGGGGTTCAATCGCCAAAAGAGACTTCTTAAAACTAATTTTAAAAAAAGGCTACAGTGGAGTATTTAGATGGCAACATCTTATGATTATTCATTTGCTCCACAGTGATAAGAAGCACATCCTATTTTCCTATATACTAAGGTCTATTGTCTGTTAAATTATCCAATTTTTAAAATATGTTTTGTTATGCATTAACAAATACACATTAGATAATCAAAATTAATGTGGAATAATATTTTTTCAATACTGCCTTATTAAATTGCGATTCGGCCAATTTAATAGGGCTCTATTTAAGCACACAGCATATTTTTTTTACAGAAGTTTTTAGTTAGTGAAGACCTTGCTTTTGGATAGAAGTTCACTAACTAAAAACTTCTGTAAACAAAATATGCTGTGTGTTTAATTAGAGCCCTTTTATATTTACCGAATCGCAATTTTATAACGCTGTGAGTGTTCAACAATATAAAGAAGCATTTCTAAATCTGGAGGGCATTTCATAAGATAACGGGATACTTAAACATCATAACTGCCATAGAAACAATGTCATAAATTCTCTAAGCTTCAGGGACTCTGTTACAACAACAAAAAATACATTGTGACGCCTTTGTGGCATCCTCAGTATTGTATATTAAACACTAGCAATGATAACAGTAATCATGTAACAAATAGTAGCAAACATTAAATATAATAAAATAATATACGTACAATATACTGCTAATGTTCTTAGAATATGACGACATTTCATCAGGTTTCTGCCACTTGATTTTGAGAAGGCATAAAAAACGTAGTTAAATTAGCATAAAATTAATAATTTGTTTTGGCCAATCACAGGCAGCTATACCATTGTTTCAAATGAATGGGAAGTCGGTTTGTGAAGCGAAGCATCATGGGATGTGTAGTCTTGTTTTTCCCTTCACATGGAAGCAAGAGGAGCTCAAACATTGATGTGTGGATTTATACATTAGGCTGCTGTTGGCTTGAAGGTTAGTATAGGGTTTAAAAATTGTACCTAAATACAGTGTTTCTTTTGGTAAGTTCACTGTGCCTATGTAAGTAGCTCTGGGGGTGTGGAAAACAAATATTACTTTTAAATAAAATAAATCTGTATATGTATAGAATGACTCAATATGATCCGTGTTTCTGATATAAGCAGCATGTGTTAGATTAGAAAAAAAGGAATCTTAGATATACCTTTAAAATGTGATATCTTAAACACACAAATTGAATAAAACCTCAGTACAATATAAACTCATTAAACAAGCACCTTTTTGTCTACATTTTCTTCTTTTCCAGAAGCAAATATTTAATCGCTGTGGGTACTTTCAGAGTTTAATAACAATTAGCATTTGTTATTCAATCAATGAAAGTAATTTAAGGTCAAAACACTTTTATTGAATCTTGCTAATAGAAAAATATTTTATTCCAAAGAAAGCCTTGAATTATTTCAAGTTTTAAGTTTAATAATGTAATAAAAACACATTCCCACTCCAAATAAAATTAGAATATTAATAAATTATTTCAGGGACTGTAATGGTTTGTGAAAGGCTGCAATTATGTTTTTCCCATGAGAAAAAGATCACCTGAGATCATAATTGTCATTGCTTTGCTTAGTAAACCCCCCCCCCACACCAAAAAAAATGAAATATAAAAAAAATGGATGTTAATGGACCTAAGCTCTAGAAGGAAATGTAAAAGATAGAAAGCTTACAGTAGTTCGATTGCAACATTGTAGGATTATTCACTTGCTCCACTGTTATAAGAAGTACATTTTAAAGTGTCAGTTTTCTCCTCAAGCAAAGGTGTGTATCTCCTCCTACCTGTGTCTATCAGGGGACATGGCTACCTCTACTAGCTTTCTCTGAGGAGAAAACACACAGTATAAAAGCTAAGAAAAAATGTTAACTATTATTTATTTTAAACTGCATGGCATTTTTTACAGCCTATGCCCAGCAACAAACATATGAGCCTTACTTGTAAATGCACTACAGTGGTCCTTTAAATAGTGATTCATATATATCGTAAATCTCAGGTAATAGAATATGGATAGTTAGAAATGTAGAAAATGATTTTGCAATTGAGTTAAAAGAAAGCTGGTGACCTGATGAAGGCAGAAGACGGTTACTCTCATTGGATTGAGCAATCTTGTACACAGTATAGTTAAACGTATAGTTAATACTACAGATTTTATTACTTTCAGGTAGCAAATATCTTTATAAGCAACTAGCTGTGCAGCAATTAGGCAAAAACCTGAAAATGTGTTCCACACTCTACAACTCTAGTGAGAGGAAATCAAGCTATTTTCAATTATAATATTCTTACCAAAAATAAAGTTTTTTTAATCACCAAACAATGAGTGTTTTTTTATTGATCGTTATTATTTAAATATAAAAAAATGGACATTTACAGTGACCTTTAAAGTAGGAAACAGTCATGAACACTGGAATGTATTGTGACAAGTCTACGCAAATAGCATTCATTTTGCTCTATAACTCTCTTAAGTGCTTCATACTACCTCAGGTGCCACTACCAGTAGAAGTATGTATACATAAGCCTCTTCAATTGTTATTTTTAAAGCTCAGGTCAATATAGCACACTGGAACCTGCTTAGAACAAAACCTGATACCTGTTGATCCTACAACCCTGTGAAACAATAACTTCAAGTCCCATTTTTTTTTTGTTTCGAGCTGCTATGAAATTATTGCTATGGTTTATCCACAGATATCATGAATTGCACTATTGTTTCATTTATTGTCAACTTTGTGTTGGCTAAATCAGGGAAATATTGACATTAGATTCGAATAGATGATAGACATTGCATCAGTAGGTTTATTAATGTATATAACTTAATTGTTTAATATTTTAAGTGAATGACTATAGGATATAACAACCAAGGGGTCACTTATTATTTTACTTTCTTGGCATCATTCACTCTTGTTATTCTTCTCACTGCCTCAATGTTATTATCAAGCAAAGGGACCTTTCACCATAAAAAACAAGGCCTCTGTGTAAGTCAAGTGCTCTAACTTAGGGCACTGCCGTAAATCAGCTGCAGGAGCTTTCCCTCCCACCCTTCCCAAATTACAACTTCTTGTAAATCTTTAGCTCCACCACATTAGGGCCCACATCCATAAATCCTCAGTGTGGGAGGTACTCAAACTAAGCTTTATGAATGAACAGCGGCTCTAGGAGCCAATAGAAAACAATAACTTCATGCCCTGGGTATTCCTTTCACTTAAATCTCCGCTCACTGCCTGATCGTCACCTTCCTTGCTCAAACCCCATCCCCCTACCCGATCACCCCATCTAGAAATGTTTGCGGCCGGGGTAGCTGGTCACAGACAGTGTGCTGTCTCTTTAACTGCTGCTATGACAGGGAGCAAAGGCTTTAAAAGCCTTCACAAGTGGTCTTTAGTACCCATAATATTTTCTTAAATTTTTTGTAGTTAAGACATTGCCATGGTTTGCAAGTGAGGCAAAAATTCTTATTAGCAGAGGGTTTAGGTGTCAGAGTGTCAGGGAGTAACTCATAGTTTATTGTCAGTGCAAAATTCAATGGGGATTTTTGCCTTGCTTTTCGGCTTTGTCGTGCTTTTTCGAAGCAGTGACTCATAGCAGTTCTCTCGCAATGTTTTAGGGATAGGAGATTAGCATAGCTAGGTATAATTTTCTGTGCTGCTACGGCACTCCTAATTGCTATAGAGGGGATTAGCTTAGGGCACCAGGTTGATGTTTTTAAAAACTTTAAGAACTAGCTGTTGGGGGGGGGGGGGGTTCAAAGCAAACTCATTCTTGATATATATATATATACTATTGTCTCTGTGTTGCTCAGTGTGTTAATTAGTGGAGCAGCATGCTTGTCTCCAAATAGACTTCAAATCACCAACTCCATTATGCCCATTTGTTTCTTCCATTCCCATCATTAGCTCCTCCCACACTCATGTACAGCAGTTAAGTGAAAGATTCAAACACATTTCAAGCTCAAATTAAATGTTTTATAACGTTGTCAATTTTGGCAGCAGTTTGAAAATGAACCTATGCCTTTCAGTTGTCTATATGATTAATTCCTGTAGGGAGCTGCCGAGTAGACCTCACTGCTCCTTCCACCCCTCAGAGCATGTCACTGTGTGAGGGGAGGCAATAAACTGTGAAACTCCATCTAGCAGCTCTCCATCTATAGCATAAGCACCTAGTAGCTTCCTAATGACTTATGTAATATGGAGATTCACAGCTCTCTGCTTACACAATTACCTAGTGGCATGCTCTAAGGGAAAGGAAGGAGAGACACAAACATGGCAACACCTGAGAGGGAAACAATAGTAGTAATTTATAACTTTATATGATTGAGCTAATAGGATTATATTTTAGTTGAATACAACCTATACTTTTAAAGTATCATTACTTTTTCCACTAAAAATATATGCATATTGCTACATATTATTATTATTATTATCGTTTATTTGTAACGTGCCAACATATTCCGTTCCCATTGTACAGATACAAATTGCATCTAAAGACTCCTCTCACCTCAGGAAGGGAACACCAGAAACTAAAATTGCAGATTCCACAACAGCATAATTGCACATAAATGTAATAAATTCATATTAGTAGCTTTGTAAGCCATGAGTAGGGTCGTTTAAATTAGATGGCCTGTAGTAGATGTAATGGTCTTAAATGATCAAAGTACTTAAAAAAATAAAAAGATAAAGAGTGAATCCTTGATAGTACGGAATGTGTATTCAGGAAAAAGCAATATTTACTATGTATGTATCAGGTATGAGAATGCAAGGAATGCTAGGATTGTAGACTGAATATCATAACAACGTGCTATAGTCAAACACTCGAAATGGAGCCACTATTAATGTATTTCAATACTTGACATTTGTGTAAAACAGTAATAAAGTGCAGGGTGCATACTCAGTGAGGAATGCAGGGTATGTCTTGTATTTGTGTATAAAGCTTGACTAGGCTGAGGGTATGTGAAGGGAGCTCATGAAAGAGGTACCTGCTAAATCAGTCTCAGGCAAATGGGAAGGAAGGTGTTAGCTCTGACAGAAAGCAAGTATAGCCAGGTTTGAAGACAGAAAGGTTAAATGGCAAATTAAGAAGAAGTTAATTAGCAAACTTGACATGTTTTTATAGCTCAAAAAATGTGTTTTCAGGCAGGCCTTTAACCTCCCGAGAACCAGAAGGAAACTAGTGTGCAATACAATACACAAGTATGTCTTACCACAGTACAGGACAGGGTTATTCATCAAATGTCACTTGAACTATACTGCCAAGGGATATTCCCATGGTAACATATTTCATCAGTGTCATAGCATGAAAATAATATCCATTGCAAAAAGCTATTTTTAATTGATACAAGCCTATTTTATTTTTTTGTAAAGAAAACTGCAATAGCTTTTTTGAAAGTATGTTTTAGAAAATGTCTTATGGAAACTGGTAATCACTGCATCTATCTGAAAATCAGACAAGTTAAAAATACACTGAGGCCTAGAATTGTAAGTGTTCTCAAGGAGACTGTATATATATATATATATATATATATATATATATATATATATATATATATAGTACATTTGTGTTCACATTTTCATGTCTGAAACAAGTTAAAACGTGTTTCCTTCTCAGAATTCCAAGAACTACAGTTATCACATTGCATTCTGGCAGCCTGGTCAGGGTCATGCAAATGTGCCCACAAAGGCTTCGCTCTTGAAATCCATAACCATTTTAAACATGGCTTCTTTTAAGTATATGCCCACTATATTACACAGCTTTATTGCAAAGCTTAGGATGGATTATACACAACACAGGAATCCTACCCACATACAGCTGCTTCAAGGTTACTGTCTCTCATCAGCGTGGGGCCAGATCCTATACATATATATAGTCTCAGTCTCTGTAAAGCTCTGTTTCCTCAGTACGAGGGGTTAACCTATCTGCAAAGTTAATTAGTTGCACCTGTGTAACTCTGATTTAAGACTGCCCCTGAAGTATGGGAGCTCTTCTTATCAATTGATTGTTTGCAGTTTGTCTGACCTGGAGGGACACACCCACACACCCACACACCCACACACCCACACAGTGAGAGCAGCTTACCATTTGTGATAGCTTGGAGCAGAGTGATCTGGAAAGCTGAAGAAATTAGAGGCCAGAGATTTTTAACAAACTATTGTACTATTTGTTTTGCCTTATCCAGGTTTAAACTTGTGGACTAGGCAAGGAGTTACGGATGTGGTCTGAATGCCGTAATGTGGGGGAGCTAAAGATTTACATAAAGGTGTATTGTAGGAGGAAAAAGCTCCCACAGTCGATTTAGTGGTGTGCTGCAGTTTACACCGCCCGATTTACATAGAGTATGCATTCTTTTGCTTACTATCATTTATTTAACTAACAAAGTTATTCAGCTGATTGCCCCTCTTGCTCCTAGAAAGTGATTGGAAACATTCTCTATAAATATAGGATTGAAAGATAAGCCATTTTGATTAAATCTATATACATGTCCCAGGCCTCATACATGATAATTAATTAATTCTATGAGAGTATTCTCTGGCACTGTACCCCTATTCAATGCTACTTTCAAAAACCTGATGACAAGTAGTATACCTATGATATAAATTGATAGAGGTGAGAAAGGGTGCGTTATTTTATGTCATTACCAAGAATCCTTAGTTGAAGTGTAATCAAAAACTCAATGAAATTACAAGTTGTGCTCTGCACCATCTAATAGAGGAAAGGTATCAATTTGTTTTTTTCTTTTTTAATCTACTGCTGAATTGATACAGTTAGAGCCATTTTAATTCAGGGTCAGTGATCTTATTTTTCATGTAGAAGAACATTTGTAGTGTTTATAACTGTCCTTTTAAATGAATAACAGACAAATAAGTGAGTTCCGTTTTGCTTCAGTAGAGAATATGAATTTTGTCACTAAATGTTGAAAACATTTCTGGAATTTCCTAGAAGATAATACTTTCATTTAGAATATTAATTGAGCCTCTTCTTGTACACCATGCAGAAAAATATAGCAATAAAAAATCCCTATGTACCCATCATAGGACCATTTTGTAATTCCAAAACAATTACACTCTAGATTGGAGACATGTAATGACAAAAAACACATACAACACAACATTTAAAAGAAAGTAAAATCCATAGTGCACCTGGTTTATTTTCTACTTAGCTGTATCAAGCCTCTGGCAAGAAATGATCCTCGGGATTCATTTACGCTGGTAATAGTCCTATGTACAAATCCCATCATTATTTAGCCTTTCACATCTTTATTGGGGGACTGATCCACCACAGTTTATGAAAGTTAGAACTGTACTTTATATTTCACAGTAATGTTTCATAAAATACCAGTTCTCCGTTTTATATTTTGCCATGGAGGAGATGGCCAGAGTGGCATAGCCACAGCAAAATGTATCAAAGCCAAAATTGGAGAACTAATATCGTTAGGATATATTTCAGTAGTCATGTATTTATGTTTTGATATTAATATTAACCTACAGGCCAACTTCTGTGTCTTAATGCAATATTCTTGGTTTATTACTAATCATTGTTCAATCTGAATGCAAAATTAAAGAGAAAGTGGTAGAGCTTATCAATAGTGGTTTGCAGAGGAATAATATTGTATTGAAAATACTTTTTCCCTAAATATTCACTAATTATTTGCTCTGAAACTGTATTTACCTGTGGTATATCATTGCTTTGCATTCAAGAGAGATTATGAAACAGTTGCTTCTCAATTGGTGCCATGAATATTTAACACTGTGGGCTAGAATAACTAAGTCTCCTGTGACGGGAGATTCAAGATTGCGACAGAGCAGAGCTGAAAGCCTTTTATGGGTTCTCTAAAATTGCCTTATTACAATGAGGTTTGTCAAGCATTCACTACCCTTTTTTGCTTTGTTCTTGCTTACTGAATGTAATGCAAGTGTTGCCTATGAGCACTTGTGGTGAGTAGCTGCAATTGTACGTGTGCAATATTAAATATATTTCATTGGGTAAATTAGATTTGTATATTATCCATAATATTTCAATAGAAATCAGATGTAATCCCATTTACCAAATAATCTGAACAAAATGTATTGAATCCAGTCCATAATCTTAGCATAGACTCTCTACAAGTTTATGTTCATGGTCCATGTTTCCAACCGTAGCACTATTGCCACACTTCCAATACAAATGGATTAAATGTTCTTCTTGGTACAAATCTTTGTCTCTGTTTACAGTAGTCCACCAGCAGAATAAATCTTGTTATTGTTGCTCCTTCTTTCACCCTACAGCATATTTGCTCCATATTAAAAAGGATCATTGAATGACACTCTAAAAAATAAATTACAACAAAATCCATATCCACGGTATAAATAAGTTAGGAAGTGCATGATAAGTAAAAATGCTTTATTAAATGTTTACTGTGCATTTAATGCATTTCCTGAAGCAATGTATCTGCTTCTTAAAGGGCCAGTTAATTCACCACAACTTGGAGCAAACCATTGTAAAGAACTTCTAAAAGCATATTGAAATACTTTTGAATTTTTTAAATAGGTGCCTTTTTTGACCAAAATAAATTATAAATAAGTGTCTATTTACATGAGACTCTGGCAAGTCCCCCAGGCAGGCTGACAGCAGCTGCTGCGTGAAGAAGCAGAAAGATAGTTAACCATTCCCAAATTCATCTGTGCTGGGGAATGACTGTGGGTTAACTGATGGCTGAGTACGTTCCTGAATGAAGAGAAAAAACATAAATCTTGTGTTCATGGAGCTTGCACTGTCTGTGTCTGCAAATGTTTTTAATCATGGAACAATCAGGAGTATGTTTGTTAACAGACTGCAGATTTTTAGCTGTTATGGTGTAACTAGAATATTGCCCGTCAAAAAATGATGGGAATCAAATTGTAAGTGAGCTAATGCTGTTTGGTGCATGGTAATGAACTAAATAATACATTAATAAAGGAATATACTTTACCTATTTTGAAGTAATAAATGCTCCGGGAGGGCCACAGCATTAGCAACAACTTTTGACAACCTGCAGTTATGACAACTATATATGTGATTAAACAAAAGCAGGCAATCATTTTAACATAGAATCTTGTGCTCTTTCACACAATGCAGTGAGGTAAATGGCCCTTTAACCAGTATCTGGGAAAAGACAAAATATCCACATTAAATTGCAAGGCCGTATCTCGCGGTATATAGGTCGTATGTCTGTGGCCTTGCTGCGGGCTTGAACACTGCAACAATTACGGAGCGATTCAATTTAACAAGCCCGCAAGTTACGGCCGAAAACCGAAACCATAAACCATGCTATCGTATGTAGCATTTTAGGGCGTGAACATGATTAAGCAAGTCCATAACTACCCATTGAGAAACAGCCAATAGAAATTATGACCATCATCATTACGGCAGTATAAAATGGAGGTTACATGTCAATCAGTTAGCGTTTAGGGGTCGGATATGTGATCGGACTCGCAAACCTGCAAAATACAAAATAATAAAAATGAATGCCAATACTGTTCTAGTCCATGTGGGTGGCCTGATATGTATTAACTCATTTATTCCGGAGATTGATATAACCCTGAAATAAAACATAAAAATAAATGATTTTTGTATTGCTGATTTGCAGCTTGAGACTGTTGTGCAATTAATTCTAATGTCTTTCATCGCTTTCCGGTCATTTACAGTGCAGTATTGATTTTTTATTTGCATTTACAGTGCTACGGACATGCGGGTGCCATCTGGTACCGTAGGATTTTCTTCTACATTGGCCATTTATGGGTCTGAAAACATTTGCGGGCTTGCGGACGTGAAAGATCAAAGGCTTAGATGGGGTGTAAGTTATTGTTGTAACAACTGCAGGGATTTTCAGCCCGTTTTCCGCTTGCAAAAAGACGCCAATAGTTTACAGGCTCCAGTAACTTACAATTGCTCAATTGAATAAGGCTCACAGTGTCAATTTCATTTGTACCCAATTATCAACCAAAAGCTCTGAACTCCTGCCTGTTCCCTCCTCCCCCACCTCCATCTCTCAAGATGTGATGTAACAAACACAAAATGGATTCATGTATTCATAAAAGTCTCCAAACATTCTGATTTTCCCCTTTTTTTTTTTTTTTTAAATGGTTATGAGTAATTCAACTGCTAATAATGTTAATTTAACAAACAAATGCCATTTTTCTTGAACTGAGTTCAACTCTCTAGTCATTTTAAACACTACTTATAAAACTCCCCACTTACTCCATACCATCTGCTCCACACACTCCCTATTGAAACCAGCAGATTTATCTGGTTTATACTGCTCTCTGAAGCATGACCACATCATTCCCCAAAGGACCCTGCCTCATAATTTGACCACTATCTACTGGCCTCACCTTTTGTTTCTACTTACTCTAAATATAATCTTACAAGCCGGGCTCTCAGCTTTGTTGTATCAGTGGGCTAGATTCAAACAGCTACAGTTTTTTTAAGATGGTTTTATTTAATAAGATCCATAATCCTCTTGTTATCTTTTCACAAACTTTCTTATTTACTGCTGTAGTGATTGTTCTTTTACATACACAAAGCTTGCTGTTCAGTGACTGCTAAGGGACATTTTAATACATTTCATTGATATAGCAGATTCATATAGTTATATATGCGATAAAAAAAAAAAATATATGTGTTACTTTTATAGTATTGGTCATAAACAAAGCATTGCTCCATGATCAGTCAAAGCTTAATGAACTCGGAAAAAAATATTTAAATAAAGAATAATAGCATTACTGATCTGGTGAATGTCTGTGAGTGACAGAGGTTCTTAAATCTCTGACTGAATAGAAGCAGAACAAGTAAGGACTACCATGTTAAGAGATACATATGCTTATGCAATTAGATTTTTTTTCAGTGTCTCCAAAAGCATATTTGGCTGGTTTAATAATATCATATGTGCCTATGGCGCTTTCCAATGATAAAGTAAATAGAAAATGGCCTCTGAGAATCATAATGAGCTCACATTTAAAATATGCTGTAATTTGAGAAAGCTGCTTTTTAAACAAAGCAAAGGTAAAGTACTCTGATGAGAATGTGTGGCTAGCAAAGGTCACATAATCCTTGTAGCTTACAACCCCTGCAGTCAATAATTCTGGGCACAGAACTGCACTGGAGAACATGCGATATAAAATAATACATATTTTAGCAGTGGCTCGGTTTTCAATCCTAGCAACATAAAGTACAATGATTTGTATACCAGTGAGATGGTCACTGTTAGGAAGTACACAAAGAAGTACACATTGTTTACAAATGCACGCCGACGCATGCGCACACAAACCAAAGCAAGCCCCGACATCCGCGCGCAGGGTGAGAGGAGAGAAAGACAGGGACAGCAGGTTGATAGGGGAGAGGAACAGCAGGGTGAGAGGGGAGAGGGACAGCAGGGTGAGAGGGGAGAGAGACAGCAGGGTGAGAGGGGAGAGAGAAACAGCAGGGTGAGAGGGGAGAGAGACACAGCAGGGTGAGAGGGGAGAGGGACAGCAGGGTGAGAGGGGAGAGAGACACAGCAGGGTGAGAGGGGAGAGGGACAGCAGGGTGAGAGGAGAGAAAGACAGGGACAGCAGGTTGAGAGGGGAGAGAGAGACAGCAGGGTGATAGAGGAGAGAGACACAGCAGGGTGATAGGGGAGAGAGAGACAGCAGGGTGAGAGGGGAGAGGGACAGCAGGGTGAGAGGGGAGAGAGAGACAGCAGGGTGAGAGGGGAGAGAGACACAGCAGGGTGAGAGGGGAGAGGGACAGCAGGGTGAGAGGGGAGAGAGACACAGCAGGGTGAGAGGGGAGAGGGACAGCAGGGTGAGAGGAGAGAAAGACAGGGACAGCAGGTTGAGAGGGGAGAGAGAGACAGCCTGCTGTCTCTCTCTCCCCACTCACCCTGCTGTCTCTCGCCCCTCTCACCCTGCTGCCTCTGTCTCCCCTCTCACCCTGCTGCCTCTGTCTCCCCTCTCACCCTGCTGTCTCTGTCTTCCCTCTCACCCTGCTGTCTCTGTCTCCCCTCTCACCCTGCTGTCTCTCTCTCCCCTATCACCCTGCTGTCCCTGTCTTTCTATCCTCTCACTCTGCGCGCAGATGGCGGGGCACGCTATAGACGGGCACGCATTGGTTTGTGTGCGCATGCGCCAGCGTGCATTTGTCGACGCACAGATGTCAGGCGCGATAAAGTTGGTGTGCCATATTTTACTTATAACTAAATTAAAATATGAAAGCAATGTCAAAAAGTAAAATAAATAAATACAGGGTTCTGCCTTGATGAAGATGTCATAGGGGTAAATATAGCAATGGAATTGGAGCATCTCTGGATATGTATGTTTCTGTTCTGAGTATTTTTGTGAATGTGGTCAGTTTGTGCACAAACAGAAGCATTCAAAGTCTTATCCTACGTCAGGAAATGAATCATTAAAAACTAATCTGATAGATTCCACTGCAGCATAATTACATATACAGGTGGTCCCTGGGTCATGGATGAGATACGTGCCTAAGAACGCCTTTAGGTCAAATTTATATGTAACTCAGATCCTTGATGAATAATAATATAATATATATAATGGCTCATATGTGCTAATAATAATACAGTTTAACACTGTAGTAATAATAATAATACCCCAGTACCTAAGTTACAATAACTTTTGTGATAGTTCAAACAAACACAAGATAAGAACAAACTAAAAAAAAAGCCTTGGGAGCCCAATCTTAAGTACGGGTCATCTGTAAGTCAGTGACCTCCTGTAAAAGGTAATAATAATAATCCTGTAAAAGGTAATAATGGAGCCGATTTTTCCATTCTAAAGGTGTGTTGCCATTTTTAGTGATGGATATTTGAAATGTAGAACTGCAGTGGCCTTTATTAATCCAAATTGTAGATATAATGGGTAGGCCTGATGGCCCACTACCTCTTATCAGCCATTATATCTGTTCCCTTTAATGTAAAGGTGGTGATGAACAGCTGTAAATATGCAAACTGTTAATTTGTGGTCAGCACATCCTGCCTCTGAGGCGCACACACACACACAAAGCGCTTTTGCAGTCAATACTGTATATCTAATCTGATCAGGACCCTGCTGTTCTGGATCAGTGAGAGAAAACAAGACACATGATAGAAAAGTCTGCAAAGGCTCAACTTCATTAGCATTTGTTTCGCAGTCAAATTATTATGTAAATTCCTAAAACTCAGCTCTCCAGCAGTCCCATTACTTTGCATCCATTGAAAAGCTCTATCTGCAAAACAAGGGACAGGATTAACGTGCGATTTACATTGAGACTTTGCAGTTAACACGTCTGATACAACAACATGTAGCATATTTCTAGGGAGGTTAAAGTACTGTGATAATTAGACCAAGGAAAACAATTGTCACATTCAAGATTTGAAAGACACTTGTAGACAGAGACAATAAATGGGAGCGGAAACTGAAATGTAACAGTGTAGTCACTGATTGAGGAAGGAAGGTAGGTGTTGTCAGAAAGTCCAGATAAATTGGATAGTATTTGAGGAATTTAGTATTGCGATTTTCTGTATCTATTTTCCTAAAAATCTGCAGGATTTATATGTAATGCTATTCAAAATGAATTGAAGGACCATGGTAGTTTTGGGGAAAAAAAGTGTTTTCAAGTATTATAAATAGCTGTGAGCATAAACACATGTTGAGAGAAAATCATTCATTTTGTCATATGCTTGTATCATGGGGTCTGCTAGTCTACCTGTATTTTAAAATAATTATATTACTGGTACTTTCACTTCTATGTAGTTATCTTGCATGCAGCTATATACAGTGAATACCTTCAACATAACTGAATAGAAATCTTATCTGAACTCAGGATTCATCCAAAATGTATAATCATGTTAGTAACAAACGAAAATATGTGCTGTCACCAATTCAAAAATTTAATAAATTGTTAAAAATGAAAAGTTGTATTTATTTGAAACTTTCTATGTTTTCCCATCAGCAAGTCACATTCTTTGAAAGAGCCCCCTATAAACCCAGTGTTTGTTTAAAAAATTTGTTAGATTTAAAGTTCAATCATCAATACAATGTAAGGTGCACCTAAAAATGGTCAACTTTATTAATGTTTTACGCCGTGAAAAAGTGCAGGAAGGAGGACCCACCATGGTCATAGGCCTATCCTTCCACGCTATCACTGTTTATTAGACTATATATGTTCCATTTGATTATGTGGTTTGGAATGAATGATGTGGACTCATTTTTAAAGTCTGAGTGAAACAATTTAATAAAGTTGACCATTTTTAGGTACCCCTTACATTGTATTGATGGTAGTACTTATTATTAGGTGTTAAGCACCCTAGGTTTTGTTTCAAACTAGCAGATATTTCAAGTTCATCCTATATTAAAAGAGGGAAAAGGATGCACTTCATTATAAAACAGCTATTTTATAGGTTTTATGAATTGCTACATTGCTATCATATAGTAAAAAGCATATTTTGGGCCATGCTGTACTGAAAGCATTCTTCAAAATCCACTAAGCTTTGTAACTGCTGTAACGAGCTTTGGTAAAAAAGGCAATGGCTCTTTCCTATAGGTATTATTGGCATTGGAGCCGTTTGTGGCTAATTACAGCCCCTATAAATCTTAGTGAAGCTATCCTGTTGACAGATAATGTTCAAATAAAACTTGATTAATACCACTCACCTTTTGTTTTTATTCTCTTCATATGTGTTTCACTGATTTATAGATTTACTTTGATATTGGGCATAATGATGAGACTGTGATATCATTATCATGAATCTTCTGCCTTGGCTGAACTAAACATGTTGGTGCTTAGAACTGTCAGTACCACTGACTTCAGTCGTATGCTGAGCTTATGACTTTAAACTCAGGGGCATGTATATTACGCACCTCTACCTATGAAGCTGATGTCACCACCTCTTGTAGATACTTGCATCCAATTAGCCATGTACACACCATGCTCTTTTAAACACTTGTTAAAAATGTAGGGAATTTGTCATTTTAAGACTGTCAAAAAAAAAAAAAATAGCCAGTGAATCCTGCTAGTGTCTCATAATACAACCAACTGCCTAGATTCTCTACGCATGTGCTCCAGATCTCTAAAGGCAGTGATGATTGTTTCTTGTTTGCGGCCCTTTGAAGGCCCCTGTGATAATTTAAAAGAACACTGTTGTTCAAGATTTGTTTGTGACATATGTAACAAATTAACATTAGCAGTGGTGTAAGGTGCGGAAATAAAAACATTTTTTTTATTACAAAAAATAAATACATAATACATACACAATTAAACAAACAGAAAAAGGACAAGAATAAAAAAAACAAATTAAGAGTACAGGTAGCGTATGATAATATACAAATTTACAAGCTCAAATAACGACACATTTGGAAAGATTGTATGCATTAAGTTGATGGATGGTAATAGTTATCCCAGATCGCCCAGCTATTGCATTTAGACAAAACAATACCTAGAGCATATATATCTCTTTTCAATTATCTATTTTTTTCAAGAGTTGTTATTACTTCGTTTAATGTTGGAATGAACTCTGTTTTCCAATGTTTAGCTATCAACCATTTAACCCCTAAAAATACTTGAACAATAAAGGCCTTTTCTTCTGAATTAAACCCATCATCAAAAATGTGTAACATCGCCATTTCACACGAGGGGTCAATGGTTTTGTCACAACATTTAGAGATGAAATAAAAAACGGAGTTCCATAAATTCCTAATGTGTTCGCAGTCCCACCAAATATGCTTATGGGAACCTTGTTGGTTACAAAATCTCCAGCATACCCCCAACTCTGGGTCTTTATTAATCAGTGCTACTTTGAGAGGAACACAGTACCATCTCTGCACCACTTTAAAATACATTTCCCTGTATAATTGGTATTTAATAACTCTTTGTGAAAGAATAAATGCATTAGACCAGCTTTCTAGTGTAATAGGATTACCACATTCTTTCTCCCATTTCTGCATGGCCGGGGTTTTCTCCAAAATGGTCTGTTTTTTTTAACATATCATAACACTTAGAGGTTATATGTTTGCCATCATTAATTAATGCTAGTTTTTCAAATTTAGTTAAATCTCTATTAGAAATTATTGAAAATTTCGATTGCATAATTATCGTCTTGGCTCTTTCATATTCTAGCCATTTTGACACAGGGAAATTGTATTCCACACAAACCTCAGCATGAGACTTCATTTTTCCTGAATCAAACAGATCTCCTAGTGAGTGAATATTCCATTTACTCCAATCATGGAGAAATGGAAGGTTAAGAGCCCTACTAAGGCCATAACAATGTTATACCAGGTGAAGGGGATGGGGAGAGATTACATTTATTATTACACTTAAACCAGAATTCCAGTCCAGTTTTCACTGTCCTGGGCATTTGCTTATTTATTTTACATGATGACTTGTCATACCAAAGCCAATCTGTTAATACCAAATAACTGGACAAATGTTGTTCTATGTTTGCCCAGCTGTTTTTTTTTTATTTTGGATGACCAGTTTACACAGTGTGAAAGTTGTACAGGATTATAATAATCTTCGATACATGGAGATGCAATACCACCTTTTATAAAGCTTTTTCTAACATTCTTCAATTTAATTATTTTTTTCCCATTATAAATGAATGAATCAATTAAAGTTTGATGTTTTCTAAAATTAGGGATATTCAGAGGAAGGCATCTAAAAAAATAATTTATTTGAGGTAAGATTGACATTTTTATGGCTGCAATTCTGCCTAACCATGATAGCGTATTTGATTTCCAGTTATCTAACTGCGCTTTAATTTTGTTATATAGTTTAATGAAGTTTATTTGAGTTATTTCTTCCACCTTGCTAGAAAATTCTATTCCTAAGTACGATATTTTATTAATTTCCCAATTAATATCCCAAATTGATTTCAACATTCTTTTTTCTTTTTCGTCTAAATAGATGGGTAGGGCTTCTGTTTTGGACCAGTTTATATTATAATAGGAGATATTTCCAAACTTCTTTATTAGATTAAAGATTCGCTGGGTTTAGTAAGAGTTAGTATCACATCATCTGCATATAGCATAGTTTTATATTCTGTTTCTCCAATTCTAATACCATGGATTTTATTATTTCCTATAATAGCTTCTGCTAGAGGTTCCATCATCAGAATAAAGATCAGCGGGGATAAGGGGCATCCCTGATGGGTCCCATTTGTAATGGGCATAGAGGGTGATCCTGAACCAATTCCAGAGATAAAGGCACTTGGGGCGGAGTATAACACTCCAATTGATTTTGCTCCAAAATTTTCAAACCCGAATTTTAATAGGACTTGGTACATAAAATCCCAGTTTACCCTATAGAAGGCTTTTTCTGCATCTAAAGTAATAATTACACAAGGTTTATGATTATCTTTGCTATAAGCTATTAAATCAATCAACCTTCTAGTGTTATCAGCCCCCTGATGATTTTGAAGAAAACCGGATTGATCCATATTTATCAGTGTAGAAAGGCATCTATTCAATCTATTAGCAAGTACTTTTGCGTATAATTTTATATCAGTGTTCATTAGAGATATTGGTCTGTAGTTCTTACAATATCTAATATCTTTATTTTGCTTTGGAATATTAATTATAGCTGCTTCCAGCAATTCTTTTGGGGCTTTACCCTTTGTCTTAATTTCGTTAAATGTTTTGGCTAACTGTTTTATGAAAGATGTCTTGAAGGTTTTATAGTAAAAGTTTATAAACCCATCTAGACGTGGGGCTGAGTCTAATTTCAAATTATTAATTGCCTCTTCTATTTCTAAATAGTTTATGTCACTATTTAAAAGTTCTAGATCTTCTTTAATAATTTTAGGTAATGTCAGTTGGTCTAAAAAGGATTTTATTTCCCCTATTTCAGGTTTTATAACTTCATTATTATTTTCCAAGTTGTATAAATTCTTATAATAATTGAAAAAAGCCTTTTCTATATCACAAGGGTTAGTCAATATAGATGAATCCTTATTAGTATTAATAATCAATTCTTTGATTCTATTATGCGATTTTTTCATTTTTTTGTTTCCTTGCTAGTAGTTTACCTGCTTTATTACCTAGGAAGTATTTTCTCTGTTGGAGCTTCCATAAAGAGTTATCACTGTTCTTTTGCACTAATTTCTTTATATTCCTTTTGACCTGTGATATCTCTTTCGTGGTGTTAGATGACGGGCTGAGTTTATTCTGTCTTTCAAGTTTAGCTAATTGAATGTGTAAATCTTGAAGTGAAGTGCAATACCACCTTTTATAAAGCTTTTTCTAACATTCTTCAATTTAATTATTTTTTTCCCATTATAAATGAATGAATCAATTAAAGTTTGATGTTTTCTAAAATTAGGGATATTCAGAGGAAGGCATCTAAAAAAATAATTTATTTGAGGTAAGATTGACATTTTTATGGCTGCAATTCTGCCTAACCATGATAGCGTATTTGATTTCCAGTTATCTAACTGCGCTTTAATTTTGTTATATAGTTTAATGAAGTTTATTTGAGTTATTTCTTCCACCTTGCTAGAAAATTCTATTCCTAAGTACGATATTTTATTAATTTCCCAATTAATATCCCAAATTGATTTCAACATTCTTTTTTCTTTTTCGTCTAAATAGATGGGTAGGGCTTCTGTTTTGGACCAGTTTATATTATAATAGGAGATATTTCCAAACTTCTTTATTAGATTAAAGATTCGCTGGGTTTAGTAAGAGTTAGTATCACATCATCTGCATATAGCATAGTTTTATATTCTGTTTCTCCAATTCTAATACCATGGATTTTATTATTTCCTATAATAGCTTCTGCTAGAGGTTCCATCATCAGAATAAAGATCAGCGGGGATAAGGGGCATCCCTGATGGGTCCCATTTGTAATGGGCATAGAGGGTGATCCTGAACCAATTCCAGAGATAAAGGCACTTGGGGCGGAGTATAACACTCCAATTGATTTTGCTCCAAAATTTTCAAACCCGAATTTTAATAGGACTTGGTACATAAAATCCCAGTTTACCCTATAGAAGGCTTTTTCTGCATCTAAAGTAATAGTTACACAAGGTTTATGATTATCTTTGCTATAAGCTATTAAATCAATCAACCTTCTAGTGTTATCAGCCCCCTGATGATTTTGAAGAAAACCGGATTGATCCATATTTATCAGTGTAGAAAGGCATCTATTCAATCTATTAGCAAGTACTTTTGCGTATAATTTTATATCAGTGTTCATTAGAGATATTGGTCTGTAGTTCTTACAATATCTAATATCTTTATTTTGCTTTGGAATATTAATTATAGCTGCTTCCAGCAATTCTTTTGGGGCTTTACCCTTTGTCTTAATTTCGTTAAATGTTTTGGCTAACTGTTTTATGAAAGATGTCTTGAAGGTTTTATAGTAAAAGTTTATAAACCCATCTAGACATGGGGCTGAGTCTAATTTCAAATTATTAATTGCCTCTTCTATTTCTAAATAGTTTATGTCACTATTTAAAAGTTCTAGATCTTCTTTAATAATTTTAGGTAATGTCAGTTGGTCTAAAAAGGATTTTATTTCCCCTATTTTAGGTTTTATAACTTCATTATTATTTTCCAAGTTGTATAAATTCTTATAATAATTGAAAAAAGCCTTTTCTATATCACAAGGGTTAGTCAATATAGATGAATCCTTATTAGTATTAATAATCAATTCTTTGATTCTATTATGCGATTTTTTCATTTTTTAGTTTCCTTGCTAGTAGTTTACCTGCTTTATTACCTAGGAAGTATTTTCTCTGTTGGAGCTTCCATAAAGAGTTATCACTGTTCTTTTGCACTAATTTCTTTTTATTCCTTTTGACCTGTGATATCTCTTTTGTGGTGTTAGATGACGGGCTGAGTTTATTCTGTCTTTCAAGTTTAGCTAATTGAATGTGTAAATCTTGAAGTGAAGTGCCCTATTGTGACCTTCTAAAGGCACTTCATGAGGATAAGACCCCTCTTATATATGCTTTATGAGTATTCCATACCATTGTGGATTCGGTGACTGGAAAAAAAATTCTATCACTTTCTTTAATAAAATTTGTTTATCCGGTTTATAGGGAAATGTCCATCCTCTTTCTAGGGTATTTTTTTTTTTTTTAACCATCTGATCATTCGGTTGTAATTTGATCATGGCATGATAGGACCATTTAATTATATTAATCTTAGATGATATAACATCTAAAAGTGTATTTGCATCAGTCAGAAAATAATCAATTCTAGAATATGACGCGTGGCGTTGTGAATAAAACGTATAGTCTCTCTCGTTACCATGCCACAACCGCCAAACATCATATAGGTCAAAACGTAAGGTAGATTCATGGAAAAGTTTAGCTTTCCTTATTGTATAAGAATCAAGGCCTTTAGATTTAGTGCCATTTTTATCCAGGGAAGCATCAAGGACCATGTTAAAGTCACCACAGATAATTACTTTACCTATCCTGATGTTTTTAACCCGTTTAAGTAGTTTATTTAGGAAGCGATTTTGTCTCTCATTAGGAGAGTATATATTCACTATAGTATAATTTTGCTGATTGATTTTCCCTCCCCAAATAATATACAGTATCTTCCTTCCAAGTCTACTTCTCTAAAATGTTCCTGGATATTTATGTTTTTACTAAACAGGATAGATACTACTCAGGATTTCTTAACAAACGTTGAATCTATTTTAGAAGTATAGAAGGAATTGTGTAAATAAGGAATTTTATCATTTTGCCAATGTGTTTCTTGTATACATGCAATATCTGCCTGAACCTTTTGGAGTTAGTCCAAGATCACCCTTCTTTTAAACGCAGAGTTCCAACCTTGAACATTTTGCGATACTATCTTTATCCCCATTTAACAAAAATAAGTAAATCGATCGGGATACCATCTTTCCTTAAAAACAACCTTGCCAATTACAAACAAATGTATATACAACCCACCCATACTGTACCTATACAATAGGCATATGTATGAAAAAATCTATTGAAAAAAAGCTAGATCTAACTTTGTCTAACCGCCCCACACAAAAAAAAAAACCTGCATAAGGAACGTTACCGGCTCAAGTTTGAAATTTAGTCTCACTTTAATGGGCATCAATATGAATCCAGGAGGGGGAGGGAAGCGAGAGGGGTCAAGGAGAGCAGTAGGAGAGAGAGAGAGGAAAGATAATTGTTATTTTGTGTCTCCTTTAATACTCAGTAGTGTGATCAATCTATAACTATCCTATAGTATTGTCTTTTATAACTATAATATTCCCTTTCCCTTATCTTTCCCCCTCTTTTCCCACCTCTCCTCCCCAACTCTAAGTTCAAAGGTAGAGGAGAGAGGGAAAGAAGGAGAAAAAAAAGAGGAGAAAAAAAATATATACTCCACTACTAAATTGTGAATTACTATCCCATAATTACTAATTGTGATACTCAAATTGTGACAAAATTTATAATAATATAGTGATCCAGTTTTGAGACCTATTCTAAACAGTGTTTAAGATTGTCTCTCGACAAAGAGCCATATTTTATAACCTTTGTGTTGATAAGTGTACTAAGTTAAGTTTCTCTCAAAGTACATACTTTCCTTTTCTTTCATTTCCTCTCCTCTCACCTTCTTGTTTGGTAATATATTACCCCTTTCTTTCCTTTTTTTACTCCTCCTCCTTCTTTCCATCCCTCTCTCCCCTCCCTCCCCAATCCAACCACAATTAATTTATGCTGTCCTACAGTCACCTCTTTTTCCATTCTATCAATTGAAATTGTTGTAGGTCAGCTTCTGATATTTTTTCCCTGACTGATTCTGTAAATGGTATCTTCCATTCCTTTAATAACAATACCCCTTCTACTACTGAACATATGATTTTCTTCTGGTTGTCTTTGGAAATAATTAATTTGGTGGTAAATCCCCACTTATATATTTTTTTCCCTTCTTAAGGCTTTGGTAATTTTGATAAATCTTCTAAGTTTTGCTAGTGTATCCCCTGAAAGATCTGTAAATATGATAAATTTTTCAAAAGAAGGGTCAAATTTAGATTTCTGCCATGATGCCATTAAAACTTCTTTATATTCGTAAAAATGTATTTTAACTATTACATCTCTAACTCTCCTTTAAGATCTTTTGGTAACGGAATCCTGTGGATCCGATCTAACATATTGATCCATGGTTTACTAGGAGGTACTAAATATGTAAAAAAAGCAGTTACAAATGCTACTAATTCTTCAGCATACAAGGATTCCGGAATTCCTCTAAGTCTCAAATTATTTCGTCTAGAGAAGTCCTCTTGTTGAATCCTTTTAGTGTCAATATTTTCTAAT
The DNA here is from genome assembly GCA_027410445.1 of Discoglossus pictus. Lineage (NCBI taxonomy): Eukaryota > Metazoa > Chordata > Amphibia > Anura > Alytidae > Discoglossus > Discoglossus pictus. The sequence continues at coordinate 226,727,199 of CM050165.1, read as the reverse complement.
TTATGCTCCAAATCGAGGGAGTATTTAATAACTCTTTGATATTCTTTAATCAAAACCTCTTGATTGGTTTCTAACTCTTCTACTCTTTCTAACAGACTTGTAATAGCTGATTAAATTATTGTATTTCTTGTGCAAAGTCTGATTTTTAAAGTAATTTGAAACTCATTAAAGAGCCTTTTCATTATAGATGTAGTTAATACTTCTTCCTCTTGTACATTAATTGTGTCTAAGGATACCTTATTTGCAGACAATTTTATTTTTTCTACTAGCGGGGATGACTGACTTTGTATAGGCTATTCTAACTGGGAGGATTTTGATGCTGCAGACTTCCCTTTTGGGGAAAAGAAAGAGGTTGGGTTTACAGTTTGGTTGTTTCCAACTTGTTTCTTAACTTTATTTTTTGCTTTTGTTACATTAGGTTCTTTGTCTCTCATGATGATTATGTTTGAGATTCAAAATGAAATTCCCTTCCCCTTTCTTACACTATAACCTCCTTACTTTCCCTCTTTGTGCTCTCTTTCTTTTACCTCTTTTCCTTCTTTTTTTCTTTCTTTCTTTTTTTTCTTTCTTTATTTTGTATTATTTTTTTTCTCCCTAGTATTTAAAGACTTAATCCAAAGTCTTCAATCTGCCAATCTTAATGCACAGTTCCACTTTGGGGGGTTCAACCAGCAGTGCACAGTCCAAGATAAACTTCCTTTCAGAAAAATAGACTATTAAAAATTATAGAGTCTCTTTTAGGAGAAAAAAAACCTGGATTATCTCCTTGACAGACAATGGTCCTTTATCTCCATTAACTCACCTATTAAGTATATCTTTACAGGGAGAGAGTTTTTAATTCTAATAACAGAAAATTTAGGATTGTCTATTACCAGTACCTTCAGATATGTTTTCACACCTTGGCTCAATTAAATATCTTCTCTTGGAAGGTAGTTGACACTTAGACCTTAATATTCCTCCACAGCCTTTTACAGACTATAATCAATATCTATCTCTGGAATGGTGTCAGTGTCTGAAAACCTTCTCTTTTCCACTCAGAGCTTTACTTCTCTCAAGGTGTTCTTTCGCTGGCCTTCGTATTCTTATGTATCACAGTAGGGGGTTACTGCCTGGCGTGCTGTGGCGAGGTTCTATAATAAGTGTTCCTTGAGTTATAGACAACTGAAGGTAGTGAGTGTCTCTTTGTACTATAAGCCCTTTAACCCATATACTAATGAGTAATGCTATTTCAGCACGGCTTTGCAACGTGTGCTACCAAATCTCCAGCCCCCGGGTTCAGCTGCAGCCACACCGGGTAATACTCTCACAGGGATCCCCCTCGGGAATATGCAGCTAAAATGGTGTCATAAAGAGGCTAAAAAAACTTCTCTTAGTTCTCTGTTCCACTCAGAACTTTACTTCTCTCAAAGTACTTTTCCATTGGCGATCAAACCCTGATGTATCTCAGGAGGAGTTGCTGAATGGTGTGCTATAGCAGTGTTCTATGAGAAGTGTTCGTTAAATAATAGGCAACTGAGGGTAGTGAGTGTCTCTTAGGACTGTAAGCCCTTTCTCCCATATACTAATGAGTGAAGCTGTTTTAATAGGCCTTGCAGCCTATGCCTCCAAGTCTCCAGCCCCCAGTCTCAACTTCAGCCACACCAGTTGTTACCTCTCACTAGGTTCACCTTCGGGGATATGCGGCTGGGTCTCCGGGAAGAAAGAAAAACAGCAGCGTCCTGTAGCACACACGGTCTGCAGCAGTTCTCAGATTCTCCTGTCAGTGTAAAACCAACTCTCTGCAGCACTTAGAGCAATGACCTCTGGGGTGCTCTCATAGCCAACCAACACGCCTCCGAGTTATAGCTTATAATGCTATGTTTCTGGGGCCACGACACCTTGCCTCTGTTCAGGGCTACGTCGATGCTCCGGAGACTAATAGTCTCTCTTCATGGCGCCAGGTATGGAGATGCTGTTCAGTGAATGGCAGCGTTCCACGGTGGGAAAAGGCCGGGTTAGCATGTCATCCTGTGCTTCCTGGGCGGGGCGTCCATCGCGGAAATAAAAACATTTATAGAGAAAATCAGATTTTTTGAACACTATGAACAGAGGAATCCATTAGATTTTTTACACCACTTCCTCAGACCTGGATTATTTTATTTATTATGGGAGGAAGAGGTGCAGAGGATGAACCAGGGATAGGACAATGATCTTTGGTAGATAATTGGATGTTATTCAAATTAACACTCCACCCCTTCTGTGCTGGCCCCACCTCCTTTTTTATATGTCCTTATGAAACTGATATAATGAATAAGTGATATATAATCTGGATCACACTGTAGACAGTCCCTAAAGTTATAACACTATAAATCAATCAGTAGTGTTGAAGGGTCTCTGAAAAAATATAACTTCTTGTTCTGCAGTTCCACTAGTGATCATAACCTAAATGAAATGAGGCTTAGCTTTTTTTTTAATATTAAATATCTACTAACGGAATTATATATTTTTAGTGTATGCCATCATATATCCACATTATAGCATGCCTTTAGGCAGGATCCACTACAGAAATCAGAAAACCTGTTAGACGAAGATACATTTTACGGTAATGGCAGGCAATTATACACAGCTTATACATAATAGTGCTAAAAAGTCATCTTATGCCCCAAGGTTCAATGCTGTTTAGGTTTCCTTTCTAAACCGCATTTTTATAATTAGCCTTTTATTTTTGTTCTTAAGTTTTATTACATTGTAAAAACTCTCATTAATTTACTAAGAAAGTGGCTACACATTTACATTTTTAGTGTCAGGCAAGTAATATCATATTTGAAGCAAAATGAGTGCAACCGCCAAGCCTCCATATTTCATTGAAGTCCTAAGGGCTTGAATAACGAGTTACGGGCTTGGAGGTCATTCAAGCCCATAGGACATTTGACGGAAATTAAACATGAAATAAAGTATTATATTTTGGTGATGTGCGAACTTGAGAATATTGTGCTTTTAATCCTCATGTCACCCATTGTGTTCCCCATCATTTACAGTGCTGTATTGAATTTATATTTGCATTTAAAGTGCTCTGATTTTACTTGCTTGAACCATAAGTTACAGGCTTGCGTCCGCCATCGTGTACAAGCCCGCAAATGCTACTGTCAATAGCATGGTTTCCGATTCTCGCGACCGGCGCCTAGTTTGTGGGCCCGGCCAATTGAATAGCACGTTAAAACGGGTCCACAGCAGGCCCGCAAACGTAAGTCCTACTTTTTTTGACTAACGATCTGCAATTGAATGAGGCTAAATATGTATATATATATATATATATATATATATATTTATTTTTTTATATATAAAACTGACAATGTTTACATGTGTTATGATGTATTTCAGAGTTAGGAGCCTTAGGCAAAAAATTTAATTTTTTTTTAATTTTAACTAATGTATTGCTTAAAGCGATACTATTCTGATTCTATATTTATCATGATGTCTGAGAAAAATGCAATGCTTAATAAATCAGCCCCAGAGAATAACCTAAAATCATCCTCATTTTCTCACGTGTGGTAAAATTGCAGTTTTTGAAAAATGTAGACTTAAGTTTGAAAGAAGATTAAATATGTCTTGAATTATGCTCTGCTTTGTTATGTGAAGTAAATGTAAGATCACTGTAGATCAAAGCTTCTGACAGCAGTTGCAGTCTGTATTACACTGGATCCAAAACAGCTGTAGCCAGAAACTATACCAGACGCGTTCATCCTGCTCCATCAGTGTGTCCTCTCATTCTACCATTACACTGTTTCTTTAAACACAGGACAGCACCATATGCTTATTTAAAAGAATCTCAGACTAGCATCATAGTAACTCCCACACCCTTCTCTCATCACGCAAATTATCCATAAATTATAGGCCAGCTTGACTCTCTATCTTTGGCATTAATAAGGCATGACCCTCTGGAGAGAATGCATTGATGTAAGACATTTTGGCCTTCACCTTCAACACAATTTATTCTATCTTAATTTTCCATCAACTTTTGTCTTCCCTATCTTCATCTCTACACACCTTTGTAATCACATTCAGCCTCAAACAAATTCACTATAAATTGTAACTAATTTTAATCTGTGGACATAATGCTTGTTCACCCAATGAGTAGCTTAAGTATTTATTGAAGTGTTATTATTTAAATATTGCTCACATTATTAGTATGTTTCTTGTTAGTAGTAGTAGAATTAACAAATCGCGGGAGTCAGGTAAGTGTTCTGCTTGCATTATATATATATAGTAAATAAATAGTACATACGTTAAACTTATTTCCTGCCCAGAACTCAGAGAAATAGTTATTACACTGAAATATACAAATAAGCTGCTAATGGTAAAATGAATTAATGCTCAGAATATTTTACAATGTGTTAATTTACTCAAAAGACAATTTTGATTGATGCAGTAAGATTTAGACTGTGATGAATCTTGGTGTAAGAAACACCTGACATAAAACACAATCCCAAATGTTTTCACTTTTAGAGAGATCACTTTAGACTATATTTCTGTGAGTGAATAGTTTTACTAAACATTTGCAGTTAATCATTGTATTTAAATGGTTTTGAGTTAGAGGGGAAAGGGTGGGAGAGGGAAGAAAGATTGGGAGATGGGTAGAGAAAGGTCAATGGCTAATAAAGAGGGGGGGGGGTGTAAAACTAAGGAAGAGGAAATAAAGAGGAGAGTAAAGCACCAGCAGCTTGAGATGTTCCATTGCAAAACCTCAGTTACCCTTGCAAAAGAATAGTTTGGACCACTGCAAAACCTCATACAATTCAACAAAGGTTTACAATGTGATTGGACAACCCTGTTTTAGAGCGGTGGTTCTCAACAGTTGGCCCCAGTACCAGTTCTCAGGATCAAAGAGGGACGAGGAGAGCCTGACACTTAAACTTAAGTTAACTTGTTACAGTTAAAATGTACTTTATTCAAATCAGTGCAAAAAAAAAAAAACATTTGTCGTTCTCAAGGGCAGACCCAATGAGCAAAGTAAGGTAACCATCTGGCCACCAGGTAAAAGAGGTTGAGAGCCACTGATCTATGCAATGTGCAAATTACTTTCACTTTTACACACTAATAAAATTTACTGTTCACAGGTGGAAATGCCAACTTCGCTAACTAAAAGCTTACCCTTCTGCTAACTTAAACTTGGATAATCCTACCTTTCGTATTTCACACTTATTATTTCTCAAAACTACAAATTCCAGGGCAGCCATAAAGGATCCTTTTTCATGTTTGTGCATATATGTCCATTGCAAATAAATTGTCTGTTTTAGTTTTTCTTCAATTACAGCTGCATTCCACATATCCCAAGATAATGGGCCAGATGTACTCAAGTGTGAATTGCTGGAGGTCTCTTGGAGAACATTTTCATTCATATGGGGCTTGTCTACTATGATTTATCATCTATAACAGTTCTCCAACATTCACACCTTATTAAATCTGGCACATCCTTTATGAAACCTTGAATATAATGAAAGGACCACTGCATTTAGGAAAAAAATAACTTCATATGTCAGTGGAGTATGTATCCAACTGACATTAGCAGGTATTAACATAAAATAAACTCCCTAACATCCTAATATTTCAGGTTGACAGAGACATAATATATATATATATATATATATATATATATATATATATATATATATATATAAAAATATATATATACATACAGTGGATATAAAAAGTCTACACACCCCTGTTAAAATGTCAGGTTTTTGTGCTGTAAAAAAAATGAGACAAAGATAAATCATTTCAGAACTTTTTCCACCTTTAATGTGACCTATAAACTGTACAACTCAATTGAAAAACACTGTATATTGTGGATTCCAGGAAACTTACAACTAAATAGTTGTCCAAAACTGTAAAATGTATATTCATTATTTAAATCATTTATTTTTTATTTTGTTTTTTTTATTTAATATTCAATCTTGACATGATAATATTACAAAAGTAATATTTATTGATCTGCTGACAACCCCAGAAGTCCATATATTGATTTATGTACAATTCAGGAACAGAACAGTTGAAACATAATCTACACACAGGATGTTATTGATTATATAATTAAGCCAATTCAATGATCAAAATATTGGTGTCAAAATATCTGCAACAGATAAATAATTTTCAAAACACAGTTCTGTTTTAAAGCAGTCAGTATAAATACATGAGCTTGTCAATGAAGTTTAAAGGGTCAGTTTAATATTCCTTATAGATCCCTTTATAAGTAAAGTAATGTGATATAGATGATCATTGTTGTCTGGGCTTCGGTAAAGGAATGGGGCAATCAGATATAAATCTTGATGGAAAACAGATAAGGTCTCCAGTCAGGACAGTCCTCCTTGACAGATACTCTCCCTTCCCTCAGACACATGATAGGGGGTGGTGTGAAGCCTTTGTGCAGAACATTAATACATTAATTTATTTTCTTAAAATACAGATTTTATTTCTAAAAAGTTACTAAATAAATAAATAAATTAAACGTTTCTGTATGACTACTACAGTGGTCCTATAATGGAAGTACTATTGCACAGAAAGAGATGTGGATAGTGAAAATGTTTTCTAGCAGGAATGACAAACAGGAAATAAAAAAAGTTCAATATACATATAATGAGGATTAATACAGACAGACATTTTTATTTAGATATGAACATGGGTCAATGAACATACAGTGCCTTGCAAAAGTATTCACCCCCTTGGCATTTTTCGTGTTTTGTTGCCTCACAACCTGGAATTAACATGGATTTGAGGATTTGCATCATTTAATTTGCAGAACATGCCTATAACTTTGAAGATGTTTTATTTTTTTTTATGCTGAAGCAAACAACAAATAGGACAAAATAACAGAAAAAGTCAATGTGCATAACTTTTCACCCTCCTAAAGTCAATACTTGGTAGAGCCACTATTTGTGGCAATCACATGGAGTTTTGCCCATTCCTCCTTGCAAAACTGCTCCAGCTACTTCAAGTTGGATGGTTTGCGCTTGTGAACAGCAATCTTTAAGTTTGAACACAGATTTTTTATTGGATTGAGGTCTGGGCTTTGACTAGGCCATTCCAACACATTTACATGTTTCCCCTTAAACCACTCAAGTGTTACTTTAGCACTGTGTTTGGGGTCATTGTCCTGCTGGAAGTTGAACCTCCGTCCTAGCCTCAAATCACGCTCAGAGTGGTACAGGTTTTGCTCAAGAATATCCCTGTATTTAGCACCATCCATCTTTCCCTCAACTCTGACCATTTTCCCAGTCCCGGCTGCCGAAAAACATCCCCTTTGGGTGATGTGATGTGTTGGGTTTGCACCAGACATAGCGTTTTCTTTGATGGCCGAAAAGTTCAATTTTAGTCTCATCAGACCACAGCATTTTCCTCCATACATTTTGGGAGTCGCCCACATGCCTTTTCTCAAACTCAAAAGGTGCCATTTTGTTTTTTGCTGAAAGTAATGTCTTTCTTCTGGCCACTCTGCCATAAAGCCCAACTCTATGGAGCGTACGACTTATTGTCATCCTATGTACAGATACTCCAGTCTCTGCTCTGCTGTCTCTTGGCAGATATGCTGTTGTGCCATGTTCTTTCCATTTGGTTATGATAGATTTGATGTTGCTCCTGGAGATCATCAAAGATTTGGGTATTTTTTTATAACCTAACCCTGACTTCTCAAAAACATTGTCCCTTACTTGTTTGGAGAGGTCCTTGGTCTTCATGGCAGTGTGTGGCTAGTGGTGCCTCTTGCTTAGGTGTTGCAGCCTCTGGGGGCTTTCAAAAAAGGTGTGTATATGTAATGACAGATCATGTGACACTTAGATTGCACAGAGGTGGACATCATTTCACTAATTGTGTGACTTCTGTAGGTAATTGGTTGCACCGGAGCTTTTTCTGGGCTTCATAACAAAGGGGGTGCATACACACGCACATGCCAATTTTCTGTTTTCTATTTCTATAAACTAGTTTTAAGTATATATTTTTCTCATTTCACTTCACCAACTTAGACTATTGTGTTCTGATCCATCACATAAAATTCAGATTAACAAAACATTGAACTTAAGGCTCTAATGTAACAAAATAGGTAAAAGGTCAAGGGGGTGAATACTTTTGCAAGGGACTGTATTATACAATATCTGCTAATCAAACAGCTTGTGTTAAAATACATTACCAAGCAAAAGCATTCGGAGCCATACGCATAAAAAATGTTTTTTTGAGAAAATGAAACTTTTTGAAGACTCTTTATCAATAGAAAAAATATATTTGCACTTTGTTACGTCATTTTCTCGTGAGTGATGGGTGAGAGAGAATGATACAGGGAGAGATCAAAGGGATTTGCTAGATAAATGTAGCTGATTCAAATTGATACCACTTTCCTCCCCCTCACAGGCCCAAAAGCAGGCTGCTTACATCAATAATTGCAACCACAGCACACCAGAAATGTTAACCCCCCTCTCACACACAGCTTCCACCTATGTATCATGGATGCTTTCGGGTTCCAGCAAAACCATTAGGTTTATTGTTTTTTATTTTAAATTTAGCTTTATGATTTTTACCTGCTTAATTTTACTGAGTCAGACTCAAAAGTTTTCAAAAATAAGTATTTTTTTGTACAGTGGTCCTAATAATGTCTCTTTATTTCTTTTTTGAAAAGAGAATTTACACATTCCTTGGAATTCGGGCTTAGTAACCTTAGTTTAAATTTTTTCTCTTGCATGTTACATTATTTTTTAAACAATTTGGTGTGAGGAGGTGTTTTGTTACCCCAACCCAGTCATAATATGATATTCGTACTGATATAATTGTTTTCCAACCATCTTCATTTTATAATGTGACAGAATGTTTATTTTACTACTCTTTGCCACCAAAGTTGCTCAGCTACAAGCATTTGCGACACACATCCAGCCTCAGTTTTGAAAAGATGGAAAAGCTGCAGCCTGAGGAGTAATTTTTCGAACAAAAGAACAACATTTAATGCACAATAAACTGACGTTTTTACTAATACTGACAACTTACAAGTTATACAAGCAGTGTTCCTTTACCATGCAGCCTTTAAAGCAACATGGAAATATTATTTTCTATGTTGCGTCAGAATCACAGTGTGTTTTCATTTTTCAATTCAAGGTCTGAGAGCACAAAAACGTATTCAGAACTATAACTGCTCTTGGTGCTTGCTCTCTCTCAGCCAATACATACTAAAGTAGGATCTCTTCATTTGTATTGTTTCAATGATGCTTAAACAGGTTGTACTTAATATTTTTTCATGCCGTGGACAGCAACGTATCATAGGGCTATGCTTCCTGAAGTTGGCAATGCAATGCAATGGAAGATGCCCGGAAATAGCTATATGTAGAGAATAGTCTCTCTGTAAGTGTACCTGGTACTGACTAACAGTATACTTGCATAGACAAATATATACTTATAATTTTCTATATTGGTGTGTGGTAAGCTTATGACTGGGATATAACAAGAGAAAAGGAGGACTAGTAACTGGGTCATTGGGAGTACATACATCTGAATGGGCCCATGGCGGCATACAACCTAATACGCCCGCTTCCTGCTAATTACAGGCCTGATTATAATGAGGAAATGTTCATGTGAACAGTGAGCAGTGAGGTCCTAGAGAGTTTTTCACTTTCTCTACATCACACCTTAATAAATCTCCCCTTATGTTTCTATAATAAAGGTAAACTGATGAGAAGACATTAACAGAACAGACAGGAGCAATTTCTGTGTTAGCCTATCATTATTGTACTGAGCAGAAGATCACAGCTGATTTAATTTGCTACATTCAGCAAAACAAAGCATTTTCTTGATAAACTTAATAAATCAGGGCACATTCACACTGATGTCCGCCCTGCCTTCCTAATCCGTCCAACTACTGTATGACTCATGTTTCTGCACATTTACATTTTCTGTGCTTTGGTAATTGCCATTTTGTTATAAGTAGTTCTAATTACATAGTCCATTCATCTTATTTAGGTTGTAGACAAAGACAAGGAAGAGTTAGTTACATTCAATTTCATTTGTATGAGACTGCAACATACTGAGGGTCAATGAGGTGAGATTAACATCTCAGTTGCTGGAAATGCCTGTTCAGTACAGTATCCAAGTATCAGTCATCTATTTAATGCAACCTCTGTCAGACTTTGCATAGGCAGTGAGTTTATATCCTGGGCAACTATTTTAATGTATTCTTCATTACTTTATAGAATATTCAAATAACTAATAAAACCTAAACATAAATTGTTCACACAGCTAGCTCTGTGTAAGTATTGTTGTTTAATTAGGTAGGGGTCTGCAACTTATGGCTCTAGGGCTGAAGGTAACTTATTAACATTTGCTACTACCAAATGTGAGGTCTTGATCAGTAATCACTGGTGCAGTGAGGATAGTGACTGGACAAGAAGCTGCTTTCAACCAATGAAAGCACCTAACATACATTAATTGTTGTACTATCAGAATTTAATGGGGATGAGCATTGCAAATTAATTTCCTACCTTTTTTTCTGTATTCTTTGCAGGTTACATCACCCGACTACCATGAAATGCAGCTTTTTTTGTAACAAGTTCTTTACTCTTTAGATATAACTTGAAATTCATTTTTATACAAGGATGACTTATGTTTAGGCATTATTACGCCTCCAATACTCAAAGGATAAGTTATTCTGTCATGAAACATGTCACCTATCAGAAATATCACATGCAGCTATATTGGGTCTAGGTATCTGACATATCTTCGTACATGTGCTGTAGACGAAATAGGCTAATCTATACAATAGTAATTCTTAGATTCAAATTCAATAACCTATTTTTACCAAGGAGCTTGAAAAAGTTACCATTCAAATATTGGCATGTGGGAGGTCTAATGTGTGTGACAATTGTTGGATGATAACAGAAACATTGGGGACTTCCAGGATTTAAAATCCAAATATAATTACCATTTCACTACATTCCTACAGATAAAGAATTTCAAAGCCCCCATATATTATCAAGGTTTAAGGCCAAATAAGTATTGTGTCTCTAGAAGAGTCTTTTGTTTGGGATCAAACAAATCATCAAGAGGTTTAGTGTGAATGATATATACATTTATGCACAAGAAAGGAGGCTCTATGAAGCATAGACACATGTTTGAATGGGGAAAGACAGTTAGTTATAAAACTCAGAGGAGAGTTGTTGCAAAGGATTTAGAATAGGGCTAGAAATAATCAGTATCTAATAGATTGAGTGAAAAAAAACTATACTGCTGTACCACAGCCCTAATGCAGTAGCGCATACACAGAATGTAAGGCCTAGGCATAGTCCTGGTTGCAGATCCATACTGAAACACTTACACTGGTCGTGGAACTGCACATTAGCTCAGAAACATTGGACTACATGTCTACCCCTCTACTAGATTAGATGAGATTTGCTTTACGAGGAACATTGTAAACATCACATTCTTTATGATGAGCATTAGCCTTTTTGTACCATTAGTGTTACAGGTTCCAAGTCACAGACAAACCATTGATATTGACAGTTAATACTCAGATATGAAACACTTAAAGTGAAGTTTAGCTGATGGAGTTCAGAGGTACTTGAGGAACTGGAAAGTATGGAATCTAAATAAGAGTACCCAAATGTCTTAATTATTTCTACAGGAAACAATTTCTCAGATTCCTAATAAAGCCTCATGCTGTGTTTTGAGGAACTATCCGGCCTGTGATGTTATACGTTTATTAGTTTGTGTATTAATATGTTTTGATTTTTTCTTTGTAAATTTGAAAAATAAAACGGAATATTTTATAACAGGAAACTAAATTTGTATGTTTTCTTCCTTTTAATCCCAAATGTAATGTTGTTATAATAGATTGTGGACCCCTATATTAGACCTTCTTTCTGTGTTCTTCCACCAGATTTTTAAATTGTGGCCATTTTTTGAATTCAAGCATGAAAGACGATACATTTGGTATCCTTGACTATATTTACTCTTTTCCTGCACTAGATAAACACAGGGAGAATACAATGTTAAAGTAACATCAGAGATTAAAATATGATATAATTTAAAAATATAGTAACAATAAGTCAATTTCCAATTGAATTTTATTAAAAATGTATTTCCTACAGTAAACTAACTCAGATTTCAAAAGACTGTGCATGCCCAGACCCAGGAAGGATGGCTGGATTATTGTTCTGCGGGTGGCTTGCAGGGAAGACCATCAACTAACCATTAATCACAAACCTTATCCTTTGTAACAAAATTTTTTAAAATCAATTGTAATACTATAAAACAAGGATTTTGCTTTTGATAGCATATGCATAATTTAAAGCATTGATTTGTATTTTGTGTAAAATTTATTTTTATTGGACCTCGGGTCTTACTATGTTAAAGGGACATGGTACAAGTTTTATCTTCTTTTTTTCTCCAGTATGTAATTCAGTAACTTAATATTTTTTAACATAATGATTTTAACATATTTTAATCTCATGGTGAAGCTGTTCCATTGGAAAACATTGAATGTATTGTTAAATAGAAAACTCATATTTTTACATCTATCAGCATCCATATCAATGGCTGTCTTTTTCCATGACTCTAAGAAGTCAGTATGCATTCTTTGTTTGCTACCATGTGGTATAGATCATATGAAGAAAATACATTGTAATTTTTTTTAAATATTTTATAAATGGATTTTGACATGGATTTGCATTCTGAAATCAAGTCAAGTTTACAAATTCTGCTTTGTCATATACATTTAACTAAAACAAAAAATAAGAGCAGAGTTCTCCATTAGTAAAAACGTTAAAACTATTACTATTCATATCATTTTGCACTGTATATTGTAGTAATTATGAAAGCATGCTCCGATATTGAACCCAGTTAGCAATTAGGTTATCACCTCAACTTACATTTTAATCCCAAAATCTCCCTTCCTATTATTTTACTTGAAAACCTACATCTTGGTTGCTCTTTTCACAGATTGACCTTTGTATATTAGGGAGTTAAGTATTGTGCACACTTTCAATAATGATATGGGCATAATGTCAGAAAATTGTCAATATATTCAGTTTCTTTCATCTTATTAACATAAAAAGCTTAAAATTGTCTTAGCTGAGAACTATTGCTTTAAGAAAAAATTATCTCAATCTTTTTTAAACTGTATAGTTACTTAGTAAAACACATGTAATATGAATTATATCAGTAAACATACATTATTTAAACTGATGCCTTTGTAGAAAAAGCAAACTGATACAAGTTTTGCATATATCAGTTTATAATATATATATATAAAGGAATGATGGATGTGGAAGTCCGTATTTGATCAACTTCCTGCAATTCATGACTATACATTTTGTCAGATGTCTCTTCCTGACCTCATCTCCTTCCTGGACTTTGTGTGAGATGTCTAGATACAAGAACATTATCTTTTCCATCTATAAAGTATGAATTGCTTTACTGGATCTGAAAAAGAATCCACTGGGTGTAGCAGGCAATCAGTCAAGATGTTTGATAAAAGAAGGACAGACAACAATGGTACTTTCTTTCCAATGACAGCATCATCTCCATCCATAATGTTATCTTACACATGTATCTCTACCAATACCCTATATATGTAGCCAACCTCCTTCTACCGTGCCTTGCATTCCTTAGCCCCAACCCTGGTTTATTGTCTACTTCTCTCTGCGTTGACCTCCTCTTTCTGCCACATTATTTCTCTCTCTCTCTCTCTTCTCCCTTCCTCAGAGCTCAGTCTGTGACATGTTGAGTTTGAGTTGAGGGGCGGACATCCAGGAGGATATGCTTGAGAGGCGAAATGATGGCGATAGATCTGGTGGTGAGAGGTAGATGTGAGTGTCATGTGTGCATATAGATGATACTGAAATCCAAAGGATTATTTTAGGGTACAAAGGGAGGATGTATAGATGGAGAAAAGGAGGGGACTAGGATTGAACCTTGAGATACGCCAACAGACAGAGGGTGAGGCAAAGAGGAGGTGCCAGAGAAGGAGACACTACAGGTACAATCCTCTAGGTAGGAAGTGAATCATGAGGGAGCTGTGTCACAGATGCAAAGACAGCGGAGAGTTTGGATTAGAAGAGGATGGTCAATTGTATTAAAGGCAGCAGATAGATCCAGGAGAAGTAGGATATAGAAGTGACCATTTGACTTGGAGGTGAACAAGTCATTAGTGACTTTGTGAGAGATCTTTCTGTAGAGGGTTGGTTCGGCAAGAGGTGTAGGAGCCAGAATAATTATGGGACGGATACAGCTCATTGTATACACAGTAAGTAAAATAGCATATATATATACATACATACAAACATAGAACCCCCCTCATGAAACTAATCATTAAAGAAGAAGAACACATGTTATCTAAAAACAAGTTTTAATTGAATCTTGGCCTTGTAGACATACAGACTTATAAGGATGACGTAAGGTTTGTGGACTTAGAAAAAAGATTACAACAGAACATTGAAAAATTTAAGAGAGATCTAAAGGATCGTAAGCACAGGAAATTCCAAAGGGACCAAACAGATTTCAACAACAACATAGTCTACAAACACTCACGCATCCCAAGGAATATACAAAGGGAAAGGGAACCTTCCATCGAATATGAGACTTCAGAAACGGATAGTAAAACTCAAAGGAATGCACAGCGATTCACTAGATCATCTGCACAGGGCAACCACAGCTTAGCACCTACAATATCTAAAGCGCAAGACTATCCAACTATCTCATCACCAAATTGTAAATACTACTTCCTATTTTTTAGAGCCGAGCCACTAGCCCCCTCCCTATCATTTGAGGAGAGGTCCAAGACGAGACCACAGGGGAAGACAACAAAGACATTGAGGAAAGAAAATGATCTGCAGGTAGTGAATTTATCAAAATTCAATTTGCATAATAGTCATCTCTCACTTCTTAAAAAAGGCCTCACCTTCTCTCCAACTTAGAACTTTGATATTTTTAATGGACCAAGAATATTCATTTATTTGCTCGGAAACTGTTATTACACAAGTACCATAAGGTAAGACAAAGACAATTATATGAAATGGCTGAACTGAAACAGAAGGAAATAAGATTTCTTGAGAAATTTCAGACTCTGCTGGAAGGTAGTACCAATGATGTATTGGACAGCCTGGGCCCATTTACCAATCTTAAACCTAAAAGTACCTTCACACCTACCTTTAAGTTAAGCCAATAAATTGAGGTGTTTACAAAATTGGTGGAAACTGACCTTCAAAGAATCTCCATTGGAGAGATAGATGCACATATATCTAGAGAAGAAAGAAAACCCTCAAGGATCTAAGTACGAACAAGGAAATCATTATAAAGCCATCTGACAAGGGCGTCAACGTGATTCTGGACAAATTGATGTATGAAACTTAGAATCTCAGATTATTGAATTAAGATAAACAAACATACCAGAAAATGACATTTGATCCCACCAAAAAGTTCTTAATAGAACTAAATGAGATTCTGGGTTCTGGACTAACGAGGGGATTGATCAACAAACAGGAATATGATTACATGCGTATCAAATATCCAACCATCCCCACATTTTACCATCTTCCGAAAATACATAAGGAGAAATCGCCCCCACCAGGCAGGCCCATAGTCTCTGGCAAAAACAGCATCACTGAACATATAAGCGAGTATGTTGACGTAATATTACGTCCTTTTGTGATGAGCCTATCCTCATATGTGAAGTATATGAAAGATATCCTTAAAAAGCTTTATGACATAAAGGTATGGAAGGAGACTAAACTAGCTAGCTTAGACGTTGAAGCTCTGTATACTAGTATCCCTCATGAAACAGGTAAAATAGCAGTAGATAATTTTTTGTCAACGAGAGGGAATCACTTGACAGGTCACAACAGTTTTGTGAAACAGCTTCTGGATAACATTCTGATACATAATTATTTCCTGATTATTAAAGTGATTTACAAACAATGCATTGGCACCGCAATGGGTACACCATGTGCACCCTCATATGCAAACTTGTTTCTTGGCTGGTTGGAGGAGACCATGGTGTTCACTGAGGATATGTCAAATTATACAACAAAAATGTCAATGTGGATTTGATACATTGACATATCCTACTGATATGGAACGGCACAGAGGAAGACTTTATGAGCTTCGTACAGAACCTGAATAACAATTCACTAGGTGTGAGGTTTACCCATAATATCAGTGAGGAGAAATTGGAATTCCTTGACCTGGAAATTAGGATTGGTGACAGCATGAACCTTCCGAACAAGTCATTCAGAAAAACAAAAGCTACGAACAGTCTCTTGCATTTTGACAGACATCATCCAATACATCTTAAAAGGAACATACCATAGGGCCAATATTTTAGAGTCAAACGCAATTGTAGCACACCTGCAGATTTTGTCGTCCAAGCCAAAGAATTATACAACAGGTTTAAAGAACGTGGATCACATAAAATAGTTGTCAAACTGCGAGACGTCTTTGCGTGGTGTGTACAAGTTAGGCAATGAGCGCCGCAGGCGCTCATCGCTTACAAGCAACAAAAGGCTAGGCGAGCCGTTAAAGTGTAGCACTTAGCCAATGAGCACCAAAGGATCTCATCGCTGCGAGCCTCCCGAAGCAAGGTGAGCCGTTAACACGTACCACTTAGCTGATGAGCGCCGAAGGCTACGCGAGGCAACCTGTTAACACGTAGCACTTGGGCAATGAAGCCAAAGGCGCTCATCGCCTGCGAGCCTCGCAAAGCGAGGCGAACCGTTAAGGCACTACAACGCACTACAATTATCAGCACAAACACGAAGAGGCTATGAAACACGCGGGACTTAGCGGCAAAACACTGGATCGCTTGGCGTGCAAGCAGTTGACAAAAGTGGGACTTAGAAAATAAAAAATTAGGAGACGCAGGACTTAGAAAAAAAAGATACGAGATGCAAGAAATTACGATATTAACAGACGAACGACGAAAACGAAAAAACTATAAAAACACACTAAATAGCCAGCACATGGCAACAGCCAGGACATATGGGAGTGAGGTGGAAAGCGATTTTAACTTGATTTAGACGATTTTCTCTACTAAAAATTGCCTAAGCAAGGAAAAAAATGGCCACCGAAATAAATGCAAACGAGGCTACACAACAATGGACCGTGCAAAACGCTGCCAAACTCATAGCACTTTACACATAAAAAAAAAGCCAGAAAATGCTCACGAGCCGCGTAACACATTAATAACATTACAAATATACAATGCCGCTTTACACAATAAACCAACAACTGTATCTCGTGCACGCAGCCTATTTATAGTGCACACTTGGAACATTCATTACACTTTATAAGCAGGGCAACAACACTCAAAATGTATATTCTATGCTGGCGTAAAATACAAACAGATTGTTAGCTCTTCAGCCTATTGCTCTCTGCATATATTAATTATAAATACTTAAAGTATATTAATTTATTGAATAAATCATTCATTATTACTTAACTACATATACATAAAAATATAAATCTCTCTTTGTCTCATGAAGGTGCTCAGAGGACCAAAAGTACATGACAAGAGAGACTCGCAATTTAATTATATCTGTATATCAGCTATCATGTCTTCTTTCATATGGTTTTGTTAAAAATATGCATCTGTCACTTTAAATTAACCCTTTGTGTGCCTTCCCCCTTGCCTGGTATCTCTTCCTAGTACTGCACTGCTAGATCAGCTCCAACTTGGGTGAATATTAATTGACTCTGCTACAATTGTATCAATTTTCCTGACTGCCAGCTTGCAGCATCAACCAATCAGTGCTACAGGCTGTTTGGTTGCTATGAACATCCCCTCTGATCGTATTGTTATGATATGACATCAGGAAGGCTTTATATAAAGCCAATTATCTCAAACACTCCCCACTCTCTGTTCCCGCTCTTTTTACTGACTGATCTCATCAACCAAGTAAGTTTGCACAGGCAGTGATACTGGAGTGGGTTGTCAGTTTCTTCTCCAGGAGAACTGACACAGATTAGAACCCAATAGCTGTGGAAGCACAGAGCTCTATTATCTGTTTTTGTATTCTGTATGATTTGGCCTTTTCTTGTACACTAAATTGTATTCCTATAGACACAGGGGAGGGAGAGGAGGGGGGGAGAGACTCAGATGGGGGGGGAACACAAGGGAGGGAGGGGGGAAGAGACACAGGGGGGAAGAGACACAGGGGAGGAGAGGAGGGGGGAAGAGACACAGAGGGGGGAAGAGACACAGTGGGGGAGAGGAGGGGGAAGTCTCAAGGGAGGGGGGAGACACAGGGGAGGGGGAAGAGACACAGAGGGGGGAAGAGACACAGGGGAGTGAGAGGAGTGGGGGAGAAACACAGATGGGGAAGAGACACAGGGGAGGGAGATGGGGGAGAAAATGCAAGGGAGGGAGGGGGAAGGAAACACAAGGGAGGGAGGGGGAATAGACACAGAGGAGGAGGGGAAAGGGTGGAAGAGACACAGGGGGAGAGGAAGAAGAGATACAGAGGAGGGGGAAAGAAACACAGAAGAGGGGTAAGAGATACAGAGGAGAGGGGGGACGAGAAACAGAGGAAGGAGGAGAGGGGGCAAAGAAACACGCAGGAGAGGGGGGAAGAGACACAGAGGAGGGGGGAGAGGGGGTAAAGAGACACAGAGGGGGAAGAGACAGAGGAGTGGAGAGAGGAGGGGAAGAGACACAGAGGAGGGGGGGAGCGGGGGGAAGAGACATAGAGGAAGGGGGAGAGGCTTGCAATGAGCGCCAAAGGTTCTCATTGTGAGGCGCTGATGAGCACCAAAGGCGCTCATCCCAAGGCCAGTAAAGTAGAGGGGGGGAGGTAGAGGGGGGGAGAGGCTCGCAATGAGCGCCAAAGGTCCGGTTGGGGCCTATAGAGCCCCATTTGGTGTAATGTGTGTTTTTAAGGTCCGGTTTGGGCCTGTATGGTCCCACTTGGTATTTTAAGGTCTTAAAGGTCCGGTTGGGCCCTAGATGATCCCGCTTGGTGTATTGTGGGTTTTTCAGGTCCGGTTGGGGCTTATATGGTCCGCTTGGTGTAATGTGGGTCTTTGAGGTCCTGTTGGGGCCTATATAGTCCTAATTGGTATAATGGGTTAGGGTCTTGCACTTGTTTTATATCACGCCCAGGTCCAAACACTCTGCGGCTGCAGACTATTTTGGACTACTACACTTGATGACACCCCAAGAAGGAAAGTCAACTGTTGGTGAGTGTCATTGCATTCATGCAGCAGAGAAATGTTATTATTTGCCTGAATCACAAGATTCTAGAATTTTTGAACAGTATTAAAAAATCAGTAGGTGGAGTCTATTTCAATAGGCGGGACAAGTATAAGGTCATTGAGCGGGGCATATAAGGGTCAATATGACAACAGGGGTTAGAGTTTAAAAATGGGTGGGGTCTGTGTATGGGGATGAGCCAATTCTTCTCTGGCGCCCCTCCAACTTGAAAGTTCCCCAGCCGCCACTGGTAGATAATCACTTTGACTCCAAAAACACACAAAAAAAGATTGGTTGGCATTGCATAACATGGGATGTTTCAGCTGCAAAAAATGCAAGGCATGTGCCTTTGTAAAAGAAGCAAAATAATTCTAAAGATATAAAATATCAGATTAAAACAAGGATATCATGCTTCTCCACATTGCTGATATACATGATCCAATGTCAGGGTAATACACAATATGTAGGGAAGACCACCCAACAGATTAGGCGACGGATACTGGAGCATGTACGCTCAGTTATGGACAAAGATGACGTGCCAGTAGCATGTCACGTGATCATTGAACACAATGGGAATACCTGTGTTCTCAGGTTCATTGGAATTGACCAATAGTTGCTTATAGAATGGAAAGTGGACTTTGAACGACGGTTACTGCAGAGGGAAGCTAAATGGATTTTCAAGCTCAAAACCCTAAGTCCGAATGGACCAAATGAGGATTTCACCTATGCAGCGATCATTTAAGGGAGTATCTCCATCCTTATCCTTAAGCTCAATGAAGAAAATGCCAATAAATAGAGAGTTGTATCAGAGAAGAGAATTAAACATTAGCATTACTTGGATAGGGATATATTTTCCATAATCACTAAGCTTTTTGGAGTGACACAAACAGGTTGGTAGAAAGGGGACCAGCTACCTTGATGCAGGGACAGTGTCCCAAAACATAATATTTGCTCACTTAACAGTGGGTCTCAACACCTGATCATGGATTAGTTTGGTACCCTGAGAGCTCATCTGAAATAAGAAGTGAGGTCAGGAAGAGGCATAACAAGGAAGTGAATAATTAGATTATTCAACACAGTGTACCCATTAATACACTTTGATCATAGGAAGGAAATGCACTTACATTAGACAATTGTAGGAAGGTTATTTAAGTATTGATCTGGAATTACCCAAATTTGTGCAAAACAGAATGAGAATTACCTTATTCAAAACAGAATGGATCTTAAAATGGGTCCATATGAACATAGTTGTTATTATTATTATTCTTTTTTTGTAAACAGCCAACATATTCTGTGGCTCTATACAGGGGCAAGTCAAAAAATGTTTAACACATTGCTAAATAATGGAGGGTCTTAACTTTGAGCTTAGAATGTAATGTACATGTTGCTTTTCCCAAAGCGCCTCACAAGATTGAAAAGTCACAAACTTACAATCTAAAGGGTTGGCGTGTGATAGATGTTTTATGCACATTAGGGCTGAAGATGAGAAGACCTGATAGTCTAGTGTACCAAGCCAAGATATTCCAAAGAGTAGGGACAACAAAAAAGTCTTGAAGACAGGAGTGAGAGGAGGTGAAAAGAGAGGAGGAAAGAAGGTCATTAGCACAGCGAAGAATGCAGTTTGGGGAGTATTTTGAGACAAGAGCAGAGATATAATGGAGTAAACTGTTGCTGAGGTCTTTATATGTTAGCAACATGATTTTTAATTTTATTCTGGAGGCTACAGGAAGCCAGTGAAGTGACTGACAGAGAGGTGCTGCAGTAACTGAGCGTTCAGTTTGGTGGATAAGTCTATTGTAGACGTTCATTATGGATTGGAGTGGAGACAGATGGGTGATGGGGAGACCAGCAAGGAGCGAGTTGTAGTTGCATTATAGTGCTCTCATTGTGCAAGATAGTGACATATTCCAAAGATAGGTGGACATGACAATATTGTGTCATTGATTGCATGTGAGAAATGAAAGCGAGGGCAGGGTCAGATGCCATTTACATAAAAATGGTGTACCATAACTAAATATTATCTTTTCCAAACGTGAGTGATCTCCTCAACTGGAAAAAAGGGCTCCGTAGAATGACATACAGATTTCTTGCTCTTCTTCTTAGTGAATCTATGTCTTAGTCTAGCACATAGTCCTTTTTTCTCTCAAACAAATCACAGATCAAAATATCCAAGCTCGAAGCATCACAATAATGGGCATACAATAGGGCTTCATTTGTTTATTTAGTGTCTAATTGGCAATACAATCAGTATTTGAAAAAAATAATTTCAATATAACTTTTAAAATTGACAAATGAATAATAGAATTTTGCTGTGCAGTAACGATGCTTCTCTCCATCCCGGCAAGGTTTCCATTGTGTGAGTATAGGTCTGGACAGGAGGCTGGCTTAAATTGTTTTTATGACTGGTCTAGGTTTGCCTGCGGTGGCCAATGCAGGCAAGGGGGCAGGTAAAAACTCCTATCAGGACAGATACCCACCCATCCCGCATAGTAGCTAGAGAGACACAAATCTTACAGTGATTTGGGGTTCTAGAATTTATACTGAAACTTTTTACTTCAACTTCTGATTTGATTACTGACCTGTTATTAATTGCTAAAGGTGTATATGCGCTTAAACTTGTAGTGCTTTTTTTACATTGGCCAGCTCCAATCACTCCTTTAACCATTACAATCCCAGCTGTAAGGAATATGAAAAATGTTCTTTTAAATGGAAATATTTAATGTTTAATATGGTGTACTGTTATTGTGGGACAGTGACGGAGATACTGCCAGTATAGGCGGAGCACAGCACCGGCACCTGCCTCTGAGGAGCCCAATGACTCACTTCACCCAAGTCCATGCCCCCCTCCCAAGTCCATGCCTCACTCAATCTACCCTGTGGGCTTCTACTTACCCTGACTGGCTGTAATCCAGTTCTGTGCTTCCTCTGATCCTCCCCTGCTGGGCGCATCTTTTTTTGCTGAAGCTGGGAACTCAGAATGACATCACTGCAGAATAGGAGCAGAGGAAGCACAGAACTGAACTACAGCCAATCAGGATAAGTAGAAGCCCACAACTACAGGGGAGATCTGGTGAAGCTGAAGGGGCTTGGGTGGAGGAAGGCTGAAGGGACATGGGGTGGAGGGGGCTGAAGGGGCATGGGATGGTGGGGCCTGAAGGGGCATGGGGGGGAGGGAGGCTGAAGGGGCATGAGGTGGAGGGAGGCTGAAGGGGCTTTGGTTGGAGGGGGCTGAAGAGGCATGGGCGGGGGTGGAGGGAGGCTGAAGGGGCATGGGGTGATGGGGGAGCAGGTCTGAAGGGGCATGGGGTGAGGGGGGGCGGAAGGGGCATTGGGGTGGAGGGTGGCTATAGGGGCATGGGCTGGGGTGGATGGAGGCTGAAGGGGCACCAGGTGGGGGGGGGGGGGCTGAAGGGTCACGTGGGTGGAGGGAGGCTGAAGTGGCATGGGGTGGAGGAGGCTAAAGGGGCATGGGGTGGAGGAGGCTGAAGGGGCATGGGGTGATGGGGGAGCAGGTCTGAAGGGGCATGGGGTGAGGGGGGCATGGCCTGTGGGGGGGCATGTATTTTATTTATATATATATATTATATATATATATATATATATATATATATATATATATAGGTATATATATATAGGTATACATATACAATGTATATATTTATAATCTAACAGAAATATAGATATATAATATATATATATATACAGTATATATATATATATATATATATATATAATGTGTTAATATATTTTTCTAATCTATATTGCAAATATACATAAATACTATGATATATCAAATGGGTTAATAAGTGGGTTGTGGTACAATGTTAGTGTTAAAACAACAGAAAATTTGAGATAACTTTTAATGGCTAACTGTGTAGTATTGCATTACAAGCTTTCAAGGCTGTTTGCTATGACAAAGGGGCTATACTGCCTTGAAAGCTTGCAATCCAATACTGCTGGTTTAACTGCTAAAAAACGCATAATTTATTCTCTAAATGTTTCTAAAACTTGATTAAAAACCTGGCATATTATACAAGACTTATTCTATAATTACAGGTAATTTCATATGTTTATGCTTTTTTTCTTGTAAAAAAAATACTAAAATGAAAGGAGGCATCATGCTTTTTAGTCCCCAATGTTTTTTTTTTCTCTGTCAGATGCAAGCTTTATATATTGATATTTACAGATCAAATCAATGTAAATTCACTAGGCTTGCTTGGGGTCTTAAATGGCATCAATGCAGCAAAAAACAAGCGTTGCATCCCCTTTGTGGATTCCCCAGTACTGAGCTAATGAATATTCTGCAAGTAAGAGTTCAATATTAACTCTTCATGGTTTATAGAAAAAAAAAATTGGGGGGGGGGGGGGGGGTGTCAATTTATTCTCACTAGCTCCACCATGGTAATGATAATTCCCAACTACTGTCACTAGCTTTATGATGATTTAAACTTTAAAACAAAGTAACTAATTGTTTTGAAAACACAATTGGCTAAGCAAGAACATCTAATTGAATTAATCATATGGTTTCATTCAACAGGTCAAATAGAGGAGGAGCAAACATTTTCCTCTGCATTTATTTTGTGCCCCTGTAATGTTTATTTCCCATGTTTCTGTATGTAAACATCAACAAAAACTTAATGCATGATACAAAATGTAATTCTTACCATATAAAATAAACATTTTATAAAAACAAATTATATATATTAATTAATTAATACATATTAAATGCTGTTAAAATGTTCAGAAATGTTTTATAAATATAGTAATATATTCTAATGATTTTAGTGACCCCTACACTCACCAAGAGAAGTAAAGCCAATCACTGAAAGCAGCAATATCTGTTTTTGGGTAGAACTTAAAAAAAATCCTTCACTCCCTTTCACATCCCCTGCAATAGCTTAGTGAATTTAGACCAGTACATATGTCTCTCAGGATTTACTTAGTCAGCACATTTTCTAATAAATTCTGATGAATTGCTGGATTTTTAATACAAATACAATTGTAACACCTCTCTTCAAAAATATTCTATTATTTAGTACACTGCATAAGCTTCATGCTGCAAATAACACTGTGACAGCACAGCATCTCTTTATACGCAATTACATTTGTAAGCTAGTGTATAAAACAAAGTTCTTGCAGGGAAAACCAATATGGAATAATTTATTTGACACTTCTTCCTGTGGAAACTTTTGCTGCACTTTCTTCTAAGCTTTTAATATTTTTTTGTTTACCAACCAACTGAAAGCAATAAAGTGAGTGTCAAATCTAGAATAAGAACATCACATTTCCTACAGTATTAGAGAAACGTGATATTTTGTTCTCCTGTTAGGTGAATACCATTTCCATTATATTGTATATTAACTTTGATATATTTCTCTTGTTGAATTAAATGACAAGCAATAGATGGATTATATGGAAATATAAAAATGAATATGGAAAAGAAAAATAATTAGTCATTAACAGGACCTGTAAAACTACTGCCAAAGTGTTAGTGGGGGAGCAGGTGCACACAGTGAGTGGCATTGTAGGGGTCTGCATTTTGCCTTCTCAGTTGGAGACAAGCAGAAAGACAATAGAGGGCACAGCTGGGCCGAATCAAGGATGGACAAGAATGGAAAGTAGAGATGGAGCTTCTAGGATAGAACTGAGATCTGCATATAAACTGATTCCCGGTAGTAGTTTAGGAAGCTTATTTCAGCAAAAAAAAGATTTTCAAATGGAAGTAATAGATAATAAAATAAAGTTTTCCACCATTCGGTAGATATTCCCATGAGGAAATGAATGAGGCTGGACATTGCAGACCATATTCCAGCAGGCTGTTATATTCTGCTCATTCATTTAATGCACAGAGCAAAGGAGAGGCACAAAAGGCCAAAGAAAGGAAC
Source organism: Discoglossus pictus (assembly GCA_027410445.1). NCBI lineage: Eukaryota > Metazoa > Chordata > Amphibia > Anura > Alytidae > Discoglossus > Discoglossus pictus. Next base: position 226,702,128 of record CM050165.1, on the reverse strand, counting down.
ATTCAGAAAGGTCCATAGTCCAGTGAAGCGAGAAAGGATTTACTTGGTCTCCCGGGTATGATTCGCTATGCTTATCTTAAAAGACTGAGTAGACTTGGGCTATGATGCTTGCAGATCCGTTAAGCTTCCTAAAAGCCAGCAATGGATGTGTTGCAGCCCGTGTGACTAGCTCCATCTGTGTTTGCTCGCTTTCACACATCCAGCTGCCTGCCACTTTATCAAATGGCTGATGTCATTGGAGAATTTGCATTAGGTGTGTACACACAAAGCACTCAGGGAGTCATAGATGCTAGACATTTGCTAATGCAGTAAATTAGGGGAGCGGGCAAATAACTCATTTTACAGTACGTACCAATTAGAATATCATTAGGACTGTTTCCGAGGCTGCCCCAGATATTGATTTTAACTGATTACACATTTGCGCAATCCCAGTAACGATTAAATGAGGGGAAAATATTTTAGTCTGAAGGGAAAATAGTACTAACATTCAGGTTAAAAATCAATATTAGCCAATGAAAGGCATTTACTAGTTATAGCTCATAAGGGGAGGTTGAGCAAAGGTTAGCAGCAGATAGAGTGTTTGAGTTATGCTATAGAGCAGAGCAAAGAAAATGCCAAGATCTGATTTATGCAGCCTGCAATTGTGCATCCACATTGCTTAAATGAATCAATATGGAACACTGATGGTTAGAGTCCCATGTCAAAAAAATGTTGACTGAAAACTTCCATATGTGGGGGAGGTGTTCATAAAAAGAACTGCAGATGGACAATATAGCTAAGATCTTGCTTAATCTATACCTTGTTTTGGTTTAAACATAATACAAAATGTCTGCTTGTAGTTATAGGTCTCCGCGGGTCAGCTACTGCCATATTCAGGATGCAAGAACCATCTTACATATAATAAGCAGATCCAGTTTAAGTACACTGTATACAATTACAGGATACTTCTAGCTCTGTATTACATTTGTTATCAAGATTATGAGTCTGGGGAATATAACATTAAAACATGTAGATAATTTAATGTAAATAAACATTATATTCAATGCTAGTAATGTGTCCTCATAAAACCTCATAGAAAATATTCAAGATAAGGCCAGCTGTTCACTGAAAGCAGATCAATATTTGATGTATTGTGGTTTAGTGGCTGACTTTCAAAATACTATTACCTTGAAGCTTAGACTTATACAATATGCAAATACTCATCTTGTATACAGATAGAATATCAATGTGTTTTTTTCTGTATAACATGAATAATATATAAAAATATGTATGACTTTCATGTGGTGTACTTATGCATAGATTGCAAAATGAGTATATGTGTTTTATGTAGATGTTGTTTTTGTCTTATGTCACTTTTTCTTATCATAGCTGTATCATTAAAGTTAATATTCATGTAACTGGACTGATTGAGACATCAGGGCTTTCAGGTAGAGATCCTGAGCTACCCTAGCCACTACAATAAATCAGAAATGACATTTAACATGGATAAAAAGGCAAATAGTCTAATATGACCACATGTTTGGTTTTTTAATGGAAAGTTTTGATATATATACCGTATATATTTTTGTAACTTTATTTGTATCTTCTTCTTCTTATTTTTATTATTAGCATCATTATTATGGGATTTGTCTGGGGTTCTCTAGTTTGCAGATGGAGGGGGGTGTGAGGGGGGACATGGCAGGCCAAATACTGAGCAATGTCAGTGGCAAAATAACATAAGTAACAACAAAACAGTTCAGTACATTGAAATATGTCTATGCACAGGGAATGTCTATACACAGTGATATTTCTGTCTGTAAATGTACTTGATATTTTCTGACATACCATATATACATAAAATTATGATTTGGTATATATGAAGGAGAATGGAAATGCTGCAAATGAGTGTGGGTATAGCACAAATCTGAATGGCCAAAGGCAGCCCATGTGTAAACATAATTCATCACATCCATTCTCCATACGATAACATACATGTACGATCCACAGTTGTCCACATTCACTATTCACAAACCAACACAGCCTATACTTTCTCCAGAAACACGGTATCAACTATCATCATACAAATGTGGCAAATCCACTCTTCATACACCGACTCCACACACACCAGTACAAGACATATATTTTGACACAGAGATACTCACACAGGCGCAAATAGGGCAGACATGATATTTCTTGATTTATTTTGTAACATAATATAAAATGATGTGGGGCAAAAGCTATTTAAATGGTAAATAAAAGAAAAAATAAAATCTCACATTGATATGATATCATTTGTTTGTCTCTTTGTCAGGGCCTCTTATCTTTACAAGGCCGCCAATATGAGCTAAGACATTGTGCTATAAAGCCAGGAACATTTGTGTAAGTTAGTTAAAGAGTAATCAGGCACCAGTAATTGGCCGCACCTAAGGCAGGTGTTTCTGTCTAGAACAAAATGTCTAAATTATGTTTGGATCTATTGTGTCAACAATGGACAAACTCTGAAAATCACACGTAAAAAAAAAAAGTGGCGGGGTAAGTATATAGGTGATATTAACATTCTTTTTTTCTTAATTTGACTTATCTACTTAATTGAAGATTTCTTTTAAGTAGACATTTATCAAAATCTCTTAATGGTTAAATAAACTGCTCCAGATGCTTTAAGAAAAACATTCCCATTACAACCTCTGAGACTTACTTGTTTGACAAGTCTGGTTGTGTTTTTGTAGAAGCTTGACACTGGTTTGACAGCTGGAATATTTGGTAAATTACCCATCAAGCATCCCTTTCCTTTTTTTATCATAGGTTGGTCATGGGAATTTCTTACAATAATGTTGTCTTTACAAGGCCAACATGCGACAAGATCTGCTTCCATTAGTTTAAGTCTCAAAAGGTGATAACTCATTGACCTTAACAATAAAAGATTGATATGACTTAAATAATAAAAAAACAAAGAAGTATCTCTGTATAGTTTCCAATTAATGCTTTAACATTAACATTAATGTTTTAATATTAACATTGATTCTCTTCATGTTGCTTCTTCATAGGAGTATACTATAAAAAAAGGGCCAAGAAGTGGTCTTGTAAGAATGTATTAAGAACCATTCTACAGCACAATATATAAAACATTTGTATTCGTAACAACAGAATTTTATAATCTGATACATCAATAAACAGATTAGTGAAGTTGTGTTTCTGAGAAATAAATAAAAAGTGGTTTCATGCCTGAGAAGTTACAAGAATCTTCTGTATTAAAGTGCTAATGTGACTACCAGTGTATATCATATAATATACAACTGAACAAATGCCTGACATATTGTTCCCTGACATCTATCTATTACACATAATTGAACAGTAATCAGACTTTTTTGTGGATTTCAGTTATATAGGAATATGAGGAAGATATCTTATATAGAAACCAAAGTGCCAAAATAAACATAACTGTATACAATGTAATATGTATTTCTTTCACAAATTATTGTGGGCCTGCTGTGGTTCAGCAAAGGTCATAACAAGGCTCTTCTGTCACCCTCAAATATTGTAGTGTGTCTAACCAACAAGGCAATAGGACAAGTAATGTCTTTGCACCATTTGGATAACACATAGCTACAGAACCTATCTGTAAATTTCATCCGTATCCGTTTGCTTCTTTTCTTCTGTGTTCTTTGCCACTCGCCCTGCTGCTTCTAAAACAGACTTCTTGGAACAAAAATAAAAAATAAATATATGGGCAACTTCGCAAATCTTTATATTATTGGCATTAACATTTTCTAGCATTATCCATAAGGCAAAAGGTCTGAGACAATTCATGGGCCATGTGTACTAAAGGTTAATATGATTTTATAACAAACCTCCTATAGGATATTATAGAACAGAGGTTGTCCAAGACCTTTCCAATGTTCCAACTTTTGGGTCTATGTAAAGATGTCTATGTATAAGTTGTTTTCTCAACTAAATGATATATTCACATAATGTATTACTATTAAATGGGAAGCGGATCTCAGAAAATAGTGGAATTCCCTCTATAGTGTGTCAGTGATAAGACAGTTGAGTATTATTGTGGTGACACATCCATACACAGTGGCTTTTATCACTGATTGCTAACTCTTCAGACACACCTAGTGCCCTGGGGAATGTCTGTACGTTAGTCATAACTGTAAAATGCGTCACCTTGTTACTACAGTGACATCATCAGTGGCTTAGCATGACTACCCATATACCATTATTTATGAGTGGCTGAGCAAACTCTACCCTTATTTTATGGTTGAGGCTCGTAATTTATTAAAAATTCTCATCATAACATCAGTAGAATTATTAATGATAACTTACAGCATGCAGTAATTAAAATATAATCATGCCTAATTGTTTTTGCTTTATTGATCAAAATGTTATGTAATAAAAAAACAAGATTAAAAAAGAAAGAGCCCGCATCTGAGGCGTATCCCTTACAGATTAATCTGTTTTGCTGCTTTTCATTAAGAGATTACATTTTCACACTATCACAATCCAAACAGTTCAACTGGAGGACATAAACGTTAATAAAAAAATTATATATATTTTAATTCACCAATATTGATTGATAGCATACTTTACAATTTATGTTTGTTTTACTTATAATGGGCTATTGTGTGCCAGTTTCATATTACATTGTCAATATTACTTGTTAGTATAATAGAATTGTGACATGTTTTATCAATTATCTACTTCCTCAACAATAGTAATGCACATACCATAACACAAAGAATGTAAAATTCAGATAGATAATAGATCGATAAACTCATAAATAGCTTCAAATCTAGTAAAGACACAATGGGGTTAGCTTTCATCGCTAATTTCGAGTCAGAGAGGTCAAGTTCACAAGGGGTCAGTAATGTAGGTATAACTAACTTAAGGCTATGAATCTCTGTGGAGGCTACTTTACAACGAGAATAGATTTAATAGAGAGAAGGTGTTTGATCAATATTGTGTGAAAGGGATTCAGATGTAGAGAAAGATGTCAGCAGAAAATAAAGAACAGTTGAGAATAAATATTCACTGAGGTGAGATATAATTTGCAGAGTCCAAGAAGCAAGTGCAAATCTAGAGATTATTATTATCATTATTACTATCTTATTTTTACCATGTATTTTCTGAGTCAACAAATTACTTGAACCTAAACAAAAGGTAAATGAAAAATGGACAGGTGGGTAGAATAAATACTTTCTGAAATATTATTATAACAAACTATAGAACCAAAAAAACATTCTTATAAAAACGTTTTTGTGATCTTACTTTAAATATATGTGTAACTGCAACAACTTTTATTGTGATGTTAGGTTTCTTCAGCCCTTAGTGGGTGCATAGAAATTCATGTGTGTGTACTAGCAACCTTGTTGGAATGAGATTCTATGGCCCCTATTCAACTGCAACAGTTACAGAGCAATGCAATTGAACAAGTCCGCAGCTACCTGGTTGAAAGCCTAAACAGTAAACCATGCTTACATATGTAGCATTTCATGGTATGATCATGATCAATTAAGCAAGGCCATAACTACTGATTTAGAAACAGCTAATAGTAAATGAGACTGTCATCATTATGTCAGTAAAACATGGAGGTTAAGCGTCAATCAATTAGCATTTAGAAGTATGATATGACACGCAATCCGGCAATGTAAAAAATAATACAAATGAATGACAATACTGTTTCTTGTCCATTTGGGTGGCCTGATATGTATTAACTCCTTGATTCCCGAGATTATTATAACACTGAAATTAAAACATTTGCCATTTACAGGTGTGAAAACATTTGCGGGCCAAAAACATTTAACATACCAGACATTAACTCCCTAGACACCCCCTAATCTTCACCCCTTCCCCAGATATCTGGCCAACAGGGCCATTTAATAAACTTGATAGGTGAGCCCTATTAAAATAAGAGATAAGCCTAGGACTAGGAGCAGTTTCCCAGGAAATAGCTGTTAAAAAGCAGCCAACTGTTAGCCCTATGAAGAGAGCTGCGCAGAAAGTAAAGCTCTTAGAGAGTTTAGGTTGGAAATACAACAGGAGATACTACAAGGGGATGATGGGCAAATACAATCTGATCAGGAATGCATAATCTTATCAGGAAGACTGTGCCCATCCTGTGAGGTCAAGAAAGTTGATAAGATAAGAAAGTCCTCTGCCCTTTTTGGCTTCTCAAGCCAAAGCTCTAAGTTCCCATGCCCAGCATTGGATGGGTGTTGGATGGGTTTAGGGAGGAATGAGTTAAGGATTCAGGGGAGCAGGCATCATTAGCCAGCAGGAGTCTTACAATTGGCATTGGTAATCAGGAAAGTGGGACTGGTAGAATAGCGAAGTTACCTCAATTCCTTGCAACCTGAGGTTACAGCTGCATCAGTTAATAGCTAAGTGCAGATGAATTTGGTAATCAGAAGATCAGATAGGGAGGCAGGAGCATGGACACAGAGGCACACAGAGTCCCACCAAGGAAACAGTAGTGATTTGTCCTGTTATGCTCACCAGGACAGCACAGGATGCTACAACTCCAGGTGAGACAGTACAAGTACCCAACCTTGTGGGTTTGCAATCTGGGAGGAGCCAAGGATTTTGTGAGCCAGCAGAAAAAGAAAGTGTTCAGTTAAAAGCTCAAGCATCACTAAATGGGCTCAAGCTGCTGCCAGGTTAGCACAAAATAATACATTAAATAATACATTAGTGCATTAAATCCATATAAAAAAAAACACATAGACACCCTATATATGAGAGTTCAAGATGGGATAATTCTATCAGAAATCTAAAGTTCCAGTAATATGAATTTCAGTAACAGCTTATAATTCCATATATAAGATGAGCACTTACATTGAGCACTCAACATGGTATAAACTATAGAACCTATTAGCATGGTCCGCATTAACTATTATCAGATTGCTCAAATATACAGCAAAATGATAATAATGTCATGCCAACATTATATATTAACATTGAGACTGTTTGTAAACTAACAATAACCTGAATACTGTCTGTGTGTAATGCAATGTAACATGTTTGCAAAATTTGCAACCAGTGTCTGATCGAGTGGCATAGATTTTGGGGATGACATTTTAGGTGGGGTAGTAACCCAGTTGGGGAGTAGAGTTTGGATCCCTAGTGAACCACCTGGGGCAACTGTTGCATACAGACACTTCTGATGTGAGAAGTGAAAGAGACCAATTCTGCCCGATCCTCTATAGAGGGCCTGGAACAAAGGGGTGATTCAGATAATTTGATGCGATTACAAGGGGTTCTTAAGGTATCAGATGAATCCATGAAATTGATGGTTCTATGTGCGTTACATAATCTGGACAGGAATTTGTAGAAATATTTTCTCTTCTTCCTTTGTCAAGATACTCAGAGATCCGGGAGAGTGACCGTACAGGTTTCCCAGTTGAAGTAAAGCGATTATCAAAAGACAAGAGGAGCGATTATCAGAAGATCCCCAGAACTTTCAATCATTAGTTATAAGTTTTTCCATTCTAGCTTGTGTGACTGGTGAAAAGTTTCTTGAGCAGTGCTGTTCCTTGTTTATTTACTTGGAAGAGATACGGAGGCTTATCAAGCATATGGGAGGATGGCAAGTATGATGCGGACTTCTGTCAGTGCATGGTCTCAAGACCATGTTTGGTCAAGCGTTGTTGGTGAATCTCTGGCTCCATTTGCTTGGCCCTCATATAAGAGTGTTTGGGACAAATGTCATGAGCTGTCTCATCTGGTAAGTAGGGTGGACATGGATGACAAGAGGATGACAGTCTTACTATGGTTCCTATTATGGTGTAAGTAACAAAGAGTTTCTACCTCTTTGGTAGGGCTTCAGCTGACAGCCTTGATAAAGGAGTTTTTGGCCAGATGGAAATGCAGATGACTTATAACATTTTCCCTCCTGTGGAGTTATTAGTGATTTTGGAAGAGATCTGTACCAGTGAATATGAGCCTTGTTGCTCTGTACACTCTTCTCTCCTGCATTTTTTGATGCTTTCAGGGTGGAAGAGTTGATTTTGGCATACAGGATGTGGGGGTTCTCGATTTAAAGTAAATAAGCTAGTTTTGTTAGAAAATTAGGTTGTATTCCTCTGTGGTATCAGGAAGTTGAGGGGGCAGAGACTGACTGCTTGTCTCTCCCAAATGGGGTCCATCTTAATGTGGTAGACCTCAAGCTCATGATTCTCGCTTTTAAGGAGTGAGTATACCGGGTAACGGCATTTATGGGTGTGGGACCACATGACTGATGCTGCAGCTGAGCTGTGGTGGATGGTGAGAGGAATCGCTAATCCAATGGTGAAATTAGTCCCTACCCAACCGTGGTATAGCTGTTTCATCACAGTAGGCCCTGGACACCGGTTCAGGTTGTAGGGTGATCTGTCTCTGATTAGGCTCCTCCCTCTCAATTGTTTATTTATTGTTTATTGATTATTATTATTATTACTATGGTATTGTGTTTACCAATGATCTATGTGGCTTGTTTTTCTTCCAACATGTTGTCTGGGTCTAATTATTACGGTTTAATATACCATCTGGGCCGTGCTTGGGTAATGTAAAGTAAAGCTAAGAACTTTTTGGAAATTTGGTGCTTGTGGTATTTCAAAAGAATAAGACCAGTTGACTTGAAATCTTCATAATCAAAGTTTAACTAATAAACCATATTAGTTAAATATATCCATCAGTCAGTTTTCCTTTAAATGTGAATGCAAAACTCTTTTCTGTGTCAAAACAGAATAAACAGTTATATGAAACCAGTAGTGAGGTAGAAATAAAGTACTTTTTAAGTTCAATTTACAATTTATATCTTTCAAAACCATAATAAATATCTTGTTTTTTTATTCCTATTTGCTAATTTGGATACTTCAAATTTTAATAATTTTTAGTTTTATGAAATGTTTAATTAATGTTGATTTTCCAGTAACTTCTGAGAAAAAATAATTATAGCCAGCATTTAACTTTATACCACCCAATAAACATAGTGAAATAAAATCTGGGGAAATGGAGGTCTTTAAATATAGAACTGTGTTGAAAATATTACAGCTCCATAAAGAATGTCATCTCTAAAGTAATGAAATTACCTCCATATAGCTTTACGTAGCATCTATCACTTGTATGTTTACAGCACTATCGGCAATAAATGGTTATTATGCATATGTGTATCTACATATATTAGGATATTTAATCAGGTGATAGCAGAGCTATTTTAATGATAGTATTTAATTTCAGTTCATATGAAAACAGACACGTCACATTGACTCCAAAAGTATAGTGCACAATGTATTGCTAGCAGGAAATATCTGACTCTGGTAAAACTTAATAGCGTGGTTATATATTTTACAGGCCACAATTAAAATCCAACAATTTGAACATTTCAGCTGTAAACATTGATATAAATAACTTTACTCACTGTAAAAAAATGTGTTTAGTAGGAATATTTACATACAAGATCATTCTGTTTCTTCCATCTTGAATACGCTATTCCCCGCTATGTTCGAGGGCCAAAAAAGTATAAAAATATTGCTGCTTATCTTACTGTGAATTACATGACACAGTGGCACCTTGTAACTGTACAGTGTTTCTTTACATTTTTTAACCACTGTCAGTCTGTCTTAACTATTCAACAATTAAGATATTACATATAATAGTTGTCAAACTGCGAATCGTCGTCACGTTTTGCAAGCTCGCAAAGCGAGCTCGCAGAACTGCGTCTCTCGCGAGGGGCCGATTTGCAGAGGTGGAGGCTCCAACGTCTGCTGCAATGAACCGAAGGCTCATTGCAGGCCACAAATGTGGACGCGAAGCGAGGGGCCGCATTTGCGTAGGTGGAGGCTCTATGCCACCTCACTCCCGGGACAAATAAACCCCAGAAAAGCGCAACTTTACACAAAAAAAAACAAGCCGCAGGACTGAGAATAAAAAAATAGGACCCGCAGGTCTTAGAAAAAAAAAACACTAAAGCGTAAAGAGGAAATACGGACTTACACAAAAGAAAATACGACCTGTGGGACTTAGAGAAAAAAACAATACGAGGTCACAAAAATACGAACTTAACAGTCGAAACGCGTACAGCATAAAACACAAAAACCAATGAAAATGAAAAAAAAATAAAAAATACAAAAACATCACACACAGCACCGGGGGAGCAGCCAAGACCTCTGGGAGTGAGGTTACATGCGAATCAAAGTAGATTTTACGCAGTTTTGACACTTGAAATCGGCTAAGCAAGAAAAAAAATGGTGGCAGAAAAAAATTAAAACAAGGCTCAACGACCCCAAAGCGCAGAAAACACTCACAAGGACGTACAGCTTTTAATTACAACCCATTGAACTTAGAAAAAAAAATACCAGGTCGCAAAAATACGAGGCTAACGGACGAAATGCGTCAAAAACAACACAAAACAATACAAAATACCCAAAAAAACAACACACAGAGCATGGGGGGACAGCCATGACATCTGCCAGTAAGGTTGCACGCTGATTAAAGTTCAATTTAACAAGTTTAGAAAATGTAAAAGCGCCTAAGCGAGTAAAAAAAAATGGCGGACGAAAAAAATCAAAAACGAAAACGAGGCTACACGACTCCGAAATGAGCAAAACACCGCCAGGCACGTACGACTTTTGCCTAGGACGTACAAGGTACTAAAATACACACGTAGGCAGCACGGAAAATGCTTGTGACCCACGTAGCACATAGACAAACAACGCCATCTTACAACACCAACACTACGAATCTAAAATGGCGATTTACACAACTAAAGCAACAGTTTGCCCTCGCGCACGCAGCATATTTCTGATGCACAGCTGGGACATTGATGACACTTTCTCCTCACAGCAGCAACAGGCCAACTGTACATTGTATGCTCCAGGAAAATACAAATAGATAATGAGCTCTTCAGGCTATTCATTGCTTGATAAATCAATTACAAATAGGTAAAGTATATTAATTTATTAAGTAAATAATTAATTAATAATTATGCTAAAAAAATTGACATATATATCGCGAATCGCTAGGAGCGCCAAAGGTGCTCATTGCGACCCACGCAATGAGCACCAAAGGCGCTCAGTGCGAGGCTCGCAAGGAACGCCGAAGATCCTCAGAGTATAAAAAGATTTACATTGTGTGTCAAATAGCATTGCCATGGCTTAAAATTGAGCGGCTCACTATGAGCGCCAAAGGCGCTCAGCGCGAGTCTCACAATGAACGCTGAAGGTCCTCAGAGAAGAAAAAGCTTTACATTGTGTGTCAAACAGCATTGCCATGGCTTACAATTTTATTGCCCCGTCATTTTTGTCGGGCAAGTCGCTAGTCAATATAATAATAGATAAGAATGTGCTGAATGTGATATGTACACATCACGTACAATGAGAATCTGGAACAGCAAACATGCCATTCTGATCACAATATATTATAATTGATAAGGTTACCAGGTCTACAGATTATCTGAAACTATACGTCCTGCTCTGATAATGAGATCCATTAATCTAGCATCAGTTTAGATACAGTTAAAGGAACGTCATTACACAACCAGAATTTATTTTTAATATATTACATTTCAGAAGTTAACTTGCTCCCATCTGTCTATGCTTCTATTTAAGTGTCTCTGGAGGAGAGAGCAGAGAAGTGCAAGGAGAGCAGAGAAGGAGAGAGCAGACATCACTAATATACAGACTTATTAAATTGTGATTCGGACAAATGAATAGGGCTCTATATAAGCACACAGCATATTTTTTACAGAAGTTTTTAGTTAGTGAACTTCTATCCAAAAGCAAGATCTTCACTAACTAAAAACTTCTGTAAAAAAATATGCTATGTGCTTATATAGAGCCCTATTCAGTTGGCTGAATTGCAATTTAATAAGGCTGGTAGTTTCCATAAGTGTGTAATGCTCCATACACGGAGCATGCACACTTTGTAAACTATCTAGAATGCTATCTATTTGCGCGCACAAGAAAACTGCGCACACTTCTACGTATTTGCACGCGCATGTGCGCGAATATGTAGCTTCTGCGCAGGCGGGAAAAGACACAGAGATACATGGGGGAGAGAGACACAGGGGAGGGGGAGAGACACAGGGGAGGAGGGGGAAAGACACAGGAGGGAGGAGGAGGGGAAGAGACACAGGGGAGGTAGGAGGGGGAAGAGACACAGGAGAGGGGGGAGAGACATGGGGAAAGAGACACAGGGGAGGAGCAAGAGATCCAGTGAAAAGAGTCAGGGGAAGAGACATAGGGGGGAGGAGGGGGGAAGAGACAGAGGGGAGGGGGGGAGACACGGGAGGGGGGAAGAGACATGAGGGAAAGAGACACAGGGGAGGGGCAAGAGGTACAGGGGAGAGTGTGGGGGAAGAGACACAGGGGAGGAAGGAGGAGGGAAAGAGACACAGGGGAGGGGGAGAGACACAGAGGAGGGGGAAGGCACAAGGGAGTGGGGGAGTCACGGGAGGGAGGAGGGGGGAAGAGACACAGGGGATGAGGAGAGACACAGGATAGGGGGAAAAGAGACATGGGGAAAGAAGCAGGACAGGGAAGAGATACAGGGGAGAGAGTAGGGAAAAGAGACACAGGGAGGGAGAGGGGGAAGAGACACAGGAGAGAGAGATGGCGGGAAGAGACATAGAGGAGGGAGAGGGGGGAAGAGACATAGGGGAGGGAGAGGGGGAGAGAGACACCGGAGGGAGAGGGGAGGAAAGAGACACTGGGAGGGAGAGGGTGGGAAGAGATACAGGGGAATGTGTGGGGGGAAAAAACTAAAATATATATTATTCTATCATTTATGACGGGCAAGCCACTAGTATGTATATATTTCTCTGTAAATATGGGTGAGAATTTGCATGGGTGTCTTTGTGGGAGAGGTCCACAGAGGGTCCTTGATTCTTAGACATGTAATAGGACACAAGATTTCTGAAGATGGCCCTGTGTGCATGGTCAAGTTTCCCACTTATACTCACTGCTTTGTCAGTTGTATTCTGGTAGGGGGTTAGTTAGTCTGTCCTTGTCATACACAATAAAAGAGAGTTTGTGGGAGAATGAGACAAAAATTTGTGTATTTTAAAAGTGTGTTATAACTCCAAATAACATGTTATGATATGCAACCCATTTATCAAGGTAGTTAACAGTTTGGTATAAATAACAACGGGAAAGTAATGTTTTTAGCTCTGCTTTTTAATTGCTCACATTTTACCCTACACTATTAAATATTTCTAAGGTTGCAGCCTTTATATCACTGTGCAACAAAATAAAACATAGATGGCTCAGCTGGAAAAGATTTCTAAAAATCATCAATATAACAGAGATAGAATAAGGGCTACTCTAAAAATATTATCCATGACACATTACTTTAAAAATAAACCATGGTTTTGGGTGTTTTAATAATATGTCTGTGCTGTTTACAGTTACTCCTGCCCTACTTGTGTTATTTTTGGAAAGTTTTAGAAATGGCACATCTATGAGTTGTACAATAAGTTTATAATTAAAGGCCACTATTTACTTATGCATGTAAAACCTACTTTGCACTCATACATGAATACAATCATATCAGTTGATTATCTATTTTAATTACTGGAACATTTACTTCATTGTTACATTCCAAACAAAGCACAAAACACTATGATTTATCACTTGTAACTAGTGACAAACAATTGTATCAAAGAGGATAATAAAAACAGACAGTTCCCACCCAAAACATATATTTGTTTCTACTTGATCATTTATCTCAAGCACTTATTATCTCCACCTTCAATACACTGAAACGTAATTATTAAGCTAGTTACACGCAAAAGCAAATACTCAAAATATCTAAAATAAAGTACCCTACCAATTGCATTTTTGTGGTAGTGCCCACTTTCATTTGCCTAAGCAGGGGCTTCTCTTATATTCCTCCTGTATCCTTCTCTAAAGAACAGTATTGAAAAATGGTAGCCACCCTATAGTTTGTAGATGAATTACTTCCTGCATATATTTTGGATTGAAATCATCATCTAAAATGATTTGACTAAAATAAAAATTTGTCTCTGAGTACTTTGCATCTCATCCCTAGGCAGTATGTTATATTGTACAATAGCCTTAGATATGAATGATTAAAGATACTAACAGGTATACTGATTAAAATGGAGATATATCTAATCACAATTATTATTTGCTTTTAATGATTCAGAAGAGCAAAATATTTGAAATAAAGGACTACTGCAGTACAATAAAAATATTAGCAGCTGTGCGAAATTTCAAGAATCCATTTTGTGTTTGTTACAGCACACACCTTTCCCCTGGCTGGCACACTGCTTTCTTCAGGAAATTTAAACACCCCTATCACAACCTCCCCTAAGGTGTCATGAATGTATCCAGAGTCCTGCAGAGGCATTAAAAATTATTTTTTTCTAATTAAAAACTGTCTATGATTTTCTTCCATGCTTAATTATGCTCATAGTCAAACTCATAGTTTCCAAACATATATTATTGTTTAATTGTGCAATGGTCCTTTAACATGCATATGAAGTTTATTCTCTGTTTGTTAGAGATACTATCACAAACCTTTACCTTATATTGGACCAACCTTAGCTCTTATCTTGCACATACTCTTATCTTTTAGCCTGTCCTGACACACATAGTACTTATTAAACTATGTTGTTTGCATAATTAGAAAAGCTAAAGTTTAAGTTGTCTAGACCATATTGCATGAGTGTAGAGGCCACACCTGAAAGACTGGACACAAAGCAAACCATTCCCACAAGAGGAACTCATTAAACAACACCAACAGTGCCAGATCAGATGGTAGCAAATGCTTCAAATGGCACTAAATAAGCTACCTTCCATCTTAACATAAAACTAAAGATGGGCCAAAGGTGTTTATAGCTATATATTCTAGTTTATCTGTATGTACATCTGCATTACACCAAATATATTGAGCCTGATATAATTAGAAGCCTGCATCTTGCGGTATACAGGCTGTATGTCTGCGGGCGTGCTGCGGGCTTAACCTCTGCTACCATTCCGGTGCTATTCAATTGAGCAAGTCCGCTACTAATGGGCCGAAAGTCGAAACCCTAAACCATGCATTGTATGTAGCATTTCAGGGCGGGAACATGATCAATTAAGCAACTACCCATTTAGAAACAGCCAATAGAAAATGAGACCGCCATTATTATGGCAGTAAAATAAAGAGGTTACATGTCAATCAATTAGCGTTTGGGGGTTCGATATGAGATCGGACTCCTAAAATCGTGAAATACAGAATAATAAAAATGAATTCTAATACTGTTCTAGTCAATGTGGGTGGCCTGATATGTATAAATGCATTAATACCCGAGTTCGATTTAACCCCGAAATGACACATAAAAAAATATTTTTTTATTGCTGATTTACAAGCTTGAGACTGTTATGCAATTAATTCTAATGTCTTTCATTGCATTCCCCGTCTTTTATAGTGCAGTATTGATTTTTTTATTGGCATTTACATTGCTATGATTATGTGTTAAACCCCCTTGCAGGTTCTCTCTAGTACTCATAAGATTTTCTTCTACACAACCCGATCGCAGATGGCCGAATGGCTGTGAGTGAGTTGCGGGCTCCCGTTCATCTCAGATTGCGATGCTATTCCATTGCTCAAGGCAGCAATTTACTGTCCCGAAACCGTAAACCATGCACTCGTAGCAGTTCAGGGCGGTACCATGATCAATTCTGCAAGCCTGTAAGTAACCTCCCATTTCGAATCAGCCAATAAAAATGAGACTGTCATTATTACGGCAATAAAACATGGCGGTAACATGTCAATGAATTTGGTTCGGGGGTCCGATTTGCGATTAGACTCACAAACCTGGAAAATAAAAATTATGAAAATTAATGCCAATACTGTTCTAGTCCATATGGGTGGCCTGATATGTATTAACTCATTAATACCCAAGATCGATCTAACCCTGAAATGAAGCATAAAAATAATTTTCATTTCTTGACGATTTGCGAGCTTGAGATTGTTGTGCAATTAATTCTAATGTCTTATCATCACTTTCCCCATTATTTACAGTGCAGTAGTGATTTTTTATTTTCATTTACAGTGCTGCAAATAGGTGTTTAACCCCCTTGCGGGTCCTCTCTAGCACTCGTGGGATTTTCTCCTTCATTTGCCATTTACGGTGTGAAAACATTTGCGGGCTTGGGAATTGGAGCAATTGAATAGCGATTTGCGATTTTAGCCTTGTGAAAGATCAAAGTTACGAGTTTAACCATTGCCTAAGGCCGTAACTTTAAAGCCGTTCAGAGCCCGCAAAAAGACGCCAATTGACGCAAATTAGCTTGCAACCTCACTTACAGGCTACCGGATCTCCAAAATCCTCAATTGAATATGGCCCTATCTTTTTTTGTTATAAAATATATGTTTTTTTTTTATAATGTACACAATTTAGTTATAAATCAGGATTATGTATGTACTGTTAATAATAAATCCACATTTCTTGGAAACACAACTTCCCTATACATTATCTCCTAGACTTCATTAGCATTGTAGCGGCTGTGAGGCAGCTCACTGTGAAAACAAACTTTACAAAGGTATTCATTTGTGAAAATGATTTGTTTCCTATCATGGTTATGGTTTCTTCCTCATTTGGACTTATCTGACCTTTTTTGTGGATAGAGTAAAAATTGTGAGGCAGTTCCTGGGCACTGTGTCCATATACTCTGGTGTAATTACACTATAAAATGATGTGGTAATTTCTTGCATGGAATTAGGGTTTACTGAGGAGTGGTTCAGGCATCAATATACAAGGGATTTGTCCATGGATGCAAAGCCAGGGCAAGAGGGATTACATTCAGTTTTGAAACAAAAATGATTTCCTTATATTTGTACCACACCTTAAAACTTAACAGCTGTTGAACAGTGACATCAGTTCTTTTTAGCAAACACTGCATTTGTATATGTAACCGGAGCCTATGTTTTATCAACTGACTTCATGAAGCAAAGTGCTAAATTTGCCTAGAAGCTACACAGGTATATCAAAAATCATTTATTAAATATCGAGTCTAGTTTGGCTTCACTGCAAACGTGACTCCTGTTTTCCACTAGGATTTTTGACATTGAAAAAAGTCAGCCTCAAGGCAAAACCGAAACACAACTTTAATAAATGCTTCCCTCTATATGTAAAACTGTTGCCTTCTGCATAGCTGTTCATAACTAGAGTTAGCGCGCGCTGAACGTGTTTTACATGTGATATAGGCCATTTATATTCATATTTAAAACAGCAGCTTCAGCTTTAACATAAGCAATGGAATATGTAGAGAAATGTAGTACAAAAAAGTGTCATAAAACTGTAAAAGTAAAATGTAGGTCGTCATGCCCAGGGCCTGACTGTACTGTTTTATACTATATCCTTGGCAGGGACTGACAATAATTGACCCTGTTTATGGTTATACAGTGCCTTGCAAAATTATTCACCCCCCTTGGCATTTTTTGTGTTTTGTTGCCTCACAGCCTGGAATTAACATGGATAGTTTGAGGATTTGCATCATTTAATTTACAGAACATACCCACAACTTTGAAGATGTTTATTATTATTTTTTTTATTGTGAAGCAAACAACAAATAGGACAAAATAACAGAAAAAGTCAATGTGCATAACTATTCACCCCCCTAAAGTCAATACTTTGTAGAGCCACCTTTTGCGGCAATCACAGCTCCAAGTCGCTTTGGATAAGTCTCTATGAGCTTGCCATATCTTACCACTGGGATTTTTGCCCTTTCCTCCTTGCAAAACTGCTCCAGCTTCTTCAAGTTGGATGGTTTGCGCTTGTGAACAGCAATCTTTAAGTCTGACCACAGATTTTCTATTGAATTGAGGTCTGGGCTTTGACTAGGCCATTCCCACACATTTAGAGCCTTTTATGAGCTTCATAAGAAAGGGGGTGAATACATATGCACATGCCAATTTTATGTTTTCTATTTCTAAAAAATAGTTTTATGTATATATTTTTCTCATTCCACTTCACCAATTTAGACTATTGTGTTCTGAGCCATCACATAAAATTCAGATTAACAAAACATTGAACTTAAGGCTGTAATGTAACAAAATAGGTAAAAAACAAAGGAGGATGAATACTTTTGCAAGGTTATGTATTTATTACTATGGTTATGCATATTTGGTTGCTTATGTTTTTAAAATGACATTCATATTGTATGTATTTTGATTGTGTTACAGTGTGGTTGTCTCGTGATGACTCACCCCCCCCCCCCCCCCCCAAATATAATCACCAGGATGAGAATAAAGGCCTGAGCTCATTAAATGTACAGGATTTCTTAGTAAGCAGGGGCAGCCTATTATGTTACAGTGTTTTTATCTGGTGATAACTCACTTAGCCTCACCTAAATATAATCACCAGGATGAGATTAGAGGCCTGAGCTCATCAGATGTACAGGGTTTCCCAGTAAGCAGGGGCAGCCTATAATTTAGGGATGGGGCTTATTGTGATTGGCCAGCCAGTGTGCCAGACAATTGGATACAATGTGACAATTAATAAAGGTACAGCAGTTGTGTCAGGTCAAGGTGTAAGTGTCATTCTATGCATGAATCCTAATTCTAAGGGATTATATGGTGTTCCTGATATTATGGTCTGCTGAAGCCTACTATGATTAACCAGCCTGTGTGCCAGAACATTGTATAAAATGTGACTATTAATAAAGGTAAAGTAGTTGTGTCAGGTCATGGTGTAAGTGTTATTCTATGCATGAATCCTAATTCTAAGGGATTATATGGTGTTCCTGATATTCTGGTCTGCTGAAGCTTACTGTGATTGGCCAGCCTGTGTGCCAGAAAATTGTTTAAAATGTGACAATTAATAAAGGTACAGCAGTTGTGTCAGGTCAAGGTGTAAGTGTCATTCTATGCATGAATCCTAATTCTAAGGGATTATATGGTGTTCAAGATATTCTGGTCTGCTGAAGCAAGCTCCTGGGCGTGTTACTGATGTTTGGTCCATCTTCTGCTATCAGAGGTATAAAAGGACCACATAATTATGCTGGATAGGTTTGAACCAGGTTCTTACAAAGTCCAATTGAAGTAGCAGATTGTGACATAGATGTAAATAGTATTTGCATACTTTGTATAAGTATTTGTATTATGAATGTATCTGATATGAGAATCAGTAGTGTATGTTCAAATTTGTTTGCATGAAAAAATACCCCCAAAAAACAATAACAATCTCACCCTGGTGTTTGCTAAATCTCTTGAGTTTGCAAGCAGCATCTCTCGTGAGTTGACACCCCTGAAAATCCCTACTAAATTGAACATAGAATTCATAATTCTATTTTGGGCAATCACAGGCAGCTATACATTTTAATACAATGTAACAATCAATGATGGCAGTGTATGCAGCAAGGAATCATGGGATGTGTAGTCTCCCTGTAGAATGAAGTAGGAGGAGTCAGACACTGATCTGTATATCTCTGCATTGGGCTGCTGCTGGCTTGAAGGTAGTTAAGGGTTAAATATATACCCAAATGCAGTGTTTCTATAGGGAGGTTCATTGTGATGTAAGCAGGCCTGGGGTATGGGAAACATGTTTTATTTTGAAATAAAAATAAATCTGTGTATAGAATTAATAAATGTGATGCGTTTTTCTGATATAAGCAGCATGTGTTAGATTAGAGAAAGGTAAGAACAGGGAGACTTATATATGCCTTTAAAGGCCCATTGTAAGTACTTTTCATGTAAAACTTATTTTTTTCAATTCACCATTAAGTAACATTAAAAATAGATCCTGTGGATGGAGATGAAGGTAAGACAAACCAAATACAAACACTGATTTGAGGATAGGGGAAAATGATATGTTCTCCTTAATTTATTTTCTCCTTAATTTTAGTTTTGTTATATATTTGTTTGTATTTCTCATACCTACTATTTTCCAAACATCTTAGTATATTATTGAATATGCAGTCTAATTCCTCCAATAACATTTCTCCTTATACAGTACACTCCCACGCCTTTACATTCCAAAATGGAGGGATACATGATAACAATAGAACCAAAATTATATGTATTATAGGGTGTATTCAATTTTAAGGACTTTTCTAGAACTCTCAATATCCATTAAGAAATATACATAAATATTCATGAATAACTCCCACTTAATTGCCAAAATTGAGACCATGTGGTATTGGGGTTAATGTTAAGTATCATAGGGTCCATGGTAAAGGATTAATATTTGGTGTCATGGTAGTCCATATGGATCCCTATGGTTATACTTTAGTTGGGCAATGCCCTGTTCATAGGGGGCAGAGGAAATTGAAGAGTGAAATTTTTACAATTTCAGGCACTTGAAAAGACTTCACCAAGAACTATCATTAAGGGAGGTATGTAATAGTGATTTTTTAAAATAAGAAAACATTATTGAATGTCTGAAAACTGAGGAAAAAACACTATCATTGTATGCAACAAAGCTGTGTTTGTGATGCTAAGTGAGAGAGTGTTGTATAGAATAGACTGGAAGCAGGAGCAATGGATCTGAGTAAATCACTTAAGTTAAACTGTAAGCTCTTACGTGATGTACTAGTATGTAACTTTTGTCATATTACAGCCTATTGTACGACTGAGTAGAGTGATGAATGTAGTGCCAAAAGTAGATATAAGGAGTCTGAGGAAGGCATTGAAAGGTCAAGAGGGTAACTGGTAAATGAAGAGGATAAAAGCAACAATGGCACTTCCTCATCTTTGATAGAGTATAAAGATAAATAGGATAAAAAGGTCAGGAATAGGGAGAGAAGAACAGGAAGAAAATAAACATGGAATGCATTGGAGAATGGAATATACATTAACGTTCAAACAGCTTTCTGTATCCTGAGTTGTGAAGAGAAAGTTTAAGTCTTCAGTTAAAGTACTAGCAACCTGGAGAAACTGCTAAAAAGTAGCAAAATAACCATTGTTATTATAAGAATCCTGATCCATGTGATTTATTCCCTGCTTGCCATGGCCAAAAAAGTAGGTCAGTTGACAGGATATATTTCAGAGTAACTGCTATCTCTTATCTGAATAGAAGATAATCAGCAATTTTCAAAGGCAGAAGTATCTGATGATCAACCTGCCCTTATTTAAATTAGAAAAAGTTGTCTATCTAAGTGGACAGGTCAAAAAACACAACCCACATTCCCCTTTATTGTTTGTTCTATTTCATTTGGTTCTATTTTAAATAATGA
This sequence comes from Discoglossus pictus, assembly GCA_027410445.1. Classification (NCBI taxonomy): domain Eukaryota; kingdom Metazoa; phylum Chordata; class Amphibia; order Anura; family Alytidae; genus Discoglossus; species Discoglossus pictus. Next base: position 226,680,991 of record CM050165.1, on the reverse strand, counting down.
CATAATTATATAGTAATTAAGATTGAAAAAAATACTTTTGTCTATCAATTTCAACCTTTTTAGATATCCTCTGATACTTTTAATATGTGTATAAATTGTCCATCCTTAATTGGTCTAGAAGAAGGAAAAACAGAAAAAGAAATCATTAAAACATTGATAATTGGATAATAGGAGAAAAAACCTATACACAATAACATGTCTCTACCAAGGCTTCCCCTGTGCACAGTTATATGCATTAAATGTACAATTTGTTCTTAAATATTATGTTTATAATGTTTAAAAATCAGTGAAAACTACAACTTGTTGGGGAACTGCCATTTTGCAGTAAAAAAAGAGGATGAAAATGAAGTATCTCCACACATGTATCTGTTCAGAATATGAAGATTTTGTTTACACACTGAAAGTCCATCCCAAACATTTTCCAGATCCACATGAATAATTCCTCTATTTCCTTAAGTATCACCCGCCTAAAAACATGTGGCTTATACCAAGTCTGCACAGATGGACAAACTAAGAAAGAAAATATGGGCAGGGATATACTGTGGAATTTGAAATGTATACTGAATAATCATTAAAATGACGTGTGTTATATTGATTGATTGTAGATGCCAGTTATTCACTTTGAAGTGCTTCAAGAGTTACTATTCTGTATTCACTACAATATGTTGTTTTTGAGAACAAAAATCAGGATACAGGAAATGAGCCATTTTACATTGTTTTGTGAATAAATAACAAGGGTAATGTCTGCAATAAAGTAAATTGTTGTCATCAGAAAAAAACAATTTAAAGATTTAGATGCCTAAATAGATTATTTTGGTTAATCCTTTAATGACGATGCAGAGAAAAGTTTATTTTGATATACCTCTGGCTATGTGCAATGTTAGAAATCTGTTATATGTGTTATATTTGACAAATAGAGATTTACAGTTGTGTCTGTTTTTATGTTTATTATTGTTAAAGTGACACAAAAAGGGAGACATATTACAAAAATGTTGACAATCTTGGATCTCTCCAACTCTAAATTTGGGTTAGAAATATAAACACACTGGCCCTCATTCAATTGCAATTTGGCCAATTGAATAGGGGTCTAAATAAGCACATAACATATTTTTTTAAAGAAGTTTTTAGTTAGTAAACATCTATCCAAAAGCAAGGTTTTTACTTACCAAAAATGTATTTAAAAAAAATATGTTATGTGCTTATTTAGAGCACTATTCAATTGGCCAAATCGCAATTGAATGAGGGCCACTGTCAACACATACCGTATACTGAAAATAGCCACAATATGGCCTCCAAGCATGGACATCTCAGAAACCATAATTCTGCTGAGCTTAATTTTAAGTATTATTTTTCAATAAAAACCATCAAATAATAATTGATCTTTTGTTGTTTGGATCATATAACATGTATTACTACCTTCTTTTTGAAGAGTGGCAAATATTATGCTATCAGCTATTGTGTTAAACTAACTTTTTAACTGGAAACATCCACTACCAGGGAGTTATGGAAGTTAGAGACATGAAATGAATGTACATTTGTTGGTATGTAATTGTATAGACATTTTGGCAGAGAGACAGATGTGTTGAAATAGAAATGTTATGCCACTGATGCTTTGCTTGGGTTATCACTAGCGCAGATTTGCCAGACCTCTGTTTCCTGTCCAACCAGGGGCTATTTAGTAACACCAGAAGCAGGATCTTAAACAGAATAGTCATGATGCAGCACTGCGTCCAGAGCTTGTGTGTAAATATCAGTAGCCTTTCCTGTGAGTTAATGTTGGGAAAATCAGCTTCCATTGTCAGCTTGAGCTTGCCCAAAGCTATAATCATTCCAGCCCACACCCACATTAGTCTAAATTAGCCTTTTTAGTGTTATACAATTAAGTCTTGAAGTAAATACAAGGTGTATTTCAGCTAATTTATTATAGGAATACAATGTGGGTGGGATGAATTATGTTCTGCTTGCTTGTTTTTTCTTCTCACGCCTTTGGTGAGACTTTTAAGCAGTAAATAAATATATATACAGGTTATTTCCCAATGTATTTTTAATAAGGCAACCATACAAAGTAAGTATAATTAATGATTTAGTGTTAGGTATATAATCTTTAAATGGCAATATTATTAATATAGCATTCAACCACAAAAAATGTCTGCTCATCAAGGCTTCACATCAGAGTCTCAAGCATGGAGACAGAGAGACCTCCATGAGGAAACATTGATCTGTGCTGACAAACAGCCTTATTAAATTGCAGTTTGGCCAATTGAATACGGCTTTATCTAAGCACATAGCATATTTTTTTACAAAAGTTTTTAGGTAGAAGTTCACTAACTAAAAACTTTTGTAAAAAATTTATGCTCTGTGCTTATATAGAGCCCTATTCAATTGGCCGAATCGCAATTTAATAAGGCTGTATAAGATTTGTGTTGATGTTCAATACAACTTATCTTGTCACTATCTTACCCTAAATGGTCACTATAGTTTGACGAAACTAAACATGTTTGTGAACTCAGAAGCACTAACAAACAACCCACTTTATGCTGTAGATTAGAATATTATCTGTTATTAACTTACAAACAGATATATTGCACGTCAATATTACATTATAGGAATAAGTGGGGGATATCCCATTTTAACAGGGGCTGAATGCTATTCTATCCTAGGTATATTTAATAAGCATTCTAGCAAAATCCAGTCTTAACATATGCCCTGTCAGCAAATTTAGCACAAAGCACTTTTATAAATTACCACTTTATTTAGATAAATTTGCACATACCCTACACTTTATTTATACTTTTTAACACTCGTCCTTAAACACATATATTTGAATCACTTTAACCACAATTTCCACCAGATTAACAAAATCAATATTTCATTGGTATTAAGTCTACGGGTTGCTTGGTAGCAAAGTAAGAGATCTGATATGTTGTTTTTATATATTGTATTTGCCACCTTTTTAGAGATTTAAAATCACAAATAAAGTTGATTCTTACTAGAACATGAAGTTAGTTTATATGATGATATGGTAATCTAAATTATATTGTGAGTGCTCTAAATGGTGTATTTTCTTTAAATCATTATGTTATATAATAATATTCACCAGAGGACACTTTACCCTCAGTGATTGTGTCATTATAAGTAAATAGATAAATAAAGGCATTATTTGTAACTATTGTTTTACATTTTTCTTTAGTGATAGTAGATGCTTGATTTTGTTCTTAACAGTAGAAATGGGAGAAACTTTATATTCAGATAATATTTTATTCAGTTCTGTTGGCCCCAGTAGGATAACCCTAACCTCAAGATGTCGTCAGACTAGCAGCCCAAGATGGAACAATAAAAGCAGATTTAGTTAAATATTTTGTCTCTAAAATGTTTTTATGTTCCTGGTTTACATAGCTACTTGTGTTATGCGTTTGTTATATATTACGCAGCATTTATTTCCCAAGCTGAAATGAACCTTTAAATGCCTCAATCATTTGGCAGCCTTTCCCATGAACACTTATTCAATATTACTGGGCCCAGATCTTCTAAAGAACATAATATAAATATGACAATTCAATGACCAATGCTTTCACAGTAAAGTGTGTATTGGCTTTTCCCAATAATAATCCTGTTCTTTAACATTGTTCTGTAATCTTATAAAGCCATGGAAATCCATTTTTTAGTTCTACTAACGTCTTAAAGATGAGTCATGATGGACTGATGCAAAAGTAGATGTATGTCGGGATAATATTAGTAGTCTGTCAGTTTTATAGCTGTTTTTGCGGCTTTCTGCCTTACTAGTTACAAACTGATAGTACATGTACTTATCGTAGTAATAAAGCTACTCCCACCTAGCACAACACACACCTGATCCTTTGCATTACTTGTGTTTTAGGGACATAAAACAGTGGTTGAGGTTGCTTAAATGGTGGTTTTGTATGTAAAAGTGCAGAGTTAATGGGCCATATCTTCTGCAAGGTGATGTACTAGAGAGCTCTTAGACATATCTTAGTATATATGTCTCATAGCAAAGAAAGAATTTAACGTTCTTCAATACTTCGACATATAGTAAATCTGACCTGGATTTTTAATTATCCATAATGTGCAGCTACAAAGCAGAACTGTTATAGAACACCACACTACAAATAAGTATAATTCTTCATTTATATGTTTACTTCTTATTAAAGTTAGGAGCTTGGATTCATAATATGATGGCCCTTTACAAGTAAGTTATAATAACAGTAAATGTGTTGATGGTCTATCACAATCACACGGTACTGTATAACTTAGATAAAACTGGGTATAATATAAAGGTAATGCTATTAAAATATAATAGTGAAAACAACAAAGGTCTCAAACCTCAGCTTGAGTGACATCTTGATGTAATACAGTGTATTAGTGTGATTGTCTTATTTAGGAAGATTAAATAGCTATTACTCCATTCACCTATTTGCATTCTTTGTGTTGTTTCATGTTTACTGACTCCAGGCATTGTAACAAGTATTGTTTACCTGTCTGTCTAATGATATCTGCATAAGTACCATAATAACAATGGATTAGATGGATAACAACTCTGACCTTTAGTATGCAAGACTTACACAGTCTTATCATGAAGATATATTAGATAAATGGAAATGTATTCAAAGCACTGGTTATTATGCTTATCTTTCAAATATCATGCAAATAAATGCCAGCATGTTCGTTAAAGCTGTACAATGACACCCCCACAACCCACAAAGAGCATTCCTGTTATATAAAGCTTACAATCTAAGTTTATTGGCCAAATCAAACAACACTATCATATATTTATATGAAGTCATTTTAAATATAGGAAGTCACATTTTCATACGATATTAAGACTCTTAAATACAGCATGTTATGGCAAACTTCATATCCATTAAATGGATTAAAGGATAAGTGAAGTCACATATTTACAGTGAGCTCTTTTTTGAAGAACATGAAATTATATAAAGCAGTGTTTTTAGAAAAAAGGGTTTGATTTATTATCTGCTATATACATTTATGATGAACTTGGGACAGTCAAGCCTTGGCTTATATGCTTTCCCAACAGTGAGGAACCTTGGAACAGTGGGACATCTTGGATACTGAAAGGGTTAAGAATTTAACTATGCCTGGAATTTGCATAAAGCAATCCCAATCATGTATCAAGTCGTTCAGTTTAGGCCGAATCTATGTTTCACAATGTTAATTATGTTTTATTTTATGTAGAGCCCAACATTGGGTAAAAAAAGAAGACTGTATTAGCCTCTTATTAACATAAACTTCAAATCTGGACTCACCTTTATTTCTATAATAAAAAAATCACACCCACTACTGATACTAGTAGAGGGTACTTGCAAACTGGGTCCCAAATAATAAAAGGTTTAAACACAAACAAAGCTTTGCTATGGCTGATGAAGATTGCTCTTGTATCACTATATGATTTATGTCATCTGGAGACATGCATTGTGTTACTCTGGAATAAGATAAGTACACTTAAAAACATTAACATAGTTCACAGTACACAGAGGCATCTGTACTACTACTTATGTACTGACATTTTTTTTCATTATAAATATATATTACGTTATACTTTTTTTTTCTTTTTAGTGGAATGGACATCAAGAGGACCTTAGTTTGAAATCCCTGACCTAGAAAGATGTTGTATTGAATCACACATGATATAATGAAGCTCTTTTTCATGGTTTTCTCTGAAGAACATTTATTGTAACAAAAAGCAACCAGGACTTTTGTCTTTAGAGAATATTAGTTACTGTTTATCATTCATAAATGTATTTTAGCATGTACAAACCTTATTTAATAGTGTACGAGTTATAAATGTTTATATAAAAAGTGTCAATAATATAGTGAATAAATAATAAGAGTATTATTTGTTAAATATTATATTGTTTAATAGCCCATTTTTGCAGTATTTATCTAGCTATTTTCAGGTGGACACAATCTGAAAATCGAGAATTATGTGGATGTGAAATGTAAAGGATGCATGTAGATTAGAAATAACTTCATGTTTGTGAACTATGAATCAAACTAAGAACAGCAACATATTTGTAAACTATGGGCAAAAAATAATTTTCAAAGAGAATCCTAATGTTATTAGACTTTGCTAGTGCATTAGAGCTGCCATGATAGTTATACTTTCTTTTTATAGTTGAAGGGGTGGTCACATAGTAGGGCCTGTAAGATTTGCAAGTATACTTGCAAGCTGCCTTCTACTGAGCTTGTGTGGGGAGGGGAGCAGGTATTCAGTGATTACATCTTATTTTAATTCACCAGTGATTCAACAAATCTTCCTCTCTCCTCCTTCTACTCCATACACACCAAAGCCATTGGAAGTGTGGAAGACACAAACATGGACTCCTCCAGGAACAAGTATTCAGATGCGGAGCTACTGCAGGTGCAAAGCACCAGGGCCCACAACAGGACAGGGGACCCTGTTACCGGCAGCAACCTGTGTTAAAGGGAGCCTTCATTTATTAGGGGAGAGGAGCAGACAATTTTATTTATACAAAGGTGATCTGATCACCTCCATATATTGACCGCTGGGGCATCTACCTTATATAAAGAAGTTGCAAGAGGGCCCTCAAACTACTGTATTTTGCATCAGGGCCCACCATTCACTAGCTCTGCCAGTACAAAGAATGTGTACTAATTAGGTTTCTAGGGGTAAACACGGATTGTCACTCTGGTATTAGTATACCATATCTTAATATTATTATTTGACAAAGTATGGGAGAAAATACATATATATGTACAATTTATTTGGTACTTATACCTAACAACGACGATTAAAAAGTTAAAACCAGGGGTGACAAGGGTAAACTAAAAACAATACCATTAATATGGGTCAAATAATCCAAATCAATAGGATAATCAATATCTCATGTATTTCAATCTTAAATAAGGAGGATTCTAAAGTTCAATGCTCTGCACAGCGCCCACAACACTATTAGTACCCTATTATTAAAGAGTGATAGTGGTTGTATATTTCGTTCCACCCTTAGTAATCCCAGTTTTGCCAAAGTGCTTCAAAGTCTTATTTTATTTTATTTATTTTTTATTATCAAAAGCAATAGATAAGACTTTGAAGCACTTTGGCAAAACTGGGATTACTAAGGGAGGAACGAAATATACAACCACTATCACTCTTTAATAATAGTGTTGTGGACGCTGAACTTTAGAATCCTCCTTATTTAAGATTGAAATATTAGAGATATTGAATAATCTATTGATTTGGATTATTTGACCCATGTTAATGGTATTGTTTTTAGTTCACCCCTGGTTTTAACTTTTTAATCGTCGTTGTGAGGTATAAGTACCAAATAAATTGTACATATATATGTATTTTCTCCCACACTTTGTCATATAATACAAATTAGGTTTCCTAAAATTATGTCCATGGTTTACACAGCTGCTAATGATGTTGCATACTTCACAAACATATAAAGAATCCTAATCTGCATTGATCTTTTAAATATGTGTGCGCAAGGTAGTGCACACTGCATGAGTATTAGAAGGACACAGCCTCTTTGTCATTCTCCATGCCATTCTCCAGAGTTACCAGTGCCTAGCAATGAAGATGCTTCAGGTGGGCCTTGCTTGCACTATGGTAATAGGAAGAGTCTGAGAAAGAGATGGTTGGGATTGGAATTTACTGCTTAGCCCAAATCTTTAACAGAATCAAAATAACAGGGCAATTTGATGGTGGGGCAAATAGGAGGGGCAATACAGAGAATTAAATGGGAATGGTAATGGAGAAGAGATAGACATGAATTTATCTGGAAACGAAAGAGAGGGTTAATGTATGGTGGGAGATGAAGACAGCGAAGGATAATAAGGGAGTGATGACACATGATGGGTAATGGGATGAAATTAAATGAGAGGGCTTAAGAAAAAGGTGGAAAAAAAGCAAAGCCCGGGTCAGAGAGGAGGATTTTAAGAGGGAGTATGTAATCAACTGGGACTCAACTTTTTCAGAGCAGCATGAAAGAGGAGCAATAGAACAATACATCACTGGGCAGTTGGGATTTAAAAGCACAGAAAATAAAAAGAAGTAAAAAAAAGTATAAAACAAAGTTAAAAGGGGGTAGGGACGAGAGAAGAAAAACATTAACAAAAATAAATAGTGACCTGGGGTAGATAGAGTGGTTCGGGACAGCATCAAGCCTAAATGCATCTATAATTGACATAAGTGTTGCTATAATTAGTGTTTAACAGTGAGGAGACAGAAAAGATTTCAGTAACAATCTCTCTTGTCTATTTCTTCAGGTGCCAGAGCCCATTCTATAAGATATCCAACAAGGAGGATACATCCATCAGTACCATTTCCTATACATCTAAGCATCTTAAGAAGACACAGAAAGGCACAATTACAAAATAAAGGCTGCTTGAAACAGAAATAAAATTGTAAAATATAAGTGTGAGGTTGTCCCAGAAAAGATGACACACATAATTTATAAAGTACTTGTTACTACCTATAGTTTTACAAATGATCTAATTCCCCCTTTTGTAAAGGGTTGCAGTCTGTCATTAGGGACTAATGACAGACTGGAAAGAGGGCCAGTATCTATGTGTTTATGTCCCTTCATTTCCGCTGTTTGGCAGCACCCAAACCTATATCCATGTTTTGTATATTTAGGTTTTATGCTTCCCTTGACCCATTCAGTTATTTGTGCTCAGATGCCCCATTTACTTGAACTCACTGAAGTACTCCTATCCTTTTAATATATCCCAAAACATAGGTTTAGGAGCAGTTATCTATATGAGGAAGTGTTAGGCACACTTACAGATAGGAATGCCTCTACAAATAGGCATTTATTTGTATATGCAACCATTATTCCATGGTCTCCTTCTGGATCACTACCTTATTGTGGATTGTATACCTTAATGAAGCTGTGAGCTATACCATGTAGGGTCACCCAAAATGGGCAGGTCATAACAGAGAGGTCAGACAAATTCGCTATCCACTGAAGAAGGAGCTGGCAACCCACTCCAGCATCTTTACCAGGAAACCCATATGGATAAGCACAGCCAGAAACACAGACAGATGTGTCAGGTGTGTTGCGTCCATATAGTCACTGAGAGTCGGACATGACTGAACAGCAACACTTCTATGTTAATACACCAGCATCTTCAGGCAGCTTGCTGAAAAGGTAAAGCACTAGATCTAGACTGCATGGTCCTAGGCCTAAACATACTCCTATTTCTCTGTTATATGAATATCTACTTTTTCAGTCTCACTTGTGTTACAATAGGCCTCACATGTTTGGTTGCCTTTGCACTATCAAAAATTTGTGCCATATTTTCGAGGACAATCTCAGACTACAATGTTTACAATCTTCTTTTTTTTCCAAACAGCCTTTACTTTGTATTAGCAAATTAGAGAGAATGAATTAAAGACTTTTCTTTCATAAAGGGAAGCACTCAATTATTTGCAAAGTTTTACACACTTGGTGAATATTCTTGCAAAGTAACAGATGTGCAGGGATATAAGGAGGGTGCTGACTACATGACTATGAAGCAGGTGCTGTATCAACTGAAGCATGAGCTGCATGGCAGACTCTCAAGTGTAGAACAGCCAAGAGTAAAGCCCTTAGCTCGTCCCGGCACATCCAGCTGTGTGGATGTGTAAACTGTAGGAGCAGCTGAAGTAGTGGGCACACTGACACCTTGTCACTTCTCCTACTGACCCCCTCCAAAACAGCAGAACTTCCTTCCCATCCAGCTGTCATATGCGCCTATTACAAGTTTTAGTAATTAAGAGGATTAACAACGTCAATAGAATGATGTCCAAAACAGTTTAATCACACTGACATATATAAAGCATTTATGGAGTCACCACTTCACTCCTTTGATAATGTTATGATGTGTTTAGGAACAGTGAACAATGCACAGAAAGCTTACTAACTTACAATAGATAGATAGATAGATAGATAGACATATAGATAGATAGATAGATAGATAGATAGATAGATAGATAGATAGACAGACAGACAGATAGATAGATAGATAGATAGATATATAGATAGACATATAGATTGATAGATAGACTAGATTCTGCATCTATTTTGACAGTCAATATGAACCTTTGCTAAATCATTTAGTTGTGCTAAGAATGAGTGGCTGCATTTTTACTATTCTTTATTAAATTTTACTACAGCCGTAACACTTTTATACCATCACATATAATAATTGTCGAACTACGAGACGTCGTCACGCTTTGCGTGGTGCGTACGACTTAGGCGATGAGCGCCAAAGGCGCTCATCACTTGCGAGTCGTTAACTTGGAGCACTTAGGTGATGAGCACCAAAGGCGCTAATCGCCTACAAGCCTCGCGTAGCGAGGCAAGACATTAAGGCACTAAAATTTTCAGCACAGTCAAAGGTGCTCATCGCATGCAAGCCTCGCATAGCGAGGCGAGCCGTTAAGGCACTAAAACTTGCAGCACAGCACTTAGGCGATGAGCGCCTGCGAGCCTCGCATAGCAAGGTGAGCCATTAAGGCACTAACATGCACAGCACTTCGGCGATGAGGCAATCATTGCATGCAAGCTTTGCATAGTGAGGTGAGCCGTCAAGGCACTACAACTACCAGCACTTGACTGATGAGCGCCAAAGGCGCTCGTTGCCTGCGAGCCTTGCCTGAACTTTCAAGTACATTGAATAATGTTCAGTAATTAAAAACTTTTAATTTAATCAACTGTGCTTTGTATCAACTTCACATTAGAATTATAGCAGTTGTTAATTAATAAATAATTTACAAATCATACAGTCGGTAATAAATAAAACATTCATCATAAGTAATAATCAATTAAGTATTAAATAATAATAATAATATAATTATATGAGTATGACATTTTTTATTTCAAAATGAAAAACGTTTTTTACTGCTTAGTAAATTCTGCTTTGTATAGAAATTCCTCAAATGTTGTGCATCTTCATAGAAATGACAAACAAAATGTTTTAAAACATAGGAGCTTTAGGTATGTCTGGTAAATGCCTCTAGTACGAATGCCCCTGATTGTCATTCACCTGAATGAAACTAAAAAGTAAAATATACACAGCTGAGAAGGGCCAGAATGAAAAGAGAAGAGGTGAGAAAGGTGAAAAAGCTAATGAATGTATGTCTGAACATTGAGACAGGGATAAGAATAATGGTGCAGTTTGAAGCATAACAAAGGAGACTTGAATGTTGCAGAGGAGAGAAAGGCAGAGATCTGTGAAGGCTCTGTGGAAATCTTGGCAACACGTTTAAATTGCTTGGGTTGATTGAAGATCTGTTTGTCCGGCTGAAGAGTGGCATGTTGGTCTGCTAAGCTAAGACACACTGGCCGTTGAGCTTTGGCATGCTCATCCATTGAGTTGTAGCTCTGTTGGCCAGTCAACAGTTGTCTTTTGTTGGGTTTCACAAGCCTGTGGTAAGAAGGTTAGTCAAAGTGTGGGTAAGTGGAGGCCATAAATAAAGGAGGGAGCAGCCAGCAAAGACAGCTGGATAAAAGGCCAAAGGAGAATAAAATCAGAATTACTTTTTAAATCGTTTTTCATTGAAGAAGAAGCAATATGCAGATGTGCATGCAAAAGTTACAAAACTTGCATTCTATTACAAGTCTGTATGTTAGAGAAGGAAGGTATCTGAGCTGTAGAAGAACACAGCAAATTGAATTAATTTAAAGGACCACTGTCCAATGAAAAATATATGGATATTTGAAAACTTTTCTAAGAGCATAATTATTTGTTTGATGCCTCTGGAGGCATCTATTGCACTTAGGTGTTTGCTGTTTGTGTGACAGGGGTGTTTACATTTCTTGAGAGCAATTCTGGTTATTCTCAATGTTTGTGACATAGCTATTTTTACATTTCAGCACTCTGTCTCATGCAGTAACTTTCCATAATATTTACACGAATAAGGTACTCTTACATATCAAATGCATTTAAATGACACTTTTAACAGTTATATTACAGGATTAGCAATACAATTGGCATTTAAAGAACAAAAAAACATCAATGTAGCTTTCAAAAGTTACGTTTTAAGTTTAGTGTTGCATCTCTTCAGCCCTATTATGTGTCAGGGTGCAGGAATAAAATTACTACACTAAATTTCATAAACATTAAAAGTTAATAGGCGTAACGTTCTAAGTTTTAAACGCCTAATAGGCAACATATGAAAGCTTAATGGATACATGTCAGAAATGCATTCCAATAAATATTGGAACCATTGAAATATGCAGAGTAGCAATTATTTCACACATGCACAGTAACCACAAAATAGTAATCATATGCAAAGAAAGAAAAGTATGCAGATGTATTATATTAATTGCTTTTTAATAAGCACTAATGAAATCGATCATACATCCTCACGCTCGCCTCTCCACTATCCTGATCATACAATATCACCTAACCAAGCTCTCCTCCTCTTCCTGTTTGTCACTCTTCTGCAATCAGATCTCATCTCTCAACACTCCATTGAGGCAGCACTCACTAGCAGTGTAAGGATCAGTCCCCCTTTATATTGCTGCTTTTGATAATGCTAATGACACTTTCTTCTGCAAGCTCTCTAATTATTAATTAAAAATAGCTTGTACTCCAGTTACACTTTTCTATGCCAGATATGTCTTGGTTTTGCATTCCTTCATCGACACACACGCAACTGTTACTTCAGCTCTTTCTGCCTTTTCTTTTTGAATTTCTCACAATTTTGTAATGTATAACGTTCAACAAAAAGCCAAAGCTTCTCTTATGATAACTCGCTCATGATAACTGTAGACTCCTAATTGGTGTATAAATGATCAGCTGTCTCCACTTCAGTGTCACCAACAGATTCATTTATCTTTACTACTCCACTCTATCTGACCCTAAACTGCTTGCCCAGTCTTCTCCAGAAATAAAGTTAGGATAAACCCCTAATAAACTCCACCTGTCCTGAACTCCTGTGATTCCTTCAAATTCCTGCATACAGAACATTTCCTGTATCGTCTACACTATGGAATTTATACATCACCTCATTATTCTTTATGCAGCTTTAAACAATATCTGAAACTTCATCTATTCAGAGATACCTGTCACATAAACATTTAACATCTGAAACCCACATAGCGTGACAGGCCCATCTATTTCAGTGGCTAATACTGTATAAGGAACTATGACCTCCTTATCCCAATGGATACAACCTCATGACTGTACCATAATTCACCAAGCAATCACCTTTTACCCCATCATGCTCTATCATCTGCTAAAACCATGTAATCTCACAAGCAGGAACCTCATCCTGTTTATATGAGCATAAATACTCATGCCAATAAACACTGGATGGAATTTATTAAGCATCTCAAGTGGTTCTTACAGCATCTCTTGATCTACATTGCATTATTTCAGAAAGCCCATCTCAGTTCCTTTTACCTTATCTTAGGTGACAAAAGTTCTTAGTAAATACCCCCACTATGAATTTAATCTATTGGAACATCATGTTGATAACATATAAGGAAGTAAAATGATAATAATATGAATTAATCTGTAAATATTGCCGATTATTTTCACCAGGGCCCTACATTCCCAGCTTCAGTTCCCATCAGGCGTTTTTTTTGTTACGTACCTTTTGATGCAATCTATTCCATCTTAGACAAACACACAGTTTATATCCAATTTCCACAGAAGCCTTTTACAACAGAAATATCTGTTAGATCTAGAATGAATAGATTGCTTAAGACACCTCAACCCATAGGTAATAGAATACACTCATTATGTAAACTGTCAAAATAGAGACTGCAAAATTGAAAACTATTACATTTTTCTTTGAATTTAAAGTGGAAAAACATGCAAATCTAACACATTTTGGTTACTGTTTTTGAATCCCGCTCAAACTAATGATGTTTTGCACAACAGATGAGGCAGCGCACCAAGCGACACATAATAACAAACTCGTTATTTAGATAAATATTCCAAAGCAGTCAAAAAGATGAACTGTAATTTCCTATCAGTTTTAAGGTACATTCATGATAATGTGATATATTCCAAAATAGTCAAGAGAGGAATGAAAATTGATTGGAGGTGATGGATTTGATTTAGAGAACACGTCTAAACTCAGCATAAGTTTAAATATAGTATGTACATTTATAAGGAAGTAAGTACATGTTTAAATAACCAATCATTAAGCCACCAATATAAATGAAGATATGTGTATGCACAGCTAGCAGTGCCTGCTATGAGAGTGAATAAACATAGGATTTAAGGACAGATAAGACCCATCCAGTCTTCCTCATTTCTTATCTTCATGCTTGAACCCTATTTTTTTCTTAAACTTTTCCTTGCTAACTTAAATAATTTAAAAATGTCCTAAATGTATTACCTACTGTTACTTCTACTGGAAAGGTATTCAACGTACCAACCACCTTTGGTTGTATCCACAGTTCTTTCACTTAATATTTGTATAGGCAATATCTCCCATATGATGTTCTAACACAGTTGAAATTAAATTTTGAAACAGAACACTTTATGAAGCGTAAATGATTGAAATAGTGAATAAATACTTAAACCTGCTAATGTATGTCCATATGTTTTTATTAATTATACAATATGCTGTGTATTTTTTACTGTGCACTAAATCAATAATTTGTGCCTGATGTTGACTGAATCTGTCTCCTGCTAATAATTTTTTCAAATAAATGTTTTACTTAGGACTCAAGTTATTTTTTGTATAACATTTTCAATTCTCTTATTTCAAAGAATCCAGCAGACTAATAGTTTGTCAGCTTTTGGAAACACTCCCTTTTCTTCTGTTTATTCTCCTATGTGCTGACACCATTCACATCTGTTGCCTGACCCTGGCAGCATTGCATTCTGGGAGGTGGAATAAGCTAGGCCACAAACATAGGGGCCGAGTTTATCCTCCCTGTGTCTCAATATTGTATGTTTGAGAGAAACTGCACTAGAATCAAACACTATAGTCCCATAAGTGAAGTTACAAGTTAATTTGCTATTCAATTGGCATCTTTTTGTTTGCTCCAAGCGGGTTATGAGTTATGGCCTAGAAAAACTTGCGATGGTTAAAACCGGTAACTTACAGCCTCCCAAAGCATTTGATCTTTCACTTTCGCAAGAGTTACAATGGCTAAAATCACAAATCGCTATTCAATTGATCAATTTCCCCAAGCCCACAAATGTTTTAACACCCGTAAAAGGCAAAAGAATGAGAAAATCTATTCGTAGCACTGTAAATGCAAATAAAAAATCGCTACTGCACTGTAAATAACGGGGAAAGTGATGATAGACATTAGAATTAATTGCACAACAGTCTCAAGTTTGCAAATCGGCAGTATATAACATTTATTTTTATGTTTCATTTTGCAGTTAAATCGATCTTGGGTATCAATGAGTTAATACATATCAGGCCACCCACATGGACTAGAACAGTATTGGCATTCATTTTCATAATTCATTATTATGTGGGTTTGCGAGTCTGATCGCATAATGGACCCCTGAACCTAATTGATTGTTATCAGCAGACAATTAATTTTTGGAGCATGGTTTAGGCTCCTTTCTAAAGCTTTCCAGAATTCCTTAGTTCTATTGAATGCACTAGCAATAAAGGTTGCCACATTTCATTTGTAGCGAGTGAAATCTTCTCTGCAATCAAGTTCTCTTTCCCTATGAAGCAGATCAGTAGATACAAAAATGGCGACTCCAACTACAGCACAATCACACATAATACTTAATATATTAAAGGCTATATTGTTTCATATTGCTTTCTTAAACAGTATGCCCATTATCATGTCATTTATTGTTACAAATTCTATGTATATTCAGTTATATGAGCTGCTGAAGAACACAGAATATGAATGTAACTGTCACAATATAGACCTCAGCAACAATTTGATTAACTCTTGTGTCTGTCTCTTGAACTTTTGATCCAATCGGCTCTGCATTCGGAGCAAAACTTAAAATGGCAGCTTCCATTCTACACAAACACTGACAAGTAAATGGCAAACAAGATAGTTAGTCTTATCTTTAATGTAAAAGATGCATCATTTTAAGTGGAACTTGCCTAGATGATTTAGTTTACTAATAAGTAGAGATTATTAACATAATCTTAATGCTGATATTACCAACATAGGTGAATCTCTCACTATATCACTCATTGTAAGCTATTTTCAGGCAGGACCCTCACCATTGCCTGAGCTATGTACTATTTTAATACATTATTATTGTTCATTGTTTTGTTTTTTTACTAACATAATGTGGTTACTTGATAATATACACAATTAATTATGTCTGTAATCAAACTACAAACTGCTGACTTTGACTTTCTTGGTTCGTTCAATTGCATATCTGTGTTAGCAGCTCCCCTTATTTGCAAGTAATGTTAACATATTGGATAACTTTGTATGGCAAGGACCAAATTAATTCCTGAATAATCAATAACCAAAAATATTCAAGCAAATGACAGAATTCCCATAGGGCTGGTGTAATGAATATGTGCTTACACTGGATGAATATATGGACAGAGTAGTAATTACTAATGCAGTAAACTTATGATAACCCTTTTATCTGGGACCTTGCCAGCTGCCTATTCTTCAAACAGTTCCCAGCCCACTTGTACTTACTGGCATTGAGAGATCAGTTTACTTTAGTTCATAGAATAACTGGCACCGCAACAAAGATCCTTAAATACAGTAGATAACAACTACTTTAAGAATAACGGGAAACAAATATTTTTTATTTGAAGCATTTAAAATAGCATATTTTATACTTTATAAAAGTTATATTAAAATATTAAGTAAACCTGTTTAAACTTAACTGAAACCACCAAGAAAAGCTAAGAGCATACCTAAGTCTGTGGATCTCATTGACTGACAGAGGGCAAGTCCCCAAAAGCAGTTAAACTTCTGAAACCTTTATTTAAAAAAAAAATATATACACTATCAATGCTATTATCAAATGCCCTCTTTCTAATACAACAAACAAAATAGTTATTTCCAAGTCCCTTTAAATTTCAAGTGCCTCCTGCTCTGTTATTATATCTTTCTCAATGTTGACTTTTAATACAATGTACTAGGGTCTTCAATTAAGGCCTCTCGGAATCTAAAATAGCATACCTACGTTTCCTGGATTACGAATCCATCTGATAGAGGAGAATCAGTAGTGTATGCAAAACATTTTGAATGACAAAATACCAAAATAAACATTTAAACACTTACCTTGAAGTTAGCAAAATCTATTGTAATTTCTGACAGTTGAAAATCAGGGTTAACCCCCTCTCCAAACCCAGGCTAAATTAGCATTCATTTAAAAAAAAATTGGCCAATCAGGAGGAAGCAGAGACTGAAATATTTGCATCCCAATCTGGGGTTGTTGTCTTTGCTGCAAAGCAGCCTGGGATATGTAGTCAGACTCTTATATGAAAATACATAGTACTTTCTAACGTGTGCCAATCTGTGCAGCACATTCACACTAGATTATACTTGCAGGATGTCTGTTCCCTGCAGCAACTGCTGCTGGTGTTTATTTCTCACTGACTGTCTCCTTGGAAAAATTTCAGCTATGATGCCACCAAGCATGTGACAGGCAGAAGTTCCTCTGGAGGTAACAACCTGTACCTAGTTGCTCTGCTCCAAGTACACTGTTATGTAAGCTTCCTAGGGGTGTGCAAATCCAGATAGCAGTATCCAGCATATAAATATGTAAGTACATTCAACCTTTCAATATAATACATATTTTTCGACTAATCAGTTTTTTGTTTTTTTCAGAAACATTTGAAACCAAGGAACCTTTTGGATACTTTTAACTCGGAAGTCTCTTCAAGTGCTCATATCTTTTGAAAAACCACCATAAAAATGCCTCAAAGAAGCCTTGAAATTACATATTAAAAAGGAAGAAAGGAAAGCATGGCTAACATATATAAGTTAGTATGATGTATGACACCTGCATACATGTTTTAACATCATCTACTGTAAATAACACATGTCATCATCACATATATAAAATGCAGTGGTAACCCTGGCTCCATTACAATTCTCAAGAGGTTAACAGAAATCATTAAAGTCACATGGAAATAAGCAGGTGATGTAATGCATGGCCTATTAAAGCACATCCACACTCCTATATACCGTATTTTTCGCCCTATAAGACGCACCTGCAGATAAGACGCACCTAGTTTTTAGAGGAGGAAAACAAGAAAAAAAAAAATCTGAATCAAACACAAATACACTTCACACACAGATACACACTTACATTACACACAAATATATATATATATATATATATATATATATATATACACACACATACATACATATACATACACATACATATACACACACACATACACATACATACACACATACACATACACACATACACATACATACACATACACACATATACACACATACACATACATACACACATACACATACATATACACATACTGCAGCATTTGGGAGCCCTTGACCCTCCCTGACCCTCCTGATCCTCACCTTTCTTCTGATCTCAGCCCATCTTGATCTCACCCCAGCGCTTCCTACCAGCACTCCTCGTGTACTGCATCGTCGCGTGTGTGACGTCACTAGGATGCACCGGCCGACGCGATGCATGCTGCTGGTGCTGTAGGAAGCGCCAATCAGGAGTGGGAAGAGATCAAGAGGACAGAGAGGCAGTTTTAAAAGGTATATTCGCCATATAAGACGCACCAACTTTCCCCCCCCAGTTTGGGGGAAGAAAAAGTGCGTCTTATACGGCGAAAAATACGGTAAGTCCTATATACCTTTCCCTTTTCTGTCAACACTTTTTCCATTTCCTATCACATAGTTGCCAGTGTGGGTAACGTTTGCAATGTTGGTTACACTTTGAGAGTGCTTCGCGACTTGGTCACGCTTTGCGAGCCTGGTTGCAAGGCGAGCTGTCGACCAAGTGGGACTTAGGCTGCAATGAGCGCCAAAGGCGCTCATTGCACTGCGATATTCGCAAAGCAAGGTGTGCAGTTGAGGCACGCGGCACTGTGCGCCTCTCAAAATTACGACTTTAATGGAGGAGCCATGAAACTGAAAACCCCCCAGCAAATATTCCTCAAATTAACTTACACACACCACAGTGGGAGAGGCAGGGAGCCTGTGAGGTTGCAAGTTAATTTGAGGCATATTTGACATTTTTCACTATCGAAAATCGGCTAAGCGAGAAAAAAAATGGCTGCCGAAAAAACGCAAAACTACGAAAACAAGGCCCAAGGATGTAAAAGTAGCCTGAAGGACGTAAAAAATAGCCCTAAGCAGTAACACTTACCGAATGTCAGTAACACTTAATCCAAGCCACTAACATTTAATACAAGGCAGTAACACTTTACCCAAGGCAGTAACACAACCCAAGACAGTAACACTGAAGCACCAGGCCTATAAACTACACAGGGGGAGAGGCTTGCAATGAGCGCCAAAGGTACAGCATTCCCAGTCTTAACATTTTATTCCCGTCATTTTTGACGGGCAAGTAGCTAGTACCTACAATAATCTTGTGTAAATCTGTTCTCTTTTGTTCCTGGCATTACTGTTTCCATGTATATATATTCAAATAATACTTAACCAGACAGATTAAAGTACAGTATATACCACCAAGTCTCACTTAAAATGTGTATATTCTATTATCAGGAAGTTACATCATTTATGTAGAGGAAAAACAAGTTATGGACCTAAAACTAAAATAGTATAAGTTGCATCCAGCATAGCAAACACCCTATTATTGTAGAGAGATTACAAATCCTACCTAGGAGTTTGCCATGGCAGCCATCCTCCTCAATCCCTGTAGCACAGTCATCAGTGCGAGGAGAAGGCAGCAAGATGTGAAACTGCTTATTAGCCATTTTTAGTGGTATAAACTGTAATACAGAGTTTCACTGCTGGCTGCTGACACCCTCCCATAGTGCTCTGAAAGCTGCAGTACAGGCATGGGAGGTAGGTAAGAGGCCAACATGGCAACACTCTAGAGTGGTATAGTAACATTTCATAACTGTATGACTGATTTAATAGAACTTTTATTATATTGATTGCTTATATTTTAAATGGTGATAAATTATTTTACCAGTGTATTGTCTCTTTAAGTATCAGTGTATTAATAAAGATTGTTGTATTTTTGCATTTATAGACACTTTTACTTTCATTCACATAATTTTCCGATAACACTTATTTATACACATATATACAATTGAAGGTACATTTGATGATATGCTCAAAAACAGGGCTCTCCATTCTTTATAAGCTGTTAAATTTGTTTTTTGCCATGTACTAAACCCCTGTACAGCGCTATGGAATATGTTGGCACTATATAAATAAAGATAATAATAATAATAATAAGGTATAGAATACAGGGCGCTTCAACTGGCCCCATCCACTGTGGCCTGCAAGCTTATAAAAAAAATGCAATGATTTATAAATGTATCTTGAAATTGCATTACTTCAATACATTTTTTTTTCATAATTCTTATAAATGTTAGATAAAATATACATATACAATAATTAATTATTTAAAAAAAAAAACATTTTTATTCAATAATTCATTTTTATCTAGTTTTTAATCCTTATCCACATATTTTTTTAAAGCAATAGAGGGTCAGATACCAAAATGATTGCAGACAAAATACATATTAATCTGGAAAAGTCAGTAATGTAGTATATTACACAGTTTTCAATGCAGCTCTGATATTTGAGTATCATTCATTTTACATTTTTTAAAGAACTACTTATTTGAAATCCCTTTAGTAAACCATTCATTTCCTTAAAAGCAATTTAAACACATATTACTTTTCTGGCTCAATGCTTTAAATAAGAATAACATTTTATCTTGAATATAGCATGTTGGTTACTGTTGGCATTTCTGATCTTCATATTCTTCTTGTATTATGTAGAGAGCTTATGAAAATAGGTTTGAAAGTTATTATAATGAAATCCAGGCTTTGACCAAAATACCTTGTGTTATATTTTATTTTAGACATTATTAGCAGTACTGCCAAAGTGTGACTGTAGTAATGAAATGCAATGACAGAAAATTCAAATCACATCCAACATTAGGCAACATTGCTAAACCTTTGTTATTTATACTCTGAGTCACTCTGCCTGCAAATACCTACATCAGGGTATTTTAGACTAGTTGTGCTTTTTGTCATATTATCTGGCCCACGTATATTAAATTCCTTGATAAAATGTCAAGGAGCCATATTTACTAGAGATTGAAGTTCTAGAATATCTCTTTGACATGTCAAATCTTAGTAGACATTCCCTACCAAACATAATAGAAATTGAAAGGTTCTCCAAGAGTTTATCAATACATAACCCTTTAGTATATCAGGCCCAAATTATCCAAGTCCTCAAACTAAATATTTTTTAACTTCTGTTATGAGCGGACACTTTTATATTTTAGTCAAATTTTGTATAAAAATGTTCAATTTTGCTGAAATATTGGAATGCATTTATGAGCAGACTGTAAATCATAGTCTATTAATAACAAATGGTTTAATAATATTGTCTGCATGCTGAGTTTTCTGTCTTTACACTGAGTTTTTAAAGCGACTCATAACCAGGTTTCAGCGGCTCACTTCTAGGATTAATTTAGTAGTCTGGAGTTAGTCTACATATTCAGTGCACACAATATTTTTGTTAATGAATATTAATATATCCACAATTAGCAGACCATAGTTAATATAAAAGCACTAGCGACTTGGCTGTCAAAAAATGACGGTCAATAAAATTTTAAGCCATGGTAATGCTGTTTGGCACACAATGTTAAACTTTTTATAGTCTAAGGACCTTCGGCGCTCATTGCGAGCCTCTCCTCGCGTGTCCTTTGGGTCCTCTCTACACTTTTTAAAATACTAATTAATAATTAATTGAATAATAAATTAATAAAGTTTACCTTTTTCTAATTAATATATGTAATGATCAATAGCCTGAAGAGGTAACAATCTCTTTTTATTGTCCTGCAGCATGTAATGTCCAGTTGGACTGTTGCTGCCCTGAGGATATAGTTTTATGAATGTCCCAACTGTGAATTAGAAAAAAACTGCAAGCGCAACGGCAAACCGTTGGTTTATTTGTGTAAAGCGCTACTTTAGATGCGTAATGTTGTTAGTTGCAGGTTAGGGTTGTAAAATTGCGTTGTTTGTCTATGTGCTACGCAGTTCGCAAGCATTTGCTGTCCTTTGTAATACTGTATTTTGTACCTTGTACGTTCCTGGATGAAAGTTGTATGCGGTTGGTGGTGTTTTGCGTGGTCCAGGGTCGTGTAGCCTCGTTTTCGTCATTTGCTTACAGCCTAAGGTGATCTTGCGTTTCCTAAGTGTTTGGAGGCTAAGTCCCGCATGTTTCAATGTGTGATCGACTCTCCACTCTCTGCGAGGCTTGCTGGAGCCCCTTTGGCGCTCCTTTCTGGCCAAGTTCCGCGTGTTTCATTGCCACCACTGCTCGCCTCGCAGGCCCAAGTGCTGAGAGTTTTAGTGCCTTAACAGCTCGCCTCGCTCCTTGAGGCTCACAGGCGATGAGCGCCGCCAAAGTCATCCGCACCACGCAAAGCGTGGCGACTTCTCGTAGTTCGACAATTATAATATGTGATACAAATCTATATTATCTCTACACTGAATTTGGTGATTGGAATAGCATTACTGCACACATTTCCAGCAGCATATTGATAATATATGTGATATACAATTCTTTCTCAATCTCTGTCCCCAAAAAGACTTATGAACCAACACCAAAACAGTTTTCTTACTGAAAAGTCCAAAGATGAACACAGTTTTATAATTTTAAATTCCTTTTTATTATATACAGCCTAATTAATTAGTTGTGTCCAATAATGTTAAACCAAGATATAGTAGAATCTATGCTGTGGCTCTCCTCTACAGCAGGAATAATGTTATTTTTAAAGTAATTTAATTTGAAAAATCCCACTTATTTCCCTTTTTTGTTCTCAGATATATGATATTAAAATTTGTATTTTATTTCTGTGTTCCATTAAGCTATATAAATAATCTAACATATGCTAACCAGACAATACAGAACATACATTCACAGATCAACAGAAAATATAAATTATAATTTGAAATAGTATATATTATGTTTCAGAACAGGATATACATATGAATTTGCACATTTAGAAATCTGTTAATCAGATGATCAGTCTACCATTAGTTTGCATACTCCCTATCATTAGTGCATATTAATGCCATATTCCTAATTAAGAGTTTTCTAGTTTAGGTGGCCAATTTGGGCGGTTGTTCTAAAGTACTTATGACTCAACAAAAAACCTGAGACCTCTTCACTTGATGACAACTTCAATGGCCTGGAAGAAGATAAAAACAACAAACTTTCACTTGACTGTAAAACAGTGATATGTAAATTCTAATATACAGACGAGTTAAAATGTCAGCTCGACTTATCTGTTGGAGTGTTGAAATGTGAGCACAAAGAACAAGAGAACTAGAGTGATCATGTGCCATAAGATTGGTTCACACTTGATTTTCCTAAATTGAACTCTCAACAGCAGAGCAAAGGTCTGTGCATATGTTTTGTGTTAACTCACAAGGACAAGGCAGACAAATTAAAGGCCTATGTAACATGTCAAACTGAAGTTGAGAAACATGGTTTTGCTTGATGTAAATCAGGTAAATATCTGTATTTTTGGCAGATTCACCAAATTATCCATTTACAAAAATATACATAGTTGGAGAGAAGTTCCTGGTAGAGATAATAAATAAAATGTAAAAGAAAATCGACCTTGAAATATAGGGTCATCTTTCGTAGTATTAGTGAAAAATGAACATGTTGTAGTTGAAAAGTTCTGGTATTAGAAATTTATATTAAAAAGCATACAATACTGATAACATTCTTTACTGCAATGGTAAAACTTTCATAGCTTTTAATAGTAAAGATTAGTGTGGCAAGCTTAAGTATGCCAAGTTTGTTTTAGGCAGATTGAAAGAACAAACTAGATGGACAGTTTGGTTCTTATCTATCTACAAATCTATGGTGTATATTTATCTGTTATAAAACTGTTATAAAACTAGGGATAAATTGGGATAAGCAGAAACATAATTTCTAAGCTTTCTATGGGATCTTATTTAACAAGTGTGATCATCGTCAACTCTATTTGATAAATAGATCCTACAGAAAACATAGGAAATGGAGATATTTACCTAAAACATTTTATCTACACTTTTAACCCTGCTTGATAAATATACTATCTCTATAGTGATTTTATTGTGAAAAAAAGTAAGTTGAACGCAGTGGCGGAGGTAGTGACTGCACCGCCCCCCCCCCCCCCCACCGGGGGGGAGAGGCAAAAAAAAAATTGTACACCCGAGGCCCCTTTCCGGAGCTATATTATTATTGCAATGCAATGGTAGATATCCCTCCCTTCTGGATGACTCCACTCCAGACACAATACTTCATTCAGGGAGTGGAGACATCCAAAACTTATAAAGCGTGGGAGATCGTTTAAAACTAGTAAGAAATTGTTGAAATGAACACTAAAAGTTTAGTTGTTTTTTCTTTTCAGGCCTTACCTAACTATTCTTTAGAGAGCCATTAATTAGACCAATAACGTTTATTGTTTTATCTGGATCCCTACCTTGCCATGGTGAAGGGGCTTGTGTGCGTCAATGAAGCTGTGAGCTATACCATGTAGAGGCACACAAGATAGGAAGGTCATAACAAAGAGGTCACACATATTGTTGTCGACTGCAGAAGGAACTGGCAACCCACTCCAGTATCTTTGCCATGTAAACCATATGGATAAGTACGACCAGAAGCACAGACAGATATGCCCGGTGCGCTCATCCATATGGTCACTGAGAGTCAGACACAACCGCAGGACTGAACGACAAATTAGGCTATGTACCACTCTATAATGTGTAGTTTTTTTTAACAGTATACGGCAGTAATATTAATAAATAGCAACTGCATTATATAAAAATGCCGACCGACTTTGCCTTTCAATATAATCACAATAATAGGCTTAAGAACGACACCTTAGATTCATCATGTAAATCACACAAGAATATCTGCGGGTGTGTTGCAGGCCCCCGTTCATCTCCGATTGCGATACTATTCAATTGCTCAAGGGCGCGAGTTACGGGCCGAAGCCTCAAGCCCGTAAATCCCTCCCGCCGCCGCAAACTATTAATGGGCTGGCCCGAGATGCGATCACTTGTTAAAATTAAAATCACATTATCACGTAGTTCGACATAGCCTCTCAGGCATTATATAGTGTTCTAGCCACAGATGATTGACAGAGGGAGATGATACATTTACGTTCCACCCGCCCATGCGTTGACTGTGTTGTATTTTCATTCGAATTAGCACGTAGGTCCCAGAACTGGTGGGTTTTGAGAGTCTGAGAGTTTTGAGAGAGGTAGTTTGCGATTTTATTCATTTATATTCTATTTCATACAAGTTTACACTTAATACTTCCTTACACATATTAACAGATTACACATATTTGTATTACACATATTTTAAAGAACACACATAGAGACATATACATTTAGCCCCCCCCCACATCCTATCCCCCACACCCCATCCCCCAACAGTTATTAATAACACATAGCACTCACATTTTTTTTCAAACAGATATATATACAGTTATATTTATTTTATTTTTTAATTGGGAAATTATGGAGGGAGGAGAGAGGAGGGGAGAGGAGAGTTGGGGAGGAGGAGAAGAGGAGAGGTGAGGAGGATAGAGAGGTGAGAGCGGTGGCCATGGAGAGTAGAGGTGGGGAGGAGGAGGTGAGGAGTGAAGTGGAGAAGGGCGAGGAGGTGGAGGAGGGAGAGTAGGTGGAGGAGGGAGAAAAGGCGGAGGAGGGAGAGGAGGAGGAGGGAGGGAGAGGAGAGAGATGTGGCTATGGGGAGTAGAGCTGGGGAGGAGGAGGTGAGGAGTGAGGTGAGGGAGGGCAAGGAGGCGGAGGAGGGAGAGGAGGGTAAGGAGGTGGAGGAGGGAGAGGAGGATGGAAGTGCAGAGGTGGGTGGTGGAAGGGGATCCCGAGCATATGGCACACATAGCAGAGGGACAGAGGGGAAGGGGCCTGATCCCGGGGGGGGGGGGTGGTAGTTCGGGGAAGGGACAGGCTTCAGGGACAGATCAGGGAGGCAAGGGTCCCTGTTCACAGTCGAGAGGGCAAGAGGCGAAGGGCAAGCACAGGGCCCACAGTTATACGCACCGGGAGAATGTGGTCCTCCTCGGTGCTATCCGTGGTTGCACCGTCATTCTTGCAGGGGGGGGGGGGGGGAGTGAAGCCAGGGCCTATGGCTCAGGCTTGGAAGGAGCAAAGTGATGTGAGGAACCAAGCACAGATTCGATGACATCAGGACCAAGGTCAGGAGGATGATGGCCTAGGAGAAGAAGGACTGCAGCGTGACCTATAATGAGTGGGAGAGGGTCGCAAGGGACCTTCTGAGACCATTGCCCGTCGCTGAAGTTCAGGTTTGGTGGCCCAGCAGGACCCAGCCTCCATGTCACATGCCACCACATGTGCATCACACACACTACACATGTACATGATGACCAACAAGGACACTTCCATGTCAGCTCCATAAAATTAACATGGGATAGATGGATGTGTCATTAAATCCATGAAGCTGACAAATCACTGTCATTTCCGGGCACAACAAAAATGATCAAGCAACAGAGAGTCCATTTAATGCTGTGAGCACTACAACCTATGCAGTTACAGAACGCAACCTGAAACAAGATAGCGTTAGGAGCCAAGAACGATCAAAACCATAAAGCAAAGAATAGATCAAATCTAGCATATGATAGCTAATCTGAGTTGCAATTAGGAGAATCACCCAGGTTCAAACCTAGATGTCAGATAGGAATAAACAAATAACAATGTATTATTCATAAAAGGTGACTCGGACTTGTGTAGGGGGCGTCACTGGACATGCATACGCATAGTCCGATGGAGGAGTCCACGCTGGAGTTTGGGATACCTTATACCATCTCCCTCAGCCCTCCCCAAGGTACAATCCCTCCAAGCCCGATACGGGTATAACAGCACGGGACCGGCTGCATGAAGTGCAGGACCGTCAAGGAGATATAACCCCATCATTTGCCCCCGTTCTCGATGTCCCGCGAGCGGAGAGAGCGCACAAGCTGTGCAAAGAGATTGGAGGGGGCCAAGCCAAGCTAAGCATTGCAGTGTCTTGGAGAACTCCGGCGGGGGAACGCCAGACTGCGGGCCTGCAAAAAGGTGCTTTGACACCTAGAGTTCTGGATATTCTAGGCCTCTCACAGCACTGCGTGCAGCAATTTGCTGATATCACCTGGAGGCCATGAGGTCCGGTAAGGCTCTAATAGAGCACTCTTTATATATAAACATTGACCCTCTTCTGTAAGGCCCTAAGATATCAACGGGCATAATATATACACAGGTCCTATTAAGGAAATAAAGGATATAAGGTCCTGTTCAGCAAGTAAGGACCTGAAGTATAAATTGGTGGGGTCTATAATCTCTCCAAGTATGAAAACCATTACTGGGGTTTTGGTCTGGGAAATGTGAGTGGAATAATACAACCTAATTGCTCCCTGACAGACCGCATGCAAAAGCTATACAGTACATTAATGGGAAAAAATCCCTATACTTTAATGGGAAAAATCATACGGACCCATGTTTCAAAGGAGGTAATATTGATGTGGTTAAAAGTAATTAAGGAATAAAGGTCTGGATTGGACTCCACTAATCGACTAAAGGAATATTAAAGTAATAAATCCCTAAAAAATAGGGGACCTAGTTCCAAACCTTTATATTACCTACAATTGTGAAGTTAAAACATATATTCTTAAAAGACAAAATATTCCCTATCAAAGAATCGGATCAGGACCACATCTATTTACCTATTTAAAAGTGGATTTGGAAATCCCCTCATTTTTTTTTTTTCATTTTCTTTTTTCATCTAATTTCCTCTACTACACCTCAAGAACCTGATTCTAGGAAACATCTATGTACACAATGCCTCCGAAAAATAAAAACAAAGATAAAATAAGATCACCTCCTAAATCCAAACAATTTTTTTCGCCTAAAATGGCGCAAAAATCTACGGATATATCCCTTTTGGCATCCCCAATAGGGGATAAATCTACAGAGGCATATGTAGATAATATGGCAGTCACCCTTTTGGATATAAATGCAGTAAATTTGGAGGATGAACCTCTCACGGTTGGAAAATTGGAAAATATCCTAGAGAAGTTCCAGAATAAATTCTTGGATGAATTTAAAAATCAAATTCTGCTAAATACCAAGGCAACACAAGAAAACACAGTTAAAATTGCAGAATTGGAAAGAACCTGCAAATTAATTAAAAAAGAACAAACTTCTTCCAAAGAAACCATCAAAATAATGGAGGGGAAAATAAAGGCATTAGAAAATAAGGTGAACTCACTTGAAGATAGATCAAGAATTAATAATTTGAAAATACGAGGGATTGATGAAAAAATATCCAAGGAGGATCTGGATTTATATCTCACTACATTTTTTACATATTTAGTGACGGACTTTGCGGATAGCAAGTTCAAGTTTGATGCAGCCCATAGGCTTTCCAAGCCAAAAAATATTGAGGTTCAGACTCCTAGAGACGTAATGGTAAAAATCCATCATTTGCCATTGAAAAATCAAATAATAAAAGCTAGCTATGGGATTACAACCTTTGACCTTCCATACTCGAATATTAAAATATTTTCGGACATTTCTACTTCCACGAGAAACAAAAGAAGACAATTTTTTCCCATCACGCAGAAACTGAGGGAAAAATAAATTCCATATAAATGGGCTTTTCCCATAGGACTCACAATTTTAAGAGACTCTAGATGGTATAAAATTACATCACTTAAAGAGGGAGAAGATCTATGTAGCAAATGGGACTTTTGAGACTCTTTCCTCAATGGTATCTGGTACGGTCGCTAGATCTTCAGAATTGGGAATGTATTTCGCCCCTGTTTAATATATCCATCCCTACTCCTTCCCCTTTCCCCTTTTTTTTTTTTCTTTTTTCTTTTTCCTTTTTCTTGAATCTACCCCCTCTTTTTCTAGGATCTATTGGCTACTCTACACCTAAAAACGAAGAAAAGTTAGATGTAAGGTGTTAGACAATGCATATTTAGACAATGCATGCCTTTTTTTTTAGGAAATAGCACAGCACTTTTTGTAATGAATGCACTTTAACTCTTGAATGGATCATGGTGATTAATGAAGGTAATATGTTGTATAGATAGTGTTTTTTTTAAAAGATATTTATTGAAGACAAGTAACATCAATTAGTTGCTCTCCGTATATGATTGTATTGGAACTACAGAGTGATTTGAAGAATTTTACTTTTAGATGCACAAATTATATAACTGTTAAAACCCAGTATAAGGGAAGATTTGAAATAATTATTCACGTAAATTTATGTTAATTTGCACTTGAATTCTGTATATATTATTTGAAGTTATGAACACATTGGTGTTATTTTTAATACTGACAACTTTGAGGAAGAATGCACTTTAACTTCAGTATGTATCATGGAGATTAATGAAGGTAATATGTTGTATAGATAGGGGATTTTAACGTTGTATATTGTAGTCACGTAACATTAACTAGTTGCTCACCTGCTTATGATTGCTTAAATTTATGTTATTTTGCATAAGAACACTGCATATAATAATTGATGTTATGAACACACTGGTGCTATTTTTAATATTGACAATTCTGAGGTCATATGTAATCTAATAATGGTTGAGTAGCACACGATTGTAATAAAAGTATAAGGGGGATCTGCAGAACCAATATAATTAACGTATGAAGCAAGAAATGAAACAGGGCAAAGAAAAGAAATGTACTGTGAAACTGACTCTTAACGTAATTTAAGGAATATTATCTGCAACAATAGATTACAAATACAACATCACAAATTTTAGAATGATTTAAGCAGTGTATGAAGCATATGGTAATTATGTATATAAGAAGAATGGAAAAAAAAAGGGAAAAAAGATAAAGAAGAAAGAAAGGAAGGAAAGGAAAAAGAAAAGAAAAAGGATAGTAGCACATATGGAAATGGATAATGGAAAGGTTGTAGAGTGTAGAGGGGAGAAAGTGAGGAAGGGGAGGAGAAAAGAAAAGGGTATACTTATATTAGGTAGTTTTTTTTTAGGGAAAAACTACTATTCAATAGAAATGGCAAGGTAAAGAGAGCTTACCCCGTACTAAAAGGCTAGGATAGAGCAGGGGATAGGAAATATAATAGGGGGGGGGGGGGGGGGAGAGAGATGGTTGGGAATTAGAAGGGAATTTAGAATCATTAAAGTTGCACTAGCGTGGGGGAACCTCCATGGAGGACTTTACATATCCTTCATCGTATACGTCCAGAGGTACGGATCTAGGTGGTTGTTGGTGTAACGCCTTCTGAAGGGGTAGGGTTTGAATGGATAGATTGGACCAGTATGGTTTAAAGAGTGAATGTTGTAAGTCTGTAAGTGTGGATGTAGCCAGGAGAGGGGGGGGGGGGAGGGCAGGGGGGAGGGTTCAGAGGAGGGAGGGGAATGCCGGGTTTGAAGATAGTGAGTTACAACGTAAGGGGATTAAATTCTCCATCTAAGAGAGCCTCCATTTCTAGAATGCTGATTAAAACAAACCCAGATATTGTATTAATTCAGGAATCCCATTGGGATAAGGAAAGAACATTTCATTTGGCCAAACATAGATTCCCACAAGCATTTAAAGCAATGCCCAAAAAAAAACTCAGGAGGAGTTTTAATGATGTTTAGTAAAAATTTAAAATTAAAAGAAGAATTAGTAGTCCTGGATGGTAATGGACGGTATATAATTTGGATAGGGGAAATTAATGGCGAACATATGACAATAGCAAACGTATATGCCCCAAATAATAAACAAAATATATTTTTGAAAGGCGTATTAAAGAAACTGGATAAGATTGCTATAGGAGGACTTATTCTGGGTGGAGACTTTAATATGACTCCTGACCCTGAGATGGACAGAAGTTATAAAAAGACTCCCAAAAACTATAAACAAATAGGAAAAATAGCTCAGGACTTTTCCAAATTATTGGTGAAAAACCATTTGTATGATACATGGCGCCTTTTAAATACAAATGAGAGAGATTACACCTATTACTCTGCAACTCATAAGATGTATTCACGAATCGATAATATTATAGCAAATAAGACTTTGTTAAATGCAATTCTATCAGTTAAAATTGGTTTAATAACCATTTCGGACCATGCTCCAGTTACCCTCCTAATACAGGAAAAGGAGGTGGCAAAATCTAGTAGGGCATGGAGAATCGATGATAAAATTTAAAAAAAAAAGGAAAGATTAAATGATATTAGAACAGAAATTAAAAAAATTCTGGAAATTAACCTGGGGTCAGTTTCATCAAATATAACAATTTGGAACACACTAAAAGCATATATTAGAGGTATATTAATCAAGATGAAAAGCATCTGGGTTAAACAGAGAGGATTGTCCCTACGATTATTACATATAAAATTGTATCAAATGGAACAAGAAAATAAAATTAAAATAAATGACATCCTTACCCAAGAGATAAAAACATCTCGGAATAAAATTAATAACATAAACCAAAAACGCTCAGATATGAGTTTATGGCGATTACAACAAAAATAATTTCATCACAATAATCGAATAGGGAAAGATCTTGCGAGCAAAATTAAAAAGCAAAAAGATCAAAATTATAATATCCCCTACTTGGAAAAACAGGGAACAAAAATTTTCAAGCCTAAAGAAATTACGGCTCAATTTGCAAAATTGTATCAATCCTTGTATAATTTAAGCTCGGAAGAAAACTTCAGAACACCAAAATCTGAAGATATATCATTGTTTTTAGATCAGATTGACTTTCCAGTAATTACAAAGGGGGAAAAGGAAGCATTAAACAGCCCGATAACAGAAGTAGAAATTAGCCGGGTAATCAAAAATCTAAAAAATTATACGACACTAGGCCCAGATGGCTTTTCTACAACATTTTATAAAATATTTGAGAAAGGGTTAATGCCAACCATAGTAGCTTCATTTAATGAAGTCAAAATCACAGGAACGTTTCCATCGGAGATGCTTAGAGCTAATATAATTACTATACCAAAACAAAATAAGGAAGCATATACTTGTAAAGACTTGTTAGACCAATTTCGGTTATGAATATAGACACTAAAATTTATGCTAAGGTTTTTGCCCTAAGACTCACAGAAATATCTAAAACATTAATTGATTCCGATTAAATAGGCTTTGTCCCGGGGAGGCAGGGTTCCGATAATTCCCACAAACTGATTCACTTAATAACTTATGCGAGGAAAAAAGACAACCCCACCCTATTCCTATCAATGGATGCCGAAAAAGCATTCGACAGGGTAGGGTGGGATTTTATGATGCAGACCCTCCATAAATATGGGTTTGACGACTTTGCATCGAAAGCTATAGCTGCCCTATACAAGGCTCCCTCGGCATTGGTCTTGGGAAAAGGTGTACAATCAGAATACTTTACGGTAACAAATGGTACCCGCCAGGGTTGTCCGCTGTCTCCCATTTTATTCGCTTTGATCTTAGAACCTCTTGCCATAGCCATTAGGACCTCATCAGAGTTCAAATGGATTAGAGTAGGCAAAAAGGAATATAAAATTTCCCTCTTTGCGGACGATGTAGTCGTCTATATGGAGCAACCTCATTCATCTATGAAGGAGCTGATGGAAATTATTGCCAAGTATAGTAAAGTGTCGAATTATAAATTAAATTTAGATAAATCTGAAGCCTTGAGTATTAACATTCCAGAGAACGAAGTAGAGTGCCTAATTAATACGTATCAACTAGCTCACACAAAAGGATTTACACATTTGGGAATTAACTTTAGTGTGGACATACAAAGCATTCAAGCCTCCAACTTGAATAAATTATATAAAACATCCAAAGAGCTTATTGAGAACTGGCCGGTCAATCAAATATCCTTCTCTGGTAGAATTGCATCAGTCAAAATGTCTCTTCTTCCCAAACTTAATTATGTATTAAGGTCTTTCCCCTTTCCAATTCCAAGACAATGGTTAATTAAATTCCAGAAGTTGATTGATAGATATATTAATAAAAAAGGTCAGATCAGAGTGAAAAAGTCAATAATGAGTAGAAAATTTATAAAAGGTGGTATTGCTTACCCAGTGGTTTCTCACTATCAGGAAGCAATCAAACTAACTCAATACATAAAGTGGAGTCAACCTCTTCCCAATCATCCGGAGAATCAGGTCTTAAGCGATATGCTCTATGGTATCGACCTTAATGCTCTATTATTTTTCCCAAAACTAGCATTATCATATATAGACCCGAGAGCAATTATTTTGACTGAAATGGTAAAAGAGTGGATAAAAATGAACAAAAAATTTAAATTCTTAGAGAAGAATAGTGAACTTACTCCCTTGACAACAATAGCACGTTTGAATAATATTTATCTAGAACCATAATGGAAAGACAAGGGAATATACCTATTGGGTCATATTTTAGATAAAGATAAAGGAAAAATATTGGACTATAATATGCTAAAGAAGAAATATAATATTTCAAATAAACTTTGGTTTACTTCATTTAAAATGTCACAAGTTCTGAAGGATAGTATTAAATACACTAACTGGCAAAGTTTAAACAACTTTGAAACATTAATAATGTCCCAAAATACTAGACACTTGATCTCCAAATGTAGTGAGATTATTTATAAGCAAACACAGACGGATATAACTAAACCTATGGATCTTTGGGCTAAAGACTTGCAGTTAAGGATTTCTAAAGAGTCATGGCTACAAGCCCTAAAATCATTAAATAGATTTGTTAAAAATGTAAATCAAAGAGAAATCCAATTCAAATTACTAAATAGGTGGTATTGGGTTCCCTCCAAAATATATTTTATATCATTTAACCCAGTAAGTAAATTATGTTGGAGGAACTGTGGGAAATCAGCAGGCATGTTTCATACATGGTGGGAATGCCCTATATCCCTTCTACTTTGGGAGGAGTGCTTTGAATATTTATCCAATATATTTAAGACAGATATTATAGCAAATCCGCAGATGGCTCTGTTTAATATTTTTCCTCCAAAGTGGGAAATAAAAAATAAAGCGTTTATGACTCAAATTTTCCAGGTAGCTAAAACTGCAATCGCACGCAATTGGAGGAAAGAAGCTCTTCCAAAATTATTGGAAATATTGGTCATGTTGGGATACAATAGGGAATTAGAGAGAGACTACAATACTGCATTTCAGTTAAATCAGGATCCGGTAAAATGGGCCGTTTGGGATTCCATTACCAATTAAACCCTGAGTTGGAATCTCACTAATACATCATGTTCTCCCCGGTAGAACATTCCCCACCTGGTCCCTTCCCGCCTTCCCACACTAACTGGCTAGAATGTCTGAGAGATGAAAGGGTGGAATTCGGTATGAAAGGTATTCAAGAGAGAAGTTCAATTGGTTGATTTCTTCACTTGGGGGAAGATTCCGCAACCAATTATTAAAGCTTAGAATCAATTTACAGTTCTATGCATGTTCAATACATTGACTCACTTAAGGTCCTATATTAGTAATAAACATAAATAGATCAGAACCAAATGGGGTTCTCCATGCATCTCCCCTTATAAAGGTCCCTGGAAGTCCAGGTGGATACTTTGGTAAGGTTAGCCATGCTAGATCAGAGGAGTTGGTGCTACCCGGGCCTCTCAGGAATAGACGGTGTAAGGGGATTAGAGTCCAAGGAAGGAATCTCTGAGAGCAGGGAAATATATAAGATTACTCTATGTTATTAATACCAAATAAGAGATGTGTTGCTAAAATGTATTGGTCATTGGTTGTGTATCTATTGTGAATGTACTGTATATGCAAACATGTATATTTTATTTTGTAAAATGAAAATAAATAAATAAAATAAAATTAAATAAAAAAAAACAATGTATTATTCATCATACTAATTAC
Organism: Discoglossus pictus; assembly: GCA_027410445.1. Lineage (NCBI taxonomy): Eukaryota > Metazoa > Chordata > Amphibia > Anura > Alytidae > Discoglossus > Discoglossus pictus. The sequence continues at coordinate 226,646,014 of CM050165.1, read as the reverse complement.
ATATACCTTTCTTTTCTTTCAGCATCCAGGAGGAGATCTGGGTCCAGTGGCGAGCCAGAGGCAGGTGCGTTGGCTCCATCTGAGCAGGATTTGGAGGAGCAAGCCCCCGCCCAGCATGGACTGGTGCAGGGGGAGGAGGAAGGAGGAGGATCTAAGGGCCCTGGCACGGAGGAGGAGGTAATTTGGTTGGTGGGGTCACAATTTGGTTGGTGGGGCCACCAACTAATTCCCCCCACAGCAGTGCGCTGGCTCCACCGCCACCACCACCGGGCACACCCACACCACCACAAGGTTTGCCCCAGGCTCCAGCCAGGCCACAGACCCTCCCCACTCCATCACTGCCACCTCCTCACCCAGCAATGCCCCACGGACCGCCATCCCCACCACCACTAAGCCAGGCTGTGAAGGCAGAGATGCTGGCCATTATGTGACAGCAACTGCACTGTCTTCAGGGGATCCAGGCCAGCATCTCCGCCAATCATGCAGAGCTCATGCGCAGCCTGGCAAGGCGCAATAGGGAGGAGAAGAGGCACCACCTGATGACAGAGTCATACCTTGCCCGGCTGCTAAGGATCGGACTAGTCCCCAGCCCCGTCTCCTCTACCCCGGAGGCATCCCCCAACAACCCACAGCCCAGCCCCTCCTCTCCTCCCAAGATGCCTACACCACTGCCACTTGTTGAGCTGCTGCCTCCCAGGGGGTTACCTTCCCCGACGCCACCACCACCAGCGCGCAAGCGGCGGTCGGCCGCTGAAGGATGTGGGCCCTGGGGCTAGGCGGAGGAAAGCATAGGGGCTGCGGACATGTTTGTGCCTTCTCAACAGCACTCCTCAGTGACAATCTATTGGTCACAATTTTAACCTTATCTAGCCTGGCTACAGTGTCTTGGCCTATGTGATGGTGATATCTTGTATGCAGATGGCTACCTCCCATCACATGGTCCATGATCCTCTTCTCTGTGGACACATAGGGTTCTGTTTAACATGTCACCAATTGATGGTAACCAAGGAATGCTGTTGAGTATCTGCAGTCCCTATGATTTTTCAGGCCTTAGTTTGTAACTTAGTTTGTTTAGTTTTTTTTTTCTCTTTTTTGGGGTTTTAGGTACAATTCAGGTACATAAAGGCATCTTCTGCATCTGCAAACATTGTGGAGGAAATGTATGAGGTGTAAGGTTTTCCCAGTGCCTCTTAGGTACACATTCCTTTAATGATAGCCCCCCTTAACATGTAGCTCCCACAATCTTAAAACTATCATACTGCCAGATATCTCAGACATGCTTGTTGTTAACTTAAATATAGACAAATACCGCTGTGCCGGTGGACTTGCAAAGTCTCACAATGGCATGTTAATGACAGCCAGCATTAATATATGCACTAGTGAAGCATGTGATCCTGACCTCAATATCAGTCTGAGAACAGATCCTTGGGTCTGATGAAAGTAACAGTGAATCTGGCTGTTGACCTTTGTGTCCTCTCCGTATTAATGGCTATTTTCCCATTTTTCTGATTATCCAGAGACCTAGCTAATAGTAATGCTTATAGATGGAAATCAGGTGAGTTGGTATATTGTTACAGTGACAGTATTTAGCACTGTACTGTACATGCATGTTAATTAGTTTTTTATCCTCCTCCACCTTTTTCTAGTTGACCACTTTTTTTATTTTTTTTTCACCTCACTGTATGTGTGAAACTGGATTGGATTACCCAGTCCAGAGGTTAAATCATCTGTTTCATTAGTTACATAGTTACATAGTAATTGGGGTTGAGAAAATACTTTTAGCCTATCAAGTTCAACCTTTTAAGTTCAACCTTTTAAGGTTTAACATGCATTTCCTCTGATCAGCAATATGCAGATTAGTTGTTAATTGATCCAGAAGAAGGCAGTTGAAACTTTGCCAATTGTCTCAAAAGGGAAACAAATAATTCCTTCCTGACCCCAGAGACAGCAAACTGTCCAGTTGCTGGGATTTGGGTGACAAATCACCATTCCTACCCAATTATTAATCTTTATTTGTATCGCGCCAACATATTCCGTAGCGCTGTACAGGGGATAAGGACAAGGAAGAATACAATGTTAACAAACAGCAGAAAAATGGAGGGCCCTGTTTTGAGCTTAGAATCTTTGCAGGAAGTGCTTTTTTCCAAAGCACCCTACAAGATTGAAAACTCGCTACTTACCTTCTAAATAATAGGTTTCCCTGCCAACAAAAATTGTCTGTTTCTCTGCCTATTCTGCTCTCCCACTACTCCAGTAGAACTGTTCTCCCGGCTGTTAGAGGAAACAGTTCTATCTGGCATTGCCATTCCTGAATGGAGATCCCCAACAGTTTCACTCAAACTGACAAATCTGTTGGTGCTTGTCAACTCAGAACTGGCCTGCCTCCACCTCCTGATCCCCCTGCTTACCCTTCTAACTGTAACCCAGCTACCTCGCTGGACATCCTCAATAGCCCCAGTTCCACACTCCCTGCTAGGCCCAGCTAAACTGAGCTCATTGAGCACAAGCTCCCTTTCCAGTGGAGCAATATCACTAAGTGCTGCAATTCTCCTCTCCAGTTCTCCAATCTGAGCTTCCAGAGAAGGCAACATGCTCACACCTCTCACAGAGGTATGGACCCTGAATCATATGTTCCAGTAGTGCATACATGTCACAGGATGTACACTGAGTGAGGACGCCACTGGACTGACTCATAATTACAAATGTCAAAAAATACTTCAGTTTGACTCTTGACCTTCCTCCTGCAAACAGTCACACACAAAGCCCACACTTATATGCAATTTTAACCCAGACAAAAACACTCCCCTCTCACCTGTACCAAATCACTGCACACAGAAAATAAACACACTTTGCTTGTCTGGGTAAATTAGATGCAAAAGATTCATTGAGCAGATCTAGACAAGTTGTAAGTGCTATGCACATAAATGGTTTCTTCAATTAAATGGAGTGATTTCTGCTGATCATTTTTTTCAACAGAGTCAGGTTGCAGTGGTGTAGTGACCACATGTGACCCTGGTAGGTACTATGCATCATGCTTATTCTAGTCTATGACATTACCCCCTGTAGGTATTCCCTTTTTCACCTGAAGCCACTTCTTCTCCCGGGATCTGCCCACACCACACCCATGATATTAATGCACAGTCTTGACCATTTCTGATTGTGGTCTGTGTATGAAATAAAGCTTTGTTATACCGTTCTAACTGTGTCAGTGTGTTTTCAATGGTTGGGGTTATTGGACATCCACATGCATCACATATGTGTGACATTCCTATATATGTAAACTAATGAGCCCTAGTTAACATGCAATAGATCAATACATATAAAAAGAATAATAGTCATAATAGCATTATATATCATATCCTAATATATATCATATATAATCATACTAAAGCGTTAATACACATGCCAAGTCCAATTAGTGATACTGTAGAGTATGAACATTCCCCTGAGGGCCTGAAATGAATAGGACAGGTGACAGTGGAGTGGGTTGCCAGTTCCTTCTCTAGTGGACTGGGATTTGTCTGACCTCTCTGCCTTGACGTGCCCACCTACAGTGGCACTACATGGTGTAACTCACAGCTTCATTCAGGTACACAAGTCCCTTCACCACCACCACTTAGTAATCTAGAAGGGGACCAAGGCAACATACACCAGACTAATGTAAATTGATGAATAGCAAAACATAATGGGAGGTCACCAAGTGGGAATGGGTATACATCTTGGCACATGGCCACCAGCAATGGCGTGGGACTTTCCAGGATGGGCGTAGCAGAGGTTGTCCCTGATGGAGGTGAGTTGGCTGTTGATCCCCGTGCCTCTGCACCGCCTCCATGTGTGTTTGCGGCCCCTTCCTGATGTGTTAGAGTAGATTAGTGTATGTTCCCCTGGTCCCCTTCAGGATTGCTAAGTGCTGGTGGTGAAGGGGCTTGTGTATCTAAATGAAGCTGTGGGTTATACCTTGTAGGGCCACTGTAGGTGGGCAGGTGATAGCAGAGAGGTCAGACAAATCCCAGTCCACTAGAGAAGGAACTGGCAATGCACTCCAGTATCTTTGGCATACAAACCTTGTGGATACGCACAGACAGAGACATTTGTAGGTGTGCTGCAGTCCATAGGTTCACAGAGAGTCGGACACAACTGAGGGACTGAATAACCATATGTGAAATATTTCCCTGGTACTTGATATATGCCATGTGGCGGTGTAATTTGGCCACTATTTGAGCTACACCATGTCCCAATGTAGATGTGATGAGTGATATGTATATAAGATGATCTTTGTGGAAAAATACATTTTATTTTTGGCAATATTTGATATTTGAGAGTAGTTGTACATGTAATTGTAAGGCCTTCTGTTGCTTTTCCCATGTTTTAAAGTGTATCGGTAACTTTATAGTGTAATTTACAGTGATACCAACTAGTCTGTAAAGCCTTTGTGTGTCCTATTTGGAACCTGGCATTGGTGAGCTCAGCTCCTATGGGCGCCGGGATCGCACCAAAAGCTCAACTGAATGTGGGTCTATATGTTTCTGCAACAATAATGTATTTTGCAAAACTTTTCACAGTACATAACACCAACCTGCGTAACTGTTGGCTCACTGACAGGTGAGTTTAGGGGAAGAGATATTAGTCCTTGTATAATGCAAAAATAAGACCATAAAAATATCTCTCAACATTCCAAGTTGCAAAAGAGGGGCATACAGACGTACTATTAGCTAGTGTTATCAAGAATAGCCTATAGTAACATCAACTTGAATAGAGTATCTGCATTTCAATGATAAATATACTTATAGGACCTCTGCGGTCATATGTTTAAAATATACTATTTTGAAGAACATCACTCAAAAATATGCAAAAGTATTTTAGAATGGAAAATAAAATAATACACCCTGCAATATATTACCTTTTATTAGAAATACTGCTGCTGTGGATTCTACCATTTTGTTTTCTTATAATGAGCTTACTGAGATAGAAGGAGATAGAGATGTAGATAGATAGAGAGAGAGAGAGAGAGAGAGAGAGAGAGAGAGAGTTGGATAGATAGATAGATAGATAGATAGATAGATAGATAGATAGATAGATAGATAGATAGACAGATAGATTTAGTTAGAGTTTAGATAGAGTTTTATTTTCAGCAAAATTATTTCTGAAATGTACTCAATATCCCATAGTGTGAGCAATATATGGCCCCTTGTTAAAACACCCCTTCTTTAAAATGAGATGTGTATAAATATACAGTTGATACCATGGTTCATAAAACACGCTTACCTTTTTATGTGGTTCTGATCTTAATTTTATAATTAAATAACGCTTAATGGTCTTCGAAAAATGTACAAGGTCATAAAATATCATGTGAAGGTTGATGATTCTCTTCATTTATAGCGTGTAACTCAGATTTCTCCACTTTTCAACTGTTAGTGAACTTCGGCCATAATGTATTAATGAATAAAATGAGACAGTAAAACCACCAGACAAGATTACAGTGGCTGTCTGTAAAATAATGCCTCTAGATACTTATCCAGTAGTAATGAGCAACATGGTTCCTTTTTCGATAGCCAGTAATTAAATAGTTTTAATACTAGATGATATTAAAGAAATATAGAAGCAAAGCCCCCACTTTTAATATATTAAACTAAAAGATCAAATTTATATTATTCCTGCACAAAAAAAACATGTTTTAGTCTGCATCTACTTTAACAAAAACCTTAAAAATATTTTGTAGTGAAAATCAATGTTTCGGTCCATATCCGGTTCCGTCATTCCCTGCTGCTATGACTCTGCTGCATCAGCTGTGATTTTAGGCTCCATGTAAATAGAAGGAAACATGACAGAAAAAATATAAGTGGGATGTCCGGCAGGTTGGCACATGGCTGATAAAAAGGTAATTTAAGTTATTTTAACATTGTTCATACTGAAGAACAATTATTACAGCTTGTTAAAATGCATACTTCCCATTAGTATGTATTATGTAGGGGGCTGAAGAATTATTTTAATGAAAATAATTGGTCATGTGGTGCACCTTCACAAACTCACCTTTACTTCCTCTTGCCTAAATTGGCAGTTTTATTTTAATGACGAGCTACATTTTTACTCAGCTGTGAGGGGAATTGTATGCAGATAATATCTCCATTCTGTTCTCACATTGAGTATCAGAAGTTTTTCCCAAACTACAGTGGTGCCTTAAAGAACACTGTATGATGAAAACATATATATACTGTATGTTTGAAAATGACTAAGAGCATAACTAGAAATGTACATTTCTATGGGAGAAATGTAATAAAGCTATTTTTTTACTAGAAAAAAATGCCTGATGCCTCTGCTGGTCCCTATGAGCATCCATTCTTTGGTAAAGGTCTGATGTGTGAGATTGGTGTTTGCAATTTTTAAAAGCAGTGCTTACAGTTAATTATTGCAAGCTACCTGATTATGAACATGTACATAGAAAAGGTGGTAGGTGTCAAATACCCCAACTATATAACAAATAACCTTCCTTTCTCCCTCCATCCCTCTGTCTACTGTTTAATACATAAGCCCATGTACAGATTTCAAGAAGTCATGAAGTCCTAAAGTTGAGGCTAGATAACTCTACACACAAAGTCACAGAATTAAGTTTTTCTTTAAAATAGTGTAATGCTCATGGTTTGTAGAGCTGCAAGTCTTGCTCCTTTGTTGTATACTTCAACAAATGTGTCAGGTTTTTCCTAAATTGCAGTGGTCCTTTAACAAAACTCTATTTGGTAAGATGGCAACTTGAATATACGCAGAGTGTAGCCAGTTGGCTCATGGTCATCTGTCAGTTGCACGCCCCCACTTTACTTAGCATTAGAAAGCAATTAATCTTCAAATAAAGCTTGTGATTGGCCAACTTATATCAAATGTAAGTCCGACATAACCAAATGTATCAACCTATGGACAGGCTTGTCAGCACATTCTTAAACCCAAGTAATTGTTAAATGTGTTTCAGGTTTATGATGACAACACATGACTTGTGCCAACTGTGCCTCCCTATAAATTACAGCATTTGATGGCCAAACCAAGAATGCAGGTTTTACTTCACTTACATTTGTTCGTCTCCAATAAAAAATCCAAGTTCCTTGCCATTTTGAGCAGCATTTGGCTATGTATCTGTTGCACAGCCAATGTTTCTAGCAGTCATATATTTGTACACAGTAAATACTAGTTAGGTGACATCTGACGAGCTTCACAGATGGAGAAGCATTGGTCTGCCAAACAGACATTTTCTCTGAAGCTTTTTAAAAAGCAAATATCTGGAGGAACAAGCCTCCCAGAGTTGCTAGGACAGTTATGTACAGTCATAGAACTAAAGGAGGTCTTTCTTGCCCTAATTTAATTTTATACTATAGAGCCGCTCTTGGCGTTTTTACCACTAGCCCATTCAATAAAACACCAGCCTGTTTGGATATTCATGGAGAATTCACAAATGAGCCTAAATACCTGGGAAACGTTAATATGGTCCCCTTATCTAAATTCACACAAACCAACACTCTTTACCCAATGATTAATCTGACGTTAAAAACCTGGAAGTGGGTTAACTCCAGGGATCAACTGGTCCATTCCATCTCGCCCCTCACCTCAATATTCTCCTACCCCGGTTTGCAAAGTACTTGCTCTGAAACGTCTCGACACGGTGGATATGATCTGGTTTAGATATGCCTTTTAAAAAAAAATTCTAGCTTAATGTTATTAGTGAGGAAGTTTATCCAAGTTAGACAGACAAGGTTCTTGGTTTAGGAACAACCAGATTATCTCTACAACACAGATGTATTGTTAAATAATTTTTCAATTATCTTAAAATTCGACACTTGGTAACAAAAATAACTAAAACGTATGGCTTTCCAAAATCTTCCTGGTTAACCACTATCTGCCTCTGCCAAAATCTCCCCCTGGCGAAAGGGACTCTTGGGTCTCTATATGATATCCTTAACATACCAACTATTGAACAAAAGCCTTCTTTTATATCTAAATGGGAAAAGGATTTAGGTCAGGCTTGGGATCCAGGTAAGTGGACTGAAGCATACTGCAACCTGTCCCGGGGATCCATGAGTTATAGCCTTCTTGAGACTTCCATTAAAATTTTACATAGAGCGTATTTTACTTCCTTAAGACTGCACAAAATTACTAACCAGGGAGGCAAGGCTTGTTTTTTTCAAGGATGCCAATTAGAGGGTGACTTCATAAATAGTTGGTGGAAGTGCCCTATTGTCCAGGGATTATGGACTAAGTCGGTTCAACTAACCTCAAGAATATTTAATGCTATACTACACCCCTCAATTGAAAACTTCATGGTATTCACAACACCTATTTGACTTCGCACCAAAACAAATTGTTCCAACTAATTATGTTAGCAACCAAAAATGTTATAGCCGAAAATTGGAAATCCCCTTTATTTCACTTCAAGGCGGTAATTAACAAAATTAATTATATAGCCATTAATGGATGATTGACACATATTCTGAAAGATACTTGTCACCTGTTTATACAAATCTGGGAACCCTGGTTAACTAATCCAAATAGTATATCCTTCATATAAAACTTTTATAAATCACATCATTTACCTGATTGATTGGGTGTAGGAGACTGGGATGACCTAGACCCCAGTGCAGATCTGAGCTCTCAAATTCGAGGTAATACGATCTGGTTTAGATATGCCTTATAAAAAAAAATTCTAGCTTAATGTTATTAGTGAGGAAGTTTAAATGCCATTTGTAATTTTGTTTGTTTTGTTTGCTGTAATATGATTTTTTATATATATATATATTTTTTGTGTGAAGCAGTTAATTGGCTAGAACTTAAAGTTAGTTTGAGAATTCATGATAACAAAACAAAAAAACTGCCGTAATAATGACAGTCTTATTTTCTATTGGCTGATTTGAAATGGGCGGTTACAGGCTTGCTTAATTGATCATGTTCCTGCTCTGAACTGCTCCGAACCAGTGCATGGTTTGCGGTTTTGGCTTTGGGCCTGTAACTTGCAAGCATGAGCAATTGAATAGCATTGCAATCGGAGACGAACGGGAGCCTGCAACACACTTGCAGAGATTCGGCTGTCTGCGATCAAGTTGTGAGCTTCAAATTAAATATATGGCCCCTAGTTAGGACTTAGTTATATAAATATATATATATATATATATATGGGTTAAGGACCCCGACTCCAATACACAAGGGGACATGATGCCACCCTCGCCAAGTAATAGAGGGCTCCTGGGGATCCCCAGGTAATCTTTATTAAATCATGAGTGGAGGGATAGGTGAAGGGGTCCATAAACTCTTCTAAATATTTTATTAAATAGATGTAACCCCTACTCCCAGGCTGACAGGGATAAAAAATTTAGTAATAATTAGTGTTTTATTTGCAATCGCTAAGGCTTTTCAAGCCTTATTTAGTGATTCAAATACATTTTATTTTTTTATGCAAGATAAGAACACCTCCTCTGTTTCCTCGCTAATAGGGGGTGCTAAAGCCAGACAAGATAGAGCTTTCCATACACAAACAGAGCGTTACATATATTAAGCACCTCAGGTGGCCGAGGTAAGAAGGGAATGATTTCAAATAAATACAAGGATGCACATCTAAGCCACTTAATAAGTTACACACAGACTCTTCAAAAACTGTGAAATGTTTTTTTTTTTATTACACAGCTGCTAATATTGTTGCTTAGTACATACTTCACAGTCATGTTAAAGTTGTCCTAAACTACAATGGTCCTGTGAATTACGCTCTATTTTCCTGTAATCCAATAATTGCATTTCCATTTTTTCCATACATTCCTAAAGCATAAGAGTAGTTTCAAAGCGGTGGATGCATTTCAGCTTTATAAAGTCCAGAGCAGATGTGTTTTCCTGAATTTACACAGTTTGCTCCAGAAATGCCTGAGTTCAGTAGTGTTAATCCAGCACAAAGAGCCACAGACAAGCACAAAGAGAGAATCAGGTTTAATCATTTATGTCTGAGAGCAGAGTGCACAGGGTTAAAAGCGAAAAAATGGTCCCGGCATCTGTTACTACCAAGTTAACGCCAGCCAGATGCTGCTACAGAGCTTACATCAAGATAACTGCACTGTCTTGTGACAAGTACTTCATTTGTTTGATGGAAAGTGATTGATAACACTGTATTTCATATGGTCCTGAACTACAAGTGCGGATATTAGATTATTGCTTCCAAATGTGCAAACACAACTTTAAACATGGATATTTTACTATGTTTTTTTTGTAATAGAATCATAAATACAGTGTAAAATTAGTATTATTATGTGCCATATAATACTGAAAATTATATATTTCTGCAAGATATCTGACTCTTAAGATTTAAGTATTTTTGCAAACTTCAAATAGTGTTAACATCTAAGTAATTTCTTAGAAAGTCAAGTAGTATAAAGTTGAGAAAAGTCCTACAATATTGCTCAAATAAATAAAAAAATAATATAATTTAAAATAATAAATAATATAAAATAGTATAATTATATACAATAATAAATTATTTATGTTTGGAGAAAATAGAAAATATTACAGACTTTTTATTTTTTTATATTTCAAAAAGAGTTAATCAGGAAATATACAGCCTTATTAAAATGCAACTTGGCCAATTGAGTAGGGCTCTATATAAGCACACAGCATTTTTTTTTTTAAAGAAGTTTTTATTTAGTGAACATCTATCCAAAATCTATCTTCACTAACTAAAAACTTCTGTAAAAAAAAATATGCTATGTGCTTATATAGAGCCCTATTCAGTTGGCCAAATCCCAATTTAATAGGACTGATAATTTCGGAGATAATTGACATTAATACTTTAAATGGTGGTCTAAGAGCACATAGAATGTACAAGTCCTGCCATGGGGGGTACTCCAACTACCCCTCCCCCCCCCCCGGCACCTAAAATTAACCCCCCTCTATGCAGGTGGTCCCCGAAGTGTGCTTACATTAACCCCTTGCTGCAGTTGTCCATAGGGACCCCGCAGCCCCCCCCCCCCCGCATTAACCCCTTGCAGCGGGATCCCCAATCGGCACCGATCGTGACCCCGCTGCATTTCAAATTTTACATCATTTGACAACACTGACTTACAGAATGCGGAAGTTCCCAGCTACATTAACGGCTTCCCCTCACGCACGCAGCCGTTTTACACTACACACTGCACACATTGCTGACACTTACACCTCAGCTCCACAACACTGCAAACCTACATTGTATGCTGCAGGAACATCAATACAGATTGTCAGCTCTTCAGTACAATGCTTCCTGCACATATTACTTAGAAATAGGTAAAGTATTTTAATTTATTAATTTCTTCATTATTTCATTGGCATACAAAAATACATAGGGGGTGCTAAAGCCAGACAAGATAGAGCTTTCCATACACAAACAGAGCGTTACATATATTAAGCACCTCAGGTGGCCGAGGTAAGAAGGGAATGATTTCAAATAAATACAAGGATGCACATCTAAGCCACTTAATAAGTTACACACAGACTCTTCAAAAACTGTGAAATGTTTTTTTTTTTATTACACAGCTGCTAATATTGTTGCTTAGTACATACTTCACAGTCATGTTAAAGTTGTCCTAAACTACAATGGTCCTGTGAATTACGCTCTATTTTCCTGTAATCCAATAATTGCATTTCCATTTTTTCCATACATTCCTAAAGCATAAGAGTAGTTTCAAAGCGGTGGATGCATTTCAGCTTTATAAAGTCCAGAGCAGATGTGTTTTCCTGAATTTACACAGTTTGCTCCAGAAATGCCTGAGTTCAGTAGTGTTAATCCAGCACAAAGAGCCACAGACAAGCACAAAGAGAGAATCAGGTTTAATCATTTATGTCTGAGAGCAGAGTGCACAGGGTTAAAAGCGAAAAAATGGTCCCGGCATCTGTTACTACCAAGTTAACGCCAGCCAGATGCTGCTACAGAGCTTACATCAAGATAACTGCACTGTCTTGTGACAAGTACTTCATTTGTTTGATGGAAAGTGATTGATAACACTGTATTTCATATGGTCCTGAACTACAAGTGCGGATATTAGATTATTGCTTCCAAATGTGCAAACACAACTTTAAACATGGATATTTTACTATGTTTTTTTTGTAATAGAATCATAAATACAGTGTAAAATTAGTATTATTATGTGCCATATAATACTGAAAATTATATATTTCTGCAAGATATCTGACTCTTAAGATTTAAGTATTTTTGCAAACTTCAAATAGTGTTAACATCTAAGTAATTTCTTAGAAAGTCAAGTAGTATAAAGTTGAGAAAAGTCCTACAATATTGCTCAAATAAATAAAAAAATAATATAATTTAAAATAATAAATAATATAAAATAGTATAATTATATACAATAATAAATTATTTATGTTTGGAGAAAATAGAAAATATTACAGACTTTTTATTTTTTTATATTTCAAAAAGAGTTAATCAGGAAATATACAGCCTTATTAAAATGCAACTTGGCCAATTGAGTAGGGCTCTATATAAGCACACAGCATTTTTTTTTTTAAAGAAGTTTTTATTTAGTGAACATCTATCCAAAATCTATCTTCACTAACTAAAAACTTCTGTAAAAAAAAATATGCTATGTGCTTATATAGAGCCCTATTCAGTTGGCCAAATCCCAATTTAATAGGACTGATAATTTCGGAGATAATTGACATTAATACTTTAAATGGTGGTCTAAGAGCACATAGAATGTAC